>JBAMAW010001787.1:2400000-4800000 GCA_037043295.1 Amiota minor
AAACCTTCAGCTTTGAAGAAAATTTCTGCAGTTGTTGATTAAACTTAAAGTTGTTAAAAACATTCAAAATGATGGAGATACCCGAACATCCGACAGTCAAACATTTCTATATAGAACAACGACGAATCCTAAATTGGTATGCCTTATGGCCAGCACCGCCGGGATCAAGAATACCTTGGAGAATATTACATTCTGTTTATTTTTGGGTCTTTTATATGGTTTTCATATTTTGGTTCGGCATGAGTATGCTTATAAAGCTCTTGATGAACTACAATGATTTAGATGAGATCATTAAAGTGTTTTATATATTGGTCACAATTTGTTCATATGAAGCAAAATTTATAAATGTTAAACTGCATAATGATAAATATTTGAAACTATTTGAGTCGCTGCATATTGAGGGTTTCGAACCACGCAATCCAAGGGAAGTGAAAATTTTTGAAGAAATTGGTATAAACAGTTGTAGAGTGCGTAATATATACGGAATTATAACCTTAACAACTCTGAGTACGCTCATTTTGATGAATTTTTTCATTTCGGATCACGATACACCATTTTCTACCTATCATCCTATCGATATTGAAAAACCCTCGGGGTTTGCCATCATGTATAGCTATCAATGTATAGCGGTAACAACGACGGCTTTTGTTGATGTCGCTTTTGATTCGCTGTGTGCCAGTATGTACCTATTTATAATAGGACAATTGGAAATATTAAGTGATCGTATGCGTCGTTTGGGAATTGAACCAAGTTCGGCGAAAATTGAGCTCCAACTCAAGTATTGTATACGTCATTATATGAGGATTATGGATCTGGCTAGATCAGTTGAAAAGATAGTGACTTGGCCAATATCACTACAGATATTTTGCTCTGTTTTAGTACTTGTTTCAAATTTTTATGCAATGTCAATTGTAAGTATTAAAAATTGAGTTTATCTTTCAGATTCATAGTCTATTTGCACTTGTTGATAGCTTTCAGATGATATTGGGAATTTTATGAGATTTTTCATCTATCAACTTTGTATGTTGGCACAAATATTTCTATTTTGTGTCTTTGCAAATGTCATCATAGAAAAGAGTGAGGCGCTCTCTCATGATATCTATTCATCGAATTGGTTTGAATGGAGTAAGGAAGACCGCAAGCTAATGTTACTTATGATGTTAAGATTCAGTCAACCTATAAAGATTAGGACAATTAATCGGAACTATGCATTCAGTTTGGCTGCCTTTTCAGCGGTAAGAAATTTATGAAATTTATGTTTATTAGATACTAATTATGTTTTATAACATCGAGATTAATTCCTCAATACTTTGGTGATATTGACTAAACCGTCGAAATTTTAATTATTATTGAAAGCCACACGAAAGTTATGTACATAAAGTTTTATTATCAATTTTAAGCAATTTTCGTTGAGCCTAAAGGATTTCCTTAAGAATTTGTATAAGTGGAATCTTTTAAGCTTTTTGTGTCCTAATTTGATCACCTACGCCTAGTTAACACGAATTTTTATTTGTTATGCATTCAATCTAGACTCGATTTTGTCTATTTGAAATAGAAATATTGCATTCCACTCTCTCTGTTGTCTTTATTTCTGCTGTTTATTGTAGCTAATTTCAGATATTCTGAACATTTTCGACATATTCGGAAGAAACTTCGTGAGATGTTATATGATAGAAAGAAAAATAGGCCAAGGGAGAGTCAGGCTTGTACACGGAGGGTTCCATACCAAATGGGGGGTTTGTATGAAAGGTACCCCATAGTAGTCCGACAAATGTACTGCGCCAGTTTTGGAAACAAATGGTATCCATGTTTCGATTCGATAGTACGAAAAACAAAAACGTTTTTGTAATAAGAACCTGAACCAGTTGTCCGATCAAATTTCAAGACCCCAGGATTACTGGATCTATAGCTCCCTTACCAACCCATAATTTCCTTATATGTGGACCGATTTAAATTTTTAACTTTATTTTAGTTTTAGTATTTGTTGCCTCGACAGAACTACACATTCTGAGAACACTTCAACTTTCTACAACTTTCAACTTTGCCTAAGTAATAGGGTTCCGTTTGATACCCTTTGGGAACCCTGATAAATGTAAAATGTCACAGAGTTACTTATCAATAAAACTTTAGATTTTCTATTTAGTTTTTCTAATAGTTACGAAATTCTCTTCTGTATCGATAATTCAAGGAAATTATTCAGACTTGTGAAATCAAAAAACAAATCAAATAAACTTAAAATGTATCTTTTTTTGTTTATTTTTGTTTTCTTAGGGATCCGGAACCAAGGGTTTTGGAAACCCTATTGCAGAGACTTCGTTGTCCGTCTGTCATATCTTATGAACCGTAATAGCTAGAGAGTTGAAATTTTCACAAAATCTGTAGCTTTATCCGGCCATCAGCAACAAGTACTAAAACTAAAATATTTCCGAAAACTTAAAGGAGTCCCCGTATAAGAATCTTTTTGGTTTGTATGGCAGCTATAGATTAAAATAACCCCACGATCTTTAAATTCAGGTGGTTACTGGTTATACATCGAAATCAGTTTGATCGGACCATTAGGGAGGATACCTCCCATACAAACCCCAATTAAAATTCAGAGTCTTATTAGAAAAACTATTTGTTTTTTGTCCTATCCAACTGAAATTTAGACACTATAAGTTTTTAGTATAGACGATATACATCTGTTGGAATCAGCCAAGTACCTCCCACACAAACCCACCATTACAATTCAGGTTCTTATTCGAAAAACCTTTTTTGTTTTTTTTTGGACTACTGAACTAAAATTTAGAAACTATATGTTTCTGATAATGGGGCTGTATTTTTGTTGGAATCCGGAACCCTCCGTGTACGAGTCTGAGTCGCAATTTGCCGATTTTTTTTTAATTAATGTTTATTTATTATGCAATCTGTCTTCTTAATAGACACAGTAAATTTCCTAAAACAAAGAACTTTAATGGGTTTTATTTAATGATTGATAAAATGAAATTTCTTTCAGATTGTAAACTCTTCGTATAGTTATTTTGCTTTGCTTAAACGTGTCAATAGCTAAAGAGTTCAACATAACGTTCTTTTAATCTTTATGCAATTTACAATTAAATTCAAGAAAACATTTAGTGCAAAATATTATAGAATTTCTTTCCATATAATTTTTCTCTTATTATTATTATTATTTTTTAAATTTATTTTATTTTTATTTTATTTTATCACTATTTTACTTTATTATATACAATAATTGTTTCATTGCAAAAGTGAAATTATATTTTTTATTATTATACCCTTCAGGTTTGTTTATAACAAGAAAAAATTTAAAAAAATTATATTATAAATTATGTATATAAGAACAAAACAAAACAGTACAGTACCACAAAGAAAGGAAGCGAATAGTAAAAGAACTGAAAATGAAAACGAATAAAATGTTTGACTAACAACCAGAGCAACATTTAAGTTTTGTTGAACCCATAGAACTATGAAAATGTATTTATCATTTATTTATTTATTAGAACTAAGATTATAATTACAAATTGTAACCTAGTATTTAATATGTAGCTAACAGAGGAAAGGAGGAAATTAGAAAAGTGCAGGACTCGACCTCGCGACTCTTGAGATGTCAGCCCAGCGCACTAACATCTGAGGCAATAAGCTAGTCATTTATCATTTATATTTTAATGAATTCAATAAAATTGTATGTAAAGTAGTCAGGAAAAACTGCTGCTGTTGTTGTTGTTATTGTTACTAAGTATTAATATTGTTTATAATGCGTGCTTATGTGAGTGCTTGTGTTTGTATATGTTTTGGATTTAAACTAATAATTAAAACAATTATCGCTTAAAATATTTAATACTACATATTTTGATTTCCTGACTTGTCCTTACTTAAACATGAATTGATTATAGAGATTTCTTATGCAAGCACAGGGTCACAACATCAGTGCGTGCTGTGTTACAAAGTAAATTGTTCGATACAAATACTTCTCAGTGGAATGAAATAAATGCCCTCTTTCTAAAAAGAGAATGCGTGCTTTATTTAATAAACCATAACGTACGTGTGGGTTTTTCAAATCAAATAAACAAACAGAAATGAAAAATTTACATTGATCTTAACAAAACTTGAATACACTTTACATTAGCTAACTTTGATAACATACGATTTTTTAGCAAATAAACTATTTAAAACATCTTTCAGGTATCTGGTCCCCATTATGTAATCTAACCATTTAAAACAATGAACAATTGTCACTGCTTACTGTGGCTGTTTGTGTTGTAACCCCACAAAATATGTCCTAAAGGGGATGTTGATCACCAACCATGATGAATTCTAGTAGGCAGTCATAAATAGATGAGAATAGTTAACTTTCGAAAATTCTCGGGCATATTGTATACAAAGTATAAGATAAACATGTCAACACCTGATAGCCGTTATCAAGACCAGCTCATTTAGGCCAATAAACCCCCGTTATGATGTCAGAACACACTCCGAGTGTCATTCCGATTATCCGATTTGAAAATAACTATAACAAAAAAACAGCATGAAACATTTTAAACTGAGGGATTCGTTTTGTTAAATCCCTTGAGATTATTACTCTTTATACAATAGAATCATCACCGATGCGTTACAAACATCATAGTAAAGGTATAACACAATTTCTAATATGTTTGAAAAGTAGAACAACCTAAAAATACACTGTGTTTCACTTGCATAGCCCATCTTACGAAATGTTTAACGTCTTTCCATAACTTTTATTTAGTCTTTTTTTGTCTCTATTTGATGACTGTCAGAGTCAAAAATAGTTTAGTGGAAATGTATCGTTATACGATTTCTGTAATTTTATTTAATTCTTGTTCACGCACTGCCTTTTTTCACTTGAATAGCACATTATGGTTTAGGCTTCTTTTGAGCAGCGGACGTGGATTGATAAATTTAGATAATTTTCAAAAAGAATGGGGCGTTGTTGAGTTTCTCTAAAGAAGCAAAAACAAAAGACTGCTAATGAAGAAAATGATGGAATAATTATGAAAGGTCGTACGCATTGAATTCTAATGAATGACACCAAGTCCATATCAGCAAAACCATTGTTTGAAACGGAAAACAACCATCACTCAATCCTGCGGTTAAGATTTTGTAGCTGGTTTTTTCTTTTATTATCATTTCCAAGATTTAATGAAGGACACATATCATTTGGATCCTATTATGGCAACCTGCAAATTTTATTGCTGAAAAAACCTAAGGCATTTTTTGACAGCTTTTTTTTGACCATGGATTTTGTAACACGACAAAGCACTGCCTCTTGATTAAATCGTGGATCGAAACGTGTCACCCTTTTCAAGTGGCAACCATACTTGCCGGACCTTGACATATTAGAAATATATGTATTTGGGGATAAAAGCAATTTTCAAAAATTCCATTCAACGAACCTGCGCTTGAATTTCTCTTGATTGTCTTAAAAATCAGTTCATATACAAACATTCTTTAGTTTAATGCACATTAAAGGCAAAGTGAACGATCAATTACAATACTCTAAGACAAATCAGAGGAGCCTTTCGGTTTGTACAAAACATTAGAGATCTTAAGACCTGCAGTCTTTGAGGAAATAAATTTGCACAGCATTCCATTACAATGTCCGACTTTAATAGAATTCATTCTCATATTGAGTGAAAGTCATATTTTGAGTTATTTTAGAATGACGAGAGATTAAAGTCAAATTTTATAAGTGTCGTATAAATGTGTTAAGCATCTTACTTGCAACAAAATTGTGACACGATGCAGGTAAATCATCCAT
This sequence comes from Amiota minor, assembly GCA_037043295.1. Lineage (NCBI taxonomy): Eukaryota > Metazoa > Arthropoda > Insecta > Diptera > Drosophilidae > Amiota > Amiota minor. The sequence continues at coordinate 2,405,777 of JBAMAW010001787.1, forward strand.
ATAAATTTATGTTAACATAAAAATATTCTAAGCTAAGTATAATGTTAAATAAATGTGTGAATGCGTTTTAACCGTCGCGGAGTGCCCTTGCTAGGGGGTTGGAGTGTTGTAGCGGTCGATCTTTATAACGGCTACTTATTTAAGATTAGAACAAAACAGAATTTCAATTTCTTTTCTTTTTATAAAAGTTACAGAACAAATTGTACTGTGGGCTATTCAAGTGAAACGCAGTGTATGCACTTATTGACTTTTAGTGAGCACTAAGCAAATGTGTTAAATATTTAAAATTTTCTTTCACATACATATGTATGTACTAAGTATGCATACAGTAGAATAGTATAAACTTCTGTTGCAGGATTTCCCTTTAAAAACCTCCAGTTGGAAGTGAATTTGTACAGTAGTTGATTAAACTTAAAGTTGCTAAAATCAAAATGATGGAGATACCCGAACATCCGACAGTCAAACATTTCTATATAGAACAACAACGAATCTTAAATTGGTATGCCTTATGGCCAGCACCACCGGGATCAAGTATACCTTGGAGAATATTGCATTTGCTTTGGTTTTGCGCCTTTTTTTTGTTCGCACTTTGGTTCGGCATGAGTATGCTTATAAAGCTTTTAATGAATTATAATGATTTAGATGAGGTCATTAAAGTGTTTTATATATTGGTCACAATTTGTGCATATAAAGCGAAATCTATAAATATTAAAATGCATAATGGTAAATATTTCAAACTCTTTGAGTCGCTGCATATTGAGGGTTTCGAACCACGCAATCCAAGGGAAGTGAAAATTTTTGAAAAAAATGGCATAAATAGTTGTATGTTGCGTAATATATACGGATGTGTGGTCTCTACAACTGTGATTACGCTCAATGTGATGAATTTTTTCATTTCGGTTCACGATACACCATTTTCCACCTATCATCCTATTGATATTGAAAAAACCTCGAATTTTGCCATCATGTATTCCTATCAATGTATAGCGATAGCAACGACGGCTGGCATTGTTTTTGCTTTTGATTCGCTGTGTTTCAGTATGTACCTATTTATAATAGGACAATTGGAAATATTAAGTGATCGTATGAGTCATTTGGGATTTGAACCAAGTTCGGCGAAAATTGAGCTCCAACTCAAGTATTGTGTACGTCATTATATGAGGATTATGGATCTGGCTAGATCAGTTGAAAAGATAGTGACTTGGCCAATATCACTACAGATTTTTTGCTCTGTTTTAGTACTTGTTTCAAATTTGTATGCAATGTCAATTGTAAGTATTGAAAATTGGGTTTATCTTTCAGATTCATAGTCTGTTTGCACTTGTTGATAGTTTTCAGATGATCTTGGGAATTTCATGAGATTTTTCATCTATGAAGTTTGTATGTTGTCACAAATATTTCAATTTTGTGTCTTTGCCAATGTCATCATAGAAAAGAGTGAGGCGCTCTCTCATGATATCTATTCATCGAATTGGTTTGAATGGAGTAAGGAAGACCGCAAGTTAATGTTACTTATGATGATAGGATTCAGTCAACCTATAAAGATTAGGACAATTAATCGGAACTATGCATTCAGTTTGGCTGCCTTTTCAGCGGTAAGAAATTTATGAAATTTATGTTTATTAGATACTAATTATGTTTTATAATATCGAGATTAATTCCTCAATACTTTGGTGTAATATCACCAATATCAATAGACTAAACCGTCGAAATTTTTATTTTTATTGAAAGCCACACGAAAGTTAAACATTTCAATTATGAATAAAATCAATATACATAAAATATTATTATCAATTTCAATCAATTTTCGTTGAGCCTAAAGGATTTGTATAAGTGGAATCTTTTAAGCTTTTTGTGTCCTTTTTTATCACCTAAGCCTAGTTAGACTCGACTTTGTCTATTTGCAATAGAAATTTGCATTCGACTCTCTCTGTTGTCTTTATTTCTGCTGTTTGTTGTAGCTAATTTCAGATATTCTGAACATTTTCGACATATTCGGAAGAAACTTCGTGAGATGTTATATGATAGAAAGAAAAATATGCCAAGGGAGAGTCAGACTTGCACACGGAGGGTTCCGTACCAAATGGGGGGTGTGTATGAAAGGTACCCCTAGTAGACCGACAAATGTACTGCATGTTTCGATTCGATAGTACGAAAAACAAAAACGTTTTTGTAATAAGAACCTGAACTATAATAGTTGTCCGATCATATTTCAAGACCCCAGGATTACTGGATCTATAGCTCCTTACAAACCCATAATTTCCTTATATGTGGACCCATTTAAATTTTAAACTTTATTTTAGTTTTAGTATTTGTTGCCTCGACAGAACTACACATTCTGCGAACACTTCAACTTTCTACAACTTTCAACTTTGCCTTAGTAATAGGGTTCCGTTTGATACCCTTTGGGAACCCTGATAAATGTAAAATGTCACAGAGTTACTTATCAATAAAATTAGATTTTCTATTTAGTTTTTCTAATAGTTGCGAAATTCTCTTCTGTATAGATAAATCAAGGAAAATATTCAGACTTGTCAAATCAGAAAACAAATCAAATAAATTTAAAATGTATCTTTTTTTTTGTTTATTTTTATTTTTTTTTTTTAATTAATGTTTATTGTTCAAACTGTCTTCTTAACAGAGACTGAGTAAATTTCCTAAAACATAGTAACTTTAATGGGTTTTAATTAATGAATGATAATTGAAATTTCTTTCAGATTGTAAACTCTTCGTATAGTTATTTTGCTTTGCTTAAACGTGTCAATGGCTAAAGAGTTCAACATCTCTATGGAACTACAATGTAGACATTTTTGTATCGACACTTGATTGTATACTTAGAATAATTATTACATTAAACTTATATAGAAATGTTATTTGTTAATAAAATTTGGAAAATGGCATATGAATTAATATGTTTAATATTGTATTTTACGCACTAAATGAATGCCATTCAGTCAGTCAAGACTGCTACTGCTGCTGTTGTTGCTGCTATTGTTGTTGTGGTTGTTGTTGTTGTTGCTAAGTATTACTATTATTTATATTGCGTGCTTATGTTTGAGATTGGGAGTATCTGTGGTTATCTGTGAGAGTTTGTTTTGTTTGTACTTGTATAATTAGGGTTATGAACTAATGTGAGCAACTGTTTTCTTGACTTGTCCTTACTTAAATATGAATTGATTATAGAGATTTCTTATGCAAACACAGGGTCACAACATCAGTACTTGGTGTATTTATAAAGTCATTTATTCAATATAAATACAATACTTCTCAGTGGAATGAATTAAATAACCTTTTTTTTATTCTTTACTTTAAAGAGAAGAGGTTTTCCCAAAACACAATTATCATTGGCTTTATCAAAGCTTGTATACACTTCATATAGGTAAGCTACATTTGCAGACATATGAATGTTTAATAATTAAACCATTTAAAACAACATTCAGGCATCACAATGTGTGTCGAGCGGGCTGCAAATCATAAACTAATCAAAGCATTTAAAATAAAAATATAAGTTTTCACTAGTTACGGTGGTTGTTTGAGTTGTAACCCTTAGATGCAAATTATATCCAAATTGTTGATCATTGGTTGGCACCGCTCACCATGGGAAGTGTTTAGTGCCGATAGTTGATTTTCTGTAATGGCTATGACTTCTAGTTGTCAGATCTATGTACAGTATTATATTTAAAAAAACCTAAGTTGTAAATTGAATATAAAATCATTTTATAAAGTTTGTGATGCCAAAGACGTAAATCCAACAAGTACAAAATCATGTTTGATCAGCTAAAAAGTATTTAATAATATTTTCAGGAATCCTTTTTAAAATATTTTATCTAATTTGAATAGGTCGAAACAATGTAGGACCTACATATATAATTTCAGCAAGATATACCAAAACATAAGGGATTTCTTTGATTAAACAAATTAATGTTTGATTGAACACGATTCCTTCGCATTACAAACATCATGGCGAAATGACAATACCATCAACAATAATTTTGAAAAGGATAAAAGAATAAAACAACCTAAAAATATGCATTCATTGATTTTGAGTGAGCATTAAGCAAATGTGTTAAATATTTAAAATTTTCTTTCACATACATAAGTATGTGTGTACTAAGTATGCATACAGTAGAATAGTAGTATTTTCCTTTAAAAACCTTCAGTTGGAAGTGAATTTCTACAGTTGTTGATTAAACTTAAAGTTGTCAAAAACATTCAAAATGATGGAAATACCCGAACATCCGACAGTCAAACATTTCTATATAGAGCAACGACGACTCCTAAATTGGTTTGCCATATGGCCAGCACCATCGGGATCAAGTATTCTTTGGAAAATATTGCATTCGGTTTATTTCTGGACGTTGTATATGGTTTTAGTGTTTTGGTTTAGTTTGAGTATGCTTATAAAGCTCTTGATGAACTACAATAATTTTGATGAGATCATTAAAGTGTTTTACATATTTGTGACAATTTGTTCATATGAAGCGAAATTCATAAATGTTAAACTGCATAATGATAAATATTTGAAACTATTTGAGTCGCTGCATATTGAGGGTTTCGAACCACGCAATCCAAGGGAAGTGAAAATTTTTGAAGAAAATGCCATAAATAGTTGTAGAGTGCGTAATATATACGGAATTATAACCTTAACAACTCTGAGTACGCTCATTTTGACAAATTTATTCATTTCGGATCACGATACACCATTTTCTACATATCATCCTATTGATATTGAAAAGCCCTCGAATTTTGCTACTATGTATATCTATCAATTTGTATCTTTAACAATGACGGCTTGCGTTGATATCGCTTTCGATACGCTCTGCCCCAGTTTATACATATTTATAATAGGACAATTGGACATATTAAGTGATCGTATGCGTCATTTGGGAATTGAACCAAGTTCGGCGAAAATTGAGCTCCAACTCAAATATTGTGTACGTCATTATATAAGAATTGTGGAGCTGGCAAGATCTGTTGAAAGAATCGTAACATGGCCAGTATCGTTGCAGATATTTTGCTCTGTTCTAGTACTCGTTGCAAACTTGTATGCGATGTCAATTGTAAGTTTCGAACATTACACATATTTAGTATCTTGTAGAATTATAATCTATGTATTTGTTTTTGTCGATAGCTTTCAGATGATATTGGAAATTTTGTTAGATTTTTCATTTATGAAATCTGCATGCTGTCACAAATATTTCTATTTTGCTTCTTTGCAAATATTATCATAGACAAGAGTGAGGCGCTCTCTCTTGATATCTATTCATCGAATTGGTTTGAATGGAGTAGGGAAGACCGTAAGCTCATGTTACAAATGATGTTAAGATTCAGTCAACCTATAAAGATAAGGACAATTAATCGAAACTATGCATTCAGTTTGGCTGCCTTTTCATCGGTAAGAAATTTATGAATTTAATGTGGCACTCCATTTGATACATGATGCATGTTTTATACAATGATATTATTATTTTGTTCAGACTTGACAAATCAGAAATTTTAACCTTTCTCTTTCAGATTGTAAACTCTTCGTATAGTTATTTTGCTTTGCTTAAACGTGTCAATAGCTAAGTGGCTCAATATCACTTTGGAGCTACAATGAATACATTATTATATGAACATTGGATAGTAAAGAATATTTACAACTAAACTTGTACAGAAATGTAATTAGTTAATAAAATTTGGAGTTCACCAAGTGATATGCCTCAGTTTTCCTGATTTTATTTTTGTAAATATTAAGGCGTTGCAATTGTCCAGTTGTCAGTTGTCATGACTCCTCTATTATCCCGCAAATTTCAAATACGTTACCTAGGAATAATCCTGGACAAGCGACTTATTTTATGCCACAAACACAGTAAACACGCTTAATCAATTATAGCTTTTGACGACCTTTAGCCATTTTTACACCGCATTTATATCATGAATGCAAATGTAAATGCGTCGTGGTGTTCTCAGTGCCGTTTGTGAGTTCCGAACAGTTGTTATTTGTTTTGGTTTTACATATAAATAATGCAGCGCTGAGTTCAAACGTAAATTTTGAAGAAAATGTTTGATTAGAAATGTTTGCAGTGTAAGCAAATAGTTCTTGCAGCTCCTTTCTTCATTCCTCCTGCGTGTTTTATTGATTATTCAACAAAAAATTGTACAAATTGAAATTTTCTTGTTTTATACCGTCATCAGCTGGTTAACGATGGCGCGCAACATATAAAAGAGGAAATCAGTCATGACGTGGCCATGTTCGACCACAAACAAATTGCGAAAACGTCCAAACGGCTGAATCATGACCAAACACTTGGCAAATGAGATGGAGAGTTGATAGAACTGTTGATTAAGATGATGAAGCGAAACTCGCTGAATTAATCAATACAATAGATTTTGCTGGTCCAATACCATTATTATTATTATTGAATTAGAAAGGCAAAGATATAGTCTTTTTTTCTTTTTTTTTTTTTTTACTATTAATATTAATTTCACAGAGATAACGTTCGCTTTCATTTGATATGAGATCGTGAACAAGGCGAGATGAAATTATTTACGCGCGCAAATTAAATTCAACAGAGTTGGTAGGCTCGTACAGCTGGGAATGACTTAAGTGACGGCGTTAACAAAAGAAAAAATATCGACTTCGAACTCTTAAATTTGTGTGGTAAATTTCTCTTTGCTGAATGTTATTGTATCATATTATTATTGAATTAATGTTCAGTATTTATATAAAAGAGTTTAATTTCTGTGTATTATAATCAAATTTTATTTATACATCACATTTGATGTGTACAAGAAGCTGATGACACGAAGACAAACTGAAGCCAACATATCCATAACAAATTTCATAGCTTCTAGCTGGCTAATAGCATCATAATAACTTGGTAAAATGTCTGGAAATGTCGGTTATGAGAAAAAGAAAACACTATTTTGTTTATATTGTAAAAACACGGATGAAAAGAAAAAGTATTATGAGATATTTGGTGAACTTGGTTCTCAATTAAAGTTGAGTGAATTATTACTTAAATACTTTAAATTGAAAATTGTCAAGTCACAGTTAACAAAAGATCAAGTGATTTGCGAACAATGTTTGGAGAAATTGAATTATGCATTAGATGGCGATGAATACTGTAAAAGTAAAAAAAGCTCTGCTGAAGCCAAGAAAAGATCATCGACAAAACGTAATCCGAAAACTAATGAAGTGATGGTGATAACAAAATCACCAAACAACCAAAGTAATGATAAAGATAACAAAAGTGAAAAGAAAATTGCAAAAACGATCAAAGGAACAACACCTAAAAAAGACGACGACCTGGAAGATTTAATTGGGAAAATTCATCAACAAGATTTAAAAAACATTTCTACTGAAACATTAATTGTTGATCAAACCGTGGCCAATGAAGAAGCTTCAGTGTTTGTTATATATGGAGAGGGAAATGTTGCCGATGATGATGATGTTGATGGCAAAGTATTTGTGGAATGCACAGAAACACAAATTGCTGATATTGAAAATTACAACAATGAAAACAAAACAATTTCATTAAAAACCAAAAATGGTGTTGAATATGTTATATCTGGAAGACTAGACGAGACAATATCATTAAAAACTCAAGATGGTATTGAATTTGTTATATCTGATGGTGGTGGTGGTGATGATGATGAGGATGGTGGTGGTGACGATGGTGATGATATGAAATACTCTGTAGTAATCAATGAAGATGAAACTTATGAAGACTTTGAACGAACAGAGGATTGTCCGAATGAAGAAGGATCCCAAGATGGAATCGAGTTGTGTACTCTGATACCATTTTCAAAAGGTAAAAATCACTAAAACAATTTAACTTTAATAATTAATACCAATTATTACATTGGCTACTATTATAGAAGATGATAATCAGGTCTTGGATATAACATCGTTCCTTGATGAGGCAATTACGAGTAATTTAACTACATTTAAATTCTCATGGGTTACTCAGTGTCATGTAAGAGAAAATACTTTTTGAAAATTAACTAAATTACTTTTATTTTTGTCCATTTATGTAAATCGTTTCTATTATTTCTCCTAAAGATTTGTTGTTGGAATTGTGAAACCTTTGAAAGTCTTGTTGCTCATGTACAACGTAAACACAAATTAGCAAATAATTTATATGCATGTCCAGCAAAGGATTGTGGTCAGGAACTGGAAGGAAAGAAACTATTAACACGACATTTGATATTACATCATGGTCCTTTAAATAAGTATGTTTCTAATTAGTAGGTACTATTTGTTCTTAAATTGTAATCTTAATATTTACCATACAGATTATTGATCTATGGATGCTGTCCAGAATGTGGCTTAACATTTTCCAATTTCATGGTCTTCAATAGACATTCATGCGCGCGTATGATCAAGAGACGTCGTGGTATACGTTTGCAATGCAAATTATGTGATATTGATTTTTTATCAATGAAACGGTATAATATTATTGCTTAAATGGCTTTCCAAAGTTAAATTTTCCTTTGTTTCTCCTATACAGTTACGTATTTCATATGCAATTTCATTTGGAAAAGCATCGTCCCAAGGTTTGTTTAATTTGCAATTATACATGCAGAGACATAGAACAACTTTTTGAGCATATCAACTACGATCATGAATTTCAAGATGGCTATCGTTGTCGCATGTAAGTTTTTGTTTATCAAAAAGTATTAGGAAAGGGCAGATGGTGTGGAAGGTATGGGGAAATGATAAAGCGTCTTTTATGCATTTGCCAAAGCTTCGTTTCTGTTGACAATGCGATACGAGAGGCTATGAAAATACCATCACTGTCCCTTGCAACCCCTTTTACTTATATGCTTAAAAACTATATAATCTTCTGTATTGTGTTATTTTGTACTTATAATTATTTTAAAAAATAATTATTACCTTGTTTCATTTCATTTGTTTCATCTGTAGATGTGATCGAAGTTTTAAAGAAAATCGAAATCTACTGGATCATATGCAAACAAGCCATTATCATTTGAACACAAGTCTAATGGCACACATTGTAAGTATAGTATGGTATATAGGGTATATCTAATACTAATATTGATATCGCTATTGATAAAAAAAAGCATGCACCTACGTTCAAATGTTCTTTTTGCAATAAGGAGTTTTCTTATGAGGCAAATTATCGTAATCATCAAGAATCGCATATAAATGCATCAACAGTTTTGCATGCCTGCAGCAATTGTGGACTCATAAGTGGGCATCGGGATAGAATGTTGGTAAGAAGTGATAAAACATTTACAAATACTTACTAAAATTTCTTTATTTTGCTAAAGAATCATGTCAATGAAAGTGGTTCAAATTGTTTTGGTGTTGAAGTTGAAAACGAACTATTATCGGACGCTTTCACCTGTGAGTATTGTTCACTTGATTTTAAGAGCAAATGCTATTTGAAGTTGCATCGTTCCACTGGTGTGCATGCGGATAAGCAATTCTTTTGCATACCCTGCAATAAATCCTTTGCTACTATGAAGTCTTATTGGCCACACATAAAGCATGTGACTTCAAAATGGAAAAGAGAAAACATCTACTATCTTTTTATGTGTAATGTTGATGTAAGTTTGTATCAATGAAATCGGAGAGTTAAAGTGAGAATGATAACTTTATTCTTGATGTTAAGGAATGTGAAGAAAGTTTTACACGTTGGAATTCTCTTTACACACACAAACTACGACATCATATGGTAACTAAAACTGATGATGCTGATTTTGAGGAAGAACCCGAGGAAAAAACGGAGAATAACAAAAAATCGTTCGTATGTCAGTTTTGTGATAAGGCATGTCTGACAAAAATGTCACTTTCCGTGCACATTGCACGGCGACATAATAACAGTGAGTTAAATTTAAAATTTTATATTTGATCATTGATCATATAAGTGGATATGTGTATTCCTATTATGCAGAAAATGTGCAATGCTCAGTTTGTAATGCCAGTTTTAAGAATGAACAAGCCTTGCAGAAACACTTTGACTATTTGCATGTGCCAGTTGAGTGTTCGAAATGTCTAAAAGTGGTAAAGAATCGTCGTAACTATGAGGTTCATGAACGAGTTGTGCATTTGGCTGAAAAACGTTATTTCTGCAATATTTGTAGTAAGGGTTTCTATTACAAAAGTGATAAGGATGCACATGTTAAGGTGAGTTTCGAAATACATATTTCTTTATATTGTTGTTTATATCTCCATTAATCATATAAAAACATTTCAGTTGCATGAAGAAACCTACAAATGTGAGAAATGCGATTTCACAACAAATTATGCTAAATCATTTGAAATTCATTTTTCAAGCTTTCATCGGGGAGAATTTAATTATGAGTGTGAAGTGTGTAAACAAAAATTTTCACGGAAGCCAGCACTAAAAGCACATAAAGAAAGACATTGTATGTTGAAACGATTTATGTGTGAGAAGCCGAAAGATAAATCTTGTCAAAAAGCATTTCCAACATTAGCCTTGCTTAAAAGACATCTCAAGTACAAACATGATGATGATGATGGTAATGGTGATGGTGTTAATGATGATCAGTTTAAGCCATCTGATCATGAAGAAGGACCATTACCTGCCAAGCGTTCGAAACGACTACAAATGAAGAATAATAAAAACTATACGATTAGTTATAATACAAACAATGATGATGAAGATGTTGATGATGCCATGAAAGTTGATCAGGTTTCATCAACTGAGGAATATGAAATTATAGATGCCAATGGTATACAATGTGAGGTCGATGGTGAAGCTCAACAGTTAGTGGAAGAGTTTATTCAGAATGAAGAGAAAGAACAGAAGAAAAGAACACATTTCAAATATAAAGTAGTTTTAGAATGATAAACAACACGATTTCTTGTTATATATCATATTAGTTGAATCGGTTTTCATAAATCAACTTATCCGTTTTTGTGCCAGTTATTGAGATTGATTGATACATTATGATTCTACCTACCATTAGACAAAGATAAATCGATCATTTAAATTGTAGATAAGATATTTGTAGACTAGTCTTAAGATAACTAAATTAATAAGCATATAGATATGTATGTACATATATAATCTAATAATTATCTATCATAAGTAAATAGATTGTTGCTGTACAACAAAACAAAATAACATGAATTAAAGTTAAATTGTTTCACAAATGAAATGTCTCAGATCTCCAGTTTACGAAGGTTATATACATTATTCTTTTAATTTAAAAAAAAAAATATACTTTTATTATTGTAACTTTTTCAAAACCTTCGCAAAAACAAGCACCATACGTTTTTTCATTGTTTCTGCTTTGCTTCTTCTTAAATTTTCGTTGGTTGTTGTTATTGTTGTATTCGTTTCTCTCATTTATTAAGAACTGAGCTACAGAGGTGTCATACTATCGATTGTCCGAACATCATTTAAGTAGAAGAACGGACGGACGCACAGCGTAGCTCTACCTTTTGCCTCCGGAACTCTAAAAAAGATAAACTATCGATAATGGCAACAATAGTTTGACACCTCTACCGAGTACACACAAGATTATTGCACTCTTCGTTCTTTACAAGAGCCGCTAATTTTTTACAGTTAAATTTGATTTTTTAACGAATGTTAAGAAATCAATTCTCTTATGACGAAGAAAATATATAGTTTAAATATAAAAAAAAAAAAAAAAATTATATGGAATAAAATTATTTTGAGATATTTGATAAAGTTGGTGTTGAACTTAAGTTGGTTAAATTAATACTTTTGTACTTTAAATTGGATGTAAAGAAAAATTTATCGAAAAATCAATTAATTTGCAATGGCTTGGTTTTGATAAATTAATAGACATATCGATGCAGATGAATACAATAAAGAGAATCTGAAAAAAACTATGGTTGCTCAAGCTAAACAGAAATCATTGCCAAAACTGAATCCAAATAAGAAAGTGATGGCACCATCATCATTACCATCAAACAAGATGCAAAAGCTACAAAGGCAACACCCAAGGATAAAGTTAAGGTACAAGCTTATGATATTATTGAAAAGTTCAACACTGATGAAGCAATATCACTCAGAAATGGTTTTGAATACGTTACATGGTGAAACTGATGACTATGATGATGAAGCGAAACTCGCTGAATTAATCAATGCAAAAGATTTTGTGGTATTGGAAAACGTATGAATTAGAAAGGCTAAGATAAAATGAACCATTTTTTTTCTTTTTTTTACTATTAATATTAATTTCACAGAGATAACGTTCGCTTTCATTTGATATGAGATCGTGAACAAGGCGAGATGAAATTATTTACGCGCGCAAATTAAATTTAACAGAGTTGGTAGGCTCGACCAGCTGGGAATGACTTAAGTGACGGCGTTAACAAAAGAAAAAATATCGACTTCGAACTCTTAAATTGGTGTGGTAAATTATTTCTTTGCGGAATTTTATTGAATTATATTATTGTTGAATTAATGTTTGGTATTTATTTAAAAGAGATCTATTTCTGTGCATTATAATCAAATTTTATTTATACAACACATTTGATGTGTACAAGAAGCTGATAACACAAAGACAAACCAAAGCCAACATATCCAAACAAATTTCATAGCTTCCAGCTGGCTAATAGCATCTAATAACTTGGTAAAATGTCTGGAAATGTCGGTTATGTGAAAAAGAAAACGCAATTTTGTTTATATTGTAAATGCACGGATGAAAAGAAAAAGTATTATGAGATATTTGGTGAACTTGGTTCTCAACTGAAGTTGAGTGAATTAATACTTAAATACTTTAAATTGAAAATTGTAAAGTCACAGTCAACGAAAGATCAAGTGATTTGCGAACAATGTTTGGAGAAATTAAATTATGCATTAGATGGCGATGAATACTGTAAAAGTAAAAAAAACTCTACTGAAGCCAAGCAAATGTCATCGACAAAACGTACCCCGAAAACTAATGAAGTGGTGGTGATAACAAAATCACCAAACAACCAAAGTAATGATAAAGATAACAAAAGTGAAAAGAAAATTGCAGAAACGACCAAGAGAAAACCACCATCGAAAGAAGAAAAAACTGTTGCAATTCCTAAAAATGACGGCGACGTGGAAGATGAACTTGAGAAAATTCTTCAACAAATTTTAGCAAACAGTTCTTCTGACACATTAAATGTTTGTCAGACCGAGGCCAATGAAGAGGCTTCTGTGTTGGTTTTATATGGAGAGGGAAATGCTACCGATGTTAATGATGTAGATGAACATGTTGATGGCAAAGTTATTGTGAAAGGCACAGAAACACTGTTTGCTGATATTGAAAATATCAACAATGAAAACAAAACAATATCATTAAAAACCAAAAATGGTATTGAATATGTTATATCTGGAGGAGAAGACGAAAAAAATCAAGATGTTATTGAATTTGATATATCTTATACTGGTGGTGGTGGTGACGATGGTGATGATATGGAGCACTCTGTAGTAATCAATGAAGATGAAACTTATGAAGACTTTGAACGGATAGAGGATTGTCCGAATGAAGAAGGATCCCAAGATGGAATCGAGTTGTGTACTCTGATACCATTTTCAAAAGGTAAAAATCACTAAAACAATTTAACTTTAATAATTAATACCAATTATTACATTGGCTACTATTATAGAAGATGATGATCAGGTCTTGGATATAATATCGTTCCTTGATGAGGCAATTACGAGTAATTTAACTACATTTAAATTCTCATGGGTTACTCAGTGTCATGTAAGAGAAAATACTTTTTGAAAATTAACTAAATTACTTTTATTTTTGTCCATTTATGTAAATCGTTTCTATTATTTCTCCTAAAGATTTGTTGTTGGAATTGTGAAACCTTTGAAAGTCTTGTTGCTCATGTACAACGTAAACACAAGTTAGCCAATAATTTATATGCATGTCCAGCAAAGGATTGTGGTCAGGAACTGGAAGGAAAGAAACTATTAACACGACATTTGATATTACATCATGGTCCTTTAAATAAGTATGTTTCTAATTAGTAGGTACTATTTGTTCTTAAATTGTAATCTTAATATTTACCATACAGATTATTGATCTATGGATGCTGTCCAGAATGTGGCTTAACATTTTCCAATTTCATGGTCTTTAATAGACATTCATGCGCGCGTATGATCAAGAGACGTCGTGGTATACGTTTGCAATGCAAATTATGTGATATTGATTTTTTATCAATGAAACGGTATAATATTATTGCTTAAATGGCTTTCCAAAGTTAAATTTTCCTTTGTTTCTCCTATACAGTTACGTATTTCATATGCAATTTCATTTGGAAAAGCATCGTCCCAAGGTTTGTTTAATTTGCAATTATACATGCAGAGACATAGAACAACTTTTTGAGCATATCAACTACGATCATGAATTTCAAGATGGCTATCCTTGTCGCATGTAAGTTTTTGTTTATCAAAAAGTATTAGGAAAGGGCAGATGGTGTGGAAGGTATGGGGAAATGATAAAGCGTCTTTTATGCATTTGCAAAAACTTCGTTTCTGTTGACAATGCGATACGAGAGGCTATGAAGTTACCATCACTGTCCCTTGCGACCCATTCTGCCTATTTGTTAAAAAACTATGTAATATTCTGTAGTTTACTGATTGTTATATTTTTTTTTCTTATCTTTGTATCATTTACAGATGTGATCGCACTTTTAAAGCAAAGCAGAATATACTGGATCATAAACACTTAAGTGATGATCACTTTTTCTGTAATCAGTGTAACAGGTCTTATCATTTTAAATCAAGCCTAATATCACACATTGTAAGTGTAGGAATTAACAAATGAATATATCTAATACTAATATTGATATCGCTATTGATAGAAAACGTCGCATGCACCTACGATCCCATGTTCTTTGTGTAATAAGGAGTTTTCTAATGAGACAAGTTATCGTTATCATAAAAAATCGCATATAAATGCATCAACAGCTTTGCATGCGTGCAGCAATTGTGGACTCATAAGTGGGGATCGGAATAGAATGTTGGTAAGAAGTGATAAAACATTTACAAATACAAACTACAGTTTCTTAACTTTGCTAAAGGAACATGTTGATGAAAGTGATTCAAATTGTTTTGGTGTTGAAATTGAAGACGAAGTGGTATCAGTCGCTTTCACCTGTGAGTATTGTTTACGTGATTTTAAGAGCAAATGCGATTTGAGGTTGCATCGTTCCACTGGTGTCCATGCGGATAAGCAATACTTTTGTATATCTTGCAATAAATCCTTTGCTACTATGAAGTCTTATTGGCCACACAAAAAGCATGTTACTTCGCAATGGAGAAGAGAAAACATCTGCTATCTTTTTATGTGTAATGTTGATGTAAGTTTGTATCAATGAAATCTGAGAGTTAAAGTAAGAATGATAACTTTATTTTTGATGTTAAGGAATGTGAAGAAAGTTATACACGTTGGACATCACTTTATAGACACAAACGACGACATCATATGGTAACTAAAACTGATGATGCTGATTTTGAGGAAGAACCCGAGGAAAAAACGGAGAATAACAAAAAATCGTTCGTATGTCAGTTTTGTGATAAGGCATGTCTGACAAAAATGTCACTTTCCGTGCACATTGCACGGCGACATAATAACAGTGAGTTAAATTTAAAATTTTATATTTGATCATTGATCATATAAGTGGATATGTGTATTCCTATTATGCAGAAAATGTGCAATGCTCAGTTTGTAATGCCAGTTTTAAGAATGAACAAGCCTTGCAAAAACATTTTGACTATTTGCATGTGCCAGTTGAGTGTTCGAAATGTCTAAAAGTGGTAAAGAATCGTCGTAACTATGAGTCTCATGAACGAGTTGTGCATTTGGCTGAAAAACGTTATTTCTGCAACATTTGTAGTAAGGGTTTCTATCACAAAACTGATAAGGAAGCACATGTTAAGGTGAGTTTCATAATAAATATATCTTTATTTCTGTTTTGTTTATATCTCCATTAATCATATAAAAACATTTCAGTTGCATGAACAAATCTATACATGTGAGGAATGCGATTTCACAACAAATTATGCTAAATCATTGGAAATTCATTTTTCAAGCTTTCATCGGGGAGAATTTAATTATGAGTGTGAAGTGTGTAAACAAAAATTTTCACGGAAGCCAGCACTAAAAGCACATAAAGAAAAACATTGTATGTTGAAACGATTTGTGTGTGAGAAGCCGAAAGATAAATCTTGTCAAAAAGCATTTCCAACATTAGCCTTGCTTAAAAGACATCTCAAGTACAAACATGATGATGATGATGGTATTGATGATGGTGTTAATGTTAAGCCATCTAATCATGAAGAAGGACCATTACCTGCCAAGCGTTCGAAACGACTACAAATGAAGAATAATAAAAACTATACGATTAGTTCTAATACAAACAATGATGATGAAGATGTTGATGATGCCATGAAAGTTGATCAGGTTTTATCAACTGAGGAATATGAAATTATAGATGCCAATGATATACTATATGAGGTAGAAGTTGCTGAAGCTGAAGTTGAAAAAAAAGAGGAAAATAAGGAGAAGAAAAAAAGACTATATTTGAAATATGAAGTTGTTTAAGAATGACAAACAAAACGATTGCTTGTTAAATATCATATTAGTTGAATGGGTTTTCGTATGCCAATTTATTTGTTTTTATGCAAATTATTGAGATTGCCTGATCTACCTACCATTAGACAAATATAAATCGAACATTTGAAATGAATATTAGGTGCTTGTAGACAAGTCTTAATATCACTTAATTGATTTTACCACCATGAAGGCTTTTATGCATAATTTCATAATTTTTTTATAACTTAATGTGAAACTTATTGTAACCCTTAAGCATATACAATACATACTATATAATCTAATACGAGTAATTATTTATCTAGTGTTTGTAGTATACTAAACCAAAATAACATGAATTAAAGTTAAATTGTTTTTCTATGCATATGTTTTTCGTTTTTTTTTTTTCGATTTATTTTTTAAATATTTTATTTAGGTATAGTAACTTGTATTTGAACACAAATGTCAGCGATGTCTCGTTAACAAAAATTGAATTTTCGTTGACTACCCAGAATCCGGCGGAAGCAAATTGGATTTATTAAGCGTTGTGGTCTGTTCGTTTAAGCTTTGGAGATTATTTGAAGAGCTTACCTAGAAAGGAAAAAAGTAAAAAATATAGAATGATATCAATTATTTGAGGTAGGCAGGAAGTTAAGGCAATCAATCTTACTGGACTAATTGGTGTTATAACAATTGCGGTACGAGTTGCGCATTGTAGTAAAGCTGTATCCTCTGTTGATTCATCACAGTCACCATCTGCATCGGCATCTGGATCAGCATCGACATCAGCATCAACGCAGATGTCGCTATCCATGTCCCATGATGGAAAATGTTCCATTTCACCTTCACAATTAAGATCCTCTTCTTCAAAATCTTCATACTCATCTATGAGTATAACTACAATACAAAGAAATTAAAGTGTATTTAACCCTGATTTATTGACATTTAGAAATGAGAGTTGTAGACTACTTACTGGAGCTATTATCGGGTGCAATTGTCTTAATGCTTGATTGCTTATCCATTGATTGTGCACTCATTTCTGGTATTATTATGCGTTCCTCTTTTATTCTCTTACTATACGGTTCTGATGTTGATCTATGGAAGCTTTATGGGGAAAACAAATGATATATTTATTGGCAATTCTTTTATTCATATCTTTATTGATCATCATTGTGGTGCTAGCTAACCTTAATGTTACGCGTTTTTTCGTTCTATTTTCTAATTCAGTCATAAAATCATCATTGTGCTGTTGTTGCTTATCAGACACAGCCGGATATGAACTAAGCACGGAAGACTGTATAAGAAAAGTAAGGAAGTATTAAATGGTTTTATTTTCGTTTGTTTATTTCATTTATTATTTGTTAAAAGTAATCTTATAAATTAATCTATTATTGATGATGTTTTGATTGGGTTGGTGGGGGTTTCATTGATGTAACTGACCTTTGTAAAATTATTATTATTGGTCGTAGTTGCTTGTTGTTGAATAGAATAAGGCAAATCATTAGGTATAACATCGACAGCATCCATTGTAGTCGATGCTGTTGATATTGAAGTTGATGTTGTTGGTGCTGCTGCTGCTGTTGTTATTGATGCTGGTGTTGTTGATGGTATTGGTGCTATTGCTGCTGGTGATGATGCTGGCAAGATTAGGGGTGAAGGTGCACCTAAAGCACCTGCTGCATGCTCTGAATTTGCACTAAGTACCGAGGCTCGCTTCCATACATCTATCATAGCTTGATTAGGATTATTGGAATGTTTGGTTTTGGGCGTAAGCGGAAGTGCTAAAAATCTATCACGATCTTCCATATAGGCCTTAATTAATATATCAAGTTTCTCTTCAATATCAGCGACCTACAACAAATTCAAATAGATCTCTATAAGTATTTCTTTTATATCAATATTAAAGAAAATTTATAATTTTACCTGTCGCTCAACTTTAACAACACGTGAGGCAAGACTTATTTTCGAGGCATAAACATCTTTGGACTTGGACCCTTGTTTCCCCAATATTTGATCCAAACTATAAGAATTTATATAGTAAATTTATAAAAACTTCTTCTTAGTGTATTCATACTTACCGCGTGTGCACATTTTTAACGCGTCCCAATAAATCTACATGACCTGCCGCATATTGCTCCATAACATCTTTCACATCATACGGTTTGAGTGCCTCCTTGAACTTACGTCGTGCCACAAAGTATTTTAACTTTGTAATGTGAAATGTGGAAATGTGGATTCGAATGAATAAAACAACAATAATAAAAGAAAGAGTTGAAGGATTATATTTTATTAGTCTCACACGATAGGCTGGTAAACAGATTTAATTTTGTGACCATACCTTTCGGATAAAACGTATCGCTGTCTTATGCCGATTTGTCAGTTGCGTACAACGTGGCTCTTCGTCTTCATCTGTTGGAAATTTGTTAGGAATTACATAATATTGATTTGTAATAATTTAATAAATAAATCGCTCATGTCCATACATAGGTATGTCCGTATCCGGGACTCAATCTGTGTACACACATATATGTACATACATAGGTATATCATTAGATTAGACAGGTTTATATAATACGTTTATAGTATGTTATACTAAGTATGTATGTACATTTATTTATTAGCATAGCAAAGGGAACATGTAGCAATAGCATAGCATATCACCCAATTCAGCCAGGCAACTAATTCTGCTACTGGTACTATAGTACATTATAGTAGGTTAGGTTAGGTTAGGGATGACTGTGGCGGATACAAAAAGAAGAAGCAAAAGCTATGATAGATACAGATAGAGATATATACATACATATAACATAGATAGAGATATACATAGTACAAACCATAGAATGCATGAATAAAACCAACAATTGACCGTGACAGAAGTCAAGTTGTTATGACAACTAATCGAATGAGCGAGTGAATATTAGAAATACAAGCAGCTAGCATCTACCATTTGGGATTAGTGGGGATTTTATTTTGTTACATTTGTTTTTTTTAGTTAGTTTGTTATTGTGTACAATCATTGGACAAACATACATACATACATATGTACATACATAGGTAGAGTGGTTTTGTTTTAATAGGGTTACTTAGTTAGTTTAAATAGGTTTGATGGGTTAGTTTGTGTGATTTGATTATGAGTTACAAACATATACAAAATGCTATGTACATACATACAGATACAGATCTTGAAATCATACTTAATATGGTCCAAGGGTTTAGTCAATTACCATTTAACAAAAAAAAAAAGGTGCACGAATCCACGTTTCCACGTGTGATTCCATGCCATCAACATATCCAAACTATTCATATTAGTTACTAAGTATTGAAAAAAATAAGATACTATAGAATCTAGCAGCAACCCATGTGAGGCCCAGGACCCAGTGTTCTGTATCAATTTTTGAGCAATACCAATTTCATATTATTGTACTATTGTATATGTGTGTTGGGGTAAGGAAATCAATATCAGTTTTCAAGCGCACGCACACACACAATATTTCTGTCATAGCGATAGTATCAGATTAACAGATTTCAGTTTTTAATTCTTCACCTACTTCCTATATCAAAATGCACATTACTTCGATGGCCATCATGTTCTTGATCATTGCCGACAGCATCTGTATCACCAAATACCGATTCAAGATTCGTTTTCAAACTTGAATCGCGTAATGAAAATGTTGAACCAAAAATATCACCATTTAGAAGTCCACATATCACCAGTGGCAAGTTAAGGGTTTTGTTTTGTGTACGTTTTTGAGAGTTGGCTGAAGTTTGCTGGGGTTCAGGCGTTGAAAGTTCACATGCCGATTGATAGGATTGCATGCCCATTGTTGGGAAATCTGTTAAGGAACCGGTACTCATACGACGAACGCCATTCACTAAAATTGTGGGTGTTGGGATTGTTGCTGTAAAGAACTTTCTAGGTTTTATTAAGTAGATTGGAACATTTGTTTTTATTATGCAATTTAGAACCTTTACTATATTTATGACTGACTATCTAAACCCCAAAAAAAGACGCAATGCGCCGCTGTATAGTTTTATATTGTATTAGGTATGAACAAAAATGAACAAAAATTTATGAAAATCAAATCAATCAATTGAATCAATCAAATGCAACCACAACATTTACACAACATTCAGTAGTAGTAAGTAGTAGTAGTAGTAGTAGTAGTAGTAGTAGTAGTACATAGTACATACATACATAGTAGTAGTAGTAGTAGAATAGATGATGGATACGTAGTACAATATTAGAGTATTAATATTATTTTTATTATTATTAATTGGGAGGGCTTTCGATTTTTATTTATATCTTTTTGTTTTATTGAAGACCTTTAAGACTTACCGTCTGAATTTTTATTTGCTTTTAAACAAGTTGTCTCAGCAACTGAATCTTCGCTAAAACTCGGATTAATAGGTTTGCCATTTTGTACTACCTCTGAAAATGCACAAATGTGTCAAATCAAAGGTTATAGACATTATTATTTATTTATTTGTTTTTTTGGATTATTAGGCTCATTTTTGTTTTGTTTTTTTTTTTTTTTATATTGTAAATTTTGAAAACATCAAATTTGGCAAATGGGTCACAATAATGTTACGTAAGTATTATTATGTTATTTTAATTTTTACTGAATTTTATTTGGGATTATTAGACACCAACAAGTTTAAAAAGCATTCCAGAACTTAAATTAACGCCTGTCTCAATATTTTACTTTTTATTGATTTGTGTTAAACGCACATTTAACAAAAAAGAGAAAAATAAAAATAAAAAACAAAGAAAACGGAAAACAAATAGAAAACAGGATTAAGGAACTTCTACGAAAATTGTGTAAAAATTATGATTGTTTTAAAACAGAAAATCTTACAGAATTTAGTTAATTAAAATTTATTTTTGAAAAAAAAAAAAATTTTATATTCTTGTTTGATGAATTGACCTACAAAGGAACCTAGGAACAAACGCACACTTACAAACACACACGGAGACAACATACACACACATACACATGCCTTACAGTATATAAGTATTCTTCTATGTAGTAGTAGTAGTAGTAGTAGTACGAGTAGTATGATCTATAAGCCCCGGTAAAAACTTACAATTACATACCTGATTGATTAAAGTAAAAGTATCTCCTATTCATTACTGATTTTATCTTTTAAGAATTTAATTTAATTTCATTAATTGTTAGATTTTTGATTTGTGATCTATATACGAGTCTGTAGGTAATTTTATCAATGTATATTACGTGTATATTGGTTCCAGATTTTTTTTTTTTTTTTTTTATTTATACAATATTTTCTTGCAATGCAATCAATATGTGAGGAAGAAAGAATTAGAAGGTACATAAAAATTTCTATTAAGCAATATAAAATTAATTAAAAAACTATTAAAAATCTTTAAGTGTATCTACAACTTATTGTAATAAATTCATTTATAATATTCGTACTATTATATTGTACATTCATGTTATTTTTCTTTATTGTTACTTATGTTTCCTATTTAATATTCAACAATTTCATTGTCTTCGGTGTTCTGTGATCCAATAGTTAGATTTTATATCACTTTGTGTTGTTCATTTATTTCGTGTATGGCAAATGTCGATATTTAAATGCGCTACTATTGATAATTGAATATATTTCTAGAGAATTAAATTCCCCAAAACACTATGGATACTACATACGAGTATTTCTTATTTTAATCAGATATCAATTTATTATTTATAACAATTTCTTTGTATTAGGATGAAAAAAGTGGAAAGTCAATTTGTTACAATAGAAGATCTTGTATTTTCCCTAACCTAAGGATTGCTGGCCTTATATAAATACATGTGCCTTTTATTTGGAAGTTAATGTTCCGATTCCTCTTACACTCTTGTATAATCGTAAGTAAATTCTTATGAATTCAGTAAAAGTGATTAAGACACTTCCTATTAAAAAACTGAAGTCTGAAATGGTGACTACATGAAATAATGTTCCAATCATTTTAATTGGCTTATCTAATCTAATCTATTATTATAGATTTTGGATTTTTTTTTACTTAAAAAAAGCAAAAGTTCTTCTAAGTCAATAACAAATTCATTTACAGACTTATTTATAAACACCAACCTACCCAGAAATTCAAGAACTTTGTTTTTGGATCGCTTTGCGATACTGATTATTTCCTATGAGATTTCTGATAAATACTTTTATTGCATTATAAACACATCCTTTGGACTAAGAATTTATTATAGAAATTATAGATAGATGACATGATGTATTCGTATCGATTCGTGGACTAGTTTTAAGTTCAAATTTTTGCTTAATACAATATTTCAAAACTTATCCCGAATAATCCCGTCTAAATGATTTATGATTTAAACATGCCTCAATTGTAGTGCATATCTGATGCAATATATGTACAAATGTTTTATTAGTATCTATATGTTAGTATCTATGAATGTACGAGTATGTGAAAGTCTTTAAGTGTATTTAATGTAATTCAAAGCAAGTAAATTATTTTTATTGATACTTAGTATGAATGTTCCCATGTTAAATCAGGTGTGTGGTTTTTTTGTGTGCGTGTGTGTGTGGGTGAGTATGTTTTGTAAGTGATGGTATGTGTTTTTGTTGTTGTTGTTGTTATGAGAATCCATAAGTGTAGTATGTATGTATGTAGTAGTAGTGCCTCCGTTTGTATTTTATACGGAATGAGTAGGTAAGTAAGTATTTCTCTTAAATGCAAAAAAAAAAAATATAAAAGAAATTATTTAAAAAGAAAAGACTAAACTTGCTCAACTTGACTATTATGTTATTGTAGATAAAAAAAGTAAGAAACGTGAAGAAGATCATGCACAGAAACAAATAACTTTGCATTAGATAGAAATGATGACTTCGGCTTTAGAAGTGAGAAAGTACTAAGTGGCCAACGCCTTTAACTTTTTATAGTTATTTTTATTTTTATTATTGGTCATGATAAACCTCCTCATCATCATCATCATCATCATCATAATTATCATTAATAAGAAAATGGCCAACACCAATGCAAATAAATACGAAAAATAGAACAAGACAACTTTGAAAAGAAAAATGAATACATATATTGTAGTAGGAACCCAGAACATGGCTGCCTTGTCTGTTTGCCTGCCTGGAGGCCTGAACTTACCCAAATTCTCGACAGAGGCATTTATGTCGCGTATTGTAGTACGACCATATCGCGATGCCCGTGCCACTGCCGATGGTTTGCTGACCGTGCCATCGCCCGGTGATTGGATTGTCTGACTCTTGTGCCGGCGTATGGTTGGCAAACGTGCCACAAACGATGTATTATGCTTAAAACTAGAAGAAGTACGTCTGTGAAAGATAGACAAGGAAGGACAAGGAATACAGAAAAGGGAAAAGAGGATAAAAATAATATTATTATTATTTGTTTTTCATGAATAAATTTTTAAATTATAAACATTATCAACTGCGCAATTTTTCGTATATTTTTTATTTATTTTTTTTTTGTCTTAGATACAATACAATACAGTAAACTAAGTAAATACATATCGTATGTACATAATATGTATTCGTATGTATATGTATTTGGATGTACTGATGTATGTATGCAAGCACGTATGGAATGACGATGAGTCGAAACGAGTTGGTTCGATTGATTGGTTAAGTAAGTATTATAAATGATCGGCAGCGGCGTGGGTAAGCGGACTCTAAGAACGGCTAAGTGAGAGAGCTTTAGTAATTAAATGGAAGATTGAGGGAGAGTGGTCTGGTAGACTTGTTTGAATTTGTCGTGCCTTTTTAGGCTTGTAGAGTTAAAGTAGCTACAGGTAGAGGAATCGGGAAGCAGAGCAAATGTGGGGGACATAACAGAACGAAGTTACTAAAGCATTGAGCGAGTGTGTGGTAAGTGTAAGGAAGTAGCTTTTTGTGTCTTGTGTGAACAAGGGAAAAGATTAAGACCACAAGAGAGTGGAGAGGACAAAGTACCATAATAACAACAATGGCAACAGCAACAGCAAATATATTTTAAGTACAAAATTTTGGTGCAAATAATTGCAAATTGTGTAAAGCGATTTTTATAAAGATCATTTATGGGTGTTTGTTTCTAAAATTACGAGTACATAAAAAAAAAATCAATTGAGGTATGAATGATTTTGTATGGGTATTTATACTCATAGAAGTTGTATGCATTTTTTTTTAATATGAAACACCCACATACATTCCACATAGATATGTATTTGTAGTTGCCATTTATGTATAAATTCTTTCTTTCTTTCTTTCTTTTTTTTTTTTTAAATTGTAATGGTTTGTTGTTATTTCTCATTACTTACTTACTAGATACATTTTTCGTTAATGTAGTAGATACAACAGATACAACAAGCATGTTAGTTTAGCATTTTCAAATATATGTAAGAGAGATAAAATATTGGATTTGATGAGAGAACCGCTACACAAAGAAAACTTATACATATACTTAGTTTATTTTAAATATTGTATATAATATTATTTTTATGATTTTATATTGAAAAATAATAAAAGAGTATAAATTAATATTTATTAACAAAGTATCTGTGAAACCATTTTAAAAAGTTTCCCTAAAAATTTTATGTGATAAAACCATACTATTATGATTGACACAATTAATTAATATGTTTCGAGCCAAAAGCTATAGTAGCCAGTGCTCCGCTTTAAGTTAGATTTAGGTTTTAAACATTGTTAACCTTAATAAATAAAATAAGAAATGTTCTTTAAAGTATTGGGTGTATGCATATGATTCCGCCCTTTTTTGTGAAAACAAAACAAATTTGCTTGTTTAGAAAAAGGAAAATTTATTTATTCAAAGTATGCCCCATCTGCAGCTACAACCTTTGCCCATCTTTCAGGCAATTTACGGATTCCTTGCATAAAGAAGTCCTGGTCTTTTGAGGCAATCCAATTATGAAGCCAAATTTTGATATCTTCATAAGAAGTGAATCGCTCTCCCGTAAGATCAGACTGCATCCTTCGAAATAAATGAAAATCTGAAGGGGCTATATCTGGTGAATATGGCGGGTGGGGTAGCACTTCCCAGTCTTGTCCATTTAAATATGTTTTCACAACATTTGCCGTATGCGGTCTGGCGTTGTCATGTTGAAGAATTAATTTGTCATGCCTATTCACCCATTCCGGTCGTTTTTCTTCTATAGCTACCTTCAACCGCATTAGTTGTCGTCTGTAAACATCGCCAGTGATAGTATCAGACGGTTTCAGCAACTCATAGTGCACAACACCTTTCTGATCCCACCAAATACAGAGCATAACCTTGGTACAATGAATATTTTTCTTTGGCTGTGATGGGCCGGCCTCACCTGGCTTCAGCCAAGATTTTTTGCGTTTAGGATTCTCGTAATATATCCATTTTTCATCTCCCGTGATTATCCGATGCAAAAAACCTTTTCTTTTTTGTCTTTGAAGCAGCATTTCACAAATGGTTTTGCGACGTTCGATGTCTCGGTCTTTCAATTCATGTGGCACCCAGTTATTGACTTTTTGAACCATTCCCATTGCTTGCAAACGTCTTGAAATAGTTGATTGATCAACATTTAATGTTGTTGCCAATTCTGATTGTGTTTGACAACAATCTTCGGTCAATAAATCTTCCAATTCAGCATCTTCAAATTTTTTGGGTGGTTTTCCATGTTCTCTGGTCCTCAATGTCAAAATCATCATTTTTAAATCGTCGAAACCATTCTTTGCAAGTTGTATTCGATGGAGCATGCTCACCGTAAACATCAGCAAGCAAACGATAAGTTTCCGCTGCACTTTTCTTTGCAACAAAATAGTGCAATAAAACCTCCCGCAAATGATGTTTACTTGGGATAAAACTCGACATTTTCAATGAATTAGAAATATTTGTTGTTTATGCTTCCACCGAATGTTATACACTGTGTTTAACAGCTGATAGAAGGCACTATCGAATGCAAGTATTAGTATTTTAGTGTGCAAGTGTAAGCGGCGATACTAGCGAAACTATCGGAAAGGGCGGAATCAGATGCATACACCCAATATTAAATTTAGAAAATATAGATAATCTTCTCTTGTAGATTTAAGAAATCATATAAATATTTCATCTTTAAGTGTCTTGAATATCTTTCATTTTCACTAATATTCACAATTGAACTAACCTAATACCTAACACGTGGACTCCCTCAACCATAGTGTCTATCAGTTCCCAATGTTAATGATACAGGCTACCATGGCCTAGTCGGGAGTACTGTCCGCACTTCAGATCTATTGCCCCATTTATGTTGTACCCTAGCATGAGACTCTTAAATTCAGGAGAGTTTCGCCCGGGAGAAACTCTGCTGGGAACTATGAAACATGGTTTTGTCACAAACTTTAGATTTATTGTATTAAAAGATTGACTGATTTGTGATTATGGAATAAGCGAAGACTGGGATTTACTTTGTGGTAACCCAATTCATTTTGGCATTCGTAACCCAAAGCATTATTTATCCAAATAAATGTTTATGTCAGAAAATTTTAATTGTACTCGTGTGATTTACACAAAAAGTTTCCCAATGATGATATCAGTCTCATAAAGCAAATATGGTACTTATCACTTACCAAAATTATTTTCAAAATTGATTTATGGGGTCTTTTTTAATTATAGAAAATATAATTGATTGATTATCAATATGTTAAATAATAGATGTCAATATATCAAAGGATATATACATATGTACTTATATAAAATTGATGGTTTCTTGTTGAAACAAGTCCCCTGAAGCTGACAATATTATTTATATACTACATATAAGTATATTACCTGAAGAGACATTTTATTCCCATTCCCTTATTCCAGATAACATTTCCACATGAATTGAGTCTTGATTAAATAATCATTTACATATTTAGATTCATCGATATATAAAAAAAAAAAGTTATGCTCATTTTTAAATATATTTAAAAGAAAACTTTATATAAAATTAACTGAATAAATTTGTAAGCCCCCTTTTTTGTTTTTTGCTTTGCTTGCAATAAATTTATACTATTGTAATTTAAATGGAAATTTTATAAAATGGTTTCAGATTATTAAATATTTATTATATATACAATAATTGTGAATAAAATTTGTATTGAATGCTTTCAAATATTTGATAAGAGAATAAAATGTGAAATTAAAGTGAAGAAAAAAGAAATCTTATATACGAGTATCTATCTCCATTTTCAATATTTCAAATGCTATTTTCTTTGTGTGTTGTTGTAAATTATTATTATTATTATTATTACAATATATTATTAATTATATTTAAGTTATATAATATTGCGTCGCTGGTTTTTAAGAAGCTTCTTGTATTATAGGTTTTGATTATGTAGATCGAATTCAACTTTATCTATAAATGTTTTTATGTTTTTTTATTGTACTTAGTATTATTATTAATATTAGTATTAATATTTTTGAAATGCTTCTTAGTATGTGTGAAGGAAGGTGATTATAAAAAAGATATAAAGACAGTGTGTGTGTGAGAGAGTGAGTGTGTGTGTGTGGGTGTGGGTGTAAGAGAGAGTTTCTTGCAATTATATTTTGCAATTTAAAAATCAGTTTACCTATATTCAGTAATGTTTTTTAATAATCGCTCCCAGTTTTCTGAACTGAAATGTTTATAAATTGGAGTTAATAGTGAGTGTGTTAAGATTTATTTATCTTAAGATACTTAGTACAATATTATTTGTAATGCTCTTTGAATATTAACTAGAAAAATTAGAATTAAGTAAGAATTGGAATAGAATGGACTCAACCAAAGTGCTTCCCTTTGTTTGTGGATCTTAAGAAATATGGACAGCGAACTTCAAACGAACTTCAAACGATTGAACAAGACCAAATTAGTATGGTTTGGAGTTCTTTGTATAAACTTTTAGATTCTGGGGTTTTTGTTTGTTTTTTTTTTTTTTATAAATGGAGAAGGGCAAATGTTCTGATTTTGTTTTATATACAATTTTGTTTTTATATTGTTTATGATTAATTTAAACAACGCGAGGGTAGATACATAGAACACAAAAGTTGAGGGGCCTTTATAAGTGCACTTCTACATACTCGTACATTGATTGTGCCACATGCACTCGTTTAATAATTTAATGTCCTTGTATTATACAATATAGTAATACATAATAAAAAGATGTATAACTGTATAACTGATGGTGAAATGAAAATTTAATAATAAATACTCACGAAGCTGGAGGACTTGGTAAGGCCACTTGATGTATCTTCCATGTGGCAATCGAAACCGAGTGCTCATCGGATGCGTAGCAACGCCAGACCGCTTGGATGAGCGTTGCGGCCGGTTGACGTCGTCGTATCATGTGCTTCTGACGTTGTTGCTGTTGTACCTTGAGCGCAAAACCACTGCCGAGTATTCCCTGGAGAATGGTGCAGAAGCAAAAGAATCGTGCATGGATACACATAGTAGAAATACAAAATGACATGAAGTCGATCAATGAATGTTTGGTTGGATGGGTTGTAGGTATGTTGGTTGTGTTGGTCGGAAATGTAACATCCATAAATATGTCAACTTACCGCAGGCAGTGCAAAAAAGGAAATGCCCAGCAGAGCACAGAAGGAGGCAATCAATTTGCCCTGCCATGTTTGTGGTACCATGTCACCGTAGCCCACTGTACACAGTGTTATCTGCGAAAGAAACACAAACAGAAACAGACAGATGAGTGGGAATTTGTTAGACGAGCATGTATGTACAATATATGGTAGTTTTGTTTTAATGTCTCTCTTTGTCATTGTTTATGGTTAAAAGGGTACTTACCACGCCCCACCAAAGTGCTTGGGCAAAGTTATTGAACTTCTCATTGACATCCTTTTCCATCAAGTAAACAAGGAATGATGCAAATATGAGACCTAAAAATCCTATATACATTGTTGTTATGAGCTCTTGTCTATGTGCGTATACAACACTGCCGAGCAGTTTCCAAGTGCCGCCACGTCGGTCCATCCGCACCATGCGCAATATCTGAAAGAACCGCAAGCCACGCAAAGCACTTGTGGCAAATACCTGACCAGATGTGCCCATGCCTAATACTACAATTGAAGCTAGAATTGTTACTATATCTATAAAGTAAAGTAGATATCCATTAACATTTGATCATTTGGCTTATTTCCTTTAATTTTTTTTTTTCTTTTTTTTGGTACCTATAATACAAAATGGTCGTTTCACGAACTTAAGACGTCCCAGACAGCCCTGGTAACGCGATCGACAGCCTGATGACCAAAGACGGCCAAAGAACTCCATGGTGAACCAAATTACAACTAATATTTCCATTCTAAATAATATATACACTGCATCCTCTTCGTATTCCTTGATGGTGGAGAACACGCTCAAAGCGAGACATGTAAACACCATAAAAAATCTGTAATTCAATTCAATGGATTCCATGGAATAGTAGTGGGCTCCTTGGTTATACAATACTTACACCATCACATGATAAAATATTGCATGAAGGCCGCGCGGTCGCTCCAGGAAATTATAGAGCCGACTTTGCAGCCGCCGATAGCGCGCATCTCGACGATGGGCGCGATTGTAGTTCAATGGCTTACCTAAGAGCGACATTCGCGGTTCACGTAAACGTTTAGAGATCTGTTGACCGGGTTTACATTTTCTGAAATCCAGAAGAAATATATGTATTTCATAAATATTTATTCATTTCCAATTCTTTGTATCCTCATAAGATATTTAAGAGGTTTTACTAGTAATCCATTTTTCATACACATCAATTTTACCAATCCGTTTCATTATTTCGAACTTCATTTCTTAATTTCTTTCTTCATAGTAAATAAAAACTATAATATACTTTATAAGCAAGCAACAATTTGAAATTTTCTTTAAATTTGTTATACCAATTAAAGCAAAGAACAATTTTCTAGAAAAATATTAATTGAGATCTTTTGTTTTTTTTTTTCGAGGATTTAACAATTAAGTATATTGACTTCACACTTCACATCCTTTTTTTTTTCATACCCTTTATAAGCTCTTATATCATAAAAGGCATATACATCATTATCCGGATCCATTTTATCATTCGATTGATTATCAAAAAGGCACTAATTCTAACACTTCCATATAACTTCTTGAAGTTGAACTAATTTGATTTTCTTCTTTCCTGTTTTTTCACTTCTTAAATGATCTTGCATCAAGCAACGTCTAACGTGCTTGAAACTCAAATCGTTACTCGATCATGCGTTAAGCGAGACATTCAGACTAAACCTTCTATCGACACTTTCAAAATTTTATGTGTAAATTTTATTAATTATCTCTCTGCTTTTCCTACACACCTTGCAATTTATGGCGTTTCAAAGTAAAGTTTTTCAAGTTAAGTCAACTGTTTTGTTTAAAATTTTGTTGCTGTTGCTGTTACTGTTATTGTTGTCATTGCCGGTTGGTTCTCCATAAAATTTACTTAATTATACATAAAATGACAACTAGTTACACATACAGACAGGTAGGCAGATAGATAGTTATACACTATATATATATATATAGAGATAGACAGAGTAATATGCGGATAGGCGAACAGATACTTCACTTGTTCTAGCTTTGCTTTCATCTTTTTCTTTTTTTTGGGTCTGAAAACGTCACTTATTTCCCTATGTCAAGATTTGTTTAAACAAATTTGTTATTTCTTGTTATCATTTTGAGTTATTAAAACAACAACAAGAATATGGTTTCGTGTATAAAATATATAATATGGGTTTGGATGGGTTAAGATTTTTAAGGTGCGATCGTCATATTTAAAAATTTCCAAAGTCAGTGGAAAGTTTTGTGTGCAGAGTCGATTTTACCTTTTAAAGGCTGCCAGACAAAAACTGACTTGTATAAATTAATCGACTTATGTATAAATAGGTATTACTTAATCCTTGATAAATAGTCGAAATAGTGAAGAGTCTTCATTACCGAATTTTAGATTTCTTGCCGAACTGAACAAAAATTAGATATTAGATATTATTAGAAATATTTGCACAAATTTTATAAGCCGGGCCAGAGATGATGTATCAAAATTCTTCTATTTGTCATTTGCTCAACAAAAATACTTACTAAGCTCATTTTATTAGGATTGAGAATCTGTATTGTTTATAGAAAATCATTTCTCAATTCTTTTACTTACGACCTTTGATTTTATGCGTCCAATGATTTGTCATCACTGTAATGGGGTAAATAGAAGATGAGTATTAATTTGAGCTCCTGTCAAGAAAGCTTTATGTTCAGATAATAAACATAGGATTGATTTACACTAATCGATGCTACCTGGAATTATAAATACTTATCTATAGTTACATAAATTTGAGCTATTATAACCCAGTGGT
The DNA here is from genome assembly GCA_037043295.1 of Amiota minor. Lineage (NCBI taxonomy): Eukaryota > Metazoa > Arthropoda > Insecta > Diptera > Drosophilidae > Amiota > Amiota minor. The sequence continues at coordinate 2,437,620 of JBAMAW010001787.1, forward strand.
CGAAATTCGATCATATGTTTACGTTCAGACGTACATAATCGGGGATGCCATAGAAAGCTCTAGTATCGCCCAGAGGTTTGCATTCCTCTCGACAAAACTGAGTTATCATCCCCTTGCTCGATTAGTTTTGTCGACTAAGAGTGGATTAGAAGATATTTCGCAAAATGATGAATTAATAGTTTAAATAAATTAAATGTTTTTAAAAAAATTATGCAGTTTACTTTGGAAAAGTATAATCCATCCATTCGTAGCAATGATTTTATTTAAAAAAATGTTATTATGGGAGGAGGAATCCAGGAGTAATAGAAGACTACCGAAAGAGTTTTCTGTGGCACCAAAAATCGGTAAACTGGCGGAATTGAGGAGGAAGTGTTTTCTGTGGCAGTGAGTCGTATGTTCTATTCAATGCTTGTTGTTATTATAAAAGTAAAATTTTCTCACCTGTTTTTTGCTGCAGTAACATCAATATATTGCCATAAAAATTACACCTTAAACATGCAGAGATGAATACCTTTCTAACCATCTCATTTTCAAGAAAATACGTTGACATAAAACGGATTAAAAATAATCTTAATAATATATAGATTCAACCTTCACACAACATCCTTCTTGGTCACGACAAGAAAGCTATCAAAAGACCTCTCCGATCTACAAGTCCATCCAGAGAGTTCTATATCGCCTTAAAAACTCTTTGCGTGTACCAATATTTTTCAATACATTTGCAATTCAAATTAAACATTGAAGCAATATAAATCTTTCATAGATTCACATGAACTGGGTGTATTACTCTCAAGATCCTATCATTTGTACAGAGAAGCGAAATAATTTAGTTTATAATTATACAATCGAAATTTAGCTTAAATACGTAAGTATAACAAATTAAGGGGTTCCATTTCCATTCCGTTCCATTCATTTAGAATATAATCTCGATTAGCATACCTCATTATAATGCAGTCCGAATCGGAATTGATGTTTTCATAACAAATGTGCATATCTTTTTTAAATATCTAAAACTAGAGGTTTTGCCATTTGTAAGGTCATATCGCAAATTAATCACAAAGTGTGCCAACTTCCTCTAAATGAACATATTTTACTTTCTCTAAGAACATGAAAACACTGTCATGACTCAGACCTTGCTAGAGAGTATCTAATCGCATATATGTATGTATACAATATACATACGAGTATGTACACCATTATAGATAATGCAAATAGCTTCATGTATAGATAAAAAAGTTTCTACCATGGAATCGTGAATTGTTTAACTGCCTCCAACTAAAATGAAAAGCCAACAACGATGATGTGTTTATAATGTTTTTTTTTTTTGTTGCTTTTAAATTGTTATTCAATTTCGATTTAATCACGAGAATTTAATTTGATTTTTTTTTTTGTTAAGTCGGTTTATATAATTAAATATATTTCAATGTATATACATAAGGTAGTCCAAATTGGTAAATAAAAGTTTACAATAATGTATTATTATAATAAGAATATTATGTATGCATATACTAAAATAACACAGAATCACAAGTTGCCAGAGTCAGCACCTATGGGGCCATTGTTCTTGACAGGGTGTTCATTTCCTCATTTCTTACTATCAATGATGATCTCATCGCCAGCATGTATATTATAACTGTAGATTTGTTTGTTAGGGAAACGCATCTCTTCGGGGCCAATTTCCTTGTAGTCCTGATCGAGATAAAACAGGCGCATTTTATTTGCTGGTAGGCCAACTAGTTTCTCCAGCTTTCCTTTAAGATCGGAAACCGTGAGATAAATATCGACGGAACGTGTTTCTCTGACATCGTTGTACACAAAAATTACCTTGATACGTTTATCAGGTTTCAAACTGACATTCACCAGTGGATCGAGTTTACCATGTATGGCGAGTAGTTCTTCATAACGCTGTGGCCGCTCGCTTTCGGGTTTGTCCATATAATGGCGAATAAATGCACGTTCGGCATCCTCACGTTCATCGGTGCTGATCAGACCACCACCGTTCAACATAACCACATTCGGAAGGCGTGCAATGAGCAACTGACGACGTTCATGTTCTGTGCACTCAAGACTTTCCCACAAAGGCCAATGTTTCACACGTAGATTCTTAAGTTTCGGAAATTTCGCCAACTGATCTATGTCGTGCCAAGCACTGAGGCTTGGCATAACTTAGATTGAGAAACTTTAGATTGGGGAAGTATTTGTGTGATTGGGTTTGTTCTTCCATTGATTCAGCATGTTCGGCCTGTTCGTCGGTAGTAGCATGTAAGGACTTAATAGGACAATCAGCTAGCACAAGATTTTCCATGTTGGGGAAAAGACGACCTAGTCGACATATCTCTTGCCACGATTCTATCGGATTCCCGGTAAAGTGTAAAGTTTTAAGTGTCTCATGTGCTTTAGTATATTTGCGTTGGGCACGACACTGATTGCACAGTGTGCATTCAACCGAATTTGTCGTTTTCGTTGCACAGTCACAGCAATTGGCATTACAATTATTTGTCGTGCTATTGGATTCTGTTTGTAAATCTTGATCCACTTCTCCTTCGTCGGCTTCCTGTACTACTTCTACTTGCTTAAGTTTATTATGGGCAGGTTTATTAAGAGCAATGGCAGCGGCAACAAAATCGTCGGCATCGATTAGCACCTCCGTATAATTATTTAAGCTCAAATGCAGCTCTTCGAGCAAAGGCAAATTTTGCAGCAAAGCATCAACACAATGCCAATCCAAATATGTTCCATTTAGCACGATATTCTTCAGATTGGATATTGGTGCCGCTGTGTAGAAGGCATGACTGATTGGTCCCATTAATTGATTTTTGCTAAGATTTAGAAACTCAATACGTGGCATATGTTTAATAATGTGGAAGACCTCTTCCCAGTCGCTTAGCTTATTCTGGGCCAAATCTAGTTCACGTACACGTTGGCATTTCTCCTTGATTGCCTCGAAATCACCTGCACAATCGATGTCACAGTCGTTGAGTACCAATAGTTCGGGTACACAAGTCAATGGCGATAGACGCGGTATAAAAATTGAAAATTCCATGCGACCACCACATTTGGTTACCGTAAAATCATTAGTATCTTCGCGTTTGTGCAATTCCGGCGGTGCATTGGCGTTCTCAAATTCGCATTCGGCGAAATATTTTCGTTCAAGTGCTTCCAATAATGAAGGCATGATGGATGATGTCGCTCTTTGTTGTCTAGTTTGCCGCTACTACAAATAATGATGACTATTAATTGTGTTGGTGTTGATGTTGGATGATTTTGAGGGGGTTGCTTTTGGATTAGCTGATGGTTGTGGCCTAGATTTCGTTTTCTGTTTTTTCAAATATTCTTTATTTTGCGCACATTTGTTGTGATTATGTAAATTTCGTTTTATTGCTTGCTGGCTGCTGTTGCTTTTGTTTAAAATAAATTTTCAAAAAATTAATTTTAACGTTTTCTGCGCAGTATTGACTCGCAAGCCTCTCTCTCTCACACACACTGTCAAGTTGACTTTGCTCTCAATTGTTTTTGCTTTTGCATTGAGAGAGTGTTTTTTTTTGTTGGTTTTAATGGTTGAGCTTTAATTTTATACTCTCTCAACTGTAATTTACTAGTACAATATTATTTGGCAGCTGTGTTGTTTGTTGTTGTTGCTTTTTTACTTGCACTTTTTCTTTTAAAACTTGCAATCGATTTTTGTTTCTTTAGTTAGTAAACAAATAATATAATATTTATAATGGAATATTTTTTCTCAATTAGTATTTGGTCGTGAATTCATTTGTCTTTTCTTATTTTCGAAGTCTTTCAGACGTCATATGCCAGACGATATTTCTCTCTTCTCTCCAATGCTCCCTGTTGCAACAATTAAGCAAATGATGCAATTTTCTTTTATGTTTTCCTTTTTGATTTTGTTATTAATTAATATTGTAAATTGTTGTCTTGTCTTGCGTTTCTTCGTTCTTCTTGTTTCTTGCTGTTGTTACACAGCCTACTGAATAATACTACTGCTACTGTCTGTTGTTGTAATAGTATATTTTCATTTATTTTCTTGTTTCTTTTTTGTGCACGCTTTTCTTGTTGTTTCTGTTATTATTGTCTTTTGTACGTGTTGCTGGCGCTCTGTTGTTTTTGTTATAATTGCGCACTAATTTGTTATAATTAAAATAACAAAAAAAAAAAAAACACAGAAAACAGAAAAACAAATTGAACAAAGAAGAAAATAAAAATGGTTAAAACCACAACAACAAAATATAATCCACCACCACTTTTCGTGTTTCTTTGCAAGTTACTCTATGTTGCCTCCAGTAGGCTACAACTTTTGCTTTTGTTTTTCTTTGCTATAGTCAAGTGCGTGCTAAAATGACAAATGCTTTTGTTGTCGCTGCCGTTGGTTTCGTTATTAGTCTTTTGGTTATTTTGTATTTTGATTGCTTTTTTTTTTCGTATTTTGTTGCTTCTCCAGTTTGTTCGATTTCATTTGCTTTTAAAATTGTGTGTATTTTCCTGTTTAGCTCGGTCTGTCCGCTCACAACGTAACTACTCGCTCAACTAAATAATCACTCACTGAGAACGCGAAAAATGGTGTGTATATTCTGGCAGTTTCTTGCTATACGCTGCTGCTGCCGTCGTTGCTGCTGAAACCGCTCTGACCCCTTTCTAAACAAAAACTTTAGTCAGGCACTGGTGCTCATACTCTTTGATGTACGCGTGTGAGTGTTGTGTAGGTCGGTTGTCCTCAAGTCGTGTTTTCTTTCAGTCATGCGCACAGGTGCGTACTCCGAAGTTAATTATTTGTGTCACTCTTTTGCTTCTCTTAGTTTTAAGGGCGCACTTTATGGTGTCTCTCACACGTTTTTCACTTCACTTAATTCTGTGCAGTTCTTAGAACAAGTTCTTATCTGATATGAAATTACACGCTTGCTAAAGCAGCAATCAGATAAGAACCCATCTGGGCTTTTATTTCTTTTTCTACTTAAAATACCACCGACTTCTTTTTTTCTGATAAATATATAAAATTTATTCCAAATGTAACTTCAAAACTAGACATTTTTGGCGAAGCCTACTTAAATTTCTCTCTATCTAAAAGCGCCCTCTCTCTTTTAACCGCCCAATGGTCTCATCGATCGTCTATATTACTCACGTTCTATGTTGGCTTCTTCATGTAAATGTACCACGGCGACCTTGCGACCAAAAATAAATGTTGTCTTTACGAAATTTTTTACATTTTAACAGCAAAAGAGTATCTAATCTACAATGTGTATTCTATTTTATAGACTAAATTGCTTTCGTTTTCTTAAAAGCAAACATTTCAAGAACTAAAACGCACACGCAGTCTATAAATTTAGAAATGTTTGTATTACAAGATACATATTTTACTATTTATTATGTATTATTATTTCAATAAAAGAAACGATGCCATGACCTTGAACGTTGCTTGAAATTTTTGATGTCAGGTGTACTTGAAATAATATGAACAAAACTTATTAATAGAAATATATGAGAATTGAACGAGTTGATCCCTTTGGTTAGCGCCTTTGAATGAAACTTTAACTTGAGCTGACCTGGATGGGTAAACAAACCAGTTAATGAGTCAATGGTCATAGTACACAGTGAAGCCACTTTGAGAGAGTCAAAGTTAGTTATTATTAAAACTATAACATAATTTCTAATGCAAATATAATGAAATTTAGTTTCAATTTGAATATTCTCATAAATTTAGAAAAAAAATCATTATTTTATGAATAATAAATTATTAAAAGTAAAACGCAAAAACTTAAATAAAATTGTGTTAATTATTGGGTTACGATTTTATTCTCGTAGAAGAGCAAAAACAAAAACTCAAACAATCAAAACAGAACAAAAAACCAAAGCAAATCTAAAAGGTGATAGAGCATTAATGTGGATGAAGAGCAGCAAATGAGAGAATAACAAAAACAAGTTGTAAAGCTCTCGTATTTTTGTAGCTGCCTTCTCGCTCTTGTAAAGTTTTTTCAAATAACATATTTCCTTTGTTTTGCATTTATTTAGTTGGCGCGCACAGCTGGAAATATGAGTGAGAGGAGAGCAAACAAGACAAAGCTTCACGGAGAACTGTCCAGAGAGAGAGAGTGTGTGTTTTTATAAAACACTAAACTTTGACAATGAAAGAAAATCCCTAATTTTGTGGCGGGCAAATTATAATTGTTTTTTCTGTATTTCATTATTGCCAACGCTGTAATAAATATTTGTAGTTGGCAACTTTGTGCTGTGTTGATCAATAACATGACCAAATTTTAACATTTTCTTTAACATGGCATCATCGATTTTTAGCAGAGGTGTAACAGAAATAACTGTGTGTGTGTGATTTTTCTGTTGCTTTTGGTCATGTCTGGTCATGGAAATGGAAAATTTACCGAAATGGAGCACCGGGGTACGTATTACAACAAATTTCATATTTTTGTTGTAAAATTTTTATTTTTCAATTTTTGGAAAATAACGGGCATCCAGAAAATGCAGCATGACAAAAACATGACATACAATTTTACTTATGACATACAGTTTTTAATTTGAATTTAAATAAAATGTCACGAAAAATCTCGTGTCCAAACAGACCCGTTAATTCGTATTTTTCTTTTTTTAATCTCGATAAATCGAAATCTCGATAATTCGAAAACCTCAATAATTCGTAGAAATTGCTGTTCCCTTGCAATTACGAATTATCGCGATTGGACTGTAGATCCATTTTGTTTATCTTTTTTACTAGAAACACTGCCAGGATTTTCAAATTCTTCTAATTTGGACTATTACGAACATAACAATAAAAAAAAAAATCAGCCAAATTGGTGAACCGTTTTCAAGTGATGCGATGACCAAAATTTTTCAAGATAGTAGGGACATTCACACAACGGGGCAAGTCCGTAAACAAAAGGCTAAAAAATTTAGAACAATCAAAGATCAAAAAGACCAAAGTGAAAACAGACCAAAGCTCAAAAGGCCCACAGCTTAAATTTCTAGATCTATCTCTAGATCAATCTCTTAGCTCCATCTCTGTTGGTCTATGTTAGGTCAGTTTCTTAACTCCTTCTCTATTTGATGGTCAAGGAATACGTAGGGAGACACCTAATCGATTCTGAATTGATATCCACTCTATATCCAATGAATATTTAGTCGATACATACGTCTATTCCCTTCTTAGTCAAACCTAGGGTTTATCTCTTGTACAATCTCTATACCTTAGTTTTATTTCCATCTTTTGGTCTATCTCCCATCTATGTAAGGCCAACACTGAGTCCATCACTAGCCGACACTCATTAGATATCTTATCGATACTCTACAGATACCTACGTACTAAGTTCTATGTTTAACTTAATGTCAATCGTTAAGTTCATCTCTTGACCTATCTCTATTCCTTAGTTTTACTTCCATCTAAGTTCAACACATGGTCCATCACTGTTACCTACGTCTACTCCCACCTGAGTGCAACACTTAGCCCATCTCTTGTTTTATCTCTTTTGCCCAGCTAACTATCATTTTTCGGTCTATCTCCATGTCCATGTTTGGGTTCATCTCTAGGTCCTTTTCGATACACAATCGGTACTAACGCGTACTTCCATTTATATCCAATATCTCTAGGCTCATATCTAATTCTCTTCTTTAGCTCCATCTCTTTTCCCATCTCTAGTTCGATACTTAAGCGATACCAATGTGTAATTCCATCCTGAATCCCATCTCTGCGTCCATATCTAGGTGTATCTCTCGATACCTAGGACTAGATACACCTCAAGGTCCTGCTCAAGATTCACTACTAGTGCATCTTCATTCCCATTTATATTTTCTTTTTTTTATTCATCTTGTCTTATATCCTGGTCCATCTATTCCATCTATCTTTTTTTCAACCTGCAATCTCTTTCATCAGCAACAATAATAAGAATAATGAAATCATCTTTGAAGGAAATTCAATTCAGTTTTTCTTGAAGTGCAGAAAAGTTTCGAATTGTAAATATTTCGGCTACCAACAATAAAAAAAAACTTTTATCTGTAATAATAAAAAGTAAAGATCCTTTTTCTCATGAAAAATTTTACGAATTTTCATTCGAAACGGCATTATTAACTTTGGGTTAATATTGTATTTCTCTTTTGGGGAAACTTAAAGATTCATTGATTTTAAAAATATTTGTTTGGTTTTGTGAAATTGATTGGTTTTGGTTTGGAGTAATAAAATACCGTTAAATTTAATTAAAATCAATTAAAATTCATTGAATTTTTAATATTCATTCTGTAATCACTAAAATGTGTAATAAGTAGTTTTCTTAAACACAAATAAATACACGCATTTATTGTTTAAAACATGCTGATGTGCCACAAAATATTGTATAAGCACACTCACATCAATGTTTCTGGTTTTAAAATAATTGCCACATTCACATTGTTTACCAAAAGTATGTACATATATGCATACATGTATCTATAGATAAAATCGTATATGTATGTATTACATACATATGAACAGATGTGCGTACAATGAAATTGCAAAAAAGTATCTGCTTATCTATAGAGTAAGTAAGCTTGTCAAAAAATAAAAAGCACTTCAGTGAACGACGCAAAGCAAATAAAATAAGTCATTCATCAATATCTAAAATGTATCTAGATATTTACTTACACATACATACATACACAGATATATGTGTTGCAATATCTTTTTTAATGAATACTTAATTGCTGAAAACAAACGATTTTATTAATATTTCTTTTTCTTCCAAAATATCAAAATAAACCAATAAAATATTGTACAATCGCACAATATGAAGATATTCGTACAGCACTTTCAGATTGAAATTGTAAAATTTTTAATTACAACAGAATGATGATCAATTAATGTGTTTTGTATGTTTATATTTAGTTAGATTTTGTTTTTGTGATTCAATGAATGATTATAATTTATTGTATATGACGATGATGAATACGATGATGATGATGATGATGAGACACAAGTCAGCATTTAATTTGATAAATAAGGGTTTTCAAGTCAATCAAATGGCAATTGTTTGATTGATGTCTTGCCATGAGAAATCTTATCAATTTTTATTAAATTAATTACCAATTCTTGAGCAAATTTTATAAAAATACTAAAGAAATTTTCGTATTAATGTTTCTGTATAATATTTTTATTTATCCCGAAAATGCGAGATCTTTGAAAGAACTGATAAATAGACAAATAATGTTGCAGTGGCATTATAAATTGTAGAATAAACTCTCGATTAGCAGTTATAATAAATGAACTATAACTTATCCAGAAATTTTGGGCCTAAATGCCTGCCAATGCCGAGAGACAGATGGTCATACTATATTCAAACATTATGAGTTCTTCAATGCACGGATCTACGAGTTATAAACATTACACTTAAAGTTTAACAACTTAGTTTTTGAACTTTTCTCGTCTTAAGAAATTACCTGACACTAACAATGTGACTATGTGATATTTTTATGTAGAAATTATAATAAAAATTACTTAAATAATTAAGGAGAAAAATTACAATATTTTATTTAAAATTTTACATAAAATTGTATAAAAAATTTGAGGAAATCCGCTGAGTTTATAAGAGATCTTAATCGGGTTTTGAAACATTTCATGAGTGGTGAGAGATTTAGAGATTGTTATATTAATTATTTAATAATTTTAAATATGAAACAGTGTAAAAAAGGCAATTTAGCAGTTGAAAGAGAAATCTCATTTGTAAGATTCCATCTTTTGTTAGATGGAAATAACAATTTCTTGTATCATTGTAGTAGTAAAGACTAATAAAAACCCAGTTGAAAATTAGATGATAGTGAGCGTAAAAAAGTCCTAGTGTTTTCTCAAGGTCTTCAGGTTTGGAAACAGACAATAGTTGCATAGGTCTAAATTTGTAGGCAATATTGGATGTCATAGCTTGATTTATTTAATTTTTAATTTATGGATTTTTCTATGACGACTACACACGATTATTGAGATTGTAGAAAAGCATTTTTTTCATCACTAAATGCGGTAGGTTTTGCTTCATATCAATGTCGAATCTGTCCAATAGCTCTGAATGATATTCGCCGGTGATGGTTTCAAGGTAATTGATGTGAATGAGAACGTGTGCATCCCAAAAAACTATTGGCCAACACCTTACTCACCTTAGCCTTCTTTGGTGCACTTTCACACGGGGAAGTCTATTGTTTTGATTATTCCTTGGTGTTTGGTGTATTGTGATAGATCAATGTTTTGTCCACTGTGCAAAAACTTTTTCGGATTGTGGTTGATTGTGGTCGCCAAACACTTTTCTGAAGGGAGCACATGGTTGCGCTTATGCGCTTTCAAATCCAAATATGCATGCAAAATATAATCTAACCACTCAATTGAAATACCTATAGCCTCAGAAACATCTCCCACCATCTATTTCCGATCGTCCAATATCATTCCATGGATTTTATCAAAGATTTATTTTGTGGGACCTGAACGTGAAAAGTGGCTCCACTTTTGCTACTCGACTACAAAGGAATGCAGTAAACCACTTCTCAACCATTCAAATTGATGGTACAGAATACCTATAGTATATCAAACCTTAATTTCAGTGATGGTTTTCTCAATCACGATATTCAGCTTTTTAATATTTTTAAATGCACAAAAGTTTGTTGCTTCATTTGACAATAAATATAAAACCATGAACTCGATAGTAATGAGATTTCAACAGCCTTCTCTTGGATTTTCTAAGGACCTTATTACTTCCCGAATTACAACATGAATTATGTATAGGAATACATAAAATACATATATTCGAATTCAAAAGAATCGATAAGTACAAATTGTTTTAAGTGTATTTGAACTTTTGACTTAACAAATATCCATTTATTTATGAATCTTATTTAGTAAAAGTTAACTAAAACTGAAATTTGTAATAAGCAGTATAATCAATTAGAATGTGTATTTTATACTTATAAGAAATAAATTTTCTTTATCGTTATATTTTACATTATTATCTTTAAAGTCAAAAGAAATGGAAATGAAGGCATAACAATCTTTTTGTGCAATTTTGTTCACTAGTGTAATTATTAATTATTGCTGTATTATATTTTGAACAGGTCATTAAATTTGTTTCGTGGTCAATACTATGTAAGATATTTATAGATTTAAATCTATACGAATACTAGGTACACATTGTAGAATAACAGGATAGGATCGATTTATTGTATTGTACGTCAATGAATTTTGGAAGCTTTTCTTTCTTTCTTTCTTTCTTTCTGTATTATTACTGCTGGTTTTTCTCGTGATGAATGCATGTTTGTTGTTTTTTCCTTATAGTGAAAAATGGAAATTTTGACTTGTTAGACATTTTTACGTTTTTTACGTACATATATATAATATATATATTGATGTATATAGATAGTAGGTATAGGTCGAAATGCTTAAGGTAGCAGTGGTGATAGTAAAAAAAAAGAGGAAAAACCAATCTACCAAATGAAACAAATGCGCTTATTGTAAACACAATAGCAACAACAACAACAACAACTACAACACCAATAAGAATCGCAGGAGAATAAAATTAACAAAAAACCAAAGACAACCTGACGATAGATAGGCTAAAAGATAGATGGATGGATAGATAGGTAGATAGATAAATCATAGATACTCGTACATAGAAATGCTATTATGTGTATTTTTTATTATTTCTTTGAATTTATACAAAAGTCTAGACAATTTTTATTTTTTTTTTTGGCTTATGTTTAAATTTCTTTTCTTCATTCTTCATTCTTCATTCCTTTCCATTCTTCTCTAAGTTGATTTTCTGAATTTTATTATTGACTCAACAACTTTTTACATTGGAAAATTAAAAAAGCATACAGAAAATGAATTCTACTACTAAAATTGCATATATGAGTTAGTTTTGCTTTCTGGGTCATTCATACTACTGCGAGTCACTGGGTCCATGTGATAACTTATCTGGGGACATGCTTTGTTCTTCAATGCAACCAACGCATTCACCACCACCAATACAATAATTTACACCATTCTTGTTGTCTATCTACTAAACTTAGTATACTTGCCAAACAAGTGGTTAACCTTGCGTATGTGTAATATTTTATATTTATTGTTGCATTTTAAATGAATTTGCGTCGCGTCACATCGCATCAACAAGTTTTTACATGATTTTATATGATTTGTGTTTAGATAAATTTAGATAACAAAAACAAGAAGAAACAAAATTAAAAACATCTCTATAAAGACAAAGAATCTCATTTAATATTTATAATTTATATCTTTTCAATATTTTGTTGGTTGTTGGATTTTTCCTTCTTCTTAGTTTTGTCGATTCTAAAGTTTTTCCACTAAATTATATTTTACGTTCGAGAACATCATACTCGTATAAGTTATAAGCTATAAAAATGAAAAAAATAATTTGTTTTTACTGCAAATATTTCATCATAAAATCGCTTTCTATAACATGGAAGATAATAAAAATTGTTTAGCTCAACAAAAAAAAAAAAAAAAAAAACAAGACAAAACATTAACTTCGGTTGCAATGTAGGTTTCATACCTTTCACACACACACACACATACTATATACATATCATCAAAAGGTAAAAGATACGATATAATATTACAAGTTTTATAAACCAAATTGTGATCCACTTAGTTATATGACAAATCATTAAATTTTATTTCAATAAACCTCCTCTCCTTATGATGTAGAAATAAAAAGTACAAAATAACAAGTTGTTTCTTAAACCTAAATTTGATCCAATTATAAGTTTTAGATGTCTGATTATTCAGTTTGTTTGGCCACAGTAAAATGAACAAATAAAAAATTCGCTGATATAAGAATTTTATTTTTATTTTGATTTATTCATGTTATGCAACTTGGCCATTTAATTTATTGTTAAAAAAAAAGTTTCCTTAGGAAATATTCACCTTTTTATGAAATGTTTAAGCAGAGACAATCTTGAACTTCTATGGAGATTAAATGTTGAACAGTGAACGAGGAACTTCAATTTATAATTGTATAACTCAAAAAGAGAGCGATAGGTTTGCATAGAAGCAAACAAACGGGACATAGCTAAATGCATTTATCAAATAATATTAATCATTTCCATATAAAATTAATACAGAGTCCCTAAGTGTTACAAACATTTTGACAAAGTGACAGTACCCTATATACTTACAATATATGTATGTAAAAGCTATAAAGAAAAATAAAACTAGAGCACAAAAATAACATTCGAAGATAAATTGCATGAGTTGGTTGCTGAGTTTTAGTGGCCAAAGTCAATGTAATGACTCCATGGGCATGAATTTTGGTTGAAATGTCAACTCACAACTAACAGAATAACTGAAAAACTTACTCCACACACTCTCTGACAGACTGACTGATTGAGTGAGTGACCGACTGACTGGTTGATTGATCCCATGATGTACTGTGTGCGTGCGTGCCAATGTCAACTAAATGTATCTTCTGAATATTTCTGAATTTTTGTTTTGTTTTTGTGTTTTGCTGATAACAAACATTTTTTATGGCATATTAAAAACGACACCATAAGCGGGTGAGGGAGGAGAAGTAGAAGTAAAAAAAAAAAAAAAATGAACTGAACTGAACTGAAAACAGAAAATAGGAAAAAGAAAATTATTATTTTTTTATTTTAGTTTATTTTATTGTATTTTTCATTGCGACTTCCACACTTGAACGCAATTTGCTTCCATGATTTTGCCACTTTTGTGGAGTTTTTCCGTAAAAAAGAAAACCCATGCAATTTGGGGCACAAAAAAAAAAAAAAAAAAATAAAGAAAAATGGGACATTTAATTAACTTGCATAAATTTTGCATTGCAGAAATTGTGTTGCTTCTTCAGTCTTTTTGTCCTTCTGTCAATTTTCATCATTGCTTGCTTCACTTTTAGCGAAAGCACACAAAATAAATGGTATTTTATCATTTTTCTTTTCTGTTTTATTGCAGCCTTTTCAACTATTGTAAAAGAAAATTTATAATATATACAGAATATATGTATATATAGTAAAAACCTAGAAAAATTTTTGTTAAAAAATTGAACGATACAATTTCAATGGAATTTAATAGGTAAATTTATGTTTTGTCTGTGTGCTTCACAGTGATGGGATTTTGAAACATGAAATATACCATCTGGGTAAAAATATCAGGTTTTTACAGTGATTATACGATTATTCAGTTAATTTGTTGGAATCTACGTTTAAAATGAATTGCAAATTCGCATTCGATAATCGACTACATCAGTTAAATCGATTTGGTTAATCGAAAATGTTCTGGAGGATTTTAATTTTTTTTTTCTTTTGTAAAACTTTATAATTAATTAATTTTTTTGACGATTAATTGCAGTTAATAATTGCTCGATCGATTAACCGATTAATTCATTTTTGTTTTACCATAACTAGGTTCTTTAGTGTGAAAATTAACGACAATTTCGTTGCTAAAGGTTGCCAATGGCAGAAATTTGAAATGGAAATATTGATTTCAAAATCTTAGCATAACAAATCTTGGCATTTACATAGACATGTCATCATGAGGACAAACATCAGACTGAAATGATAATGCTATATTTCATTTTTGTCTAAAGGGTAACAAAATTAAAAATTATTGTTCTATAAAAAATATTTTCATTTACTTGCGTTCGTGACTTCATTATCTTTAGCAAAGTTCGCAACTTTTACTGTTTTTTTGCATTAATATTTTATTATTAAATTGATTGATTTTATGTTTTTTTTTTTTTAAATAGAATCATGGGTATAGTGAGAGATAATAAACATTCCAAGCTGTTTTACACTAAAATTTAGAATAAATTTTTTTATAAAATCTCAGTCTTTCTATCACTTAACTCTCGTAATAATGAACGCAGTATTCATTCATTGTTCCTTTATCTAGATTATTGAACTATATCTAGATGACAGTTTACGGCTGAGCATAGCTGAAATGATTTTATCAATTTTTTAAAGATTTTTAACAAAAAAACATTATATTGAGTTGACAACTAAGTCTTCGGCGTTTTTAAGGTTCTGGACACAAAGGGTACTAAACGGAACCCTATTACTAAGACTACGCTGTCCGTCCGTCCTTTTGAAATTTACATGGTTGGTGGGAATGGATTCGAAACTTATAGTGTTGAAATTTTAGTTTGAATGGATCATCCTCCATTAAAATTCAAGTTCTTATTAGAAAAACTTTTTTGTTTTGTTCACTATCGAACTGAAATTTAGATACTGTACATTTTTTGGAATCAACCAAATCGGACCTCCAGGGGGATACCTTCCATACAAACCCCCATTTGGTACGGAAATCTCCGTGACCTAGTCTGACTCGCACATGGCCGATTTATGAATTTTAACCTTCTGCATGTCATTAAATGTTTTAAATCATTCGAAATAGAACATTTTATTCTAACGGAATCTATTATATGTTTTGTTTCTTTGTTCGAGTTAATTTATTATATATAATTTTTCAGATGATTAAAATGATTTATCAAGTTGAGAAAAACGAGCATTTTCGACATGTTTTTCGTTTTGCTTTTAATCAAGGTGAACGGCGCGTATAAAACATTGAATAGTTGTGATTGAAGACTCTCTGGATTAGTGTGGTTTAATTATAATTTAAAAAATTTCCCATAATTTATAGTGTACAAAAATTTGAAGATTATATTCAAATTTAAAATATCTTTTCATAAAAAATTCTTAAACTTGATAAAATTTCACTGTATAAAATCATTTAAAAAACAAAACTCCTAAAACTACAGGGGAAAATTACCCTAATTGGCATTTATAAAAATCAGGTTAGCGAAATTAATACAAATTTAAGAGAATAATAAACACTTCATCAAACAAAAGGATAAGGGAAAAGCGTCTTTAACAAAAACTTATCAACCCTTTATTATCGGAGGTTAATTTATTATTCATATACAAAACGAGTACAATAAAATAAAACTATTACTTTTATGTTCATTTTGTAGAATATTTAAGTATAAATGACGACAATGTGGGGGAACCATGTTTTTTTTATAAATAAGAACATGCGTTACCCTTTGTATTTGTGTATTTGTTTCAATGACAAATATATTCCATTTTATATTGTGTATTAAACATACTTAGACACTTATACTACTTGTAGTATAAATGTCCTTTGGTACATATGGTCCGAATGGTCTTAAAGATCCCCTACAGAAATATAAGTACGTATGTTTGAGTTTTTGTTCTTTGTTTCTTTTTGGTTTTCTATTTGAACACATGGAATTAGGTCAAGGACAAAGAAAGTAGAGTTAAAACATTTGTATAGCATTTAGTTTTTTTCTTCTCCCCAAGCAACTTCAGTTAAGTTCTTAATGAATAAATGTAATTCATTTCATAATAATAAATAACCTTGACAACAGTTTTCACTGTGCTTACATCATATTATTATAACTAATAAACAACCTGTTGACAATTAATTTTATTATTTTTTAATATTCAATTATTCATTTCCTTTAAGTTGAAAAAATCCACGTACCCGTCGGGCCTCATTACTCATACGTGTATACAATATGTACAATATATGTAGTATATATGTAAGTATATACTCGTATGTACATATGTGTCCATGACTTGAAAAGTGAACCAACTTGCTACACATTTCCGTAAACAGTCCCTCAAGCGAACTAAAGTATCTGATATCCAATTTAAATTTTGTTTATTTTTTATTTATATTCTTACCATTGTGTTACCCATTAGATACACGTATTACAATAGATTACAGTACAGTTGAGTAAAGAAAGGTCTATTCAGATCAGTCGTAGGCATCATTTATGATTAATGAATTCCAAGGGAATTGGATTATACCGCCAACTACTCATGTGTCTGAGCGATGCTATTTTTTGCATGAACTCAATGTTTGATACTTTTTCTTACTGCTACTCTTGTACTCTCAATGTTAAATCTCTCAGCTTAATGAAGTACAACAGATACCATGTATCTAGATAGTATTACACTTATATATGGTATACATGTGTGGCATGTAAGTCTATGAGTTTATGTTTGTATCTGTTGCCTTGGTTCTTGGTCGTTGGTTGTTGGTTGTTCTTTGGGTGTAAATTTTAATCAAACTAAAATCCATGCCAACCATCCAAATGCACTCTACTACCAAGAGTGCAGATGTTAAGCACTTGTCTTTCTCTCCATTATATTCTGTTCTGTTTTGTTGTATTTGACTGTCTTACTTTCTATTATTGTATCTTTCAATTCACTTATATCATCCTGAGCCCGTTTGTTTCTATTCGTCATGGTAACAAAAGGCGTAATCTTTGCATGCTTTAAAGAATTTATAAATTGATGAAAATCTTATGAATTGAGCAAATGAAAAACATCAGAAGATGAAGGAACATAATTATCATCAACATCATCATCATCATCATATTCATAGGTTCAAAGAGTTGAAAGCTTAAGAAAATGAAAGCGGATTACAATATTGTCCAAAGTAATGCAATTTGATTGATTTAACAGACATAATTTTTAATCATATCAAATGCAATAAATATTTAATTAAAATAACTAAAAACACATACAAAAAATGCTCATTCAAATTGTTTTAAATGTATGATAATCCTACATAATCTCAAATATAACATACTTGTATATTTTTATCCATGAACTAATAATTGAATTAACAGAAACAAGAAATACCAAATATTTATTATATATACAACAGAAAGAACATCCCGTACCCTTGATGATTACACCACCTTTCAGACAAATATTTACATGAAGTTATAAAAACTATACATTTTTAAATATTGTACAAACAATAAATTGGAATAATCTCTTTTAATTTCTTTTTAATTAAATATTAATAATAATTTAAAATATTTAAAAGTCTCTTGAAGTTTGAAATATATATTTTCAATTTAAATTCATATTATTATAGATTCTTTTTTTTTTGGGGGATTCTTTTATTCATTTCAAATATTTCGCCATAAATGTTGCAAAAACTAATCAAAAGTTCTTTGTTTATCAATTAACAAAACCTTTCCTGCATCTTTATGACTACAAAGTTTAAATTCATACTTGTAAAATGAAATGGAAAGTAAACTTTTGTATATATGCATTTGATTTCACATATTTTAAATACAATTCTAGAGCGAATGCAAAAAGAATGAGTAGTTGAATGCATTTCAATTTGTTTAAACAGCTGTTAGTTATCATAAAGTTACTTGGGTAAAGTGGAGGTGATGTCGACGCACAGTTTCAGATTAGTTTGTTAGTCGTTGAACTTACTTAGGACTAAGCGTAATTTAACTGTCAACAAAGTGTGCTTGTGACCCGCTTGATGGTGTTGTTATGTAGATAGAAGTCGGGTAAATGCGTCAGGGTGAGTATCGCATGCAGTGGATTATAATCGGATTTTAACGCTTGAACATGACAACGACATTTTCAATAGACAAAGTGGAGAGAAATAGATACTGTGTAGAAAGATAGATCGACAGACAGACAGACAGACAGACAGACTGACTGACAAACAAGCGTTCATTAACAGGAACCATAAATGATAGACACAACAAGAGCTCAGCAATTATAATAATTATTAATATTATTATTATGTATTATCATTATTATTAGCTAAGCAAAATTCCATTAGGATGATACCAACCATTATCATTATCATTATCATCATCATCATCATCATCATCATCATCATCATCACCACCACATCACACCACACTACCCACAATTAACAAGTTACAAATAGATACTTTTAGCGCAAACTGTAAACTCTTGGCATTGAGTATCGTACTAAGTATAATACAAATGCACAGCATGTGCTTACATTCGATATATGTTCATACTCATATATCTATGGGTGTGTGTGTGTGTCTGTGTGTGTGTTTATAGATCATAATAGTATGTACTTACTAAAATAGTTTGTTGATGTTTTTAAATTTATAATCATCATTTAATGCGCTTAAACTGCTAAGCGTTCAAAGAAGAACTACAAATTTACTTTTTCCGGTTTTATATTCTAAAAATTACGACTTTTAATTCGCTTCTCCATAATAGATTTTGAATTATCGTTTTTAATAAAATAAGCTTCATACAATGTATACAAATCTTCTAGATTAAATAATGATGATACGATAAGTTTATATGATATTTGTCTATAAAATATTACAATATGTGAGTAAAGTAAGTAAATTAGAATAATAACAACAGAAACATTTTCTTCTCTTTGAGAAATAAATACTTACAACTTTAGAATATGAAAAACCACCTTTTCACTCTACAGAACAATTTTTCTTCTTTAAGTACTTAAGTTTTTAATTATAGTTCTGATTTTTGATGGTCTGTTACATAAATTTAACATAAAAGTATTAAAAGTAAAAAGAATTTAAACCAATAAAAATATTTATATTAATAAATACTTTTGTAAAACTGAAACAAGTTCAAACATCTGTTAAAAAAAAAAAAAAAAACCGAACTCATGGCGCCATTTGGTCTCAATAATTTTTGAGTTGTTAATAAGTAGTTTGTATAATGGGAAAACCGTATAGTACAATGCAGATTTATTGTTATTAGATTTAATAAATAGAAGGTTGTTCAGTCTTTGAATGTACATGCGTTCTTCTGGCACTCGTAAATTTTATTGGCCTTTTGCTCTGTTGGACATTGAACGTTTCATTCAACTTAGTCTCGGTCATAATTGTTTCTTTTTTTATTTTATCTTACAAAAAAACCTTTTCAATGATTTTATTTTTATTTTATTTAATATCTTAGACCAAAGTTGCTGATGTAAAGTTGAGTACAGTTCAATTTAGACAGCAGATTTAAGAGTCTTTATAGATTCGACTGGTTAATGTCCGTTTGTTTCTTAGCAAACTAATTTCTCAGTTTTCAATTAGGAATTTGATACAATGACTTTTTATTATCCACATATGAAGAATATTTAGTAAAAATAAAGTTTTCACAGATTTGGAAAAGGTTCTTCCATGTAATAAATCCAAAACAATTGTTAAGTTGCGTTAGGAAAGACTTACAAGATTATTTAAAAATCTGGAGATCGACTATTTAAGAAGATTTGAAGTGGAAGTTTATCAAGTTTAAAGTATTCGTAGTTAATAATGAGTCAGAAGGTAGGAATGGAAAGTTGGTGGCTATACATCAGAAACTTATATTGTCGAAATTTCAGTTTGATCGGACCCTTAGGGAGGGAACCTCCCATACAAACCCCATTAAAATTCTGGTTCTTATTTTAAAAACTTATTTGTTTTTTGTTCTATCGAACTGAAATTTAAAAACTATAAGTGTCTGATATAGAAGCGGTATATCTGTTGGAATTAACCAAATCGGCAACCTAGGAGGACCCCCATTAAAATTCATGTTCTTATTAGAAAAACTTTTTTATTTTTTGTTTTATCGAACTGAAATTTAGACACTACAAGTTTCGGATATAGGCGCGGTATATTTTTTGGAATCAGTCAAATCAAATCCCAATCTCGTACGGAACCCTCCGTGTACGAGTCTGACTCGCACTTGGCCCATTTATTAGCAATTAAAGAAAGTCGAATTGACTTACATCTAATTGACAGTGCCGGTTTTGCAAGGCAAATCAAAGATTTCAATGAATTTCTATCCCATTGTATGTTAGACTCTGCATAAATGTACAAATGTATCGATAAAGGTTATGTGATTTAATAGAGCACAACAAGACACCAAAATTCATTTGGTGTTATAGTCAGTCATTATCTTCATTCCCTCAGATGAGATAAAAAAAACAATTTGTTTGCCAATGTTTTCCTTACAAAACATTTGCAAGGGCAAATATTTGTTTGTCCACACTATGTTCGAACTAGATAAATAATTTCCCAAACATATTTACCAACAAACCACGCACAATATGTTTAAACAGTAAAATTATCCCAATTTTTATGCTGGTCACACTTGTCAAACAAATATTTCTCTGTTTTTGGGCAAATATTTACCTAGTTTTAGATTTAAACAAAATATTGTTTAGATTTCTCTTGAAAAAAGATTCTCCATATATTATCATCAATTGTATATGTTTTCTTTTTTTTTTTTTTGGTTATACTATTGCAAAATGATTAATGATGATTTGAAAAAAAAAAAAAAATGATGAAGACCTTTAAATACTATTTCATTATAGTTGACTTAGTAAGAAAAACCACACATTTAACTTTTGGCTTAAGTGAAATTCTTAATTTATTCTTGTACTCTTAACCTTCATTTGATGGATTTTTAATGGGAAATTGAATGTTTTGGGTTTTTTTGTTTTTAATTATTGATTAAAAGTTGGTGCATTGCAGTACTCAGAAACCATTTTTTTTTTTACGCATTTGAATTCTTTTAATTTGAAGTATTGTATTCTTTGGGTTTTTGTTTAAGTTTACGATTTCAAAGTCCTGACACAGAAAACATAAAATAAAGTAAAAAGAATTTTCACTGCTGCAATGCCGCAAAATGATTATTTCCTCATAGTATTAAAATGCAAAATAAGTGAGCTATTTTAAAATTAGTTATACAAATACATAAATAAGCATGCATAGCAAATACCTCATACAAAAGTACTGGTATACGAGAGTATACTTATAATGACGCACACTCTTATAGATCCGTTTTTCTATCCACATGTGACACATTTAATAACTTAGATGCCAGGGAAAGGCATAAGAAGTAAAGAAAAAAAAAAAAAAAATAAAATAAAAAATAATAATAATAATAGAACCTAAAGCCAAAGTGTCGCTCTAACTTTGTCATTGTAGTCTTACTTTGTATGCCTTATGTCTATGAATTACTGTATATATTTTGTCGTTAGTTGAATGTCGTATGTGCTGTGGTTTGCCTTTGCCCTTTTCTCTGCTTTGTCTACAACTGCATTTTAATTTATGCACATCAAATGATATTGAAGGCGACACACACAGATGAATGTGTATATCTGCGTGCAGGAAACTTTCACACACCACATACACCACGCCACACCATAAACGGGACGACACGACACGACAAGCCAAGCCATCGGCAACAGGCAAAGTTACTTTATTAAGTTCTATTTCAAGAAGCGTAAAAATGTGGTGGAAAAACTTTCACTATGGCGAAACTAAGTATTCTCGTCGTTAAGTTGAGTCAAGTCGAGTCGAGTTGAGTTGTATTAAGATGAGGACAACTTAAGTTATGTTTCATTACAAGACAGCAAAACACAAGAGAACGCAAGAGTGGAAAAGGCATGGAAAGAAGTATGTAGGTAAAGAAAAGGTAAATTGAAGTCTTCAATTTGCCACTTTGACTTGTCGTAGAAACCGCGTTCTATTGAAGTTAATTATTCAAAGTTGCTCATACGACAAGTTTTGCAACGTTCTTTTACAATCATGACGATGAAGATGATGAGTAAAAGAAATGGTAATGATAAAGAGACAAAGATATGTGCCATCTGCAATTACTGTGTGTGTTTACAAAACGCAGTTACTAAGTAGAAATGAAGGCAATTCGCGTTAAGTAGCGAGCGTTGATTTGGTGCTGTGAGATCTTTTTATTTGTCTTGCCTGTCTGTCTGAATTTCTATCTTCCTTTCTGTCCATTTATATTTGCTTTTGGTTTGTTGTAACACAAACAAGACAAAAAAAAAAAAGAAAAAAATGGCAAAGATAGAAAGAGGTAAACCCCTAATTGTGTATTTTTAACGTTCATAAGTACAATATGATGAAGCTCAAATTGTTTTCTTTATCTTGTTTTCTTATTTGGATTTTCCTTTGTAGCAATAATAATAATCATTATTACCTACAATTATATTGTAGATATGCTACCCACTACTACTACTACTATATACAATTACGCCTTATGAGTATTGGTTATGTAAATGTTTTTGTGTTACGCATACGCAGCGTTGTCTCTTATACTGATTTGCTTGTGTAATGCTTTCAAATTAATGCATATGAAAAGCGGCGGCCCTCTTAATATTAACAGCAAATATCCCTTGACATACGAATTTAATAATATTAAGAGTTCTGATGATGAAACGCGTGTTGAGTTTTGGATTATAATTGTGAATATCATACAAAGAGATTTCTTGCTTAAAATATGCTAGTGACTGACAACTTGATCTGCATGAACCACAGATAATCCTACTAATTAGTTAAGGATTTGATATCTTTCCAAAGGAAAACTCATTGCTTTGAAAATCAATGAATTTCATTGCAATAAAAGATTATATTCCTGTATTTATTAATGTCTTGCGAGACATTTTGTATCTTTTTATAAAAATGGAAATAAATATTATTTTGCTTGATTAAGAATCATCCACATTCATAATGAAATTCCTGTCATTCTTGGTATAATAAAAAGCAGTTGGTAATTCAACGTAGCACAGACCCTTTTTCCATCTACTACAAATATAAATATCTTTTTGAACGTTTTTTACTTTTAATGTTTTCTCTCTCTCTCAATGAGGAGGAGAGTTACTAAATAAATAAAAGCATAAATTCGAAAGGAATTATTGTATAACATAAATATGTAGTTCATTTTCATTTAATTTATAGCTATTTGTTACACATAAACACTTACTAAATGGGTATTTTAACTAAGTTACGAGGGCAGAAGATTGATATGTGAAATATAAAAATTACTGAGTTGAAATTTTTTAAGAAGTTTTCATTTCTATTCTTTCTATTCACATAGCATATTAAAGTTGACGATATATCTTTAGTACATATAAGAGCTTTCATAAAAATCTAGGCCTGCAAAATGAGTTGATATATTTTTTTTAATAAATAGCACGCCATTCTTTTTCTTAATTTGAGTCGAAGGCCCCAGCAGTTAGTCACTCGTTAAATTAGTATTAATTTTAGTTTAATATATTAGATTTAATTATGGTAAATAAATAAATAAATAAAATAATATTTCTTAATTTGTTCCCTTTTTTCTTCCTTCTGCTTTCAAACCATTCTACTGAATTTAAGCGATCAAAACCTTGGTAGCACTTAATGATTGCTACGTTTCACTGCTATACTTGTTTTGATGTTTCCCTAAAAGCAGAATTTCCTTTCTTCTTCTTCTTCAAATTCTTCTGCCTTTTAGATATTGGAATTCGTAGCAGTGGATGTCGCACATCCGTACGCTTTACTAGATCAAATAAAATCTTCTTTTTTCAACGTAATCAATTGTGACGATGTGATCTTTTCAATGGGCATAAATTTTGGATCCTTTAATATGCCGACAATTGTATTAGGAGCCCATTTACTATCCTTTCCAGATATTCAACTGAAGCATTAATAATTGTACGGCACAATACCACATCCTTTGGCAAATCTGATTCAACAGAGTGTTCCCAAACAGTATCATGTGAATTAGGATATCTAGATGGTATTTGTATCGATTCTATCACATGATCATCATTTATTGGACCATCGTTGATTGATTTTCCCAAGTGGTAAGCCTAGGATTACTTTCCAACAACGATGGAATTCTCTCAGGTAGAATTGATGACTTACTTTGTTGTATCTAATTTGAAATGTATATCTGAATATATTAAATATATGAAAAAAGTAGTTTTTTAAACTCTGTATAAACAAACATTTAGTCAGAAATTTAACATCAATTTGCAATAAAATGGGATAATTAATAACATATGGAAAATGTATTTAAATTTCAGTAGAACCGAAGGTAAGTTTATTTTCTTGTTGTTTTATAGTAATGTATGATTTTAGAAATCTACCCTTGGAATAGAAAATATTTCTGCGTTTCTGTGTCTCTCTGTTTATGTGTACAAACAAATGTTTCCATGCATGCATGCATGCATTTGTTGTCTTCATTATTAATTTATTTATATAAAATTTAAGACCCTAGCGAAGAAACAAAGTGGGTTATGATCTATAATATAATATAGAAAAATAGGAAAATAAATGAGAGAAAGAAGGAAAGAAATAATACAGAAAGAACGCGAGAAAAGTGCCTACAATTATTACATTAAATACTTAGAAAAATTGCTAATGGAATCAATAATATTGATTTCTTGCAAAACATTTGCCATATCAGCCTCGTCCACTATGAGGGTCTGTGATGTGTGGTTTTGCACCTGTTTGTTGCCCTTTTATTTTTGCAATAAGATAGTTTTGCAATAATATTTTTTCAATTTGCAAATATGTATTTGTTTTTGTTGTCGTCATTTTCAATTAAATAGAAAATTTTATTTAAAATTGACATTTTAAAATGAAAGATTTGCAATAGAAAACGAAATTTTCATTCTTCTACTGTTTTTTTTTTTTTTTTGAAAGTCATGTGACTTTATGGTGACTTTGGCTTTGATGTGAGATTGAAATTGGGTCAAATTCGGCAATTAAAACCGTTAATTTCGTAAACAACGATGAAAATAGAAATTAGAATCCTGTAAATCGGGATCTAAACTAAGCCGATTTGAATCACTTTGGCCCTACAACATCAACAAACATATCGGGAGGGTTCATCCGAAACTAAGCTCATCACCATTTAGTGTGATTCAGTTAGGCGTACCCAAAAAACAGATACTAAAAAAAGAAAACCATGAAAAAAAAAAATTAAAACAGAAGACTTGGCGTGAATAATTCCACTAAATATAATAAACCATTTAGGACTAAAGGCATAAAAAATTAGCATAGAAATGAAAAAGGAATGAACAGAGCGAAAAAGACAAAGCAAAGATAACAATAACACAAAAGAGTACGAGAAAAACAAACCCAAAAACGCAAAAGATATGAATGTTAAATAAAAAAGAACTTTCTTTCATTACTTTATTCCTTAGTTGGTTGGTTGGTTGGTTGGTTGGTTCGTTGCTTGCTTGGATGGTTTGTACAGTTCAGTTCTGTTAAGTTCTGAACACCAACCAGAAGTAGTAATACAATGAATGGACGTTAAATAGAATTTTCTTTTATTTCCAAATAAATTGCTATGTCGACCTCTCCTCTGTGTACTCCTCCTACAGTCAAGTCGTCAAGTCGGTCGCACTTGACACTTTTTAAAGCCAGACTACTTAATGGTCTCCTCCTTTTCATTTAGTAGTTTTGTGGCATTTGTGTCGTCAATTTTTGCCAGTTATAATGCCAGAAAATGAAGCAGTAGCAGTAACAACAGCAACAACAGCAGCAGCAGATGCTTCAACATTGTACTAATATTGAAACCCTAGCTCCCTTGCGCCTATAAACTGCACTTAAAAATTTTAACAACTTTGCCATTACAGTCATTCGTTTTGTCCCACTGTATCTCACTACTGTCTTTCTGCATAAGGTTTGCTTGCTGTCCTTTCACAGATCTATGCGAACTCAATGAATATGCTTTTACAGCAACCAAAGTTGATTACTTCATTCACTGAGACACACTACAAGCAACGTTGTCTGCCTTACTGCCTTGTCGAAAATGTCCAAAGTGCTCTTAAAATTGTTGCCCTCTGTAATTGCTATAGTATATGTACAAAATATAATATACCATATGTCTCATTTTTGCCGGCAGCAGTTATAGTTGCAATTTTCTCATCAAGTGAAAATATGAGATTTAATCCTTTATCGCATTGCTGACAACATTCGCTATATTTCTGATGCTGGCTGAGTTAACATTTTTGTTATGTGCAAACGTGACAATTGAGTTTCATTTGTTCAATGACTTCTGACAGTTGCCCAAATTAGTTGAAATTTCACACGAATGCACATTTAAACATGATCGAACATGTGTAGTCATGAGTATCTTTACCAATGAAAGTATTACATAAATTTATATTTATAGGTAGCTGCTGGATAAATTCTCTTCTGTATAACTATTGAAACTACTACTAAGTAAGTATAAAATACTTAGTAGTTCTTCAACTATTAAATAAGTAATTATGTTTGTTGTATTTCTTCTTCATTGGCCAAAACTTTTCTAAGCCGATTACTGAGCTACCTAGTAAGAAAAATTAAAGCCATGGAAAACTTGTTCTAGGCTAATAAAAACAAAAACAAAATCAAAAACAAACATTAAAATAGAAGCAAACATTCTCAACCTTTTTAATCAGCTTTGAAATCATTGCTGGCTGCACTTGATGCAAAAACTTTGATGATTTTACGCTTCCTGGTTTGACTTCAACTGATTTGCTTGCCAAAATCTGAAAATAATCTTAAATTTGGTCTTTGCAATGGTAAATATGTGGTCTACGGAAGGTGTCTATTCTTCTTAAGAACGTTGTAAGTTATGAAATATTATTATTTTTTTTTATAAGTTTTTTATTGATTTTCTCTACTTTTCTCTATTTCAAAATATTATGCATTCATATTTATTATTGCATATTGATTGAAAATGATAATGTAGCCTTGTTAAAATATTGCATTGTATGTAGAAAGATTATTGGTAAATCAATGGATGTGAAAATATTGTGCAGGGTTTTTAATCTTTTGAAGAAGTTGAACAACGGAAGGAGTTATAAATATTGTATAAATTATTATTTGTTCATAATATCTTCTTAGTCCGTTTAAAACATCTTTCGATGGTCTACACCTGGAATGGACAGTTGCGTTTACAGAATTTACATTACATTTACATTTTATTAGATTAAGGTGGTTTTGCAAGCAGATCAGGTAGTATTGCCTGGTTTGTAAAGAAGTTCATAATTATACTCCTCCAAAAAGGGTCTTCCAACGTTTTAATTGATATTATTTAATTGGAATTGATTGTGTTGCAGGCCAGTTAAAATATGCTTGATTGTTGTATTGAGAACGTGCTACATGATTGGGTATAAAATTGTTCTTGATTTGTATTGTCTGAACTGAATGGGTGTCGTTAGTGGATATGCTGTACTCATTTTTTATCTATTAGCTAGTTGTGGGAAGAATGGTCGAGAAACTTGTTGATGTTGAGTCTGTTTAAAAATAGGAGATGGTTAGATCTGAATTTGAGGTTATATAATTTATGACAGATGACTTAGAGCTTCAGGTAAGCTCGTAGGGCTTTTAAATATCAGGAACATCCATTTGTGTATTTATATTTAAGTTTTCCTTCTTCTTATCTTTTTTTATATATATTTCAGATGAATTCACAGATATTTCCAAATCCACTAGACTTTCGTTGATTGTGTCGGGAACATTATATGGGATACTTGACGCCATAGTCATCAATATTTTAGCTTTAGCGCGTAATTCACAAAGGAATGGTTCAGCATCTGCAGGTTTTGTAAATGTCTTCTTGAGAGTCTGGCATTCCCGATGTAAAATATTCATAGCTGCGAGCAACACATCTGGAACCAAATTGCATATTTCTGTAGGTAATTCCTCGAACTTTATAAGACTACTCTCTAATTGATATTCGCTCATAGGTATGATTCCGAGACATGCTAACCACTTCAATGCTTTTTTGTTTTTCCACTCATAATACAAGTCGAAAAATATTACCAAATTGCGAAGTATTTTAAATATGCGGCCGGTTTCTGGTTTAACGACCATTAGTTTTCTTTTTAAGCGTGCGTTATATACTTCTACACCTTGAGAGAAACGTTGTCGCAACGTATTAGGCTTTGGAGGCTTGTGAACGCATTTAATCAAAAGCGAAATTAGAAGTTCCAACGCCTTTTGATGTGAACCAGATAAATCAAAACAATATATTGCATTTTTCAAGTCACCACGACGCTCAAGTTGTTCTGCCACCATGGTTATCATACGTGATATTGTGGTATCATCGAATCGTTCAAGAAAAGGTAAGGTATTTTCGCGTATGCCGATTGGATGTAATTCTCCAAACAAAGTCTCCAACTCGTTTGATTCAATAGCTAAATCGCAGACAGAAGTCTCAAAGACATTACGACCATTATTGTAATTGTATTTGCACAAAAAAAAACTATAATGCAAGGACTCAAGAATATTAGACGTACAACCGAGGCCTTTTATATACCTTAAGATTAGTCGAGTAATGTTCAAACGTTTCATTGGTTCAGGATCATCCTCATCCGTAGATACTAGAAAAATTAGTAAAAAAGCAAAATAAATTAGATATTGTATAATAAGATCAATGGATCACCTTACACAAAGGTGTTTCTACATCTCGAGGAGTACTTAAAAGATATAGTTCATTTAATGCTATTGCCATATGCACAGCATGTGAGTGTTTGCCCGTGAGGCGCGCCATGTAATCAATTCCAGCTTCAAATTGTCCAGTAAGTATGAGCAATTTGAAATATTTCAATTGCTTACCGGAATCATTAAGATGCTTTTCGGTTGCGCCATATTGCTCTAAAACAAGTGACTGGAGTTCAAAATAAGTAAGCTTTTCACAGCATCTACTGCTATGACTATCCGTATGTCTACGAACAATGGATAGCAATGTCCATATTTTGTCATTTTCGGTAGGTTTCACTAAGGGTATTGATTCCTTTGCATTATGGCCGATCATTATGCAAAATAAAGCTTTTTGAAAAGGATCTGTGCCCATTTTTATTTCATCGAAGTATTGTGTTGCCAATGTTTCAAGAAGATCTGGATCGATAGCTTCTCTAGGAGATTTAATTTTCTGTTCAATCGCTTTAAAGAATTCTACATATTCACTTCGAAATTCTTTACAGAACGCCTGTATAGTCTGCATTTCACCGCAGCGCATTGCAAAATAAACATGAGGCCAAACTGACATTCCATTGCATTCTCCATAAAGTTCAGTCATTTTATGCATGTCAAAATAAACCCTAACGAATCCTTCAATGAAGTTGATGGCACTTGGTACACCGCCACGATTTGCTATCACCAAATTAGCCTCCACAACTTTTAACATATACATCTTGTATTCTTCTTCGAAGTAATTTTTTCCTAAACATAGAAACTCTTCTTCCAGCTCCTGACGTCGTTCAATTGGATCAATAAATGATGCACTCTCCCACTTTGAAACCATATGCACTAATGTTGGCCAGAACTCTTTGCTATTGTTACATTCGTTTGTTTTTTCAACGATACTTGCAAATTCATCAAGAAGACGAGAAGAAGAATAGGGACGTTCATCATATTGTTCCTCGTCCTTGTCATCATTGTAATTGATAACTGCTTTGGCGAAATACCTCTCAACAGAGTATTTCTTACAACACTCACTTTTCTCATGGATCAGAATCTCCTCTTCCTCAGTTTGAAGATCAGTATAATTCTGGGAAGGGCCACAAAATACATTTAACACAAGCCTTTTCTCTTTTTCCCAATCGGCATCATGATACTCCCATTTTTTACTTTTTTTTACTTCGTCAAGCAATGACAAAATAGCGTTTTCTTTTTCATTCTTTAAAAATTTATCTGCTTCTATGCTTTCAACGGGTTTCAAGGAGTCAATATTTAAATCTTCAAGCTTTCTTGTTAGCATGGGCAAATGAATGCCTATGGAACGAAGCCAAACATCTGCTTGTTCGTCAATTGGATCAAGTGGACTGCAATGTGCGGTAAGCTCTTCTGCTTCTTGTACTATTTGTTCAATGGTTCGATCAATTCGCGTAGAATGCTGAACTCCATCGCAAACATCCAACAGCCTTTCAGCTTCTTCTAATAGTGCGTTTAACGACATTACAAGATTTTTCTCGTTCTCGTTTGTATATTTTATTATATTATATTATTTTTTATTTTTTTTTTAATGAGATTAATTCACTTTAAATACTTAGCATACTTTATCAATCAATCAATCAATTTTAATTACATATTTTGTCTATAATGTTCTAAAACTTAGTCATCTCTTTTTGTTTCACAGCTGAAAAAACAGTTGTTTATTGGAGAGATCATCAGAGATCGTTTTATAAAAAGTTATTAGTAAGGGGAAATGAGGGAATGATAGGATTGGAAGAGTATGAGCTACTACTATGGTTTGGCCAAGCGATCGATTCAAATGTCCACTGCCACAAAATTAATCAATTAATAAATAAGCAGCAGAAAAGGAGACGTGGTTCATCATGACAGTGCAAGATCACATAAATCTTTGACGACTCAGCAACTATTGAAAGATTTTGTTTGGGTAGTTTGTGATTCATCCATCGTTTGGTTCTCACATTGCATCATCAGATTACAATTTGTTCCGGTCTCTGCAACAGTTTTTGCATGCTGATGAGAAACCCCATGTTGCTAGCCGAGAAATGCTTTAACATGGTTGCCAAAAATGAACAATACATGACTCAATAAAATTTAATTTGTACTACAAAAGGCCGCGGTTTTTTTCCTCACCCCAATATAAAAAAAGATGAAAGTAAAGTTGGGAATAATAAAATTTAAAAATTACTTTTCATGCAAGAGAGCAGATTTTGCAATGTTTCCACTTAAAATATTCATCATTTTGTTATATGTTTTATTTGTTTTGTATACCCTTCGCAGTAATTTGAATGTACATACGAACAATAATTTCAGTTGCATATGTAGATTTGTTAAGCTTCATGTAGTCATTTGGAATTGTGTTGGTTGTCAATGGTAATTACACATATTTTTAATAATTTTAATAACAAAAAAATTAAAATAATTAATTTGTTGACCAGTTCTAGTTGACCGAAGTTTCGCATAAATCTGAAGATACTACAATAAAAGAAATATGTTGTGGAATCTTAGGATTGCCTCTTAAGCCTTTGAATTCATAACCAATGCCTTGAGAAGAAGCATACCAGGTTGCCTACTATGAAACCTTCAATTGTTAAGTACTAATTTCTGATTCTTTCCAATCATTTGAATGTGATTGTCCAAACAAATAAATTAGCTTAGGTGAAGTGGATGTCAGGAATGCCTGAGGCCCAATTTTTTGTTTTTGTTTTAAATATTCAGGTAAAATATATTTTCTGTTTATAGTAGAATATTTTTTTGTTCATTTAGGCTCAGGTGTTATGATATACAAACAGACAAACTGGGCGCACACAGTGATATATTATTTGTTTAGCAATTTTAACGTTAATTGATTGAGTGAAGTAGATAAATTTTTGAATGTTTTTCAACGCCCAATTCAAATGAATTTTTTATGTGTAAATTGCACGTTGGGCGGCTATGTTAGAACGACTACAGCAACATGGATATATAATCGATTTTGAATTTTGTAATTGTTCACATTGGAATAAACAAGCAACAACCAACAATCAACAACTGACAACTTTCACTTAATTTAAATACACTTAATTATACTACACATCCTATATGATCATCATATTTCGTTTAATATATGGTGAAAAGTAATTAGCCTTCTGTCCTATAATTAATAAGTGTAAAGTTGAATTATCTTTTATATTGTATATACTTAATTGACAGATCTCGTTTAATATCTCTTTCATTATTTGATAGAGATATGAAGATAGATTGGCGCTTCCGTTGGATTTGTTAGTTTTATAAATTTCCGTTTCTTTAATTAAATGTATTTACAATACAAATGGTAGAGTTCAAAGAATTTAAAATTAAAAGTTAAAAGAAATTAATGAATACAAAAATTCTGGTTTCTGTAGAGAACCAAAAAGAAACCAAATGAAAAGTGTTTTCAAGATTAACAAAAAATGTGTAACAATGCAATGAATTTTTTTCTTTTCTTCTTTTAATTTTCATTTTGAGTTTCTTTTGATGTCTTTTCAAATCAACCATCAATTCCATTAAGTTCGATTTTGTAAAAGAAATCAAAGTAAAAATGATCGAACAATTTCTTTGATTTCGGAAAATTTCGGAATTTCCAAGAAACTTTAGTAAAAAGTCATCCAGGTATTTTTATTTTACAGAAAATTTTAATAAGAAAGGGAAAAGAAAAGGTTCTGAAACGATTTGCATTTGAAAGTATAAAACTCAAAATCAATCGTTAATTTTAATGTTTGAACCAGAAATTGGGAAAAATGGAACAACTTTAAATAAGAAATTTTATGTTCTGAATATCTTTCACTTGTCTAAGAGTAAAAAATCTAAGTAACTTTTATTTAAGTGTTGTACAACTTACTTGGTAGATTGGTCACAATTCAATGAGAAACCTTAAAATAAAGGAAAAGAGATTTTTGTACAATAGAAGTGCCAACAGAATGCCTAGAACAATAGAAAATATGCAGATTTTTCGTATTCAATGACTTAGAAATTTGAGTGGGTTAAACTAAATGTTGTGACAGGGTTTTTATTTGCATGTTAAACACTTAAGAACATTAAAAACTTCTTTCTTTCCTTTTATTTTCTTCTCTTGTATATTGTATTCTTAAGTTCTCCATTTTTGTATTTTCATTATTCTCTCATTTTAAATAGTTTATTTAAATAATTTAAATCAAATCACCCGGTCTGATTCAATTCGGATATTCAATTCAGTAACAACAACAGCAACATTACAAATTTCAAAAATTTCCTCTCAGCTCTCATGTTAATCATGTCAAAATTTTTCTGTCAGCTGAAAAGAATTCAAAAGTATCACTCACTACTCTACTCTACTCTACTCTATTCAACTGAACTCAACACAACTACTTACTTAAATGATGATGGAGAATGTATTCAAATTGAATTGAAGTGACTGCAAAGGAAATCTGAATGACTTTACAAAAATAGTATGTAAATTTGTGGGGACACTAAAAAAGAATTACAATACAATAAAAAACCGAATAATCTGACATAGTCAAGTTGTGTTGGACAATTCTGTCGCAATGCATAACTTGAATATTCAAACAATTGCAGAACAACTTGCCAAATATACTTACGTACAAGAATCAACTACAAAGAACACAAAAAAAAAAAGAAGGTAAAGCAATAAATATTCTACTAGTAGAAGAAGAAAAGAAAGTATGTAAGACATATGTCGTGGTAAGTGAAAAGTGATGATAAGTTAGAAGAAAATAGGTGAAAATGCTAAAATACAAAAAAAAAAAAATAAAAAAGGGTAGATGAAGAGTAAAAGTGAAAGTTGGTAAAACATTTCTTTGAACTATTTTTGAATGAATGTCGGTTGTTTGCATATTCACGAGGGTCGTTATATGTATCTAAGTACCTTTAGTTAAGTTCACTTTAGTTCCGTTCAGTTCAGTTCAGTTCAGTTCGGTTGAGCTTGGTACAGTTGAGTGCAGGTGGCTCAATTTGGTAGTTTCATTGTCTTAGTTGCTGTTGTTGGTGTGTACAAAAATAGAAGCGACAAATGAAAGTCACAACAAGTCACAATGTAACAAATGTAGATAGCTATGAGATGATGATGATGATGATGATGATGATGGGTGATGATGAACATTAAACATGACTCAAAACAATGGAAATAAACAAACGAAAAGACAAATGGACATTGTATATTGTGGTTGTTACGTTGCGTTGCGTTACATCATGTTACGTGAATAAGTGGTGCAAATAACACTCAAGCTTACAATATACTGTGCCGTTCAACAACTTTGAGTCCAACACTCGACACAACGAAAATAAAAACACTTGATGACAACGAAGATGACACAAACGACAAAAGACAAAAGACAAAAAAAGTGTGTGTATATATTTTATCAAATTACAAAGTACACTACACTATAGTACACTACACTATAGACCAAAATAATAATATCAAACAAATGAACGAACAAATGGAGTACCTCAATTTGATGAAAAAGAAAAGGGTGTAAGGACTTGAATGAAGTACATAAGTTCACCCTTGATATAAGTGTAGAAATCCAACTATATCTACCTTCATAGTATCTAGATTCGTTAAATTGTAAGCTCTTGACCGCGTTTCTTTCATTTTTTGTTTTTGTAAAGGTAGCAGAACAAATTTTAATTTCCCGCGTAAATTCAATTTTTAATTTGCAACTCACCTCATCTTAAATCACAGAATCAAGAATTTATCCATAACTGGTTTGATATGAATTTTTAATTTCATGCATTTATTTTATATTGATTACAATATTAATTGAAATTTAAAATTTTTATACGATTTATGAACTCGATAATTAAACGGAACTTCAACCTGCAATTGTCAGTCAAAATAATTTAAATATTTTTTTAATCAATTTTTTTCTTTTTATTATTTTTCATTTCAACTGGTTTTTTTTTGCAATTCAGTTGGTTAAAGTGTTAATCAAATTTAACAAATTTTTACTGAAATGTGTTAATAAGTATATAATACTCATATTGTGTAGTCAGTCATCTGTTTTGTCTATGTCTATTTGTTATTGTTAAATATGATATATTTTTTATTTGATCGAATCAGATTTATTGACTTTGATTAAGTTGTCAATTAAAAGATTTTGTTTCTATTTCATGGTTTAATGATTTTATAATTTTTTCGTGAGTTGACTTCATATGTTTTTATGATATACATATCTACTTCTATTAGTTCTAATTGATGTGCTTTACAATATTTTCTTTTAAAATTCAGGTTTATTTGAGGGTTGTTAATATTTTGATCGAATACTCCAATAAATTTTATTTTAATTTTTAATTCTTAAGTTTTTGACTCACATTTCATAGTTGTTTGCACTATTGATCGTATCTGTTTCATCTACATTACAAAGTTTTTTCATACAAAAATATATTTCTCTTCTTTCAATGGTAACTTCAACAGGCACAGAAGTACATACTGTGGAAACTTAATGGTCAAGAATTGATAAACGCCAATCAATTTCCCCCGTAGATACCAAATTCGAACGATGTAAGTATAACTCACTCCTTTGTCTGAAGTTAAAAGCCATCTTAAGCCTCTACTGTTCTATAGTAGAGTTAATACTATCTGGGTAACAAACCGCGGACAACACGATACTCGCATATAGGGGCCGTACCCGATGGCCAGGACGGAATAAGTTCCTGTGGCATCAGACTCAGCCTCTAGTCAGACTGCGTACCTGAAGGTACTACCAATCCATTGCAATCCCTTTTATATAATATTACTATATTCTTCAGTAGAACAAACTAGATTGGTTTTCGAAAAAGAAACGTCTATGTTTCGAATTATGAAATGAACGGAGGAGAACTCGACTAGAGATTAAGTTTAAAAGATAAGTTAATACTACTTTTGTTTATTTTTTGGTATTAAAAAAATTACTTAAATACATAATATATATGGAAATAATAACATAGATTATTCTCTTTACATTATCAATTCTAAGGAGTTGTCGACCAGACTTAAGTGATTTTTGCATTTCACACTAGTGTACTGTGTATGTAATAGGCACGTGTTTCCTATGTAGTATAAACGTGTCGCCCTTTTGTCTATGCATGTACCTAATCATGTGTCTTGAGCTTAGTGGGCAACTATAAAAGTTTTGAAAGTAAGTTGAAAGTACTAATCCAAAGTCACTGAGAGTATTAAGATACATTTTCCTGCACTTAACTTTGTTTAACAACCTGAACTTAAGATGAGTCACTAAAATTTAAGAGTAAGCTTAAAATATATTGAAAGGAAATTGTTTTGAAATTTGTTCCACATATTTTTATTTATAAAAGAGGCTCTAAATCACACATCATTTGAAACCAACATTAAGAAAATACATACACATTTTTCGTATATTCAAATATAATTTATAGCATAGCATTTGGTAAAACCCATTGTATTCAAACTCAAGCTTATTGCAGATAGAAATAATTTTATATCCGATTCGTTGAGATATGAAGTGTTGCCTAATGCTTTGGACATTTTATATATGAAATTCATCTATCTGCTTATAGATTCTTTGAAAAGAATTTTCAATATATTTTTGTGCAATGCAATTGTGAATTGCTTGCTTCTCTTCATTTGCATTGAGTATGCAGTTACGTTAGTTGACAAGCCCTTGAGAAAACAGTAAAATTTATGGTACACATACTATATATCCTTTAGGTAGATATGAACAATATGCAGTACATGTACAATAACCTAATATTCTATTGTATATAAGTTGTCCATATGTTCGTTTCTATTTAAATAAACCAAGAAAATGAAAGGAAAAACAAGTATCCAAATATCAAACTGATTTTGGTTTAAACGATAAAAGGCTTTTGTGGCTGAAAAGCCATGAGCATTTTTGAAACGTGAAAATGTATATTAAAAAACGGAAATTACATATACCCACCGAGGCACACACACACACACACATACACATCTACTTATATATAAAATATTATAGACTTTATGGAGCATAGCACAACGAACATGCAATTTATGAGGTTTCGCTTAAGGGCCAGAAACTGACGGGTTAAAAAAATCTGAGTAAAAGGAGAACAACAGACGAAAATAAGCTTAACCACCCTCTAGGGATAAGAAGAGTAAAGTATATGAGTATATATCTAACTATATAGTATATGAATAGTTTATAGTATAGTACATATACTAGTAGTAGCATAGTAGTAGTCTATTTTAGAGTAGAATAGAGTTGAGCAGGATGTAGAGAGTAAAATGAAGTAGAGAAGAAGAATTGAAGCAGTTAAGCTATGTTAAGTCGTTTTGGCCACGATGTTATAAAGTTTTTATTAAATTTCAACGAAATGTGGCAAAATACTACAAAAAAAAAAAAAGAAGAGAAATGTAGAAAAAATGTAATAGCAACAAGATATAAGAACAACAACACTTGTAACTTGAACAACTCATGTACTACGAGGGCTGTTGGAGAAGTTCTTACCTTACCAAAGTAACAAGCTTTTAAAAAGGAAGTAAATTAAAACAATTTGCCATATTAACATTTGTTATTAGAACGATAAAGGATGATAATGTAGCAATGTGAATCTACAAATTTCTCTTTTTCAGAGTGACAGGTGAAGCTTTTACTTCTTATGTGGTTGACAATGAATTCTTTTCATGTACTTAGTTGGTTAGTTAAAAATTATAAGCTGAAAGGATCTATGAGTTCGATATAATACTATCATTAATACATATGATTGCTGTAGCAGAGTTTAATAATTTAAAGATCTATGAACATATTTTCCAGTTGTTGATTGTTTCAGGAGGTCAAGTACTGTCAGTCAGCAGGAACCACTGAATGAACAGGGAAAGTCGTCTCTTAAAATATTTGCATGTTTTTTTTTGTTATAATGAAAATTCCGATGATGATGATAATTTCTGAAAAATCCTATGTTCTCAAGAAACAACTCTCGCATTAAGGAACAATTTGTTTATATTGTAGGACGAAGGCTCTGATAGAACAGAATAAAACTGAACCAAACTGAACTGAACCAATCTCTGAATCAGTAAAAGTTTTATGCAAATATGTTCGGTTCGTGGTTCCGTTGCTCTTCATCCGTTGATTTAACAATAAGTAGCAGTAGTTGTAGTAGTTGTTGGAGAGTTTATGTTTTTGAATGCCTGCCTATCTCTGGTCTGCCACTTGCTGTTATCTTCTTACAATTCTACTATCCTCGTATATACTCGTAGTACAAGTTCGAGATACGTTTGTAGACATCGTGTATTGTAAATGATGTTTGGTATCTGTGGCTTGAGGTCAGTTGCTTTTAAATTTTACGTGTATGTGCTGCAGGTGTACTAAAAAGTATGTTCATAAAATACGTAAAAATAGTAATAGTAAAATACGCTGCATTTATTACATATTTATCGGAGTGCATATTTCAAGCTCATAGTTTAATGTATTCCAAACAACTTTTCTCTTATTCCAAGTGAGAGTGAAAAATATACGAATTATTTTAACTCGTTTTTTTTTTTTTTGTTTGTTTTATTAAGAACCACCAGTGAAACAATTGCTCCATAAAAGTGAAACTCTTCACTTCACTTAGAACAGGTGTTAAAGTGGTTCGAAAATGTAATTTCCTATTTAGCAGCAGAAAAAATGGACAACAACAACAAAAAATGTAACTTCGATGTGAAAAATGGAAAATGTTCTGCCGTTAAAATGAGCACATTGCCAAAGTCGCACAAAATGCTGTGCTCAGTTCTACACTGTTTTGTTCTGTTCTGTTCTGCTCAGATCTGGTGGGATGGGGTTGGATGGGATTGTGTGACGGGCAAACTTCGCGTATAATCAAATTAACAACTTTGACGAGCAATCTAGCGCCCGCCTAAAACGACTTTTGATGCGGTTACCGTGTGAAAGGATGTTCTCAAAATATAATTAAAAAAGTAGCGCCATTTAAACTTTTCATAACAAAAAAAAAAAAAAAAAACAAAAAATCCCAAAACATAATTATAATTTTTATGAATATTACAGATAAAAAATTTAAAATGTTTTTCTTTGTTTCTCTTTCATACTTAGTATAAACTGAAATGAAAAAATTCCCGTAAGTTGTCTTAGTAAACAATTCCTCCATAATTTTCAAAAGAAAACACAAAAAATTGTGACCTATTTAATTGTGTTTTTTTTACAAAAATAATAAAAAAAAAAAAAACCCAATAATAAAAGAGAACAGTAACTCAAATCAGAAGATATCTCAGGTGTATTACGATAACCATAACCATAACTAAGCCACATTCATTTATATTATTTCATATTGAATTTCATTCTGATAAATGCTTTAAAGTTTATTTAAATCCTTTTAAGAAAAATCTCATCACATGACCGAGTTTTTCATAATTTTTGATTTGATTTTTATAATTTTGCTATCAAAATACTACAATACTAAACTTATTTTTATTTCATCTCATTTTACATGAATTCAAAGTATGAGTTTGAATTTTGTGAAAAATACAAAATTTGTTCATAACAACTTCTTTTTTGTAATTGAGATGAGATTACAAAATTGCAGAAAATTCATTTCATGTGAATATTTTTTGGTAAAATGATGAAAACTTTGTTAAACATCTACTCAAAATAAAATAATTTTCGTTTTAAAATAAGTATAATTGCACATATTTATGGAACTTTTTAAACTTTTGTAATAAACTTATAAATACGAGGGCAGTTTGATAAGTCAGTGACTATTTGAATGAAGTACTCTGCCATCTGGACTAAATGTTTAGGTTGACATATAAATCTATGTTATCTTTTATTCAAAAGGTCTCAGACCTATCAAACTACTTCGTATACTACTTACATAGTATAATTTTAAATGTTTCAATGTTAGAATATTTCATTAAGAACGTCGGACATATCTAATCTAAGCCATAAACAATTAAGTTCAATAGAATAGCTTTAAAACTAAAGTAAAGTACTTAATGTCTTTCATTCAGTTCTCTCTTATCAATATTTAAGTTTTATATTATCATAAGGTTTTTCAGCTTTAAATGGAATTTGTTGTTTTATAGAGCAATTTTTTTATCTTTTATGTTTATTCTTAAATGGGTCGCATTATGTCTTTACCATTGGGTGTTTATAGTTCAATGAAAAATGCCACAATTGAAATGTGGTTTAGTTGTATTATACACAGCAAGATTGAAGTTAAAAAACAACAAACTAGCTTATGGCTTTTCAAAACTTCATTATATCTTTTAATTTTTGACTTAAAATATTTTTCGACAATAATTTTTTGGATTTCCACTTTAGTTTTTGTATTTTCAGTATAAAGTCGACATAATCTGCTTTTACATACGCAGAACCTTTAAGGTATCCCGCAACATATTTTTTGTGAGATTTCTTCTTACTTAGAAAATAGAATTCATCGAGTGTTATTGTATTTCATTCCACTCTTTCAAGTCCAGTCGATGTCACTTCTGGTTCGCGTTTCTACTTTCAGTGACCTTGAAATGATTTTTGATCCTAAATTGAGTTTCACACGTCATATTTCTCTAACTAATAATAAGGCTAAGAGCAACTTAGATTCTGTGTCCCTAGTCGTACATCTAAACAATTTTCTTCCCTTAGCTATAGGTACATACACAACTAACTAAGCCCTACATTATCCTTTTCGAGTTTTATGCACTCTTCTCGCCTGAAATCTCGCTCTCTGCGCTTAAAATCTTCGTCCTTCGTTGCCTTCGGTAATTGGAACAAATTGCTACTAGATGAAGTGGACATCGCTCATTGGCTCACACATCCCTTCTGTCCAGCTCGATTATATGTCTCTGACCACAAATGGCTGTGAGTAGGGGCATAGCTTTAAATCAAATTCCTCAAACGGGTCAGTGACGGTTGGATTTCTTAAATATTATCTTACGATTAATTTTAATTTTGGCTTGTTATTCATTATTTAAATAAATTAGTCTTAAGACTAATTTTAATCACTTTTTATTATTATTAATTATTTTTTTTTTGTTTTTTTTTTGTTTTAATCTCGTGTGTTATGTTAATAATCATTTGCTGTTATATTAACTTAATTAACTTAATTTATTTATT
Organism: Amiota minor; assembly: GCA_037043295.1. Taxonomy (NCBI): domain Eukaryota; kingdom Metazoa; phylum Arthropoda; class Insecta; order Diptera; family Drosophilidae; genus Amiota; species Amiota minor. The sequence goes on from JBAMAW010001787.1 coordinate 2,478,685, forward strand.
TTAAATGTGTGAGTTATATATGAAGATTAAAAGCAGAAGGGCTCGATTTGCTTGACAATCTGACTATTTATATATTTTCTAATTTAATAAAAACTAACATGAATCACAAATATGTACAACACATTCTCATACTTCTTTCTGATATTCTGAATGAATTTTAAAAAATATATGAATTAGGTGGCTAATAAGCGCAATATGTACTACAAACCAATTTCACGAATTCTTTTCCAACCTACAAATATAAGCTTAAACACGTAATAGAAATAACTTCAAGATTGATTGTCTTTAATTTTACATACAATCCGGACAACTAATTTTCCTTCCCTTGGTAGACCCTGCAATCCAGACGCTGCGCTTTTTTTTTTTTGGTTAACTTCAAAAATAAATACACTCTTTTATAAATCATTTTTATCTGCTATTCTTAGAAAATGAAAACGAAATTTGTTGCTTTTCTATTTTATTCATGCATAGTCATATTATTATTATTATTCTTTCTTCGGTGAGTCATTTACCGATGCAGGCGATGTTAAAATATTAAGTGACTCAATTTCACTTGTATTAAATTATACATATATTGCCACTATCAGTTATAAAAACACACGCATGATGATGTTGCCGTGCAACCCTTCATTGAGGAGGTGCATGTGATATCTTCAGAAATTGACGTTACTTTATTTTAAGTGTGAAAATGAAACGAAACTTCCATAATTGAAAATTTCTAATTTATTTCAAAAGCATTGAAAATGTATAAATAAATCAATCAATTATTGTGTCTCTCCGGTAATCCGAACATGATGCTAATTAGAAAAGTACCTGATATACCTGATTAACTGTCTGGATTATAGTCTTCATAATGTAAGATAAAAGTCAAAGTTTCATATTTAAAAGATCTAGAATGTCATTAAAATAACACACTTCTATATTGGTCTATATTGTGGATTGATTTTTTTACATTTCCAACTGAAAGTTTTAATGAAAGGCAAAAAGTCGTTATTATCCCCATCATCGTCATCCTCATTCTAATCGCAAACATTCATGAAAATATCAAATTAGTAAGTTTTGGGGGGAAATCAAATCTACCAAATCTACACATTTTTTACTATAAACGAAAATTAAACTGTCGTGCACGTGAGCATCATCAATTATGTTGATTTTTTTGTTTTAGGAGTTTTTGCTTTTCTACTCGTAGTAGTAAATGTGCAAATGAGGAAACTGTTGCTTTCTGTCGTGGTATAAAATTATGGGTATCCATTACAAAACGAATCAAAATGAAAACAAAAGTTTAACTTGATTTCCGAGCGCATGCCACGCATATTTAATCAATTTGCACAAATTACTTGCCATAAATATTTCAGCCAAAACTTTAAGAACTAGTGGTGGTTGAGAAAGAAATTTCTTTCCTCAATACAATAGTAATATCATCACAGCCAAAGAAAAATATTCATTGTACCAAGGTTATGCTCTGTATTTGGTGGGATCAGAAAGGTGTTGTGCACTATGAGTTGCTGAAACCGTCTGATACTATCACTGGCGATGTTTACAGACGACAACTAATGCGGTTGAAGGTAGCTATAGAAGAAAAACGACCGGAATGGGTGAATAGGCATGACAAATTAATTCTTCAACATGACAACGCCAGACCGCATACGGCAAATGTTGTGAAAACATATTTAAATGGACAAGACTGGGAAGTGCTACCCCACCCGCCATATTCACCAGATATAGCCCCTTCAGATTTTCATTTATTTCGAAGGATGCAGTCTGATCTTACGGGAGAGCGATTCACTTCTTATGAAGATATCAAAATTTGGCTTCATAATTGGATTGCCTCAAAAGACCAGGACTTCTTTATGCAAGGAATCCGTAAATTGCCTGAAAGATGGGCAAAGGTTGTAGCTGCAGATGGGGCATACTTTGAATAAATAAATTTTCCTTTTTCTAAACAAGCAAATTTGTTTTGTTTTCACAAAAAAGGGCGGAATCATATGCATACACCCAATAGATGCTTATCAATGTTGGTTGATACAGTGATGATGATGATGATGATGATGATGATAATCATAATGATGGAGAAATGGCACCAAAACTATAATTGTGGATTACAAATTACAAAATTCCTGTTATCGGAATTGTGAAATCTCAAATGTTTGCACATTTGCACGAATCAAATAAGATAAAATCAAACAAAGGGAGATTAGTTGGGAGGTGTGCACACAAAAGAGCCACCCTTAGGAATATACAACATAAATATTTGTATGTATATAACAATAACATCAACACTGAAACAACAATATAGAGACACTTGTAACTGTAATTAAAGTCAGCTTGTGATATGTTTTGTTCGCACGCAAAACTGAATTAATCAGTTATTAAGAATTATTATTAGATGAAAAGGATTCTCAAATTGACTAAGAAGAAATACGTTTGACTTGCAGAGTGAAAATTGTATTCTACCATATTTTAAGGGTCAAAAAGCCATGAATGATGATGATGATGATGATTGTGGTATGACAGGAATGCAAATAAATTTCACTAGACGAACTAACCTAATAACTTGACAAATTAACACTCGCCGACATTACCAACCAATCGACCGACTGACACAAGGACTCTGGTGTCCTGGTTTTTGTTAATTTGTTCCAAGTCAAATTCACTTTCTTCCATGCCGCCATCCCCATCCCCATCGCCAGTACAAAAATTTGTATTGTATGTAGTAGAATGTCGAGTCGAGTTGAGTTGAGTTGAGTTGAGTTGAGTCGGGACTTAAGTCACATTAGGTCAGGTTTGCGGGTATTTTGAATGTTAAATTGTGTTTGTAAGTGAGAATGAATGAGTGAGTGACGTCATATGCCAAATGAAAGTGTGTGTGAGTGTGTATTCTTTGTATGTGTTTCAGAAATTTATTCACATTTAGTTGGCCCCATTTTGTTGTTTTCTTCTGTATTGTTTTATTGTGTCAAATGACGTTTTCAACCTTCTTGCGGTGAGTTGCGGATTTGATGACTTACATTAAGGTGTGTGTGTGTGTGTGTGTGTGTTGGTAAGGGTAACAAATGTTAGTATTTATGTGTATGTGCATGTGGAAATAATAATAATAAAAAACAAAAAAAAAAACATACTACAACAGGAATAAGAATTAATTTACGTATGTAATTTTGTTGCTTTTTCTCCGGGTTTTCTTTACATTAATGAACTTGGCGTTTATTTAATCTCTGTTTTTGTTTTTGTTTTTTTTTTTTTTTGTTGTTGTTCGCGCTCATTATATGTCAGAAATTTTTTTTTATTTGTGGTAAAGGTAACAATAACATATAACATTAGACAAACAAACAAACAAGTAGGCAGACACATAGATACATTAACATAGACATGCGCAACGCCACTAAAAACACACTAAGTACGTATGCCGCTCTAGAAATAAACAAACAAATAAATGAAAATGTGGAAAAAAAATGAAAAATGAAATAAAAATAAGGAAAATATAAAGTGTTGTAGTTTATTCATTACGAAAGCAACGAAGCAGCAAATATTAAAGACGCCAAAGCTTGAGGTGAAGACATTGCAATGAATATGCCAAAGATAGACGCTAGTCAAAATATTACACTAGATGCGTGTACTACTACTCCTCCACTCCCCCGGGTCTTTCATTACTACTACTATTACTATTATCATAAGGTGTAAGGGTGCAAATTTCTGCATATGAGTATTTATGGTAAGGGTGTTAATGCGAACAGGGAAGGTAAAAAAAAAAGAAGCGACTTTTAAGTCTAGCGTTTCTATTATTCGCTTGCCACATACATCTACATACAATAAAATAGTATGGTAGGCACACTTCATATACTTACATACATAAGTATTGGGGGAGGGTTTTGAGCTAGGATATAGCGTACACAAAGGGCACCATGTGTGTTCACGCATACAAATTCAGTATGCAAGTGTGTTAAGCAATTTGCAGAAACAAAAGAAAAGGGAAAAGGAAAAAGAAAATAAGAAGACGACAAAATCGAGTTGAAAAACTCATCCTGCTGTCGTTTTGTTTTCATTTTTTACGCATTGTTCGAAACACATCCTGTGACCCACAACAATTAGAGGTGCCTTACTATGACATTTTCTTACAGTGACACACATTCATACTATTATAACCAGACCCTGCTGTACTATATATGTACTTGGAATCACATACATACATACATACATACAATTGTATTTTTAATATCTATGTTTGTAGATATCATGCATACGAGGGTGAAGTGACAGTTTAATGGCTTGAGTCAGAGTTGGTAATCTAAAGGAAAGGTTTCAAGATGTTTCAACGTAACTTTTCAAGTGAATTTCTAGATTGTCCATAAAACATGGATGAACTGTCATATTATGTCAATAATGGAAATTGCTTTGTGATATGCAATTGGCACAATTCCTTCCTTCCATACAACAAATGATTAATTTCATTTGTTAGAGAGAAAATATCCTATTTAGAAAAAAAGAAACATTCTTCCAATAATACAATGCACGTGTTCACATGTGCCCAACTACCAATGACAAAAATCAATGAATCTCATTATGAATTATGAAAATTCCTTATAATTAACTCCCAGCGTCTTGCAAAAATCTTTTTATTAATTAAAAATATCTATCATCTTATCGCCAAAAGCTTTTCGCACCACCCTATATGGCATAAGCGAATATACATAATATAATATGGTAGTGAAGTATATAAGAATAAATGATTTGCATCGCGTTTTTGGTCCTTTAACTCATATTTTCTTTTATATAGAAAGTTTTCAGAACTTTTACTTTTTATTGCAAAACAAAAAATAAAATGAAACATTTCATTTTCTTCTCATCTGCAAGTTTATAAATATGTAAGTATCTGAATATCCTGAGTATGATGTCCTTAATCAATAAGTTACTTTTGTATTAAGAAGAGATTTCCGTTTTTGTATCTTTTAATACCGAAAATCTTTACAAGTATCTTTTTTAAGGTGAAAACATCTTTTAATTCTTCCATTAAGTTTTGAGAAACCTTTAATTGTCAATGATTTCAAAAGATAAGACAAGTAATTATGAGTTGCTATTTACATAATAGAGTTTATTTGAATTTTAAGTAAATAATCAATGAAATGATTTTCAATTTTGATGACTTGGTTCATTTTTTTTCACTTATATTTTTTCCTTTGTGTTCATTTCCCGGAAAAATTAATTGTTAAAGTTGTACTAACTTTTGTCCGTTTTTCCTTCTACTTATTTACCAAGTTTACCAACAAATTACTTCAAATAGGCAATTTTCTAGAACAAAACAACCAAAGAAACAAAGAAAAAAGTTGTGCTCTCTGTGTCTTTTGAATGATTGTTGTCTATTTGTGGTCCCAAAACCGAGTCTTTGTTTTATTCTATTTGCTTGGTTGTTGGTTGGTTCGCCCCCAAGGGAAATTGACTGACCTAGGAACAGACAGGCAGACGTCATAACGCATCCAACTAGAACTCAAAATAAAGTTAAAGTTAGAACTAAGAATTGCTAAAGGAAAATTTAAGATACTTTAACAAAACATCCCTTGAAGATTTTTTAGAACTATAAACTTTGAGTATTATCATCTAGTTGAGTAAAGGACTTTAAATCAACAAAATGATTTATATACAAGGACTCACGGTTTTTCGTGAAAGTTAAAAATGAAGTGAGAATGTGAAATAGTAAAGAGGGGAAAGTTTTCTTATTGTTTTTTGTTTTTGTTTTTGTTTTTGTTTTTTAAATGAAAACAAATGATGTAAAAGACAGAATGAAAAAAGAATGAGAACAACTGAAAAGTAAAAACTGAGAACTGAAAACTGAAAACAAGTGATTCAGTCAAGGGAGGTTTTCCGTGTGGGTGAAGAGCTCTGATGATGCTGCTGCCCACAATTGGTTGCCCAGCACATTAAGATCGTAATGCTAATTGAAATGTTTGATAAGCAGTGGGAGATACTTAAAAAAAAAAAAATGAAATAAAATACAAATTAAAAAAACCAAAACAATATGTATACATAGTTCCTTTGATGCCCTTCAACTGAATGCTGATGGCATTCAGCAGCACTCAATTCGAAAAATATTCACTTGACTGAAATGAACATTCCACAATAATGAGATTGATGAATTATCTTAATTAATTTGCATGTTATAAATAGTTTCACTCAATGAATGATCTTTTATTACATTATTGAATAATATAGAATTTTAATTTGATTTATTTATCAGTTGTTGATGATTAAATTCGCTCTCTCCATTTCTTCTTATGAATTTGTTGATTGATGTGAATTAGTTTATTAAATAAGGTTAACTACTACAATTCAATTTGTGGTAATAATGAATTAATAAAACTCTTGCAAAGGTGATTCAACTATTGAGTAAATATTTAGTATGGAATTATTTTGGTTTTAGCATAGTTGATACTTTTCTAAAGTTGATTTACTGAAATTGGTAAAATTATGTCAGCCAAATAAAGATATCAGAGGAAATAACAACAAACTTTTCTCCAGTTAACTTTGTTTAGTACTGTAAAACAACATATAATCTGAGAAAGAAAACAAAGTTATATTACTATAAGTCATCGCCTTTCAAAGTTCCACACTTCCAAAATTGGTAGAATGCATTTAATTTGTTACATGTTTTTTACGAGAGACCCATATAGTGCAAAAATGAGGAAGCATTTAATAGTTTCAGCTGTATTTTACACCAATAATTTGATTCTTAGATTTTTTGTTGTTACATCAACACCAGATGCCAGCAAACCCTGGAATCTAAACACTGAAGAGAAAGTCGAAAGTAATTAATCAAACAAAAGTTTAAAAACTGTAAATGTTATAATTCCTTTGTTATATCAATTCATGGATTTACAGCATAAATTTTTTATGTCTTTTTGTGCATATTGATATCAAGTTTCATTTCATATAAAGTTCTCGTCCCTTAGTTTATTGTTAGAAGCCCTTTGTCTTTGTACATTTATTGTGACCTTTTTAGGTTCGTAATTCTGTGTTACTAACATAGGCTTAATAATTTGTTGTATAAGAACCTTGAAGTATCAAAAGCTGACATAATCCGACTCTAGTCATCTAGACCCTCATTTCTTATGAAGCCAACATTTCGGTGTCCTGCATAAATAGTTTTTAAACAATTTGGTCTGACCTATGTACGTCATCGAACATGGCTACGATAGCAATAGCAAAAGCAACAATTACAATATGTCTTTTTCATAAAGAAAAATAAAGGAAAAATCTATAAAAATGTTATCCCTCAGAGTATACCTTACTCTTTTATTTATTGAGATTTTAATACAAAAACCCAAATTTCCGACTTTTCCGGTGGTTATCCAAAAATGTACTCTGTTATTCTTCTAATTTGGCCCATAACGAATATAATAAAAAAAAAATCTGTTAAGCCGACAGCATTTTCATAACGATGCAACTTTAATATTTTCATGATTTTCAATGCCCCTCACCCCTTGATGGCGTAAGCTCGCAATGATAAACACACCTCTATAGACAACGTGCACTCCTCTATTTTCAGAATATATAAATTATATGGCAATACAACTTTTGAGTCACGAGATATATTAAAGTGTTTGGCGACACCAAAAGCGTTTAGGTGTTACAAGGCATCAGATATCTACACAACTTTGGAACCACTTTAAAAACGTTTTCACGTTAAAACATCAAAGCAACAACAACAACTGTACAATATAAAACAGCAGCAGAAGCAACAGAAGAAAAAAGAATACATTAAAACAACATAATTTAACACAGAATATTCTAACAAAACTTATGAAATTGAAATATGTTAGTAGATTGAAGCTTTGTGCATTTGGATTTTAGTAGATCTCTTACATTTTGACTTTCTGAATTTTCTAATAAATTTGAGTAGCTTACAACTTGCAAGACTTCATGATTACAATAGATATATGATAAGGGGACTTAATCTCAACTGTACCTAATAATAATCATTTATTATTAATAGATAAGTAGATGGAAAGTTCCTTGAAATAACTTTGTATAATAGTGTACATAATTTAATTTGTTTTCTACTCAAAATAAAGATAAGAACGGGGAACGACAATCTTTTCCTTATATTCTAAGTCGTTTAAATCTCCATGAATGTTTACAAAATATTTATTATTAAAACACCCTTATAGTCACAATACTCAATTAATGACTGAACTAAAAAACTATAAAAACTGAAACATGAAACTAAAATACTTGATAAATGAATAAATGTAGCAATAAAATTTAAATTCCACTTTTCATTAGTATGAAATGTGCACATTTTAAACTAAACTTAACGAAAACTAATGCAAATGAAATGCAATATAAACAATAAATTTTCCAAAACGAGTTTACTACTCGTTCATTTAATTTACTCAAAATGCATTTTATTTACTTATAAGCGAGTTTCTTGTTAATGAAAATATTTTATTTAGTTTGTTGTTGTTTTTCATCTTGTTGTTGTTGTTGTAGATTTTTTTTTTTTCCATTGAAAGCAAGCAATTTGCATCACTTCTGTTGTTTCATGTGTTGCATGGTAGCAAGGTAATTTTTCTTATAATTTTTGTTTGTTTTAGATATTTTTGTATTCAAAATTTCTTAACAAATAATAACAATGAATTCTATAAAAATCCATAAAATAAAAATAGTTCCATAAAATATGGCAACTGTAATTTATATCATAATTTCATTTATTTACTAAATTCAATATTAAGAGAAGCTTTGAACGGAAGTCAAAATTGTTTGTATTTACAAATGTGTATTTGTTCATTTATTTGCTCAATTGTTTGTTTGTTTATTTGTTTATAAACGGAAATAGTTAATATATTAAGAAAGGGGGCTGTTTAAGTGACAGAGTAGATGACTTGGTGATTGAATGAAAGATGAAGTATATACCTAATACAAATGAATACAATACTTTGAGGAAACTAAAAAGGCGCCAAAAAAAAAAAAAGAAAAAAGATGTGACCGGGATTTGCAATCATTCTCGGCGGGCAAAAGACAAATAAGAAAACAAATATGGAAACAAAAGTACAACTAATAACAAAAACACAAAATAAATGAAGGAATAAATGAAAGAATGAATGAACGAAGGATGACTATGACGATGACGATGGCAACAATGAAAGCATCACTAACATCAGGATAACAAACACATAGTTGCAATATTTCTTTCAAATGTTTCAACACTCTGGCATTCAGTCAGTTGGGAATTCATTCAGAGTGATAGTCAGTCAGTCATTGACTCAGTCAGTTTGTTGGTTACTGAGGCAAGCAACAGTAGTGAACAATGTACTAAATATTTACTTTTTATCATTCCTTTTGTCATCCTCATACAGTTGATTTTACTTTTTTATTTTTTATGTTTTTTCGATTTTAAACATTCTTCTCTTTTATTTTTATTCTTTTTTATATATTTTTGCCACATTTGTCTGTCTGTCTTTGTGGCCAATGCAAATTTCATAGATTGTCACAAGTTTGTTGTCGTTGTCTTTATTGTTGTTTTTGTTCTTTTTTTAATGGTGTTTTTGTCATCTGTGTCTCTATTTTTTTCTTCTATCAGTTGTTTGACTATTTGTTTTGGGTTCTATTTTCTTGTTGTTGCCGTTTCTGTTTTTGTTTTTTTAGACACACAAAGAATCATAGATACTAAATACATATGTTTGTACATATATTTGCACTTGTAGACACGCAGATACATATCTACATATGTATCTCATGTGCGTATATATTTTTATATGGTACATATGATGATATTGTTATATTTATATTATAAAAAAAGAAAAACACACCAATTTACTTACTTGTGAATTTTTGAGAATTTTTGAGTATCTTTGACGTTTTGATTTTGATTTTTCGTTCTGGGCTTTATGCTTTCCTCAATTTTTGTATTTTTATAGCTTTAAGATTTGCAGTTCATTTAAACGTTTTCGGTTTCTAAGAAGATTGATATTTTGTTATTGCAAATTGAAATTAAGTTTTAAGATTTCATGAATCGTTAACCAATGTGAAATAAGTGTAATTAGTAATTGGTATACAACACACGTGTCGTATACTCAATTTCTTTTGTTTAGATTTTTTGTTTTTTTCGTGTTTTATTTTATTTACACAAGTGTGATTGGATTTGCATGCGTGTGTTTCTGTGTATGTGTGCATATATTTTAATTAGGCGCTACTTTTCTTATAGAAATCAATTTGTTTAATTTTCCTTTCAATTTTTTGTTTTTAATTTAGTATCATTTTCATTCTTCATTTTTCTTCAATAAGAACATAAACTTCCGCCACTATTTTCGAATATTTTTTTTCAATTTCATTATTTTCCAATAAAAATTTACAATATATTAATTTTTGTTTAAAAAAATAATAACAAGAAAAATAGTGAAAATAAACGTTTTTTTTGAAAAAATAAATATAAAATTCGTGTTAAGAAAAATAAATAAATAAATTAATAGATAAATAAATGGAAAAATTAGTGAATAAAAATATATTGTGTATTTAAGAAATATTAAGAATTTTTCGCTCAGAGAATCACACAAGTTGAACGCACCTCTTTAGAAGAATTTTTTGTATTTTCTTAGATTTTATTTGATTTTCATATTCTTATCTCTGTGGGATTTTTGTTTTGTTTGTGTTGTCAATTTGAAATAAATACAAATTTATTCTGCTTTTCTGTGTTATTTTTTTTTTTTTGGGATTTATTTGTTGAAGTCAAATGATTTATTTAGTTAATTTTTTTTATGGATTTTTTTTTTGTGGCTAATTTTTGTTTTTGAAAAATTTTTTTTCAATATATTTTTTCACTTTGTAAGCAAAATTTAGATTTTTCATTAACCTTTTAATTTATCTCAGTTTTTTCATTTGACTTTTTAAAATAACTCTACTAAATGGCGTTTAATAATTTTTTTCTTGTTCCCAAAAATTTCAAATTTTAACGTAATTTATTTCAAAAAGATTTTCTATTTTTTTTTTTAAAATTCCGTTTGTCCGATTTTCCGATTCCGATTTTTGTATTCTCGTCTTACGAAATTGCAAACAAACAATGCCGGTTACTTATTCACAACTGCCGTCGTCGTTTAGCGTTGTCAAATCGCATCAAATTTGAGCGTTCAGTTAGTTCAATTCAGAACTTTCAGAACAGAATTGCGAGTGAAAGTATCTGAACGAACAAGTGAGCGAGCGGGCAAACGGTAGAATGAAATGCGAAAAAATAAATGATTGGCAAAAAAACCCAATACCATATCCAAAAAGCACTCACTCACTCGCTCACTCACTCACTCAGTCTATTGCTCAGAACTTAAACTCAATATGAGTGGAAACAAATGTATGTAGTAGCACAGAGACTGTGGGTGTAGATACATTTGAATCTACTGAAACCGAAGAGAAAGAGAGTGCGAGAATGGGTGTGAGTGAATGAGTGAGAACAGCTGCCTTATGAATATCTTCGTAAATTGTGCCAACGATAGCGAAATCAAAACAAAACAAAGTACGAAATGTACGAATATAACAGAAAAAGAAAACGTAAAAAAACCGAAATATTAAGTATACGTCATAGATTTTCATGTGCTCATCACAAACGAAGCAAACGAACTTTTGAGTAGTTTCACTTCGTTTGTGTTAGAGACTCTCAAACATGTCGTTCAAACGTGTTGCATTTGTATGCATTTTGTTGTTTAGTTGCTTGCTTGCTTGGTTGGTTGGTTGGTTGGTTGGATGGGTTCGTTTGGTTTGGTGTTTTTTGAAGTTTGCTCAACTAATGGATGGGCGTTTTATTTGTTACTGTTTCACATGTGTGCATGTGTGTGTATGTGTGAGTGTGTATGCTGTTGAGTATTTGTGTGTTGAGCTTGATTGAGTTTGGAAAATGGCGTTCATAAAGCAACAGTTTTTACACACATCACAGCCAAACTAACTTACAACAGTCATAATGCCATGCGATCCATGAACATGTTAAGGGTACCTGTTTGTGTTTATATATTACACGAGCTTATTTATTTGTGTGTATGTGCATGTGTGTGACAGGTCCTTTTAGTATTGCAATTAAGTAGGTATTTGTGTGCTTTTATAAGTTAAATTGCGCTTTTTAATTGCTTATTAAAAGTACGATATTTCAAAGTTGCTTCAGCCGAAAAACATGAAAAGGAACTTAATCTTTAATTTTCTATTTTTGTTTCTATTTGGTTGTGAAACATTTTCAGGTATTTTTTGGAATGAATGGAAAGTGTGCTTAATTAATAAGAAATTATGTTGGCATTTTGTTGTTGTGACTTATTTTTCTTTTCGCTTAATATTTCGATGTTTTCTTAAATATAAATATTCTTTCAGTGTATTTTGAGAAGCGTACAAATTTTTATGCCATAAAATAATAATAATATGCGTTGCGAGTCGTAAAAAAAGTAAATAAAAATATTGTTCGCTTTGAAAAGCTGAAAATTGTTGTTATTGATTCTGGTTTGTGGCATTTGTTGTGTCCTTGATGGGTCTAGTAGCACCCACAATAGAGGGTTACGGTCATTACTCGATTCGACTCAACTTGAAGAAATGCTTTCACACTATGTATGTATATAGTAAGTAGCCAATAAGTTGCTTAGTTGTTTTATTCTAAAATTTCATAATCACCAGCAACATTATCATTGATATTAAGATTATTATCACCATCATCATCATCATCATCATAATCCCATCATCATGGGTCATAAAAATATTTATGTAATGAAATTTTGTTCCAATTTTAATAGAATTTTTTTTATTGTTATTTGAACACATAACGGCCGTATGGTATTTGAAATATTCTTACTTAGTATAAATGGAATGGCTGTGATTGTTTTAGTTTTATCAAAAGTTAAAATTGTATGCTCTTCTCCCTAATAAAAAAGAACATCACATCTGATCAGATTATTTCATATTGTTGTTTATGAAAATAATATTGTTAATCAATAGATGTAAGATGAAATTTTTGTTTTTTTTATATTAAGGTACTGAAAGTATCAGTTGATAAATTTATAGAAATTTAATAAACTATTGTATATCAGACCTTTATTTTTTGGTTTCTTCCTGAATCAAGTTTTATGAAATTTTTAAAAAAGCTTTAATAAATCAGTCTATTCTCTAGTTAAAAATATTCAGTTTTCCGTCCATCCTGTTTACCTATTTACACCTCAGCCAAGTACCTTGGTGGTTGAGCTGAAAACCGACACTTTATGCAATTGAACCACAAAACTATCCATGATAAGCTTCCTCATGTGGCACAACTCTCAACTAAGTTTATCAAATAAGCTCCCCTCTGCAAAACCATGCATAAGCTAGTTTGAAGTTCTGGCTTTGAATTCAAGTCAAAGAAAGTTTTCAACCCAAACTCTTAAGGATGTTTCTCAACGCCGCAGCTTTGTCATGCACAGAGACTTACAAGTGTGAATGGTGAGTAAGGAAATGGTGAACTGCAGAAACAAATACATTAACCGAATTAAATCACACGAAAACCATCATTACGACAATAGCTTGTACACTTGCTTGATAAAGGTTTACCGCCTCCTGGATCTCTCTTTCAGATCAACGGTGGACTAACCCAACAAACCTCCAATGATATAATATGTGTAGCTCTTAACTTGTAGAATTACACTATGTCAATCTCAGCTCAATAAATTCTCAGATTCTCGCTCTTTGTGATAATTACAAATAAAGGATAAAGTTACAAAAACAAAATATATGAAATAATTTTCTAAATGAATGATTAGCAATTAGGTCAAACATTGAGTTCTTTATTTAAAACTTAAACAATGTCAACAGTTCAATCTTATTGTAGAAATTTTGATGAAGGAAATCATAAACACTGCATTAGACACATAAAACATTTGATAATTGCTTCAAATAAGATACGATTTCAATTTTTTCAAATAAACACAAAACTTTATTTCTTTCATTGAGGTTTCAAAAATGACTAGAAGGGCATATTGGATAAATTTATTTTTAATGAACTGAAATTTGTGTTTCTAGAGATAAATTTGTATAGATAAAATACTGTCTTAATAATTGAAATCGGTTTAAATTTACTGACTATATTTGAAATCTGTTAATTTCGAAACTCACAAAGTTATTTCGCTCTTAGAAAATTTTCATTTCTATTGTTACAAATATAATGAAATGGTATATAAACCATATAAAAAATGATTAAATGTAGTGTACGATATAATTTTATTTGATCAAGTCAGCAAAATCTGTGAAGTCTATTTATTTATTTATGTAGTGCCAACATGACATGTTCTTTTTTCTGTTTGTTGACATCTCACATCACAAATCTAGTCTAGCGTAGCTTAGTAGGACAAAGTGACCCTTATTCATTCACACAATGACTTCTTAAAGCTTCATTGGACAGATGGATGAACTTTGTGTGTGTGTGTGTGTGTGTGTGTGTGTGTGTGTGTGATCAAAAATTTAATAAACATCTAAAGTCAGTTTTTTGTTTATGGTGGTTTTTTTTGTTGTTTTTGTTTTGTGCTGTTAAAGGCATCGGCACAATGAACGTGTCATCAGTGTCACACGAAGTTAATTGGCAAAGAGCTTAAGGCAAATATTGTTACCATCGAAGCTATAGCAAGCAAACTATTGTACGCTTGTATCTAATCCAAATGGTCAACATTGTCGCCCACACTTAAATCTATCGATATACCTATCTATGTTTCGCAGTGTAAATGTGTGTGTTCTAGGTGGTATGTGCGTAATCTGTGAACATGTCTCGATAACATATATTAATTATACGCCGTGTTGTACATGCAAACTTCGTAACGACGGTTAAACGCTAAACGTGGAGTCGATAAATTTCCTTTTTTCATTGTTCCTTTTTTTGTTTGTTGATATGAATTCGAAAGTAAGCACATTTCCGTGTTGTGTTGTGTTGTGTTGTTAGTCCTATGATTATGTTGGTCTTGGGTTAGTTTAGGATGAGGGGCATCTTCTAATGGTACATTAAGTAGTCCTTCTGATTCATAAATTACAACAATACCATAGAATAGAATGGTCGACAACACAAGAAATAGGGCCAACAATGCTTAAGCATGTCTTAATAAGCGTTTGAGAGTCCACTCAATGAAAAGTGAGTAATTTTTTGTTGTCTCCTTTTTTGCTTTTGTAGCTGAGTAGATTTCAACATTTTGAGTGTGTTTAACAAGTCGAGTGCATACTTGGTTAAATGAAATGAGCCGCAACTAACCGTCACAGCTGCTGCTGCCATGTTAAAATAAAACTCTCTGGGGTGCCACTCACTTCTCTTCTTCTCTACTGTCTCTCCACTCATTTCTAGTTGTATTCACAGCATGCTTAATAACGTCATGGTAGCATATGTATGACTGTTACTGTGCCCGTGCCTGTGCTTGTATTTGGTTAACGTTGTCGGTGGCATTAAGTGCTCTCACGCTGTTCTTTTCTTTTGAATGTTGAATGTTCCATCACACAATGGGATCTCTGAGTGAGTGAGTGAGCATGTTTACCTTTGAGCCCATCCAATGTGCTCAGCCAAATGAAGAGGAACTTTAACTCAAATCATGTAAGCAAAGTGAACGCTAAGGGAGCAGCGGGCAGAGCGAAAGAGAATGTACTTTATTTATTCGTTCGTTTACTTGCTCTTTCGCGTTCACTCTCGCATTTGTTCGTTTTGATTGTCGTTTCGTGTTCCCGCGGGTGCCCTTTTGTGCCATCGGCAAGATTATCAACGTGCAAATGTTGTTTACATTTTGTTTTTTTTCTTCTTAGCATTTCTAATTCTATTTACTGAAGCAGCACGTGCTGCTTGCTGTCTGCCTCAGAAGCGTTCTACAGAGAATGAATGAAAAATATCTCACAACACAATAAAGCTACTACAACAAATGAAAATAAGAGGGAAAAAGATATGTACTTTGTATATATATAGATACAGATACTGCTGTGCTAAGTAAGCCAAGCACATGCATATTTTATGTGCGTGTGTATAAAAGCATCTGTTGTTACTGTTGCTGCTTCTGCAGTTGGCAGTACTTCAATCAGTTTTGTTTCTGTTCTTGCTATATTTGCTTTTATATTTGGTGTAAATGTTAACACATGCACAGCACACTTCATTATTTTCATACCATCATTTCATTATCTTGTCTTTTAGGTAGCCTTCCGCTAACAGCACAGTACCTAACTGTTCATTTTAATACGTTTAACTAACTTTTTGGTGTATGTATATGGATACATACATTTATCTATCCATTCATGCATACATACATACGTCAGTAAAAGTACAACCACAAAGATTGTTAGTCATCAACCGTAGTAATCCCTTCACTGTTGCCCTGCTTTTAAAATCTATACTCAACAAAAACGTTGCTCATTCGCATTTGTGCGTTTGGTACAACGCAATTTGACGCATTAAAATTTAATTTTTGGCGGGAAAATTTCATGTGTAACCATAATGTGCAGTGGCGTAAAAACAATATGAATTTGGTGGTTGCTGAAATGGATGTTTGTTCTTGTTTGTGGTTGTTGAATTTTACTGATGGAAATAAAGTAAAGTAAATTCTTGAAATGAAATGAATTTTTTCTTTAAAAAATTTCGATAAAAAATTATCACCAAACTATACGACAACATGACTGACTAACATGACCAAATTCGAAATATTTGCTCTAAGTCCCACAGTCCTTGACACATATGGCGATTTCGTAGCTAATATCATTTTGAACGTTGTATTATATTAACTACAAAACAAACTTCTGAAGAAAGAAAACTTTCATTTTATCTTAAATGTGTGCACAATTATCCTAAATAAATGAGAGAGTTTTCTTCTCATAATCTTTGACTGAAACTGCAGATGAAGTTGCAGCAACGAGTATGGTGGATTTATATTTTAATGTATATACATATATATTAACAAGTGGCAATAAACATACGTAATAAGTAATCATGTGTATAGCATTTCCCAGTTGGATAAAGACATAAAAACTTGGAAACAAAAACACACTCAAGTTGACCGCGCTCTCGCGTTGCTGTTGTTGTTGTTTTTTTTTTTTTTTATACAATTTATTCAGATTTTTACTAAATTTACAAATAGTTTTCATAAAAAGTAAAGTTTTAATTATTTTCAACATCATAATCATATAATATCAAATCTAATCAAATCACGAAAAACAAAAACAAAAAAACAATTTGAAATTGTCGCAAAAAAATTGTCACGAAACTATACGCCAACATGACTGACTAACATGACCGAAAAAATCCAAAATATTGTCGGAAAAAAAGTAAATTCTCGAAATGGCAGCCTACATAGCATACTTTTATATACATTTTTCTATTTTCCTATACATTTTTTCAATATTAAATAAAATGCTTACACGTATGCAATGATCTTTTAACAATCCAAATCTATTCTATTTTGCTCTATGTCACAGGGGTTTGCTTAGGTCTTTACGTCTTTATCGTTTTGGTCAGTTTTTGGTCATTTTAAAAAAGTCATCAAAATGGAGAAACGGGGTACGTATTACAACAAATTTCATATTGTTGTTGGAAAATTTTTTCTTTAAAAATTTTCAATAAAAAATTGTCACGAAACTATACGATAACATGACTGACTAACATGACCAAATTCGAAATATTTCTTTTAAACAATGTATGTACTATTTATTTTTTGTTTCTAGGATAAATATATAATTAAAATTAAATCAAAAATTCCCAAAATTTTCTTTTAAATAATAATGATAGTTCAATATGAGTGACAAGTTTAAGGTTATCACTCTGCGGCCGCAGTACAAAAAAAATCGCTCTTGAATTCTCTTTTCAGATATCTTGTTGAGTTTTTCCTGGGGTGGTTCCGGTTCCGGATATCAAGGAATAGTATATATTATAAAATTAAAGCTCTATTAGTTTAACATCATTTAATTAATCATTTAACACAATGGAACGCAAAAGCAAGTAAAGAGGGAGGAAGGAGAATAAATATAAATTAATAAATATCTTAGCTTGTTGTATTTTTAATGATTTTATAATATTTGGAACTAAAAATTTAAATAAAATAAAATTGCATGTAATATAAAATTAATTTTAATATTATTTATGTTATGTGCAACAATCTCAGCATGATTTTCTATCAAGAATATATGAGTTTATGTCTTCAAAAACTTGTTAATCATTTTTGATATTTTGATACCAAGATCATAATAGAAAAATTATATGGCATTCTGTCTTTGGGCCATTCGACACTATTGGAATCCAGAAAACTTTCAACTATGGAACTTCTTCTAAGGTTTGACAACAAATTCGTACGTTCTGTTTAAAGTAACTTGAGAACTTTTCTAGATTGGAATTAAGACGTAAAAGTTGTGTCCGAAAAGAAATATTATGTTTTTGATACTATTAAAAGATTTTATGTTGAGAATCTGCTAAGGAAGGACAGGACTCTATAAATATTTTAGAATTGTAATAAGCTGTCAGCCCCAGAAAGCTTCATGCAACTCATTGATTAAACAGTTTTAAACAACCCATGGCATCTCCTTGATGTTCATCCACAACCGCAGAATGGTGATGTTTTGACGTTGTCCTGAAGTACGGAAACAAAATAAATGTCTGCTGGTGGCAAATCGAGTTTTTATTTTCCACAAAATTCCTTGTAAATATACTTTTTCTATTAACAAATCTTCTATGAACATTTGAACATTGAATTGTACACTGTTGATATTATTTTCTTTAAATGGCATCATACTTTATACATTATTTTTTAGTGTAAGTAGAACAGTGGTTATTTCATTTAAAATATCTAAAGAATTAAACCAAAGTGCCTCTAATCTATTCTATTCAACCAAAATATATCTGAGGCGACTTTGAATGGATAAATAAATGCTATCTTGGGCTTTAAAATAATCAATGAATGAGAGCATTGGGTGGTCTAAATTTGATGCTTATCATAAGCATCATTTTCGTGCCAATATGAAGGATGAAACTGTATGTGTTGCTTAGGTAACTGTCAACCTTATTTTGATTTTGTTTTTTCCATGTTTTTTTTTTTTTAAACTCCAACGGAAGCAAACAGGCAACAAAAGCACATTTTTTCTTTCTTTCTTGTTGGTAAGGAAATGTGCTAAATGTTGTTGTTTATAAACAAAAACATAAACATACTACTGCTGTGATTCACACATAACAAGGACCTAAATTTTCAAATATAAAAGTAACATTTGAGGATACAAACCTAGTATAGATACTTTTAAATATCTACAGTAAATATAGACAAAAAAAAAAAAAGAAACCATTTCTTTTGTAGTATGTATATCCGTTATTTTAACTTTAAGTATTGTCATCACGGCCGTCGGCCATTTGCGAGACAACAAACACAGCAAACACAAAAATTGTTACATAAATACATATTCATTTCCATTCCATTTCATTTCATATAATTTTTGTATATTTAAATTGTACTTAAATTTAATACATTTTGAGTTTAGTTTCATTTAGTTTATTGCACAAAAAGTTTCACTTAAACACTAAACAATTGAGAAAGATAGAGAATCACACCCCAGTAAGATAAATTATACAATACAAAGAAGATACAAATGTTCCATGGAGCAGGAGAAAGTGATGGAATTGGATGGATTGAGATTCGGAGGAGTCGCCGATTTATCTAACAAGCTGATGAGAGATCTCTAGCACCTAAAATAGCTTGAATGAGTTTGTTCCATATGTCCTAACATTATTTTGGTTTGTGTTTGCTTAATCTGCGAAAATAAATTTAATTTCATTTCATTTGATTTGTATAATCTTATAGTTGAGTCGTACGCATATGTAGTTGTGCGTATCTGAACTGTGACTTTTGCTTAGCTCAGCTCAGCTCAGCATAACTCAACTGAACTTAACTCAACTGAGTTTTGTTCTGTTTACACAAAGGGGTGTCTCGTTCGTCGTTTCTTTTTGGGATAATCGTAGCCCTCGAAATCATCTTCGATTTCCTCTTGCTCTTGATGGTGATGGTGATGATGCTTTTTATGCTCGTGATGATGCTCCTTGACCGGCACGGGTATCGGCAATGGTACTTTCTTTATGATCGTCTTGGTATGCACATGTGTGTGATGCTTCACCGGAACATGTATTCGAATTCTAAAGGAAAATGAATAGAAAAGAAGAAACCAAAAAGAGGTTAAAATGCTATACCATAACCATTAACATTTGATTTGTGTTGTATTGCGTTGCGATGTGTGTGTGTGTGTGTGTGTGTGTGTGTGTGTGTGTGTGTGTGTGTGTGCGTAAGGATGATACTCACTTCAGTTTGTCCTTTGATGGATAGCCTCTTGTCAAGGCAAACAACATAAAGGTGATGAAGAGAAACGTTAATGCCTGCACATAAAATTTATTCTTTAGTATTTTGTTAACAAAAACATTCAAAATGTTGAACACATCAACAAAAAGAGAACAATAGAAAAAAAAAAAAAAAAAAATAATGAATAATAAAATCTCTACTTCTAGAAATAAATGGGCAATGAAATTAGTTAAAATGTATCTTTTTATTTACTAAGTTAAGTATGTTCACACAACAAATTGTCCTCATATATAATTTTGTATCATTTTATTAACCATTTTATGTTATTCATTATAATTTTACAGTTGTCCAGTTAACATTAAATCGTAACACTACTGAAGGTGTGCGTCTGGTCCAATCTGATTTGATGTAATTTGTTGAAGTAAACAATCTCATAAAGGTACAAAACTTCATTTAAAGGGGAGAAAAATTAGCACCGTTGGATCAACAAGACAGTAAAAGTATCAATGTTTTATGTTTAATCAGATGATGGAAATGACAGCGACATTTGGCTGGGTCACTAAACCAGGACAAAAAAGCACTTAAGCTTTGGTTTTAGTTTTTATTGTCCATGAAATGTTTTTAGTCTTTTACAGAAGATGAAGAAAAATTTCTGTGTGCCTAAACAGTTTTTAGAGTTTCCTAATACATAAAGTTACATTTGGATTACGTCATATTACAAACAACTGGTACACATGGTCAATGCTGTTGCTGAAGCTCATAGATTTCTCAGGGAGATTTATGTTGACTATGTTGTTATTTTGCTTCTTGGAAACAATCTGAAATACTTTCACAATTGTTGTGGATTTCATATTAAAGTTTGAACGGGAAGAAATTGAGGCATTACCAGATGAGCATCCATTATTGATGCAAGCTGGTCTTTGAAAAAATTGTAAGAATATTTTAATCATCAATTTATGAAGGTTTTCACCTATCGTGAGAATATACTATAATATATTCATACGATCTCTTGACTATTGACTGGATTTACATATTCAAAAAATCTTTTAAAATCCTTTAATTAGGTTGTCATTTAAATTGTAACCTCAAATTAGTTGAAGTTCAATAATTTATGGAAATTAAATTGTAATTTTTAGAAAAATAGTAAGAGAAAATCAAAAATCGTCTGAAGTGAGTATTTGTTAATTTAACCACAACATCATATTGTTTAATTAAAAATTATATAATAAATATGTAAATAAAAGAAGAAGACACACAAAATGAAAAAAAACAAAAACAAGAAAAAATGATTTTACGCCTGATTAGTAAATTTAGTAATTGGATATTGAATATGCATAATTTTTTGCTTGTTAATTGAAATTTGGTTTTCATTTTTGATTTGAATTTATGCAAATCCGCCCACAATCATCGTCATCATCACCATCAGCATCATATTATGGGGTTGTTGTTGAGTATTTTCTAATTGTAAAATTGCAGATAAATTAAAACACAAATGACATTGAAATAAGAAGTTAATTTAAATATTTGTTTTTCCATAGGAATTAATAATCTAATTTGCATTCCATGTTAGTTTTCTTGCCTTTTGTAATGTGAATAGGATTTGTAAACATGATGATGTTTGTAACTATTAGTTAATTAGAGCGCGCACAAATTAATAGGACTAATTATTTAGTTTTGAAAAGAAGAATCGACTGATTTAGTAAGCTAAAACTTGAAACAGGAGTTGTATAAATTTCAGAAAAGGAAGTGCATATTTTATACTTAAAAAATTATAAATTAATTCCTTAGTTACACAAAATCTAAAACTAGAAAAAATCCCTTTAAAATCGAGATTGTGCCATCACATCTGAGAGACCAAAGGTACCTTCTACAAAGAGTTTGTTCCAATTAGTCTAAGTGCCAGAAGGAACTATTACTACTACTACTAAGTAATCCTGAAATAATTGATGCAAAGAAATCATGGTATTCAACTAGAATCACACGATCCTGGGTGATTTAACCATTTGTGACATCTCCTTGTTTCCAAAGTTAAATTAAATCTAAAGGATATTTTTTATGAAGACTAAAGAAGCTTAATCTTAATTTTAGTTTTTCATTATAATACAAATGAATTTATTATTTATGTACAAGGATATCTGTGCCTATTTGCTTAAAATGTACTTCACAAGTTTGATTATTTAAGGAGTTTTTGACTGAGTTTAATGTTTTTAAGGGACAAATTGGAAAAGCAAGGGATAAGACTAAGTTAGCGAAGGTTGAGCATCTGAGGTGGGAGACGTAGAAACAAGATGTGATTATTTGCCTTGTAGACATATGCATGATTACAAAGTGAATTCCGAATGGAATCCCATAGGAACCGTGTATGAATGGAATTAATCACACATCTGGTGCATTGCTACAAAATGTGCAGGTGTTGTTTTTAATTTTATCGTTGTGGAGCAGGTTCGTTAAGTTTGTGTGACCATTTCGAATCCTTGTGAATTTAATCTGGTCAAGTCTAATTAAATGAAGTAATGCAATATGGGATGGATAACAGGTAGAGGTATTTTGTTGTATGATGATGTGGTTTTGAATTTACTGCTTGTTTAGTGTGTGGATAATAAGACAAGTGATAACTGTGTAGATAGTTTGGCTATTGCCTTTGATGGCAGTGTAGTACGATATGCAGTTAAATTTTATTCAGTAAGACTCTTATTGATTTGGCATAGACCTTGTGGTTAGCGAATAGCATGATTATCTGAGCTTTGTTTGCATATTTTTATTGCTTCATGATATGATTTCAGCTGTTGAAAAGTTGGGTAAGAGTTGGTCCGGTTTTCAATTGGTCAGTTTCTCAAATCAGCTTTATAAACTTAGAAAAAGGGAATAATTATGCCAATTGGTAAGAATTATCACCTGGGGAATTATTTTTAGATAGAATATAATATTTGATAATCTACTTGAAGTGAATTTAAGGCAATCAAGCTCAGTGGAGTGAGTGGGTGGAGATGATCACGACTTTTAGTTGTTTTTTTTTTTTCCTCTGCAAAGAGCAAATGGTTTTTGCCGTAATGAATGTGTAGTTCTATCCGGGCAACAGCAACAAATACTAAAACTAAAATATTTTCAAAAATTTAAGCGGGTCCCCATACAAGTAACATTTTGTTTTGTATGAGAGCTATACGATCCAGTAACCCCATGATCTTGAAATTTGGTTGATTGGTGGAAGTAGATTAGAAACTTGTAGTGTCGAAATTTCAGTTTGATCGGATTACTAGGAAGGGTACCTCCCACACAAACCCCCATTAAAATTCAGGTTTTTATTAGAAAAGCTTTCTTAATTTCTAGACTATGAACCGTTATTTGGACATTATAAGTTTTTGATATTGGCGCGATACATTTGTTGAAATCAGCCAAATCCAGCCTCTAGGAGAATACCTCCCATACAAACCACAAACTGGTGCGGAACCCTCCGTGGATGAGTTTTTTTAGTATTTAAGAAACAAATGAACTTATTTTTTGCCATAATAATGAAAATGAAAATATTGAAACTCATTAAAATAAATTCATATAATTTTGAAACAAAAACAAAAACCAGAACTGAATCCACATGCAATGAATGGTCCTTGCACAATTATAAAAATTTTATGGTTATGACTTCATTTTACTGCCCAAAAATAAATACTCGTAACAGTTTTATGCTTGACCATGCATGATGGCTTTATTTTTACTATAAATATTTTTATTTATTTATTTTTTTTTTTTTTTTGTATTTACTATTTTCAATATTGTTTATGTTTTATAAAGTTCCAATGGTGGCAAAATAATTAAATTGGGACAATATGGTAACGCAGGTAATAAATATTCCATAGGGAAATTATTGACTTGTTCCAATATGTGTTTATTATAAATTTTATGTTAATTGTTCAAAAATGCTACTTTTGTGTTTATTTGCATGATTTTTTATTTATTAAATTGTTTATTTTAATGTTGACCATGAAAATTTACAATGAAATTCCACTTTTCTTTCATTTGAGTTAAAAAAACATTTGAACTTAACACTTACTCCTCTGGGCAAGGACATTTTAATCTTTTGTTCTAGAAATATTTTATTCAATTCAATTCACCGCCTTTGATATTATTTTAATTTATTTTTTTTTTGTTTTAAACACAAATATTTCTCGCACGTTAATTTTGGATTTTTATTGATTAATATTTTATTTTGATGGTTTCATTAAAACGAGATTAATATTTTTTTATTTTGTCTTTGAATAACATTTTATTAAATTGTTGATAGAGACGACGACGACGAAACGCTTTTCGCGATTGTTGTACAGAAATTGAATTTGTTCATGAAGTCGACACGCGTTTAAATATCTTGAATAGGAAAATTGTGCTGCAAGTGAAAACGTGTTGCAACTTTAAAGAAAGGAAGGTAGAGGGAATAAAAGAAAGTAAAAGAAAGACGCACATGCATACGCATACACACACACATACATTGAAATGCTTATAGACTTGAAAGCAACAAAGTTGGTGAAGTTTAAAGGCAAAGAAAGAAGAAAGAAAAACTTTAATAAATGAATAAGATACAAAAGTAGTTTTACTCACAGTAGTAACAACTTCAAAAGTGAATAACGACGGTGATGATGATGATGATGATGACGATGACAATAACAAAAACAACAATAAATAATGGAAAAACTGACAACAATTGAAAAATTTATAAAGAAAGGAAAAAAGTCACGTTGAAAATGCAATCAAACTACAAGACAAGTGTTTGTGCACAAAAGAAAACCCATAGATTTTTTTATAGTAAAATTTATAGTAAGTAACTAGTCGTCGTTAGTCAGTCAAAAGTCGTGTAATCCCAAAAGTCAAAAAACGATAATAATTGAAGCTCATGCCTGAGTTAAACGTAGTGATTACGTTGGATTGGGTTCACTTTGATCACAACCGCAAAAAGGCTTGCGGACACAGAAATCGAAGGCAGACGACAGACGAAAGTCATTTGAAAATGAGACAATTTAAAGTTGACAACAACAGATAGCGAGTGCATGGGTGATTTTGTAGTGTAGTCAATGAATGCTGGCTGATGCTTTCAGGATTTTGCGCATAGTTAACCGCAATCAACAACACCAACAAATGCACCAACAACCATAAAAACAACCAACTAACCAACCAATTTAACCAGCAAACCAGCAAACCAACCAACAAATCAACTAACCAACCAACGAACTAACTAACTTACGAGAGTATCAAATGCCAAAGCAAACTAAAGTAGCCAAACGTCAGAGTGATTTCCTGGTTGCCTTTAAAGCGAACAGTTCAATTTGATTGCTGCTCCGTACAACAAAATGCAACAAAATGATGAATGAAACGACGATGATGATGATGATGATGATGATGACAAAGTCAGCAATGATGATGATGATGATGATGATGATGATGGTGGGCATGTAGCCTAAAATATGTTGTCGCAATTTTTGTAGTTGTTGTTTAATTGTGATTGCAATTGCATTTTTATGCGCAATTTCGTTTTTCAGTTCTTTCCCACAAATTCTTGATACCCACACATGAATGGTCAGCGGCAGCGGTTCTTAAGCTTAAATAGGATCACAGATATCCCATTTTCTCCTTGTTTTATATTAATATCTGGTACTATATATTATACTCGTATATTGATACATTAATACAATAAATCTCACGAAATAAATTATATTCATATTCATATGTTATTGAGTCAACTGAATGCCACATTGAGTTCTTATGTTACTAGTCCCATTTTTCAAATACAATATAATATTGAGTACTTTACTCTACTTAACTTTATTAAATGGAATCAAATATTGATAAGTTGGTAATGTAAAATAATGTGAAAAATATTGTAATATTTCGCAGGATGCCAGTAATGGGAAAGAGTCTAAGAACCACTGATCTATATGGTAAATTAGCTTGTAGCTTAAATTGATAATAGGTCAGCATTTTTTTTTTTTTTTTATTTATATTTCACACATTTTCCATCGATTTTCAATAATTTCCAAATGTTAAAAGTCATAATACCGGAAGATTGTTCCATTCCAAATGTTAATAACATTTTGAATAACCCAAAAACAAAAAAAAAAGGAAAAGATACAATAATACGCACACATGGTTTCACTCTCTAAATGAATAATTAGTATGCGTATGTGTGTGTGTGTGTGTCGTTTCTATGTAACCAGTTCACTCACACAACCTCACTTGTGTATCTTTTCCAATTATATAACAGTGCAATGTTAGTTTTGTTGTTGCATACATGAGTATTACAATTCGAACACAAAACTTAAAAAAAAAATTATATCAGAAAAAATTGTCGAAATATGTGAAAAGCAAAAGGAAAGCAAAAAAAAAAAAAGAAAACTAATAGCAACAGCATAACATTTGTTGAATGTTACGTTTTTGCTTTTGAATCTTTTGCAATATGCAGTGCAGGACCATCTAAGTAGTTTGTTTGTATTGTTGTTTCTGTTGTTATTGTACTTTTATTTTCATTTCTCGCGGTCGTATTTTATTTTCGTAAACGTGTATGTATTTTGTTATTTCGGCCGTCACTGTTGATGTCATTATTATTATTGTTGTTGTTGTTGTTGTTGGTTGTGTTGACTAGGGAAACAACAACTAGTTTTTCTTCACTTCACGAATTTTCCACTTGTTGCAATTGACAAATAAACTTTGCTGCGCTTTGCTCTGTATAACCTCACAATCCTCTCTCTCTCTATTCATTCACTCCTCTCCCTTTGTTTCTTCCACTGTTCACTACTTCACATGTTATAAGATACAATTTTGTTGTTGTTGTTTTTCAAGTTGTTTTCTTTAATGCTTGGATTATGTTCAGTTGATTTTAAAAGGGGGGTAAAATGAGAGTATATTTTTTAATATTTTGACTACTTTAATAATTTCATTTTTTTTTTTTTGTTTTGTTTTTGGTGTCGCTTTTATGGTTTTCACAAATGATTGAACACTTTTTAAAAGAAATCATGAAGTGGCAATTTGATCATATAAGCATTTGAAAATTTGAAAGTAAAAATTATTATAATAAAATTATGCGATCGATCAAAGATATGCAAATAATTTATGTTTATATTATTTTGAAATGCAAAACAAAACTACATTTTTTTGGCTTGATTTTTTTGCATTGACATTAAAGGTCAAAAAGGGGATCTGAAAATCAATTAGAAAGAAAATTATAAAACACATTTTGCTTAGAAAACTTATTGGATCACAAACACTTAATTTCAACTTAACCACAATCATATGCTTTTTCCTTCTCCTATTTATATTCACTGAGATATATTTGCATATGTTTTAATGAGATAAAAAATAATTTTATTTTGTTTAAAAATTGATTATAATTTTCTGTTTAATAGCAATTTTATTATATGTTAACTGGGTTATAATTGAGTTTCCGCAATGGATTAAAATCAAATAAAAATAAAAATACAAAGCGACAGAAAAATACATATATTTTCTTTGATTTAAACAATGATAAAATACCCTACTTGTGGAATAAAAAATTGCAAAAATATCGAAGCCAATAGAAATCCATAAAGCCTCGGCATCAACTACCATAGGTCTGTACTTGGAACAAGCGATTCGCTATATAAAGGTTTAATGATCGTAAACACTGAAGTATATTCCCAGAAAATCATGTATCGATGACACAATAAGCCCCCAGTTTCGGTGCTAATAATTGTTATTATTAATATTATTATTATTATTGTTAATATGGGTGATCAATATTCACAATTGATTCGGTAAATAAAGAATAATAAACCAATTCTCTTACCATATGCTTACAGAAAGTTGCAACGTGAAAAGATGAAATTCTATACAACATTTCCCAGATAAAATACCCGATTGTTAACATTTTATATTAATCTAAATCTTATTGTTATTTAAATATAACTGAGCAGAAACCACAATAATAATTTCTAAATTCTAGACAAAGAAAAAGAAAAGGAAAAGAAAAAGTGATATTCCTTTAAGACCGAAATGTCTAAGTTGCCAAATATTAAATATTGTGGTTTTCTTCGTACATCTTAAGCTGCATAAAAGGGAAATAGTAAAAGAGACCACTGACTTCTTTCCACCCATTTGCAGGTTTATCGAAAACATACTTATGATATTTCAAGATCTCATTTGTTTATAAAGAGACGAAATTCACTCGAAATAAGCATTTAGAAAAATGAAATAGTTTAAATATTTTATTACATTTGCTTACCATAGAACAAAAACATATCTACTTATACCTTAGTTTTTCACAAATTGAATAAAAAAAAAAAACAGTTACATATTAATCTACTCACCTTTTTTATACCCAAGAGATTTAATTGAAAGAATCCTTACAAACATCACAAGAAACAAAAATGCCATTCATATTGAAAGTGTGAAGTATAAAGTAAGTGAAGTGAAGTAAGAAAGTAAAATGCATTTTATGCATATTTTTGTATTTGTCACTGTTCAATGTTTGCTGTTCACTGTTTGATATTTGTATCTTTTATTTGCAAGTAAATTTACGTTGCTTGAATTTACAACGGCAACATATTTCTGGT
This sequence comes from Amiota minor, assembly GCA_037043295.1. Lineage (NCBI taxonomy): Eukaryota > Metazoa > Arthropoda > Insecta > Diptera > Drosophilidae > Amiota > Amiota minor. Next base: position 2,507,504 of record JBAMAW010001787.1, read on the forward strand.
AGCTGTTAGTGGCTTCCTGTCAATTGAACATTTATTGAGACAAAAGTGTTAATGATCTTTAAGTGTAAAAGTATTAAAACTAAAATCACTTGTTCACTGTGGCAAACTCTTAAAATAGGAAATGAATCATAAAGTGAAATTTAATTCAAGGAATTAATTACGCAATAATAAAAATCCATTTGGAACTTGTTAAGTTAGTTCAATCAATAATAAACAATTATCAAACATTCGAGTGTCCATTGACTTTTTCAGTTTCAAAATAACATTGACCCAAATTATCAAGCAAAGAAGAAGAAAATAAAATAGAAGGTTTGATTAAAGTCTTCGTGCAACAAAGCAAAGGAACTCTAATGGAATGGAATACCAACATGGAATGGCATCAAATTGAATTGAATCGAATGCAGAGCAATTCAATGCAAACTCAGTCACAAGTCACATTTGATTTAGATATTGTTATTTCGTTAGGATTGAATGAAGTTGAATTGTAATCCGGAAGTTATTATTCATCATCGATAGCAACAAATAAAAATGTTGTATTTTCTTTTTTGTAATAAATTTTCAATTACACTTCACAAGTTTTCGTTTTTCGTTTTCCGTTTCATTGTAGATTTGAATTTGCGACGGTTAATCAATGAGTACCTGATCCACTATCCAAAATGAAGCTAATATATTTAAAAAATATCAAACATTTATTGAAAAATATTGATGGACATCACCTTCAATAAAATAACGAAATGAAGAGTTTTTCGTTTTTAATTTTTGATTATTCCTAGAACTACCTATATCATAAGATAATAACGAACTGACTTACGTCGATCTTATTGCAAGTCCTTGTCTTGTATTCTTATTCTAGTTTCAAAATTTCAAATTGACCAAGTCCTGCTGCCTACAAAAAGGACCAAGAGATGAAAGCATGACAAAGCCTTAAATTGGATCTCAAGTCTTGTATGTGGAGCCATAGGATACTTCTTGAATGTTCCTCGTTGTTTGAGGATTATTTCAATTGTTGTCTTGTCTGACACAATTTGAAAATGTTGTCATGTTGCTGCTGCTTCGCATAAAAGAAGTTTTACCTAATAAATTTAACTGACGGAAGATTGGGTGGAAGAAAAAAAAAACTGACTTTTATTTGCAAATATTTGGTCAATATTTTATTGAAAATTGATGACGGTTGGACGGTGGTGACGGAGTGACTTGTGGCTTAAAGCAACATTAAATGAAATAAAAATTTACTATGTTCAAAAAGTAGCAAGTGGCATGTGGCAAAAGTTCGTGTCTATGAAACATTTGCATTTGGACAACAAACACAACAACAACAATTTTATTTATTGCATTTGAAAAATATTTTCATCGATAAGAAATTTTGTTTCTTCACAAACCAAGCAACCAAGCACCAAATGCTAATGGGGAATGAAGATTTTGTGACTAATTGAATGGAGAAGAGGAGGAGGTGCATTAAAATTAGACGTAGGCAATCAACATTGACAACGAACGGAAAAACTAGTGACGCAGAAAAGAAAGTTACCATAAGATACTTGTCCGTAAATATACTTGTACACATAGCACACCATCATAAACTTATTGTAGCTTTGCACTTGGCCAACTTTGAGAAATTTTCATTGTTATGAGACTAGAAATGTTTATACTTGTACCAGGATATTGTATAATGACGCAATGAGGCAAGTTGAATTAATTGAGCAAGCATTGAATGTCGCCGATAGATGTGCTTTCATTGAGTGGCGCTGCATGTGGCTTCTTATTGTTCATGTTGTGGATGGTGTGAATTGTGAGACGGGTATTGAGTCAGTCAGTTGTTGCCACAACACAACACAACACAACACAACACAACACAACCAAACCAACCATAACACTTTGAACATACTCAACTCATATAATCTGAACAAGGCCAAATGTAATAATCGGTTTGGTTAGCGCGTACTCTATTGGACTTTAGACGTGAATTTGGCGTAGTTGTTGTGTTGCGTTATGCTGTGTTGTCTTGACTAGTTTTGCTGAATAAGACATTTTAACCAAGTTCAGCAAACTTTGTAATGTAATGACTTTACTTGCTTGTGTATAGCAACAGCAACAGCAACAGCAACAATAGCAACAATTGCTGCAAAATACTCACACTCAGAAGCATTTAAATACATACCCGTATAAACACATACACATAAAGTAAGCAACACTTGCTATGATTGTAATAAATTAGTCAGACAGACGTTGTCGTCGTCGTCGTCGTCGTCTTCGTCGTTTTGTATATTGCATATTGTTTGGACATTTGCAATTGTTGCCATATACTCGGATATCTGTGAATAAGCAAGTTAGAGAATGTGTGTTTGTATATGTGTGTTATATCCATAAAATTGCTGCATATAGCATAAAATATTTAACGTTGTTTGTTGTGTTATTCGCACATCGCACTTAACTTCACACAACTTGGCTCACTTAGCTAACTTTCCTAAGAGGCGCATGGGGAGCAGCAACCATGGGGCATTTCTTGGGCGCGTGGCATTGAAGGCCTCATAGACCGAAGAGCGCCGTCACAAAAGGCAAATTCATGTTAGTAAACTATGCTCCACTTCGCTTCATTCAACGTTTATTGCATGCGTGAGTGTGCACATTTGCTTTGGCACTAACATAAAACATGCATATGTATCTGTGTATCTGAGTATCCGTATATCCATATCTATGTACCTACATAATAAGTGTGGATGGGGATGTGTGTATGATATTTTACTTCTTTTTGGGCCATTTACTTAGAGTTTTATGTCTTGCACAAGGTCACTTGTGTCAATTCATTACTTGCTGATCATAGATTACCTTTTTTGTATTCATTTGACAGTTTGTGGTAATAAACCAAACACAGCACAACGTATCACAAGCAAAATAACAAAAAGAAAAAAGATTCAATTTCGTTGACATTAATACTCGTATAAGGAAGAAATTTATTTTTTTCTTCTCTTTGTATTTATTAATCGATGTTTTGATTTTTGTCCTTTTTCATGTATTCGATCCCATGAAATTTAACTATTTTCCCTGCCTTTTTTTTTTTTTTTGTGTAGTGCAAAGTCATTGACTTAAATTTTACATCAGACAGAAAAAAAAAAATTATGTTCTACAATATAATGAAAACCTTAAATTTGAACATTCCAATTCAATTAAAGAAACAATTTTAAGGATGACAAAAAAGTACTCACTTCTACTGCTTTTTTTAAATATTTCATTCCTGACTCTTTTCTTAAAGATTCCTTTGTCTACATATTTTATAAACGCAGAACTTAGCCTTCAACCTTAATACAATGAAGCATAGAGTATTTATCGAAATAATACAATATTTCATATGTGTCTCTTAAAGGCTGGAAAGATTTCTTATAAAGAGCTTGCAATCACAAGTATGCGCTTACAGGAAACGTGCAATCCTCTCTTTTCAGAATAAATAAATTACTTGGCGCTCCGACTTTTAAGTCACGAGATATATTAAATTTTTTACCAAGACTGAAAGCGTTTGGGAGTAACGCAATGTTATATTTTGACATGACTAAGGAACCCTTTTTAAATTTTTTTTCTATGTTAAAATATTTGCATTAAATGATAATCCCTCTTAAATTTTCATCAACGATTTTTATAATGTTCTACAGACAGAAGGAGACATCGGAGGTCGAAGAGATGAGTTGATTAAGTCATATCTGTCTGTCTGTGTTTATGCAAACTAGTCTCACAGTTTTTGAGCTAGAGTATGTGACTTCTTTCCATAAAAAACCCCCAGTTACAAATTCAGGTTCTTTTTACTTTTTTGTTTATTGTTTCATCAAACTAAAATTTAGAGACTATAAGTTTTTATACCTGTAAATTTCAAAACCGTAGGGTTACTGGATCGTATAGCTCCCATAGAAACCCAAATTCAAATTCATGTTCCAATTAGAAAACCATTTTTGCTTTTTATATTATCGAAATATATTTGAAATTTGGACATTTTTTCTAGGGATGTGTACAGAGTATATCAACTTCTGTGTAGCCGAAGCTATCCTTCTTTTTACTTGTTTCTTGTTATAACTGTCATAGAAAATTAAAAGTAAGAATAAAAGTAACTATGGTAAAGTACAAACGAAGTAATTGCGGCAATTACAATTGTATTTTGAATATTTTATGAATAGCAATTAATTTACCTTTTCAATGAAATGATTTAAAAATAATAAGAAGAAATGACTTTTTAATTGACAATGAGGTTCGTGATAGCTGATCAGCAAAGCAAGGATAAGAAATCCTGTGTTCAATAAACATACCTACGTACGCATATTTTACACTCTTCCACTGACAAATTATAGGTCATTGCAATTAGGCAGACTTTTTTTTTATTGATATGAAAGTTAAATATAGGTGTAATGGGCGACAACAATCTCATCACCGTATGATTTACTCGCCAGTCTTGAACTTAAAGGACTATTGCCAACGAACTCTCTCTCTTCGCTCAATCAAATATTCTCTTTACAATGAACTGCAACCACTAGCACCAGGCTACTACAATACCATCAAGCGACGTAAGAAATCAGTTACGGCACTAATTTTCAAAACATAAGTGATGAGGATTTACTGCAAAAATTATCAATGCCAATCATGGTTTGGAATTATCCAGCTCTCTGTTGCATGGCGGCAACACCTTGCCTCGCAACGGTGGCAGTGATCAATTAAGCATTTATTCACATGCATAATCTTCTTCAGTACCAAAATCATATGATTTTAACTGGTATTTCCAACCATTTTTTGGAGTTTTGATGTAATTGTTGAAGTTAAAAAGAAACAAAATACGCAAAAAATCGAGTGTATTCTACTTTTGTATGGAGAGTACATTTTCCAAAAGCCCCGGACCTCCACTTAAACTAAGTAGCGTAGGCATTGCGACAGATCGAACACTTTGCTATAGGAAAGTCTTTGCTGTAGGGGAGTTCAAACTTATGTCTACCAAAGTTGTTGGGCAGGACCCTTATCACGTCAATAAGAGAGAAATTTTGCCAAAGCGGTAGTTTGTTATAGAGAAGGTTGTACGGCACGACAACAAGACGTATTTTGAATCGTATAGGCTTCGGCCTATTGAATGCCAGGAAAAGTCACCCAAATTGAATGCTAATAATAGTAAGTTAGAGTGTTTCCAGCCAATTCAAAATAATGTAAAGCAGAGGCAATGCGATTCGATACTGATTTTATTTCATTTCTTTTTAAACTAGTATTTTAGCTACTGACATTTTCTTAATTTAAGGAGATGTAAATAAAAATAAGAGCATAGGATTGACTAGTTGAGTACCAAACAACAGGAGGACAACTGGGCGTTAAATTAAGAAATACCCAATATAAGACAGTTAAGGATTAAATAATGTAATAATAATAATAATAATAATAATCTTGTTTCGAGGAGATGTTGGTATGATCAAGAAATGCAAATGTCAATTGTATTTGATTTAAGTGAAGAAAAATATTGCTCCATGAGGATTGAAACCCGCGTTGTGCGCACTACGAGACACTTGTTCTATGCTGTAATCTTTAATCTTTACTGCTTATCTTATGTTACGTGTTATCAGTCGAGGATGACAAGTTCGAACATATGATACAAGCTCGATCAAGCGTATAACCAAACGACGATGTTATGTGCTGTTGGTATGTTATGATAGTTGGGCAGAATATAACATACTAGACGATCTGTTATTTTCATATTTCTCAACTTTATAGGATCTGCGGAAAACAAGTTACTATGCTATGAATTACAAACTTATTCACAAAGTAATAATTTCTTCTTACACTATTGTAAATGGTATAAAAAACAAAAAGATCTTGCAATAAAAATGATTATCTGAGTTTCCTTTATAAGAAAAGACAAAACCATTGTTTTTTTTTTTTTTATATATATAATTCAGATTATACTTTATTGTTAAGAATGAATTTGAATTATTTCCACTCCATTTCCTTTTTCTTTTCCATTTTCTTTATGTTAATAAATGTTTTTTTTTCCTTTTGTATATTTTGGTTTTATTAATTTAAATTTTCTCGTTCATTTTGTTTTGTTTTATTTTATTTTCATTATATTTTGCATTCTCTCTCTCTTTTTGTTTCCATTTTTAACATTTTTCCATTTCATTTTTATTAATTCAGCTTATATAATTTTGTTGCTTTTTATTTGTAATTATGAAATACTACATAATAGAAATAATAATCATTAGAATAATAATTAAAATAATAATTAATTCGATTTACCTAAAGAAAAAACAAAAAAAAAAAAAATAAAATAAAATAAAAAAAAATAAAATAAAAAGAAAACAATTTACAAATCCAAATATATGTATGCTTGCTTGTAAGTATATGTTTATATACACATATGTGTCTATGTATATGTATGTATGTATTGGTATTTATATATATATCTATGTATGCATGTATATAAAAAAGAATTCATCTAGTAAAACTTAATTTAATTTATTAAAAAACTTGTTAAATCATTTCATTTCATATGATTTTGTTATTATTTTTATTATTATTTTTTATTGTTACTATTGCTGTTGTGTTTGTTGTTATTGTTATTGTTGCTTAAAATTAAATAAATTTTGATTATTCTTAGCAACTTCGGTATGAATTTAAATAAGTTTAGAAATTATGTTTAAAGTATTGGAAGGAAGAGTGAGTGAGTGAGTGAGTGAGGGAGGGAGGGATTGAGTGAATGCCTGTGAGTATCAAAAAGGAAATCCTAAGAATTATTCTTTACTTGGTAATGTATTGGATTCAGTGAGTATATGAATTTCATGTTGATATTGTATCTACAATATTATTATTGGATTGATAAAGAAGTCTTTACTCTTTTTTAAAATAAGAAAATGAATGGAAGTTTATAAAAACTTCAAAAGTACAGGACACTCTAAAGTTTATCAATGTGAAAAATTGTGGAAATCCTGCCATCACTGAATAGGGTAAACACATATTTGACTTCATATTTTTACCAAATAATCTTTGCATAATATTGCCCCTGCTTTAGTTGACTTTTTTTTTAAAGAAATAAATCCAAATATAGAAAATATGCTATTCCAAAGTCATCAATTTCGTTTCACATTTACAATTATATATTCTAAGGAATCGAACTAAATTTTTCCTTTAATTTTTCGCTTCAACAATCAAATTATTAAATTTTCAATAATAACAACAATCAATGAACGCTCATCTATTGTCAAAAGAGCAATGACTTTCTTGCCAAACGAGTATGATAAGCAATTTGATGACTAACTCAGATTGAGTTTGCTATATTTTATTTTTAATGCCAATCAAATAGAGAAATGCCATCATATTTTATGGAAAATCTTCAAAAAAAAAAGTCATTCTGATTGAATCAATTGAATAACTGAATGAAAAATATATTTTTTATGATAATTTGTTAGAATTAAGGAAATATACAATTTTATTGCGCATACGACATGGTGGCCAGTGAAAGAAATTCTTTATTCGAGTGAATTAATATGAGACAAGTTGAGATTGGGGTTGGGAGGACTAAATTTGCTAATGTTTTATCATGTATGTGTTTGTGTGTTGTGTGTGTCACAATGTATCTGTATGCTTCCTTTTGTCTTCGCAGATTTGCCAGAAGGTAAAAATTGATAAATCGCTTTAATGCTTAGTTATTTTTATCCTTTTAGTCTTTCTTTGTTTGATTGCAATTCTGTTTTAATTTCATTTCTTGTAATCTCATTGTAGATACAATTTATAAGATTCTGAATTTATTTTTATTTATTTACTTGAAAAATATTTATTGGATTTCATGGAATTTTCAATTTTTACTTTAATTTCTTGATTTGAAGGATCTTGGCTGGTTGATTGTGTTAATATTCTGATGTATTTGTGTGAACGTATATATGTGTGTGTATGTGTGAATGTAAGTGTTTGTAGATGTCAAATGATTGTTGATTGATGTTATTTTTGTTATCATTTTTGTTTTAGTTGATTTATTTTACTATTGTGTTTTTCGTTCTTTTAACTTGAATATATTTTTGTATCTTTATACAATATTCAACATCGTGTGTACCTGCTTCAGACTACTTCTTTATTATTACTTAATTTACTAATTTTTATTAATCATTTATAATTTCTTTTGTTTTTTTTTTTTAATCTAGTTTTCTATTTTGTTCTTGTTCTTTTAATGCAGTTTGTATTTGTTTTTTCAATTTTCTTTTATTTGTAATAATCTTTTTTCTTTTATTTGTATAAAGAAAACATTATAACATAATAATAAAGATAATAATAATAATAATAATAATAATATTTCATATGCTAAATTTAAATTTAAGATTGTTTTTATGTTTTTTTTTTCATTTTTCATTTATTTCTTATAGATTTTTGTTTAATTAAAAAATTTAACCATTTTACTAAAAACTTAGAATTAATTTTTAACAATAATATATTTTTATATATATATATATATAAATGTAAATGTATGTATCTTTTATTCATCTTCTTCTTTATAGAGATATAAAGATACCTTTTTGCTTTGCTTACTTTTTCATCATATTTATTAATTAAATATGCATTAATTTTCTATTATATTTCATTAAATTTTCTTTATTATGCAACATGTTCTGGGTTTCTTTTTTTCACTTCGGTTTTCTCTTTTTGTCTCTATTTTTTTTTTTATTTAATAATAATAATAATAATGATAATAATTAGAGTAATAATAATAATAATAATAATATTTGCTTAAGTATTTTCTAATTAATTTAATCATTTTTAGTATGTAACATTATTATTGTTTTATTTAAATATTTTATTTATTTATTTCTGTAATTTTGCTTTTATGTGTTTCATTTATATAAACAATAAGAAAATTTGTTGGTTTCTCTTGTTGTTGTTGCTGTTGTTGTGGTTCTAGTAAATTCATAAAAAATCTTTTTACTTTTTTAAATCATTTCCATCTTTATGTCGTCAATTTTTTTACTTTATACTTTTTTATATCAAAAAATTTAAAATAATTTTCCTTTTTTCATTTAAGTTTAATTTTATTTTATTTTTCTTTCAAGTTTTAAGGCCAAAAAGTTGTGAACATAAAAATTTTATAAATTTTTTTGTTTTCATTTGAAATTGTTTGATTTGATGAAAGAAATGAATTATTTTTTCGCCATTTTATTTACAGCATAAAAAACTATGTAATAAATATAAATACAAAAATTATAAATAAAAATAAAAATAAAAATGAAAACACAAGAAAATAAAAAAACTAAACAATTTGTTTACGAAAACTTAGTTGGGGGGCATTAAAAATATTGTCTACCAACATGGTTTGAATACCCTTCACCCTTCAGTATGATCACATTAACATGATGTTTGATATTATTAAATAATAAATGAAAAATATTTTTTGTATTTACACTCAGCTTTTAGCTGGGCAAAGTCCAAGAACCTCCTCTCTTAGTTTTGGAGATATATGAATGTATTTTCATTTTACAACTCTACAGAGTTCTTTAAGAATTAATCAATCACGAGTTGAAATCAATATTTTGAAAAAGTATCAATCCATTTAAGTGTGTGTGTGTGTGGAAATAAGTTAGACAGTTTTGAAAATATCGACCTGTAAATTTGCTATGCTACTAAATATTAGTTCCATATGTTGCCAGCTTCAAAAAAAAAAAAAACATATTTGGTTTAGTTACAATCCATTAAAATGAAGGGTATTTTATCTTTGGTAAGACCAAAGTAAATATTTGATCTTGATTTCAAAATTTATCCTTTCGTTTATTGAAATAAAATATTTATTTTTTATTTTTATATATATTTTGTTTTAGTTTTTCGTATAAAAATTCGCCAATTTGAAAACATTTTTTTTTTTTTTTAGCAAAACAATGTGTTTCTTTACTTTTTTTGTTTGTTTTATTTAAAAAGAAAAGCCAAATTTCCCTTATGAGGATTTATAAAAAATTTATTAATAATAATTTTTCTTTTCCGTAAACCTTTTTTGTCTTTGTTTGTCTGTTTTTCCTCCTTGTGTTTTGTGTTGTTGTTGTTGTTGTTGTTGTTGTTGTTGTTGTATCAATATAACAAAGTTTCTTTTACATATTAAATTTTTTACAATTTTTTTTTTTTTTGTAATTTTTTGTTTGTAAATTTATTTCATTAATTAATTAATTAAAGTATTTTCGCTAATTTAGTAAAAAGGGAGCATAATTTTATAGGTTTTTTTTTTTTTAAATTTTATGTTTATTTTATTTTTCTTTATTAAGACACACCAATTATCACCTACTATCCAAGTGTTTACCGCTATTATTCCTATATATGTAAGATGTACGTACGTTTTTCGAATAGTCAGTCGAGTAAGTCAATCAATTAATCAATCAATCAGTCAACCAATTAATTAATCAATCAATCAATCAATTAATGGTTATGTCAGTCAAAATATTAGTAAAAATCAAATCAATGAAACACATTCAATAAATTTATAAATTTAAAACTTAGAATTGTGTTCTCAATTCTTCATTAATTTAATTAATATTTTATAATTAATTTATTCATACGAACTGTCCGTCAGTCTGTTACTGTTAATATTTGTGTATTTTTTTTTTTTAAATTTATTTTTTTTTCGGATTTTCTTGAATTTTTTCTTCTTTGCTTTCCTGTTTTCTATTTGATTCTGTGTGATTTTCTATGTCTTTTGTGGTTAAATTTATGATTGTATATAAAAAAAAATAAGAAAGAATTTTGTGCATAAGAGAATGTATGTATATGTGTTTGTGTGTGTGTGTGTGTGTCTATGTGTGAAAGTGTGTTGGTATGTTTATATATTTTATATTTTATTTTATTTGTATGAACCATGAAACCAATTAACAAGCAGAAACAACTAAATTATTAACAAAATACTAGTTGCTTATACTAAAAAAAAATAAAAATAAAAATAAAATAAAAATTGTACAACTTTAAAGAAGAATTGTTTATATTATAGATGTATTTTTGTATATATAAAAAATAGTTAAAAAATAATATTAAATTTTATATGTATAAAGAACACATCTTCCTCATCTCATTATTCGATTTAAACATTAAAAATGATGAAAACAAAACTAAAAATTTCTATAAAAATTAAATTTTTATTTTTGTTGTTGTTTTTTAAGTTCATTAAATAACATTTATGACAACCTAGGATCTGTATGTGTGTGTAAGTCATAGTATGCTTGTGTATTTTTTTGTTTTTTGTTTTTTTGGTAGTCAAGGGAAACTCAGGACAACAATTAATTTCTACACAGAAAAATGCCTTCCATAGAATTTGAATCATTTGAGGCATTTCGAAATTACAAATTCAATATGATGCTAATGGTATTTAGTGCAATGACCAATGGGCTTTTGATGTTCAAGAATATCCAAGATAATATTAAATATTAGAGATTTTCATTAAAATAATTTGCTTATATATTTTGAAGTCTGTGCAAATTTATATCTTAGAAACAAGAAGTTGTTCACAATTCAATGGTTTAATGAAAATATTTTTTGTTCATATTAAAACTTAAGAGTTATCCTTTGTATAAGAATAGATATAATTCTATTCTTATGAAAAACATATAAATAAGAAAAGAAAATCTTTATTGACACTTTCAAAACAAAAAAATTCAATGAAAATTTCAAAAACTGCATTTATTTTTCTGTGTAAACAATAATTGTGAATTTTGATTTAATATTTTTCTAGGGCACAAGGAACCAAGTAGTCAGTAGTCAATTTGGTTGTTAAGAATCAAGAAAATGAGAGAGAGAGCGTTCATATGTAATTTTCATAAAAATGAAAATGGTAAACTAAAAAACAAAAAAACCTTTGTATAATTTTTAGTTCAATTTAAGTACTTAAAAGATTTAAAACGCAAATTTCAGTTCATTCAAATGAGAATCATTTCTCAATCATCATCATCAGTTTTCAAAGTCGAGCAAGCAAACAATTCAAATACAAATTGAATCACAAAATTACTGATTGATTGATTGAGTGCGAGAGTGATGTGGAAAAGAAAGTAAAGTAAATGTTGCAATGAAATGTAAGCAAAGAAGGAAGGAAATTATAGGATTAATTTTCGTTTCTATCAAAATTTTCGTTTTGCGCTTATTACAGAAATTGTATTTATTTTATATTTATACATAAGAAATTGTATCTTGCTGTGTGTGTGAAAGAGATTGTATGGATGTGTAACAGTGTATGTGTGAGTTCTTTCTCTGTATGTTGTATGCATAACGTACTTGTCCTGTGCACTCGGCGTGTCTTTCTGTTTTGGTTTTCAATTTGCATTTGTATTTGCATTTAAAATTGTTTAACATTTTTAAATGTTTATTTTTTTTTTTTTTCTTTGTTTCTTTTCATTTCATTTTCTAACTTATTCTTTCTTTCTAAATACAATATAGATATATATAGAGAAGTCTGTTAATAAACTGATAATTCATCATAATGATAATGATAATTAATTCATTAATTTTAATTAATATTCCTTTGTTTTTTGCTTTGTATAAATAGTTTCTTAAACTAAAAGAAAAGTTTTTTGTTTTTTTTTTGTATATAAGTAATTTGTTTTCCTTGATTTTTGTTATCTGTTATCCTTGTTGTTGTTGTTGTTGTTGATTATTATTGTTGTTTGCTTGTTTGTTTGTTTGTTTGTTTGCTTGTTTGATGTAACTTTAATATTTATAACTTGAAATAAGATGAAAACTAACTTTAAAAAAATGATTAATTCGTAATTATGTTTATGTATATTTAACCCTTTGTTGTTGTTGTTGTTGATGTTGATGTTGTTGTTAATGTTGTTATTGCTGATTATAATTAACTTCTCAAAGCGCATAAGATCGAGCGATATAAATTTGTCTATATTCAAAATTGAGTACAAAACGAAATTGTGATCCTTTCTTTTGCCTTCCATTCCATTCTCTTTATTTCCCTTATTGTTTTCACTTTCACTTTCGCTTGCTATTGCTTTTGCTCTTTTTCTTGAACCAATATCATTATTGTTATCCTTGTTGTCCTTGTTTGTTTGAGTTTCTTTGTAAGAGTCTCCCAGATTCAATCCGATCCTTCCTTGGTTGGGTATGCTTAGCTTAACTATGATTATAATGTGTAATAATAATAATAATAATGATGTTCCAGCATAATTTTATGGACTATTATTTGTTGTCATTGCGCCTGTTGTTGTTGTTGTTGCTGCAACTAATCCTCTTGCTGGTGCTGTTGTTGCTGCCGTTGTTGTAATGTCAGATGTTGTCGCTATAACCGGCATTAACTCATCTGTGGCCCCAATGCCAAAATTACCGCTAGACATTGTTACTGCTACAACATCACAAGCAACTTCGTTTGTATCATCGAATTCCGGTTGCTGTTATGTGAGGTCCTGCGCCGAATCTATTGAGAAGAGCTCCTTATATAGCGCCGGGAATACAACATTCGGATGTTGTTGTTTAAATTTACTCAGCGATTCCATATGCATAATTGAAATATCGCTGAAATTGTTAACAAAATTTATAAGTAAATATTTTGATTGGAAACGTTCAAGGATATCTACCGGAAGTTGGGTATATTATTCAAGAGCGTATCCAAAACTGTTACGTCGCCTTTAAGCGGTGCATGATTCGCTTCAAGCTCTTGCCTTATTGCATTCATGCTCAAATTAAAAAGCCTCTGGATTTCAGTATTGCCGCGTACACCATTTCGTTCTATGAATAAAGTAAATATATAAAAGTTACGTTAATTTAAGTTCAACTAACATAATGCAAATGTGTATTGGAAGAGTAAAGAGTATATTGTGCTTACCTGGCCAGAGTAATACTAAACTCTGATAGAGTGCCAGTTCAGTTTCAGTCAGTTTAAGTTCGGCTATTGATTTTGCCGTTTGGAAAATACGCGACACCAGACGCATTTCATCTGAGTCCGATGTGTAGAATGCCTCCTGCGGCAGCATTACATCGCCGTATAGTACAGCGTTCTGTGAGAGATCGAGCAATCTGGACATTCGAACAATCGCCAGCTCAAATGAACCCGTTTTCAGCAATAAGATCTAAAAAAAGGAATTTTTATTAAAATATATCATATATTTTATAAGAATTATGATAATCTACAATTTTGTACTCTGTACGGAGGCTTGTCTACAAAATACCAAACTCATACATTGCATTCAGTAACAAAATTGGAAGAATTGTTTACTGATTATTTTAAAATATATTGTAAATTTCGATAGTTTGAAAGTCCTTTTCAGTATTCCTAAGTAGAATTCCTAATGAAAAATATGTAATCGGAAATTGGTGGACAGCAAATTCGCGGCTATCGCATAGCTCTGCAATACTAGGAGTTTACTGATATACGACCGGAAGAGCCTTATAAATATTTGATAGAGGGTTTACCCTGAGCAATGTTCTTTAATCAGTTTGATATTCATGGTTTTTGGAGTGGCATATTTACGACGGTGATCTACTCTTAAGTGTTTACCTGATCATCCTGACTTAAACGCATAAAGCCGGGTATCAGTTTCGCAAATTCGATTATATTTTGTATCATTTGTGTCAGCTTCTCTGCGCAGTCTAGCCAAAGTTCCTCTTGGCCAAGATTTTTATAATAAATGATACGCGAAAGATCCTGAAACATAAAGAAAAATAAAAATTAGTATTGCATAAAAAATAATTTGTAATTGAATTAGATAAAGACCTGAGGCTTCCGAAACATCTCATGCACCGATTCCAGTTTGGTGTTGGTGTTTGAGTGCGCTTCCGCTAAGGTCTTGATGAGAACGTCATTAATATCGCCATCAGCTAGAAACAAATATAAATAAATGTTTATTTGAGTGTCCATTAAGGGAATAGAACATACCATGACTAATAAATTCGGGATCCATTATTGTACTGCGCGGTTCATATGTTGTACTATCGACATAGTCCGCTGATATATCGTACTGCATTGTCTGTTGTGGTGTTACGGACGTTGAGTAACCATAAGGACTGCCATAGCTAACCTCATTGTTCGAGTAGCCGTAGCTGCTGTTAAATGCCCGAAAGAAAGGAAAAACCGGAAAACCCAGAAAAGAAAAGAGAAAGAAATAATTAGATTAAGTCACACATATGAATAATATTGTTTTTGCTGGATGTCCTTTGGACGCATACCGATCCAAAGGTCTACTCAACCCATTATAACTGTTGTGGTGCAGCTGATCACTGCTCGAGGGTGTCTGTGTATCGAAAACTGAACTATCCGGCGCTGCATCACTCTGTGCACGCATTTGGGCACGATGGAAACGCACCTCATCCTCGACCTTCTCACGTTGTTTTTTGGACATTCTGCCGAATTTTACAGCTGCATGTGATTTTATTTAAATTTTAATAAAACAAAAAGAAATAAAACTTTTTAGTATGGCAAGGAAGTAAATACTCGGTAAGTAGTAGATAGGAAAGGAACTTGATTTTGAAATACCATCACGACTCATTCCCAATTTTAGGCACTTTTGCAGTCTACAGTATTGACACCGATTCCTGTTGACCCGATCGACTACACATTGCTTATTACGCGGGCACTGATAGTTGACCACTGAGCTCTGTGAACGGCGAAAAAATCCTTTACAGCCCTCACAGGTTATAACGCCGTAATGGACACCGGATGATTTGTCACCACAAACTTTGCATGGAATTATTTCAATTTGAGCTGAAATTGTAGAATAAAATAGATAAGAATTAGAAAAGTTTACAACATTTAAAGAATTTCATTAAAATAATTTTGAAATTTATTAAGGGTCCCCTCTGTCTTTCTCAATCTCTTCCCATAGTTTTTATTTGAAATGTTACAAAATTAATTCTTTATGATTTAATAAATAACTTATAAATAAGTTTGTTTACTTTAATTTAAATGATGAAAATGTTTATATGACATATAAAATATTTAATTTAAATCAGAAATTTTAATATGTTTTTAGAGTTCCGGCCTCAAAGGGTACCAAAGGGAACCCTATTGCAAAGACTTCGTTGTCCGTCCGTCCTCGGGTCATATCTCATGAACCGTTCTAGCTAGAGAGTTGAAATTTTTATAGAATGTGTAGTTCTAGTTCCGGGCATCAGTAACAAATACCAAAACTAAAATGTTTTCAAAAACTTAAAGGGGTCCGCATTAAAGAAACATTTTGGTTTGTATGGAAGCTATATGATCCAGTTATTCCACGATCTTTAAATTCAGGTGATTAGTGGCTATACATCAAAAACTTATATTGTCGAAGTTTTAGTTTGATCGGAGCACTAGGAACGGTACCTCCCATACAAATTTCCAATAAAATTCAGGTTCTTATTACAAAAACTCTTTTGTTTTTTGTTCTATCAAACTGAAATTTAGACACTATAAGTTTTTGATATATGCACTGTATATTTATTGGAATCAGCCAAATCGGCCAACTAAGAGGGGTACTTCCCATACAAACCTCTATTAAAATTCAGGTTCTTGTTCGAAAAACTTTTTTCCGTCTTGGACTATTGAACTGAAATTTAGACACTATAAGTTCCGATATAGACGCAGTACACTTGTCGGAATCAGTCAAACCGGAACACTAGGGGGAGTACTTCCCATACAAACCCCAATCTGGTACGGAACCCTCCGTGTACGAGTCTGACTCACAGTTAGTTGATTGGTTCAAAATCAGGTAAATGTGTTGTTTCAGTTAGAATCTGAATATTATCAGACATTTTTTCCATCCTCAAGTCTCATGTTCATTAGAATTTCAGATCAACTATCGAATATATGGGGATTGTACATATCCATTGGTAGATATTTATCCGAATTTCTTATATAAAATCTCATATGATTAATTGTTTTAGGAAGATTTTCTTGGATTTTCAAAACTGTTGCTTCATTAAGAATTTCATTCTCTTTATTAATTTTTTATTATTTTTTAAATTCTTCATCATATTTATCATAATCTTAAATCACAGATCAGATTGTTGATTCTATCATTAAGAATTTTACCATTTTGTCTAGTCCTAATAAGTTGTATCACGAAGAATTGTAGTACATATCTTTATTAGAATCTCAGATCAATCTCATCTTAGGGGTAGCATAGAATGAAGAAGCTCAAAGCCAACACACCCTTTTGCTAAACATTTTGGCGGATCAGACTTTGATTTTCAGAATGAAAATCATAAGTATCTGCACACCTGGCACCATTTCAATTCAATTAAGGAAACCTTCTTAAAAAAATGCAACGATTCTGGTAACTCATCCATTTAATTCATCTGGAAAATGCCAATAGAAAAGCACAAGAACTAGTAGAAGAACAAAACAGAAAAGACCCCAATTTCATTGGGAACAAAACAAAATCGTTGTCATTATACAATAAGATGCTTTTCCTATTTGGAATGCAATGAAAGAATAAGAACAAAACAATTGCAAATGGATAAAGATGAAAGAAAAAGAAGAAAGAGCATCTTAAATATCAACTAACAATTGCATAATATTTCCCACCCTAGACAAAGATACAACAACAACAACAACAAGAAGAGCAGCAACAAAAACAACAATGAAAACATCAATAAAAAATGTAATAAAAACAAGTGAATGAAGTCTGCAACAAGCGAAATGAAGAACAACAACAAGAAACAAGCAACAACCACAAAAAGCATCTGTTGGAATTCCCTAAGAATAAAAATAAAATCCTTTAGAAAACTTCTCCACTCCACTCCAACAATGATTATCATAATAAGAATGCTGCTGCTGATGCTGATGATGATGAAGATTACGAAACTGATGATGATGATGATGATGACGATGATGATGTCGCTTGAGTCGATGATGTAATTTTCTTTGACCGACAAAGGAATTAAATAGCGCAAAAGACACGCTGATGAGGATGACGACAACAACAGATGATGTTCACAATGATGATGAAGATGTTGTGAGCTCGCATTTATCTCTTGAGACAAACTGGTTCTGGAAAGATGAATACGACGAACTGATTAAAAGCCTATTCGCCTTTACGATTGAGTACAATGAGCCAACAATTAAGTATGTGCAAGCCAAATAAAATATTGTAAATCAGCGTTTCTTAAGCTTATGTGCATATGTAGTCTGCGGACCCCAACATTCGTGTTGCTGACTCCCTTTGGATCATTAACCCTATAGCCCAATTTTCTTAAATAAAAAATATTTATTGTCACAGAAATTGCTTCGATCAAAAGATGGAGATTTCATATTATTTCACATTAGCAAAGTGAAGCTTTAGGGCAACTGCAGATGACAGTTTAAGCATCCCTGTTGTTCATCGTTTGAATTAAGGAACCCTTGGTAGATACAAATATTTTTGTATTGCACTTAAAGGGGTAAGAACACGAAAAACGGATAAAAACAAAGTATATACATAATGAAAATAAGAAGCATGTAATTTTATTGTTGTTGGCGGTTCTATTTACTCATGAGGATGAAAGACAACGATGATGATGATGATGATGATGACGAAGGCGACTCAGTGAACCAGAAGCATACAAATACAGACTCAGACGACAGCATCCATTCACAGCAAAGTAAATATAAACGTAACAAAAATAAATAAAATGGGGAAAACGAAAATGAGAATAACAAGATGATAATGATGACGATGATGATAATGAAGAAGGAGTAAAAGAAGCAAAATGTAAGCAAAGGCCCGAATTCAGTCGGTTACAAAATCAACACCAACAGCAACAGCAACAGTAACAGAAATGTGCCAAGCCACCAACTTTTGTTGTTTTGTTGTAATTACTGCATCATTTGTTGTTGTTGCTGTTGTTATTGTTGTTGGTGAAATGTGTTACACTTATTAAAAGAGAGAGAGAGAGAGAGAGAGAGCGAGAGAAAGACCAAAGTAATGAAAGAAATTGATAAAGAGCAAGTGCCGCCAACATGTAAATATAAATAAGAACACGGGTGTTTGTGCCTTTTCTCTCTCTCGTACACTTGCTATTGCTATTTGTATGACTGACTGACAGAATGAGTGAATGAGTGAGTGAACGCGTGACTGACTGACTGCTGAGCGCCCAGTGCTAAGTGAGAGCGTAATGATTGAATGAAATGTATCTGTGTGTGCTTGCTTGTGTTTTTATTTTTCAAGTGTCAATGAACTTTTCTACAGTATCACAATATAATCATCATCGTCATCGTCATCATCATCATCATCATCATCTTATACAATAACAACTAATATTCTCATATTAAGTAAATATTAATGTGTGCGAATAAGGTGGACAAAAGAATTTGAAAGAAAACAAATTAATATAAAAGAAAAGAATAAAAATGAAACAATTTATTATTTTTAATGGAAAGAAAGTTCTCTTTCCCTTAAAAGAAAATTGAAATGTTTAAATGAATAACGAACAAAACTTAGTAGCAGCAGCAGCAGCAGCAGCAACAAAGTAAATAAATATCAATCACTAATTTTATTGTAATAGAAAAACAGCTGTGCCGCTGCTTCTACTAAAGAAAGGCTTTCTCTCTTCACACAGTCACACACACATTCTCACACCGTGCCTTCTATACATACTCAATTCTCTCTTCACAATCTTTTGTTTCTGTTTCTTTGGCTTTACTCTTAAGTGCATTTCTATTGAATCGAAATGCAAGTCGCTCTTTGCATTGCATTTCCTTGCATTGCATTCGGTTTGATCTCTTGGTTTTGCCTCTCTTTACTTTACTTTACTTTGCTTTTCTGTTTTTGTTTTGTTTTTGTTTCTGATTTTTGCACATGCTGTTCGTTGTTCGCTCGCTCTCTCTCTCCCCTTTCTTTGTATCTATGTATCTGATCAAAATGTGTGTCGTCATATTTGATGAGCTGCATAAAAATTTTAAATGTTTTTTACATATAAATTTTCTTTTTCTTTTATGCAAGTGTTCGCGTGCTGTATGTGTGTTTGTGTTTATGTTTGAATTGCACATGATGTTCATAATGATGTTGACGATGACGATGACGATGATGTTGATGTTGATGCATTTTTATTGTATCTGCCGCTGTGCATTGGCACGTTTCTTTCTTTCTTTCTTTCATTCTTTCTCTTCTTTCAATTATTTTCTTTTATGTTTTTGTTTTTCTTTTTGGCAGGTTTTTTTTTGTTTTCATGATTTTTATGCACCAAAAAAAAAAAAAGGTTTGGCAATTTTTTAAAGCGATTTAAAGAAATGAAATAACAACAGCAACATGGGAAAAAATGTTCTCAGAATTGTGCAAATTTCTTTGACGACTTCAACAACACCAACAATGATAACAACAATAGCAAGAAGAGCAACAGAAGGAAGATGAAAAGGAAAAGGGAAACATATATGTACATCGCAACTCTGAATTGTATTCCATCTCATTTTGGGTTGATTATGCGTGCGTGCCTGCTTATGAAATACCTACAGATACATTTGTCAGATAAGCAGATACAAGTACCTACTGTGTAAGCTTCTTTATAGGTACATCATTTGAATCATTCATCCATACATTTAAACATTCCTTTACATATTTGAATGTATGTACATACATATGTTGGTTGTATTATGTATGTGGATGCATGTGGATCTTTGGATACGAACACATTTTTTAAAGTCTTTTTGAAAATCGATTTTACATTAAGAAGATTATGCGATTAAATATTTGTTTAAACACAATAGTGTAAAGTGCGGGTATTGTCACTTATGTATGATGTTTGTAAATCCATAGAATAGTGAAGATCACAAAAAGTGCAGTGATCAATGTAGAGTTTCAAAATTTATTCCAATTTTTGATATCAACTAAGTAGAAGGCAAAGAAAAATGAAAAACAAACATTACCAATTCGAAATAATGATTGACTATCGATTCATACAAAAAATAATATATGTATGTGCAATCTTTCAATGCTTTGATAAAGACAAATGTTTGGCATCTCATAATACTCTTCCTCTAGGTATTTTTATCAAAAGTTTGTGTTCTTTTAAGTTTTACAAGTAGAAAATTTCCATTTCTTTAATTTAGTTTCACAATTACTAAACAAAAAGATATTCATACTTATACAAGTATTTTGGGTAATCCAATTATATGAAAGATATTGACTTGTGGTTGTCTGATTGTTTCGATCTCTAAAAATCATGGAAGAAGTTTCTATTCTCAAGATATGCAAATACAATTTAATTTTAATTTTTTATTATTGGAAACTTATACTTATGTATGTCGAAGTGTTTTGATGCTATACAGTAAATCTGAAGAATTCTTTCAAGCAAGAAACAGATCAAGAGTAGTTGGATCAAAAGTAGAATGATAGAAAATTAAAGTTAGTAAGTAAGTAACTTTACTATGTGATCCATTCAAAGACATACCAAAATTATTTATACTTCTAGTGATCCGTCCTACTTTTGGTGGAAGATTTGATGTAAATTTCCTACTAGAAATTATAAAAAACCCAAATTATCTAACGGCCAGTTAAGTCCAACGCACTCTTACGGTTAGTTAAGCAGTAAATTTTTTTTTTCATAAATTAATTTTAAATCAATTATTTATGTATATATTATACATATAAACCTTCCGGAATTAAATCTTTAAATGACTGTGTAAACAATTTCAAAATCCGTTGCGTGCTTTAGAAGTTCTGCGTATCGGAACAGACAGGAATGCCGACTGTGCTTTATACTATGCAATAATTTCTGTTTCTAGATTCCTGGATAGTAACGCTTAAATTCTTAGTTACATATGAACTTAATGATTAAAAAATTACCCTTCTTCACAGAATTCATGTTACTTTACACAAATATTTCCTAGCCTAAATAAATTTAAAAATTCTATTTCTACTTGGAATAAACTTCATTTCAATTTTACGAAGTTTGTGTATAGTTGTAAGTCAAAGGTTTAATTTCTTATTTAAAAAAAAAAAAAGAAGAGATTTATGTTTAATAAATTTACTTAAAATTTTAAAGATTTCCAAACGTGACTTTATTTCCATAGCAAAATCAATAAATGATTTTTAATTTCAATGATTGCGATAATTTTATATAATAAATTGCACACACACACACAACCTGACACATTCTCACAAACACACATGGACAATAGTTTGCTTTGTGTTAAATAAAAAAATATATATAAAAAAAATATAAGAAAAATAATGAAAAATCAGTGAGTGCGCAACAAACATAAAAACAAGTTTTTCGCGCTTTTGAATAAGAAAGCAGCAACAACAAAACAACAACAATATGGAAAAAAAAAATATACAACAATTTGTAATTGAGAAAATTACGCATTTCAATGAAAACTCAATTGCTGGAAAACTACAACAGAAAATGTACAAAAACGAGAATGAGAGCAAACAATCGGCACATAAAAAAAGTTACATAGGGGGAAGTAGAAGAGTGGGGAACCAAAACAACTAAAAAAGAAAGCCTTCAATAATAAATTGATGATATGTTTTTTTGGTGCCAAAAATGCACAAAAACTGAAATTAATTTGTTCGACAAAAATTTTAAAATAAAATATAAAAGAGGAAAAAATTAATTAAGTGACTGCGAATGTATTAAAAAACCACGCAATCTGAATAAAATAAATAAAAATGATAATAAAAAATGTTCATAAATGAATAAACAAACACACACATACACACACAAACACAAATACACTCATATACACACGACTACATTAGCATTCACTCATAGATACAATTGTGATTTGCAGTATTGTTTTTTTTTGGCAAATGCAACAAAATAAATAAGAATAACAACAGAAAACAAAAACTGACATCGGCAGCAGCCTAAAAAAAAAAAAATGAAAAAGAAACCAAAAGGAAACAGAAACAACAATAAAATGCAAAAAAATGCAACATGAATTCAAACAGTCAAGTCAAATAAATACAGTTGAACTTCGATAATTCAAACATTCATCAAAAGGTTAAAATCTGTTGACCTAATTGGTGTTTAGTGGCAATTTAATACATTTATTAAGTGTGATTTCCCTTTATTGATTAAGTGTGATTTCCTTTTATTTAAAATTTAAAAAAGGCACCTTTAATCTATCGACCGTTTTATGAGTCGCTGAGTAAGATTTGCTGGAAACTACTGCACTGATCAGATCAGATCACATCAAATTTTAACATTTGAAACATTCATCAATTAAAAGGGTTTTTCAAGAGAAAATATTGAAAAATCTCTGTTTTTCGGCCTCCAAACTATATAAATCCTCTTAAGAAATTAGGATATATAAAAAAGAAACCAATAACATAATATTACACAAATTTAATGATGATAAAAAATAAAAAAAAATAAAAAAATATTGAAATAATCGAGGTTTGACAGTAATGACATCTCTACCAATAATAACAACAACAAGAACAAATAGTGCATTGCAACGATAAAAACAATACAAAATGAGTATAAAGATGAAATAACAAAATGCATAATACCCACAGACACAGTCAAAAGTTTCCTTCGTCGGTGCTGTTGCAGTCTCAAAGAGATACAGAGAGGAAATTGAGAGAGCCCAAAGCCAGATGGAGCCGTCTATCAGTCAGTCAGTTTGTCAACCAACCAAACAGCCAGACAAGTTAGCGAGTAAGCGAGCGAGCCAACGAGAAGTCAACAAAGCCAGTTCAGAGTATGCGAGCCAACAAACGCTTCACAACTGCCTAAATGACTGACTGGCAGCTTGCCTTGCTTTGCTTGCTTGAGCTTTGCCTGCTGCTGCTTTCTGTTGCTTGAATAGAATGTGTGTGTGTGTGTGTGTGTGTGTGTGTTTGGTTTCTTCTGGTTTTGACTTTGTTGTAATGATGTTATTGCACAAGAGAACGACGAACAAACGACCGAACTTATGCCGAACTGAAGCAGCAGCAAGCAGAGCTGAGGAAAGCATAGTACTGAGACCGACCGAACGAACGAACTAACAAACAAACGAAGTGTGTTACGAAGTTGTATGAATGCGAATGCGACTCGGGTAATATTCGCAAAATCAACTTCGTAAGTGGGTCACAGCGTTTGTGGGGTCATTGCACCGCATAAAGCAAAAAAATAAATATAAAGAATTAACAACAGCAGCAACAACGATAAAAGCAGCAGCAGCAGCAGCAGCAACAGCAGAGCACCAGTAACTCTGGCAGAGACACAGACAGAGAACAACAACAACAACAACAACAACAGCATTTAAAAGAAGAAGAAGAATAAAAACACAAGCACAGGGCATGAATGCATGATGCATTCAGTCAAGCACTTGGCAAGCAATGAACGAACATATCTACGATGCGCTTTCAGATCGATAGAGTGTGTTACAGCGGGGCGTTGAAGTAAATCATAAAGCTCTTTTCCTTGCTCTTCTCTTCCTTTTTACTCTAATCTGATCTCTTTTCGTCTGACTGTCATTTAATCAGTCAGTCAGTCAGTTGGTTAGTCAGTTTGGCAGTTAACATAGTCAGACAGACAGTGGATAGTAGTTAGCTTTGTTGTTGGCAGTGCATCATAATAATCCGCATCAAGCCGGTGCTGGTGGTTGTATGGAAATACATATGTACATATGTACGGGTATACATAGTTGGATGGATTTTGGATGGGTTGGTTGCTTGCTTACTTGAATGAATTGTTGTTGGTTGGTTACTTGTTTGGTTTGCTTTAGTTGGATCGATGAGAAGAGGAAAAGAAATAACGTATATAAGTATGAATCCTAAAACAAAACCAAAAACATAGTGCGCCTACTTGAATTAAACCCAACTTTGGTGGCGCTCAGACAGCATATTAAGCTCCAACAACATCATCATCATCATCATCATCATCATCATCATCATCAACATCAACATTATTACTCTCTTTTTCCCTGTTTCTCTTTCTATGACTCTTGTACCGGCGTCAGACTTCGGTATTGCTGCCTGCTGCGCAGTTAACGTTAGCAGTGACGTAAGCGACTGAGTTATTTATTATGTGAGCATATCAATGAGTGAGTAGTATCTGTGTGTTTGATGTTGTGGTTACTGACTGTGTTTATATTCTTTGCTCTTACAAGATTTGCTCTCTTCAAATGGAAATGTTTTGGTTTTTGATGTGAGTTTCTCTTCTTCAAAACAAAAACTTGAGATTTAAGACTTGGAGCTTTACTGTAGAATGAATACCGGTGACGGTGGATGTATGGCAAAATGACAATAACAGCAACAACAACAACAACAACAATAACTACGATAGATACAATAACAACAGATACGACAACAACAACAGCTTTTAGCCGGTTCTTTGACTACAAAGAAGAAGCAGATGAAGAAATTCCGTTAGGCGCGCATTGAACGTAATTTTTTTCTTAAATTTTTTTTTACTTATTCACAACTTTTTCGTCAAATGATTATTGTTGTTGTAATTGTATTCTATGATTTACATATTGAGTGACGCCGTTAGAATTTGTAAGCGGGTTGACTTGATAATAATGATGATGATGAGTGCGGTGATGTTCATGATGATGATGATGATGATGATGATGATGATAGAGATGATGATGCCTTTTTGGCATTTTCTGTGCGCCTTATAAATTTTTAATAAGATGTACGCATATTTTATGTGCACAAGCACATAAATACAGATATGATGAAGAATCTATGTATCTTTTGAACAAATTCATTTGTTATATTTGGCACATGATTTTGTTTTTTTTGTTTTTTTTTTGGTGAAGATGTAAAATATGATTTAGTTGATGACGAAGAAGATGAATGAAATGTTTTGTAAATCGCAATTGTATTTGTAACAACAAATAAGAAAGCAAGATTTTGTGATTGGTAACACACACACATAAATACACACTCACACACAATACAAAAATAAATCAAAAAATAGGGGGAAGAAACAAAAAAATTCTTTTATAATTTTTTGGCTTCGCATATTTTTGTCGAAAGTTTAGTGACCTTTGTCAGTTTGTTTGGATGCGAAATACAATAATAAAATAAAGCAACGTCATCTTATTAACAACAAAATCGAAAATGAAATTTCACAAATGATGTAATTCACATGCGTAACTCGATACAAAGATACTCACTCACATTCACACACACACACACACACACACACACACTCACACACACAAACACAAACAATGGTAATAATAATGATGATGATGATGGTGGTGGTAAGAATTATGAGAGTATGAAGGCACTGAAAAATTTTGGAGTGCATTTTTGAAGTTGCTAAAAAATGATTTTATTGTATTTTGCAATTAATATTGTGATTTTTTTAATATCATTAAAATGAATGTCATTTTCTACTAATTATTCATTGTTTGTTTAATATTTTTATCGAGTTTGCAAAACGGATACGTAATATTTTTATAATAGGACTCATTCGCATTACGTATACGTCCTAAGAGAAATGAGTTTGAATACAAAATTTTGTAATTGTTTTTTTTTTTATTAATAAAATTCACAAAAATCTATTATTCATGTAAGATGTTTTTATCTTTTTGTTTTATGAAATATTGTAGTAAATAATTACTGGAATTATAAGGAAGCAGATTAAAATTGCATTCAAGGATTATTTCAAATGAAAAAGTTTAACTGGAAAATCATAATTACATTTTTGAATGGGCAACATGAAATGAAAAAAAGCATTGTATGTAATTTATATTATTTAGTCTCAAATAAATATACATTTGATTAAATATTTCTAGTTTGAAAAGTTTGGTAATGGAAGTTTGAATAAAATATCAAATGCTAATGTCGCAAAGCATAAAAGTATATTCCTTCTCCTTCTGCTAAGTAATTAAGTTAATTATACATTATTTAGGCTTTTGCTATGTAAATTGTAGGTAATTATAAATATATATAATCGTTCCTTCATTTAAGTTCCTGAGGTCTTTGAACTTGTACATTTATGATTAAGCTAACTTTCCGCTAAGCCCTTACCCTGATGTTGTTCCACCAATTTGATTAATTATATACATAACTATAAATGTATATAACAGTTAGTTTAGTTGTTCCTCCTTCTAAGTATAAATACGGTACAGTAAGGAAAGTTACGCACACCGATTACCCTTAACTCTACTGCCAGCAAAGTAAAATAGTTTTCAGGTTCTTATACCAAAATTTCTCAGCTAAATTATTGAATTATATTAACAAACATTGTCTTCCCGAATAAAATTTAAGTTTTTATTTAGAAAATGCTAATTTAGATGATTATTTTGTTCAATTTTTATACTAATTGGATATCCAATCTTAAAGTTTAGAAAAAAAAAACATATATCTGCTAGAATAAACCACCTTTCTTTATAGAAAAATTACTTTTAGCAATAAGAAAATTTCTTCCAGATCAATAATGGACGTCCTTCAATCTCGTGAATTGGAAGAATGACAAACTTTTCAAAACATTTATAAAATTATTAATCCACTCCTGGAGAAATCTTTCTACTCGTCTATGAATTGGTCATAGCGTCATCACCGTATGAGGAAATGCGCCCTTTCTGCCGCCTATACGATCAAGAAGATGTGTTAACATTACATATTTTTGATATTTGCACTCAACTACAAAGTACCAGAAATGTCCTTTTTCACAGTTACTTTCTTCCTAAAAACTTGTCACCTATTCTATTTCTAATTGTTTCCTGTAGAAAATGAAAACTATAAAATGTCTATAAATAAACTGCATGATGAGAGCTTTATTTACTATTTACTAAAAAGATAAGAATGCATGGCATAGAATAACAATAACAATAATAACAACAACAACAACAACAAAATATGAAATACTTGTAAACAGCAATGGGTTAAATTGATTCGATTATCTTCAAAACTTACTAGATTCTCCTTCATTTACTTGTTCTGTAACAGATACACGCACATGCATTTCATTTCTAAGTCAAGTTTGATAAGCAGTTTTCTTCTTTCAGTTCTTCTTTTCCCACTTCATTTCCACATTGCGTGGCATAAATGAAATGCATTAATTAGAGATTTTTTTTTTTTACTTATATTTGAAATGATTTATGCAAGAATTCATTTATTTGTTTGTTTTCTAAGTATTTATGTATGTGCATCTGTGTGTGTGTGTGTGTGTGTGTGTGTGTGTGTGTGTTTGCGTTTTGGCAACTTACCAACAACTTAAAGAAATAAAAAAAAATAAAAAACAAAAAAAACAAAAATGCAAAAAACAAAAAGCACAAAATTATAAAGAAGAATTCAATAAGTTTAGAGAATTTCAAATAAGAAAAAGAAAAAGATCTTTTTGACAAAACTTACTTAGATGCATCTACATCGAAATGTGTGTTAGTATGCATCTGCGTATCTTATCTATGCAACTTGAATAGTTTCATGCTTAAATATGCGTATGCATGTTATTTCTGTGTTTGTACATATGTGAGTGTGTATGCGTATTTGAGTGTTTGTGTCATCTAACAAATGAACGATTGCACAGCGAATGACAATAACAACGATGAAAATGCCGCTTTGTATATACACACACACACACACACACAGAGAGATAGACAAATACATAATCATGCACACAGATAGAAATACCCTCAAGAATGAACATTTTTATTTTGTATATTAGACAAGAACAACAACGTCGACGGCATGAAGCGGCAACAAATACAAATACAAACATAGACTTACACATTTACGTAGATACACGCTACGCTATGCTGCAATTGCAATGCAGCCCATCAACAGTTTCGTCTCGTTGTCTCGGCGTCTCTTTGTCCCCACGAAGATTGAACAAACTAACAAACGAATGAACGAACGAGCAAAACGAGCGCCAACAAATGCTGAAAAACTGGGACAAAGTTGAACAGACGAGCCAAGGACGGATATTAGTGCGAGTAGTTCGCTTGTCTACTCTTTCATTCATTCAGTTTACTTACACACAGATCCACGAACACATACATATACATAGACATAGACATAGCCATAGCCATAGACATAGACACAGGCAGAGTTCGAGTGAAGGCAGAAGACGACAAAAACTGCAGTACACAAAAAATGGAAAAAACAAAATGAAAAACATTGTTGTTTTTGTTGTTGCATGCAATGCTTTTCAATAACTGAAAGAGATGCGGGAGGGGGAGAGTCATAGAGTTGATGATGAGGATGCGGATGCGGGTGATGTGGCGGAGTGGTGTGTGTGTATGTGTGTGAACATGTATTTCTCAACTAAACTCAAAGTGACTCGATTCTATGATTATTTCTATTGTGTATGCCGTGTATGCCTTTGCCTTTGGACAATAAGTTAGAATGCATTTGTATCTAAATACATACATACATACATGCGTATCTGTGTGAGTTTGTGTGTCAGAAAGAGATGGAAACAATAGAGAGCAAAGTACCATTAAACAAGAAAGAAAGAGCTATGAAGGGAGCCGGGGTTAACCGACACAGACGACGACTTCAGTTATTATCATTTCTGTTTTTGTTGTTCATCATCATTATTACTTTGTTGTTGTTGTAGTAGTAGTTGTTGTTGTTGTTAGTGCTGCTGCTACAGCTACTACTGTTGTTGTTACTGTACTTGTTTGTCGTCGTCGTTCCTATTATTTCTATTTCTATTCTAATTTTTTTTTTTTCTATGCTTTTCTATTTTCAAATATTGTCGTTGTTGTTATTACGTTATTACTAGACTAGGGGGGGATACCCCGATTGTCATAAGCAAAATGCTTTGTAAGCCTACGAAAAAAGAAAAAAGTTTAAAAATGAAAATGTAAACGAAAAAAAAAAACAAACAAAAAACCCAGCAAAACGCATTTTGCGGTGTTTTCCATATTGACATAGACCACTTTAAATCCACACACATATACTCGCACACACACACACACACACACACCAATCCTGGTCATGGCGAGTATGATGCCTGTTGACATAGTTGTTGCAGAAATAAGTCGGCTTTTTGAAACTAAGAGGAGCACTGGTGAAGTGAGAAGGATAGATGAAAGGGCCTTCAGTATGGTGGAGTGGCAGAGGAGATGGCAAAGCTCTGACAAAGGCAGGTGGACCCATCGGCTTATTAACAACGTGGAAGAATGGGTGAGCAGAAAATTTGGAGAGGTCAACCATCACCTAGCCCAGTTCTTGAGCGGTCATGGGTGCTTTAAGGAATATCTGTATAAGCGGGGATATGATGATGATCCCTTCTGTCCGACTTGCACAGGCGAAAATGAAAATGCAGAACACGTCTTCCTGCATTGCCCAAGATTTGATTTTGCTAGATCAATGATCTCATCTGCGTTTGGTGAAGTGCCGACTGTGTCGAACTGCATCCGGCATATGTGTGAATCACAGCTGAATTGGGATGTGGTAAGTCAGGCTGCAGCTCAAATTATGACAGAGCTGCGGCATATTGAACGATTACGACGAGTTCAGACGAACGAAGACGTGTTAGGTCATTAGTTTGATATTGACAAGTAGTTTTAACGTAAATTTGTTTTTGATTTACATGGGGTAAAAGCAGACTTTGAGCTGTTATGCTCCCTCTTTCCTCCTTGACGTAATGCTTTGCGGTAGTGCCAGGGGGACTGTAGGACTTGGGACGGTGGGGTTTAGTGGGTGCAAGTCCCACACTTCGAATAGTAGATTCGTTCGGCTTTTAATGCTTCCCCATCGGTAAAAAAAAAAAAAAAAAAAAACACACACACACACACACACAGAGAGATAGATACAAAATGCATACACAGATACATGAAACTGCAATTTCATTGCTTGTGGGTCGTGTCTGTTTACAATCTTCCCCCACCAGACTCTCTCCTACTCCTTACTTTAAATGTACAAAAATTTTCTTTTTTTTTTTTTTTGTGTTTTTGTAATGTTTCGTCTGTCAAAACAAAAATTAAAATAAATAAAAAATAAAACACAAAAAAAAAAACAAAGAAAAAAAATCTATCAATTAACTTTTTGAAACCAGTTTTTCCACATAAACAACAAATAAGTAAAAAAAAAGAAAAACAGCAAAACGGCAATGAATGGATTTTTCTTTTAAGAATTTTTCTCAGTTTGATTTTTGTGTGTTTTTCCTTTTTCAAGCGCCAAAAGCAATTTTTGTTTTTTTGTGTAATTTAAACAACATAAAAAGCTGAGCATAAGTTCAGTTGTAATGAATGCGAAATATACTACAATTTTTAACGAAAAATTATGAATAAAAAGTTAAGAAGATATTAATAGATTAACAAATATACAGTCTAACAATAATTCAATTATTTATAGACAAAATACAAAGTTTAACTGGGGTTTAAGAAACTAATTTGTCAATCTTTTGGATCTATACTTGATATCAGATTACGATAGTTTAATTAAGGAAAGAATATTTTTTTTCATTTAATAACAAATTATGAAGCTTATAAGTTCGAGTAATAAAAAATAAAATAGACTTTAGATTCAATACGAATTTTCAATTACTTAAACTAAACATTGTTGGTTTCATCGTGTCGAATACTTTTGTCATTACACATGCGTTAAATTTTATATATTCTGATATCTTTCTTTTTGTTCTGCGACAAACTCAATCAATGCATCCCTAAACCCTTTGAAGGAAGTTTCCAACCCTTTGCCTAATATAATAAATCATAGCGACCTGCTCTGTTTCACATGGTCATTTGAAAAAAATTGTTACAATATATCAGCTTATATTGCGCAGTAAGAAGAGAACTTGATCTCTCATGAGACTGCATTATTAAATACCATATCTTATTCGGTTTCATCATTCAGATGCAAACGAAGTCTGTTTTAATATTTCTTGTTCTACGACCAATATTTGAACGATTTCTGGGCATAATTGATAAAAATATTTTTTTAGTTTAGCTCGTAATTTATTCAAAACACACTTTGTAGTCTTGAAAACAAAAAGAGATGTTTGACAAAGACGACTTATTGATTTTAAAAAATGTCTTTAAGCCATCATATCGCCAATGTACAATACCTAAATTTAAATTAGAAATAAATAATTAGCATTTATTGTACTTATAAATCTTTCACAAAATATTCTCTAAATGACGGTGAAAATGGTATCAAAATCCATTGCGAGGTTTAACAGTTCTGCGTATCGGAATGGACAGAAATCTCGACTTTGCTTAAATATATTAATAAAAAACTGGATACTAAACAAAAATTTAAGTTTGTTCAGTATCTCCAAATGAAAGGGAAAATCTATAAACAAAAAATCATTAGATTTATGTCTTTCGAAGAGAATTATAAAAACTTGTAAGTATGCACAACTACTATATTCTTTAAGATCATAGAAACGTGTAACAGCAAACTGAAAAATGTAAAGTGTAATTGTAGGGTATAAAAAACTGCAGTCTTTAAAATTAAATTAAATTCAAAATGAAGTAATCAAAGAATAAATAAGATTCAGAAAACAAGTTACAAGACACAAAATCTAAACTTAGTACGCCTCAAACTAAAAGATCCAAAGACCAAAAGATTTTTATTCTTTGTTTAATTTTATTTCGTTTTATTTTATTTTTGGTATTGTCACTTTTCATTCTTCGTCTCTCCTCATTTGCTTCAACAAATTTTGCTGTTCAACTTGAAAAATCTTGAATTTTCGTTGGTGTTTTTCAATTTTTTTTTTTTGGTTTTTGGAAAAAATTAAACTTTTTCACAAAATGGAGTCGTGCACCAAAACGTGAAACATAACAACAAGAAACACTTAAATACCATAAATAATTGTCTATTTTGTTGTTGTTTTTGTTGCTATTTATGTTGTTAGTTGTTGCAGTTGTTGTATTTGTTGTTGTTGGTGTTGTTGTTGTTGTTGTTGTTGACGTCGTTTTTCCGAGATTTAATTTGCGAAAATATTGCGCAAAAATGCATTTTATTTCTTTTGCGGTTTTTCAAGGTGTTTTCCATTGGATTCATTTATTTGTTGTTTGTATTGTTTTTGGTTGTTGTATACTTTATTTATAAAAATGAATTTTGACAGATTATTTTAAGTTTTTTTTTTTTTTTTAAGTAAGTTTTTCATATTTATTAAGTTTCTAGATTTTTCTAAGATTTAAAATGATACCTTCAAATTTTCATTAATTTTTTTGTTTTTATTTTTTTTTGTTTAAAGTTATATAAATAGTATAAATAAAGTTTAGTCGTTTTCTGGTCTCATCTTAATTATGTATAAACGAAATAAACAGATCGTTTGACGGGAGTGAATAGTATGATAAGTTTGTCATGAAGTTTGTAACAGGCAGAAGAAGACAAAAAACCAACAGAAAGTATATATATTCTTGATCAGTTGGATTACAAACTGGACCCTCAGTTTTTTTAGCTAGACAGCTGAAATTTTCAACGAACCTTTCTTTTTACCATACGCAGTACATTTGTGGAACCTCCCATACAAACCACCCATTTGAATTCATGTTCTTATAAAAAAACAACTTTTTTGTTTTTTGTCCTATTGAACTGAAACTTGGACACTATCAGTTTCCAAGATAGGCGCAGTACATTTGTTGGAACCAGCTCAATCGGACTACTAAGGAGGGTACTATCCATACAAATTCCGTAAAATGTATTTCATCTTCGGAGATAATGTTTTTTCTAGTTGTAAATTAAATTAAGTTCACAGCTTTTAGGTTGTTTTCAATAAGTGAAACTTCTTTAGCAGTGCTGGGCAAAAATTTAGAGGGAAATAGTAAGAAATCGTCACGTTTCTTCGATTCTGTATATCATGAACTGCACTATATAGATATTTAAATTTTTCACAGAGTGTGTATTTCTATTGCAATACCCATAACAAATAACAATTTTTGGAGAATCCACCGGAAAAAAGCAGTAATTACAATTACAATAGAATACAATGTTTCAAGCAATGCTGTGTAACTTATTGCAGTTATTATTTATGTTAATTGTCTCTATTACTGGTAGCATGACCAAGCTAAGACACAAACCAAGGATGATCGTCTCTATTACTTTGAAGGCGAACGTACAATAGCTCAGATGCAAACTTATTAAACAAAGTATGATCGTCATGCAGTTCGATTTGCCGATGGTGAACAGTTGTTTTTGGTTTTCGTTATAAATATGTACATACAAATGGAACGTTGTGGCGGTTATTAGTGAGAATTTAAAATGGTAATTTTGGAAAAATAGATGATGTAGAACAATTTGGAGTGTATGCCAATACCATTGTCAGCTTTTTAATGATGCAGCGCAATGAAACTAGAGCAATGATAGTCGAGAATGACCAAAAGGACACATCATATGTATATTTTAGTTACCACAAACCGTTAATATCAGCAATAACACCAATGTATAAACAACAGAATATTTTGAATGCAAAATTTGTATTGTTATATTTGTTTTGAAATGATCTCCCTCTCTCTCAAACTAAATTAATCTTATTCTGTTTTTAAGAAATATCACTTTTATCACGTTAAAGTTTGTTATTTTTTTGTTAAATTGAACAACATTAAGCCATCGATTTAATGACTATAAAAAAAAGTTCAATTGACAAAATAACTAAAAATTGACAGATGACCTAAAGTTTAAATAATTTACAGGGAAAAGTTTAATAAATGCAGAACCGGAGCTTCATCATGGTGAAGGCGCTTGAGTGTCCTCCTGGAGGTGTTTGTAGTGAATGCTAATCTGTTGACATGCGTCTTTACCCGCCTTGAAGAAACAAACTCCCAAGCAGATGTGTTGTTACAATTCTGTCTAAATAGTTTCGGTTCTCACTTCATCTACCATCATCTATTTGTTTTATGAGCAAAAAAAAAATCGTTTTATGACAGTTTTAAGGTGTGATTGTTATAAAGTTCCCTTTGGCTTGGAGGAAGTCAAGCCACACGCCATTGGTAATGCTCTAAAAAGATTATAAGAAGAAGGTGTCAACAAACTAAAGTGACATGACTCACAGTTTGCCAAACAACGAAAGTGAAAAATTATTTATTTTGACATACTTAAAAAAAAACTACAATGGTGGCCTAAATTAGTTTTTGAAAACAACAAATGTCGAATTTAAGCGAGCAGATATCATTAAATTTCGTAAATATTTTGAAGACCTAAATTTTTTGTTGTTGTATTTTTTTTTTACATATTTTTGTTGCTTTTTAAATTCAAAGCTTAATTTTTTTTTACACTTTAAAGTTCTTTCTGCATTTTTTGTGCTGTGTCTTTTTAATTATTTTCCAAATCCAAATTCAAATCCAAACGAAATGAAAAGTACAAAAATAAAAATGAATCAAAAACTTTTTATTTCACTAGAAAAACTTTTAGCACAAAATTTTTTGTTTTTCCATTTTGTGTTATTTTTTTTGCATTCGCTTTTGTTTTTGTGTTAAGTTTCTTTGTTTTTAGGACAAATGCGAATGAACTTTCATAATATTTTGATCAATTTGAAGTGTGAATGCATTAAAGTCGTTCAGCATTCTGGGTAATTTCAATGAAACATAATTTTTTCATCAAAACATAAATTTTGAAAACAAAAAACACAAGCAAAAAGAAAAAGAATAAAAGATTTTTATTATTAGTTTTATTTTTGGCTATTAAAAGTATCTGGTTGCTGTTAAAAAAAAGTATCTGTTTGTATTTGAACACATGTCTGCATGTAAGCAAATAAGGTTTTCTGGAGCAAATTATTAACAGCTGTCATCTATTAAAACTGGAACACGATCATGAAGTTAAATTTCTTACTTAGTTTGTTTTGAAAACAGTACGAGGATCTCCCAAAGAGTTGTGTACCTACTAACCTGAAGTCTGTGAGTTTGAAGATTGAATTGAATGTGAATGATGTAAAAGGATTCAGTTTAATTATATAAAAAAAAAAATATGAACACCTGAATTTAAAACTGGTTAATTGGGTCATCTTATGTTAGTTGAAGAGGTCACCATCACCATTGATTTTAATATAAAATTGATTAATAAATTATATACTGTAGTACAATAAAATCTAATCTTGGTTAGAGGCAGAGGAAACGTCTTGGGTACATCAAAAGATCTTATTTGTTTGTTATATTGTATATACTAAGAATTTAATATTACTGTGAAGATGAAGAAGAAAGAATAAAATGTATTCATACTTTGGCGGTCACCAAAGTAAAAGCTCAAAAAAAAATAAAAATGAAGTACATATTGGATGATCCCTAGATCTGAGTCCACTATACTTTTTCTTATATACAAGTATTTAAGATTCCCAACTAGACAGCTTAATTTGTATTAATGACCCCATCCATGGATTATCTCCCATGTTATGTGGTGGTGAGGGTTAGGGTTAACGAAGAGTGACATTGTGTAAGAAGGGGTGGGTGTTAAGAAAACAATTTGTCGCTCATATTATAAGAGCACGAAGCTGTTAATTACGAAGTACTCAGCCCAGGGTATCCGTCGATCGTCGGCCCATGCTAAGTCCACGTGTACATATCCTCAAAGAATTGCAACTAAATGTGCTAGGGAAATTCTTTGTTTCATAATCGATGACGAAAAAGATGTTGACACCACGGATGTTACTAATATTGGCAAGCAAAATGAGCATGAAGTAATGGAAAACAGACTATATTTTCAAGAAAACAATCAGTCTAGCATTTGTTTGCAAGCTTGGTCATCATCACCTTTAATTGAATTAAGTTTCTAATAACATCTTTTAAGAAAAGACTGTGTAAAGTTCGTCAATGAAGTCATAGACCTCGAGATGAAGGCAATGCTTATAATATGGGATTGAAACTGTCCATGCAAGCTATACAAATGGATCTAAAAAGATACATGCTTGTATTATAGACTTAAAAATTTCAACTCTCTAAAATATAATGCATTTTTGCAAAACTTAACCAATGAACTATG
Source organism: Amiota minor (assembly GCA_037043295.1). Classification (NCBI taxonomy): domain Eukaryota; kingdom Metazoa; phylum Arthropoda; class Insecta; order Diptera; family Drosophilidae; genus Amiota; species Amiota minor. Next base: position 2,544,175 of record JBAMAW010001787.1, read on the forward strand.
CAAATTAATATTGTGAGTTCTTGGAAAAAACATGAATCATAGTTTCTACTTAACTTTAATAAGATTATTTAATGGGATTTCCCCCATTTACTAAAGATAACTGTACAAAATAACATCAACAAGCTAAGCGTGAGAAAGTTAAGAAAGTTACGCGATTAATAAGAGTTCACAATTTACATAAACAAAATGTTTATAAATTTTCTTATGTTGTCTTTATTTTTCCCTGTCTTTATCTTTGTTTCTTTAGTATTGTTGTTGTTGTTGTTGTTGTTCGCATGTAAAAACAATTAATAGCGACAAAAGAAAAAAAAAATACTTCATGCTATATTTGATAGACTTGTAATACCGCAACCCGAAATTCCTGCATCTAACAATAAAAAATTGTTGTGTTGAAAGCGCGTTCAGTGAGTAGCAGAATTCTGAATAGAAAAGAGCGGGAACTCTAATAAATATTCCCCAACTAGTATCGCTTGCTCATCGACATTTGTACAACAATAAGAAATGAAGTCAACGCGCCAAAGTCTGCAATCGCCAGCAGCGTCGTAACGTGTGGCGTCGCGTCGCGTCGCGTCAATGATTTTTCTAATCAACAAAACTTTGTTCTATTCTGTTTGCATACGAAAGTGCGTGATTGCGTTCGTTAGTCGCTTCGTTAATGTTTTGCTTTCTGTTAGCAGAGGCAGATAGCAGCTACGCAGCGACATAACTTTGTCAACTCACGCACGCATAGCAAAGAGACAAACGAGCCCCACTCCCTCTCAGCAAGCTCACACTCTCACGCTTAGGCATGCATATACGCGTTTATAAGTATATGGATTTATATATGTAAAGTGCGACGCATCGTTGTCAAGAGCAACGACTATGAGCGACGATAGTCAAATAATTTTTTGTCGTTTCCTTTGGTGGTGGGGCCGTAGCAACCAACAATGATGAAGGCAAGACACTACAGTCAAAAATCATCATCTATTGATGGTTTCTATTGTTTTAAGAAAAAAAAAAACTAAAGGGAATAGCGATGCGTGAACACACAAATACATACACACACACACATGTTGATGTATCTGTGTATACTTGTGTTGGGGACAGTGAAGAAAAAGAAGAAGAGTGCCAGAAGAAGACTAAGAAGAAGTAAGGAATATTAAACAAATGTGAAATAGTAAAGTTTTGTTTGTTTGTTGCGCGCTCTTCTCTCTCTCTCTCTTTCCTAACTAAACATGATGATAACGCATGCATATGAAAGATAAAGAAATGAGTGAACGGTACATGCGTGTATGGTATCTGTATGTTGGTTGGATCGCTTCACTTCGAAAAAAATGTTGAACGCAGCAAGTGACGCTTCTGCTGTGGCTGCTGCCGCCGACTCTACCCCACATCTCACATACGAGTAGGTGTGAGTGAGTGTGCATATGTGTATATAAGTGAGATACGGGCTAGCAGCCTAACTGAAACTGACTAACTGACTGACTGACTGACTGATGTTCTTTACCACCACCAACAACAACAACAACAACAACAACAGATGTTTGTCCGCACGTCCGTCAGCTCCACCGCCCAACCGCTGGCAAGTAAACTTGCTTTGCTTTGACTGATGATGATGAGCTTGCTGATGGACAGACTAAGCGAGCGAGCGAACAAACGAGCGAACCAGCAAGAAAGTGATGTATGCTAGTGTGTATCTATGTGTATGTATGTGTAAGTCTAAGGGTGAATGACCGCCGAAAATTTAATTTTTGTCGATTTTAGACTTTTACTATGTTGACGTTGATGATTGCGTTGTGCTTTGCTTTGCTTTCGACTTTGCGTTCGCGCTCGCGCTCGCGCTCGCGTTCGTATTCGTTTCACTTTGCTTTGCTTTCGTTCATTTTTTGTTCGTTCACTCGCTTGTTCATTTCTTTATTTGTTTGTTTGTTTGTTTGCTTGTGTAGTTGCTAGATACTTGCACGTAGTAGTGTAGTATCTAATACATACATACGTATGTACATTTTGTAGCTTTTATAGTTTTGCTTTCTTTTACAATACAAATGTATCTATGGATGTTTGTATGATGGTTGTATGCACGCATAAAAAAATAAATTTATATGTAATACCAAAAACACGAGCTTCTTTTCCTTACTATCTACTCCACTGTACATACTCTTCTCAGCTCATCCCATGCCCCACCAATTTCTTTTACTTCTTCCTCTTTTAATTTGGTCGCTTGCTTGCGCTAAACTTTTTTCTCATTTCATTTTTCTTTCTTCTTATGGTTGTTTTTTTTTTTTTTTTGTTGTTGTTGTTTTTGTTCAGCGCAACGCAAGCATTTTTGTTTGTCGTTCGTCGCACTATCGCGTTATGTACATACATATGTGTGTTATATGGTATGTGTCAAGGGGTCAAAAGGGGTCTAGGGGGCGGTGGCATATATGCAAGCCAAATTATGCATACACACACATATATGTATATACATTTGTATCTGCGAGTGTATGAGTGTATGTGTGTGTGTGTGTGTGTGTGTGTGTGTGCCTAGACTACACAATCAGCAAATTAAGCATTTCACTTGAACTTTTTTCGTAACTTTTATTTTAACTTTTTTTGTTTTTTGTTGTTTCTTTAATTTATTTATAATTTTTTAATTTATATTTTTGCTCATTTCTTTCGTTTTGTTTTTGACAAAGGGCGCTTTCATTTTTCTCATTCATTGCTTTTTTTTTATTACAATATTATTATGTGTGTGCATCATATTTTGTCTTTTTGTTAATGGCGAAACCGCCGCCATCGCAGCATTTCCTTCTTTATACAAAAAATTTTGTTTTAATGAAAATCAGAAAATAAAAATTAAAAATTTCGCTTCTTTTAATTTAATTCACTGACATATTTCTTCCCATGGCATTTCTTTGCAATTCTTTTGCATTTTGGTTGTCAGTTGTCATAATGAAATGATTTTTCCACACATGAATGAATGTGTCTATGAATGCTTTCAGCAAAAGGTTGCTTGGCCCATCATGTACAATAATATAACACATAAAATGAGACAGCAGCAGTAGTAGTATTTCATTTCTTTTAATTCCTTTGCCGCACCAACAACAGAACGCCAACACTAGGCCCAATGATAGTCCCAGTGCTAGTGCCAACAGCAGTTCCATTGCCAGAAGCTTGCTCCATTTGTCAGACACCCTCACCATCACCATCACCATCACCATCACCATTAGTATCATCATAATCATCATCATCATCATCATCATAATGTACACATTTGGCATTCATTGCTGGCACGCAAATGCAGGAAGTTGGTCTGCTGCCTTGCTTTGCGTTGTATGTATTACGTTTCGTTACGTTACTGTGTCTTGCTTGATGTTGCGTTACGTTTTGTCCATTCATTCGACATTAATGAGCGAGCGCCTTTCGTCAAGCCAAAATGAAAATTATGCCAAAAAAAAAAAAACAGAAACGAAAAGAAAAAAAGAAACACCTTTGTCCAGACACGCAATATTTATTTCCGTTTCAATTAAGCGAAAAACGAAAAGCGAAAAGCTTTCTCTCCCACTATTCCACACCCTTCTTCCTTCCATCCTTCTTTTCTTCCATCCACCATTCATTTTTCACATAGTTTGTCATCCCATTTTGACGTTTCATTTGTTTATTTTCTTTGTTCAAATATTTCTTTACTCTGAGGAATTGGGCAAGAATCATACGCACACAAACACATACACAAACACAAACACATACATAGAGACATAGACAGACAGACAGACAGACAGACAGAAAATACAGTTAAATGAAATTTTCTCGCAAGTGTCAAAGACCCTAGAAGCTTTGATCTATGCGTTATAGTAATATAAAGTTGTTTTTGTTATTGTCGTCATACACCTGTGTTACTTTTTTTTTTTTGTTTTTGTTTCTGTACGATTTTTTTTATCGTTTTTTTGTAGTTTTTGTTGTTTTTGTTGCATGATTAATGCCCCCTTTGGGCGCATTAAATATGAAAAAAAGTAAATAAAATCGAGAAATGAGGCGAAATATGTCTACTAAGCAATAGTTTTATTATATTGTACATTTAATGCCAAGTGCGATGCGATGACGATGACGAAGCTTGAGGTCAAAAACCTTATAAAGTTCCGTTAAGAGTTCTACTGCGACGAAATGGAAATTTTTACTTATTGTATTGTTTTTTTTTTTGTGTTTATTATTAATATTTTTTAACCGAGTTGCGCTTTTAAGTTTTCTTTACTAATACACCAACAGAACACAATAGTTGATAACTTGGTGTCTGGAGAAATAAGTAAAAATAATAATAAATATTTTTATTGGAATTTATTTATGAGTAAGTATTGTATTATTGGAAAAATAAGCAATAGAATATATAAGTATAATTTCTTGAAAGATTATAAAATTTGTTAATATTTAAAAATAGGAATATTAATTAACACACAAAGGTGAGTGAGTTCATCGAACTCACCTCAATTCAATGTAGCACAATTATTGTTTATGGTATAGGAAGTTACTTTTACTACGAATATTATTAATAATAAGAAAGTAGGTTAATGTTAATAACAAAAAAAAAAAAACAAATGACATTTATTTGCAAAAATAATCCAGACAAAATCAAATGCAAGCCGACAACTTATATTTCTTACTAACAAATTGATTGAAAAGTCATCAGCCTTTCTTTTTTCTTTCTAGTATTTCCAACTGATTCTATACGATGACTTACTCCCAGAATACTGAAAAGGTCGGATATTGTTTGTATCTTCTTTTTCTCTTGGGTTATCCTTTGCAGGACACTTTGTGATCGATTTCGAATGAAAGACTTAAAACCAATTAGTGGCATAACATTCACCACGTTTGTACGACAGTAGAAATAGTATTCACTGAGTTCACTTCGACTCAATACGCAGGTATGAGTGAGAGTATAAACACTTTTTCAATGCGCACTCAACAGACAGAAGTCAGTGCACAAAGGTTCAAAGTTTAGGAATACTTCCCACGTACTTTCTCTATGGATATATGTATGTATCGCAACACATTGCAATGACCTCAATTTAAGAAATTCAACTATGAAAAGGCTATGGAATTAGGTGATTTTTAATGCTAAATCTGCTCCCTCTAATTAACTCAAGTTGTGGGTGTGTGAATATTCTTTGTAATTGTTGATTCATTAAAAATAGTTAAAAATAAAGGAAACACAAAGAAAGTGTGATGAAACCAGGTTGCCAAGGTGATATGCTCTAAGTCGTAGGTGCTGATTGTGTGATAAATAAGAATTTAACTTTTTTTTATCATCATGAAATTATAACACTAAGTACCGTTGCGTTTCTATGAAATATCAAGTCATTAGCCCACTGATGACAAACTCCTACATATCAAAAACTGTTATATGTTACATACTTTTATGGCAGAAGAAACTTTAAATACTGTAAAAAGCTAGTAGCTTAAGAACTGGTGGGAATAAACAAGCTGGTGAAGGTTGAAGGTGAATTCACTTATTTCTGCCTATAGCAGGAAATAGCATCTGACCACATGTTAATGATGGCTACAGCGGACATCTGATTTAAATCAGGCAGCTTCCGCTATATGAATGTGTAAACTCGACAGGTTGGAATGGTGAGGAATTGCAACGCGCAAATACAAGGTAGCAGCCATACCATTGGGCTAGGGAATCTGTGCTAATCCCACATCTTCGTGAAACTAAAAAAAAAACAAAAAGTAATTTTTATTCCTTTGTAAGAGGAAAAAAAGAAAGAAAAACGCATGAATGAATTTATCTAGAATTAAATTGCAATTACAATATTAATTTATTTTTTTATTATTCGATTTTTTTAACGATAATTTCTTAATGCAATTTCAGATTTTCATTAAACTCATAAATATGATCATAAAAAAGAAAAACAAGTAATAATAATAGTAATAATTATTAAGTATACAAATAAATATATGTGCGTGTGTGTTTGTTTATTTATTTATATTAAAAAATAACTTAATTTGTTAACGCAATCAAAATATTGTAAAATCTTTCTCTTACACATGCACACACACACACACACTTCCATCAACAACAAAACATTTATCTTGTCTTTTCTTTCTTTTTGCCCGTCCTTCTTCTCTTTTTCGGTATCTTTCTCTTTTATTAACTACAATATATACTTATGTATGTATGTATGTATGTGTACTATGTGTAGTAAAATTTCGCGCGAATATCATTATATTGTGGATACATTCATTTTGTTCATTCAATTCAGTTTTATTGTAAAATGGACAATGTAGCTAAGTAGTTGCGTGTATCTGTGTGTATGCAATTAAAGTAACAGGTAACAACAACAATAACAAAAACAGAATAATAAAATCAATAAAAAAAAAAAAAAAAAGAAAAACAAAAGTAAATAAATTCAAGTAAACAATAATAAAATATAAAAAGGTCTTCACTATTGATTGCCATGTCGAATTAGTTTAATTGTGAACACAAACAAATGCATAATAATGCACACACACACACACACGCACACACACAAACGCACACATGTAACACAATTTGTATCTAAGTGTGTGTGTGTGTGTCTGCAATATGTTTCGTAATATTTCATTTAATGAATTTCGTGGATTTCCCTACAACATTTTGGTTGAGAAACTCTTAACTGACTTTCACTGCCAACGAATAAAATAAAAAAATATACAAAACAAAATTATCCAACAAATGAATGACGAAGGGAACGCAACGGAACAAAAGATAAATGGACAAATCAACTAATGAACAACTTAAAATGTATACAAAATTTACAAAAAGAAAAAAAAAAAAACAAAAACAACACACACACAAAATTATTATGATAATGGAACAACGAACGACGATTCATCAGATTTAGTATTATTTCTTTTTACATTAATTTATATTGTCAAAATTTCACCACAAAAAGTTACAAGCAAATATATTTCAATATTTATCAAAATTCATGTTCCAAAATCATATTAGAAACACAATTTTATTCTTTGCTTTCAATATCATACTTCCTTTATTTAAAGATCTAAAGTTTTTTTGAAAAAACTACCAAGAATAATTTTATATACAATACTTATTTGTTTAAAAAACTTTATCAAGAATTTGTATGCAAACTATTATTTGAAAATCAATTCTAAATATTATAATATTTCATTATAAGAGTAGCGAAAACCTTTATCCTCGTAGCTCCACTCAAGAGATGCGAGGTTTTTTTGGAAAGATATTTATATAGTTTTATGCTTCTTTATTGGACATTATAGAGTTACGAAGCACTTATACAATATGTGAAGAAGATCTTACCAATTAATGAAGATTGTGTTAAAAAAAAAAAGAAAAGAAAATAGCAGAGCATAGCAATACTCATGGTCTAATTTGGAATAGTTTTCGATATCTAGATAACCTAGAACCCACAGAAACTGCAAACTTAAAACAGAAGTGAAAATAACAATAATAATAAGATTGACAAGATGACTACTTAGCTTAAACAAATTTTTTGTTAAACTTGTCACGCTTATTTTTAAGCTTATTCTTAAGATTTTGACACAATGTCTCACTTCGTCGCCCCCTACTCTCCCTTAACATGTGACGTAAATTATGAATGGCCTATTATTTGGGACATAATTCATTTTAATTTTTTATTATAATACTTTCAATATATCTTATTCTTTTCAACTGTTGCCTCAGTTTTTTATATATTTCACGCTTAAAGGAATAGCTGTTGTAAATATTTGCAAGGAATAACCCCAGCAAGTTCCTTTTAAAACCAGAGATTGGCAATAGACGAAGATTAGAAGTAGAAGAGCAGCACTTAATATGAGAGCAATGTCCTACAACGAGTAACTTGTTAATTTATCAATTAAAATAGTCAGTTGGAAAGGATCTACTAGCGCTTTTTATGAGAGGATTGTCCCACTTGGAGGTATGCAGTAGGATCTAGGATTGCTTGCCTTAAGAGCAACATCCTAAAACATACAACTCGTAAGTTTTGTTACGTAAAGATAAGTCGTGGCCAATGATAACAGTAATAAAGTTTGTAAGTAGAAGTTTATAATCAAATAGGAGAGTGAAAAAGTATCATCCATACCATCGATTCGATGTTCATTTAGTAAAACTGGATAAGGTTAGATCGTGTTGAATTGCATCTGATCTTATCAGCTTTCGTTTCGCAAATGAAATCATATCTAAAATCAATTTAACATGGAATCCAATAGGAGAGTTTAATATTAAACAAATTCAAAGATTAACGAAATTAAAGAGTGCCATATATCTATAATATACCTAAAAGACTGAGAATATGAAACGGAAAGGAGTGAAACGTTATATTATTAGATTAGAAAGAATAATGTTATGTTCATTAGATTAGAAACATTCAAATTTACACAGAAATGATCAAGACAAGGAAGAGATTCTATTTTGGTTACATTAAAAAATAATCAAAAATTGGACAGGATTTCTATTTCTTAATATTTTTGTATGCTTCTAATGTGATTCGGTAGGGTAAAATATTACAAAATCGTCATCGTCTTGCTTAACAGACTATAATATGATGAGAAGGCGATGATGAAAATGTAAACATTAATTCAATCGAAGCCAAAGATGTTCCACATCAAGCGCAATAACATTTTGTTTTTCCTCTTTATTGTTAAGTAAAGAAGATTTTCTTTTCTTTTTTTTTTCATTTGTAATTAAAATGCCAATGCAAACATCGCTTGATTTTTGTCAAATATGCGGAAAAATATTAAAATAAATAAATAAATGAAATTCATATAAAATTATATTGTAATTTCCAGCAAAAGTCATCGATATTTTGTTGCATATAAAAACAAAAATAATAATGATTTCCCTATTTTTTGTTTTTTTTTATTGTATTTAATTCAAATGTGAATTGGAGTTTTTCTTTATAATTTGCTTAATACTTTTTCATACAAGTTTATAAAATTTATGCTGACTTTGGCTAACAAGCCGCCTATCAAGACAAATGTCTTAGCACGTGGCTAATTGCAATATATCATCATGATAATCATCATTATTATCATTCTCATATTGCATATTGAATATGACTGACGACTGATGATTTAAGATCTGATTGATTGTAGATATTTGATGATTGAAGATTTCTTTATGTTTCTTATTCCGTTACCTTTTATTGAACCGCTTGAATTATTTTGTCCGGTTGGTGATTGCACATTGCTCTGTCCCAAATTATTTGCGTGTGCTTCCAGTTTTGAAGTGACACTGCTCCACATGTCAAACATACGTTGCGTATACATAATTATTTGTATATAAAAATTGGTTTCTTTTTATATGATGATGATGATTTTTGTTTTATTTTGCTAAGCAATTGAAATTAATTTTTGTCGGATTTATTGAAAATTTGAAAATGCAATTAATTATTTAATTATTGTTATATAAATTTATAATTAATTTTTATTTATATGCAAATATTGCAAATTTATGATTTGATTTTATTATTTTTATTATATTAATTTATACAAAATTGAATTTTATTTGATTTGATTTTTTTGCACTTTTATTTATATTAACAATTTTTATTGTTTTTGTTGTTTGTAAATATGTAACGATTATTATAAAGATGCATGTGTGTGTGTTTGTGTATGTGTGTGTGTATGTATATATATAACAATAACACTAGCTATGTATATTTGGGTGTATATACTATATATATATGAAAGTATCTTGTTGTATACGAAAGTCTATGAATCTATTAATCGATCCTAGATTTACTATATACTATATTTGTTTGTATATAAATGTAAATTTAAGTTTCAAGTTTTCTTTTTTATTTTTTTTTATTTGATTTATGTTATTTTATTTTATTAAGTTTTTATTTAATTTTGTTTTAATTTTGGGCTTGGGGATTCTCAACTATTTGCGCCAGTGAGCAGGCATTGCACTTGATGATTTTATGTTTTTATAAATGTTTAATATATGTATATATTTTGACTTATTTTTAATTATATATTATAATATTTAAACCTTTTTGCTTTGCTTGAAATCTTTTTTATAATTTTTTTTTTTTTTTTTTGTTTTTTTATTCGAAATTTTGTCTTGCGTTTTCCAAATTTATGATGTTTTTTGTCATTGGTTTACTCATTTATTTATTTGTTTCTTTGTGTATGTAGGTGTATGAAGGTATGTGTGGTTGTGTGTGTGTATGTGTGTGTGGGTGTGTGAAATACTAATATCACAGTTAGCGAATTTTTAGCAAAAGATTTTGGTTATTTTTTCTATTCTCGGTTTAATTTCTTTGTTTGTTTCTTTCTTTCTTTATTCAATTTTTTGTATATATTTTTTATTTATATTTTTTATTTAGATTGATGATTTGATTTGAGTGAGGCCTGTAGGTACTAAATATTTCGGAATTTTTAATTTATTTTTTGTTTTATTTATATATAAATTTCCTTAATCTTTTAAATATATGTATATATTTATTTTTTGTTTTATGTATAAAGATATATATTTATTGTTATCTGTAACATTTTATTTAGATTATTTTTTGTTGCTTGAAAAACTTGTTGGATTATTTATTGATTTATTTATAATATTTTTTTTTTTTAAGAATTTTACTTTATTTAATTATTTTTATAGAATATTTTTAATATTATTAAGACACTTTGCGTATAAACTTTATTTTTATTTTGCAATTGCAATTCTTTAAAGCAAATTTTCTTTTGATTTAAACTTTAACTTCTTCTTCTTCTTCTTGTTTGCAGTGTATTTTTTTTTTTCTTGTTATGAATTTAACCTTTATGCAAAATTTGTGTATTTTTATGATTAATTTTAAGATTATTTAATTTGTTGTTGTTGTTGTTGTTGTTGTTATGATTTCTTATAAAATTTTCCTCTTGTTGAATATTTTTATTTATCACTTTCACTGTTGAATTCTTTTGCTGTTGTTTTTGTTTTTGCTGCTGATACAAATTTACTTTTTTGTTGCTTTTGTTGTATTTGTTGTTGCTGTTGTTGTTGTTGTTGTTGCTGCTGCTGCTATTGATGATTTTATCATCATTATTTGCATTGGTTTTTTGTCGATTTCTCTGGTTTTTTCGATTCCAAATTAAAATTTCCAAAAATACGAAAATTTCACGACAATTTATTCCGGAAGACATTGGAGAGAATCTTTATAATTTCGTTAAACATTTACAAAAATTGTTTTTATTGATTTCTATTGTATTTTTATTTGCTTATTATGTTTATATTTCTGTTTCTTTATATCGGAAAATTTTTGTTGATTATTTTGTTTTTTTATTTTTGCACTTTTTCCTTTTTATTTTTTTTGTTTGTTTTTTTGTTGTGCGTTTTGCTTATAAAATTTTTAAATTAAATTGAAATGCAAACGTTTTTCGTTTGTCATCAAGATCCTTTTGTTGCATTTCTTGCCACGTTGTTATTGCATTCAACATTTTATTTTATTTATTTTGAATTGTTTTTTTTTTTATTTGTTATGAGTAAGTCCAACTACATTTCACACAGATACATTAAATATGCATGTATATGTATTGGCTTTTGTTTTATATATGTAACTGCAATTTAGAAAGCAAAAATTTCATAAAAAACAATTTCATTTCTTCATCAATTTGAAATTCAAACTCCATTTTAGATTTGTTAAGGTTTCTGTTTTTTTTATAGCATACGCCAAGGCGACGCAATTGCTTCTATATATATATATATATATATATATGTGTGTGTGTGTGTCTGGGAGGGTGATAGCTTGCATTAACGGGTACAATTGGTTAGTTATTGCTAAAAGTCTAATCGTGCTTTGGGTATTCAAAAAGTTAGTCTAACTTAAGTGGAGTCTTGCAACTGACGACATCTGGTCAAAGTTAACAAAGTTCAAACCTACTTCTTAACTAAAATGAAGAATTTAAATAATTTAATTGCAACTTTAATTTCATTTTCTAAACTAATTTTCACTAGAGCTGCCTTCGGACGCCCAAGTGAATCCTTGTGAAGCCGAAAAAAACAAACCAAAAATGTAAAAAAGGATAGAATTGGAAAGGAAAGGAAACACGACAAGCCCATTTGATAATCAAAGTATATAGAGTGTGTCTGTTAGTATCTAGTGTATGGGTGGTGTGTGTGTGTGTGTGTGTGCATACCCATAAACACAGTAACCGAGAATAAAGCTCTGTAGGACTTCAATAGGAAAATATGAACCTAAACCACACATTATCGTCAACAAAAGGCAGAGCCACATGAAAATCGATAAAGAATTGGATTTAAGGGTGTTTTACACACACAAACACACACACACACAGATACTTATATTATAGTATAGTTCAAACACAGAGAAAGTTTACATGAAAGAAAAAAAGAAAGAAAGATGGCAGCAAACAAAAAAACAACAACAAATAAATGTTGGCGCACGAAATGCAGTTCAACACGACACCGCATAAATCTCGTCCATGCCGCAGTCTAAGGGAATGGAAGGGTGTTCCTTGTTCCATGCTTTGAGGTTCTATTTCATACTCCTCAGATTCTTGTTGTTGTTGTTGTTGTTGAAGGGTTTGATGGTGGCTTTGTGATTGGGGTTGGGTATGTTGATTGCTGGGTTTCTATATTTCATGTTGGCTGCGCATGTTAAACATAGAAAAAAGTTCTATGACCTAAAGCTCGTTTTCAGTCACTGAATTTCCATGCATGTGTGTGAGTGTGTGTGTGTGTGTGTGTGTGTGTGAATGCCGGTTTCACTATGTCTCTGTCTCTGTGTCTTTGTGTATAGAGAAAGGAAGCCACGAACAACGGTAACCAATGAATAAAACCGTTTTTTAAATATATATATTTTGTTTTCATTCTTTATTTTCCAACATTTCATCTCCTTATGCTGCCGTTTCTTTTGCTGCTGCTATTATTTCCTATGAGGAAAATTATGTAGAGTAAAAGAAAATACAACAATAACAACAAGAGCAACAACAACAACAACAAGGCAAACATCAGTGGGAGGAAATTGTTGAGCTGAGTTGGGGGGATTTATTTGAATATTATAAAGTTGGGGGTGCATTTAGCGGCAAATGAGTCCGATACACGCAGCCATACAAACAGACTCACTGACTGACATACAGACAGACGAACAGACGAACAGACATACTACGTCATCAAGGAAAACACACTCGCTCAAAAAGTTGACATCGTCACTAGACCGACAACAAAAAAAAAAAGGAAAAAAAAATTGTGCCAACAACAGAAAATTGCTTGTGGGAAAATTTACATAGTCAGAGAAGGAAAGAAATGCAAAAAAAAAAAAGGAAATCGCTGTAGAAAATGAAAATGAACGCTAGGCAACAGTAAAAACAACAAACAACAACAATAATAATAAATAGAAAAGTTCTCGGCGCTTTGCTGCTGCTGCTGCTGCTGCTACTGTTGCTGCCACTGCTAAGCTAACAGCGACGCTTGCAGCACTTTTGTTGGCCCAAGCGTAGGGCGACGAAAGCGCTTAGAAAGTCAACATAGTCACAAACAGTGAAGTGAAGAGAAGAGAGCGAAGAGTGGGAAGAGAAGCTATGAGGAAAGCGGATACCATGTGAATGGCTGACAAGAAGAAAGTAGAGAGGAGAAAGCAGACAACAGAGGGGCTAAAGTTACCGATAGAGCACAGTTACAGTTATAATGAAAATGACGATGACGTCGTCAGCAGCAACGAAAGCAGCGACGTCGTTGACGACAAAAGTTATTCGTTATTATTTTCGTTGCTGTTGTTGTGTTCTTCTTCTTTTTCTTCTTGTCGATGTTGTTCTTGTTGTTGTTGTTATTGTTGTTGTTGTTGTTATTGTTGTTGTTGACGTTGTCGTACGTTGACGCCGAAAAAGACCAATGACCTATGTATGCTGCGCTGCGCTTCTAATGTTGTAGTTGTAATAGCAGAATAGTATAGTGTAGAGTAAAGTAGAGTACTTCTGGCTGCCACTGTCACCATTCGTCGTCGTCGTCGTCATCGTCGTCGTTGGTCTTTGTGGGGTGATTGAGTAAAAATGTAGAAACAACTATGTTCCACTAACGGTAATATAAATATACACAAACACACTCACATCCATGTGTAACTATGAAGACTTAGGCTTTGCATAGTTAGTTTTAAGGCTTTCGTGGCCCAGGGGATTGGTTGGGTGGTTGGTTGGTTGGTTGTTTGGTTGAGGCAGTTATGCAGTTGAATGTTCTACAGTTGTAGGGGTGTATGCACTATTTGTCTGTCTGCCTGCCTATTTGACAGACAAACTAACTAAAGAAATGAATGGATGAATGGAAAAAGCGACTGACTATTTGAATGAGTGAGTGCAGGAGTGTATGACAGACACACAGACGGACAGACAGTCTGACGAAACTGTTTGTCGGTATTTAGCTCTTTTGATTGCTTTCTTGCTTGCTTACTAACTCTTATTTGCCTTTAGAACAATAGAACTAACAATGGAAACGACGGGAATTCACTAAAACAAAAAAAAAAAGAAAAAAAAAATTGAAAAAAAATACTGAAAGACATAAAGAATAGTAAAGTTCCGTTGGCTTATGGACCATTTCGTGACATATTGTGAAAAAAAAGAATGCTTCCTTTCTTGCTTTCTAGAGTTCTGTTGATATTTGTAATTATGATATGTTTGTACCATACAAACATAACATACTATAAAAGGATCCTTAGATTATCATAAAATAGGATACATAAAAACTTATGTTAAATGAAGCTATGCATTAGGTACTTTCTTTACAAAACATATTGTATTTATAATATTTAAAGTAAAGAAATTATGTGTTCTATTTAATTATTTTCCTATAAACTCTTGAATTTCTAGATGGAAATACTTAATCGTATTTTTGTAATTTCTATTTAAATTTAAGGAAGAACAAATAAGCAACATTTTCAGAATTGAAATAAATTTGCAAGAGAAATCTTCCAAAATTGTCAAAAATTTTGTAATTATTTTTAAGTAATGAATATTCTTTGATTGAAGACTAAAAAGGAAAATTTAAATTGTATTCAGTTCTCTTCTCTTCTCTTCTCTTCATTTTATTTGTAATTCAATTAAATTTAATTTAAATTTTGTAAAAATTCTAATGTTTATTTTAAATGATTTTAGTATAGAAATCCAAAAGGTTATTTTTTGTTTAAAAATCCTTAAATAATCACGATAAAGTAATAAAGGTGGGTAAACATAGTAATTGAAATTTATCATTCCCAAAGAATTATAGTATTGCCATATATCATTTCTCTATAGTCAACAACTTTTTCTAACCAAATCCAAGGAATTGAAATTGAATATTCAGAGATTTCTCTAACAAAAGTTGAAATGGTGAAACAAAAATTATTATTTTTTATAAATAAATTTAAATTAATGAAATTATTATCCTTTATTCATCATAGTCTTTGAATTTTAGTCTAGGAATCTAAAGAATTCTTAAGAGAACTTTAATAAAATCCTTAAAGTTGATGATGAACAAAATGAAATTAAAAAAATTTAAAAGACATTTCAATTAAATCAGATTTACTGAATAAATATTTAAACAGATCATAGAGAGAACATCAATATTCTCGCATGTATTTTTTTTTTTTTTCAGTACAAATTATGCTTCACTAGACAATATTGGGGCTTTAGAAAATCATCGGAAATATTGTAAATAATTTTTTTTTTCTTGTTTCTTTATTTTTTAAAAACTTCAAATTAACCCGAAGGTTTTTATTTATAGGATAGTCGCATGAGCTTTGAAGAATTTGACATCAAAAGGACTTACAAACTCTTTTTTGGGAGGACGTTGGGGTGAAAACATTTTAGCCGTCGCGGAATTCTGTTGTGTATTTGGCTCATTTCTAAGGGGAGTTGGAGTGTCAATAATAAAATTTATTGTTATTTATTTATATCTAAATTTTTTAAATAAATTACAAGTTTTACTTTTCTCCTATTTCACTTGGATGTTGCAACTAAAAATGTTGTATATTTTTTCTAAATTAAAATTTTAAAGTTGTTAAATTCTTTTTTTTTCTTTAAAAAACTTTGACCATTCTTCAGTTGTCATGAATTTATCTCACTAAAGGTTAGTACATAAATTCTACTTAATTTTATTTTTTTTTTTGGTTGTTGTTTGTGTTTTGCCTAGGAACAGTGGACCATGCTTAGGTTATGCTAAGTAAAGCGTATTAATTGGGCATAAAAAGTGATTTTTAAGTGATGAAGTTGGGGTGGTGGGGGTGATGGTTGTGTTCCAATGGACAAGCCAAGAAAAAGTGAGGGGGCAGGGGTTTGAATAAAAATGAATGAATTATCCAATATAAAAATATGTTTTAGCTGTGTTCTATTTCTTTTTTTTTGTTTTTTTAATTTATGGATGGGTTCTGTTGGGTTCTGATTTTGTTTTTGGTCATAAACCCAATGTTTCCTGTTTGACGACCGATGATGACTCCCAGTAGTAATTCCATGTGTTGAAATTGCTGCATCCCTCTTCATTATCCATTGAGTTGTTGAAATATATAATTTCTTATCTTTTCAAGTCACAGAAATTTTTTGATTTTTTGTTTTCATTTTATTTTTCATTTGTTACACGTATTCACTGTACACACGCACACACACATATAAATACTATGTACTCTCTTTTTATGAATTTGAATTTCCTTTATTCTTTATTATCCTTTTGTTTTCTTTTATGTTTTATATTTTATTCTATTATTGTATTATTGCACTTGAAGTTACTATTACACAATCGAACAATCAACAAAAAAGAAAAGTTCTTCTTAATTGATGATAATGATGATGATGATGATGATGATAATGATGATAACGATGTGTTAATGCTGTGTGTGTGTGTAAGATAATAATAATGATTGCGTTGATGATGATGATGATGATGATGATAGTGTGATTAAAATCTTAATTGCGTGGGACGCATATTCTTATATTTGATATATTATTTCTTGTGATGATCTGCTGCTCCTATGTTGGAGTCTTTAATGAAATTACGTCACTAGTATCTGCTGCCACTTCCGTTACTTGGAGGCAGAAAACGCAAATGCAAATGCAATAAAGGCAAGTTAAGGTGCAACACTGCGGCACTGATTTCTTGAATGAAAATCTTTGTGTTATTTTTTATTTTCTTTTAGAGTTTTCTGATAAAATGAAACGAACGAAACGCGAACCGAAACTTGGCATGCAATAATGAACGTGCCCCAAAAAAGCTTTAATTTTGTTGTTGCCACAAACTCGTGCACTGGGCTAGTGTAATATTGTAATTGTGTACCAGATCGCAGAGCGCTGCGACTAGACCGCGACCACGACCACGACGGGACCACTGAGACCACTGCGACCACGACGACAATGGCAACGACAACGACGACGACAACGAAGGGTGTTGACGATGACGATGGTGATGGTGTTGGTGTTGGTGGCGGTGCTGATGAAAATGATGATGAATGCGAAGTGATTCCACCAAACAACACCAAAAATCTCAGGTTGATTGGATGACTTTCTGGTTACAAAACTTTACTCTTCTGATTGATGATAGTTTGTTATGAAGTTGCTGCTTGGTTAGTTAGTAAGTTGGTTAGTTATTAGTTATTTGGTTGGTCTAACTGAAGCCACAGATACGAATGAATGAATGTACGCACGCACGCATTTAGACACACATTTACACACAGACAACAGACACGCACACAGACACAACAAACCGAAATAATACAATATTTTTTTATGTTATAACAAATAAGTAATAATAAAGATTATCGAAACGCATCGTAACCGCCGCCGCGATACGCTCTATTCGAAGTGTAGCTGAAGAGTGTTATCGAGTTCGTTGTCGTGTTGTCGTAATTCCACAGCAGTGGCAGCAGCAGCAGAACCATCAGAAGCAGCAGCAATTCTGCCGATGCCAACAGCAGCAATAGCAACAACAGCAGCAGCGGCAACCGGCTCAGCGTAAGCAGAGCTGAGCTCCACATTGTGGCACACTCACAAACACACACACTCAATCATTCACTCACTCACTCAGTAACAGAAGAGAGAACTTACTACGAGAGAGTTGTGAAGCGCGCCAAAAACAAAAAAAAAAAAAAAACAAAAAAATCAAAGAGAATAAGTAGCAACAGTCAGAATTTGTTAAGCGAACGAAGGAAGACAAGTAAAGTGGTTTGGAGCAGTTGGCTGTCGGTAGGTTGGTTGTTTGGTTGATTGGCAGGGAGAAACATACATAAAAGACACTTGGTTGCGTCGCTGCTTCCGCTGACTGCGATCTGTGGATGATGAAGATGACGATGATGATGGTGTTGGTGGTGGTAGTGGGGCCCATACGCTGAGTGGGTATATGTGTCTCTGTGCCGATGACTTCTTCTTTTCTTCACCATTTCGTTTTGTGCCGTTCATTCTTTGCCTTGTGTGTGAGTAATGATGAAAGCACGCTCTCTCCCACTCACTCCTCACTCTCTTTACTTTATGTTACCATTCTCTTGTTTAATGTGGAAATCAGCTGTTTGCCAAGTTCTCTTAAAATAAAAGCTACACATTACTGAATATGTCTAAGAGACAAAAATATTAAAAAAGTTTATGTTTAGCTCTCTCTGTCTCGTGGAAACTTTTCGTGTCGGTTTGTTTCGGATTGCTTCGGATCTAATCGGATTTGATTTTATGCTCGTTGAAGTTGACTGCAACTGCGACTGCGACTGTTACTGCAGTTTTTCCTTTTAAATTCGCAATTAGGCGGTCAATTGCTATTTAGGCCAAACGTTCCCAAATGCAGTCAGCAAGCACGTTTTGTAGGGCTTTTTCTATTATGCTAGACAGCTGCCATGATTTATATGCAACAACAATTACAACAACAACAACAACAACAAGTACCACTTCTCTATATATATAGATACAAAGATACTTATGTATGTATATACATAGATGTACATAGTTTTATTTGGTTTTGTTTTATTTTCTTTTTTTTTTTTCTATTTGGTTCATGTGACGGTCGTTTATATGTAATTTTTGGTACTTATAGATAAATAGATGCACACATAAATAGGTAGATACATGTTTGTGTATAAAAATACCCAGATACCATTGCAGATGTATAGATGCATTTGCATTAAAGTGTGCCTGCAGTTATTTACTTGAATAGTGACTTTGGACTTTATTTTATTTAATGTTAAGTTTGCATATTTCGATTTGTTTGCTTATCTCACATGATTAATATCTTTTAGTGAAACCACGAAGGTCACTCTATGTTTATGCAAATGTGATAATCTGTTATTATTGTATTTAAGATAATCGATTCACATACAATACATATAGTTGGTCTTTTTGATCTCATCGGAATCTTTTAAAATATATTTGGATTTATTAAAAAAAAGAAAAAAAAAAAAAAAACCCATTTATACAAAATATTATTTGGCGCAGGTTTGGAGTTATATTTAAGATTGGGTCACCCAATTTTTGGCAAAACAAAAAAGAATATTTTGATGGTTGTTAACTAAATCGGACCCTACAACTATATACCTTAACTTTGCTTTTGAAGGAGTCTTCATATATCATATATTTTGATGGAAATATGCCATTTATATTCTAAAAGAAGATTGACACAAAACTCACCTCTTAGAAATTCTTGGATAATTAGTTCATTTCCCAGATCTTAACCATATTTATGTAAATATGCATATGGAAAATCAATAAGCAAAATTGTTAAATCAAAAAAAGGAAACTTACTTTCAAGCCGCAAAACAAGACTGGGAAGGAATGGCAGAAATATCCCCCAAATTTAAGGGTCAAGAGTATGTTATATGTTGCACACATAGAGTAAAGGATTCAAGACAGAAATCCATGCAATAGATCTATGCCTTAAAGAAGATTTAGAGTGTGCCACTGTTAATTGCCACATTCACAAACATTCAACGGCTTCTAGATTAAATCGAAGATTGTTTGGGATTGCTAAAAACAATATAACTTAGAAGACCAAGTAAGTCTGTTCTGGGTACCAAGGGAACAAAGACGCGGATGCACTCGCTTGCGCCTCCTTTTTAGACAGGCATCAGTCTGCGGGTTGCCTCTTAGCTCAACAAAACTTAAACTCAAACAGTGGCTTGAAAAATAACACATTTATTGATCAGCCATGAGAAATAGTAAAGTAGAAACATGATCTCTCAAAAGAACACAAGAATTACTGGGACTAATACGGAAAGGTATTCGTATTATCTCAAGTTTCTTGACAGGACATTGCAGAGTGATAAAACATCAACCGTAGACTATGCAATGAAGAAAAGGAGGTGGTAGAGCATATCCTATCTGGGAAACCAGTATATGGAATCAATTGAAATTGTAGAAAATCTTGGAATTCTTTATGAATACCAGAATCTCGGAGGAACTGCTATTACGGGGTTATCACAATAGACCCAATCGTGGCCACATTGGCGAGGTGTACTAGTGTTCCTGCCCTTCCCTATTCTAAATCTAAGAGCTTATTTTATAAAACAAATTTGAATTTACATTTGTTGAAAACTTTTGACTTTAGGGTTTTAAAAAGCAATCAAGATAATGGTCAATTTACACTTTAAATACCTTGGTAACATATATGTCTATTCCTCGAAATGGTGATGCCAATTGGCCACTGATATTGTAGGCCAAGTCAATTTGAAGATGTATTCGATTAGTACAAAAACTTAAAAAACCATAAATTGTCAAGTTAAATGTCATTTTGTGCGAAACACATGCACAAAACTCCAAGCAACCATTTACCGGAATAAATTGTCAAATAATTTTGTAATCGATTAGTGAAGAAAATAATGAGAAAATTATAACAGATAATTCTTTAAGTTACGGCACAACAAATTAATATTTTACATATAAAACTTGATGACCTCTTACTACTTAAGAAGATGCCGAAATATTGCACAAAGAAATGTAATGTAACACTCTTAGTAAGAAAATGTGTCAAAGCCTTTGATTTTGGTATTTTTTTTTTTTTTTTTTTTCTAATTATTTAAAACATTTGAAATCGCATATCGATTTTCATGGAAGCAAAGAAACAAAAATAAATTAAAATACCCCAATGTGACCCAAAGGCAAATATATGACGAAAGATACGATAGATTGCTTCATTATATTTATAAGAAAAAAATATATATAATCATCATCATTACCATCATTAAATAAACCAAAGAAGACACATAATTTTGTGTATTTTAATTTACTTTTTTTTTTTTTTTGCAAAACAAAACTATTTTAATTTAAATATATTTATAAATAAGAAAAAACAAAAAGAGAAAAAGAAAATAAAATAAATGTGAAGTTGATTAAGCAAAGAAATTTCGCAAGGCGAGTTTCAAATTCAAACTTAAACTGAAAACACAAAAACAAACTTTAAACTTGAAGTTATAAATTAATAAGTATTAACTAATTTATGTTTAGTCAATAGATAAATTTCAATTTTTTTTCGTTGTTTTTTGCGCTCATTTTTTGTTTTTTGTGAAACGCATACAATTAAAGTCTGCAGAAATTTCAGAAAACCAATCACCCGTTGAATGTGATACACTACAATAAACTATACACACTACATCACACCATACGACACGACACGGCACGACACGACATCAACATGGCAGGCAAAGTATCTTTTGGTTAGAGTTAAGTTTAAATTTTAACTTGTCTTGGCGCCTCACATACATGTGTACACATACACACACGTATAAATAAACTTTCGCAAAAGACTCTGAAACACTAAAAAGATTATGAAACTACAACAATAGTAATAATAATAATAAAGACTGCAAAAAAAAAAAAAAAAAACAAAATCAAAATTAATAAATCCAATCTATTGGTGATTGAAAAATCATGAAGTAATGTATGAATAAAATAAAAGAGATACACGCATACACACACACACGCAAACTCTCATATACAAATATGCATGACTGATGGGATCGCGCGAAATTTTGTAAAAATTTTTAATGAAGATGACGCAGAGAAAAACGAAAAACAGAAGAAGCGAACAAAACAACAATACAACAAAACAAAAATATAATATGCAAAATGAAATAGATTTCAAGTTAAAGTTGATTTGAAACAAAAGTGATAGTGCAGAGCATTCGATTTGATTCAGATATGTGTGAGATGTTGTGTGTTTTTTTGGGTATCTCGTAATAGTCTTCATATAGCAGCAACAACAACAATAACAACAACAACAACAAAATTAGTTTTTTGTTGTGAAATTTTCAATGTGTTTTTCTATTTTTTTTTTATTTTTTTGCATATTTTGGATAAAAATAAGAAATAAAAAAAAAAAGCCAAAAACTTGTATTAACAACCGACCGACCAAGTCCAACGACCACGTTCAGGGTCGCCATTCATGGTGAAACTAATGCGGTTGTTTTTGTGTTACAGATACATTGATACTACTTACTTACTCACAGACATAGTTAGTTAGTTAGATACATGCATGAATGCATGCTTAATACATATATACATACAAATTGTATCTTTGTCTACATTTATGAAATGTTTTGCGAAAAAATCATTTCTATTAAATATTATTTTTTGCCATTTGGTCAAAATCAAAACTTCATTCAAATCGTCTTATGAATATTCATATAATGTGCTACTAGGTGACATAGAAATTGTGTTTGTATCTCTAAGATATGCATTGTTGTGATTTCTTTTTAATTTCCATTTCTACAAAAATGTCAAAACTTTAGAAAATAAGAGTTAAAACAATCAGTCGATGCTTTAAATATCATAAGTAAGATTCAAGTAAATTAAAATTGGAGAAAGTAAATAATTGGAGGTGCTTTAACTATCCTTGTAGATTGAGACAAATTGAATAACCTTTCGGATGCTAAGACTAGAATATCCTCCAATATGTTCGGCTTCTGTGAAATGCAAATTACAACTGTTAAGAATACAGTACCGGGAGGTGCATTCCCAAGCTCCTGCCCAAGTCAAAATGCTTAGAAGATCTTACTTTCTTAGGAGTATCCTTCAATATAACAGTGAATTCTTCATCTGATCACAACAGGAAACTAAACACTGCTACCTAAGCAGCCTTAGAAATGATCTCCATTTAATTTTATTTGTTTAATAGTGCCTCCTTTTCAGTTTTAGTCGAAGTGTTAGTTTTTCATATGTTTAAAATAGAAAAACTGAAAAGGATACTGAGACTTGGGTACACTAATTTGTTTCATATCAGAACGATAAAATTAAAAAATGGAAAAGGGGACTTATAAAGCTGACGCAGCTATGCCCAACCATGATTTAATTGCAGATTTCATTGAAATTTATAAAAATCTAAGTAAAAAAGATATTTTAAAACTTAAAACTTAAAAGTCAATAAAACATTCCATCGAAACGTAATCGTATGACCGTGTAAAAGGCCCTTTAGTTGGTGTTAATGCATTGTCACTCATCAGCCTGTTCATCTTACCATTAACCAATTATTGGGAATTAAAAAGTAATTGCTCAAGATTATTCTTAGAAATTCTTTTAAAGAACTTTTAAGTTAAACTGAAATTGCAAAATATTGTACTTACAATAGAAAGTCTTCCTGTTTAGAAGTGACTCAGTATTCATACAAGCATAGGCAAAAGTTGAATGAAAATATTTCATTATAAATTAAGGAATATTATTAAATACTCTATGTGATGGAAATTTTCATTAGACTTGTGCAATGGGATCGTAATTGTTGGTAATTTTGTCTATCTCAAATGAAACCCGACAATTAACTAGGAACAATTTTACAAAATATTGTCAATAAATACATTAAAATAAGGATATAATCTCAGAATGAATTTGATTGGAAAAATATACATTATCCGGTAAAAAAATCCCTTCCTTTGATGTCTTTCAAGAAGCAGTTCCGAAACGAAAAATCGCCTTTCAACATCTCTCGGCTTCAACTCGTACGGCACCCAATATTCTTGCTTTTGAATAAATCCCAATTGTTTTAACCGAACGGAAATTGATTGCTGAGTCACTACCAACGATTGCGCAAAGTTAGTTTGCGTTTGGCACGGATCTTAATCCAGTAAAGCCTCCAATTCCTCATCTTCAAACTTTTTGGGTTGGCCAGGACGCTCTTTGTCTTCGACACTAAAATCACCACTTTTGAAGCATCGAAAGCACTCTCTGCATGACTTATCGGTCAGAGCAGATTCACCATAAACTTCCTCAAGCATTCGATGGGCTTCAGCTGCACTTTTCTTCCCATTAAAAAAGAAAATCAAAACTTTCCGCAAGTGCTGTTTATTTAATACAAATCGGGACATTTTCGAAGAGGCAAAAAATAGTGTTGTTGTCAGAAACAGACGCTGATGCACACTAATTCTTGTAGACAGATATCAAACCTTTCCAATAGAATAGGTAATAGGTGGAGCCTTCTTTTTGTACTTCCATTAAATGGACTTTTACAAATTTTTATATGTAGGAGACAAACAGCTGAATAGAAAATTAGATATTAGCAAACTCATTTCGTTGAAATGTAAATGAGATAATAGAAATTAAAAACCAAGGCTACATTTACTCAATAATGGAATTTTATTTAAATTTTTAATTTTGGTCCAAAACCCTTTGTTTTCTTATATCAGTATATATTCTCAGTCATATTTGCTACCAATTTTTGAACATGGATACTGGGAATATGGTTCAATTTATGCTGCTTAGTAGGCGATCTAATGGATTTTGAAAGCCTTTCCTTTGCCAATGACCACAAATTATCATTCATATCAAGGTATGGGCTTTGGGCTGACAACTTCTTCAACTGAAATGGTAAATTTGTTTGTAATATTTGGGTTTTTACGCGCACTATGCTTTAGGTCATCATCTGGCTCAACTGAATTATTCGTTTACTTGTTTGTTTTCTTAAATTTATTGTAAATAAGCAAACATAATCTTAATCATTATAAAACTAGATAAAACTGTAAAGCCCAACGACTTCTTAAGATCAAAACATTGTAGCCAATATACATATTTACAAATCGATGTACAACATTCTCTTCGTTGCTTTCACATAATAGTTGAAGAAATTTGGCAAGAAATATGTGAAAGCCATTTGGTAGATTCTACGTTTTCAGTTTGAAAGTTAGCTGAACTATTAAGTGAATGATATAACAAAGAGTTTTGATATTCATATTAGCAAATAATGGAAGCAATGAAATGTATGCTATGCAACTTTTCTCTTTTCTTTTCGATATTTCAGTGGAAAAGGTACACGTTTATATAAACAATAAGGTTGGTTGATCGAATGATGTATATGATAAGATGAATTCCTTAAGTTAATATGGAATCTTATTGGTTCTCTACTCTATTTGTAAATTATAACAAGCTTAAGGATTTTAAAATTGTGACAATAAAATGAAGAGATCAGCTTAAAATCAATTTGACAATTAGATATCTCAAATATTAATCAAATCAGCCTTTAACAATACATGACAATTCAAGCAATGTAACTAATTCCTCATTACGTTTATATCTACTTATTGTATTGTGTGTTTGTGTAAGTTTTATTGTTCTTTCTTTTTTTTTTTACAAAATGTTCTTTACTTTTATGCTATTGTCATCAAACTAAGTATGCTTTAATGTACGTCTGACTGTCTGTATGTATCTTTATATGTATCTCTAAGTATGTATTTATTTGTTTTTATGTTTTTTTTCTTTTTTGTATGTTAAACCAAACGTACATTCATACTTACTTACTCAGATACATACATATGTATGTATGCATATGCATATATATGAAGTACTCTTAGTTGATACATTGAATGTATCTAGACTTCATTCAGTTAACTGTTTAGTTTGTAGTTGACGTTTTTACCGCTAAGGTTCGTGATACGGTAAAAATATGAACATGAAACAGAATGAATTTCATAGAATGCAAGAAGCGCTTGCCCAATACACTGGTTCTACTCATTCTTTTGCTTGCTTACTTGCTTTTGCTAACTTGCTTCTTGCTCATTCATACAATGTTTAAACATTGCAAAGACAAAGATACAAAACTACAAATGTATCTTAGCAAGTAACTTGAATTAGCTAATACTTTTTAGTGTTGCTGATGTTATTGCTGTTGCTGTTGTTGTTGTTGACTAGCTCAATGGGTTGCCTGACTGCCCGCCAGTTAGTCAGACAAACAACTAACCAATCTCCCATCCTGTCCTCCTCCTATCTACTACATTATCTACCTGCCTATCTGACTGCCTGCCTGCTTAGTAAGGCTAGTGTAGCATACTCGTATGCATGCACGTAGTACGTTACGTTCGTTCTTCTATGGACTGCAATTGAGTTGAGAAGCAGTAAAGCGAATCTATCGGGGCAGCAAGAATCGCAAAACTAACAGAACCTAATGATAAAGAACACCTCGAGCAGCTTATTTAGTATGTCAAAACATGTTTTTTGCTGCGTTCAAAAGTGGGACGCGTTCGTTCTTTTACTCGTTGTACATGCCGCACATCATTTGCCACTTGCCATGCCCCCTCCCTCCTTCTTCTCCATTAACCATTTATTTCTTGTTCATTTCTATGTTGTTTGTGTTGTTGTTGTTGTTGTTGTTTTGAAACGGCAAAAAACGCGGCATAGAATGAATATGAACAACAGCCGCAACAGCAACAGTACAAAAAAGTGCTACTAACAAAAGGTGAATAGCCAATAAATCGACGTTGTAAATTGGAATTCTTCGGGGAGTGTTTGTGTTGTTGTTGTTGTTGTTGTTGCTGGTGTTTATTCTTTCTTTTAATTTTTTTATTTTATTTACTTTTGCTGTTGTTGTACGAGTATGTTTAGATAAATTCTGTGTACACTTGTCTGCGCTTATGATGATGATGATGTAGTATCTTGGTGTGTATCGCAAAACTGTTACATACAAAGACACTTGCAAATATAAACAGATGCAACAAAACATCAAGACATACTTTTGCACACGCTGCTGCTGCTGCTGCTGCCTGTTGTTGTGCAATAAAATTGTCATTAATAAAAAGATGCATTTTATTGAGGTTCCAAAAAGTCAAGTCAAATATTTTGCCAAGCGAGATTTTGTTTTGGTTTTTTGTTTTTCTTAAGAGTCATGACTCGTTTGATGTTTCATATGGAAATGGAAGAAGTGCTATTAATATGTGTACATACTGTATACTTAAGTATCTCATGGACATCAAGTACGTTTAAGTATTTGAATAGAGCACAAGTACCTTAAACACCTCAAAATTATTACAATTAACTGAAAAGTAGCTTAAGCATCTCATAAAATAATTATGTATGTCGGTATGTTGTCTTTAAGGGGACTTTCCAATCTACAATTTATCAAGTAATGTAATTTATACTAAGTATACCAAATATTATATTTTGGATCTTCGAGTTGCTTATAAGATATTTATAATATTACAAATTAATTATATTATGCAGTGACGGATGAACCAGCAGGCTGGGTAGGCTGGTGACTAGGGCGTCAGATTTTAGAGGCGTCAAATTTAGGGCTAAAATATTTTATTTCTAAAATCTACTTTAAACCAAGCTTTTTTTTTATAAAGTCACAACTAATGAATAAGATTTCATACGATAATATAACTGATGTTTTAGCAAATAAAAAACTTCGCAAAAAAGGCATAGTGCATTTTTCATAATTGAATTTTATCGTCATCATCAGCCGGATTGTTACCAGATAATTGAATATATTGTTTGTAAACTGTAAGTAAGCGCAACAATTACAATTATTCAATGACGTTTTCCGAATGTAGTGTACATCATTGCGTAAGTAGTATTAAGATAAGTATACTTGACCCCACTGTATTCGTAGTACTAGTTCATAATTGAGAAATATAACCAAAAACTATTTGTTAAGCAATCTTAAATAAATCGATGGGTTGTAAAAATAATCTAGGAACTGACACATTACGGGGAAAAAGGTGGTATAATTAAGACAATAAAAAGTTCATTGACAAAGAAAAATTGTAATTAATATGATCGTGAGCTAGAGGCCGATAGGGACGGCAAAATTTGTATTATACATACTTAAATACTTAACAGATTGATGGCGGATAGTATAAATGTTTCGAAACATTAAATGGTAAAGTAGCCTCAGTACCATTTACACAGTTAAGTGATGGAATTCTGGAACTTATTAGCTTCATATTGGGTGATATAAAAAGTATCCGCGTACCATACATTGTGCAAAAATAATTGTATTTGCAAGGTGACACTTCAGACTAAAGTTTTTGTGAAGACACAAAATTGCTTCGTCTCTCGTTTAAAAAGTTATATTGAATTGAAAATGAGTGAAATATCTGAAGAAATACTATAAAAGCGATAAACCGTTGCAAAAACTAAAAATTCCGAAAAATTTGTGAGGTTTTCAATGAGGATGCTGTGAGTGAGCACCCTCAGCTAGGAGTGGTTTGTTCAATGTTAAAGATGCAGTTTGCTCTGGTTGGCCAGTCACTGAAAAAGCCGATGAAATGTTAAAAAAAAAAAAAAAATAGTAAAGCAAGGCTGACATGCAAACTATCAGAAGATA
Source organism: Amiota minor (assembly GCA_037043295.1). Lineage (NCBI taxonomy): Eukaryota > Metazoa > Arthropoda > Insecta > Diptera > Drosophilidae > Amiota > Amiota minor. The sequence goes on from JBAMAW010001787.1 coordinate 2,572,601, forward strand.
GCGGAGGCATTAAACATCAACCACATAACAGTGGTTCATCTAAATAGAGCAGGCTATGCAAGGACGCTCGATGTTTGGATATCACATGCATTAAAGCAAGGAAATTTGATTGTCCAAATTACCATCAGTGAAATGATGGTGAAGCGCAAGAAAATTGAACCATTTTTGAAAGGATTGATAAAAGTGGTTAAAAATGGATTAAATATGAAACTGACCAATGCAAAAGATCATGGTCAAAAACCGGTGATCCACCACAAACAACTTCAAAAACATGCATTGAAGGCAAACAAGGTTATGCTGAGTGTTTGGTGGGATTGAAAGGGAATTGTCTATTACGAGCCGCTCCAGCCTGGTGAAATGTTTAATTCTTTTACTGCTCAACAAAGAAAATCATGGAAAGCGATCAGAGTTGGCTAACAGAAAAGGATGACTCGGACTCTGCAAAACTTTCTTAATACTAAAAAATTGCCCTTTTGAAGAGCTGCAGGCCACAGCAGTTCTAAACCGGTGATGTTGTGAAGTTACTAAAAAAATGCCAAAAAGTCATAGATAATAAAGGCCACTATGTTTTTGATTAAAATTGATTTTTAATAAGGAAATGATTTGTAAAAAAACCGGGAATACTTTTCATACCGCCCAATAATTACCTCAAGTCTTACATATCAACCACACGCATATTCTTTAATCAAGTTCAAGTTTTAAGTTAGTGCAGTCCATAAGATTCATCGTATTCAAAGTGTGTACTTCAGATCCTTGAGATAATAGTGAGTTATTATGTATGTCAAAGGGTAGAATTTAAATATATACTTTCTTTAATGGATCAGAAACACCACGAATACTTTATAGGCACATGAAGAATATTATAAATTGTAAGACGATTCCGCATCTATTAAAAAATTTAATGCTTGTTGCATTTCTTTGAATGGTGTTTAAGTTCTTAGATTGGGAACTTCGTAAGATTCCTACCTTAACAATATAAACAGATAATACTTAGAAAATCAATGCTTGTTCATTGGCTACTGAGCTCAATGTCAATATTGATTGCAAGAAATTTTAGTCTGCAAAGGGTCCACATTAAAATCTTCAGAATAAGAACTTCCTTTAAATATTGATAATCAAAAAATGTGACGCAAATCAAAATAATAAGTAATTATTATTATTGAATAAGATAGAGAATATTCAATTCAATTAGATATGCAATCTTCTTGGTACAATATAAATACTATTGTATACCTATGGTACTTACCAGTCATGGCACCACTGCTACTGCCACTGCTACTTCCATTGCCACTGGCATTTCCAGTTATATTGCCACCGGAAAAGTGTTCGCGTGTTGATGTACTACTATTGCTCGTTGTGGTTGCTACGGTTGATGTTGCCGATGGTGATGCTGATGATGATGTTGATGTCGTTGTTGCTGTAGATGATGATGATGTTGTTTGTTTTTGTATTGTTTGCCTTTCGATAACCATTGTTGGTGTGGATGTTGCTACACTTGTTGCTACTGCTGCTGCTGTCTGATTGCTGTTACTTGTATTGCTGCTGATACTTGAAGTTCGTATAAGCGCCGGTGGCTCTGAACTCAATAGGGTTGTTGTTGCAGTTGCAGTTGCAGTTGCTGTTGACGATGATGATGATGATCCCTTGGTGATTGGACGTAAAATACCAAAACGACGTTTAGCCGGTGTTGGTTCAATGGTCAAATTCTCAACAATTGTTGCTTGTTGGTGCTGGTGGTGTTGCTGCTGTTGGATTGTTTGTGCTTCAAAGCAAACATCCAAGAGAGTTGCCGATGATGTTTGCAAGCCAGCAATATCCTTTAAATCAATCCAACTGGCACCCAATTTGTCGCCATCGGTCAGCGGTAGACTGAGCACACGAGTGTCATTATCGTCGACAATAGTAAATGATTGTGTTGGTTCGATTTTCACAATTATCGGTTGATTTCCAACACCAGTGGTGGCGGCTATCAACTGAGCAGGTGGCAATTGACTAACACGTGTTGGTTCAATATCACCAATGATGGTGGCTGTGCCGTCGTAATCACTTAAATCATGTTCAATTTGTAAATATGTGGTTGTTGTTGTTGTGGTGGAGGCATTCGATGCACTCTGTGCTTCGGTCAATATATCATTGCTTAAGCCTTGTTTAAGCGGTGGTGGTGTTGTTGGTGTCACATGGAGTTCACTTGCAGACAATTGATGTTTAATATTGTTCTTATTTCCACTGATGCTGCTGCTGCTGCTGCTGCTGCTGTTATTGCTACTCCGAACCACATCAAATTTAAGTATTGTACATTTATCGGTCTGTTGATATTGATGTTGCTGTTGAGGTCTTACAACACTGTGAGTTGTTAGATTGTTGCTAGCAGTTCGATAAAGTGTTGCTGTTGTTCCAGTTCCCGTTCCAGTGCCATTTGTTCCGTCTGTTATGAAGGCCAAGGGCGGTGATGTTGCCTTGTTTGAAGTGTTAATTATTTGACGATTACTTGTAGTCGTTATCGTTGTTGTTGCCGGCAAGGGAATTATCGATATTGATGGGATTTTATTTAAAAGATTTGCTGCTGCAGCTGCTGCGGCTGCAGCTGCTGTTGATGTTGCTGACGATGAAGACGAAATTGTTGCAGATGACGTCAGTGATGACGTATTTGTGGTACCAACTGTGTATGTTGTTGCTGCTGCTGCTGCTGCTGTTGTTGTTGTTGCCGCTAACCCAGCTGAGGTTGGTGTTTTGCCTGCGGGTACGGCCTGCTGTATCAGCAGGAGATTGCTTGGCCTATCCGTTGTGGCGGCCGTTTTTTTTATTGCTTTTCCAGATCGATTACTTATGCCTAGTATACAATATACTTATGTTGTATATATGTATATATATTTTGTTGTTGCCGCTTGATTGTTGTTGGTGTTAATGCTTTACAGATACATAAATATTAATTTTTGTAATACTTTACAGTCTTTTAAGTTATCTTGCGGGCATTTCAATTCCCCACTTAGATATTTTATATTATTATATATATTTTGTTTTTTTTTTTATGTTTATCTTTTTTGTGCGTTTCTTAATATGATTTTAATATTATATTCTCTTCAACAAAAAGTTGTTGTCTTTTAATTTCAATTTATATTTTTATACTTATATCTTTCTTTGCGACCAAATAAGAGAATTGAAATTTGTATTACAATAATTTCCCGAAATTAATAAAAAAAGAAAGTTTTATTTTTTCCCAATTAAAAAATATTCCTTGATTTTTTTTTTTTTTACCACAAAAATTATTGATTATTGATTCTTAGAAATTTCTTATTTATTGTTTAAATATTATTATTATTATTATTTTTTTTAATTAATTAAATGTATCTTTGGTTTTCTTCACTTTGTAGAAGCACAACATCAAAATAATAGAAAAATCAGCCTTTTAAGTGCACTTAAGATCGAATTCGAATTCATTTGATTTAACAATATAATAAATCGATAATAATTGCTTACAATTTTCTTTATTTTTTTTTGTTAATAATTTCACTCTTCCTTTTTCATGTATCCTTAGAATAAGGAATATTCACTTTGTTGTATTTATTGATAAGTTGATAAGTTCGATTTGTGCTTCAACTTGTTTCTTTATCATAAGCATTGGACCTGATGTTTTTGTTATTATTGTTTTTTATTTTATCCATTGCTGCTGCGCTGCAATGATGAAGATGCTGATGGAGCTGCAGCTGCTTGTGTTGTCGCCTGGTATATGTGGCGTATGCTCAATATGCCATGTTGCACATACAAGTTTTGCTTATTTTTATTATTATTATTTTTTATTAATACGATCTTAATTTATTTATCATTTATTTTGCGCTTTTAAAAATGAAAAATCAGTCGCTTTTATATTAATTTATTATTTAATTATGATTTTATTTTTATTTTTATTAGTTTTTTTTTTTTTGTTTGCAAGCCAATGAATGAAACAAAATTATTGTAGTCCTTTATTCCTTTCTTTATGTGTTCTGTATTGTGTATTGCACGAACGCAACTCAAATCGTCTGTTGGATCTTGATTTATGTTTGATTTTGGTTATGGTTTTGCTTTTTGGTTTAAACAGAGATTCTACTATTGTACATGGATGGTTCTACGTATGGATGGCGTTGGCGTTGGCAAACGTTCGTTTACTGAATCTGAATCTGTCTTTTTTGCATTTCTTTGATTATTTGTTCTCGTTCGCTTCGCTCGTATATTCATGCATTCGTTCCTTCGTTCGTTTATTCGTTCATTTATTCGCTTATTCGTTCGTCCTTTCGTTTAGATATATCAATGAGTGAGTGAGGGAGTGAGTGAGTGAGAATGTGCTTGGGTATCTGTATCCTGATGAGGATGCTACTGATGATGCTGGTGTACTGGTGACGTTTGCTGATAATGCCTACACAAAAAATTGCACCCAAATGTGGCAACAAGAATCTGCAGTGTGCAAATGCGTTCTATAACAAAATTCCCATTCTTGTGGTTGTTGTTGCTGTTGTCGTCGTTGTTGCTGATGGAACATTATTTTTGTTGTTGTTGTTGTTGTTGTTGGTGTTCTATATGTCAAAATAATTGGAAGTGTGTCGTAGTCGTCGTCGTGGTTGCTTCGGCACATAACCACAGCCCGCACGGCGCCGGCGTTTCGCTGCACTCAATAAACACTCACCACCCACCCTTGATATTCCACACTCTCTCCGTGCCTCACACTCCCGCTTTTTTCTTTGCTGCTCGTCGTTTTTTGTTTGCTCGTGTAATGGTTTTAATAATCGATAATTCTTCTTCTGGTTCCTTTTCCTTTAGATATTTTTGTTGTTGTTGTTTTAAGTTCAGATACATGCGCGCATTTGCTTTTGCTTATGCCTTTGACTTCATTTTATTCACATTGCTTTCCTTTCCTTTTTTATTTATTTATTTTTTTTTTTTTGTTTGTTTTTGTAACTAATATATATTTTTTTTTTAAGGGGATTTTACTTGCTTAAATTTAAATTTTATTGCTTTTGATTTAAGTTTTCATTTATTAAAGTAAATTGCATTTATCCCATTTTATGGATTTGTTTTTTTTTTTTTTGTTGTTGTGCAATTTGTGGGATTTTATTGTTTTTCCAATTGAATTTTCCAGTTGTTTTGGCACATGAAGTGCATTTTATTTTTTTGTTTTTTTTTTTTGTTTTTAGTTCACTTTCACTTCTTTGCTTCCTTAATAAATGAGATGATAATTTTCACTTTTTTTTCTATTGCCACAAAAATCAAAAAAGGATTCATTTTGCCTTTTTAGGTTTTGATTTCGTTTTGTTATTATATTTCTACGTGTATTGCATGTCACTCATTCACTTGTTATAACTTTTGCACTTGAAATTTTCTCTATGTTGGCTTACATGTTTTTTTTTTTTTTTTGGGTTATTTTGTTGAGTTCACCTGATGGTAATGTGTTGATTTATTTTACCGTGCATCGAGCGTTATCACAACAACAACAACAATGACAAATGCAAATGCTTGCATACGATTTTGCTTTAATTGATGCCGTGTGTTGCCCTAAACGCGTTCTTTACAGGAATGTGTCCCAAATTCAAGTGCTAGAAACACATTTCATGCAACGCAACGCAGTGCAGCACACAACTTTCTTTCTTTCTTCCTCCTCCTCCTCCTCCTTCTTCGTTCTTTTGTATTTTGTTTTTTTTTTTTGTACTGGAAAAAAGAACTTGTGCTATCGCGTTGTTTTTGTTTTTTTTTTTTTTTCGTTTATTTTTCTTCTTTGTATGCACTAAACTTTTTCCGTGTTTGTTGTGCGTCGCTTATGTATTTGTATGTAAGTGAATTAGGTGAATGCATAAGTGTTTGTGTGTGTTCGATGCGCGCGTGCAAGGAAAACTAGGACTTATGCTTGGAAAATAGGGTTAGTAGGCATAATGCCAAGTGCATAGCCAGGAAAACTGGAAGCCGGACGGCTGCGCATTTTTCAACCCTTAAAAACAATGGCGTTCCAAAAGAAAATTTCATTTCTATAAATATAAATTTCCCTTCACATTCGTTGGGAAATTTTATATAACTGTAAAATATTTACTGTTATGTTACTGATGTTATTAGCAAAGAGGAACAGAGAAGCAATGTAAAATAAAGGACAATTGTAGAAGTAAAACAAAAATGTTACTTTAACAGTTAACAGTATCAAACATATGATATAAGAGGGAGGATTGAAATCTTTCGTAAGTTTAAGTAAGACAAGATTTTTACTCATTTAATGATAAGAGGAAGATGATTAATTTAAATGAAACGGACTAAATTTGCACTTTGTGTTACATAATTTAAATTATAATTAGATAAACATAAAAACAGGTGTTCATGGTGTATGATGTATCCCTTATAACCTCTCTACACAACTGCTAACCTCAACATTCTCGTGGTGTCCCCGGTTTTCCACAAATGAGGGAATGGCGACCGAGTGTTCAGCGGTATATCTGTTCCCCTTTAGTAGTACTGTAGTGGAAATATTACGGTACACTTAGCAAAGCTGGCAAGTTCGGAGGCCTGCTTGCATTAAATTACCTTCGGTACAAGGCAGCAACCCTGCCACCGAACTAGGACGCTCTGGTTTAATCTTCCATTGCGTCTGAAAACTCATCGATTCGTGTATTTACAAGATTAATCAACTTTGTGAATAGACTATGTTTATAATTTCTTTCTTTAAATTGTAAATACTTCTTAAATAATAATAATTAACATAAAAACCAAAATATTGAATGATCGCAGCGAAGCGATAAGAAGAGAAAAATGAAAAAACCCATCTATATTGAATGATCCGATTTACATCGGTTAAGTGAAGAAATTAGTTAAGTAGCTGCGATTTTTCCAATATCATCACCACAAAACCCCATTTTCCTAACATGTGATATATTTTGATAAAAGGATGGTATATTAATGAAACTAAACTCCCAAAACTCTGCTCAAAACATGACATGCTTCAGAAGAAGCTTTGTATGTGTTTCTTATGATTATACTTTCTTCAATTGATTTGTATTTAAAGGATGGTAAAGATATTGTTTAGGGACCGACTAAATGTTCGATTTTGGCCAATTGCTCTGCCTACCAGGAGATAGTCGTGGTTTTTTGTTAGTGTTTGTTGTTACCGAGGAAATGGAGAGATCGTGCATCACCGTCGTCTTCATCCAGCAACAAGATGATCGATGACTGGCAACCTTTCACAACAACAAAGGCGTTTTCCAAAAAAAAAAAAAAAAACAACTTGACAGCACTTGCCTATCGCTATGATTTCTTTCTCTTAACAACATTATAAACAACATCATGTTTATTAATACAATTTTGTATAATTTTGAGAATAATTATATACAATAAAGGACTGATCCCGTGTCTTTCAAATTTCACCAAATTACAGAACACATACCATGTTTCCATGAGTTTCTGGTTTCTGGTTTCTGGGTTTTGTCGGTTTTCCTCCTTTTCTTTAGGTGCACACACTGACATCCAAATTCAGTTGGTTCTCCGTAAAATCCGTCATCCATTCGTCATAAGAAAATCTTAATGTCATAACATTGATGAGGTGCAACATAATCTCCCTAATAACATAATAGAGACTTTTTTGCTCATCATATGGTTTTGGAATTTCTCGACGGATTTATTGTCGGCCGGTTCTAATGAAGAAAACACATTTCAAGAAAGCCAAATGGTTCTCTTGTCACTTTATTCATGAAACATGTGGCAATGGTATCGCGAAAATAGTTTTTCTCTACTTTTCCCCAACTTCAGCACTTTACGAGGGTTGCTATTTGTATTTCTTTGATTGATATTTTTAATCAAAGCTTTATTTTTTAATGCATTTAGCCATTTTAGCCATTTTAGCGTGATTTGTGTTGTTTTAGTAATTTGAAAATTCTTCTTGGGCAACAAATGGAATTGGCTCATGAACTTTGAATAATCGTGCGATTATTTTTCATAACTTTCAAGACAAGAGTGCTTCGATGAATTTAATTCTTTATATAGCGATAAATAACCATTCTGCAGTACTGTAAAACACTCGTATAACGAATTCAATCATTCGCTCCAGAATGAAATCCGTGAAGATCGTTCAAATTTGGGTGATTTGCCAGGAAATATCGATACTGTGTGTGAGCTCATAATGCATGACACACTGTAAAATTGAGCCATCTTTGGGCATGAGAAGCTTTAATAATATATTACATAAAAATTTGGCCGTCAAAACGGATTTGCATTGGATCCAATAGTTTCACAAACGCTCAAAAGAAGGATCCAGATGATTGGTGCAGGGCAATGTTGAAAACACAGCAATCGATTGTTTAGGTCTTTGAAAGATGAGCCAAATCTATGTTTTGGAGTTACCTCCATTGAAGTGGAAAAAGTGCTTCGAAAATTGGTTCAAACGCATATAAAATAAATGGCAACCCTCTTGTAGTGCGATTTATGTGTAGTAATAAATCTTTTTAAAGACCACCAAGTTTGACTAGCAGGAATTTAAAAGTGGGTCTGAGTTTTTCAACCTGAATTTTTACTATTTCTTCTATAAAATGAAATCGAATAAATTAATTTCATTTATTGGCATTGAAAAAGAAAAGAAAGGATCATACCACTCTTTCATAGATCATCCTTGTTTTTGGTCTTAAAGCTACCAATAATTGTTTTCGAAATATCCCCCATTAGTGTTCAATGGGTCTGGTGATTGTGAAAAACATTCCATCAAAGAAACTTTGTTACCCTTAAACCATTTTTTTTCCACTTTCAGGGAGTGCTTGGGGTCATTATCTTGCATATAGTCCCACTTTAACGGCATTTTTTACTCGATGTAAATACTATAAAGTATATTAATGTAGTACACGGTGCACATTGCACCTTTGAACCAAAAATTGGACCAACAACCAAATCGGAAAAATATCCTCATAGCATTCTGTTGCCACCAATTTTTATTAATGGAAAATTGGATTGGATTCATTGACAGTATTTGAATAAATATTATATGATCCAAAGTCACGGTGTAATAAGAAGATAAAAGGAGAGATTTAGTCTGTCGTCATATATCGAATTAAATAAATTTATTGGCTACATATGTATATTAAATTACTTTCTTATAATATTCAATATTATTGCAATTATTATATGCAATCCACTTAAACTCATTAATATACCTAAGTATAATGAGAAATATGAATCTTTGACCTAAATGTGCCTAGTGGAAACATCTCATTTAAGCAACCGAAATGTTTCATTTCATTGAACTCTTAGAAAAATCTTGATAAACTCCATAATTTGAGGTATTTGCGAAAAAAAACATTATCAAAAAAAAAAAAATAATACTATAATAAGTACAGTTATTAGTCAAAAAGCTCAATTCATAAGACCGTTGAAATAACATTAAATTATGAAGAAGTTAAACCCTTCAAAGTGATTTTCTTGTGCCGCAAAATGTGAATAGAAGAATGAATCAATGCTGAGTTTCTGACACAAAAAAACACGCACACACACACACACAGCAAATTGAACAATGAAGGGAACAAAATGTTACAAGAAAATACTAATGGCAACAACAATAAATAGCATAAATAACAATAAAAAAAAAAAAAAAAAAAATAGCAAAAATACTGAAAACAAAAAGAGTGGAAAATTATTGTCATCATTATCCATCGTCAAAAGTCAATTCGTAATTCTTCGACGCAATCACTCAAATGGCACTTCACTTCACTCACTCACTCACTCACTCGGTTCCATTCCATTAAGACTTTTGAGTATTTTAAGTTTTTCCGTTGCTTAAATCATGTTAAATTTATTTGTTCTTATTTTTCCTTCATCTCCTCCTCATACCATAATTCTTGTTCATTTTCTTGTTGTTGTTGTTGTTGTTCTTATTGTGGCGGTTGTTGTTGCTGTTTGTGTTGTTGTAAAGTTTTTCTTACGCAAGAGCAAACTTATAACTGGTTTTTGGTTTTTCTGCCATAAACCTTCATTTATTTTGGTTTTCTTATTTTTATTCTTCAACTTCTTGTTCTTGTTTTACTAGTTAATGTTGTTTTTGTAATTGTGTAGTAATTGTTGTTGTTGTAGTTGTTGCTGCAATTCTTATTGTGCCGTTCATTTTTGCTGATTGGATTCATTTTGAGCTCAAAGCGCCGTTCTAACGTGAAAATGTGTGCCTCACCGTTGCTTTTCTATTTGCCTTTTTCTAAGCAATTTACCAGTTCTTATTCTTGTTTTTTCTTTTCTCCATTTTCTTTTAGCTTCGTCTTCTTCCATCTAGTATCATTGATGATAGTAAATAGTAAGTGGTTGGAGTGAGTGTTGTTGCGCTCCCACTCTATCTAACCTGTTTGCATGCTATTGTAGTATATAGTAAAAGTCCCGTAACAAAGTCCCAGTTATTCAAGAAAACCTGTTACACGCAAGTAGACTATTTTATGTCTTTGGCTTTGGCTTTGGCTTTGGCTTACTGCTTTTGGCCGCTTCTTCAGCCACAGCAACAGCAACAGCCGCAACTTCAGCAAATATCAACAACAAGAGAAAACAACTAATAAACTTGATGATGATGATGATTAAGTATACTGTGGGTGAAGTGAAGAACGAGGACGAGGACGAGTTAACAGAGAATAAAGAAGAAAAAATGAAAAAATAAAAGAAAACATGATAGTACCGTTGTTTAAGATTCTTTGTTGCGCAACTGTGTTGCAAGATTAGCGCTCACTGACTGGTTTATTGCAGTGGCCCCAAACAATACGCTAATGGAGTATAACAATGCTCGGAAAGGGGGGGAGAAGGGAGTGCAGCTGACGCTTAACCAATCCAACGACGACAATCATTACATAGAACGCTTTAGATCAGTTCGGAGTGAAGTGGCATGGAGTGCCATCGAGCAGAATACTATGAAGTGGAGTGGAGTGCAGAGTGTAGAGTAAGACAAGCTTCTAGTGGTTGAGCATGCTTAGCATTAGAGGCAGAGACGGCGCTTAGAAATTACACAAGAACTTGTAATACCACCACCAACAACGAGAAAAAGAAAAGAAGAAAATAAAGAATTACAAAACAAAAAGAATATTTTAAGAGAAGCTTGTAAACTTAAAAAAGATTTTATTGCAGACACTAAGAGAACTTCACACTTGAGAGAAATTCAAAAGATTTTAAAAGACGCGAAGCAAAAAAAAAAAATATTAAATTTTTCTTTTGATGTATTTTTGGTTAAATAAAAACAAAAAAAAATTAAATTACAAATAAATTAAAAAAAAAAAAAAAAATCAGCCTAGTGCGATTCAGAGGGTTCCGTACCAGATTGGTGTTTGTATGGGAGGTATTTCCCCTAGTTGGCTGATTCCAACAAATGTATAGCACCTATATCGAAAAGTTATGGTACCTAAAGTTCAGGTAAATAGTGTAAATATCAAGAAAGTTTTTCTAATAAAAACCTGAATGAATTAATGAGGGTTTGTATGAGAGGTACCCTCCCTAGTGCTCTAATTAACACTGAAACTTCGACACTATAAGTTTCTGATCACAAGCCATACTGGATCGTATAGCTGCCATACAAATCAAAATATTTCTTGTAAATATTTAAATTTTAAATTTTAAAAAATACTTCAGTAAATTTTGGAAAATACTTCAGTTTTAGCATTTGTTGCTGATGCCCGGATAGAACTACACATTCTGTGAAAACTTCAACTCTCTAGCTATTAAGGCTCATGAGATGTGACCAGTTGATGGACGGACGGACAACAAAGTCTCTGCTATAGGGTTCCGTTTGGTCACCCTAAAAAAGGATGAAATACGTAATTTTAAATTGGATTTGAGCAAGGATTGATTAACTGCACATGTATCAGAAACTTGATCATACAGAATTTTTAATACAATATAATCTTAAGTTCAGTTTATATGGATCTGAATCATTCCTGAAAAGGTTTGTTTATACAATATTTTGTAGAAATATTTTCGGAACTGTTTATTAAAACATTAAGTAAATTTGCAGAATATAATTTTATTGGTTCAGGAATGCTACTAAACTCTACTAGATATTAATAGCTTAACCATTATTATGATTTGGCAAATATTTTATTTAATTTTTACAGTTCCTAGAAATTTCTTCTTTCCATGCTCCGCGGAAGACTTGCCAGAGTTGCATTACTCAATATCTTGGTATGAGAAGATTTCGGTGCAAGACTGAATTTTTGAAGTAATAGGGAACTCCGACAAGTCTTCCGAGGATCATGGATTTGTAGAAATGTAAATGGAAAAATTGATTCTTCCTAACATACATTTATCAATATTTTTTGTAATAGAAAGGACAAAGAATCAAAAAGTTTAAACACCTGTGTCAGCTCTGAATTTCTTGAAATTTCGGATAATCTAAAAAAATTGCAACTGAAGGTCCCGGTGACCTCTAAGACTCACTAAGAATACCCAACCAGCAACTAAGTACTAAGTTTAGACATCACAATGGGCCGTAAGGTTTCTTGGTAATAACCTTGCCTAATGGACATGCCACAATTAATGGATATGTTCCCATTCTGGTAATTTTTAGAGTTTTACATAAGCCCACTGTGCTTAATATTTTAATTCATAGAAGGTAGATTAAATATTTCACTTAACAGTATAATTTGTGATCCTCTAAAACTTCTATTTCCAGGCTATGAGTGAAACCAATAAGAGTCGTAGTCCTAAGCAGCTAGCACGCTATTATCATTAGATGCTATGTTGTATTTAACTAATCTATATAAAATATACCTATATAAAAATAAACCCAAAAAATAGTATGACCCCGCAAAATTCGAGAACGGCTGGATCAATTTCGCTGATTTTTTTTTCTTGTACTCATGGAGTTACCAGTCAGGCTCTTAGCTACATTTGGACTCAGTAGGTGGCGCTGTTGTCCAAATATAGACAGTTTGGCGCAAAATATACTGAACCGATTATAATATTTTTTTTTTTTTTTTTTAAAGAACAAATGAATATTAAAGTTGCTTAGGTTATAAAAGAATATAAAAAATATTGTTCAATTACGTAAATTAATAATTACACATTTAACAACAAGGCTTTTTAGAAGAAACACCCAAGTATAATATATAATGTACTATGTTTTTATAGTCTTCCAGAAATTAGATCGCATCTAATCTAATCTTCCCATGATATTGATCATGGAAATGATATCATGGTATCCACTCTTTACTAAATGGTTCCATGAGTCACAAAAATCATTAGAAACATACCAAATATGAAAGGTAAGAATACTGAAAAGTCACTAATCGACTAGTAATTTTGAATAAGTTTTAATTTCTAGCAAAATCAATTTATATTTATAAATTTATTAACAAAGTTTACTCGATAAATACGTATATTTGCAGATTGCGGCCTAGCGTCTAGATGAAGTGCTCTATGACAAATCTTAGGGATTCCGAATCGAATAATACCCACTCCTGCTAATGATGTAACATAGTTTGTTTGATATGATAAGATACAATATGTATATTTTTTTTATTAATATGTATTCATTTATAGAACTCACCTCTTATAGTGCTGGGCATTATATTATCTTTATCTTGAAGCATTTAAACAGCACAAAAATATTTTGTTTTCAGGAAGAGATTTATCATTTCTAATCCACAATTAATAATGACAATGATCACAATTCAACATGTTATAAATAAAGTGGATAAATATTGGTTGGTGGTTTATGACGTTCATAGAGCGCAGCAATTGAAGGAAATTTTGAAGTTTTCATATAATTTACACTTGGTGCAATGCTTAGTTGGAGTGATGTGAGACTTGCTTTGCCATATTATGAACAACACACTGGAGGCTTAGATCACTTAACACACTTGGCCAAACTACCTTGGCTAATTTAGTTGACTTAAGTGCAGCAACATGGCACGCAGTCAAAGCCACAGATACAAAGTTAGAAATATAGCAACACTTTAATTAGTTTGTCACTGGTTTTGATGACGATGACGATGACGATGATGCCTATGAACGGGTAAAACACGATAATCAACACCACTAGAGTCACCAAAGTCACCACAGTCAGTTAGCACATAATGGCTAAAAGCGCCAAAAACTAAAAAAAACAGATAAAACAACGTCACATCAAACTAAGTATGTAATACAGAACGCGAGTTGAAAAGTTTGTTGGTAAAATGCAAGACGAAGATCGCTTGAAAAAGTAACAAAGATACAAAGATACAAAAAAAAAATCGAAACGAGTAAGTAAGTAAGCCAAAGTGCAGCTGCCACTGACCACTCACCATGTGGACAAACGTTTGCACACTAAAATGCAACAACAGATGCAGATGCTTCTTCCCAATGTAACCAGGCACTGATGCCTGCCTGCCTGCCTTGCTGCCTGCCTGATCAGAAGACATCATCAGCAGCATCAGCAACACCAGAATGAAGAGTAAAAAGCAGCAGCAGCAGCAACAACATACAACAGTCAAAAGGTCCAGCTAAGTAGCCTTCTCAGCCACTTCCACTGCATCATCATCAGCAGTAGCAGAAGTAGTAGAAGCAGTGATAGAAGTGGATACGCCTGTGCAGTCGTTTCTCCTCCTTCAGCTGACAAATGGATGATGATGATGATGTGCTGGTGGAGTTGGAGGTGATGTAGTTGATGGTTCTGGTGATGGCTCATCTGCAATGACCATTTAGAAGAGAACATCTTTCGGGATGTTTCACTAAAGCTACACTGTAGAGAGTAGTAAAGAGTACAAAAAAATTGAGTAAAATTTCTTTTCCCTGGTATGAACTTTTTATTTATTTTCGTCGTTTACAAGGCCCAAATGGCTTCTTTTGGAAATTTCTTTTTCAGATTCCAGTTTTGTTTGCCAAAAACAAGACAAAATGGAAACAAAAACAAAAAAAAAAGTTTACCAAACCAAACCAGCAAAGAACAGAACAGAACAAGAGAATAAAGACAAAGAAGTAGAAAGGCGATTTGTTGTCCAAAAGTTGTAATGGAATGGCAACCAAACCAACAACATCTTTAGAATATTCAGAAGATCAAGGAATTGAATTTAATTACATCAAAGTTCAGGCTTCAGTGGGGGATGAGTTGAATATAAGAGAAATTACAATATTGAAATAAGAAATTATGATGTTGCCATGTGATCAGTAGAAATTAAAATCATTCAATAATAATACAAAATTAGTTGCTAATTAAAAACACGATTGATGATGTATTACGTGAATACACAATAAATGTATCTTATTTCATTATCATCAACAACTTCATCATCAACCAGTGAATTAAGAATTTTGTCAGTCGTCAGCAACAGACAATGATACAGTATACTTATGAATTGTTGTTGTTTGCTAGGGGGCGAGTGCTGTGATTACACCACATGCCGTCATCTTCGTCATCCATTGACTTGAACAAAAGTCGCCAGGCATAGTATCTACAACAACACAACATAAGTTCGCGCTTTTAAATCAACAACAATCGCACACCTTAAACAAAAAGTAAACAGGAAGACTTCTGCACATTCATCCACAAACACTCACAGATACAGCATAGTAGTTACACAGATACACATAGGGAAAGCAAGCAATATACCAACGCACCAATGCAAGTGTCAAGCATTTAATGAATGTATGAGTATCTAGGTATCTGTGTGTGAGTAAAGCGGCAAAAGTTATTATGTCGAAAAACAGGTTGAGAAGTACCGCTAATCGGAAAGCATTGGTTACTATGAGAATACGAGAATATGTCCATGAATACGGGAATGGCAGATGTAGAGGGGGCAAAGTCAGCAACGCGAATAAGAAAAGAAAAGATACTAGCGAAAGGTCATCGAACGTTCTTAGCGTTCGTTCGCTTATACACACACGTTCATTTCTGTGTTGTTCTGTGGGCTAAGAAGAATGAAATCAAAACAATAACCCGAAAAAAAAATTGTAAACGAGCAAACACAAAAGAGATTATTTAATGTAAGTGAGTGAGTGAGTGAAATTAGGAGAGCAAGAAACAAAGAGAAAGTACAAACAAACGATCATTTGTGCAAAGAGAGAATAAAGAAAGCCAAAGAAGATAAAGAGAAAAAGAGCGGATAAAGAGAAAAAGTATCTGCGAGAGAAAACACAAACACAACGACGGGCGACATTTACAATCGAAAAATCAAAAAGCCAAATAAACGAAGAAAAAACAAAACAAAAAAAAAAAAAAAGAAAATAAATTATGAATTTTGTAAGAATATTTTTTGTTTTTGGAAAGTTTATTTTTAGCCATACTTTTTCACTCCATACAAAGATACATTCTGCATGGGTATGTGTAAGTGTGTGTATCTATGTGAAAGAAAGTTGTATACACAATTAAACAATAACGGTTCCATCTGGGGTTGTATACCGCGGGGCCATTTAACAATAAAAAAGAATGCAAGCTACTTAACTGTTCTGTTATTTTCAGTTCTTTTCTTTTCTTTTCTTTTCATTTCTTTTCATTCCAATTCTTTTTTTTTGTATTTTGCAAAATAACAAAAGAGTAACAAGAACAACAATAACATTAACAAAAGAACAAATTAAAAACTTGAAAAAGAAACTGAAATTCTTGTTATTGCTTAATGTTTGGCAAAAGCAACAGTAAAAGCTACCAATATTAAAGAAGTTTCTCTATATGTACGAGTATCTGTTTGTAGGTATATCTGAAATCTGTTTTGTTGTAACTGTTTTGTGTATTACGTGCAAAAGCCATTGAAAAATAGCGGTATTCTGTCGAAATATACAAAATAAAAAGCCAAAAAAAAAAAAAACAGAAAAAACTCAGAGTCAAGCCCTCTGCGCTAAAAGCTCATTGACCTCCAATGAACGAACATAAGTTTGTTTGAGCATTTGCCAATGCTTCTTTAGCCATAATGGTAGTCGAAACAAACCATCAAAAAAAAAAAAAAAAACAATAAACCAAAAAAAGAAAAAAAAAAAGAAATCCACCGTCATCGTTAAGGTATAGAATTATTATTATTCGTACACTTACCTATGTTGTAACTTTGATCATTGACTTAATAAAGATTTACAAAATACACAAAATCAAGTAACATAAAATTATACACTACACTATTTCAATGATTGATCGATAAATGACATTGATTTCCATTTTCTATTCTATTAATTCAAGTTTTATATAAATATCAATTTCAATTTCAATTTTATTTTAAAGACAACTGATTTTATTTCAATTAAAATTTATTAAATTTTCACAAACAAAAAGGAGAAATCTATTAAAAATAAATACTTATATACATATGATCCATACGAAACCACTTCTTAGCCCTCACTCTAATATCCCAAGATTACATCCAGCACTATATGTTAGAATTTCTATATGTACTAAACGCCATTGTTGAAGTTTCAGTCCTCATCAAATTGTTCCTCCACATGATGTTAATGATTTCACATCTGAACTAAGTTCAGATGTCATCTCGGCAAAATTATCATACCTACTTCAAATTTCTTTGAAACAAGGACACACTTTGAATGCTGCAGAAATCTCTTTTGCTGAAGAATTGTTCTTCACTATACTATACTATATACTTATATACATATTCTTTTCTGGAAAAGCAAGTCACAAGTTTACTTTAAAATATTATGCAATACAATATACAAGAATTTTGTATTCTTTACCAACCAACTTGTATGGAGTATGATATCAGATGAGAACGTTAAACAAGAAGTCTAGCAGTCAATTTGTTTGTCAATCGGAGTGTTTGTTGTCTCTTTAGCACGTTTCTTAACAATTTTATTGCTTTTATTTCCAGTAAATTAATAAAAGTCTAACTGGGACTGTCAAGAAAACTTTAAAAGCAATAAGAAGAAGTTAAAAATGTGTAGTCATACACTTATGTAAGTAAAGCCGACTATTGAATGTTCTGCATTCCACTCACATCATTTAAAAGTTCCTACATTTAAGAAGATGTTCGTACATATATAAAAATGTGAAAATTGGAGGGTGTTGTTTTTGTTGCTCTTGGATATAGATTGCATCAATGAAAGGCAGATTATCAGTCGTCTGACAATATCAAGTTCTTCCTAAATTTAACCTCTAAATATGACGAGAAGGTGGGAATTGGAGGTAGTTTTCCATTGTGACAGAACTTGTTGTATAATAAAATTTAAGACTGGCTCGTTGGCCGAGAGGTTAGTGCGCTGGCTGACATCTCAAGAGTCGCTGGTTCGATTCCCGCTCAAGGCAAGTCTGGTCCTGCACTCTTCTAATTTCCTCTTTTCCTCCTTAACTGTCGAACTTTCCCCTGAGCTGAAGGCCTCTGACGCTATTGCTCATAATAAATACTAAGTTATAATTTATAATTATAATCTAAGTTCTAATAAATAAAATTTAAACTAAAATATTTTAGGTTCTCTCTAAAATAAACATTATGAAGGGGTTGTGCTAAAAACTCATGCTAACTGAATCTTCTTAATAAATTCATTGCCCGAATGACAGAACAAATAAATTGTTTAAGTCGTTAAATCATCTGGTTATGCTGATCTGTCTACCATATCTTTTTGTTATATACTAAACAATTTTATACAAATTTCATGTACCATATCACATGAAATATATACAGAGGAAGGGTATTACAAATAACTTAATGACATACTATTCAAATATCATACAGTTTCCCAGTAAAAAGATATTATTCAACAGTTTATATCACACTGCATTAAAATCCAACAAATTACATTTAGGCGGCCTGAACACGCTTATCAAGAAGCAACTCAGTTTGTCAGGATATGAGACAATTTCTAATCCTTGCGTGTGTAGTATGTACATAGTTTGATGTGACCCACATATGTATATTTCCTTTATTTGTGTGGGTGTTCAAGTTCAACTTTGACTTCAAGCTGATTGGTCGAAAAAAGTCATTTTGTTTTACTGCCTGCTTGTTGTCATTGGCTGCTTTTGTCCTTTTTGCCTGTTGCTCATATTTCTCTCTTTCTTTTTTCCTATAGCTCTACCTCTCTCTCTCTCTCTCTCTGTGTTGTTGTTATAATACTTTTACCCTTATAAGAAACAGGATTGCTTTATTGAGTTGCTTGTAAAAGGAAAGGATCTACATCTTTGTTCTGTAAATGTTTTTGTTATTTTTACTATATAAATTTTATCGTTTGATTTTTTTGCATCCTGTACGCATATAAATAGAGCAGCTTTCCATTAAGTGCGAGTAGTCCTTGTTGGCGCTTGAGCGCATTTTGTCTTTCTAAAAGTTGAATAATAAATTTGTGATTTTTAATAACAGAAAATTGTGAACGAATTAAGTAGCAAAAGTAAGGATGTGTTTTTGATCATCATAAGTAAAAAATAAGTTAAACAAGAGAGGGTAAGTTTATAATGAAAATAATGTGTAATAGAAATCATGAAAACGATATTGATTGAAATTCTAATGTTGTAGTATTTTACAAATTTAAAGTCTTTTAAGTCTCCTTGAAAAACTCAGTAAAATAATGAATTTGCCAAATTTCAACCTGGGAAAGAAAAAAAAGTTTAGAAATTTCTTTCATTTTTCTTTCTCAATATTCATTAAATCACAAGTAAAATTTCGGTCCCAATTGAATATTCAATTATTTATTAAACCCATACCAAATCCATATAATTTTATCACTTCCGGCAGCTCTTATGTCTTTATCACAGATACATAAGTTTCTAAATTATCCATATACACAAAGTATGAATTAAAAACACTAAATTAATTTTATCTATAAATTTATAAACAGAAACATGTTCGCAAGTGTGTTCAATTCAAATCAGAATTATGTATCGCATTTGCGTTTGTTACAACTTAATTAATGCGTTGTAATAATTTTATAAATGTTAATAATTTCAAACAAGAGATTTAGATAAAATCTAACAAATTGATTACACGTGCACCAAATGCACCCTACAAAAATGGAATCTAGCCAAATTTGTTGGTCACAAATCAACAAAAAAAAAAAAAAAACTTAGTAATTGATAATCATCGTGTGACAAACAAAGAAAACAGAATGGAATTCAAGTTTTAGAAGAAAAACTGCATATGAAAAAGAAAACTTAGAGATATCGTTATCATTTGTCATTCATTTTGAAATGTTCATATTCATGAAGATTTCCTAGTCTTGTTTTCTTTTAATCCTTAGCTTATTACATCTTTCGGCACTGATTTCAACAAGTTTCTTTTGGAACGTGAGTACTAAACTTCCACTCCCTTTTAAATATTAATCAATCTTAGTAGAGCATATTTTATGCATTGTAACTGATATTCTGTGTTAAGGTCTATTTTCCTAAACCCATAACCTGACAAAGGTATAAGTATGAGACATTTCAGTGAACTTTATATGGAGAACTACAGATTTTAATTTCATCATAAACATTGTTATATCAAATATTATTAAGTAAGTGAGTGCCCTATTTTGAATATCTTCCAGAATGAATGAACTAAGTATAATCATCTATAGCAAATAGTTTTGAATGAAACGAATGCAAACAGTATTGAAGTGTTAGGAACAGCAAAGAAGTAAAATGAAATAATTGAAGAAATGCAAGCCAAAGCTCATTGGGGTTAATACAAAGCAGTGACCGCATCAACAAAAAGCTAAATAGATGACTACAAAAAAAAAAAAAAAAAAAAATTAAAACAGCAACGAATCCATCTAAATCAGACAGGAAAGGGAATAGAAAAATGGAAAAGCGTCTATGGAAAATGTAGTTTCTACACAGCTGACATAAATAAACTTAAATTTCCCATGCTCTCAGATGGGTTTCCATTCGATTTTTCACATTATATACTTCCAAGCCATCAACAAAAGAAGCCATATTAATGTCCGAACATAGTCGAAACTAAATACACGACACATTTTAGTAAGGTTGAGTGCAAGTGTTTTGTGTATATTTTCTTATTTGTTTCTATGTTTAATGAATAAATGTGAACTCGTGGTAATAAACAGACTCCAGATGAACTTTCAAAGCATACCTTACAATTATTGATCTAATCAAACTAGAAGTTCTTAAAGATTTCAGTATACAACTAATGGAGATGGTGGTAAGCTAAGAAATTTAATCGATTTTAAAATGAAACAAGCTTAGCTAAGCATTGCAATTAACAAATAAACTATTGGTGGATTTCGGATGTTATACAAACTTAAGAAATGTGGCAGAAGTTTATAAGTTTCTTCGAACTAAAAAATTGATTTTATTCAATATAAAGATGAATTGGTTAAACAGACCACAAATTACAGAAAGCCAATAGCAATGAAGTCTGCTCTTTTTGAACCCTTAAGGTTTGAGACATCGGATGATAGAAACTGAACTCAAATACCAACTGGAATAAATTAAACAATTCGCTAACAACCAGAACAATTGGAAATTTAATTCTTTCATTTTAATTCAATCGGAACTAATTGATTCTGTTTGCGGCATTGAATGATGACATACTTACCTCAATATTCTAATTAAATCTGAAATGTTTAGTTAATAGAAAAGTTTGCAAAAATAAGCCAATAAGATAAACGGATGTCACGCGACATTGTGACCACCTATGTGAATAAAATTTATCTTTATTTAACTTTTACTAATTGAAGAAGATTTAATTTTTATCATTTCTATTCTATATTCTATTTCTTTTCCAACCAGATGATGCCCCTAGTCCAGTTGCGTTAAGAGCACAACAAACAAACAACGTAGTCCTGTCCAGTCCAGTCGAAGTAAATTAAGCAATTTGGTTTTGTTGCATCCCATACTTATAGCCGCACGAAAAGCCAGAAGATATCACTAGCCGAGCAATGGACTTCAATGAGTATCGTCAAAGGGGTAAGTGAGTAAGGCAATGGGGGCATACTTATATCATACTTAGTATAAGCCAAATGGCAATAAAAATCACAGCAGTCGAAAAAGTTATTTGAATTTTTATGGATCCAGCAGGGGGTGTCAGAAAGAGTGTTACATAGTTTAATAAAAGTTTCATTTGATTTGCATTTGAAACCTTATTTGAATCCTATCACAAACAATACTCACTCACACGTTACTCTACTAATAAGATTTAGAAAAAATGTTGCTAACAAACTGACATTTAAAGGAATTGGATATATGGCGAAATATTCTCATTCTTTACTCATCCTTCTTGTCCCTGTTTGATGATATATAATTTCCATTCTATTATGTAACAAGCAGGCAAGGAGATGGTGGATTATATTGCCGATTATTTGGAGACAATACGCGACCGTCGGGTTCTGCCAGATGTAAGTCCTGGTTACATGCGTCAGTTGTTGCCTGAATCGGCACCCATTGAGGGTGAGCCATGGGAAAATATATTTGCCGATGTGGAACGCGTCATTATGCCCGGTGTCACACATTGGCAGAGTCCCCATATGCATGCCTATTTTCCAGCTCTTAATTCACTACCATCTCTGTTGGGTGATATGCTAGCGGATGCCATTAATTGCATTGGATTCACTTGGGCCAGTTCACCGGCCTGCACTGAATTGGAGATTATTGTTATGAATTGGCTGGGCAAGATGATCGGGTTGCCAGATGAGTTTCTGCATATGAATGGAGGCAGCAACAAAGGCGGTGGTGTATTGCAAACGACAGCCAGTGAGGCTACACTTACTTGTCTGTTAGCTGGACGTACACGGGCTATTCAACGTTTCCATGAGCGTCATTCTGGCAGTTATCAGGATGCTGAGATCAATGCACGACTGGTGGCTTACTGCTCTGATCAGGCACACTCCAGTGTTGAGAAGGCAGCTTTGATTGGTAAGTGACCCGCAACTGTCAAGCTAAGCGGATTAAAAATGTTCTTCAATCTCGCTCTCTCTCTCTCCAATACAAACCACAACACAACAATACTACAATGGGGTACAGGACTTGTGCGTATGCGTTACATAGAAGCAGACGAGCAACTCTCAATGCGTGGCAAACTGTTACGCGAAGCCATCGAGGATGATATTAAGCAGGGTCTCGTGCCATTCTGGGTGAGTACGCTAAACCGCTGTCATAGCTAATTAGATGGAATTGTCTTTTTGCCATCATCTTCATCTTCATCTTCATCATTATCATCAACATCATCATCATTGCGCAGTTCGCATTTGTGTTTATATGTCGCAATTAGGAGAAAGTGACTTTGCTTATTGCCAACAAATGTTGCGCTGTGCTTTTGAAGCATATTCCCAGTGGACCCAATTAATAAATACCATCACTGACGTCATCACTGACAAATGAAATCCTTTCCTTTTACTTGTGTGTACATTGTAGGTTTGCACGACATTGGGCACAACAGGCGCATGTTCCTTCGACAATCTGGAAGAGGTAAGTCGAAGGTAGTGACAGCTGGCAGCTATTAATAGAATATTTATTATAAACTCTTACGTAGATTGGCATCGTTTGTCGTGAGCACAATCTTTGGCTGCATATTGACGCTGCTTATGCGGGAAGTGCTTTCATTTGTCCTGAATTTCGGACTTGGCTCAAGGGTATAGAACGTGCTGATTCGATTGCCTTTAATCCATCGAAATGGTTAATGGTGCATTTTGATGCAACAGCATTATGGTATAAAAAATGTTTTTATTCTATGCAAATATTGTATTGTATGATTCTGGATCATTTCTTATTGTAATCATTATTAGGATCAAAGATAGCACAGCTGTACATCGTACCTTCAATGTGGAACCACTGTACTTACAACACGAAAATTCCGGGGTGGCTGTAGATTTCATGCATTGGCAAATACCCCTTAGTCGACGTTTTCGTGCTCTGAAAGTTTGGTTTGTTTTGCGTTCGTATGGCATCAAAGGATTGCAGCGTCACATCCGCGAAGGCGTTCGTCTGGCGCAGAAATTCGAGGCACTTGTTTTGGCTGATCATCGTTTTGAGATACCAGCTAAGCGACACTTGGGCTTGGTTGTCTTTCGCATTCGAGGCGAGAATGAGATCACAGAACGATTACTGAAGCGTCTCAATCATCGTGGCAAATTGCATTGTATTCCATCATCGTTGAAGGGCAAATATGTGATTCGATTTACTGTTACCTCAACGTATACAACACTTGATGATATTGTTAAGGATTGGATGGAGATACGCCAGGTGGCTACTATAGTTCTTGAAGAGATGAACATAACAATAACAAATCAAAGTCGTGTTTATCTGAAGGGTAATGCAAATGGTTGCCTTCAAGTGTAATTTTTTAATTTTTGCTTGGAATTTTCTTCATTTTATTTGTGTTATACTATTGTAGATGCTTTTCTTGTCGATACTTTTGTTATGTTATGAAGTTTTGTTTATACAAGTATTTATTTGATTTTGATCATTTTAGTTAAATAGTTCAGAAATTTATTGTTGTTCGATATTTGGGAAATAAAACTGCCGAATCACCTTTGTGAAATCCTTAAATTTTAATTCAAACAAATCCCAATTTACAATCATTTTATTTAAATCTTTATTATGTAATACACAAAGAGATTTGTTTCTTAATCATTATTTTCTTTAGATACCAAAGAGAAAAGTGAAGCCTTTGGTTCTAGTTTACTGCTTTCGAATTCGCCCCTTTCGCCGAAAGTTGTTAATGGATCCTTTGCTGCTATCTTCGATGCTGATGAATTCTTGGCTAAGACCTACGCTGGCATAAGAATTGCTGTAAGTGTATATCGTATATGATATATGATGATGCATACGAGTATGTGATTATAAAGCTAATCTATTTGTTCAATTGTTTATTTATAGCATCAAGAGTCGCCATCTATGCGTCGACGAGTGCGTGGCATACTTATGTCAGGTAAACAATTCTCATTGGACTCACACATGGATGTTGTCGTTCAGACTACACTCGACTCGAGCACTATTAATACAAATACCCAGACTCACTCGAGCAATAATAGTGCAGATTCCTATGGACGGAGCTCAGGTCGTACAAAACATAATGATGCTAAAGAAAATGCCATATGCGAAGACAATGAGGAGTCTGCGGAAGGTATGAGACCAAGGTAGTGTTGAAGCCAATTAGAAATGCGCAAGTATATGCTTGATATTTAAAAAGCTTAATTGGGAGCCAGATTTTGATTCAATAGATAGTAACACATGTGAACTTAATTTAATTAGTTTGTTTTTGAAAATGAATTTTTTTTTTGTGTATCCAAATGTACTTTTAATGCCATTATAGAACCTGAATTATTGATGATCTTAAAACGACGTGGCAATGAAGCCTGCACACTCAGTCATGGCACCCCCATACAGACACCTCCTACACTTACCACTTACAATAAAGCAAAAACCTTTCGGCCCATCACACTTTTCAATGATTCACAGCGCATGCTGCCACCTCAACAATATTCAAGCAGTGCCACAGAGTCCAGTGCCAGTAATAGTTTGGGTCGTGACACCACCATTTCAGTTGATAGTCTATTTACACCGGTAACCCATAGTCGTTGCCAAACCAATGCGGGCATTACAGGAGTCAATGCAAATACCCCAATTGCTACAAATGTCTATCATGGTAAACGTTTTATAGAACCTATGGATAGTCTATTGGACAATTGTTCTTTTACGAATTCAATATTCTATATGCCCACACCGGTTGTAACACCCAACGCAGACAACCGAACACAGTCAGATCTCGATTTGGACTTTGTATTGGATTCACCTACAGTGACAACAACAGCACTAGACACAACGACATCACCACTCAATGTCGATTGGTCTGCAGTTCTACGCAATTTTGAGAGTTCGAGCTCATGTGAACAGTCCAACTATCAAGCAAAACCGAAACCAAAAATCCAATCTCGTTACAATATCAGTGTTAGTCAACGTCAACGTCTTCATTCATCATCACGCTCTTATACATCATCAACGGAGAGCAATACTTTATCGAATCAAAGTCGAGGACCTAAGATATCCAAACATCCTTCAAGTTCAGCTGAATCACCGTTGCTTGCCTCTCAATATGATTCAGCGGGTGCCGTTAGTGATTCCGATGCAACAATTTGTTCGGCCGCTTCCTCATTAGAGTCCGTCTGATTGAGGATTTTTAACATAATCATTAACTTACTTATATAGTATATACAATATTTATCTATGTATGTCTTTTTTTCTAATCTCAAATTAACTGCTGTGCAATCAATAATTGTTTCCGAAATAACTTACATTATATAGAATTCTATTAACTAAATAAAAATATACTATCTACATATAAACATATAAAGAAAAGTCAATATCAAATATGTAATCCTTGTGTAAAATATATATAGACAATGTTTAGAATTAGTCCATACTATTATTATGTTGAAAATTTATTGTAATATTATTAAAGAAATCTCAATGTAGTGTTATTTATTATCTGTGAATAAAAGTTTATCGTGTTCCTTATGGTTGTTTGAGAAAAAAATCATAGAATTTTTCATTCTTTCAGCAAGAAGGAATCAGCCAAATGATCATTACTTTTATATATTTAGGTTTGTAGGAGCCAAATGAAAACTATGAAAAATATATCAGATAATCAATGGAGCAAATATAGGAGATACATTTAAAAATAAAAACCAAGACTACATGCATTTATGTAGTTAATTATACACTTTTTGTTAAACAAGTAAAGAATTTTGGTTTTAATTTGTGGTCCTTGCTTTTTATATCATTACACGTTTTCAAGAGTATTTTCTTATAGAAATGAAAATTGGTACTTGGAATATTAACCTATTTATTTTGCACTACCGCTTGGAGATTTCAATCTGATTGGCGATTTTGCCCTTTAACTTCAATGATTGATCTAACAACCTGGATAATTTTTTCATAAAAGAAACTGTATAGATGGTCTTATTTTATTATGATGCTCTTTATTCCATCTAGGGGAACAACTTTGAGTTCGGTAATGCTGTCATACGTCTTTGTATCCGCCACTATATCTCTACCTCCTACTGGCTGACAAGGTACACAGAATATTGGATCCGAGTTACGAATTAACAATTGATATGTAATATTTTCTAGTAGGGAAAACTAAAATCGTTTTACAACATTTTTGTTTTGGATATATGCATTATTACCCTGAATTATGAGTTTTAAAATGGAATTTTAACATCACAAATCACTGTATAATGTTGCATTGAAACAATAAACAGTGGTAAACGGAGTAGGGAAGATTTAAGAGTATTAACTAGATACTGTTGGACAATGGGCCATGCAATCAACAGATTCACCAACAAATTTGGATCCTTCTGGACACATCATTCATAAACTATCGATAACGCAAAAGCCAAACATTTTTATTGTCAAATACAAAAAAGGTCAAATGCATTGTATCATCTGCATAATAAGGGATGTAGTCATGAATAATCCCAACAAAATGCGCCAAATGTGGGTACCAGACCATGTCGGTATAATAAGAAACGAGCAAGCTAATGCTGTGGCGAAATCAGCAACACGAGTTCCACATATCTCTATCACGCGTTTAATATGTTAAAAAATAGCCATAAGCAGAAATCATTGTTTTATGTACACCAGAATCAGACGCACGAACTTCTTCTTAACAAAACACCAGCACCAATATGCAATTTTTGCCACGTAGCTTCTCTGACGATGAGCCAGCCATCTTATCTAAAAACTACTTACAGAAACCAGACAAAATAATATAAAAAACTTTATACAACTAATCAATAACCTATTACATAAAATATAATCTAGTTTTAATTTAATTTAAATTATTTTCAGTCTCTACCTCTTAGCTTAAGGACCCAGTTGCTTCAAGTTTTTATTGTAATAATAATTAATTTCTAGTCTACAATAAATAAATAATTGAACACACCTTTTTTTTATCGAAATATAATTTTTTTGCATTGATTTTATATTCTGATTAACATTAAAAATCTCAGTTCAGTTTTTGCAAATGGATATCTATTTGGGATATTTTAAATTTTATGGACCCTGAAGAGAGAAGGAGGAGGCTCTGTTGATGTAGTTGTCATGACGGTGGAAGTAGAGTTATAATAATAGTCAGAAGCGACCTTATAGAATGTTAACATATAGATTATAATGAAATCATGGAAAAGTATTAATGTTGCAAGTAAATAATCGTTTAGGCGCATTTCCGCAAAACGACCTCCATTGATCGTCTGAGCATGATACATAACAAACTGAAACGATAAAAAAGACGAACAGATAAATAGTAAGATAAATAGTAATAGTAAGAGAATGAATGATTTCAGGAAGGAATTTGACGTACCAATAATACAATGATACTTATGAACACCGCATAGACAAAAAATGTATATTTCACATCTGTCACGATGTATAACATTATGAAGAAGACAGTGACAATGAGAAATATGAATGCAAGCACAAATAATATTACAACATCGAGAGTCAGATCATGCTAAACATTGGATAAAATGTATACATAATTAATTTAAATTTTGGTAAGTAAATATATTGTAGTCCTTATTCCTTATCTTTCATCTGAATGTGAGGGTTACTTACCGGTAATATTGAGCCAAGCAAAATGAAAAGAAATATGAGCAAAGCGACAATTGCGAAGAACATAAGTATATCCATGTCTTTAGCACGTACGACCAAAGCTGCCACACCCAGTATAATAAATTCCACCTAATTCAAAATGTTTGATCTAAACTGTAATCAATTACGTACTTCATTTCTTGCTTACGATTAATATCGTTATAACCCAATTTAGGATTTTTATGAAACGGACTTTCTCAAAGAATATGAAGACAGTGACCAAGATGAGCGCAATGATGAATAGAGCAATGCTAACATAATAATGCACTCTAAAGAACTTGCGTACATCTTTTCTATTAAAACAAAAAGAAACACAGAGAGTCAGTCAGCACATCAGGGTAATTAACTTTAGTTATTTTGTTTCATAAAGGGAACACACTCACAGAGACCATATAAGGAACCATTGTCCCAGAGCCAAAACCATCCATAGTACAGTCAACAAATAGACGCAACAGGCAAACTTCCGTCGAGCACGACGATATTGAGCCAATCTTGACCTTCTCTGTGGATCCATAATGCTTTGAATATAACGATTTCACTCAAAATTTGTTATTATTGTATAAATTGAATTTCGTAAATACATATGTTAAGAATTCAATAATTTTTATTTTTGTTTTATATACAAATTTGACAACAAATAAAAATATGTGTTCTTATATAAATCGTACAAAAAAAAAAAAAAAAAAAATTATAATAATAATACATGTAATATATTATCAAAACAATACTTTTTGCAGTGAATAGTATTGTATTATAAGTTTATCATGAAGTTTGTACCTGGCAGAGGCAGACCCCATAATTGATTAGCTTGAGGAGTCGATTTCATTAAGCCATACCTCCCATAAAAACCGAACATTTATATTCAGGTTCTCATTAGAAAAAATTTATTGTTTTTTGTCCTAGCGAACTTAAATTTAGATACTAAAAGTTTCTAATCATTGTCCATGAAATGCGTAAATTTCCTACTACCCTAGAGTTACTGGATCGTACAGCTCCCATACAAACCCAAACCGAAATTTAGGTTTTTATAAGAAAAACTTTTTTGTTAGGGTTTCGGACCCAAAGGATACCAAAAGGAACCCAATTGGAGAAATTTCATTGTCCGTCCGTCCGACCGCCCTCGGGTCATATCTCATAATCCGCAATAGCTAAAGAGTTGAAAGTATAGTTCTATCCGTGAATTAGCAACAAATACTAAAACTAAAATATTTTCAAAAACTTAAAGGGATCCCCATACATGAAACATTTTGGTTTGTATGGCAGCTATACGATCTAGTAATCCCACGATCTTGAAATTTGCTTGGTTTGTGGCTATATATTAGGAACTTATATTGTCGAAATTTCAGTTTGATTGGACCACTAGGGAGGGTACCTCCTATACAAACCCCCTTTAAAATTCAAGTTCTTATTACAAAAACTTTTTTGTTTTTTGGACTATTGAACTGAAATTGAGATACTATAAGTTTCTGTTATAGGCCCGGTACATTTCTTGGAATCATCCAAATCGGCCAACTAGGAGGGGTACCTTCCATACAAACGCCAATCTGGTACGGAACCCTCTTTGTGACTTTCAAGAATCCCTTAGAAGTGTATCGAGTTGATTAAATACAAGAAGTCCTAATAAAGAAGTTGTTAAATTTCAATTTTTAATAGATTAAAATTTCTAGAAACATTAACGTGCTCCAGCTAACGATATCAATCATCTCTTTTAAAGAGCGATTATCATCATAGTTTTGTCCAAATATTGGAGAATTTAATTTGTTTGACTAAGTAAACTATGATTTTAGTTTAAAAAATTGTTTTAACTTGGAGAATTCAATTTAAATTTTCTCTATTCTAATTTATTCTATAAATGTCACCCAAGCAAAGAGAACCAAAAAATGGAACCGGAACAAAAGAAATATCTGATAAAAACCTACAAAATTACAATTGCTATGTTAATAGTCGGACAAGCTCAAGTTCTCGTCTCATTGCAATTGTAAGTTTGTCAATTTTATTCTTTTTTATTTTTCAAACCCATGATACAATATATTCATATGTACTTTTATATCTTTTTGCTTTTATCGAACAGCACAAAATTAAGAACTTTTATGGAAGAATACTATTTCATCAGTTTAATTCAGTTTTTCGTGAGTTTTCTCTCCCTGCAATTGTATGTCTTTTTCTTCAATATGATTGCAAGGAAATCATATTGGGTAGGAGCCTTCTGGGCCTTATGGACTGTAAGTGGCTTTTTGTCTTTGAGAACCATTTCACATTTCAATATTTACCTATTATTATTATTATTTTTTTTTTTGTTTGCTGAAAGTATGAATCGAATACATTATGTGTCATGAAACCAGCAAAACATGTGGAATATGTGACTTTGTGTATATCAATTGTTTTGGTGTACATAGTTATGATCTTCAGCATAATGTACGGCGGAAGAAAAGATTATCGCTACGTAAGTTCATTTTATTAAGATTATGTATTGGGTTCCTTACAAAATTTGTAAAATTATTTCAGCTAAATCGTAACTACTTAATTCTTTGGAGTGAACAAATCTTCGTTTTAACAAGTTTCGGCATTATTGTCTGTTCCGAAATGCATAGGGTCATTGTTGAATTTATATTGCTACTCATTTATACAATAATATCGATTGTGGTATCGTATATATATATATATCTATGGTATATTCTTGACAATGATATTATATTTAAATTTTTTTAGTTTGTAATTCTATTTTCAAGAGCCATAAGAAATCCGGATTTCTTTAACATGACCACTCATGACTGGGTACTTATTGGTCAATTATATTATCTGAACTTTTATGTATTATTTATGAGCTTCGTTTGGACAATTGCTACAGGAAAAAAATTGGTATCTACTTATTTTTAGATTGGATAAAAATCTAAATTTTTGCAACTGTATAACAGTACCAAGAAATTTAACAAGAATACAACTACACTATCACAGTAATTGAATTTGTAATAAAAATTTGAAATAAACCCAATAAAGACAAAAAAGAATCAATATTTACTACTCATATTGTACATATAATTTTACATTCGAACTTCCATAACTCGAAACACCAAAATGCATGTTTTTGAACAGAGATTTTTGTTAAATGTGTCAGCTGTATTACTGTTTAATTGTAAATGTGTTAGATAAATATCTATTTCCTCCAAACCATCGTCATCATATTCCAATGCAGTTGGAGTTGGATTTACTAATGTTAATGTTGAATAATGAATGTGGTCAATGGGAAAAAAAGCCTGATCCGCAAATCTCATGGTCAGTATATTTGTCTCAAGTGTATTTGGATCCAACTACATACTCATATCCATTTATTATTTATTTTAGAATTGCCATATAAACTGCCTTAAAAATTGTATGTAATTTCTTCAGTGGTAACAATGATGAATTTGTCCAACCTTGTGTTAGAGTAAGCGCCAATATATTTGGATACTTTTGGAAGTTGCTGATTGCAGCGGCTGCTGTGTATATTTAGTGCGTCAAAAACAGTAGGCAACTTCGCTTTGCAAGCCTCTAATTTCCTTATGTTATAAGAGTCAGTGATCCCCCAAATTTGTGTTATACTGACTACTATTTACTTGCTAAGGAAAGTTTACTGGTCATGGGCATGCAATATAACGCGCTTGTCCAGAATTAGATCGAGCTACTGGACTTGTTTCATCCTCAGAATGAACTAACAATTTTTTAATTTGATAGAAAATTTACTCTATTACATTTCTGTTTATATGACAATTTTCAGGGATAAAAAAAACTATATAGACTTTCTTGTGTTCATTCTTTTTAATCTATTGTTATTTTTATTAATTAATTGTTAAGAACATTTTCCATAAATTCATTCGTTATCATTTACAAAAAAAAAAAAAAAAAAAAAACCGCGTGTGCCATTAAACACGTGATTGAAATGAACCTTCTTAAAAACATACAGAGTGAGATCATCTCAAAACAAATACAACTACATACAATATTATAAGTTTGTCAAGAAGTTTGTTATGCCGGCCACACATTATGCGATTGATTGTACAATTTCATTTTGCTTGTGGACTCTCACAACGTGTGCGGGGAAGGGCCATGGCACGATTGTATGTCAATCTGTCTGTCCGTCTGTATATTGCTTCTGGTTTCTGTGGCTTGTGTGTTAAACAATGTGTTTACGTTTGTCGTCTGTCCTCTCTTGCCCAAAAATTAGATCAAATGTGAGCTTCTGTGTGTTTCTTCGTACATTCACTTGTGATAAAATCTTTGTTTTAAGACTTTTCCGGTGGATTTTCCAAAAATTTTTACTATTTGTTGGGGATGTGGCAATTTACACATACTGTGAAAATTTGAAGTGTATATCTCGTGCTGTTCATGAGATACAGAATTGAAAAACGTGACGAGTTATATATTTTCACTCAAATTTTTAGTATAAATTTTTGCCCAACGCCGGTAAAGAAGTCACTTAAAAAAAAAAATAAATAAAATAAAAAATGCTAGTGCAATCTAATTTTTATGTATTATGAAATTTAGAAAGTTACAAATGAGGTTACCCTGTAAATTAACTCATATCTCCCTGAGTCACTCTCTGTTTCGTTTGTTTCTATTCTCTGTTAACTTAGTTGACCAACATTTATACTCTTTTTCTTGTTCTTAGATTGTCCCATTCAAATTAAGCAATAACAAAGGCAACTCTATCTACAGCGCGCAGACGCAATGTTGAAGAGCTGAGGAATTATTATTGTACAATATGTATATTTTACTCTCTAATGTATTGAGTTTTATGTTGATTGTCCTGTATTTATTTACATTATGTGCTGTGCCATACCATGGTTACGTCACAAATAAAGTTGGCCACCAAACGCATTATAATACACTCTTCAGTTCAGCTCAGCAGTAGTGCAAAATACATCAAGACATTCACTTGCAACTTTCAAAATACACAATTCAACACTCAAGTGTGTGTTTTCCATATATTTTTTCTCTTTAGCCCACTATATGTTCTTTATTTTTTTTTTAAATTGTTGTGATAGTTATAAATCAATAAAGTTTCTAAAAGAAGAAATATTTTTGTTTAGTTTGGACTTAAAATTAAAAGTGCAAAATGAATTAAATTCAAAGAATTATTATAAACAAGAATACAACAAAACATCATTAAAGCAACAATGTTGAAAGAAGAATTAAAGTGCGTAAGTTTGACAATTCCATTTAAATCAATATTTTTCCTCTCTTAAGGCTTTTTATTTTTTATTTATTAAATATGCTAAAAATATTAGTCACATGCTTTTACTTCTTAGTAATTTTAATTTGTTTTTATTTCTATTTTCATGATGTTAATTAATAAACAACACAGTTTCTTTTTCTTTTTTTTTTTAATACAATTTCATTCATTTGCATGAATCGACCAAGGATTTCCTTCATTCATTCATGTTGTGCAAGTGCATGTTATGTGTATATAATATATGTACTTATATAGTTTTACAATATTTTTATAGTTTTGTAAATACGTTCAAAAAATATTACATATCATCTTTGCATAAACACAAATATAAACAAAGAACTATAGCTACAAACAACAAAATATCGAAAATACAAAATTCAATAAGACAAAAATATAATTATTAGTTGGAAGCAAACTTGTTGTGAGAGCATAAATTTGTTGTTTCTTCTTTAACATAAATAAAAGTTTATTTTGTTGCGTTGTATAGATGAATACATTAAACAATTCACATTGTTAATTAATTAATTTTAATTTTAATTTTATCTTTAACATTTTTCCATTTCTTTTGTAAATAGTTTTTATAAATTGTGGTCTTATTTTTGCGCGTAAAACGACTTATAAAGGCAACGTTGTGTGTTGGTTGATTGATTGTTGGAGTAAAGTGACGTGACGATGATGTGATGACAGTACAAAAATGGATGTTATCAATGACATCGTCGTCTTCGTTGTCGGCATACTTCGCCTTAAGTGTTGCATATTGTTTGAATTGAAGGAAGAAGTTTCTTAGTTCGGTGGTTGTGAAACAGGATGCGAGCCACTGTCACTGCTGCTGCTACTGCCAGAAGGCAAGAATGAAACTACAAAACAAAAAAAGAGAAAAATTAATATAAAGATTTGGATAAGACCTTATTTCTTGTGTATTCCTTCTTATCTTCACTGTTCTAATGTTCAAATGAATACATTTTTAATAAATCTAATAAAATAAAGCGTGAATGAATTGAATAAAATTTACCTGTTGTTCACATGTTGCCTTATACTAATTAATTAATTAATTTAATTTAATTTAATTGTACATTATACAATACATAAATAGAATTTGTTCGTGCATTATCAACATAGTAATAGATAGTTTCTATAAGAGATTTAGAATTTGATTTAGATTTGTTCGTTTGTTTGCTTGTTTGTTTTTGTGGTTGGCAATTCACATGGACATTCAAAGTTAAACACAAAATTTCAATTGAAAAGTAACACTGTAAGTAGAATAAATAATTTTGTCAATCAATTTCGTAATCATAACCATCATCATCATCATAATGTATTAGATTTCAATAGCACATATGTATTAGCACAACCACAACCGCTTTGTCAGTATATCGAAATGAGATTCATGGGAATCGTTTTTAAGTAAATTAACCTTAACCATCTTAATTATTACATTAACATAATTCAGTAAATCTAGATTATTAGATTCTTAAGAATACTACTCGTATTAGATTAAAATCGAAACGACGACTTACCTATTATAACAATGAGCAAAACTACACCAATGACACCCATGATGATCATCATCTTCATGTTGGCCCACCATTGCTTGCGCTTAAGTTTGCCGGCCTGTTGCTCGAATTGTGAAGCGCCTTGTTCAAGTGCATCGGCTCGCTCACCCAATTCAGAGAGTTTTTGATCGCGCTCAAGAACTTTCTCGACATTGACACGCATAATGCCGACGACTTCATCGACTTTGGCCTGTGTTTGCTGCATACGCTTGTTAGACGCGTTCTGTTGATTGTTGTTGCTGGGAAAGTGATTCGTTGAGGTGGGCGGTGGTGGAAGAACAGGAAAACTGTATAAGTTTTACATATGTGGGAGGGATATTGTATGTGTAAATGAGAATAGAATTTATGCGCTCATTATCATTTGCAATGGAAATTTATTTCAACTTAAAGCAATGAAAACAAATCACTAAACGAACATTGAACAAATGAAATGATATCCAAATGACGTCACAACACATTCTCGTCTCATCGTCTATCAGCCACGGCACAACCTTTGCTCACAGTGAGTGACTTATGATAGTTGGTTGGTATGTGTGCGTGTGTGTGTGTGTGTGCGTCGTAACTTGGAAACACCCTGCAATATGTGCGCGTAAATTTTTCTTTTAATTAGTGCATTTCTACTTACTCATTGCCACCGCCAGTCGATGTAGTCGGTATGTCGTTTGAATTCTCCATTTCCGTTCTTCTTTCTTATTTGCTCGCTTTCTTTTATTTCTTTATTATATACAATGAAAACTGATTGTATTATAATTCTGAATCCGGCAAAGTCTGACCACCAATACCAATATATTAAATGCGCACTGAAAATTAAGAGAAACACATGAAATAATGTGAAGGCATATATATAAGTGCGAATTCTTTGTTGATTATTGTTATTGTGTTTTTGTTATCAATGATTCAAATTTTCTTGTTAATTTTGTTAATTTTATTGTTTTAATTAATTGCCTTCATGAAAATGAAAATGCAACAAGTGGACTGAGACTGAGAATCGCGATAATATTGTTGCCGTCTGTTTGGATTCGCTTTGCCTATGCCATTGTGTCGTTGCGTTGTTACGCCAAATTGGTTAGGTCGGTCGTCTTATCTTTATTAACTACTGTTCCATTACACTACTCCACTCCACTTCATGCCCTTTGCTTAATTCCCGTTGTCAATGTGCTGAAGATGATGATGAATCATGAGAATTGTTTGTTTTCAACTCATTTTTTTGTTTTTTCGTTTCGTTTGCAATCGACACGAATACACAAAATGCCGAACACAAAAACTTGTTGCGTCTCTTCTTCGTTTGTGTGTTATTTCTTATTATTATATACTTTTGCATTTATACACTTACCAATAATTGTACTGATTTATAGCAAAAAACAAAATATTATTTTAATAAATTTTATGTTTTATTTTTAATACTTAAGCTGACTTCTTACAGCTGAATTACAATTAATCAAATCCGAGATTTTTGTGCGTGAACTGTGAAGGTGCTAGAGTGAACGTTTTGCCCAAAGTTATCATAAATAAATCATGTTGTCGTACGATTTCGTCACAATTTTTATCGAAAACCTTTAAAGAAATCATTTTGCATCAAAAATTTGCTGAAATTTGAAATTTGCTGCATACGTGCCCCGTTTTACCATTTTAATAAATTTACCATTCCATGATCAGAAATGACTGACCATACGGTCTGCTTTGCCGCACTGTAATGAGAATGTTAAGCCCTTAAAAATACCAAAATTTGAATATGGCTGCAACTCTGTGTTATCGAAACAATCGATTATCGATTTGCTTTGTTTACAATGAATGAGTGAGATTCGTTAAAATTAAAAATTAGCAAATTTTGTGAATATTTAATAAGAAATAATAAGAATATAATAATGATTTATTTCTTTTGCAGTTCTAAATTCAAAAATTTGCAGAAAATGCAAATGAATGAAAATATGGAAAATGCATAAAACGTTTAGCACCAAATTGCTGGTGCGACTTTTGTTGCTGTTCGCTTTGGTGACAGTCGCCTCTATATGGATTCTAACGAAATGTGTTGGCTTCGAGGAGGAGCAGCTCTCGGACGATTTGTTTCAGAAATCAAATGGAGCCAATATCGCCGCAGCCAGCAGTATTGTATTGAAAGCATATCCCAGCGAAAATGGAGGCATCCATCCGTCTCCAATGTGTTCCTCGTATCACCAAGAAATCGAACGTTTAAAAGATGAACTGAGAGCTGTGAAAGCATTAAATTTGCTATTACAACATAAAATAACAACTGCAGCAAGTTCTCACAATCAGCAACAAGGACATGGTGCAAGCACCAAAATGACAAATGGAAGTTTGACGCATATGCAAAGTGCTGGCCCTGGTGGTGGGGGTAGAACGACTGCCTCTAGCCTAAGTACCAGCGGTGTCAACAGTCTGCGTTATGACTGCAGTAGTTACATACGCAAACAAGTGGGCGCAGCTGAAATTCTACATGGTTTACCATTAAACAATGAATACGAACTGATACCGTTCAATCACTTTACCTTCACACGCATCTATCCCATCGAGTTAGGCTTAGGCAAACGTGTTGTAGAGAAACCGATTGGATATAGGCGCCGTGATCTACTTGAAGTAGTCAACAAAGCGCTGGAGAGTCTCAATCGAAATCATACAACAAATAGAGTTAAGGTTAAAGCGCCAATCGAGAGTGGCAAATTCACACTTGACGATTTTGTTGAGGGCATTTATCGCACGGAACCAACTACAGGCACACAATATGAATTGTACTTTCAAAGTGCTAAGCATGCCGTAGGCGCTGCTGTGCGTAAAGTTCTTGCCATGCGTCCATTTGCACCGCTGCAGACGGTGCAATTGACAGAGGCAGCTGCCGCTGGTGGCCGTGCGACTACACGTAAACTCATACATGTGATATTACCGCTGGCTGGGCGCATTGGGACATTTGCCAGCTTTATGGACATGTTTGCCGAAGTGGCACTGAAGACAGATAAACGTGTCCGACTGATGGTTGTGTATTTCGGTGAAGAAGGTTTAACGGCAGCACGTTCTACAATTGATGCCGCTTTACGTTCGTTCGTTGGCAAATATCGACGTGATAAAGTGCAACTGGTTGCTTTGAATGAGACTTTTAGCAGAGGTAACAAAGTAACATTATAATACTTGTATGTATAAATAAGATTTCTTTCATTTAGCCAAAGCCTTGCGTGTTGGTGCCGAACGTGTGCTAAGTCCAACATCACAAATTAAGGATATTCTGCTCTTTATGTGCGACGTGGATATCATATTTAATGTGAGGTTTCTGGAACGTTGCCGTTGGAATACAGAACCAGGCAAAAAGGTGCAACTTAATGTTATATTAAAATCATGGATTTTCTATATATTGTATGTACAATAATCTAGGTTTATTATCCTGTGGTCTTCAGTTTGTACAATCCACATGTTGTCTATACACTGCAAGGCAAGCAAATACCCAGCGAAACGGAACAATTAAGCATATCAAGGGACACAGGCTTTTGGCGTGATTTTGGTTATGGCATGACCTGTCAATATCGGTAAATTGATCTCTACGCACCAACAAAATAAGTCTATTATTTATTCACTCTTCTTCTTTTCTATAGATCTGACTTTCTTCAAGTGCGCGGTTTTGACGAAGAAATTGTTGGCTGGGGCGGTGAAGATGTCATGCTCTATAGAAAGTATGTGCGCTCAAAAATCAAAATTATACGGGCCACAGATCCAGGAATTTTTCACAAATGGCATCCAAAGGTTTGCATGATTTGGTGGCTTTCAATTTTCATTCTACTTTACTATGACATTCCATTTTAGATTTGTATGGATAATAAACCCACCCAAGGCAGCAATCTGAGCGCTGATCAATATCGTGCCTGCATACGTTCACGTGCATTAAATGAAGCCTCACATGCTCAACTTGGTTTCTTGGCTTTCCGTGAAGAAATCGCTGCAGCCGCACAAGCAACAATTTCATGATGATTGCCATTTATTATTGGCTTTGCCGCTATAGTCTATGCCATATCGTAAACTTATTTGAAACGACAATAAATAAAAATTTAGCCAATCGTTGACCATAGCCAAAATATTAGTGAATCTATTCAAATATCATATATATATATAAAGAAAATATAATAAGTATAAAAGTATCTAGCTTAGTTTGTGCTTTAACTACAATATCTAATGACGATCATGCAAAGTTGTTTAATAATAAAATGTTAAAAATTAAGTAAAGAGAAACAAATAATTTATTGTCGCATTTTTGGTAATTGAGTTTTGTAAAAAAAAAAAAGAACAAAAACAAAACAACAAACAAAAACAATAAT
This sequence comes from Amiota minor, assembly GCA_037043295.1. Taxonomy (NCBI): domain Eukaryota; kingdom Metazoa; phylum Arthropoda; class Insecta; order Diptera; family Drosophilidae; genus Amiota; species Amiota minor. Next base: position 2,612,117 of record JBAMAW010001787.1, read on the forward strand.
ATTGTAATTATAAAGAAACAATCATAGTGTTCTTTCATTGATACAACTAAAAAATATACTTGATGAAGTGAGATTTAATCTTCAGAAAAACCGAAAAGAAAAAAGAAACCCCAAAAAATATAAATTATGAAAAACTAAAATATATGTACATTAAATTGTTTTAAATTAACAACTTCATTATCAAAGATACGCACGCGTCGCTCTGTACAATGACCTTATATTGGGTTCGATGAGCATAGTAAAGATGCCGCCGACACTGACACTTGTTGATGGCAGCCAGCACTTAGAAGTAGTGGGAGTAAGACTTAGAAAAGACGTCTATGTCTTATGCAAACCCACTGGCAATGCTTCGCATGACAGAATCCAACCTCAACGTGTCTGTCAACAATGACGCATAAAAATAAGGGAGCTTAAGAGTCGCCATCAACTAATTCAAGTACATTTCTACTTGTTTAATAAGTCTTTATGGTCATGGTAAGATGGAATTACGATAACTGAAAATACTCATCATCCTTTATTTATGATGAGCTAATGCCACTAGTTGGTGTACAATTTAGTAAGTTTATTTATTCTAAATTGTGTTACTTACTTGTATTTGGTTAGAACATTTTGCTGTTCGACAACTTCCGTCATTTAAAGCGTTCATTTTGAGAAATTTCACACTTGAGATCAGCAGCGAGAGGGTTCATTTACTCTTGATGTATGACTTCGGTTGGCTTCATTTTGATTAATTGTGGGTGGAATCACAGGTGTTACTGTAAAGCGTAGTAGTTTTTCCTATCATTAATTAACTTTGTTTGTTTGCCTATTTTTAATTGTTGATCTTAGTCATTTGAACAAAGTCGGGAACCCTTAAATGTTTTTATTCTATCATCTTTTGTTGAGCTATTAATAACTTGAAACTCACTCACTCACTCATAGATTTAAAATCCAGATTAGATTTTAGTTAAGAATTTCGCTTAGTTTATAGTTAACTTTTGTGAAAATGTTATTGTTAAATAAAAATTAATTAAGGATTGAATTAGTGAAAATGAAATCACTTTACAATGACGCAATTTGTAAGGTTTGGAATACATTAGTTTATGAACTGAAATGTTAATTGAATAGAGGAAAACCCTGAATGATATCAGCATGAAAACATAATCAGAATCATTGTAAGTAAGAGACCCCATGAAGTGTTTGTAGTAGAAATGATCAAAGTTATCTGAGTCTGCCCATTTCTCAGCTTTTGAGCAATCGAACTAAAATTAGCAATCGAACTAAAATTAGATTTTCATATAAATTGTTCCATCAATTAAAATTTCTGTATGCCGAAGTTTGTTTTAGGAACTAAGAACTTTCATAATAAAAATGTTAATAAATACCATTTTGCCGGAGACCTTGATCATCAGTTTATGAGATTTAGGATAATAAAATCGTATGACTCCAATACCAATCCTCAGGTGAATCATGTTCCATAACTAGGTCTGATCCTGTGCAAGCACCTCACCTGGCTTGCCCATGTGAAGAGCATGACAGAGTGCTGCTATCAAGAGATGAAGAAATTGAAGTATTGGTCTCAGTTTATATGAGGGACCACTGCTCATTTTCAACATCAAAATTTACAAACAACATAAAATAAGAACTTACGGCGCATATCTAATGCATCGTGGTTTGTCAAGAATACACCATATTGCATCGTGATCTTATCCAACTGATGCCAACGCTGATCGACGAAATTATTTTCTTCAATGACCCATTGCTGTATAACCCTAGTCAACATTATCTAAGCCCTTGTAAATATCCTTATGATGATGAATGATGATGAAATGTATAAAAACTATCTGGTTATTTCACTTTTTAAAAACATTACCAAAAAAAAAAAAACAGAAAAATTAACAATGAATACTGTGTTCTTTTAACCATGTAAAGTTGATTGGCAGCAGCCAAAGTGATCCGTCTACAAGAAGCCATAACTACCTTGAATTTCAATGAAATCGTAAGCAGTTAGATCCTCCAAACTAAGTTGTAAGTCAATGTTTTTGTTTTTAAATATCTTTTTGTTGACCTCAAGTTTATTTATGTCAATTTCAATGGATTAAAAGATTCCCAACCTCTTTTGGTTTTTTTAAATTTCATTTGGTTTATTTGTTTTTTATCAATTAACTGGAATCAGCAACTCAAACCTTAACCCAACCCACTATGGAATATTAAGAAATTTTGAAATATTGTAGTTTGTTGTATAATCGACTTAAATATTTCATCATATCCTCATAAAAATTCTTCGTAATTGACATTGAAAATTCTTTGGTTTCTTTTTCTCTGTTTTGTTTCTCTGACTTAACTTCGAGGCATCGCTGCTGTGGATTGCATGTCAAGTGTTAAAATGTGACGCCCCGAAAAAGTGATTCCTACACAAACACAAACACACACACACACACACATACACACAAAACCGCATTATCATAAGTATAATAATATTATAGAACTCTATATAAAGATTTGAACCTGAACGCTACGAAGCGTCAAATTCCGAGAGCGGTGGCATCTGTCGCTTGGTTAACTCAATTTTGTTGTTGTTGTTTTCATTTGGAGTCGACGATCTCGCGCTTCAGTGCGCTCCTCTTTAGCAATGAGTATCTCAACTATAAACAACAGTCATTAAATCTATAGCATTCTAACCAAGAGCAGAGCAGATTGAGATACATTTCGCCGGTCGAATATATAACAGCAATTTTTGGCCATTTCATGCTCATTCGTTTGTTGTATTTCAGTTGCGATACTCAGAATCAAAAACTACAAAAATTTCAACTGTGACAAGTGGACAACGAACACTCTATTCGATATTAATTTATTAATAAAAATAATTTTTAAGGATCACAGGATTTTGTGCTGAACAAAAAAAAAAAAAAAAACATTTAGTAAATTTGAGTGACGAAATTTTTATAAAGTGTCGGTTAAATAATTTGTTTTGTGGATTAATTTTCATAATTGAGAAAACGAAACAAAAGAAATGACTAAAATAAAAATGCATAAATTACAAATGGTGAGTATTTCGACCTTGGAACAAAACTTTCCCTTTCACTTCAATAGAATAGAAAGATTAGAAATGGATGACATTGGTTAATTTTTTTTATGTGCTCATTTTTTTTTTAGTAAACAAAAGTTTTTAATGAGATTCTAAACAATTAATTCAAAGAACAAAGGGTATTAAGAACTTATGTGAGGAAAATCTAGATTTAAAATATATAAACTATTGGGTTGGTGGAAAAGTAAAGAAAATGAGAATTATGTTTCAACAATTTTTTTCATATAATAAAGGAACTTTATTTCATCAAATATTTGCCATTGTTATTGATAACCTTTTGCCATCTTTCGGGTAAAAAAATAATCTCGTCTTTGTAGAAATTCTGGGATTTCTGATCAAAAAACTGGGGCAATACCGTTTTCTGTCGCTTGGGGAATTCATTGTTACTCCATCAAGATAATTCTGCATGGAGCGAAATAAATGGTTATCAGATGTTGCTAGGTCCGGACTATATGGTGGGTGCATTAACACTTCCCAACGAGTTCCCTCAATTTTTGCTGAGTCATCAAAAATGTGTGTGACCTAGCGTTGTCGTGGTGGAAGACTATGCCTTTTCTGTTTACTAATTGTGGCCGTTTTTCCTTCAACGCTGCATTTAGTCTTTTTACTTGTGACAATAGAGCTCCGAAGTTATCGTTTGCCTAGGTGAGAGCAACTCGTAATGCATAGGACCTTTGCAATCCCACCAAATGCACAGCAACAACTTCCTCGTAGTTAGCGCCTGCTTTGCAATGGCGCGGGCTCACCTTGCTTAGACCATGACCTTTTTCTCACATTTTTGTCGTATGCTATTCATTTTTTATCGCCAGTTATCAATTTGGATAGGAAAGGTTGCAAATCATTCCGTTTCAGTAACATTTCGCAAATTGAAATGCGATCAATAAGATTTTTTTCTGTCAAATTGTGTGGTACCCAAACATCTAGCTTTTTTGCATAGCCCGCCTGTTTTAAATGGTCTAAAACTGTCGTATGGTGGATACCAAGGTCCTTAGCGATGTCACGGGTACTTATGTGCGTCTTTCGCATTGAAATTTCTTGAACAAAATCGCGTAAACCATTTCCATGATGTCCACAAATTTTTTTATGAGCTTTCGCTGCGAATTAATCCTTTTCATAGAAATACAAGATATTGTAACGAATTTTCTCTGTTTCGGCACTCATTTCCTTTACGCAAAAACAGCAGATTTAATAACCACTTGTTCATTGTTTTAGCAGCATGGTTTTACCAAGGTTGCCACCTTTTCATTGTTGTATAGCATTCCCAGAACGGGAAAAATCTAGCAATTCAAATTTTCGGAAGTTACTTTTCCACCAACCCAATATAAATGAAAATGATTATGTAAATGTAACCTTTGAGATACATTCAGAACTGAAGGATAATTTAATAATAATTTTGGCCAAAATATTTTAAAATAGCCTCAAAATCCCAAATGTTAAATCCGCAAAGGAAAATACAGAATTCTTAGTATTTAACCTTTTTGTTTTTTATCGTTTTCTAGTAAGAAAGTAGTTTTTATAATATGAACCAATAGAAAAGCATGGACCCACATGTGGAGTTTCTAGATTGATGAAGATTAACGAAGCAGATTAGACTTACACAGGTTAGGTAAGGATACACATAGGGTGTATTACTTGTGAATAGAAAGTTATAAGTAGAATATGGATTAATAAGTATATTGGGTTGGCAACTCAGTTCCCGACGTTATCGGGCCATTCCTTGCGCTGCTTAGTATCATTGTACAGGCACAATTTTTGAGAGATTGTGGCTCTTTGATTTTTGCTGTTGTCATTTAAAGCATGCGGATCCCATGCCCTACACTTTAAAATCAATCCCATCGAGTGAATAAATCTCCTTTATAGCAATTTTAAACCATTCCATTTTATCTGCAAAATCCCTTGTCGTTTAACGCGAATTTTCATGCAGGCAGCTAGAAAAATAGAACGAAATATTCTCTTTCGAATGGTTTAATAATTAAAAACAGACTGGAAGTTATGGTAGTTACCAGCCTAGAAAGATCATTTCGAAGATCAAAAAAGATAGATCATTGATTATTTACATGATGAACCACTAGATGTAATTTGTTACATATTAATTGATGTTATGATTACTGAAATATTAGATTCCATGAGAAGGATTTTTTAAAATTTGTATGATTTAATAAACATAAAATTAAAAATTCTTAACTCTCCTGATAGTTGGAAAAGACTATAAAACTTTTTTATTTTTGGTTTGATTTTTTTTTTGAAACAATTGGAAAATGAGTAAGCCAAATTTTATTTTTTTCCTTTTCTATGTGTGGCAATAATGATGACAACGACCCTTTATTAAAATCATCACATATGAATTCCAATACAAAGACAAAGAAATAATAATTATTCTACCCGCCGACCAACTAGTCGACAGACAGTGAGTCAGACAGCCGTCACCCATGTAGTATGGATTTGAATGTGTTGGTACTAAACACTAATGTAAGCGAAATTTGGCCGCGAAGATTTTTAACTCTAAAATCAAATTGAACCGGACCAAGCATAACCGGAAGTGGTTCCTGATGCTTGGCTAACAAAGCGTAGCGAACTCACTCGAATTTTTCATGATTAACTTTTGGCTTACACATATTAACATACTATTGTATCTACATATCTAGATACGAGTATGTACAATATATTGTACTATTTTTTTTATTTTTTATTTTTGTTTTTAGATGATATTCATTTAAAGGCTAATAAGTATGAGAAGAAATGATGTCAATGCTATTTATTTAAATTAATAATAATAATGAATTTTAGAAAAAAAAAAATTTTTTTTTATATTATTAAAAGTTTGGTTACAATGGAATAAAATAGGAATGAAATTCATTTGAAGTTCTTACTAAGTGTTGATTAGATTACATAATATGATTCCATTCTATAGTTTCTCATATTTCATGCTATTTGACATGCAATGAAGAGTTCAATTGCCTTGTCTCAATGGTGTTAGGAGTTAAATTGTTTCTAAAAGCATTAATTTCTATAAAGTGAAGATCAATTATGTCTGCTACCGTCGATATTTGTGGTCATGATGATGGTGATGATTATGGTAATGATGCTGGCCCAGTTGGGCGTTCAACCGTGAAATATGTTTATTGGCATTTGTTCAACTCTCCGTGCGTGCGTGAATGAATTTACATGTGATGTGACAACGATCAAATCGATAAGGAATCTTTATTATTGTATGCTTTTATTCATTTCAGTTATTTTGTGCTCTATTTCTGATAGTACAAAGTACATGGGTTAATGCTGTAACAAAGGCGTTGGATGTTGCTGATAAGGAAGGCTCAAAGGGTATTTCATTGAGCAAAGTGCTGCCAGGCAAAAGTCGACAATCGCGTTGTGTACGCTGTTATGAGGATCGGTATTATGGCAGCAGTGCTAGTAGCGGTGGTGGTGGTGGTGGTGGTGGTTTTGGTGGTGGTGGTGGCGGCTATGGTAGTCGTTCGTCTGGAGATGATCGCAGCTCTTGGTATTATCCTATGAGCTATGATCGTTATGATGATCGCAGTTATAGAGATCGTGACTATTATTCGAATTATCGCGATGATCGTTACACGCCTCGTACGTATGACCGTTATGAGAGCCGAGGCTATGATGATTATCGTCGGGGTAGTAGCTATGGTACATCCGATCGCGGTTATGGCTATGGCTTTGATAACACGCAAAGAGATCGTTACTCAAATGATCGTTATGGGGACAATTATCGCGGTGAGTATTGCTTTATCATTGAAATTACTGAGCACTTTATATTTTTTTGTTTTTTTTTTTGTTTTCAATTTCATCTCATTGGGAATAGATCGGTCTTATGATCGTTATCGCGGCGCCAGCTATGATCGGTATGATCGCTATGAACGTGATCCTTATGACCGTTATTATTCAAGGTATGATTTCCGTAACTATCGGCCATGGGATGAGACCTACAGGTATCGAAACCATGTTTCTCTCTTCATTTAATTATTATTTCGATTTGATTTTTTGTTTGGTAAATTGATGTTGTAAACTTTCCGAAATTTTTTCTTACATAAAACAACAACAACAACAACAACAACAACAATAACAACATATGTATTAAAATTTACATGAAAACGAAACACGCAACAAATCCACAAAACACAATAAAACATCACAACAATTGGATGATCAACAACTGAACTCTTTGGGGAACTCAATGCACAATTTCATCTTCTACTACCACTTACAATATTTTCTTGAATCTCGTACACTACTTTACTCACACAAATGTATTGCACACATACACAACAAAAAACACAAACGCGTCATGGACACAGAGGACAATCGGGGTTCGATAATTCCGGACGCGGTTACTACTTTGCCACCGAAACCGATGACCGCCCTAGCCCCAATTACAATCGCGAACGCGAACGTTCTCCATCGCCCTGCGGCTATTTGATCTCAAATTGTCCTTATGGTAACTCCGATGATCGAGGAACTAAGGTTTCCTCCAATGCCATAGACAGTGGTAACCAGCATGGTGGCCACACAAGTGTAATTGGTAAAACTTCAGAAGGCAATTCAAAGAATGGTCAAAATAGTTGGACCTACATGAATGAACAGGACAAGGAAGATGGACGTGGTGGCAGTGGTGGTAGTGGTAGTAGCAGCGGCGCTGGTGGCGGTAATGGAGGTAACGGTGGCAGTAGAAACCGTGAGCAAGATCTACAGAGGTAAGTTGTAGTGCATTTGAATGTGTCACAAACGTGGATATTGATAAAGGATTCTTATAAACAAATTTCATTTTTAAAACAATTGCTTTGCGAAAACCTGTGTAAAGAATTGATAAAATCATTAAGAAAAGGTTTGCTCTCCTTTCGCCCCTCATAGCTCTTCCTATGGTGGCCGACCGCCACGACCTCTAAGCGGTAGTTATCTCTTCGATCGCGAGAGTAATGTCATCGTTAATGCCGCAGGTCAGAATGAGATTGCAAATGCCAGTGAAGGTAACGCAAATGGCGCTGAAGGCATCACAGATGCCAGTAAATCCGGTAGCGCATAGGATTGTTGATCGCCGAAGATGCGCAGACGCAAAAATGGCACTTCGGTGCCGCTGAAACTACTTACTTATGAATTGGACCAACATCCCTTTTCCGTATTTATGCGTAGCATTTAAGTAAATTGTATGTGAATGCGCACACATGTGAATTCTAACAAATTGCAAAATAAACTTTAAAATAAAAATAACCAATTTATCTTGTGTTCTTAATTTCTTCTTAATTGGAAAACTTCTAATTGCCAAAAGTGACAATGTTCCTGTGATTTATTGGTGTACAAATTTATTTATTTTTTGTTCGGAATTTACATTTTTATAATTTAAAATTTCTTTATAGAAAAAAACAAATTTCATTCATAATTCATTGTTTTGTAATATAAAAAAAAAAAAAGATAAGAAATGAGTAAATGAAAAAATTAAATAAAAGAAAAATCAATAAAAGTGAAAAAAGGAAAACACAAAAATACATTAACAAAAGAATGTAATAATTAATGAATATAAGTAATATTTTAATGAAAACATAATTAAATAAATAAATAAATTGAAAAATTAAATAAAAAATAAAATAAAATTATATTAAATTAAATCAACATTAAAAAATATAATTGTTAAAATAATAAAATTCAAATTAAATGATTAATAAATAGCAATAAACATATAAATATGGAAAATTAACAATATTAAAATAATATTACATAAAAAATAATAAGTAATTTATAAATAAATAAAACTGTTAAAAATAAATAAAGAAAAACAAAAAAAAGTTTATATAATAAAATTAATTAAATGGTTAATAAATAACAAATAAATATATAAGTATGAATTAAAATTTAATATAACAAACTTAAAATATTATAAAAATACATAATAAACAAGATAATAATAAAAGTTATAGACAAAATTTAATTGAAAATTTAAACATAAAAAATAAAATATAATCAAAATAATAATAAAAAAAAAATAAATGTATGTATAAATATAAATAAACTAAACAAAATAATTTAAATTTATAGTAAAATTATATGAAAAGGAACCATAAAGAAAATATACATAAAATTAATAAAAACAATGAAAATATAAAATATTAATATTAAAATAATTAAAGAAATAAAACAATAATTTTTATAAAAATATAATTTGTGATTTTTCCAAATTAAATTATAATCAAAATGAAATAAGATTAAAATGATAATTTAATGAAATATAAAAATTTGATGAAAATTGAAAAAAAAAAGTCATAAACAACCTAAACATTTTGTACAAAAAACAAAAATTAAAATAATAAAAAATAAATAAGAATAGCTTAACGTAAAACAACTTAGTAATGAAAAATGTATATAAGAAAAATATAAAAAATTAATAGAAAATTAATAAAATTAAATAATATATAATAAACGTAATAAATATTAAATTATGTTAATGAAAAGAATGTATAAAAAAATTAAAAAAAAATAAAAAATAAAATAAACTTAAACATTTTAAAATAAAAGTATAAATTGAAAAAAATCTTAAAATATCAAAGAATTGGCAAATAAATGTAAATGAAAATAAAAACTTTTATTCATTTTAAAAAAATTTATAAAAAATAAATAAAAGTCAATACAAATAATAATTAAGAGATAAATAAACGAATTAAATTTGAAAATTATAAGTAATTAAAAGAAAATAATAAACTTACCGAACTGAAGAAACTGAAGACAAAAAATATCAATTGTGGCAAAGAAAGAAACAAAACAAACGAAAATCGATGATATGAAGAATATTATATAGTAATTAGGTAAATTTAGGACAAAAATTAAAACAAAAATAGGCCCATAACAATAATAATAAAAAATAAAAAAAAAAAATTCGAAAAAAACGAAAAACACTTTTGCTATTGGCAATATTTGTCGTTAAAAATTTCCCACTTATTATCCAATTATCTTATTACAATTTTCTTTTCACTTCCTGAAACTTTCAACAAGAATATTGTTAGACCAACAAATTTATAGTGATAAAAAATATTTCAAGAAAATTAAATTAAATTGATAAAAAAAGAAAAACTAAAAATAACGAAAGGCACATTTAATAATGAAATTAAAAAGATTGAACTCATTATGCATTTGAATTTTAGTATTGTCGTCTTAATCTGAAACGCAGTCGAAGGTGTTGAGGATTTGAATACTGGAAGTTGCTCATGTTGCTTGCTGATGATGAACTATGTTCTGATTTTGATCCTGAATCATGATCCTTATGTTTATTTCAAATTGTATTATTATTAAAAAATACTGAAGCGATTTTTAGATATTGAAAACATTTCAGTCATCGTTGAATCGAATTTGTAGTACTTGATCTTTATATCAACAATCAGTCTTTTTTTTTTTATATTATATTGTACTTATTTTCCGGACTTCTTACAAAGAGTTCTGAAGAATAAGGGTTGAAGTTGGTATTCTTGTTGTTGTACATTGTTGAAGTCATATTCCTTATAGTTTTTAGCTGTTGTTGTACTATATTTCAAAAGGATTTGTCGATATTGAAAGTGTTCAAATCATGTTAGAAGAAGATTTTGATCTGAAATTTCGTCTGTTTCTTGATTATTCTATCCATCTGCAACACTATTGAAGATGAGTATTTTGATAATCTCCTTTTGTTGCACAATATTGTGATGTTAATCCTCTTGGTTGATACGAGGCTCATAAGACTTGTAGTATTTTAAAGTATGTTGTTTTGAGTTGAGGTAGCTAGTACCTTCATCATCGTATAGTATTTGACTTTGATCTTTAATAAAAGGGCTATAAAATCTTGATTATTTTTACCATTTTGTCATGGATTTGTTACCAAAACTGATTTATCATTGTTTGATAGTTCAGGAAGTCCTGGATCTGATCTGAAATTTGCAATTTGATTTAAAGTTTATTTTCTAGTGTCTTGCTTGTTAATGATGATAATTCCTAGATCAATTCATATATGTACATATTATTGTTTTGTCTATATTAATTAATTTTAGTTTGAAACATTTACTACTTACAGATTTTGTTTTAGTCTTCAATTGTTAGACACTGAAATACTCTTTTAAGGTTTGTAAGTCCAACAATTTATGTTGGACCCAAGAGCCCTTTGTGTTCAACACAAGATCAAATTAATACTATACTAACTATGCTCTATGTATTCTTTTCGTTTGAATTTATGTTATGCCCTTTTTCAATTAGATCTTAACATTGTCAAACACAAAACAGAACTGTGACATCGAGAACGATGCAATGAACTTAAATACCATCCAGGAACCACCACCATCTGCAAGACGAGAACCAGTTCTGGATCTTTCTTGAAAATACTTTCGCATGAAATTATGTGTATCTATCTACATACAGAACAAACCACATCAAACATTCAACAATTTTTGGAGGGTTGAAAGTGAATTGAATTGGAAAACTTTTTATGCTGGTATTTTATATTGTTAGGGCGCTCTGCAGTAGCAGTCTGGATTATTTATGAGAATGGGAAATTGTTGTTGCATTTGAGAAGATTGGTTGCCATTCTGGCTACCAGTTGAGTGCATTATTAATTAAGTAGATGGACGGAAGACAAAGAAATACTTCCACATGCAATAATATTTATGCCGTGAGAAAGAACTTCTAATGCGTGCATTTCATTTTCATGATTTTCTATACTAGCAAACATGAATGGAAATGAATCAAGTTTTCTTTTCCAGGATATCATGGTATGTTAACGCTACTTCATTATGATTTAAAGGTAACTTTTCACTTTTAAATATTATTATTATGGGATACCGTGAGATAAAATATACATACATACATACATACATACAATGTGACAAGGGTGATTACTTTACGTTACATATATATATATACATATGTAAGTGTTTTGAATTATAATGAAATAAGGGTGTTGCGCTTGCGCGCGCTTTTTCCTGTCATGTAAGCTAGTGGAAATAATGAGTAACCGAAAAAAAAGACTGCAATTATGCTGGTTAACTAACGGACGATCGTTTGATTCGTTGGAGGGCGTTTAGATGAGTCCGTTGGCACGCTACTGGTATTTAATTTCCGTCTCTATTCTCTGTCTCTGGTCTAAATTGCAATTATGTATAAGTTATTTGTGTTGCGTGTGATTGGAGGCTATGCGGGTTAAGCGTGGCATAAGAGTGCAGCAAAATACAGCTGCCAATGTTCAAAAAATGTAGTCCTGCTTGTCACAAGGAAATAAAAAAAAAAAATTAGAATCATTTACTATATGCAAATATAATTTTATTTACTATAAATTTAAAGAAATGAAAGTCACAAATCTAAGTATATATCTACAAGTCTATATAGCCTATATAGTACTTACAACATATATGCAATAACAAAACTGCAATCTTGACTAAAATTTATCAAAACTTTCTTATGTCTATGCATGGAAAACTGCCCTTTTGGTTTGAGTAAACAGATGCATGAATTTCAACTAAACTATTAACATGACCTGAACATTTGACTATAAAAATAAGTTAGAACTAGTTTCTCCATTAGTCAATTAGTCAATCAACTCTGTTTGATTCCATTTGAAGAAAACTGCTATTGAAACTTCGCTTCTATTCGTGGAAAGTGCTTTTTGGAAACACATTTGATCAGAAAGAATATCATAGGAATGATTTCGATGTAAAGCTAAAAGTATAAATACAGATGTTCTCGCCTTTTACAAACTTTTGAAAGGATTTTGAAACGAGAAAGTTGATAATCAGACAAATTGAAGAAATGACAATGGAACGAGTAAAAATCACCTTCGAAATTCAGTATTATTTATTAAACAATCTGGAATTTTCTTTCACTTATAAACATTTCTTTTTAAACTCTTCAATCAGTGAATAGTCTTATAAATTTGTCATAAAGATCGCATAAAGTATACACAAGTATATAATGTTGATGTCTTTTTCTCCGACTGTATTTATGATAAATAATCCCTCAGTTTTTAAACTAAAGAGCTCGAAATTCGCACAAAGTTTTCTATTTACCAGATCGGACCCATACAAACCCAAATTCAAATTCATGTTCTTATTATTATTTGTCAAAAAGATCGCATAAAGTATATACAAGTATATATATGTATGTACAATATTGTTTTTTGATCAGCTCGACGATACGATGTCATGTCTGTTTGTCCGACTGTATTTATGCAAAATAATCCCTTAGTTTTTGAGTTAGAGAGTTGAAATTTCGCAGGAAGTTTTCTATTTACCAGACGCTGTAATCCAAATTCAAATTCATGTTCTTATTAGAAAAACTTATCCATACTCACGAACAATGTAAATGTAAAATTCAGATCCTAAGATTACTGGTATGTATATATATGTTTAGCTCTCCTACAAACCCCAATTCATATTCATGACCTTAATAGAAAAACTTTTTGTTTTTGTATTATTGAACTGAAATTTGAATAGCATAAGTCAAGACCCTCAATAGCTTCCATATAAATATTTCGGGTTTCAATGTTAAAATGCTGTATGTATATACTGACTCTACACTGAACATAAGTGAAATCAATAATGAAATATTTCTGAACGATAATAATAACAGGGATGCATGAAGAGCAAAACATTTTTTTTTTTTTTTTGTTATTATATCATTTATTATGTCAGTAACATTATCCCGCTTATGCGTAAGATAAGTTGTGAGGTCGATGAAAATTTACAGGGATTGATTTTAGATTAGTTTACAAACAGAAGGAAGATTGTATTGGTTATGTGATGGCAAGTCATTTGGAAGCAAATTTTTTTTAGAAAGCTTTGAATCACAGTCCTTGGTAGCGATTCTGCAAGCGGTGTAACCAAAGTCTGTCAATATAAGGATTTTTTTCCAAGTTTGGCGTTTGTCAAGGTGAAACCTGAAACATTTTACAGCTGTAGATTCTACTATTATTGGATGAGAAAATGTTAACAGATGCTGCGCAAGAATGCATCGAGTTCAGATCTTCTTGCAATTTAAGATGACAAGCAGCATCATAAAACCAAAGGCAAAGTTTTACATTATCAACGCACATGATCTCACGAGAATTAGAGATGTAGAGAGGAAGAATCATTTATCATTTAGTCTCCCTTAACATTATTTTCATCGAAATTAAAAGAAACAGGAAACCAACATGGGATAATTAAACTAAAAAAACAAACAAAAATAAAACTTATGAAATCCGTTAAATAAAAAAATGCAACATATCCAATTTGTCGGAAATATTTCCATCAAAATTTAGGGGAAGATAGTTTAGAAATGGAATAAAGAATGAGCTTAATCATCGCCTCCGTTCGAAAGTTGTTCTTAACATAATTTTCATCAAAAGTTAAAAGAAGAAGAATTCCAACAAAGGATAATTAAACCAAAAAACAAACAAAAATACAACAAAAGAAATCTGGACAGTAAAAAAATTGCAACATTATTCAGGGAGTGACATTTGGAGTTTTAGATTTAATAATATTAGATTTTTAAACAATAAAAGAAAGAAAAATACAAAATTGGGGTAATTAAAACAAAAAACAAACAAAAACATAACTTATAAAATCAATTAAATAAAAATTAACATTACTTCTTATATGTACCAAATATTTCCATCAAAATTTAGAGTAAGATAGTTAAAAAATGGAAGAAAAAATGAACACAGCTATTTCCATCGAAATTAAAAGAAACAGGAAACCAACATGGGATAATTAAACTAAAAAAACAAACAAAAATAAAACTTATGAAATCCGTTAAATAAAAAAATGCATCCAATTTGTCGGAAATATTTCCATCAAAATTTAGAGTAAAATAGTTAAAAAATGGAAGAAAAAATGAACACAGCTTTCATCATTTCCAAATCAAAGGATAATCAAAAAAACAAACAAAAATAAAACTTATGAAATCAGTTAAATAAAAAAAATGTAACATCCATCATATCCAATATGTCGCAAATATTTCCATCAAAATTTACGTTAAGATAGTTTCAAAATGGAAGAGAGAATGACTTTATTAACACCGTCATATTATTTTCATTCCATATTAAAAAAAAAAAAAAAAAAAAAATATTGAGAAACGTGGGAATATTAAACCAAAAATCAAACAAAGCCAGAATATAAGACACTTTCAATGGGTATTTACTAAGTCTCACGATTTGTAACATTGATATAACAAAATGCAATATTATTTAATAGTAAAAATAAAAACATATAATAAATGAAATATGAAAATCATTAAATTAACACGAAACAAATTCTCATATATCATTTAATCATTTTAAAAAAGAAAAAGATATAAATAATCACAATGAGCAGAAATTAAAACTTAAAAAAAAAAAAAAAAACCCAACTGAATATTCCCAAAAATTATTTCCTTTACTTTTATTGAAAAAAGAAAATGAAGAAAATAACTCCTTGCAGTGTTTTGCTTTAGAAAGAAATTTTTAAAAAAGGAAAATATATAAATAATCACAAAGAGCAGAAATTAAAACTTTTAAATCAAAAAAATTACTAAAACTTTATGCTTTTGGCAACAAACTGATCGCCGGTTGATTTCCTTCGTTTATTTTGAAAAGAAAGTAAAGAAAATGATAATAAATTAATACAACTAAAAATTAATACCAAAAAAACGTTAATATCACCCGCTAAATAAATGAGTTGAGGGCACTTTAGATGGGCACTTTTTATTTAAATTTTATATGCCTAATATTTTAAGAGCTGTTAATATTTAGTACGAATTATGAATTACGTATTTCGTATGGAAAAATGTATTGCTTCATTCCCTGATTAATAAAACTGAAATTATTAAAGAAAGAAAGGACATTTTTTACATAATAACATTTAAGATAGGCGCGAATATCTGAAGTGGAGGAGAACTTAGAAAATCATACATAATTATGTAATAGTCCTAGGAATTTTGTGTCCCTCTTTAGGTCCATAATATAATAATTTATTTATGTAACAACACCCACCAAAAATCTTTGTTGAGTCTAGAAATTGTTAGCCAATTTGTGTTTATAATAAATTTTGTAAAGAACTGTAAGAATTTTAAGTCGGAAAGTAATTTAACCTCAACCGGCATGAGGAATGGACATTTTGCATTTTATTTTTTCTGGCTCTTGGTTTTAAAAAGATTGAATAGTTGGAAAAATTAATTTGGGGACCCCATATGCCGGTAATAGCAATGTGGATCCCCAGATTTTAGTTTAAGGAATGCTGACATGAAAATATTCTTTATAGGAAACAAAGTCTGCAATGTCTTCATAAGGATTGCTGTGATTTTTGCCTTCTTTTTGTTTTCGTTTTTTATGAAAAACTTCTTGAACGAATAATTGAAAATTTTCTCTTTATGGATCACAGATTTATTTAAAGATCTTTTGAATAGATAAATGCCTATGTCTATAATCAATTCAAAATTTTAATGCATTTGTTTTCACACTTCGACACACGGTAACCAAGTATCTGCATCTGGCCTTTCTTTTTATGAATTTTGGTTTTTGTTTGTGAAAATTTTTGGATTTTTCATATATTCATATAAAAATATAGAATGTGGTAGATCTTTTTTTTAAAAATAGCAAACGAATTTCTATAAAACGCGCCTATTATTTTTATTGTGATATCATTCTTATGGTTACAGTGCTGTTGTTGTTGTTGTTGTTGTTGATGATGATAATGATGATGTTGTTGGCGCATTTGACGCGAGTTATGATGACGATGTTTACGTAGCTCAAATGCCACCAGCAAACGTCAATGTGTTGCTTTGTCATTTTGTTTGACTCCATCACACTTGTTAGTAACAGACAGTCAGACAGACGGACGGACGAACGAATAGACATACACAATCGTCCTCCTCATCGACAGATACTACTTCGTTGTTGGCATAGTCTTCGTCGTCGTCGTAGTTATTGTCGTTGTCTTCAAAATCGGCAACGGATGTCGTTCTACTGCGGTTGCTGGCTTCGCAGTGGCCACAAGTATCTAAGTATCTATAGTTGGATTCCAAACGTGCGGTTGTTCACTTGTTGCGCTTCTCATTTGTTATTGATGTTGATATTTGCTTGGTCGGTCCGACGGTCGATGTTTTTTTAGCGAAAGATACTAAAGTATCGACTCTCCTGAAGACAATAATTACTAAATGCGTTGTACTTTATCTTTAGCGTGCGTGTTCATCAGTTTCCATCCACTTGTGTGAGTCGAGTCGTCTATTTTGCCGGTGCCGGTACCGCGGGGCGTTTACATAACCCATTGTACATAGTATTTATTCCCTGTGTGTCCATTCTATTTTGAGGTCAACGCTTTCAGTAGGTCAACAGAACGTGCGACCGACGACATATGGCTGACGGGGATCCATGCTTTAGTGCTAACAACTAAAAGACAGGGAAAGTTTACTTGCGGCGCGTGCCATATCCGGGAGTGAAAACTATTGTATGTAGTATATTTTTCTATTGCTATGCTATGCCTAAGTAGGCTATGTA
The DNA here is from genome assembly GCA_037043295.1 of Amiota minor. Lineage (NCBI taxonomy): Eukaryota > Metazoa > Arthropoda > Insecta > Diptera > Drosophilidae > Amiota > Amiota minor. The sequence continues at coordinate 2,629,660 of JBAMAW010001787.1, forward strand.
ATTGTTATTGTCCTGTGAGATAGTGATTGAGTTAGAGTCACTTATATGGTATCGTCATATGTATTGTATTTGTAAAGCAAAATATCTATCCACCTCAAGCGGAATGCCATCCCGCTATTCATAATATCGTTAATCGATGGTTGTCGCCCCTTCAAAGCCAAACTACACAAATACACAACAATAAGAAACATCAAAGTGTGTAAAAATGCGATGATAATGACAATGATGATTATGATAATGACGATGACGATGACGACGATGATATGACGAAGACAACAGCGACTTTGTTGATTATGATAAAAACAATGATTATGATGATGATGATAATAATAAAGCTGTAATGATGATGAGAAGGATGACGACTACTTATGCGCTGTCGTTGGCGCAGCTCAGCTACTGCTGCGTTGTATTTGTGTAACTGAGTGTATTGCTTGGTTAGTGATATAGCTGGAGCGGTATATCTTGGCCAGCATGTCACTTAGTATCAACAGAGTGCTTGTCGCGTTCAATTTGTGTAATGCACACCTGGAAAAATACGAGCGGAAAGTCTAAAAAGAAAAGCGAGAATATAAAAAGCAAGAAGACAACCATAAATATACAAAAATAAGACGCGAAGAAAGCGTAAACAAACTTACTAAATACAAGGGCAGTGTCAACTCTTGTTGCCACTCGCTCACTCACCCACCTACTCTTCTTAGGTGGGTGTGGGTGTAACTGTGTACGCGTGTATCTGTGTGTCTGCCTCAAGGTCGCATCGAGTCGATTGTCACCAGCACAAAGTGTTTATTAGTCCATAAAATATCCCCAAACGCTATTACTAGTATTTATTGTGGAAACTCTTAATCAAGTGTAGCACTAAGTAGTAGTCATCATCTGTGGTGTCGTCAGCGAAACTTTACTTTTGAAATAAATAGAATTTGTTTTGTTTGTTTGTTTGTTATTTTTTTTTTTAATAATTTAACAATGCTCATTCAAAATGAGCAACGTTTTCAAAAGATTTACTTTTCATTATCGGCGCTTGTTGCTTGTACAATGCTGATTTTGGTTTATATCTCGATGCGCACAACAATTGTAAGTCAACTAAACTCATCTCTGCTCTCAATTGTTTCACCATAATGATCCATGACTGTTACAATGATCGTTTATCATTTTCTCAGGATGAACATCTGCGCGATGAACTTAAATTGGTGCAACGCCAACAAACCTATGAGAAACCAAATGCTCATTGGCATTATAACAACTCATGGCGTCACATTGGCAATACAACATATCATCATATGATTTATTCGGCATACTTTGATGTACGGACGGATATTGTGGGTAAGTTACATATATACATACATACATATCTCTTAAGGATTAGGATGCAAACTGTCTTCTGCATTTGAGTGATGCAGAAATGATATGATGATATGAGCCACTGTAACAGTTATTAAAAGAGTCAAATTTGAAACTCCTTATATTTTCATCAATCAATTGTTTGTTTTCTGTTTTTGTTGAGGTTCAAAATCTTTATAACAAAATGCATAAGTAAAATTTCTGAGTTTTTTCATAAAAAAAACTCCTTTTGAATTTCATCGAACCAAACAAACAAAATTCCTATATTTTGCTCCATGTTATTAAGCTTTGCTTGTAACATAACCCAAACTATCAATCAATAATGGTCATGACATGTAACATTCAATTATAAGGGACAAATAAATCTTACCCCTAAAAATATGCTTAAATTTTATTCTGACTATGTGCCAGAAATCTCTTTCAACACAATTGAATTTTCCAGACGTAATTTTGGAATTTAACACTTTTTTAGAAGCAATTTCGTTATATTCACCTTTATTTTGAAGAAATATATATCAACAACTGTAGCTTTCACTGTTTCTCAATAATCTGCATTGAAAAAATTCAACATTTCATTTTCATTTTATACAAATCTCTTTTGCATTAAGGCAAAATCAACCAAGCAGCCAAAAACAACCAAGGATGGATATGCAAGCAAGTGGTTGCATAGAAATTTTTATATATTCGAAGATTTAATTCTATGATATAAATAATAAAGCAGTGATGTTTTAAATTTGTTTTAAAAATGCTTAGAAAGTGATTATTTTAAATAATCTCTCATTGGAGAAAATTTGCTTTTGTCTGCATTTTGTGAACGGCTGGTGAAATCGGGTTTTTTGAGTTAGCGACAGTATGGCAGAACACTCTCTTGCGATTCCTTTTATAATCTTTCACGTATTGTGGCTTTTGTAGAGTATGGGATGTGAAAGGTAGTGAGAAATGACAAAATAGTTGTTAGTGTTAACGCAAGCATGAGACACCAAAGTAGAATAAGTGTCGCAACAGAGTCTCTATGTGTGAAACGAGTTGAATCGCAAACAGCTGTTCATTCGAACATCAAAGTTTGAAAAAGGAGATCGCATCAACTGCTGACACACCTACGGATTTTATTAGCCGAAATTGAAAGCAAACGATTTCAAAACCGCTGAGATTTCTGTCACGTATCCGCATGAAAAAAGAACAAAAATGCATGAGCAATTAATACTTGGAATATTTTGTAATTTAATTGTTGTTAACAATTTCTAAACAAAAATGTTCAAGAATTGTTGTACTTGTATAATCTTATTTTTAAGGATAATTTTGTTTTTTTTTTTTTTTTGGTGGTTCAAACCATTTCTCGTAATAATGTTTTTTATATCATAAAATGATTTCAGTAAAAAAAATCTCCATAGAAAAATGAACAAACTAAATTCATTTATCACATTCACAGAAAATGCAAACATTCTTTGCTATTGATACATAAACTGAATGCATTCATTTATAATCATATTTTTTTATGTTCTTGAACAACCAAAGACGAGTATAACAAATTGAGTTTTTTATTTTGATTTCATTGTAATTACATTTTTTAAAAATTTTCCTAGATAATGTCCGATTAGATGACTATGAAATGACTATTGGTTCCATACGCGTATTTGCTGTGTTGCCTGTAAAATTGCGTGATAGTTTCTTAATTTGCATTGTGCGTTATGATGATTTCTCAACTGAGCAAATTCGTGCCGAAGAAGCGGGTCCCATGCAGGATGAATACAATAGCACATTTGCAGCATGGAATATTAAGTGTCCTTTGCATGTGATGCGACGACATTCTGGTGATGAAAATGCAACTACAGCTGAACCAAAGGCAGTGAAATTGCCACAAGCAGTTGCATTGGCATATGCCTCAAATCGTTTAAGCAAAATCAGTCCAACATATATACAAATCAGGTAGGTGAACCGCAATACGCCGGAATTCTAAGTAACTTGCTTCCTTCTGTTGTAGTTATCCACGCCAAATGGATCAACTCTTTGCCAAATCACGGCCAACTATTTCGGTATGCGTGGGACCTCACGAATTGAACTATGTGAGTGTTCTACGTTTGGTGGAATTCGTTGAAATGTATCGCATACAAGGAGCCACGCACTTCTATTTCTATTATCATAATGCCACTGAGGATGTGTTGCGCGTTTTGGTCTACTACAAACTAATCGGCTTGGCTGATCTCTTTGTTTGGAATATGCACCATAATAACGATGACAACTTGAACTCTGCTGGTCTGGTGGTACAATTGAATGATTGTGTCTATCGTGCTAATGTGGTCGACAATTATCGGTATGCTGCAGTTGTTGATCTTGAGGAGATCATAATGCCATTAAAACACAATTCACTGCGTGATTATTTGCGTCAATGTGATGAGGGTCGAACTTCCGGTTATGTCTTTCGCAATGTCTTCTTCTACAAAAAGGATAACAACGATACCTTCAATGTGCCTGAACATACAAGAAATAGAGTGCTCTATACTCAGTCGAAAATGCGTCGGACTCTAGAGATAATGCCAGCCTATGCACTTAGCAAATGTGTAGTGAATGCACGTGGTATTGTTGAAATGGGTAATAATCAGGTGTTTCGCTCGGCGCCCGGCTATGCCGATCATATTGTCCATCACACAGTGGGCTTGCTCTTCCATTACCGCGACAAATGCCTCAATTGTAAGATGGTTATGATCATTGATTATACGGCGCGTCGCTATGGTTCGCTAATTTTCGATCGCGTCGACAACACATGCCTCGAGGTCTTTATAGAGCAGCGCGGCATTTGTACTCCAACGTAATAGCTGAAATCTTATCAATAGCTAGCCGGAACGGCGGTTAACGCCTTCCAATATTGAAGCAACAGCAGCAGAACTAGCACTAGCAGTGAATGCCAGAGCATTGAGAGATGATGGTTTAGTTGAAACAAGTCCAGCACGGTGAACGTGTATGAATGTTTAGTGTGGTGTGTGTGTGTTCCCTCCGATAAAATGCTTAAATTTTGTTCATTACGTGGCAACAATAATAAAAACAACAACAGGAAACTAACAAGAACTGTACGAATCTTATACTTATATATAAAATATTTACATGTATACTTAAATTTCAATTAAATTTTATAAATGTTTTTATGTGTGAAAAAATAAAATCGAAAAAAAAAAATATTGTTTTTTACAGTCTTCTTTGCAATTGCCAAATGTCACAATAAATGAAAATCAATTGTTGCAAGTAATAAAAGAGCAACGGAAAAATGGTCCATTAATTTTGGCCTTGAGCAGGTAAAGAAAGACCAAGAAATTTACTATGTCAGAGTTTATTCTTAAAACCATTTGAAATTCCAAATTAGCCAAGTCAAAAATTGTCAGCTCTGCGCCGCGTCGCATGCTTTGCCTCAGAAGCAACAACAAAATAATTCCAAAATGGGAAATGACATTGAAGAAGCAGGTGAGTGTGTAACAAAGAGAATAATAAGAAAATGAGATGTAAAATAGCTTAAAGAGTTAAAAGAATGTAAAAATAATAAAATAATAATTAATACAAAATTATGAAATTATATGCAATAAATCGTATCTACTTGTGGGCATCATCTCCATCATATTCCGCTAATATTGTTAACATAATGAGTCTTAAAGTTGAAATAATGAGAATGAAGAAAATATTAAATAATTAATACACGAATTTAATATGAGCAATGAAATATTAATTGTTTGATTGATGAAACTGTGGGAATTGAATAGAATCTGAATATTATATTGTTTCTTTTTCAAAAGAATGATTCACTGGTCAATATTATTTATTCTAAAACTTTTTGATTAAAGCTGTTAAATTAAATTCATATGCTCAATTATGAAATATGGATACAATTGAACAATAAATATTACAGACAAAAATATTCATAATTAACGCAGCATACTCAATTCGTATTCAATCTGTTTGGATTTTATAACTTACAGAACTTTAATTTCTTTCGTAATCTCACAAAAATAACCTTCGATATTAATTTACTAAAAATCTTAAAGATCGCAATTGCATGAACTTTATTACTTAATAAATTTAATGAATTAATGAGACATGAAAAACAATTAAATGATGCTGATGATGTATGTGTCTCTCTCTGTTAACTAACAGCAGCATGAAACAATACCCCAACTTAAATCAACAGTATTTTCTTCATGTTCAGTAAACAACCAAGAAATCTATCCTTAAACAATTTTACTAATTGACTAAGCAGTTTGTTTTTAATTAATAAAAGCAAATACCTGTAGGAATGTATTTCTCCTGATATAATTTTTCAAACATGTAACATTCTACAAATAAGATTTTTATACATTGGTTATGTATGACCCATGGTCTCCAATTAAAGGGAAATAAGTAAGTAGATAAGTGGAAATAATTCCTGCATTTGAGTTTGTTTTGTAGTCACTTTCATTGCACTTGATTACCGTTGGCCGTTGTTAGGGTTCTAGGGTTTTATGAAGTCAAGCGTGCGACTACTATGAATGAAATGACATGGAATTGCTAAATGTCATGGCTGTGAAGCTGTTGATTGTCTTTCGGTGGCTTGGTAGTTTCACCTCCTCATTCCACTTCCTGCGATTCGCTTTGGTTGAACAGTAAAACAGTAAAAATGATTTTATGCCGTTTGTTTTGTAGTCATTATAAATTGCATTATGCGTTATAAAACGTAAGCCAAACTAGACAAACTAAAATATAATTACAACAACATTCAACAGTCCTGTCCCCAACAATATTATAGTGAGCTTCTAAGCAACATTTAAGTTCAGAAATGATATGAGAAAGAGAGAACAAGAGATATTATAATGAAACGAGACAGAATGATAAAGACCAGTTCACTTGAATTGAGTTACTTACCCCGTTTCCAACGAATGCACTATATTTCTATCTATTGATGCTTGATGAGAACATGACAGAATCAAAGACCAACAGACAAACTAAGTTATAGATAGATATCCATGGAAAGAGCCACCCTCGCCCATAATGCCGTCATCACGAGCTAAACAAATACACAATCACTTTCATACATACATATATATGTACGTACATTAATATAAACATACTTAGTAGTATGTGTATGAACTTCTCATAAATACCACAATGAGTAAAACCAGATGCGCGTATAAACAAGTATGAAAAGAATTCGTTCGTTCGAAGCAAAGTAAATCAACAGAAACAGCAAAAGCAACAGGCGACAGCTTATAAACTTTGACACTGAAGCTCTCTGTGTATATCTAAAGCTATCTGTCTGATTGTCAGTTTGTCTGTCTGGCAGTTCGTTCGTACTGTTACCCATGTCTAGCTGTCTACAAATGCTTTACCAGGGTCAATAGCAGTTAACTTAAGGAAAAATGATCTGATTTACTTAAATATTTCATGCTTTTATAGAAAAGATGTCACTAATAGCATTAGTTTCCTATCGAAGTTGACTTTTGAAAGTGTCCACTTTTATCTAAAGATACCAGAACTTACTTTCTAGTCGACAAATGTGCCCTGGAAATATAATTTATTATTTAATGTACAATAGTTCCCAAAGAGACATCGGCAAATTTGAAGAAACAAACAGTAGAGAATTTCGAATGGTTTCAATGTTTCAAAAGGAATTGAATGATTTCAGGAACCAAAGCAGTTCGTCATTCGAATACGAATATGTTTAAGATCCACTGAGTTAGAGTGAACTTAAATTTGGTATTTGGCGAAACAACACAAACTAAAATTATATATTAGTAATCGTTATGATAAATATTTCTACACTCAATCCGCTCCTGGATGTGTGGTGTGCAGTCAACATTGTGACTTTATGCATACAAATTATAAACTATCGGAACTCTGGTTCGTGCCTTTAATGCGTCGGTCGCGCTCACCAAGGGAGGAAGGGAGGTAAGAACAAAACAAAACACAACCATTCATTGTAGTTTAAGCTGCTGCTGCTGACTTATGTTTTTGTTGTTGTTGTGACAACTATTTGAGCGCGCCAACCATAAGCCAAGCGAAGCGAACTACACAACAAAAACAATGCAAGCAAATACAGAACAGAATAGAACAGAACAACATATTCGATACTCAGCGCGCAAACAACGCTAATTCAAAATAAAAACAAAACCAAACACACAGAGTCACTCTCATACACGTACGTACACATCCAAACCAAAACAAAACAAACCCAACCAAACCAAACCAATCGAACTGTACTGAAATCAAAAGACAGACAGACAGACACACGGATACTCTCGCTGTTTTGTTTTCAACTCAAGTCTCACTCCCGCACTAACTCATACATATGCTTACCCATATCATACTTATATACATGCGTTTTCTCTCTCGCATTTGGTTTTTGCTCATTTTTAAGGGAGAGGGAGAGGGAGAGTGAGACTTGTTACCCACAACAACAATACAGCGACAGCAGCGTGCGTTTGTGGAATATGAGTGAATGTTAAACGTCAGTAACTGTAGAAGTTTCGCCAAGTTAACATTGAGATACATCACCCGGTTAGGCGCCTAGCTTTCGCGATAGTTCTTAACTTCTTTCTGATTAGAATTTACGAATTTACGTATCTTTTGCGTTGTCTAAACTGGAATGTTTATTGTATAATATTTACTTTTGTTTTGTTTTGTTTCAAATACAAATACAAAAATTTGAAATATTCTTAATTTTCGGCGCGCCTTATTGTTTTGTGTGTTTTGTAGGTTTTATATGTGCAAATTTCAATTGCCGGTGAGGGAAATCCAGTGTAGAACATGTGGGAACATGTGTTTATTATTAAATATAAAAAAAAAAAATATATAACTGTTTAAGAACACATGTTTAAAACGCCTCATTAAATAAAACAATAAAACCGACTTAAACAAAAGCGAAAGTGAGTTATAAATTTCAATTCATTTTATTGCAATTTAATTATTTAATTAATTATGACAATTTAAGTTCAAAAGTTGATTTCAATTGAGTTGATTTTGATTTGGCACCCCGCTTACTTTACTTACAGTAAAATAATAAGAAAAGCTTATAGAGGAAAAAAGAAAGAATTGAAAAGAGAAGAGAAGAGAAAAAAAAAAGCATTCCTTCTTCGGTTGCACTTTCGTTTTCAATTCAATTCAATGCTAAAACCAAGAGTTGCCAACTCTCTCTTTTACTTGACTTCTGTTGTCTTTTGCTGTTGCATAAGAGTGGCTGTGTGTGTGTTAGTGTGTGTCTCGTGTGTCAGTGTATGGGATGAGTGAATGAAGATGTTGGATTGAATTTTACTCAATGAAAGAAAAATTGGTAATATGAGGAGCATATCTATAAATCCTTTATGACGATATATAACAGATTATGTTGGTCTTTGAAAGACGCAATCAAGGATTTACTTGTTGCTTGCCTCATACTAATGACAAACTACATTCCTACATTCCTTCTCTTGATCCTAAAAAAACACTTACTGGGAGAGGGTCACTTATCATTTATTATGATTGTCATTTGTTCTATGCTTGCGTGCATGAACATAACAAATGCAGATCATTATTTTCTTTCCTCCTTTTGTTATAAAATATGAATAATAAATCAAAAATATTCATCATACGCAATGTTTAATTCATTTGAACTTAAATAGAATTTTATTTTTATTTTTTTATTTTTTATTACGTTTTCTTTATAATTATTTAGCATTTTATATGCAACTAGTTCACTTCTAATTCTAACAATATAGTTTATTATTGAGACCTAAATTTTTGTTTAATTTTTATTATTATATATTTCTATTTAGTTTTTTTGAATTTCTATTATTTTTTTTTTTGTTTTTTGTTGTCATTTTGTTGGCAACGCCTCAATTAATTCGTTAATAGCCGGATGTGTAGTGTGCATGCAAATCAAGTTTAACTTATCTCGTTCATTTTTAGTATGCTCGCTGACCAACCCCTTTTCCGCTCACTATAATCGTATCAATCTATCAACATACTACGTACACACATATGCAATCATGTATATGTGTATCTGGGTGTGCTTCTGTGTGTGTGAGAGATGATTATCAAAAAAGAACAAAAATTTGTCTAAATGTCAAAAATATTTATTAACGAATAATTATTTTGTTCATTTTAAAACATGACATCAAAACTAGAAATTTTAACCTAAATAAAGTGAAACAAATGAAAAAATTTGCGTAATTTATTTTTTTACTTGAGCCATTTTACTTTACTTTTACCATTTTTTATATTTTTCGTTATAATTTATTATTCAACATTTGTTTACAAAGCTAACAACAACAACAACAGCAGTAACAGCAACAGCGTTAAGAACCAAAAGAATAGCAAAATGTTTGTATGACTTTATTGTTTTCTTCGATAAGGTGAAACCTAAAAGTGGAAAAAAAGAAAAATTATTGTTAATTAAGTGATACAACTGTCAGTGCGAAATTTGTTCTACATTTTTTTTTTCCTTTTTTTTTTGTGAACAAATAACAGAGAAGAATAATAATGAATTGAATATCAAGGAAAGTTATTTTATTTAGACTTTCAGAAAGAATGTTGAATTTGATTTTTATTTATGGATCTTGAATCTTTGAACTTGAACAATTTAGTTTTATATAGATAATAATATTGCATATTGATAATTTTTGCATATGTTTATCAACAGACCAAAGGCAATCATCACTGGATAAGTTCTCTTATCATACTTTTTAAGAAGATAATTAGAGTTTCTGAGTTCTCATACAATTAAAGACACTTTTTAACTTTAAATATTCTCCATAGAGACTGTAAAAATACGTTTAACTTTTGTTCTGACAGTATTTCATTTGAAGCACATGGACTGCGGTTTTTGTTGGGAATTGGGAATTGAATAGAATTGATTACAGTGTATTGACGGATCTTCTGTTTCTAAGAAATTAGATAGAATATTTTTTATAATCTTTATTATTTTATGACAATAATTTAAATTAAATTGAAATTCTTGGTACATTTATAAGAGAGAATTTTAAATGGTAGATTACAAAGTTATTAATGATTAAAAAATATCCCATAATTATCGGATTATATGACGACATTAAGGTATATTTTTATACATCACTATAAAGTTTCTATCAATTTAAATTCTAAAGTTCGGAATCGTATGACAATCAAAATGTTACATTGACAATATTGGCGCCATCTAACTAAGATTATTATTCATATAAAATTTTCTTTACAATTCAAATTATGATTTCGTTTTCAATCTTAATAATAGATACAATCAATTTACATATTAGGATTCACTGAATTTAAAACGAAAATTGTATCAGACATATTTTCAATTATTGTTTCAAAAAGTATCGTAGACCAAAAACAATGACAACATTAAAATAAAAACGTGTGAGACTTGGCAATATAAAGTCGACGTCGTTGACAGATACAAAAATAAGCAGACGCATGCTTATGTATGTACAAGCATGTAGGCATGTATAATAGGCTCATCGTGATAGTGATACCCTTCAACTTGTCTCTATGTTTGTCTGACTGTCAGTCGACTGTCACTCAATAAGGGCTTCAGTTCGAACCACTAAATAAAACCCACTTACTTGTTCATAGCTGCTAACCGCTTTCAAAGCAAATTAGTTAAACAAACACGATGATTGAACAAATTATTGAATGAATGAATGAATAAATGAGTATGAATGAGCCTAAGCCATGAACATGAATGTGAATGTGAATGAGCCAATGGACATGAATAAATTATTAAAATAAATAATTTACAAATAATTAACCATTTAAATGACTTTTAATAAATTTATTGGTGACATGTTTTATTTCATGTTAAAAAGAAAGTGTCATCATTGTATTTGGAGTTGTGTACGTGTGTATAAGCTTCACATTGTTTAATGTAGGGTATATGGCAAACATTATGTTTGGAAGTAAGTAAATGGTTCATTTGCTTTAAAGTTGCTACCATTGTTAATAAAAAAAAAATTTTTGCTTGTTTGTTATTAAAAAAAAAATAAAAAAATTCATAAAAACCTTTTTTGGCACCGCCATTTGTTCAAAAGCTCAAAGCTCTCAGCTGACAGTTGTTTTCATTTATCGTATTTCTTCTACATTTGGCATTTTGTTTTTGTAAATTAATTTTTTTATTTGTGTTTATTTCACTTTTTTGTTTTTTAATTTTTGAATATTTGTCAGCCTCTTCATTGCCAAAAATGAAATTTCATTTGTTTTGACCAAGAGATTCTTGATGTTTTTGTGGCTATTTTTGTAAAAATTTTGTATGACTTAATAACTAATTTGCATAACGAAAAATCAAATCGAATTCTAAACAAAAAATCCAAACAAAAATTGCTTAATACAATAATTAATTAATAGAATTTTTGTTAACATAAATTGGCAACAATTTGAAAGAAAAAGGTATGTCATCTCTTGACGCCTTTCACAACAATTCACAGTTTCAACAAAATGAATGAAATCATATAACAGAAATTCAATTAAACAAAAGAATAGTACAAAAATGTATTTTCAAATTTAAAAGTCAAGTTCAATTATACGAAAAATAATACTAAACAAAACAAAATAATTACTAACGTAATTAATAATTATTGAATTATTATTTTATTGTTGTTTATTGAGCGTCCAATTCTTTGAACAATTTTAATTTTGATTATTTTTTTTTCCTGTTTGTTGTTTAATCAAATGTTGTTTATCAACAATTGAATTTGAAATAGAAAAAGAAATAAAATAATTGTAATGAAATTGAAGTGAGTATAGGAAACCGAGGGGCGTTTCTTTGATAAGATTTTTGGTAATCACAATGTTTAATGGACTCTATAATTTTTAATGTTTATAAATGTAATTTCATTATTTTCTTTGACAAGACCCTTTTGGACAGATAATGATGATGATGATGATGATGTAAGAAACAATGTTTTAGTAATTGGTTCTTAGTTTCATGATAAAAACATAAGAATCAAATGAATTCGTGAATTGCCATTCAGAAACGTATGACAAATTGCTTAAGACTAATATTATCAGTACCAATAGTTTTAGATTAGTATTTTATCCAGATATTGAACTGATATTTGTCATAGATGTTTTTTTTTTTTAAATTGTACACAGTTAATACGAAAGAGTCCTTGAAATACTTGTATAATCTTTTTCAGAGGCAGTTAATCGAATATTATCAAAAATTTAACAAATTCTAAAAAATTTAATATGTTAATCTTGAATATACAATCATAACTGGAAGTAATGGCAACCAGTTCAACCTGTTTCAGTAAAATTTAACTAAAAATTGAACTTATCCCATCATTAAGTGGTGCAAGTGTTTTTTATATTATTTGTGACTTCATCAAGCACACAAATGCAAAGATCGAAACTATCTGATGTCTCTCACTGTTAATTACCATACTAATCTACCTAAATATATGTAAATGTTAATGTGTACAAAATTTTTCACCTTTTATAGATTAAATTTCATGTTTGTTCTCACTTTTCTCGAACTTTGATTGTTTCAATTTTTTGTATTCTTATAATTTTGTTTCTTTACATTTAACTTTATTTTTCTTTCAATTGCTGCCACTTCATAAGAATTGAATACCCAATAGAAATTTAGCTTAACAATCGATAGTGAAACCCAATTTCAAGAATGTTTCTTTCACATAAAAAATTTTTTCATCACTTTGTTTTGCAATCAACGGAAGTCATTGAACTAATCAAGGAAATAATGCTTCGTTACTAAAAAAGAAAATCATTAAATAAAGAACCAAACATTTTAAAATAAAGACCAACAAAAGAAGAAGAAAAAAACAAAGAGCAAACACCATACCAAGCAACTTCCACTTCCTATAAAGGTATAAAGTGCGTACGCCGCACGTAGTATTGTACAATGAGATCACTTCTTTAACTCTGAACAAGAAACATTAGCACGTGTTCACTCTCAGCGCTCTCAGATTTAATCAAAATCATATGAGCTTCTTATTCTATGAATGCATGATCAAGATAAGTTAAAGAAAAGTCTAAGAACAGAGAGAAATATTTATATGAGCAATTGAATTGATTTGAAGCGATTGAGTCTACCAAATGAATAAATAAAGCAGTCAGTAGACGTACAAAGAATAGTATTGGGCAATATTGGAATTGGAATGAGAAATATGTTGAGATTGAAGGGGGTAATGTTGTTGCCAACTTGATTCAGTTACTGGGTATTTGGTGAAAATGGTGAATGTGTTAATTGGCATTGGATTTTGCTGACATTTAAAACTTCATTTCAATTTACATTTTACACGGTTCCCCTAGTTTTTACTCTGAAAGTCCCACCAAAGCCAGTAGTGCATGATAAATGATGATAAAGTCCAAATTAAGAAGAGTTTTCTTCCTTCAATTGGGATCGGAGTCACCTTTATTGTACAAACCCCAGTATTGGGTAATATTATTGTATGTTATGTATGGGCCTCTTAAGTAAATAAATGAATGAATGAGCGAGTGACTGAATCATTAAGCTACTGAGTGTCTGAATATATGGGGAGAGCAAAGGCACAAACGATCGGGGACCTCACACAGGTGTCAATTGTTTTGAGAGCTTTTTTTTGAAGTAAGAAGCTTCAGTTCATTTAGTTGGTTTCAGAACTTCGTTGCTGGCGTATTGAAATAGAGACGCACGCGTACGGAAGAAGATCATAACATACTATAAGAAGAAGAATAAGAACAATAAGAAGAATATGTTTTAACTGTTGTTGTTATTGTTTTTAATGTTATCATCATTACTCATTGTGATTTACTTTATTCTATTCTATTTTGTTGTATTTATTACACTCTGTCTTTAACAATTGACGACGACGCAGTACTATTTTTATTTTATCATTTTGCGGTTGGTGATGATTGATTTGCTATTTTTAAGTGTTAATAAGATAGGGAAAATACACAAAGTATAGCAACAATACTTGTATGTAATAACGAAACTCTATTAAAGACACAAATTGAAAGAAACTAAAAAAAGGGAAACAAAATGAATGAAAAATGAAAAAACCGTTTTAGGATAAGTTAAGCGCATGACGCAATTGTTTGTTAACAAATGTTAATGAGTTTGTTGTTTGTTTACCGTTAAGCAAGCAACACAATACAACAAAAAGAATATGAAGAAGGTGAAATAACACAAAGGCCAAGTCATAAGCTAAAAAGAAGAAAGAAAGCGACCATAACAAATTGGAAAACTTTGAAAACAATCTAACAAAAGAAAAGTGCTTATAGAAAACTAATAAAAAATAATCAGACAGAAGTGTTACCAATGCAATAAAAGAAAGTTTTGCTCAATTATCTTGAAATTATCGAACGTTTGGTTCTCTAATTAGAATTTACCAAAACTTTATTACATTGCATTCACTTGTGTGAGTGTGAGTTAGTGTATGTGAGAGACGAAAATGTCTTCCTCCTAACAAAACAAGTGTGTCTCCATCCTATACACATGAGATCCACATGTGATTGGAATGAGCATGTAAAATGCAATTTCTTTTAATTTTACTGTTATTATTTTCCGCCTTTAGACAATTTTGCGGTAGATTTTGAGTTTTTTGTTTTCCCACTCGACAGTCGCCAAACGAACGTGAAACATTGCACTACGTGAAACGGGCTTTGATTTTTCTTTTAAATTAAATTGATTTACTGAAGTTCAATTGAATAAAAAATTCATTTATATAATTTTAGTTTCCTTTCTCTGACCTTTTATTTACAAGCGCAATTAAATTCTGCATAGTGACGTCATTAACCAGCAGGTCACACATGACGTGAGTGGTTTCATTCTTATTGTATTGTACATGTGTCAATTTGTCTATGTATATGTGTGCCTCTTCTTCTTTTAACAAAAAGATATAACAAAATAAAAAAAGAAACATTTTTTGCTCTGTTGTTTTGTAAAAAGATTACAAAAAATGGAAATAAAAATATTACGTATACGTACATTAAAAAAAAAAAAAAAAACTTAAAATAAGCAAACACAATTAAAAACAACAACACTTCAACAAAAACAAAAGAGGAACAACAATTACAAAAGAATAACAACAGCAACAGCAATAATAACATTAACAAATCTATGTTAATTGCTTAACATAATAAAGAAAACAAAACTACTGAATATTTTAAACTTAAATTCTATTAAATGTTTGCTTTTTCTAAACATTTAATTTTCAAAAAAAAAAAAATAAATAAATTCCTTTCACTTGCCTCTTGAGAAGGCAGCATGGAAAGGGTGAACGTGGTAATCTGGGAAATGAGACGTAACCAATGAGTTAATGAGTTTTTAATAAGTTATCACGATTTGGTGGAATTATTGATTGTTAATATTATTGTTAATGTTGTTGCTGTTGTTGTTGCTAAGTAAATGTTTTATGTTAGCGGCAATTTAATTGATGTCTCTTTTGTCATTTTGTTTCTTTTTAACATTAAAAATCAAATGGCTTAAATGGCATCAATGGCTTAAATGTTTACTATAATTAGCCTCTATAGAGTTCTTCAGATTCTCCTCATATTGACAGTATTGAATTTGGTATTCCATGGAATTGATACAATATAAAAAATATCCATGGAAGTCACTCATATGATACTCCTAGGCTAGTTGTTTTTCAAATTAAATAATTAATTCAATGACTTTCTAGTTTATGATTTCATTCAATATTTTGATTAATAAGAAGAAAAATAAAAAGATATCTTTATTATTATTAGTATTTATTATATTTATTATTATTTACTATCTAGTACTTATTTTTGTTACATCAAACATCTTAAATACTACATCAATAGACACTTGCCGTTACTACAATACAATAAATAATAAGAATTTCAAAATAAATTCTATAAAAAAAAAAATTTTCTAATTATGAGAAACTTCCTTTCTTAATCTTTATTTCAACTTTATTCATGACTTTGATTGAATATAATTGATTACTTATTTAAATTTAATTGTAACCTTTTAAGCTTCTTTTCTTTCTTTTCCACAATGATTGACTAATTGATTGGAACATGACATAATTAGCAAAAAATATACATAAATTCAAATAATTAATAAACCAAAGATAAACGTTTTCCTAAAAACAGAAACTATTAATTTCAAAAGAAAAAAAAAAGAATGACTTTTATTTATATTTTGGTTTGATTTGCATGATTTGCATGATTTATTGAAATTATTTTCAAACAAAATTATCCCATGTCACATGATTCATCTGCTTTGCCCTGCTGTTTAAGCAAAATTAGATTTTATTTTATTTTTATTTTCAATTACTTTGTTTTATTTTTTTTGAAAAAAAAAAAAAAGAAGAATAATATAATAATTTTGTTTATAAACTTGTTCTCAAACAGACCCAAAAAATTAACTGAAAATGCTACGTCAAGTGTTCATATTCAGAAGCAATAATACACACAGCAGCCCACGAATTCAGAAAGTTTTCATATATAAGTATATATTTCAATGCATGGTTTTAGATAAACATATTTATCCACATAACATTTACTAGCGTCCCACTTCAGTTTGTATTTGCGGTTTGAAAAATCATACAAATCTATTTACGCAAATACTTATGTTTTAAACAAACACTTAGTAAAAGAAGAAAAGTAATATTTAAAATAAAATAAAATAAAAGATTAGAAAAGCAAGAGCACAGCAAGTGAAATTTATAGGAAAATGTTAAAGAAAAATAATAAATGTATCCATTAAGTATCTTTAAAAATAAAAGAGCCACTACTAACCGCATGGCCCAGTAGACGAGTGCCCAACTATATACAGAATCACACAATCACATCTGTAAAACCAAAAAGATATACAAATACAATAGACAGAGATACACAAACACAAATACATGTATACTTAGTAAGAAGTAATAACATAAAGTTGCTTAAAGTTTTTATGGTTGGTTATGCTCAGATACATTTGTATATGTATATATTTCACTAAAGATGCACTCACTCACTCAAAGTTTGTTTTGTTTTGTATACTGAATATACTCGTATGTATGTTTATGTATGCTGCCACATTTTGCTCGTAAATATTATTCAAGATACAAAATAAGAATATATAAGTAGTATACAATAAAAGAAGACTAAAAATGAAAAGAAATTACGCACGAATTACTTGAAAATGCCTTAAGTTAGTCGCAAGTTGTGTGCGCATCTTTAGCTATTTCCGTGTTCTTTTTTGTTCTTGTCTCGTCTGTTGTTTTCTGTTTTGATGATCGCCACCATCCACTAATGGCTACTGGTTGCCCCACACTACTGCTGCCACACTTTGTCGGCTATCGACGTGTGTCTGTGTATCTTTGTATCTGCTTGCCACTAGGAGGAAGATCACTTCATTTGATTTCATTTTGTATTCCTCGTTTGGTTTGTTTTGTGTTGCTTGCAACACATTTGTGTTATTCGGAGGCTCCCAGTGCTCCACAGACACGACACCGAGTAGGATAAAAGCGCATAACGGAAAAAGAAAAACTGTGAGGAAAAGCATAATAAAACGAAACACAAATATCGAGAGTCGTTTGGACTTCGTTTGAGTGAGTGAGTGAGTGAGTGAGCCAGTGAGTTAAGTAGCATCGATCGATCGTTCTTGGGTTCGGTTCGGTTCGGTTCGTATGTTGAAAATAAAACTTAACAAGCGCGAAAAGAAAGCGAAAATAAAATCATTTAAGAAAGTAAAATATCGTTGTTTTCCACACACTCTCACATAGACACATACAAGCGCGAGCACACACACACAGATATCTACATGCACATAAAGATAAAACAAAAAATATTGAGTTATGAAAACATTTTTATTATTTTTGATTTTCTTTATTTTTTATCATTGTTTTTGTTTTTCTGTGGCATTCGTGTGTCCCCTTCCCGAAATGAAACGAAGTTAATATGAAAATGCCAATGGTGATGGTGATGATGATGATTGTCGTCGGGAAATGAATAATTTTCTCTATGTGCGGTTCGTGAAAAGCGTCGTGTCGCGTGCTCATCTTTAACGATCTGATCTGATCTGATTTGTCTTTATACTTATTCTGTGATTCAGTAGCTATTTGGCGAGCAAGTGGCGAGTGACACACTCAGAGCAACGACAAAAAAAAAAACAAATAAAAATAAAAATAAACCCGACAAACAAACAAAAAACCAAAAAAAAAAAAAGGTAAAAGCGAATCCATAACGATACCCAATAATATAGCATATTCTATTATATAGAGCCAACAACACCAACGAAAAGGAATAGCGGGGTCTAACAATACTTTTTGTATAAACTCGTAGAACTGATTGACACACACATATGTACTGACAAAGCACCCGACGCCAACGACGACGTTCACAATTCATTAAGATAATTGAGCAAAACTAAATAGAAAAACTGAAAAAACAAAAAAAAAAAAAAGCGGCAATTTTTCATACAGGAAATTTGTCTGTAATTTATAATAAAAATTATTCTAAATTTAAATAAAACTATCCGAAATAGGATAGACTTAATCACTGTGCAGTGAAATCGTTGACGAATAATGCCAAATAATCGTAATCGTAATAGAAATCGCAATCGAAATAATAAAAATCGTAATAAAAATAATAATCAAAATAAACAACAGCAACAACAACAAAAACATCAAGAAGTTACCGAAGAAGAAGTAAAAGCAAGAGAAGAGCAAAGTGTTGCCGTAGGAGAGAAAGAAGGAATCCCAGAGGCAGTTGAAGCGGCGGCATCATCAAGTTTTGTGCCGGTATCGCAAACTATTGAGCAATCCAAACAAGATCAAGAAGGAGAAAAACATAATAATAAAAATGAGAAATTTGGCAATGTTTCAAGTGTGTCGACGACGGCAACCCATTGTGCTGATGCTAATGCTAATGTTGAGCCAAGTAAAGTTGCAACCGAGCATGTTGCAATAGCGTCTGCTGAGACAAATAATACACCCACCAGAGCCAACGAAAAGCCAGTTGCAAGTGAACAAGCGAACTTAGTGGTAACGGAAACCACAAGTGTTGCAAGTGTAAAAGAATTAATAAAAACCGAAGAAGGAGGGAAGGAAAATCAGCAAGAGAAATTGAAAATGGGTGCAAAGAATTCAAAAGACGATGAGAAACTTGAAGCGCATACACCTGATAGTTCCCGAGAAGATAAAGTCATAGAACCCGAACATCGTTCACCAAAATTGCAGCGCAGCGCACGTGTCATCATACACAAGATACACCTCGAACCGGAAGGAAAATCCACTACAACTGTTGAGGAAATCAATGAGGCCGTCGTTACCTCTTGTCCTGTAAGCAGTAGTAGCACGGTAGGTACTTTGTCACCGCCACCACGTTATACAGTCGAATCACCAAAGAATGTCGCCGATAATAGTGTTGCCGACTTTCAAAGTCTTATGCACGATATTCAAATACAAGAGCTTAGTGAATGCAGTTCTGGTGAGTTCAATTCAAATGAAAATCCTCCAGTCATATCTGAAGTCGAATCCGAAACGGAATTAACAACGCCAAGTGAAGAAACTGCAAAGACATTAACTAATGAGGAATCGACAGCGAACCTAAGCAAAACACAACAAGAAGAGCTGAAACAGAAACGTGCTCAGAAACGAAATGCTCTTGAAACTCATTTCCTGCCACAATTCTTGAATCCAAGATATTTGGATAGCATACTCGAGGAGAACAGCGATTTAGGTAGTGAATACTCATTGAGCCGTTCATCTTCTGCGAATACCGCCGACAATGATGCTGCCATCGTCAAACAATCTAAATTAGCTATGGAATCATTTCCGCGTAGCCAATTAGATTTTACGCGTCGTCACAAGCAATTGCCCAAAGTGCAACTTGCCGCTAATACTATACGTGAAGAGCCACAGGCAATCATGCTGGAGACGAAACTTATTGATCAAGCATCACCTGCCCCACAGGAGACATGCACACGTCTGGCGAGTGTGGTAACGCCGGAATCGGAAGATGCTGAACTCGTTTATTTAAGTTCATCGGCTTCGAGTAGCATATCCGATCTAATGGAACTTGAGCTGGAGAAGGCCGCTGCTCTGGCAGAACGAGCACTTGTCGATTTGGATACGGATGCGAGTGCTTTGATCACGAAGCCTGCTGAACTGAGTGAGTCGTCAATGACCTCATCAACTACATCGTCGACACAATTGGCCGACGGTGAAGAGGAGAGTGCGACGGCAAGTCGAGAGAGCACACCTGTTAACCAAACATCTTCATTGTCTTCGCTGATTTCAACATCATCATCCGTAGCAACAACAACACCTCAATCGAAAACAATAACAGCAGCGATGCCAACGTCGACGACAATGATTGCAGCTGCCAATAATGAGGTGTCAAAGTTTGAAGGCGATTCGGTTCTCTCAGCGGCGCTCTCGTCATTATCGGACAGCGTTAAGCATTTGCCAAGCACTTCGGCTAATGAAAATTTCACGGCGCAAAATAGTTTCAATTTAAGTGCGGCACATAGCGGCGGACAAGATTCTTTATCGTCGCCAGCAGGTACGTCGTCATCGTCGGGATCGGTATCAACGATATCAACGGTAACTGAAGTAACGGAAGATAATATTGAAGAAAATATGGAAAAAGTGCGTGAAATCGTCGTCGGAACATCATTAGAACGGGCGCCTCTTGATACGAATAATAACGCGAACGGTACGTCGCGCTACTCACCCCCACCGCCTCCAGTACCGCCACCACCAAGTAGCACACACTATGACCTTGAAGCAACGCCAAAAATACCGCAAGACTACACAGCACAAACACAATTGCAAGCACAAGCATTACCAATCAACAACAACAACAATAACACTAACACCACATCCATTGTAAGCACCCAACACTTATTCCTAAAACGTCAAGAATCCGCTGATTCCCATTGTTCAGATAGTACCCAAAATAGTCAATGTACTGCAATACAAGTTGCTTCGCCTCAACCATCCTCGACACCGCTTTCTGGCTCACAGTTAAATAGTCCACTGCCGGTCCAATCCGATTTTGATGTTAGCCAAACATTTTCAGATGCAACAAAGGCCAATCCTACGGATGATACGTTAGCAATTAAAAAACTACGTCTACTATGCACCGAAACTTTAGCCTCTATGCCATACGGTGGCGAAGTACTTGAGGAGCTAGCGAGTGTCGCTTCTAATATTGGAGAGGTAAGAGCACAACAGGCACAGCAGCAAATTGGAAATCACGCTAAAATGCCATATCCGCTGCCCGATTTGCCACACATTAACGATCTGCAACTGTCGCTCGACACAACTGGTGCTAGGAATGCAGCACCCAATGCATATCAAGATAGTAACCAAGTGACCGCCGCGCGTATGGTCGCCATTACGCAGCTGCCACCGGAGCAGTTGCGGCGTGATACAACGCCTCCACCGCCTCCGGTGCCTGCGCCTCCTAGTAAATACGATGCTTGGTTAGGATTACCTACAAATGCAGATCCAAATGTACTTGTTTGCTTATCTCCTGCGCAGCGTTTGCTTATCAAAGAACAGCAACCATCACAACAGAATAAACCGGATCAACTGCTGGACGCTCATCAAAAGTTCATAGAGCGACGCGGGTATCATGAGCTCACCGCAGAACAGGTACGCGCCATCAATAACGAAAAACTGGAAGAACAACAAATTTTGAAAACTGCTGCAATTATGAAGCAGTTACGTAAGAGCCTCACACCACCACCAGTACCTCCACCACCGATACCCGTCAAGAGTTCCGAAACTGTAGCAAAAGCAAAGAGTGCGAGTACAAAGCAAGATGCTGGCATTGGGGATGACGTAAGTGTGCGAAATGCTAATGAGACTGGTCAAAACAACAATAATAACAATAGACACCGCTTGCTCGAGATTATACAGCACAACGATTCGAATAACAGCGATGGAAAGCACATAAGCAAACAGCATGGCCCGAAACAAAGTTCTGCTGATCAGGCCGAAACTTTTGCGAGAATATCATCCACAACAGCAAAAACAACATCGTCATCATCATCATCGGCAGCAACAGCACTAGCAGCACCAGCCGCATCATCATATGAAAATAACTCAAGGCAAACAGCTGACGATCAGCGAAAGCCGCGTGAGCCACCAGCACTACCACAGCGCACGTCCACAACAACAGAACAGGTAACGGAACATCGCAAACACTACACGACAAGCAATAGGAGCGAAAGTAGTAGCCACAAAGAGGAACATCAACGTAAATCCAATACCATGTCTAGTAACACAAGCAGATTTCCAGGATCGGGTGGCGTTCAAATGCAAGGTGTCGAAAGCGAGTTGGCTCGCATGTTCCCCAGCATTGGCAAAGGTGATATATTCGATGGGGAACGTAAACGCTTTTCTAATATTGAGTCATCAAGTAACGGTGGCAATGGTTTTTGTAGTCAGATCATGAGTACACAACCGAAACGTTACTCCAATATTGAAACTCGGTCTTATGAGTCTAAGAAACGAGTTGAGAATGGACAAGTAGTTTATGATTATAGCAACAGCAGCCACGAGAAACAGGAGGATGGTGACAAAAAGATCTTTGAGAAACCTCAAACTGAATATGAAGGTCGAGTTGTAAATATTCCTATTACAAAGGAGACCACAGTGTCAACGGATGAAACGGATAGAGCTGCAGTGAGGGGTTCAACACCTCCACCAGTACCACCGCCACCCGCTCCCGAAAATGTTATGCGTCGTCATCATGCGAATGATAATGATGATGAGGAAAAAATTATGTCAGCATTAAAATTAAACACAACAACGGATACAAACAACGTTCGCAGCGCTAACAAAGAATCGGAGCGAAATGAGATTTTTACGAATATAAATAGACTTAGCGCGAGCGAACGAGAGAAAGTTGCCGCTTTTAAACAAGATATTAGCAATACTTATGAGGAATTTAGGCAACGTGCCAAGGCGACTGCTGAGGAAGTGATTGCTGCCAACGCAGGTTCAACGCCAACATCGGCAGCGACCTCGAATGGTGCTAGTGTAAATCCACCAAAACCATCGTCATCTTCAACAAAAACTACCGGCAATCACTTCGATCATGACAAACTCTTTAAAGACTTTGATGAACTGTCAAAACAACTGCATATGGAACTGGAGTCTGGTAAGGCACAACGAGAACATCGTGATAAATCAGCTTCACTATTCGATCTCAGCAGAATGCAGTCAGGTAATAAGGAATACTTCGAGCAGGTGAAGCAACAACGTCATGCACATATGCTGGAGCTTGAAAAGGAAGTTGAGAGGTCAGCACGTGCGCGCCAAGAGCGTATGTCTATGCCTCGAAGCTTTGATGTACCTAGTCCACACGGTAACCCTGCAACTGGTCATGATACTTACGAAATACCTGTACAAGTAGCACCTGACTATTCACGACGTGCTGAATCCTTGTGTAATCTGACTGAAGTAAGGCCGCATACGAGTACAGGTCATTACGATCGGCAACAGGAAGATGATTGGGAGCGATATGCAAGTGATTTGGGATATTCGGAAAATATCGCGCGTCCATTTGCACGTGAGGTTGAGATTTGCTATCAAAGGCAGCGACAACATCAACCGCATGCCATTCGTGCACCCCGATTGTCGGTCTCTACTAATGATCTGACGACCAGTAATCAACATAGCTTCGATGCTCATAACGCTTATGGAGCACGCCGAACACATGCTCCAATGCTTAACCAGGTACCACAGCAACAGAGGCCACATTACTCCAGCTGCTATTCTATGATTGAACGTAATCCAAATCCCACATATATCAGCACTACCTCACGTCGTGGTGTCTCTCCTGCACCGCCAGCCCAACGTGTTGTGCCAGTCACTCCAGAGGGATACACTTCGAGCGATCCACCGCCAGACTATGATCGACGACAACGCCGTGCTTCTTTGCCTCGAGAGTTACACGAGCAACAACTAAAGTACATAAGCAGCAAGGAAGAGGAGCTCAAATATGAATTTGATCGTTTGCAAAGCGAACGTTGTCGGCTCATGGAAGAAATGAATAGAGCATCGGCATTGCCCTTGCCCACACCAGCACCAAGACGTGAAAGCAATCGTCCAGTTGCACCCAAGTTGCCCACTCTAACTGAGGATGAAGTATTCCGCCAACAAATGGCCGAGGAATGGTTAAACAAAGTCGCTGAGCGTGAGGAACGTCGTCTACAGAAAATTATAAAAATTTCGAAAATACACGAAGATGAAGTAGCAGCTGCTTCGGCTAAGTCAACCATAAGCGATGAGTTTCTAGATCGTGTTAAAGAAAGGCGCAGTAAATTATCCATGCCAGCAGATAGTGACTGGGAGAGCGGCGCGGAATCGCAGCCTTATGCGCAGGGTCAGGCGAGCGAGTCAGAAGCAGACGCTTTACCAATTAAAGTTATCGAAGGCAAATCGGAAGCTAATTTAAGGCAACTACCGCGTCATTTGCGTGAATTTGCGAAATTCTCCAATCATGAAACACAAAAAATCGATGGTGGTCAACGTGAAGTACACGAGGAAGAGGAACGACGCGAAGAAGCTACCGACAATACGATGAGCAGTGCAACCAAGAAGTCATCCTTTGTCAAGACTTTCAAAATGTCGCGTTTGCCGCCTTCAGTGCAACATCAGCAATCCATCAGCAATCAGGGTGAGTGTGTGTTTCCTCCGAAGACGTCTACGATCAAGGCCAGTGCATCATCAGCTTTTGTTGATGCGTCGCCAAGTAATCGTTACCGTTATCGTTCGAATACTACAAAACTCGATTGTAATAATTTACATAGTAATTTAAATGCTTCAAATGCTTTTGTAACTAGTTTTATTATGCGTTCTAATGACTCTGTCAATTCTACTACTCCTTCTTCTCCCAACTCTTCGGTCAGTGGTTCACCAACTACAACAACAGCAACATCAACATCTAACAAAATTCCAATCCCAATTGATCCCAATAATAATAATAATAATAACAATACTAGTAGTGACAAACCCAATTCCTCTACCGAATCAAACAGTGACAAATCATTGGGTGTTGGTGATATTCTAGGCACTGCATTGCTTATGGGTCTCTCCATACTCACAGCTTGGAATAAATGAAAAAGATTCGATTGAAATTTGCTTGATTTATGTGATTTGTATTCGATCCAAAGATATTTATAAGAAAAATCTGTTCATTTTGGTGTTGGCTCATCCAATCATACAATCCACACATTGTACACATACACCCCGCACATACACATACATATATACAACTACAATACGTATACATTGTTTTCTTCTTCATCCTTTTCTTCTGTATTGTGTATCTGTGTCGTATATAGATAGAACAACACACTTTTGTTATTGTACATATATGCATACATATCTCTTTTGTTCTATATAATTTTTCTCTCATTCGACGCCTGCCATTTAGCAGATAATTGCTCCAACTACTCCCAAACAGCAAACGAAAGAAATGATTTTGAAAGCGAAAGCGAAAAAGAAACCGAAATAGAAACTGAAGAAACTTCTCATGAGTTCGAAACAGAAACCGATAAACGAATCGATAACGATACCACAACAGCAACAACAAGAAAAACAACATCAGAACAAACAACAAAATCAGCACGCATGATGTACGATCATCATCGTCATCAACGTAGCCATCATCCATACTTCTCCAGTTCAATAACCCAATCGCCATTCTTTACCAAATTCGCAACAACACCTCCAGCATCCTTTGGTGAGCTGTTCGAAGATTCGCCATTTCGAACAAAAATATTCGAAGAATTTGATAAATATTGGCGTAACTTTGAACAACTTTAACTGTCTGTTTCTATTTTTTTTTTTATTTCCAAAACACATAATTAAAAAAATAATAATAATAATACGTAATAATCAGAAAAGCAAAAACCAATATAAATAAAATTAAATTGTGGTCCTAAGTACACTAGTTAATTTATTATTAATTAAATTAATTGTTTAATTGCTGGAATGATACATACAAACATACAATCTTATATACTTACGTTCGTTTCGAGTGATTTGTGTAAATTGTCTTGTTACATTACTTATTTCAAACTCTTAAATAAAAAAATAAAAACAAAATACAATATATAATTAACAAATATGTTTTATTGTTTGATTTAATTTTATTTTGCGTGTGAATTTTGAAGGCTTTGTGCATGTTGAAACTGGAAAAATTTGATTATAATAATTTTTTTTTTTTTTTTTTACCAAATTTTCTTTATCCTCTAAACAAACAACAATTGTTACTAACATTCTACAAAGTGTACTTAAAGTGTAGGGGAGAACTATGAAAAGTATTTGTAACAAATATATTAATAGAAATATTATATATTAATAAGGTCATACAGCAGCAGTAGTTAAATATGATGAGATAATTACTGACTGCATAGCGAATGTATTGAATCAATATTGAAGATTAGTATTTTGTGATAGTGGGATACAATTTGATCATAGGATACGGATAATCTCTCCTTTATATGTGTTGATATATTGCGATTATTTGGATAATTTTTCAGCCAAATTCATCTGCTGTGATAAAGTGTAAACCGTAAAAGCAAACTTGGCTACCTAAATTTGATATAACATTTAAAAGAAATATATTAATGTTTATATAATTTGACTTACCTTCATATTTGTCTCCAAAGTTATTTTGAAAACATTCATGGCATAAAATATCATTGGTTTTTGTAATTTATGCATGAAATATAGCACAGTTTTCTTATAACTTTGATCCTGGTTAAACCAATCGGTATGAAACAGTGTAACTGCCAAGCCCATGCTGTCATCTATCAAACAATTACAAAAATAACAAAGTGGAAAGGTTTGCAGCAGCACAGCAAATAAATAGATAATGGTACTAAAACGTGTCGAGAAATCAGACATAAGAGATAATATAATAATTGCAATCCCAATAATAGTGCCGCAAATAAGAAACTGCGTACAAATTGTACCAGAAATCACTGAAGATATAATTTTATATAACCTGAAAAGAGAAGATTGGAATTTATCTTTCTGTTAAAATATAAAAGAATTGTATAATACATACTTCAATAGAGTCTTGTGATCCTTAATACAATTGTTTAATATCTCTTTACGTTTTTGAATATTTTCTCCTTTTCCACTCAGATTCTTGATTCGTTCATTAAGTATTTTCACATGATGACGCAGCGATTCCACATAAATAATTGGATAACTATCCACAATAGTTGCCTGGAAACATGCAAATCCAACCAAAAGAGACTCAAGAAATGCTTGTACATACAATAGTTTTCGGCTGCTGCGCCACTCGAGATATGGAATATAAATATTATATGGCGGTCGATTATTAAAGATTGTGCTTACTAAAGTAATGGTTGCGTAGCTCATATAGACCGCACCAAAGGTCAAATACAATCCATTACCGAAAGCAACAAATTTACGTATTTTAAGTGCTTCATATGTAGTCGTACAGCGTTCATCAAGATAATCCATAAGTAAATTTGCCTCATCCAAACGATTGATTTGAAAACGTAGAATATTCAATTTCATAGCCAAACCCAAGGCATTGAGTCCCACTTGAACTGATGTTATAAACTCCATTGCATTGAGTTCATCAGTAATCCAAACATATTTAACAACAAAATTGAAAGGTAAAAATATCATTGTTAGAAATGTTATCACAAATATCCAAAGTATATAAATTTTACGATTTTCATTTGGTATTATGAGACCTGCTACTTTGAGGGCTCGATACAAATAGATTGTAGCATCGCTAGTGGCAGCTGGCTCTTCTAATGCAGCAGGAGAAATGCGTTTGAATGACATTTTTGTAAAACTCTTTTTCACAAATGAATTTCAACTTTTGTATTTTGGACTTATATAGACCAATCTAATCCAATCCAATTGAATCCGTGGGAAATAGTTAAATGTCTGCAGTTTGTTTGCAAAACACTTGTAAATTGCTATAGCAATTTAATTTGATGACAATTTATTTACAATCAAATTCATATTAGATAGTTTGTTATGGATCTATATTAAATTTGTTTAAAGGTGCCAGTATTGGTAGTAAGTGGACACAAGTCTTTCAATTGTATGTAACTAATATTGTAGATAGAGAACATTCACTTCGAAAGCAGAATTGAAATACACTTAAAATGATTCTTATTGATGACTCAGTTCTTTTAAATAATCCACAACCTAAAAACAATCGTAATAAGCCAAATTAAAGGCACTTAAAAGCTGATTGATGATAAATAATTATATTTTTGTATATTTTATGGAATGAAAAATGAAAGAAGAAAATATTCTTGGAAATTTTAAACATAATTAAGGATGTTTTAAGTTAATAATAATCGTATCAATAAAGAAAAATGAATGAATTTTTGATAAGCACAAGAACCCTGTCAATTTACATTTACAATTTGACTAGATCTGCGAGATCTGTTTTGACAGTGTGTTGGTGTGGGCGTCTAGACTCTCTAGAGAAACATTGGACCAATTGATTATACTTGAGACTTGCGCTACTTTTGTTTAATTGAAACCATTACAGTTTTATAATTCCAAAGAACAGCTGCAATTCATTGAGTAAAAAACAAAAAAGAAATTGCATTAAGTTCAAAGTAAAGCGAAATAAAAGATGCAAAAATAAGATACATACATTCATAAGTTGCATGCTGTCAGACAGATAGACAGACACATGGGCAGATAGACAGACAGACAGACAGATATGAATGGATAGATGTATAAGAAGCGTAAAATAGAACAAAAGAGTAGCATAGTAAAGAAAGAACAGAGCAAATTCCAATGGAGCGGAAATTTTAATTAATTTCATGAAACAAAGTTGGAATGAACATTGAATGAACATTTAACAAGCGCTTAAGCTTAAGTACTTGCAATGCAAGGCGACGCAACTCAATCCAAATGCAAAATACAATAATAAATAAATAAACAAACAAATCAACAAACAAAAACAAAACAAAAGATTCATTTGTTATTTCGTTTTGTTTGGTTGGTTTTACTTTGTTTATATGCCAAAGAGCACGCACAACGAATATGGGAAAAAGGCAGCTAAACAGATCAAATCAAATGAAAGTCTAGTGAGTGAATGAATGAATAACTTAATCATTTAGTCATCAACCAGAGGGACAGTTTTGTAAGAGTTTAATCAACTCTATAATAGGAACTTTGTTTTGTTTATTTTTTCTTTTATTTACTATTTTTTTTAAATATTCTTCAATTGTATTAACAATCAGCAATTTTAACAAAACTAACGTTTTAAACTCAATTTTATTTAGCGCTTAGTACTACAGTGAAACGTCAACAACATAAGCAATACCATCAGCAACAACAACAACAACAACAGCAACAAACTTCAAAGTCATTTGATAACACAGATGTAATTGTTAATCGCAGAGGCAATACAACAACATTGCCACGTCAAAGGCAACAAGAGCAAAGTCAACAACATAATCATAATCAGTTTAAGCCAACTTATATATCAATTCACAAAGTGCCTCCAGTAACGGTAACATTACGCCACGCCAAAGGCTCGGCAATTTCCGGTGCACAGCGAAAGCAAACGCGCTTCCTGCTCACTGCTTCTCAGCAACAACAGCAACTTTTGCAAAAGCGACGCAGTTGGTCTGAAAGTGATCTTCTCAAGGAAATTGATAATGAATTACAACTTGCAAAGGGATTCCTATTTGCCGATGGTGGGTTTGTTCGTTCGTTCGTTTGTTCATTCCTTTGTTCACCTCTTCCACCATTTTTTTGATTCCTTTCCTCCACCGTTACACCAATAATGAAGTCAAGCAAGCGCTAATGTAAATTGTTCATTGAAAAAATGCATGTCTCAAAGATTGTGTGACGTCCCTTATGTTAAATTTCATACTCTCTACACTGCGCTTTGTAAGATTAAACATACAATATATACATACAAGTATATTGAAAAATATTCCCTCCAATTCCTTAAACGATTTGTCTTTTGTTTGTTTGTGATATATTTATGTTTGTTGTTAACTTTGTTACATACTCGTACATGTTATTTTTAGACATCATTAGAGGACTGAAGAAATAATAATATATATATATAAATTGTTGAATTGGTTTAAAACTGAATAGAAGCGACATGAATTTGGCTTCCTTATATCATGCATTCCAAACATAATAATTATAGTCTACTGTCTTTAAAATTGATATAATATTTTTTCTAAATTTCTATACTAAAGCAAAACTTATCAAACACCTCACTTCTATTTGCAATCACACTAATAGTCAAAAAGTATGCAACAAAATTATGCCATTTATAAATAAAGTACTAAAAATTGTATCAATATCGTTTTTTATCATAGATTTTAAGTACATAATTATATATTAACGTCCTTGTCATGACTTGGATAACTTAACTTTTAATATAAAACCTGATCAAACCCCACACGTAATTTCCCAACAAACAACCAACCAAAAAGTAAAGTGGATCAAATTGGGTCCTTAAATTCATGTACTTTAATTAAATGTTAACTAATTTTCCATTTATGCCTAAATTTTTGTAATGTTTTTATTGTTTAAATTCCTATTTCAATGTGAAACTTATCAAACCCCATACGTTTTTCCCCACAAAACCACATACAGCCAAAAAGTATGCTATACAATTGTGCATTTTTTGGTTAATGAAATCAAATTTAAATTTAGTAAAAAAATCTGAATAAATTAACAAATATTACGTATTGTATAAAAACAAAAAAAAAAAAAAAAACGACAACAAAAACAGCAACGTGAGAGCGGTCAACTTGAGTGTGTTTTTGCTTCCAAGTTTTTATGTGTTTTTCCAACTGGTAAATGCTATACACATGATTACTTATTACGTGTGTTTATTGCCACTTGTAAATATATATGTATATACATTAAATACATTAAATCCACCATACTTGTTTGTATCTCTTGATTGTTGCCTTGATCATTGGACCAAATGTAAGCATTCCACAGCAGGTCATCATCATCATCATCATCATCATTATTGAACAAAAAGTAAGCTGTAGCTTTAGGGAAGCATTTTATTTACAAACAAAAATTTCAAGCTCTCATACTGAATGTATCTATGTACTCGCATATACAAATGTATATGTACATGTGTGAATATTATGTATCTAAATATCTTCTAGGTATCTTCTTTATCTAGATACATCATGCATTACACTCTATTCTACTCTGCTCAACTATGTTGCGTACTGCTTAGCAGACTGTTTACAGACGCATCTTGTTTATGTTCATCAATTATTTTTGTTGTTGTTTCGTTGCAAGACTATTTTTTATTTTTTTTTATTTTTCGTGTAGGTACAAAATATTCTTGGTTCAGGGAATGGGAAAAGTGAAAATATGCTTTCGAAAATTAACATATTTGTTTTTTTTCGCTCACCGCACAAATTGAGTTTTCGTTAAAAAATTTCGTATCTATGAAATATACCTAAATACAAGTGAGTATGAATGAGTATGAATGGATTGGTGGATAGATGGACAGATGAAGAAAACAATATTCTACAATATTTGAATGTGAGAACAACATTTTTTAGTATTTTGTGAAAAAGATTTTCGAAATTCTCTAATCGCCAACGCTATCGCCAACGTATAGTCGCAGTCTCAGTCTCAGTCTTTGCCGTAGACGTAGTCGTAGTCGTTGCCGTGCTAAAATCTTACGAGGAAAGCTAAGGCGGCCAGTGCTTTGAATGCTTGTGGCGCGATCGTTTGTCCGTTTGTTCTTAGGCGAAAGCGGAACGAGAAAAAAGGAAAATTGAAAATTGAATATTTTTTTGTTCTTTCGAATAATTTTCAAAACGAAACAAAAAGAAAAAAGTTCTTAAATGGGACAGGGTTAGTCGAACAATTTTTTGGTTTCTTTTATCATTATTCTCGTGTTGTTGTTTGCCTATTCTGAGTTTTGTGTGTTTGCTATTGAAAACAACAAATTTAAATATACAAAAACAAAAATCCCAAAAAAAAAAAAGAAAAAGAAAACGGCTAAAAACAAAACTAAAAAAAGAAAATAGAAAAATAAATAAACGTCATTTGAAAGTGATTTAGATATATTGTTTTTGGCGTCCATTAAGCATCTCGGTGAAAATTTATTTTTCAAAACAATTATTAAAGTAAAAAAGAATCAATTTCAATTTTCCAAAAAAAAAAACAAAGGCAATTCAATTTTATCAATTAAATAAGTGCAAAGTGCAAACACAACAACAAAATAAAAAGAAGAAGAAAATTCCCTTTAAAAGAAATTTATTTCATAGTGAAAATAATTTGATTACAGAACAAACTCAAACATCCGCCATGTTTTCACCAAAATTCAAAGCCAAAGCACCGCCAGGCACAGGTAAAATCAGATGGAAAAACTTCAAATTAATCTCCAGATTAACAATTTTATTGCAATTTTCAATTTTAGTTGTTAATCTTTATTAT
Organism: Amiota minor; assembly: GCA_037043295.1. Lineage (NCBI taxonomy): Eukaryota > Metazoa > Arthropoda > Insecta > Diptera > Drosophilidae > Amiota > Amiota minor. Next base: position 2,662,359 of record JBAMAW010001787.1, read on the forward strand.
GAAATGCATTCAACAAAGAAATAATTTCTGCTTAACATAATTGATTGATTTTAATACAATTTTTCATTTCATTCTCAATTGAGAAACATTGGAAAAGTGTCACGTGTTCTACTCTGCTCAGAAGTTGAAACAACATCTTTCAATGTCAGGCCACAAATTTTCCATACCAAAATGATGGCGCCCAGAGGTTCAAACAAAATTATTTATTGTTTTTCTACAGATTCTAGTTTTCAACACCTTTGAGCTTTTTCCTTTTCTTTTGGCTTAAAAATTTAGCTGTTTAGCAAATTTGTCAATTTCTTGTATTTTGTCTTTCAGTAAATTTATGTTATTTTATTTATAGGGAATTATTTATAAATTGAATAGAAAATATAATGAATATTGACCGGAAGTTTATAACAGGTTGTATCTAGTGATATAAAAATAATATTGACTATTTCATTTCAAGTTTAAAATTTCATTACCTTTGATTCTGTTTCCATGTGTTTATATCCTTAATAAGAGACTATAAGTTTTTCATGAAAGTGAATCGAATGAATCATATAAGAATAGATAAATAGACTTTGTATCTGTTAGTAGTGTAGACTTTGTATACATTTGAATTTATTGTAACATTTTGTTGGCATTGATTTGTTTTTCTGTGTCTACATTCCAAATAAATTTTATTTAAACAATTTTCATTACTTATTTGTATAGCAAATTTTCTATCTACATAAAAGAATGCATAGTTGATTTGTTCACGTATATGAACGATTTTTCCAAAATATTAAATAGAAAACAAATTTACTTACATCAACGACTGCGACGAAGATGACGACGACAACGACGACGTCGCCGCCGACGACCGATGATGATGATGTTGATGATAATGATGATGTAGATGTTGATTAATCCAAAAATCGCTTAGTTTATGTATGAAGAATGAGGGATGTGGTGGTGACTTCCATGTTGCTAAATTTATAAAATGACGTACAATTGAAAAAATTGTGGGCGAAATTTATTACAAATTTCTTTATGTTTTTTCCATTTATTTGTATTTTTCCTTTTCTTCTTTTTTTTTTTTTTGTTTGCAATTTTCCTTTGTACACGTTTCTTGGCTTTTAAGTTTTCTTCTCCTTCGCTCCTGCATTCCTTTTGTTATTCACCTTCAACCCAAAATTTGTACGCGCCCACACAGCTGGCGTTTACAATATCCATAAAAATTATAAAATACATGATTCTTTAAAAACAACATCTTGCACAGAAAAACAATCTTCATATGAAAAATTGTATAAATTGTTTGGATCGTCATGATGGTGATGATGACTATTCTGTGCGTTAGACAATCCAGCTTTATGACGCTTTGGGTGTCGATCTCTGATGATACTCGTATCTGTTCTCGACATGTCTAATCCATCAAAATTCGTGTGCAAATGAGGCACATAATGATAATACAGGGGAGATGGTGATGGTGATCATGATCATGATCTAACAATGTTAATAATTATGTTATTTTTTAAATATTTCGTGAATTCAAATCTCTTTTGAAGGTGTCTATTCTGTAATCCCAATGGTTTGATAGGCGTGTATGCTAAATTTTTTTATTTTCTTTTAGTTTGATATATTTTTCAAATAAAGTTTTTCCGAATTGAGGATTTAACTTTTATTATGTATTTGGCTTGTAAATTTATAATCAGTGGTTTTTAATGTTTGTTTTTAATTACAATATTTTACTATTTAGTATTCAATTCACAATTCTATTGGGATTAGATAACATCATATAATTCTGATGTAGAAAGAACCATAAAATATTGCCTGCTTGATTATCATCTAGAGGGATTCAAATTTTTATTAAGAAGAAGTCCCACAGTATTTGATAATTTCTTACCACATGACATGCAATTATTGGCATTGTATTCTGCTCTGTGGGTCACAGCACCTGGTTGTAAAACACAACTTCACGTCGAGTTAGAAACTCTGCTCTCATTTGGTTATTAAACCACAATCACCACGATACTCCCAGGACGACTTTTGACCACTCATGGTACTAGACACAGTCCCTGGTTAGTCTTCGTCCCCAACAAATTAATTTATAAAGGGTATCCTGGATCACAAATTCTAAGTGAAAAACAATCTACCATCTAGGAATTAGAGCTTTAAGCACAGAAGAGGTTGTATAATTCGATCAATCAAAAAAACTTCCAATGAACTGCAGTAGTTGGTAGATTAAACACAGTTCTTTGTAATTATTGTGTCAAGAGCCAAAATGATCTATCCAGGTTGTTATCTATTTTTATGCAACATATAATTTGTATTATCAAAATTACAGTATCGACTATAGTCCAATAAATAAAAATATATAATTTATGTGAAGTATAAGAAATCTTTGGTGATGTCAAAGTGAGCATATTTCATTTTTTTTTTTATTAAGTTCTATATGTGTTTAACTCATTAATTTGCTTGCGTATCTATTATGTCACATTTTTCTTGTTGTTTTTATTTTGAAAAAAAAAAAAAAAAAAAAAAAAACATAGATTTGTTGAAAAGTTTAATGATTAGTGATTTCATTAATTTATAGTTAATATTGAATATACTTGTAGAATATTTGTCATTTGTAGAACTTGATTTTTTTAGCTCTTTTGACCACTTAAAATATCTTGAATTGCTTAAGACCATCAAGAAGTGTCACACTATGTAAGCATATTTAATTAAATAAACAAACATCAAATCAAAATAAATAGGGCAGAAGATTAAATGTTGAGAGATAAATGTGTAAGTGAGTGAGTCATCTTTAATTAGTTTTCTATATTGTTTGCCAATAAATTAAGATAATTGCTTCAGAAAAATTGACTTATAGCAACAATGTTTTCTTATGTTTAGCATGACATTTTAAGTATTTTATACAGATTCATAAATAAACCACTTTATGAGTAAAGGAACAATAAATTCACGCTAATAGCCCTTAATTTGATTTGATGCAAAACAGAGAGAAAATAAAGCCTGCCACTTTGTCACTCATAATATTGTAGAAAAACATTCTGCAGCTGCCATTTACTACTACTACAATCATATAGAAAAGGGCCACACCTTCAGTTGAAACACCCATGATTGTGCATGTTGAGCTACACTCACTCACTCCCTCCCTTGAAATACAAGGCCAATCAGACACACAAATTGATAGTCAATTAATATTTAAAATTGTACTTTACTATGTGTGTGTGTGTGCGCCTGACTTCACTATAACTACAATCTAATGTGTCTAGATACTTTGGCATATCTGTATCTGTATTGTAGGTATCTCCTTTGAAACATCAAAGTTGCTCAGTTAACCGTTTTCTTTCTTTTCCATTTTATTTTCAATTTTAATTAGTTTTTTTTTTCTATTCTATTATATTCTATGTTTTTTTTTTTTTTTTGCAATAAATTTCAATCCAAAAAATTAAATATATTTGGTTATACAATGTAAGTATCTATGATATATCCTGTATCTATTCACCAACCCAATTTCTAGTTTGCCTGTCAATAAACTATAAGCTACGCTTGACATACGAGAGATCTCGGGCGCACCTTCTTTATGCATAACACACCTACCTTCCTACCTATCTATTTATCTATCTATCACCAATTTTACTATCCCAGACTAGAGACTCTTCATCTCCTTCTTCTTTTGTTATTTAGTTTATTATCATTATTTTATATTATTCGCATTCCCATTAAAACATACCTATGTGTGTATAGAAAAAAGCAAAAGAAAAACTTTCCGATTGATTTGTTCTAAAGTGAGCGGTGCGTGTATCTTTTATGGAAAGTTGGTTGCTTTTGCTATTTAACTCAAAATATCGAATCAAACTGAATTGAAACCGGAAGCGCTGCCCAAGCCGAAATCAAAACGAATTAAAGTAAAAATCAACCCCAAAATGAACAGAACAGAAAAGAACAGAAATGTTATTTAAAAGCGAAATGCCAATTGCATTATTTATTTTTGAGTTTTGATAGAAACAAAAAAAAAAAAAAAGAAAAACCAAGACAAAGGGAACGCGTCATTTTAAATAAGTAGTTTCTGATACTTTTGTTTTGCCATTTGATTCTCTTTAACATTTTCATTCAATTTTTTGAATTTTTTTTTTTTTTGTTTTTGTCTTTTGTTTGGATGACTGAATATCTGAGTGAGTCTTTACTTTACTAAAAGTATATGGTAAATGTATGGAGAGTTGACTTTGTTTTTATTTTTGTTTTTGTTTGTTTGTCACATTATTTAGTGTTTAGTTGAGCATCCGTTCCATTTCGTATCTCACGCATAATTGGCGAACTGAAACTGAAAATGAAAATATCTTAAATGAGCAACATTGCGCTTTTGCCTTCTGCCTTCTGCCTTTTGTTTGCAGTTTAACTTTAGTTCACATACAGAAAGAACTCTTTAGAGTTTTTGTTTTATTTTTGTTTGATTTTGATTTTGATTTTTTGAACGTTTCATTTGATTTCACGGCAGTTTGAATCGAAAAGCGATTATTGTCGCCCGTAATTGATCTGCTATTTAAATCGTGCTGCTACCGCGCTGCCACACTTGGGTGTGGAGTCACTCATTCGTCGTTAGTTCCATCATTTGTTTGTTGTTCATTGTGCAGTCATTTGTGATTTCTTCTTGTGTTTTACTGGAAGTGAGTGAGTGAGGGACTGACTGACTGAATGACGGACAGAGTGTGTTCTTTGGGTTTTATTTTAATATCTTCCACTAGTAGTTGATGGCATCAAGTCTGAGTTGGTTAGTTTAGCTTTGGGTCACGCAAAAATCAGTCGCGAAATAAACGCGCGCGTTGATGCTTTTTCCAAGCGAAGCAAGGAATATTTAAATTTCTAAAATTCTGTGAAACTTTCTTCTAATCGCTTCTTCCTCTTTGAAAAAGTTTTTATTTTCTTGTATTTTGTTTGAAAACAACAAATTTTAGAAGCTTTACACTAGATCCTTTGACAAGGTATTAAAAAGGCTTCCCACCTCAAATTGTCTCTTTGACAAATTTAAATTTAATTTCATTCAATTGGGCTCTGATTGACTGTAGTAGTAGTAGTAGTAGTAGAGACGTCAGCAGACGCCCACAGAGATTTATAAAAGTGAAAGATAAAAAAAAAAAAAAGAAAAAAATGAAAAATGAAATATTGTATTAATAAATAAATTATAAAAATAAAGAACCAAATGAAAGAAAATTTCAAAGAGCTCAGCATTGCGTATGTTTAATGCAGGCAAAATACATGTCAATGTCTTGACGCTCATGTTTTATCGACATCTCAATCTTGTTTATTCTGATTCTGACTGAGTATGTAGGTATTTTTAAAACCGTATATCCTGTATATGTGTGTGTGTGAGTGTGAGTGTTTGTGCATATGTTTGCTTTACAGGTGGCAAATAAATCTAAAAATCTATTGAAAGATACAACAACGAACAGCGACCAATGATAAAATTATATGCTCGCTTCGATAATTCTATTTGTATCTCTGTTGATTTGCATATGTGCGCCAAATGCTGATGATGATTCATCGACACGATGAAAAACTAAAAACGAAAAAGAACCTTTAAACAAAATAAATAAAAGGCAAATCGAAAATAAAAAGAATAAATGTAGAAAATTGAATGTCTGCCAAATGTGGCTTCCTTGGTCGTATTAATTATTGCTATTCTATGTTTGACTATTTATCCCCCTCTCTTTGTCTGTCTGTCTGATTGTTTGATCGTCCATTTTTTTGTTATTTGTTTGTTTCTTTGACTATTTTTCTTAGCTCAGTTTGTTGACTGCAACAGATTATATAGTTTTATGAAGGAAAAACTTCCAAAAAAAATTATGTTACAATCCATATGTGCCACTGAAATTTGGATTCATTTCATATTTTTTTTTAAAAGTCCCTTTCTTTTTAGTGTTTATTGTTGATAATAAATACGTTGACAAGTGTAAATGTCAAGCGTGTGCCCCACAAAACAATTTTCTCTAATTATGTCAAACAGAAAAGAAAATTCAACTAAACTGAACTCAACTCAATTTAATTCAACCAAAAATGAACTTAAGCAAATCGTCGAATGTTGAAAGCATTTCATATTTCATGTATTTTTTGTAAATTTACGCTTTATTTCCTTCCTTCCTTCCTTCATCATATCATCAACTATGCACATGGCACGCAGGTGTTTGGACACCGAAAAATCAAACACCGAATTCGTCATTGAACGATTTAGATAGCATTTCCGGCGGTGGAGGACCCAGACAACAACAACGTGTTGGTACACCCAGTTCAAGTGGACCAACACCACCACCACCTCCAACACATCCGATCTGGACGCCACAGCCATCACCTACCTACGGACGCAAGGAGTTTCGTCCTGTACGCTTTGAATCGCCAACTCTGCCACGCCGTTATACTGCACAACAACAACAACAACAGCAGCATCATCATCAACAACAACAACAACACCAGCCGCAGCAACAGCAGCAGCATTTCCACTCGCATTCTCAATTACCACCGCCCTGGTCAAATGCTCAACACTGTCCAACCTCGCCGCGTTCTGTAAATAGTTGCACCAACCTCAGCACACCCACTACAGCAAATTCTGATTACGCTGAAACCGATTGCTCGATTTATGCGCCCAGTGCGAGCGTTTCGGATAAAATAAAAAGTATTGTTCAAGCACCCCCCAGATTCTACCCACATACTAGTAATGCCCTTTCACTATATCATATTATACTGTAGTAGTATTTTCTGAAAAAACAAAAAAAAAAAAAAACAACCAAATGAGTAGAGATTTTTGCTTTCCCAAAATATGATTTCCTGCTACTCAAAAGCCCCAGTACTTAACCAGCTAATCTCATAATCATATCTCTCTCGCTTTTCATGTGCAATCTACATTTAATCAATCAATCAATCAGCATTCGAGCGTTCAGCATCAACCTCGGATCTGCAACGGCCATTCCTGCGTCGTCAGCTTTCAGATCATAGTCGTCCCGCCTATAGACCCAATGAAGTCAGTAAGTATTGCAAACGAACGAGTTTGTCCATAAAAACACTCTAAAATGAAAGATAACTTTCACGTTGTACACCACCGGAACAATTAAAATGCAATTTGGCGTACTTTTTCTCTCAGTGTGCTGTTGATTTTAAGTTCCCACAATAAATCCAATATATGTATACCCAAACACATAATCTCACCAAAATCTTAATTTTGTTACTAAACAAAAAAAAAAGTAAAACCTGTTTATTTAATTGAAACCATGAGAAAGAAAATGGAAAATATTGTTGATTGCCCACTTTTCAGTTTACAAAGTTAAGCACGAGTATATGAGCGAACCGGAGACGGAAAACGATCGTCCACGCAAAATGGCACAGTTAGGTCGACGGCAATACGATGGCATCGGTCCAGTTACCAATGATGGCATGCCCATAATACTCAGATCGGTAAAGCAAGCATTAGATACACATCTTCGATATATTGTATAATTTGTCGACTTCGACCAATTTTGATTGATTTTAGGAAGTCAAGGAACCACATCAGCATGAATGGTACAAGCGTCTGTATCAGACAATACACAAGCAGAAAAATGGCGGTAAATTCCATTAAAACTGCTATGAGTATTATAAAAACTATTGGGTCTCCTGTAAACTGTCCATAAAACAAATCCTTCCAAATCCAAATCCTTCAATCTACTACACTCTCCCAATTCCTTTTCATTCATTTTAATCCTTTTATAGAAATTTATAATGCTCCATAACAGTTTAATTTTGTTTTTAAAAAGATATTTTTCTTACCAGACTTTTCTGCTATTCTATGTACTTATAACTTACATTTACATTCTCTACGTTCCATTATCTTTTGGTTCTACTTCTTTTTCTTCTTCTAAAATTTTGATAATTTCAAAATAAAAAAATACATAAAACAATCTTGCTTCCTGATCGTCTCCTAATAAATATTGTAAAAATGCGCTAACTCAGATGATTTCATAATACGCTACAAGTGTCCAAGAGGTGATTTTTTAAGACTTTATAAAAACAAAAACGCTTGCGCTTAGATTAAATTGTAGTACTTATGTATTTTGGTTTGGCTTGGCCTGTACACAATATACTACATACAATTCCACATGCTTACATTAGGCTCTCTTTAGTTGTATGACTTACTCTGCTACTAAGTACATATACTTACCATATACCATACGAGTATATTATAAAGCATTTTATTTTTTTAAAATTTCCTTATTCTTTTCTTAACATTTTATACTAATCTATCTACAATACAATATTACTTATAATAAATAGTAACAGGTTGGTTATCTCTATGGTAACACCACTGGCATACAAAGCAACTAACATTTTAGAACGCTTACTATTGTACTACTACTACTACTACTACTACTACTACTACTACTTACCAGACACATCCGGCAATACTTAATCAATTTCTAACCAGTAATTCAAAATTTTGGCAAAGCAAACTTGCAAAAATGCCTGCTGAACACACTAACAACAAGCAATCGAATGATAAATGTAGCTATTGAATCTCTTAGTGATATGTCACTAGTTAAAATGATACTAATTATATCTTATTATGTATATTGTGTATAGCGCGTCCTCCATACAAGTCAAGTGGTTATCAATCAGAGCCAGAGCCAAACTACGATTCTGATTATTCAACAGTAAGATATAAAACCTATAATCCGCATCGTTTGCAATCTGTTTCATCGGCCGTTAATGTACGCACTGGAGCCAATTTCAATCAGGACGATAGGTGAGTGTGCAATATGTAGTTTGTAATGGAAAGAAGATCCTGTATCAGGTTCAATAATTTTAGCTGGTATTATAAATTTTAGGAATAAAATACTTATAATTTTATTTGAACTAGAATTAGTTTAATTGGAGGTGCTTTAGTTAGATTTATTTGTTTACGTCAAACTGATTTAAAATCTTTAATTGCTTATTTATCAGTAGCTCATATAGGAATTGTATTAGCTGGAATATTAACAAAAAGTTATTAAGGATTATGTGATTCTTCCTCATTAATAATTGGTCATGGATTATGTTCATCAGGTTTATTTTGTTTAGCTAATATTTCTTATGAATAGTTTGGTAGACAAAAATTTAATAATTAACAAAGGATTATTAAGTTTTATACCTGCAATAGCTTTGTGATGATTTTTATTGAGATCTGGAAATATAGTAGCTCTTCCTATTTTAAATTTATTAGGAGAAATTTCATTATTAAATAGAATTATAAGTTGGTTTTGATTTTCAATAATTTCTTTATATTTATTGTCTTTTTAGAGCTGCTTATTCATTATATTTATATTCTTTTAGTCAACACGGAAAAATTTTGTCAGGGGGAAAAATTCGTGAATATTTATTGATTACCTTTAAATTATTTAATTTTAATAAGTGAATTTTGTATATTATGATTATATTTAAATAGTTTATAAAAATGCCAATTCATTTTAAATCGTGAAATATTTATCAATTTGTAGAATTATATTTTTATTTTTAATTTCTTTTAGAATTAATTTTTTTTCATTGTATAATATGAATATATTTTATTATAAATGAATTAATTTATTTTTTAGAATGAGAAATATTATCTTTAAATTCAATATCTATAGTTATAATTTTTTTATTTGATTGAATAAGATTATTATTTACATCATTTGTTTTAATAATTGATAAAAATATTAATCGATTTACAATATTATATTAGTATTAATATCTGTATTATCAATAATATTACTAATTATTAGATCTAATTTAATTAGGATTTTATTCAATCCATTCTTTTATTTTTGTTTGTAGTGTCTATGGTACTATGCCAAATCCCATAAAAGCAAATCAGAATTCATATAGAAATCAACCTGGTCGCATTGAAGATTACATAACTGGCAAATCATCAGTTTCCGAAAAGGAAAAAAAAGAGGTAATTTTCTATTCAGATACACTACAAATTTCATATTCATGTACACCTCACCTACTAAGTATCATCATGCATAATTACTTCTTACCCTGCTTTGTTTTTGTTTTTTTTTTTTATTTTGCTTGTTTTATTTCACGAGATTTAATCAGCCATAAAACACACACGCTCACATGCTCACATACTCATACAATATGATCGCTTATATTGTAACATAAATTGGATCTTTGTCAATTTTTTGCTTTTCATGATCCTTGAGCTGTCTGTCATCAAGTGAAATGTTTCGTTTTGCTCATCATGCCATGCCTCATACACATTATTATAATATGATAATCATAATAATAATTATGTAAAAAAATATTTCTTAATATGTAAATTTCTGCAAATGCTAAATAAGCACAGCTTTAGAAACATAAGTATTATTTTTTGATACTCTGCATACAACATTGTCTTCTAACTCATGGCAAATAATTCTTTTCAATCACATTTCTAGTGGTGGGACGAAGTGATGGACATCTTTAACGGGGTATGATATTTTATTCCTCTTTCTCTCGCTATTTGTTTAGTTTTATCCTAAATTTAAGGAACAGTTCCACAATTTTTTTTTATATCAATTCAATTCAGAATGCAGGTTAACTAAGTACAATGTTTTACTTTAGTGTTTGATTTTGTCTGTAATATTTTATCTATTTATTGTAAATCTTTCCTTTTTCCAATTAATACGAGTATTCCAATTAATTCTATTGTAATTTGATTCTAATCCTAATTCGAGAATAGTGGCTTAGGGAACATGCAACGATACCACAAATTTTTATTGAATATGCATCGGATGATGAGGATTGTGCTGTAAGTTTTTTTATGGCTTGATCCAATAATAGAACAGGAATCTACTACAATAATGTAATAACAACACTCTGTATAAAATATACACATCATTATTTATATCACTGAATAGGCACTGAATACTAATAGCAAAAAGCCAAAAATGCAATGTGATATTATCATTTTAGTCAAATTTAAAAAGAAAAACCCAAAAATTTCAGAAATGTTACTCATTTAATAACAAAATATTTTTATCATTTACTCAGCACTTGGAACAATCAAAACTATCACCAAACTACACCGAAGGCAATCTGTCAAGGTTTGTTTGATTTGTTCGATTATAAATGAAAAGTTTAACAATCCTTGTTTCCAGAGCCTTAGCCAAAGAATCTGGCTACACCAGCGATTCGAATCTAGTCTTCCGTAAGAAGGAGTTGCCAATCAGTAGCCCACTCAGTCCTGTTGAACAAAAAGAAGCCTACAAGAGTCTACAAGCAGGCGGAGAGCCACCATTATTGGGCTTCCGTAAACCAGCACCCGAAAAACCAAAAGGTATTTATTACATTCATTGTTAACTTCAGTTTCTAATACTATGTACAATCCTACAATAACATTAAATATAATCTAATTATGTAATTTTGGGCTCTACTAACTGTATTTCTCTTCCATTGGTGTTGGATTTTCACTAGAATTCTTTCGAAAAATAGTTAAACTTACACAACACGTACTGCTCACCGCTACTCTCTGTATCTATCTCTCTCTATAAATCTCTATTTCTTTTAACATATGCAACTGTACTCTCTCTCTCTCTCTCTCTCTCTCTCAAAGAGACTTTCTCATTTTCACATTGAAGGCACCTTATCAGGTAAAAGCAAAAGTTCTAGCACTGGCACCGTTCAAATCTAAATATTATGTGCCAAATTTTAATGCTTGAACTTTTCTATTCTCCTGCTTCTTTATCATCATCATCATCGTCATCCTTATACAAGATTTTGTTGAGGAATACGAATTCATACAGATCACGCCCACCCTGACTAAGATACGAGTCAGTACGAAAGAACTTGACTCCATTAAAGCGGAAGAACAACAAACTGAAACGGAAACAGAAACAGAAAAGGAAAAGGAAGCAGACACGAAAATGTTTCCGCAGTTTACGAAGAATCTGCCCTCCTTTATTCCGCTAAGTCAGCAGAAGAAGCAACAGCAAGAGGTGCCACCACCGCCTCCACCAAATCGTAAATCATCCTGTACTAAGACGACTGTGCGTGTTCTATCAACATCAAAAACGGCAACACCATCAACTGGTCGCCATGAGCAATGCTTTCAGAGTCCGGAAAGTTTACCACATGGTACTAACAAATATGGTACCATTACTTTGCGAAAACATACACGCCGTGAGACTCCTTCTATTTGCCGCTCTAAGTCGGCCGGTACTGTCTCAACACTGTTGTCCTCACTTTCGGCAACAACAAAAGAGACACGTACAAAGGAAGGCTGCTTGACGCGTTTACAGCATCAGCATCATGCTCGTTTGCGTTCAGTGAGCCCATCCCGGCGGCAGCCTCGGTTAGTCACCTTGCGGCAGTCCAGTCGTAGTCCGGTTGCATTTGGACGTAGCATTTCGAAGGAGCGCACCTTTGCCGAAGAAAAGAAGCGATTGGAAAATACATTGCCACCGAACCGCACAAACTTCGAGGCAAGCACAAATATATTGCGCGACCCTTCGCTTAAGTCACCGCAAGATGTTAAGGCAGCAGTACGTTCCTATGCTACTTGTAATGCCCATATTCATCCACGAAGCAAGAGTTTGCCACGCTTGAGACATGCATCTTCCAAAAATCCCACCCCTTGCACCTCGGTGAATACAACAATGCGTCACACCATGTGCTTTCCGCAAGTGCGCCCACAATACAGCGTGGGTGTACTGGATTGTGTTAAAAGAAACATACCAAAGGTGATCAGTAGCAACAGCAGTACATTGCCGAAAACTCGTGCTCATAAGACAACTGTGAAGACCACAACAACAGTGCAAAGGTCAACATCGAATGAGAGTTTACCTCGTTCAAACTCAACATTCTCCATTGATTCGGTGGTCAAGCAAGAGATTTGTACCACTCTCCAACCATCTAAAATGCAAGCTACAAAAACTCGAACACCTAATAAGACATGTCGTGTCACAAACCCACCATTACAAAGTAGCAAGAGCGACAGTCATTTGGGCCGCAAACGTGTGACCTCCGCGAAGAATCCAACCATAAAACATTTGCCTGTAACTACAAAACCAGCTACTTACACTTCCAAAACGTATATTCATGCAACGCCACTGTCTGCATTGCAAGATACTTATGTGGATTCTGTACGTGAAAAAACAAACTTCTGGAATGATTACAATGCACAACAGTCCAAGTCACTGACGACGGATCATCATCAGGCACATGTTCCGTTACAGTCTACTTACTGTTCCTTGCGTAGTATCAGTCCTACTCGTCATGAACTTGCTCTGCAATTCACCGACGATCTGTATGAATATGGTTTGCCACAACAACCAAAGTGCATTGAAGATCTCGTGTGGAAGTACGAACACAATAGTAAGCCGGATGCTCCTTTGGTTAAAACAACTGTGCCAGTGACAGACATTGCTCGCCCGCAATCACCACAACCAGATTATGAAGGACGCCGATTTTCGCCTACAAGGGAAGTGCGTGTACCGCAGACACAACGCAATGTTAGATCTCCTTCTCGTCGCCGCATTGATAGTTGCCGTACTCAGACGAAGGGTGATGCTAGTACATCTAAGGTGATACGTGCAAGTAGTTTGAGCAGTGCAGATGATCGTTCTAAGCGCGGCCTCTATTTGTGCAGCGATCTGGCACACAGTGCCACTTCTTTAACTTATTTAGAGCGACACAGCCCAACATGCCGCTATCGCAATAATTCTGAACGTTTCACGGATCTCAATCGCTTCTATAGTACATTGGAACGAGTGGGTCAGCTAGAGAGAGCCACTTCAATGACGAACTTTAAACCAATACGAAAGGACACTGAACTACTAGATTTCGATGAGTGGCGCAAAGTGCGTTTACACGAACGTGCTGAAAAGGAGTTGAATTATTTGGTATGCAAATTGAAGCAGGACCAGCGTGACAAAGATATGCTTTTCCGTTCGAAGCATGTAGATGACGTGAAGTGGCGTCATGAAACTGATTTTGGTTTACATTCTAAAGATAAGTCCGTTGAAGACTTGCGTATGAATTTCGAGCAAATAAATTTTCTTAAGGACCATGAGCAACACAGAGATCAGGCTGCTGCCCGACCTCATTGGCGACGCAATACCGTTGCTGATTTGGCCTCAAATTTAGTGTCACAACCATTAACTCACGACGAAACTAATGGACATCTAAGTAATGACCTAGTGAGCACACTTTCCAAAGATCAAATCAAAAAAATTTCACAACAGTTGAATGAGATTTATGCAACCAACCACAAATCATCTAAAGACGCGCCCCAACCTGTTGTCTCCGAGGAATACGTGGTAACAGTTTCACATGGTACGAAACCAAGCCAACACGCAAATTCGCTAAAGGTTCGCTGTAACTCGAGTATCACAAAAGATGATCTTCTAGGTCCGGTGCTGCGAAAGAAGGAGTCTAAAGGTGTCATAAGACATGATGAACAATCACACACATCATCACTGGGCAAGCCCACTCGAAGTACTTCACCAGTAGTCTTAGGTCGTGAGACTCGTGGCGCCATTGCTGCTAAAAATGCCGAGATGACCTTGAGCAAGGCACCAGAAGTGCCGCCGAGACCCAAAGTGGATTCGGATACTAAAAGAAGGGAAAAGAAAATTGGATCACAACAAGAGGACCATCAAGTAAATGGTGCTATACCTTCATTGGAACTATCACATGAAAAGAAGGAGAATATTACACAGAAAATTCAATACTTTGAGGAGAAACAGTTTGACGAACCACCCAAAACCATTTACCATGCACGCGAAGACTCTTCACCCGATGAAGATGAAGTTATGCGTTTGATTGAAGAAAATATTAAAATACGCGCCAATGATGCACTACAACAACGTCAACACAAAGACCTTAGTAATTCGTTGACCGATTTAGGCGAAATATTTGGCGAACGCCACACATCGCGTGTAAATTTTCACTTGGATTCCCCTCCGCAGCGTCCACCCGACCACGGTGAGGACGAACTGACACGGACTTTAGTCAGTTTCGATTTAGAGAACGATTCACCAGACGGCAGCATTGAGTTCTATGACTCGTACTATCGTTCACGTAGTCTGTCGCCACAATCGCAGACTTCATCATCCTATTTACAGCGAGTGTACACTGGTGAGGTGCAAAAGATCAAAGAAAAGTTCGAAAGTATCGGCCAAGAAACCAATGAACAGCGTGATTTTTTTGGGCTTAGTTCGCTGAGAAAGGTGCGCAGCGATCCCGAATTCAACTCACCGTTGGAAACGGAATCAAAAGACGCCTTAAAACACGACGACACTATGACAACCAATGAGGAGCCCAATGAGGATATTGATGGTGTCAGTGGTGATGTCTCGTGGATTACACACAAATTTGAATTGCGCAATCAGTGCAGGGGTGGCAGCCCGGGTGAACGTAGTCGTAGTCGTCAACGTGGTGCGATTTCCCCTTCATTGCAGCGAAACCGACTAATGCCCCACATTGATATTATTAGCAAGACCGCAGCTCTTAAACAAGAGCTCACTACTAAGAAACCAACTGCTAAAGCTCCAAGCCCAACACGAAGTCACAGCAGTAATAGCGGCGGAATTGTAGAACGTATACGCAGCCGCTATGAATCACCAGATATCCAAACTGAGCGTTATCTGTCTACCTCGAATCCAGATTTGCGAGATATTCATGATAATATTTCCCCACATTTAAGCGGCGATTGGATTGCACACAAGTATCCAAATCCTCAACAGAACAGTCTCTCCGAAGAGGACGACGTTCGTCGGCCGGCAATGCTTAAAGTTCCACGAAAACCAAGTCGTTTAACACGATCTAGTTCCGCATCGCCACAGAGACCACCGAAATCACGTCGACATCAAGCAACCGCAGAATTAACAAACTCACTACGACCATATTACGATGATATATTTGCTAATCAAAAATTTAATCCGAAAATCCATCAGCCCAAGTCCCGTTATGTGCCCGATGGTGCTGAGAATAACACTGCCAATGGCATTGAATCAAAACGACCACCTCTTGGTAGTGTCGCCACCCTTGAACGTCTCAAGAAGTCCATGGCTGTAACATTTAAAGGTGATACACATTTTTAACATAATATCTCATTTCTTCATTCAATTTAACAATTTTAAGGGTCTGTCTCTCCATCAACTTTGAGCAGTATGTGGTAATGTTGTTAGTTATCTCTATTCTAGACTGTTCTTTAGACTAATGACTGTCGAACTTACTTCTATAGATGGTTATGGTTGCTCCGGCTACATACTGAAACCACTAATCGGCGTCTGTTTTTTCTTTTTTTTTTGGTTAAAGTTTTTCTATTATTTAGCGCTTTCTCTTTACTACAAAAGCTTATGGTTTCTTTAAGTTTATCAAATTGTTAAAATTGATTTTGTCTATCAAAATTTTGTTTATGTTATGATTCGTCAGATTATGATTCGTCCGCACCCCCAACACCGCCTCAACCTCCCATCAAAGGTGTAACATTTGATCAATATGACAATGGTTCAGGTGAGTCAAGGTTTATTACCGTTACTGTTTTTGAGTAGTTTTTATTGAAAGTTTTTAAAGCATGCATCCTGCAATGGGATTTTCTTGTAATTTTATGCCCATAAAAATTGATCTAAAAAAACGTGTCATTACACATGCATATGCAATTTCCGTGCTAAATTTCATCTTCTTCTTTTCTGAAAAAATGTCATAAGTGCCAGAAATGTGCGGCGTAATTCTTTTAATACATAACATGAACAGTGGCTGCGGCGCTCAATGTTATGACTTGGGTTTCCATAACTTGATATAAGTTTACCTATATGGTTCACGACTGCCTCTGGTCTAGTGTCTTGTCCTTAGTATGCGCATTTCGTTGACCTTTCCCAAAAAAAAGAAGAAGAAGAAGAAAAGAAAAGAAAACATTTTTAGAACACAAAACATACAAAAATAAATTTCCGCAATTGCTAAAAATTCATGGAAGGTGTGGTGGCATTAATTAGCCAAGTGAACCTTACAAACCAAAGACTTGACTTGGCTTGGCTTGCCATTCTTGCTGTTGTTTTTAACATTCTTCTTGCTTTTGCTGTTAGCCATGACGTCCGTGCCGCATTTCATTGGGCAAATAATCAATAAATTCAATAGCAAAACAATGCTGACCTGCTTTGTTGTGAATACTACGACAGTGTATCTAAAGACAAAATCCCCTGTTTTCTTTTGTTGTTACCATTCATCTGGCACCTGTACGGCAAACCAACCACTGAATGGCCGTGCGCATACTCGCCCTCTTAGCCATGGAAGGGTGGAAGGGTGAAAGGACGGAAAACGGAAAACGCACGTTGCCATGGTCAACACACAACACTTAACAGTTAACGAGCGAACGAAGAACAAGCAAAGTCGATTTACAAGCGCTGCCACAATACAATAATAGATACTTTTCGTTAAGCGCTACCTGGTGCTGGTGGCCAATGCCGCCGCCAGTGCATGGGTGGGTCTCGTGTGCGTTGTTTACATTTCTGTGTGCCAAATCGAATTTCTTTAATTAAAGTGATAAAAGTACATAAAAATTGTTTCAAAAGAAGTTAATAAAATTCATAAAAATATTTTAAATAATTATGACGCGACTAATTCCTAACTTAACTGAATTGAAGTCCTAGTAAAGTGGAACAAATTATTGTAGAAAGAAAGAAAAAAGAAACAAACATGATACATCAGACACTTGCACCACGTCCACGCGAAGTCGCCCACTCCCAAACTGGCAGTAGCAACAACAACAATTTCTATTATACCGGCACTGCTAGAGGCAATAGTCCCGCTTGGTCTACAAAACAAAAAAAACTGCATCGCAGCTACAATGATTTAGTAGAAACGCGTTGGACGGAATTGGAAGGGGAAGAACAGCGGGAGTATTTACGGGAACATGAATCGGAACGACATAAATACAGCAAGCATGATGAACGTGCGACAAGTGGATGGCGCCGACACAGTGGCAGTCATGATGACAATTATTATGGCAACAACAACAATCATCATAATCATCATCATCAAAATAATCATTACCGCAACAACGCCTGTGATATAGCAAATTGTGGTAAAGTACTTTGGATAAAACGCGAGTCATGGCAACAGCCGCAGCAGATGCCTTTGGCACACGTGCCGTCACAGCTATGGCATCATCCTCATCAACATCTTCAGCAACAGCAACAGCAAGAGCAACCTCACGCTTACAGCATACGCACGAGTACTCAGTGTCTCCCCTATACGCCTCCACCTGAACAACGTCGAGCTTACTTAGCGAATCAACACGCTATTGGTGGCTCCATTCCATTAATCATGCATGACGACAGAGGCACGAGGCACAGTAATAGCATCAGGCAGCATGAAAGTTAGTATGTTTTGCAGATTTTATTTTAGACATCTAGTTGATATAACAAAATATCAACCTAAGAGATACAAGTAGTTCGCAGTCGGGACTATGGGTAAAGAAGAAATTTCAGGCTTCTTCATATTTTTTGATATCAGAATTCTGAAAATAGGATTTGTCACTTGAAAATTTTGTTTACTAAGAATGAAATCCCTTTTGACCATGGGGAAAACGAGCCCATGTTAGTTTGTGTATCCCTGGTTACAAAAATGTTCTAAAAATGCGCTAATCCCTTTGATGATTTGGAAATTAAGTTCAAAATGAATTAATTAGTAAAGTAACCTTAAGTAGGAGAAGAATGAATGAAAGCAAAGCTAACGGAAGGAAAGCAGAAAAATAAACAAAAGAAAGTAAACATTTTTTTTTTTTGAGTGCAAATGCGGTTAAGCTGCAATAACAACAACAATAACAACAGCAACAATAAGAAACAAGCTAAGAGCACCCAGCAGAGCTGAAGTTTTGATTTTTTTCTGATTTTGGCTATAAACTTTCTCACGCTTTTTGCAAACGCTCAAAAAACTTGTTATCAGTTTAGCAGAATAAGCAAGATCGCGAGAGAACGAACATTCATTGAGAGAGAGTGAGAGACAGGGAGAGTGAAAAATAACGTGACAGTAGTTGCGAGTTAATGGGAGAGTTGTATATCTCCCAAGCATAGCAAATATTGCAGAGGCATAAATATTATTGTAAATAAGTATTGGATTACTCGCGGCACATGTCATGAAGAGCAAACTAAATGGAGAGTGGATAGAGAACGATCACTAGTCACGCTCAGTTACCAGTTGGGAGCTACCAGAAGTTTAGATTTCAATTAAGTATAACAACCAACAATTCTTTTAATTAAAAATACACATGACATGGAGCACGAATCTACACCCACCCACCACCAAGAAGCTCTTTGATCTTTTCATAGAACTTGGAGCAAGTTCCATATAAGAATCACTCTCTGTATCTACAAAATGTATCTTTTGCTCTTCATTATGATTTTAGTTAGCTCTCTCGCATTTGTTGTCTTCGACACTAAGTTTCATTCATTCAAGTTCGCATCAATTCAGTTAAACATTGAACGTCGTGCTGCGGTGAGGTAGGTTACCAACGAACGTCCAAGAAAATTTTTGTAACATTAAAATCTTCAAAACTCAGTGTGTTCAAGTCCAACAAGCCTAATCAACCAGACAGACAAGAGAGATAGATACCCGGACAGACTTTAAATGCTTTATCAAAGTTCTCGCATTTAAGGTTTTTTATTGAGATATTTGTATTTTAAAGAAAACTAGTATTTTTAGTAATCTTCAATTGGATTGGATCCATTAGACTGATTGATTCATTAATATATGGTACGGTATACAACACAGTGATGAAGCAATCAACCAAACCCTGATTTTAATTAATTATTGAATCAATTAATTACAACAACAAGAAGTGAATAATAAAAGAAAAGTTAAAATTGTGATAAAAACAAAGAAAGAAATTAAAAATAAAACTACATAAGTGTGCTTTTCAAACTACAATAAGAAATTTAAGTACAATAAAAG
Organism: Amiota minor; assembly: GCA_037043295.1. NCBI lineage: Eukaryota > Metazoa > Arthropoda > Insecta > Diptera > Drosophilidae > Amiota > Amiota minor. The sequence continues at coordinate 2,682,249 of JBAMAW010001787.1, forward strand.
ATAAACGCAGAGACCTGAGACCTGAGACCGACCGACCAACAGCTACTAGACACTCAGATAACTTCAATGGTCTGTGGACTGTAATCACAAACAGTAGGTGACCGACTACCCCAACGGGTGAAGGGAGGATGACGATTGTGTTTAATGCTTTTGCTGCTGCAAGTAGCCATCACCATTGCAAGCGCAACGAATCAGTGAAAGTGGAAAAGTATAAAGTGTCAATTAAAATTAAAAAAACCTCAACTTTGCTCGTTTCTTCACTGTTTGTTGGTTCATTCACTTGTCTGTCGGTCGGTTCGTCACTTGGTTACTTGCTAAATTATTTGTTACCATAAACTTTTAGTTGGAATTATGAATACTTTTTCTTGATGTTTTCAAGCAACCCAAGCAAGCAATTTGTCGTCAGTTCACCAAGTTCACTTTGATCTATCAATTGAATCGAATCAAATCAAATCGAGAAACTATTGAATTTCAATTAAACTGCGTTCTACTTTAACTGGTTTCTTATTTCTCAATGTCTGTCTGACTGCCTTAAGTCTTTGGTAGAGGTTTTTGCCAGTTCTAGTCTGTCTATCAGTCTGTCTGTTTGAATTTCTTAGTCTTGATATGATACTCGTATGTTGTACTTCAAAAGTATGTTGATGATAGCAAATTCATGGCGGAAATATTTTTACTATCAGTCAACGTCTTAAACTTGCTAACAAACGTTTATTTAGTACATTTGAAATGTAAACGAAAAATTTCTGTGGCGGATCCAAAGGGTAGGCAAATTACAGGCCCCTTAGGAATGTGAACAAATTTAAGTCAATAGAATAACAATTGCCTTTTAAGGATTTTATTGAATCTCTTCTATTTTGGTATGAAATACTATAATTTTTTCTGATTGAAACACATTGAAATTCCCTCCCAATATGGGAAATCCATTAATGCCTTCAAAGGTGTAAGTTTCTATTCATTTATTTTCGTTATTGAATTCTTAAAGATTATAACCATTTTAAACTTATTCATTCCTAAAATAAGATGTGATTTTCACCAAGTGTGTTTTAAAGGAAATTAAACAAATTTTTACTTAAGTCCATAATTCTTTCTTTATGTATATTTTTTATAAAAAGCACATAAACATATTCATTCTACTGCTTTATTATGATACCTACTCATTAATATTGTTGTTTATTAAATGATGATGAGTCACATTTGATGAACACAGAGTCGATTCGTTGAATTTGTTCCGGTTTCATTAAAACTAATAATAATAAAAAGAATAAACATATACAGTATCTGAGCCTCCAGTAGATCTCTTCTGATACAAATCACTAAAGTTGATTTTGCTTTTTAGCATTTTTCTTTAATTTAATCAGTAGTAGAAGAAGGCCTTAAGGCTAAAGTTATTGAAAATCGCTCATGTTTTATAAGATAACAAGCGCGCCCTTTGGTGGTTTCATAATTCAGCTATGGCAATTACAAAAACAACAAATACAATGGCAACAACAACAATGTATCTACCGCCATTTGAGGTTAGCTCAGTTTACAGTTGTTATTATTGTGTTTATTGTATTTTGCGTGTAAACAAATATGTTTAGATCCAGACAACGACAACGACAACGGCGACGGCGACATTCTACGTTGACAATAAGAAAAACATCAACTAAAATAACAACAAAAGATACAATGACAATTGCTTACACACACACACACATATATATATATATATATATATATATATATATATGTGCGATTTCAGTATCAGTAGTGGCTGTGTGTATCTGTAAACTTAGGCGTGACAATTTCTCAGTTGACAGGCAAATTTATAGATTATAATGATGATGATCACTTGGAATATCTTCGAAGAAGTTAACCTCAATTTCTCTCTTTTTCTTCTCTTTACCTCTCTCCCTGTTTACAAAAAAAAAAAAAAAAATTACAATAAAAAAAAAACCTTTGTAACTTATTGCGATTTTACAATTTTTTCTCAATTTTTCCAATCTTGCATTATTATTATTTTGCTTTATTTGCTCGTAAAACACGCTACGCTCAACGCTTTGATTTACTTACTTATCATCATCAACCAATGCAAATGAATGAATGACCTACTATATATAGAATCTCCAAATCGTTATTATGCCACAGATGTGAACATCCATTTCAAGACCCCGATAAGGCATGAATACAAACAGAACATATCCGAAGAGGAATTAGCCATACGTCAAGCGGAGCATATGCAAAAATTGTATCAGGAGGAAAGACGACGCAAGTACTTACAAGAATTGCAGGACATGAACTCACGCGCCATACAGATAACTTTACGCCATCTCAAAAATCACCAATAGCGTTGAATCGCTACGATGATTTCCCCACAGATGTAACCCTTAAAACCCTAATTGGACCAAAGACAGTGGCTCGTGCGCTTTATAATTTCCAGGGACAAAGTTCAAAGTAAGTCAACCTCTTTAACTTAAAGAAAATATGTATGTATTGCTTATTTACATATCATGTACGTATGTATTACCGTGTTACAGGGAACTATCGTTCCGTAAGGGTGATGTCATCTATATACGTCGTCAAATTGATCCCAACTGGTATGAAGGCGAACACAATGCTATGATTGGTTTGCTGCCCGTGAGCTATGTTGAGGTAAATAGTGAAAATCATTGAAGGGCTTATATGTAACAACAATGTTTTCCAGATTGTCAGCCGGGATGGTGCACGCCCACAGGCCAAGCGACCATCTGAGGGTCAGGCACGTGCCAAATACAACTTCCAAGCGCAATCGGGCGTTGAGCTGTCACTGAACAAAGGCGAATTGGTTACATTGACGCGACGTGTTGATGACAATTGGTTCGAGGGTAAAATTGCCAATCGTAAGGGTATCTTCCCAGTGTCATATGTTGAGGTTCGTTAGCTTTTATTTCTTAAGGTTGGCTATGATTTTTTAAAATTTTTATTATTTATTTATAGGTTCTGACCGATATTGGCGCCGAGGATATTGCTGCTCGCACCACTACAGTCATCAGCAGCCATAGTACAACAAATTTACGTCCTTCACTGGACGTGCTACGCACAAATATTAATAATGAGTTCAATACCCTGACACAGAATGGTTCACAGCCACCAAATGGTATACTGAAGGAGACTCGCCATAAAACGGATGCTCTGCATGTGGACACAACTTCAGAGCCATTGACGTAAGTTAACTTATACAAAATATACTTCTTAACAAAACTAACTAAGATTTCTCTTTTGTTCCAGTTATCGCGCGCTTTACAAATACCGTCCACAGAACTCTGATGAATTAGAGCTGCAAGAGGGCGATATTGTACATGTACTGGAGAAATGCGATGATGGTTGGTTTGTGGGTACTTCACAACGTACTGGCTGCTTCGGCACATTCCCCGGCAATTATGTGGAACGCGCCTAAGGGCCAAGGTCAACACATCATCATCATCAGCATCACCATTATGGCCAAAAAAAAAAAAAAGAAAAACCAAGTCTCACCTCTTTTCCACATTATAAAAAATCAAAGATTTATTAAGGAAAATCCGAAAAGCCATGCCCAATCATCCAAAAACAAGAGCGCTACGTCTATTGTTGAACCATTATGATATTAAAAAAAAAAATGGAAAAACAAACAAACAAACAAGTAACCAAATCGAAAACAATTGGTTTTTCATAGAGAAAAACTTCTAGACTAAATGTTCTCGTTGTAACCAACAAAACAAAAAAAAAACAAAAACAAAAAAAAAAAAAAAAAACGCAAACCATTGAGCAAAGTAATTAATTAATTATTATTTATTTAAATTTATGTTGTTGTTAAATTTCAGTTTTTTTTTCTTTTTTGCAATTTTAATATTGCAAAAAACAAAAATATTTATTTATTTTATAATTAATAATTAATGTTGAATTTATTTAAATATTTATTAACAAAACAAAGAAGTTTCTTCAACAAAACCAACTTCTTCTTAATCTCAAGACAAACCACACTATCAATCAAACAACTTCCCCAGCATGTTTCTTTATTTTACTAATTTTAACTAGTCACAGAGCTACTTTCCAAAAAAAAAAAAAAAAAATCTTATCGAACCTTGTCGAAGAATAATGGATATACAAAAACAAAAAAAAAAAAAATATAAACAAGAAAAACTCTGTAATAAAAACGAAAGCCATTTTGAAACTAAAGCAGCTAAAAACGGAAAATTATTAGTATAAAAAATCTTATAAACAAAAAGTGCCTTAAAACTTAATAACAAAAAATAAGAGAAATTTTTAAAATGGACAATTGTTGTTTCTAATGGAAGCAAGCAAATGCATGTTAAAATTTACAAAACAAATCAAAAGATACAAATTACAAATGAAATAAAAAATATTTTCAATAACACAACACACACACACACACAAAACTGTTGCAAAAATATTTAGTAAAATAAAAAGAGAAAAAAAAAACACAATATCCTTCTTTTATTGATATATTCATAGTAGAGAACCCGGCCCGGCGTTGCACGGCCAACCGAATTCCTTGAACTTGTACGATCATGAATAGAAAAAAAAAAAAAAAAAAAAACAAAAAATGTTGTTTTTTACTTGCAGTAGAACGCAATTGGGCAATATTTATAGTTACGGGATCGCATCGTAGTTCCAGTGACTTACCAATTGAACAATGCACACCTCTCACCTGGCCTTGTCTTCGGTATTATTGAATTATACAGTCCTTTAATTTATTCAAAACAAACTGTAGTGCATTGTGCAGCCTTTTAGAAAAAAAAAAAAAAAACAGACAAATCGAATACTTTTATTTAAAAATTGACCTGTATTTTTTGACACATCTCACATTTTATCCACCAATTTTCTCGCCAACTGCACTAATATGACACTATTTATGACACTATGCAGTGTTCTTCTGGATCGAGTTCTTTTCAAGTATTGCTCTCCTTTGTCCGTGTTGAACAGTTCATATTCGATCAGTTTTCAATCGTATTGCTTCCCGTTGCTTGTCTGTTTTTAAAGCAAAAGATAAAGCTGTGACTTGTGAAGACAATTCCAGTCTTGTGGGAAACAAAGAAAAATACTAATATCCTTCCTTTTTTGAATCTAAGATTCAAATCAGTGTTCAGAGCAAAGAAGGTTTTCTGTATTGCTTCCCGTTGTTTCACATAACCGGGAAACAACGAAAAGCAAACACAAGTTTGCCCATGCGATTTTTTACTACTGCATAAGCAATGCAAATGGTGTTGAATAGAAGAATAAAATATCATATGGTTTTTATTTATATTGGGTGAAAATAACCTTGTATTCCAGAAGGTGATGCGATGCATACAATTAGAAGACATTGGTGTACTTTTGACTGAATTGCCTCAAGACATTTAATAATTGTCTCCTCATATCTACTAAGGCTTTGTAGATTTTTCCATCCTTTTTATATAAATTTCTTATTTCATAGTTCTGATTATCAGAGCCAACAACCGTATAATCATTGTTGTTTGCGACTTCGAACCCGGCATGGCTGAAAAGTTTTTTGTCTGCTCTGGGTACAATGGGATAGTGTTGCGAATATATTGGTGCATCTTTTCGATATGAATTAAGGTTCTAGCTATCTTATATGGGCGATTCAATCATTGTAATGGAAGCAATTGTGTTCAAAATACTTGGGGAATATCAGACTCTCCTCAACGTAACAAAATGTCATAAAAGCAACACAATAGCCTCGGAAAAAATACGAATAATCTTGTGGGTACAACTTATGCAAGAAGCCATAGCTCCTTATAGACAGTATTGCCTAATGATATTGTGTCATCATTTGGCATTGTTTCAAGAACAATTTTAAGTAGTCAAGATGATGTATCTATCGTAACAATTGGTTTGTGTTTCCTGACATCAACGTTGATCAGGGTGTCGATTGGTGAATGCTGTTTCAATAATTTCATTTATCGCTTGCCGAAGAAGTACATATATTTCTCAGAAGGCACTTCACAAAATTTATATTTTATCAATTTTTTTTTTCCATTGCTAGTCTATTTCAGTGCAATTCTCTTCCATTCTTGCAAAAATTGTTTATAAAATAAAAAGGCAAACATCATCATTTCGTATTTTCTTAAATAAAATAAATTTAGTTTTTTCACTTTACCTTACGTAAATTAACACAATAACAATTTCCGTTTTATAAAACTTATCATAACTTTTCTTCGAGTTTTCTCTTTCTCTCTTGTCGTAGTTCTCTTTTCAAAGCGCGATTTTCCAGGTCTTCAGTATTTTCGGCAAACAGTGCATCGAGTGCGGGATAGAGCAGATGAAAATGTTTTAATTCGGCCAAAGTGACTTGCATATTATCAAAAGCTATAGATACATTTTGCATCATCTGCTTTTCATCGTCTGTCGTTACTTGCGGCATACGTGGACACTTGGCATAGCGTTGCGAGAAATGAGTAAGAATCGTGTACATTGCTTGCATGTCACGTCCTTGTTGTATTGCTTGCGAAATTGTACTGTGCGTCTTTGCTTTGGCCTCTTCGATAAGATCATCTTCCATGGTAGCCTCATGTATGAGAATTGTCGAATCTTGTCCCAGCTCCAGTAGATCGGGACAAGGCATTGTATCACCGCTATAAGTGATCTTAATTGGTTTACCTTCATACGTTTCACGCAACGTAACGGCAACACCAAATGAGTGCGGACAGTGGCGCACTAAACATGTGGAAATCGCTGCAATGCCAAAAGCTGCATCTTCTTCGTCTGGTCTGTAGGGTTGTTCCAATAGCTGTCCATTACTTACGGATGTGTAGGCATCTTGTATTGATTCAATGTTCTCGTTATAGAATTGTAGCCATGGATCGATTTGTCGTGGTGCTAAGAGCAGAACTTTGTCTGAAGGTTGCAATTTCTGGCGTTCGTTAAGAAGATCTATTAATCCAATGTGATGATCTGCATGAAGGTGTGACACATAGATAACACGTAAGTTAAGCATGACTTCTTTAGCTTTCTCTTCACCAAAAAAACGCACAATCTGGCCGTGTGTACCTTCGCCACAATCCAATAGAATATAGGCACTGGCACTGGTTTGCACCAGCACAGAACTGACATTGCGTGTCTTATTCGGTATACATGAACCGGTGCCAAGGAATGTTATTTTGGGATACGCGGGGGCAGGAACTTCTGTCAATAATTCACAATCCTTACGAAGCTTTTTCAACTCTTCTGGAAAGCGCTCAATATTTTCTGTCTCTTGAATGTATTCCTCGGGCGTCACTTTGACTTCCATGCTGCGATCAAGACCTGAATTAAAATGAGTAATGATAAATTAAATGCAAACTATTTGCGATTTTGCATGACGATGACTCACCTCTCTTTGGACGCAAATGAAAAATAGCCAGGCAATTTAAATCGGATTGTTTCGCTTCGAATGTTTCAACATTTGTTTCTTGTGCATTGTTATCCTCTGTTAGTTTGGTCTTTTTGAGATTAATACTGAGCGCAGCTCCTGAATTCATTTGCATGCTATCGGCCAGCAATGGAAAGATTCGTGGTTCCAATTGATTTAAATGATATTGTAAACGAATTGACGCCGCCGAACCTGACATGGCATTCGTTTTGTCCGAGTTCAAGTAGTAATGTTCCACTTGTGGCTCAAAGTTTTCTTCTAGAAATCTTCTATAGTAATTATTCTCAAGCACATCGCGTTCACTGAAATGGAATACAGTGGCTAGTTCGCTGCCAAGTGCCTTAAAAGTTTCTGCTTGTTTTTCCAAAGCAGGCAAATAATCTGCTGTTGGTACATCTATGAACGCAAAACATAGTGCAGTTTCCTTAGGTTCCGTGACATCCACTGAACGCACAATGCGACCATCGCTCAGTGTTATATCGTTGCCATTTTTTAATTGGCCCAGCAATGGACCGGGAGGCACCCCGTATTCAACACACTTTTCTAAAATCAAAGCACCTGGTCTTGGCTTCAAATTGCAGATATAGGATACAGCAACCTTTTGCATTTCTGTATCAGCTGGTGCGCAACTGTAGAGTGGCACCGCCTTTACACTGAATGATTGGTCCTCAAAGTGTGGAGTTTGCGTACAGTCGACTGTGTTAACCTTTCAAAAAAAATATCAAAAATCATGTGATTAGAGGAGAAGTTGAAATATTTACTGTTTTTACTCACTTGCATATTTTTTAGTAAGACAAACCTTCGCATGCTATGAAACATCGTTTCCAAATGTGGCGGCCCAATGAGGCCAATTTGCTGTGCTCCAGAATCTTGTATAGTAAGTGCTAGTCCAGGTATTCCTCCAAATGTACGCCATGTGTTCCGGGTTAAAAATATATGCTCTAACTTGGAGATTTTACTCTTATGCTCATGTGCCAAACGTTGCGTGCCTCCACCACAATTGAACAGATACCGCGAATGATCGGTAAACAAATAGACTGAGCACGGTGAACCACTTGCACCAGCACCCAACACTTGAAGATACACTGCACTAGGCGCAACTGGAGCAGCTAACTTCTTTCGTAGTGTCGGTTTTGTTTTCTCTACATGTTGCAACTTTGCCAATGCAACATTTGTTGTGCTCATATTGACGACGTCTGTTGTCGGAAAATTGAATTCCAGAAATCTTAAGAATCTTTGGTTTTTAAATCTTGTGCAACATGAATGAAATTGTCGATTCAAATTCATTAACAACATCAGCATTCGAACAGCTCCTTCCTACCGGCGGCAGCGCGTGTTTATAAAACGTGTTTGAACAGCTGTTTATACCACAGGGTGCTTCAATTATTCAATTATTAAACGTTTCAATTTCATGCATACACACAATACATGGTGGCGATGATTTGCAGCTGCTGTTGCCAACTAATTTGACATTTTAGCAGGCTGGCTACTCTACTCCATTAAATATAAACAAATTTTGTTGTTTGTATACAAATTAAAATTTGTTTAAAAAAATAAGCAAAGAATATGCCTTTGACTGCTGAAAACGCTGCTCAACAGATTCAAGTGAGTGACTTTTATAACAACTTGTTTAGTTATTTGCAAATAGTGTAATTTCATCATTTTAGGAGCGTCTTAAAACCATACAACAAATGGTTCATCAAGTTGATGAGGAACGGAGACGCTCAGAGGTTGCTGTAAACAATATAGTCCGGGCACAGCAAGGACAGACATCAACTTCAAAATTAAAATCTTTATATAAAGTTGGTATACAAGACACCGCTACCGAGGAGGCAACCATACGAAGTGCCTTGGCGAAAATACAGGAGATACGCAATATTAGAAATGAGCGTCGCATTCAAGCACGCAATGCCGGCAACAAGGAGGCCATTAGACGTGGTGCACTTATGAAAATGCTGCAATTGGCTGCGCAAACATTGCCATTATTTGTAAGTAAACCGGGTGAGAAGGCTCCGGCACTATGTGGTGCCGTACCAGCTGAAAGTAATTATGTGGCCAAAGTGGGTGACAATGTTGCTGCTCTCGCTAAGGGCGTTGATGATGAAGAGAACTGGATCTTGGCTGAAGTTGTACAGTTTCTAAATCGTCAAAATAAATATGATGTCATTGATATAGACGAAGAGCAAAAGGATCGCCACGTACTAAGCAAACGGAAAGTTATACCGCTGCCTTTGATGCGCGCTAATCCTGAAACCGATGGCCATGCACTCTTTCCAAAGGATACTGTTGGTGAGTTAACTTAGTCGAGTGAGAGTAATATTTTCCAAAATAATCATATTTTGCTATTCAATCTTGCAGTAATGGCACTTTATCCGCAAACAACTTGTTTCTATAAAGCAATCATACACCGTCTACCGCAGACAGCAAACGATGATTATGAGGTGCTTTTCGAAGACTCCTCTTATACTAATGGCTACGCTGAGCCTTTGCCTGTAGCTCAACGTTATGTGATTGCCTATAAACCTACCAAGAAGGGAGGCGGTGGCAGTGGCAGCGTCTCGTCTGCCTGATTTAAGGAAAAATGCACGCTTTCGGATAGCGGCGATCTCACGTCGAATGCAAGCTTAACTGCTTCGAACTCTAATTTAAGTGAACCAGATAAACAAAATTCTGAATGAACAACAAACGCTTGTTATCATCCATCATCTCGATCTTATTCAAATAAATTTTATATAAAACTTAAGTTTTATTTGATGTCATGCTTACAGTTACATGTGTTTTCGAGAGATACAAAGGTGGACAATTTCAAATGCTTGTTTAATATATCGATCGCTTTGGGGAATTATTTCCATTAATTGGACATCGTAGAACTTCGTACTTCATCGATTCAACGCAATTTTTCGTAATAAAGTGTGGGTATGAAAATCTTATTCGTAAATAAACCAAATAAAAAATAATCGCCGTATCTATTCATTTTGATTACTAACCAACCAATCATTCAATAAAAATCCACTTTGGACAAATTTCATAATCATGTTTTGTAAATTATACAAAACAAAAAGGTGGATGAAATTTCAGGTCCAAATTTGCCGTATAATTACACTGAGTGACACGATTTCGCAACACGGAAACCTAATTGCTATTCTATTAATTAAATTTTGTAGGCAGTGTGTCATTTGTTTCTTTCACGTCTTCTTTTCAAAAGTAAACATCGATTACGTTATGTTACCTTTACCACATATAAAACTCACTTAATGAAGAATTTTGTAAATGCAATTGATAAAAATGGGCCAAGTGAGAGTCAGACTCGTACACGGAGGGTTCCATACCAGATTGGGGTTTGTATGGGGAGTACTCCCCCTAGTGGTCCGATTTCACTGATTCCATCAAATATACCGCGCCTATATCATAAACTTATAGTGTCTAAATTTCAGTTCAATAGTCCAATACACAAAAAAGTTTTTCGGAAGATAAAGTATAGCCACCAACCACCCAAATTTCAAGATAGTGGGATTATTAGATATTATAGCTGCCATACAATCCAAAATGTTTCTTGTAGAGGGACCCCTTCAAGTTTTTCAAAATATTTTAGTTTTAGTATTTGTTGCCCGGATAGAACTACACATTTTGTGAAAATTTCAACTCTCTAGCTATTACGGTTCATGAGATATGACCCGAGGACGGACGGACGGACAACAAAGTCTCTGCAATAGGGTTCCCTTTGATACCCTTTGGATCCGGAACCCTAGCATTCGTGAAGGATTTTTTTTATTTAAAATCTATTTAGGTGACTAGACAATTATAAAAAATTCCATTTTTCTATTTCACCTGTTTCCCTTCAAATCTTGGAGTTGTGAGTGAGGAACAAGGAGAACGTTTCACCAGAATGTAGAAAGGTTTGAAAATGTTTTCAACGACGTTGGAATGCAGCACATGAAAATATTGCATTATCGATTCGAATTGATGTACTATATGTTTAGAGTATACACAGCATTCCTACTGCATTTGGGCAATGATCCAATAATCCTATGTTCGTGAAATGTACAGAGGTTAGACAATTGTAGAATCCAAACTTCATATTACAAAAAACAAAAAAGTTTTTTTTATGGGAGATACCGCTCCTAGTGGGCTGATTCCGAGAACTGTACAGAGTCTTGTAAAATATTCATGTAAAATGTCAGCTTACGAACTTATCAAGAATACATGTATGTGGGGTCTGAGAAACTTATAATACCCTCACTGCTGACGAGTATAAAAATACGTACGAGTATGTGACCTTAACATAAAATTGTATGGACCGGACAAATCGTTCACGAAATCGTGCATCTCTCTTTTAATTTCAAATCTCTATATCTCCCAAAAAAAAAAAAAAAAAAAACACATAAGTACTTATTTCGTAAAATTCTGTAAATTAATTTGATAAAATATTAATGGCATCATTTATTTAGACATCATTTCCATCATTCCATCATTTTCATTTTAAACTGACTTGAGATTAATTTTTGGAATACCAAAAATGTCAGAGAAGTTATTGGGACACACCTCAACAGACACAGACACCACTCCTTTTCTGCTCCAATTCTTAGAAATGTGTGCTGTATGTCTCATGCCAGATGCCACGTGTGCATGTCATTTCATTCAATTATTAGCTGCTACCATCCTCAAGATTAATGATGAAACACATACGTCATAGGTTTGCTTCAAAGGGCACCACACACACCTACAGCACAAAAGACAACACACTCCCTGTTTGTTTGTTGTTTCTTGTAGTTCCAAATATAGCAAAATATGAACAATTAAACTTAATGCTTCAGTGCAATGAATGAGGAAATGCAATGAAGTGAAATGAAGATGGAGATGGAGAAGCTTTGGACTGCATTCAGCTGCAACTAATTAACCAAGAATTTCTTCATAAATAGTCCAAAATATTAAATGCATATACAAAATGTAAAATAAAGAACAAACAAAAACATAAACTAAACCAGCAAAAGATTTCATACCCTTTGCATCATCATCATCATCAGAATAATCTTCAAATACTTTTCATCTAAAATAATTTAGTTGAGTTTATACAATAATTTTATTGAATCAAAGATTTACCAATAATGGATTGTTTTGTATTATCCAAACTAATAACTAAGCATTGAATAAAATTCATTCATTGATTGCGCCTGCCTCATACAGCAGAATCGTGTCACAAAGCAAATGACGCAAGCGGGAGTTAAGAGGCGCCATTTTGCTGTCATTTTATGTTGTGGATAAATCAAAGTGACAATTTCGCTGTAAAATATCATAAATAAGCTTGTGACAACTGAAACATCGAGCACATGCTTTTGAACTTGCCGAACATGGGAGAAAAGACAGAGAGAGGTAGAGAGAGAGAGAGAGAGAGCAATAGACAAAGAGTTAAGATACCAGAGAAATTCATATAAACCAATCTCAATATTTTGATTGAAACTAAACAGAGAGTGCAATCTTAAAGAGAGTTAGCAGCTAGTCAACTAACGGTAATACACACTCAAACTCAGACCCACAAACAGAACGAAAAGAAACATTATAGAAGCACAGATACAAATATGTACAATTACAAATAAGAGAAGAGAGAGATACATATGCTTAGATACTGTGAATGTGGACGCGTACGTCAAACATCAAGAACCACTTCGTTTAAGAGGATCGATTCGATCATGAAAACATCGGAAATATTCTGTTATTCAGTTGAGAAAGTGTTGTCAACGCGTACGGTTCGCCGAGTTCTTCAGATCTTCGAGCGATCGTTCGTTCATCATCGTCGTCGTCATCACCATCGTCATTTGAGCTCCTGTGCTCCTGTGTGTGTGAGTGAGTCAGTTCTCCAAGACAATTCCAAAGTAGCAGCAGTAGTCAGCAAGCATTTCTTGCTGCTACTTTATTTATAAATTTTATATTTTTGGATCCACTTAAGAAAAGTCGTTAGATTCGTGCGTTCGTGCTTGTCCACGTTTTACTGAAAAATTGAAAAAGATACAAGACAAAAGACAAAATAAAATATATTAAAAAAAAAAACAAAAAATGCAAAAATAGAAAATTGTGAAATTTTTGTGTTGTTGTTTAATTAAGAGTAGAGTGTGCGTGTGTGTATGTATGTGTAGAGGGAAGAAAGGAATTTTCTTGTGAAAATTCATTTCATTTATAGATTAAAGAAAAAGAGTTATTAACTACCAAAAAATATAAAAAGTGTCTTGCAATGCAAAGTTTTGCGCAACATTTCTGCATATTCGCCGTGGTGCTCTTGGCCTACGGCGGTGGCAGCAACCATCAAGTTTCGGCCCAATATGAACATTATCTGGACAGCCTACGCGCCAATGAACTCTACGAATACAATGAAGCGGATGGTTCTGGTACAATTCAGTATCTACAGCGTGGAGATAGTGAATTTGCATCGTTGCATCTGGAATATCCTGTTCATTTCTTTGGAGATAAATATGATCAATTGTTTGTAAGTACACACACATAATTTCTATTTCAATTCTAAAAAATCGAAGTATCTGAAACTCTATACAATAGATTATATTTTCTATATTTTTCTTTTATTACTTGTTCTCTCTGCTTTGTGTCTTTGAAACTGTCTAAGTAGTTTTATTGTTGAATGAAACTGGATTATTAGATCAAACAAATGATTCCGGTTGAAATGGAAATATTCTTATACTTATAAATATGTATTTATACCACCATACTAAGTATATTGTATATGGATTTATGTATGTGCAAATGTTGTTTATTTGCAATGTGAATGAATTTATATTTTCGATTGATAATCTCCAAGTAAACAGCAAACGATGCAAAAGAATGATGAATGCAAATTTAATGAGTAAAAACTGATAACCTTTGTGACAGATGATATACGTCGTCGCATATTTGAAAAGCCCCTTTTTGTGCGCTAATCCCTTATAGAAATTGAAGCTGAATTCAATTCAATTCATAATCTTTTTCGAAGATAATGAACCTCATACATAATATTTATATTAAAAAAGAAAGTGTTTGTTGAACGATAAGAAACAAAGTTGCTAAGCGAAATCAGCAACAGAACATTTTAGAATTAAAAGAAAATTTTGTATTCGATTTAATTCGATTCGGAGAGGCGCGTGCTTTTTTCCATCACATTATTTAAGTCAAAATTATGACAGTTCTATATATTTCGTTGCTAATTTTAGCAACCATCAACATTAATTTACCCGCTGTCGCATATACAACGAAGAACTACAATATTTCAAAACAACATACGACAATATTTGGGATCGACCGGCCCAACTTCATGTTATGCGTGACAGATACAATACAATGTTTTACCATTTAGCGGGACGGCAACCTGCAGACAAGATGCTTCATCGATATACAACAAACTGACTGACTGTCCATATGTCGGACGCATCACAGCACTTAAAATCAAACGATTCGCATTTGTGTCGACAACTAATCGAAGAAAATACTCTTGAGGGTGGTCCGGTAGCGACAGCCTATGATTTTGCTCTTATTTTTTTTTAATGTCTATTGCCCATAGATCCGTAGGAAAAGATATTGTGGCTCTATGCCAAAACACATAGACATAGATAGGCACACAAAATGTTGTTTTGTTGTGTTCTGTTTTAATTTTCCTTTCTAGATTTTTATACAATATTTTGTTGTCTTATAATAAAACACAACAAATTACGAGTTCTTTTAAGTTCATAAATATGTCGCATAATTTTTAGTTAATTATGTTAATTTATGGGTCTGATGTGAGAATTGACAAAAGCTACAACATTTTTCGGAATTTGCTTAGTGTCGATGTGTCCTATTATCATATATGAGGATTGTATCTAGATGATATTGAACAAGTACCATACCAAAATACATATTTCAGTAAAACTGGAATATGCAAAAAAATGGGTATATGGAGAAATTTGTGAAGCAAAGTAACATACACCAAATTCCTTTAGTTTCTTCAAACTTTATGAATAAATTTCTACATTATTCTACACAATTTTCGAAGCAAAGAAACTAAATTCTTATAAATTATAAATCCTTTTACTTTACTTAATTCAATCAGCATATTAATAGATTGATTTTTTATATTCAAATTATATTCAAATCTTTAAGGATAAAACTTTTGAATAACACGAGGTATTTGATGAACTCAAATATGTTTAAGAACCTACAGATAAAAGATTTTATGAAATTATGATTACGACTATTTTTGCCGATCGATTTTGTCAGGATCTTCCTTAACTCTTAACCAATTATGTTTAAGAATAATGAAATCTTATAGAATCTCATCATATTGGAGTCTTTAAAAATCTCCCAAATTAATCCTGAACAAAATTAATGCATAAACAAATTGATACCCACCCAAGTCAATAATTCGACAAATGGGAAACAAGCATTGTGAATTGATTTACTTCGCTTAAGCAGCAAGCAGATTAAGAACACCTGTGCTCCAATTCCAATACACGATTTATTTATTCAGTCAGTTAGTATTCAAGGAATTTTGTTTATACTATAAATTTTGTAAAAGTGAAACCTATTCCATATTGCATGCTCCACAACTAAATGTTTATTTAGGCTATTGTTGCTGCTACTGCTGATGATGCTGCATCGGATCGAAAAATATGCTGTTGAATCATTACGTTCCCACACACATGCCACATGCTTTTGCAGATCTGGGAGGGTGGATGGCATACACAGCTGGAATGAAATGCATCGTCGGCAGATACAAAAGAGTAAAGAACTAAATTTAGACGCGAAATGATGCTGGGCGCATTGTTTGTTAAACGAAACATTGCCGCCACTGACGCTTCCTAATGAGACTCCTCTGTCTATTTGTCTATGTTTTTGTATGTATAATATTTTAGTAAGACTACAAATTGATGTGCACTCTGACATAGGAATGATGACGACGACGACAACGTCGATAACTGAGAGAGAGTGAATTAGCGAGTGAGTGAGTGCTAAGTGCGATATGTTTATGCGCCTGCGTAAAGTGAAGCGAGGAAGTGCCAGAGCCAATTAAGAAACTCATTAGAACCGATATAATGTATGTTATTCTTATCTTAATGACTTGTTTTTGTTTAGTTTCCGCCACTTGAATGTTATCGCTGAATCATCCCTTCGCTCAGTCCCTTAAGCATCCTCTCATCCTTAAGTGTCTCAAGTAGCAAAACCCATTTGAATTTTATTGTTGTGTTGGCACTTTCTGTGCGGTTTCATTTTATAGTATTGTACATAGTTAAATTTAATGAAGTGTGTCAATTGAAAAAAGCATGGGAACATAATAAATGCATGCCCAGAATGTTAATATCCGCTTTTAATTGAACTTTCATTTATATTTTAGATCAACACAAATGGCATATTGACATTCAATATTGAATTCACAGAGTATCTAAATCAACCCTTCCCTCTGGAATACGCATCGATTGCGCCATTCTACTCAAATGTCGATACTTCAGAGGGTCATTCGGGTACTTCGATATCCGTCTTCGAGACTCGTGATGTGGCAACATTGCAGCGAGCCCAAGAATTGGTGCGTTATGCCTACAGTGACCAACAGGACTTTGAGGTGTCACAGCTTATTGTGGCCACATGGCGCGATGTAGGCTACTTCGATTCAAAAACCGATCGATTGAATACTTTCCAAGTGGCATTGATTTTGAATGAGAACCAGACTTTTGTCCAGTTCATTTACCCAGAGAATGGTCTTAACTGGTTGCAAGGAGAGGCAGGTTCTCTTGGTTTGCCCGATATACGTGCACAAGCTGGCTTTGTTTCTGAAGATGGTCGTTATTATAATTTGGATGGCTCCGGGTCGGAAAATGTAAGTGTCATTATAACTCAAAGGTATCCTTAATCTTATTGACTTGATTTTCAGGCACGATTCCTAAGTGAGAGCACTAATTTGGGTGTTCCTGGTGTTTGGTTGTATCGTGTCGGGCCATTGCCTGAACCTGATAATGTTCAGGAACCTGATAATGAGGAAACACGTACTGAAACTCCAGCGCTCGCTCAAACTTGTGGTCAAGTTGGTCACAAGTGTCATATCAATGCATTATGTTATGATAGATCCGAAGGTTTCTGCTGTGTATGTCATCCTGGGTTCTATGGAAATGGTCATGTTTGCATCAAGGATGACTTGCCATTGCGAGTAACAGGATCAATCTCCGGTGATATTAATGGACAGCTTATCGATGAGCGTGCCAAACTTCAATCATATGTGGTGACTTCCGATGCACGCAGTTATACTGCCGTGAATCCAGTCAGTGCCGAGTTGGGTGCACAGTTGCGTCTTGTATTGCCTCTGGTTAGCAACATTGGTTGGCTCTTTGCAAAGCCCATCAATGGTGCCCTTAACGGGTACCAATTGACAGGTGGTGAATATCTGCATACCTCACGCATTCATTACGATACCGGTGAGGTTCTATTAGTCAATCAGACCTTCGAGGGACTTAATTATTGGGATCAGCTGTCCGTGAAGACAGAACTCTATGGCAATGTGCCTAAAGTGCTTCATACTGCTAAGATACATATGGCGGACTATATTGATGAGTATCGCTTTGTGCGTCCGGGCGAACTCAGCTCTGTACATTCACACACCTTAGAGGTTTCAGATGAACAGCGAATCATAAGCTTCCAAGTATATCAGAGCATTGTATTTAAACGCTGTCTACGTGATGAAGATGCTGATCCAACAGACACGACTGTTCTCCAAAAGGTCTCAAAACTGGTGCTCGATTACTTAGAGCGTGATCAGGCTCTTCGCACGAGTTGCTTGACTAAGATCGGTGTTGATCCCGAGTCGAATGCATGCACAGATGGCAGTGCAGTGTGTGGTGAATACCAGGTCTGCGTGCCTTATGAAGATACATACAGATGTGATTGCTTGCATGGCTACAGTCCAGAACTTGATGAACGTGGTGTCGAAGTCTGCGTAGATATTGATGAGTGTGCGTTAGGCACCCATGTTTGTGATGAAAATGCTCTTTGTACTAATAACGAGGGTGGTTTCAACTGCATTTGTTTCGACGGTTTTGAGGGTAACGGTTACCGCTGTTTACGCAACAGCACTGCTGATAACAT
Source organism: Amiota minor (assembly GCA_037043295.1). Lineage (NCBI taxonomy): Eukaryota > Metazoa > Arthropoda > Insecta > Diptera > Drosophilidae > Amiota > Amiota minor. The sequence continues at coordinate 2,700,703 of JBAMAW010001787.1, forward strand.
TGAGTATTCGACGCTACCACCCTATGAGGAACCGCCAACGAATGAAAATGATCAACGTAACATAGATGGCGAGCATGTTGATTATGCACCTTATGGCAATAGGGACCAACATCTGGATGAATGCTCCGTAAGTCTTGCAATTCGCAACAGCTTGATCCTTCTTTAATGCATTCATTTTACAGCGTTGTTCACCAGATGCCAACTGTGTTGCAGGACGTTGTGTATGTCGTGATGGCTTCACCGGCGATGGCTATCGGTGCAATCATATTTGCGGACACGATGAGGTCTGGGAGAAAGGTCGTTGTGTTCCCATACTATTTGATGATCACGAGATTGAGCCACGATGCAATATCTTAGGTGAATGTGATTGCCCAGAAGGCTATGAACTAACTGATGAAGCAAGAATGTGTCGTTATGCTGGAAACTACGATGTAGAGAAGTCAGATGATCTTGGTAAGTTACATCAATGTACCATACAACTTCAAGCATACTGAAAGAGGATCCTTTCCTTATAGTGCCTTGCGATGTCGACGCAAATTGTCACATAAATGCCTCCTGCAATTGGTACGAACATGAATTGCGTCACATTTGCACCTGTCATCCTGCATTCCGTGGTGATGGCTACCACTGTGAACCAATAGAAGAGAGTTGCGCTATTGTAAGTGGTTTTATAATAGAGAAAAATCCATCGTCCCTAATATTGTTCTTTTTAGAAACCGGAGATTTGTGATCCACATGCTGCCTGCCAATATAATGATGAACTGGCCAAATCCGAATGTCTATGCGTGCGTGGTTATGAAGGTGATGGTTTCCAATGCCAATTGGCACCCGAATGCCAATCTGATATTGAGTGTGGTGAAAATGCTTACTGTGATGGTGGCGTTTGTCAGTGCCATGGCGGATATGAACGCGATGTTGTTGACAACGATATTTGTGTGCCTGCTGGTCGTTGTGGAAGTGTCTTCTGTGGCGCCAATGCCGTTTGCAAATGGGATGCTACGTTGGCTGTTCAATATTGTGACTGTATCCAAGGTTATGAAGGTGATGCACTTGAAGGATGCAAGAGTGTTCCAACGCCATGCAATGTGCGTAACAACTGCGGTGTTCATGCAACCTGCGAGCCAACCGAGTTAGTGTCTGAAATGGAATTTAGAATGTAGTCTGTTGTGAGAAACTAATTAATTATAATTTTAGGGATCCTGCGAACTATGTTTGCCAATGTGATGCCGGTTTCCATGGTGATGGTTATGTTTGTATTGAAGAACAAAACTGTCTTAATAATCCAACTTTATGCGACATGAATGCCAAGTGCATGTCCACCAACACAGGACTAGTCTGTGTGTGCAACCAAGGTGAGCTTATCAATTATAAAAAAAAGAAAAAAACAAACAGAAATACCGAAAGAGAATTTTATTATGGGATATTACTTCATCCGCTTTGTTAAATGTATGATTAAAATTAATGCTTAAACAATGTGATTTAGATATCCGAGCTTAGATTTTTATGCACTTATTCATTCTTTGATGGCTTTTCAATTATTGTCTCGGTGCGTTCCGGTGAGCAGGATGTGCAGAAACAAAAGCCAAATATTGCCAGTCCCAGTAACAAATTCAAGTAGCCATTGTTTCGGTCCCATGTCAGTGGATGCATGAAGAACTCACGCAGGCTGTCGAGAGGCGAAATTCGATTTGGATTGTTGAAATGTTGCCTGCAGACATATATTTGACCCGAGAGCTCTCGCTGGACTGGTCTTAAAGACTGACGCACAGTGCTAAATGTGCGTATTCCAACGATTTCATTTGATATCAGACGCTGGATTGGCCTGTAGTGATGATGTGCTGTGCTGAAGCCACGCAGTCCAATGGCTGCAGTGCCCATTTTTGTCAATAATTGTTGGGACAACATTGTTTTATGAAGAGGAGTTTTTTTTTTTTTTTTTTCGTTTTATTTTAAACAAAGCGGACAATTTTGGAATTTGTAATGAAATTTAGAAATTTTGAATGAGAATGAATTTCAGTTTATAGATTTCCAAAATATTTTGTTTTTATGGCAAAGCTTACTAAGCCTTAATTTTTTTCTAGGTTTCTATGGCAATGGCTCAGTTTGCTTGGAACGTCAGCAACATGAATCTGGCTTCTTGCTGGTTAGTCAAGGCGTCGTCATTGTACGTGTCCCTTTGAATGGTCGCAATGTGCTGCCTATATCAGTTGCTTCGATGGCCATTGGTTTGGATAAAGATTGCGTTGAGGGGCGCGTCTATTGGGGTGATATTTCAGCAAAGAAAATTGTCAGTGCAAAATATGATGGCACTGATGCTCGTCCATTTATTACTGAAGGTAATTTGGTTAATAAGTATATTTGATTGTAGTTTTCTCTTAACTGAATTCACTCTAAAATATAGATATCGAGTCACCAGAGGGCATTGCTATAGATGTCATTTCTCGTCGTCTCTACTGGACTGATTCAGTGAAGGATACTATTGAAGTGGCCAGCTTGGATGATCCAAATCTACGTGCTGTCATTATTAACAAAAACTTGGTTAATCCACGTGGTATTGCTGTGGATCCCTATAAGGAGTAATAAGATTGTTTAATAGTATTTTCCAAGTTTTATTGATATTTTGTATCTTTACTAGAAAACTCTATTGGTCCGATTGGGATCGTGATGCACCCAAAATAGAAATGTCTGATTTGGATGGCACTGGACGTGAATTACTCTTGGGAAAGGACTCAGTAACTCTGCCAAATTCATTGGTGGTACTTGAGCACACAGGTGAACTTTGTTATGCCGATGCAGGCAGCAAGAAAATCGAATGCATAGATTCACATTCAAGGCAAGTGCGTTCCATCTCCAATGAACTAAACTATCCATTTGGTTTGACATACACACAAAATCAATTCTACTGGACCGACTGGATAACGTAAGCTATATTCCTAGATAAAAATTTTTATTTTATTAAAAGCCATTACATTTTTTCCTTTCAGTAAAAAACTGGAGAGTGTCGATTCATTCGGTACACGTCAGAAGGCCATTCAGACACCATTCTTTGGCAGCCACAAAATGTACGGCATGACTGCTGTTGAGCAAAATTGCCCGCAATCGGAGAGTCCCTGTCAGATAAATAATGGTGGTTGTGCTGATGCTCGCCTTTGCTTGGTCAATCGTAAAGCTCCTTCTGGCAAGAGTTGCAAGTGCACACATCTTTCTAAGTCTTGTGCCGTGCCACAATATGGCACTTTTGCTTCATTTAATTTATTTAGATTTTAGATCAATTGATTGATTAAAATTGAAATTTATAATTCATCATTTGATTCAAGGACACAAATACTTAGTTAACACATAAAATTATACAAACACAATCACACGCTCACATAATCTCATGCACACACAGAATATACAATTTTTTTGTTAAATACTTTATGATTCATTAAAATTAAGTGCCGCTGTTAATATAGAAAATACAATATTAAAGAATGATACCAAAAACAAGATTTAAGTTAACTGTGCCATTTGTCTTTCTTGTAAAACTCAGAAATTTCCTTATTAAATAAAATTATTTTTAAAAAACTAAAAAAAAAAAAAAAATACATAAATACATAATATTATTTTTAGTTCCATCAAAGTTAATTTACTTCACTTTAGATAAAATGGTATTGAAAACACAAGTTTTAAGTTATAAGAATCCATGAAAAGAAAAAGTGAAAGACACAAAGCTTCATACTCGTTTATGTAGTAGTTATGAGGCTATGATTATAGATCATATACAAATATCCAAATCAATGGGATTAAATACCGAGTGATGGATGGATGCTTGGACAAGGTCTATAATCATCTTACAATGTTTGTATTGGATTCAAGACACATTTAAGTCTAAATATTGTTACGACAAATTGTAGCGATCGATTAATGTTGATCAATGTGTAGCAAGCGTATTTTTGGAATGATCAGCTGATGAAAAAGAAGAGAACGATTTTTGATTGAGGAAGAGAGAGGAGAAAATAATATGGATATTGTTGAACAGAAAAATTCCGGATCATGTGGTAAATGTTAATCCGACTTATTGTTTTTGTCTTCTGTTAATGTGAAACGCCAACCGTGTCGCCAAGAACAAATAAAAAGAAATTAACTTTGTAATAAAAAACAAATCAATAACCGCAAACCAAAAACAATTTGTTATAGGACAATTCGTAAATAGAATAGATCTTGTCCCTTATCTGTTTTGTACTAAACATAAGATAATAACACAGGGGAATACAAATTCTGCGGCATTGAATACATTTATTAGTCAAATGCAGCTAAGTTTGACCTTCTGAATACGAAAATAATAACACTTTTGATAAATTGAGTCTACTTTTTGAGATAAGGGTTTTCACTCTGACTATCTAACATTTAAACATCATCACAGTAATCATCTGATAAGGAAGTAAATGCCTATAGGCTAAGTATTTCATTACTTTTACTTGGTCGCCTGTACAGTAATAGAAGGTTTGACAATTAGAAAAGGAGAAAGTTCTTAAGCAAAATAAGAGCTACGATGATGGTCATTGGTTTGTACATTGTACTATGCACAAATGTACAAATATATTTGGTCAAAAGAATGCATTTAAGAATTAATAAAAGATCATTATAAGCATCAGTTTCTTGTTATTCTTACTACACCAAATAATTTGAAGTTTTATATGCGTTTTGATTCTCTCAGTTTCGGAAATATTTGGAAATGAGAAATTTGGGATTCTTTCTTTACATTTTATTGGCTTAAATAAAATAAATGAATTCAGTTTTAATTAAATATTTAGTATTTATTATAATTTTCATTTGTGTGTTAATTCATTTTGAAACTAATTTTAACTTTCTTTCTTGTTTATGTGGTTTTCATTACTAAATCAGAGTTCAGTTTGTGTCCAGTACACGATGTCGCCATATTTTTTCTTGTATCTCAGAAAGTATAATTTATTCATTGTTAATTATATGTATTTGTTGTAAATTTTTCCTCATTTTGTCTACAATTTAACTGCTTCTAATATTTTTTTGTACATTGACTTTACATACCATAAATATTTAGTTAAGAATGCATGTTTGTCTGTCATATACAATACATAAACTATTTCTATACTATTGTATATACACTTAGTATGTACATATGTATAAGGTTATGATATAAGGTTATTTTAGATACATTGAATGTATGTATGATATATGTATATTACGATATATTCAAATTTGGGTATATAAATTTTGATAATTTCTTTTTTAATGAATTTAAAATAAACTCATTTTGAATTTTAAGATTCTAATTTATGAAAATAAATGAAAACGAAATGAAAAATGGAACTCAAATAGATTTATTAAGTTGTCTATTCATGAAGGTTTAAAAGAAGGAAAATTGTTTTCACTTTTATAATTGATGCTTTAGCCAGGAGAGTTTAAAAATTGAATTCAAGAGTTTTTCAGATCTTATAATCTAATCTACCTTTGTATATATTGTATAATGTGTAAGTTCTAAATTCTACATATTTTCAGTATATTTATATTAAGTATTATTAGGTATATACTCGTACTCATACTGATGATATCTCATTTACAATAAGTAACTTAACATAAATAGTTTAGCTCTTTTAATTTTGGTTCATTTTGTTTATTGAGTTTTTGCTTGCTTAAAAACTATATATATATTTATTTAAGTAATATTTTTGTTTCTTTGTATTCTTTTTTTTTTTTTTTTTTGTTTTTGTCATGTATTAAGTTGTGAAATCAAGTACAGTTCCTCGAAGTCCTTGTTTAGTTTTTCATTCTAGTTTCATACTATGTAAAGTTTTTGTAAAGCATTCAGAGTATACCAAAGCGTTCCTTTGTTTTGTTTTTATTTTAGATATATAATTATTATTATTTTTTATTTTTTTTCTTTTTACTTCTAGAAATTTAAGAATTTAATTGAAAAAAAATGAGATAAAAACATAACACAAATTAAAGAAATTTAAATAAAATCAATTGAGTTCTTAGAATACTTTTTTTTTGTAGCACCTTTACTTATAAGAAATGAAAAAGAAAATTTATAATAATTACGATTTTTTTCCTTCAAAAATTTCCTTAAATTAAAGACAATTTTATTTGAATTGAGAAATTGACTTTACAAATAATATTAATTTCATTTTAATTTTAATAATTCAATGTAAACAATTAATGACATTACAAATTTAACAAAAAAATCGATTCTTCCAATAAAATTTAAATTATTTCTTAGGTTTTACTAATTTTCTAATCTATTTTGCTTGTCAAGCTTGCAATGTTTCTTTACATAAATTTGTTTTAGTTTTTTTTGGTTTTTTTATATACAAATGCGAAAGTTTGTGTGTGTATTTTTTATTCTAATAATAAATTTATTTTGTTATATTTTTTTTGTTTTTTGTTTTTTGTTTGCATCTAGATACATAGTTAAACTACATGTTTGTTCCCAAAACACATTTGCCTCATTTTAACAAAGCATGCAAAATTTAATAATATTTTTGTCTTTTTTCTTTTTTCTATTAATTAATTAAATAATATAAATAAGGAGAGAAAGCTCAGTTCGAAATTATAAACTATCACTAAAACACTATTTTAATAAATGTGGGTGTATGTGCGTGCGTGCGTTTGAATTTGATTGAGAGAGTTTGTGAGTGACTGATTGAGTATTTGTGCGCCTATGACAGAGAGTGCAAGTACACTGAAGTGTCTGTGAAAAATACAATTGAATCGGTCATATGGAAAACCGTATGCTTATACTTACTTTTCTTTGAATTTATCATGAACCAATTGTACTTTAATAGCCAATGACTTTTCGAAATTACTTTTAATTTAAAACAAGTTATTTTTAAAATTGTCCTAAATAATTCTGAAGTTCAGAAGTATTTCTGGGGGTCACTGAACTCCGATTCCAATTGCAGAATCTGCAGAGGACTTATGGAACCTTACTTCGTCTGATTACAGAATGTAGAGTATAAGATATTCTGAATGGGAGCAAGACTGTTTTCACCTTCATTGCACAGAAGAGCATCTTAAGATGCTTCATCTATACCAGGGGCATGACAAATAGCATTTTTTTTTTATCATCATTAATCGTTTTATTGTTTCTTTTCTTACATTTATATAATATTGTTACCGGCATTTGCAAGTTCCACTTAAGTCATGGAATGACAAATACAATGTATTATTTGAAAAGGAAGGATTGCTTGAAAACAATTTATATTTGTCACACTATTTGGTCTATGACTACTATTTGACTGATTCAATTGCAGATAAGGATAATAGATTTATTATTTTAAATTTAGTATTTAACAAAATTTGTTTTTTTTTTGTTATGGAAAACTATTTACAAAAAACATTTAACTTAGACATAACACAATAAATTAAGTAGTATTACATATTGCGAAGTAAAACTGTTTTGCATGAGAAGAAGCGACCTGAAAGTAGGCAACACTATTTGCAAAACATACACGCACACCATTTGCTGCCTTACTCATCATCTACATGCAACACATACACATTAAATACATACGCACTCATACATACAAACATACATATAAACATGTATATGACTTATAAAATTATCGTTGCTCTTATTGTTTTTTGTGTTTTTGAAATTGTTTTTTGTATAAAGAATTTGGTTCAGCTTCGCTATTTTGTGCTTTACATATACATACATATACATACACATATACTCTATACTATATATCTATCTATGTAGGTGTATATAGTTTGTCTAATTGTTCAGTTGTTTGTTATACTATTGTAGCATTTTTGGTTGGTTGCTTGATTGGTTTTATATCCATTTATTCTTTTTCGTTATCGATGAGCGGAGTCGGCGACCCCACATAAGGTTGTATCATACAATTGTACCCTGCAAATGTTGCGGAGATTGCATTTGGGAGCCACTTTGTCCACTTTGCTGATCAACTTGCAATGAGCTGCCACCGAAGTCACTTTGATTGATGGCCAATGATGAACCGCCAGTTCCGCCGCCACCTAAAGTTGAGGGGTTAATGCCACCACCATGACCGCCAGCAACAATACATGGCACACCAAGTATGGGTGTTGGCTCTTCTGGTGGTGTCACCTGTAAAGAAATTTGATTCTATTTTTTTGGATTTAATATCAAGATTAGTTTGACATTTGCAAATTTCGGATCACGTGGTAGAGGGCAACTCGATTGTCTGGGCTGCTATTTTGTACATACCTCCAGGCCAATGCTGCCATTGAGCGCAATCTTAATGGGGTTTGAATGATTGGTCGCTTGCATGAGCGTCGTAAAGTGACTGATGCCGATCTCCTCGAGCGACGACTTGCGACGGCCGTGGCTAACACCCACGTTGGGCAGGCCTTGGCGCAGCGAGGAGGACCGGCGTAGCAATATATCGTTATCAATCTGCAAGAGGGTCACATTTTTGTTTTGGTTTTGGATAGATTGGATTGGTTGGTTGAAAGAAGCAGGAGCGAACAGGTTCGAGAGATCAATAGCAAGAAAAAATTCAAGAGCGCGAGCGAAAAAGAGAGAAAAAAAGAATTATTGATATGATTAAATGACAGGCAAAATGAATTTAAAAAGAATCAAAAACACAATAATACAACACGATGCATTCAGACGAACGAGAGATAATTGAGTTGATTAACACGATTACTACGGATGCATATGTACGGAATACGGATTACGAGTATGTACGAGAACGCCTTCACTATCACGGAGGATGCGTTGAACACTCTTTTAATTTTGTGCTTAGTATTTTGCAGACGTTCAAATGAATCAAACTGAAATGTGCAAGTGACCGTTGATCGATTGATCGATTGATAAGTCAATCAATTAATTTTGATTTTGTTGTGCATCACGTTTGTACAACTCATTCTGATGATGACATTTATGGCTTTGGTTGTTGTTGCGCTTGTGCCTGTGGTTGTGGTGGTTGTTGTTGATCTTGTGGATGCTGATGTTGCAGCTGTTGTACTTCTTGTTGAATGATGATTGATTGTTGACTGCATCTTGTACATTTCGTTTGATTGATTGATTGTTTGATTGATTGAAGAAGTTAAACTGAATACAACAAATTTTGATGCTTGGATAGTGAATATCATATATGTAAGTAGTACAATAGTACATACTAGTTTGGAAGAGTGTGAGTATGAATATATATATTTTACATATATATGTGTCTTTGTGTAGGGGATTATAATTGTTATTGCTAATAAGAAATATGATATTGCATGTCTTTATAATGATCAAATATGAAATATAATAATATTATAATATATACATATATAAAGTCTTTTATCTACTTAAAGTCTTTTTAATAAAGTAAAGATTTACCTTATATTTTCTTAATTGACATTGCATATCATATTTCTTTTTTTTTAGCATTTTTTGGAGATATGTGGGATATTTTGTAGCCAATTATTAAGAAAAAAAATATTGTATGTAATATTTTGTGATATCCAAGTACGGAAATAAAATTCAAAGCTAATAGAAATTTCTCATTAAAAATCTTGAATGGGAAATTATTAAGAGATTTTCCATTATCACTTTGACATATTTTCTTTCTGTAGTTATTTTTTCACATATGTGTAGACAGGCAGGCATAAAATGGATCCAAACAAAAAAAAGAACATAATCATAACCAAGTGTTAAAATTATGTCGGTAGTGTAATTTTTTAAATTTAAACTAAAATAAAGTAACGAAAAATGAAGAAGATTCAATCTAATCAACAACAAACGAGCAAACGAACGAAGATTATAGTAGTTTTGTTTCAAAAGAAAATGTGACAATGTGAGAGAGAGAGAGAGAGAGTGTGTGTGTATGGTGTTTGAGAGATAGAGTAATAGCCAACCCGCAATGAGTTACTCCTGCCGCGTGTTGAGCCAACCACCGTCGGACTGTCGGGTAGAGAAAGAGAATTCGATTTAATTTGCTGTATGGGCGGTGTACAGCGCTGCGAACCATACCCGGCCAACGTCTGGACGCTTTGCATTTGCATCGGATTAAGTCCGGCCATGCCGGAGCCACGACGTGAACCAGCACCGACGGCGGCGCTCGGTGGCATATTTGCACCGCCCAAATTGATATTCGAGCAAAAGGATATGTTCGATTTGCGACGTGAATTGTGACGTTCAAAGGTTTTTTGAGCCGAAAATGGTGATGGACGCACAAGGTAACTGAAAATTCAATGCAAATTATACTTATATTGAAAAAATGATGATGATTTTATATTAACAACATACATGACATCGCCTTCTTCAAGTTTAAGATCACAGCTCGGATTTATTATCACATATGATAAATGATTTCGTTTCTCACTGACATCATCGTAGTCGATTGTGGGTAAATTGAGTGATTCCATGCGACTGCGCACCAGATTTGCGATCTCAGCACGTTCAATTTGTTGGGCATGATTATCACGTGCCTCATCCGCCAAATTTATCGAATACTGAAAGACAACAGATGACCGCTTTATGTTGAATTGCAAAAGTTCTGTAAGTTTTCATAAGATTTCATCATTTCTCTCTAAGTATTTCAACTCAAAGTCTAAGTCTAAGTCCACTTTTTGTTTTTTTTTGGTTTTGTTTTTATTTTTTTAAATTCTATTCAAATGCATTGTTTCGAGTGCAATGGCTTTGATTCAAATGCATAAGATATGTAGATAGATATAACTCTCTAGGTTCAACAGCATGCTCTATTGCGTAATATTCATGCTGTTAAGCTATGAAATTTTTCAGTTTCTGTTACAGATATAGTTTTTTTGAACGATGCTTAATGTTTTCTGTGTATCAAAAGCCTTCCATGGGATAGATGTACCTACCTTCGGCGTACACCCTTGAATAGATTTTTATGGATACTAAAATTACAGTTTTTAAAAGTGATCAAATGATTTTGAACTTACGATTCTAAATAAGATTAGTTAAGTTAGCAATGGGGAAATGTCAATGATTTTTATACATGTTAAGGATTGTTGTCATTAATTACTTAGTTTGGTTATATACAGAATGCAGGTTTAATTATTTATGTATTTATCAAATCAAAATTGTAAGAAAAAACTTAAAGAAATGTTTGAATTCTAAGTAGGAATTCTATCAAAGGGTATAAAATATCACTTGCTATCTTTAAAGTGATTTACATACAATATTTCTCTTTTTCGTGGTTTTTTTTTATAGAGCTGCTGAGAAAAAAAAAAACCTGATAAATTGACTTTAAATCAATAAATCTGGTAAGCCAACATTTATAGATCATTCAAAATTATATTTATAAGTGTTTTTAAATATTGCATTCTACGTTAAATATTTGAATAGAAACTCCCTGAATATCGATGCTTGCTATTCGTTTTTATTTTCGGATTATTGCTGTAAAACAAACTCAACAATTTTAGGTGATATCTTTGAATGGTGCAATGAAGCAGTGGTTATAGACGCAAAGCATAGATGTTCCAACACTATTTTGTACCATCTCATAAAACGCATATTAATCAAGAATGAAAAGCAACATTCTGCACTTCATTTACTCAACTTTATGTCATTAGGATAATTTTTAGGGTTCCGGACCCAAATGGAACCAAGGGAACCCTATTGCAGAGACCTCATTGTCCGTCCGTCCCCGGATCATATCCTGTGAAATTTTCACTGAAGGTGCAGTTCTATCCGGGCTTTAGCAAAAATTACTAAAACTAAAGCATTTATAAAAACATAAAGGTGTCCCCATACAAGAAATATTTTGGATTGTATGGTAGCTTTACGATTCAGTAATTCAACGAACTTGAAATTTAGATGGTTGATGGCATTACTTTACAAACTTATATTGTTTGAATATTTCAGTTTGATCGGATTACTAGGGAGAGCACCTCCCATACAAACCCACCATTAAAATTCAGGTTCTTATTAGAAAAACTTTTTTGTTTTTTGGACTATCGAACTGAAATTTAGACATTACAAATTCTTGATATAGACGATACACATCTATTGGTATCAGCCAATTAGGCCAACTAGGAGGGGTACCTCTCATACAAACCACCCATTTGAATTCATGTTCTTATTAGAAAAACTATTTTGTTTTTTGGACTATTGAACTGAAACTTACACACTATAAGTTTCTGATATAGGTGCGATATATTTATTGGAATCCGTCAAATCGGACCACTAGGGGGAGTACCTCCCATACAAACCCCAATCTGGTACGGAACCCTCCGTGTACGTATCTGACTTCTTTTTTTTGTTTTATATTTTGAATATTTATACTTATTGATGTTTGGGTTCAACTCTTAAACATTATTCTATGTAGTAGAAAAAGGGGTTCACTTCTAAGAAAAAGGATTGAACGGCTGTACAAGATGTTCATTTGATACGATAGTTCAAAGAATCCGCCAGATGTGTCACATCCGCAAAGATAAGTTAGTGTACACCTTTATGGAATTGTAGCACAGTTTAAAGTTACTGATGAATATCCAGGTCTAAATGGGCAACTGGAGCAATTGATGATAGCAAAGTTACCAGCAAAATAATTTCAGATATTTACCAAAACTATGTTGTTCCGATTGGGCGATTTAATGTGTTTTTTTTTCAGCAGCCCTGTACAACTTGGATTAAGATAATAAAGAGTAATAAAGTTTAACCCTAAAAAGTATCTTTGCAATATACACTTCCAAAAACTTTCAACAAAAAATCTTGAGTATTGAAAAGGACAATTCTAAAGTAAAATGCTCATAAAAGAAATTGGGATCATTCCTAAGCTATTTAACCTAATAAAATTGTTGAAGGGTTATGTGCATCGTTGGTAAAAGTCACACAGACAAATTACTTACAGATGATCCCTTACGTTCGGTGCAACCGCCATAACAAGTTGTCGACTTGTTATGATGTAAATGACCAGCACCACCACCACCACCACCTCCACAGGCGGAGGGTGGTCGATATGTGACACTTCGTAGCATTTCCGTGCTATCCTTTGTTGAATCTGGGGTTCCAGTTTCCTCATCATACTATTATTTAGTTGTTGTTGTTGTGGTTGTTGTTGATGATGATGTTGTGTATGTTAATTCGATGCATTAATTTGTAGTTGATTTTGTTTTGTTTTGGTTTTTTTTTTTTTTTTTTGTTAAAACATAAAAAAATGATTTACATTTAAATGATTTGACAAATATTTATTTATTCAAATGAAAGAAGTTTTCTGTTTTCAGATTGAAATTTTGTTGAATTTGTTTTAAGTAAGAAATAAATATGAAACTTATTTTTCAGTTTAAATAATTTTTTATTATTTTTCTGTATTACAAGAGGAAGGCAGAAATGTTGATGTCATGCTTGAAAAATGTTTAATTTGATTGAATTTTATTTTGTTTTTTTGGTTGCTTTTCTATGGATAATTGGTTTATGTGTACAGTTATATAAAATATATGTATAAAAATTAATGAAATAATAAAGAAAAACAAAAAAAAAAAATTATTGAAAAAAAAAAAAAAGGAAGGAAGAAAAGAAAAACTTAATTAACGAATTTATGTGCAGAAAGCCAATAATTGGAATCTGTTAAGCATGCATTTGTTTATTTCTATTTTTTCTGATTTTTGTTTTTTTTTTTTTATTAATTTATCTATAAAATCAAATTAAAATTGCATCATACATACAAAAACAACCGGATAATTTCTATGTGTATTCTTGTATTTTTATCACTATAAATGAAGTGTTCTCGGAGAGAAATCCAGGATTTTATAACTAAAAATGATAATTAGATAATTTGGGGTTTGGGTTTGCACTCGCAAAAGTAATAAACAAAAATGACTTCTTAAAGAAGAATTTTCATGAATTTGGTTGATTAGTTCAAGATACTTTTGTATGATGCAATAACGTCAGGTCAATTAAATTGATTGATTTGTTTTATGAATTCTATTTATAATAGAAAATATGTACATACATATAAATAATCTTGAAATAGTGCAAGACACCAAATGAACATTTTCTTTATGTGATTGGTTGCAGTATTGTTCTCTAAACAAGATTTTCTTTATATCAAGTCAGTATAAAGAATATTCAAAGAAACAACAGAAGTAACTACTTATGTTAAGATATTCTTCGTGTTGTCATATTCGTCTGGAATAAACATTAGTACTATTGTCTCAGCACATACGCTTGATCGAACTTATATTATATGTTCGATTTTGTCGTCTTCGACTGATAACACATAGCATAAGATAAGCGAGGAAAATTAGATTGCTTCCTTTGCTGAGTGTATAGAGCAGGTATGATTTTCTATTTGAAAGTCTTATTATTGAAAATATACTTCTGGCTTTAATAAAAAAAAAAAAAAAAAAATAAAACGCATTAAACTATATTATATTCATCTTTAATTTTTCATACATGAACCTGCGTGCTGTTTCCAAATGTATGCAAATCGAATTCACCTTACGTGTACCCCATAAATGTTAATTGGCGGCTAATTAAGCTCTATATTCCATCATGTGATTGTATAGATTTAAATCTACAATAGAATTGGACCGATAAAGCATGTGCATAGAAATTCTATTGAAACATGCAATCAACCTATGCATATAACTTCTATATTAATCTATATATATAAAAGAAAGTCGTGTTAGTTACACTAAAAATAGAAACAAAGTATAATGTAAGCATAAAAGCAATTCTGACCAAGGACTACTTAAAATACACGTATAATGTTTCATGCTTTCCTACCTTTACAGTTTTCTATTTCACTTTTTGTAAAACATCTAATTAAATAGGATATACAAAGTAGTTTTTAGATTGATTTGATTTGGTTTGGTTTCAAGCCAGTTGCATTAAGGTAATTGAAGCACACATGCAAACGATTCTAACTAAATGTGTCTCACTATACATATGTTTAAGGAGATCTTTTTATCAGAGATACATTTACATTGCAATATTATATTGTATAAAATGAAAAATAAATCATATACGGATAATTGAACATGAAATGGAACTAAAATCTAAACAACACCAATTTAAAAATATCAACAGGAAGCAAGCGGTTTACAAATGAAATGTTGAAATGATTTTTTTTTTTTTTTTTTAATTTTCAGTTATTAGTTTTTTATTTAATTTCTTTTTTTTTGTGTTTTTTTTTTTTTTTGTTTACGTTATTATTTTGTTGTTTGTTGAGTTTAGTAAAGTAAAGTTAAAGGTAACAAATAAATCCAAAATCACATTTGAAAGACTCACTGCGTGCGTGCGTGTGCGTTCTCATTGGATTTGTCTTTTTCTTTTTCTTTTGTACTTTTTATTTCTTTTCGTTCTGTTTTCTTACTGTTTATGTTTCTGAGTCCAATACAAACACAAATGTATGTAAATGCAAATCAATTTGTTTTCTATTTTCTTGTTGGGGTTGTTGGGGGAAATTGGGGATATTCTGTTAAGATGACTGGGCGTATGATTGATCTCATTTTTGTATTTTTCAATGATGGCGGTTTTCTCATTTGAATATTTGCTGTTGTATTGTGAAATGTTATTGTTATTGTTGTTTGTTAGTGTTAAAAACTTTTCATGACAATTTATCCTTCACAAACTACAATTCTAATAATATGTGTTTTTTTTTTCTGTTTATAAGGAAGATGATGAGTTGGCGAATACTGAATTAATAAAATTAGAGAAAATGTTTACAAAAATAATAAAAAATAACAAAATTTCAAAATAAAATAAAATAAAATAAAAATTTCTTTATGCAATTTATGCCGCAGGGTTAAAATTATTTAAATTCAATTTAATTTAAATTTGTAATTTGTAATTGTCTTCATCTATCTACGCCTTTTGTTTTTATTTTCATTACTATTTTTATATAGAAAAGATTATAAATTTATACAAAATACATACGAGGAATATATCATAGTATCATGTATGCATGTGTGTTAAATGTATTATTGTATATATTTTTGTTTTTTACTTTTGCTATTTACAAAACAAATTGTGTAATTAAAATTATGTAATTATTTTCAGATTTTATTAACTCATCTAATTTATTATTTATTTTAAATTTGCTATAACAATATAGGAATTTGGAATAAATTTTTATTAGTTAATTATTTGATTAGCAAGAAGAAAGAGCATAGAAATTGGCTATAATTTCTTTTTATTTATTATTTATAAGTATTAGATATAACTTATATATGTATGCAGTTATACATAAGTAATAGTTGATTAAGTAAGAAAAGAAAATATTTTTGTACATGAATTGAAGAATAAATGAACTGCATAAATTCTGTTTGTAAATTCTAAGTTTATAGTTTGAAAACCCGTTTATATGCGATAAAGTATTTATTAATTCTGAATAAGAGAGACAGAGAGTGTGAAAGAGAAATATAGCGAGCGAGAGAAAGAGAGAGAGAAAATTGATAAAAATTGAATTCAAAGCAAATAAAATTTAAGCTCAGCACTTGCAAAAAACATTTTTAATCTTTATTTCTTTTGTTTAAATGTATTTGATTTCATTTGCAACAAAATCAATTTATTTATGCAGAAGAAAGAAAACAAAAGCAAGTGTTTGGAAAAAAAAAAAGAAAAACTATTGTATATAGAACAATAAATCATAAAATTCAAATGAACAAATCAATTGACTATGATATATATATTATGACTGTAGCATTTTGGTAATGGATTTTTAGGAAAAGAATCATTAGAAGTCATATTATATTAAAGGAGATTGCAACTGAAAATTCATTGACGCGGCTACCAAACTAACAATGCCATCAAGACTAACTGACAAAGGAAAAATATATTGACGGAAATACCACATAACTGAAAGTCTTTAGAATATCTATCTGAGATCATCAGTTTTTAAGAATATTTTGTTCTATTGCAATATTATAACAAAACAAAAAAACAAAAAAAAAAAAGCTGGTACCTCAAATGAGAACAAACTCAAGGATTATTGAATATTTTATGCTCAATAAGGATTAAGGAAAATTTGAAACCTGTTCAACCTGTACAATTTTGGTCTTACTTACAAAAAGAACAGTGACCCAACAAACTCTTAAGATATTGGCTTTACCTACAAATTGATTACTGATACAATCGGTCACAACTTGTTCATAAAGCAAGTGGTCTTACCTTCTATTCTATCTGACTGACTCTATGTACTTGTGACTTTACTTCAAGTAAAATGTTATAGAAGCACTCATAGCAAGCTATCTGCTTCTCTTTCTAACAAATACTTTGTGACTACATTAGCTTGCTTTTCTGACTCTTCTTCAAGTAAGGTGTTATAGAAGTTTGATTTCTTCTCTTTCTATTCCTTAACATTGTCGTCAATATGTAGCATTGAATGTTCCCTTAGCCAATATTGAGACAATACAAAATAATCACTTACTTTCATCAAGGAAAGTTTTGTTATTCTAATAAAAATGATCAAATAAACAAAAATTAAATTGAATATAAAATTGTCTTTATTAGAATTAGAAATATTTATTAAAACCGAATTAAATAAATCAAATAATTTAATTTAAGAAAATAAGAATAAGAATAAACAAATAAATATCGAGTGCCTTTTGATGCGCTTCCAGATAGTTCAAGTAGTATTTTGTGTATTATTTTGCCAAAAACAAAGAAAAAAAGAAAAAAAAAAAAAATAACACATAATTTATTGTATTCTGTTTTGTTTTGTCTTGTGTTAGTTTTGTACGAGAATATTTAATTGACTGAGAAAACTGTTGTGAATTGAGTGGATTGACGAAGGTAATAGTTAGATTATAATATGATATTAGAAAACGATTCACATTGCGATTAATTAAATTGCATATGTGTATGTTTATGTGCCTAGGTTAAGTAGTAACTGTCGAGTTTCTTTTTGTTTGTGAAGAAACAGGAAGGATTATACATAAATAGATAAATAGATACTATTTATCTATAGATACATATCCTTGTTGCCTAAGCTTAGTTTTGACATAGACACATTTGGTGTTTTTCTGTTATTGCTGTTGATATTATGAAATGTTATTGTATTTATATTTTTTTATTTGCATATGTATATGTGGTATGTTGTGTGTGTGTGTGTGTGTGTAGTATGAAGTGGTGTTTGTGCTTGTGTGTTATGTATGTTATGTCTGTGATGCGATTGTATTTGGTTGGACTCACCGATGGACGCAGGCGCACACAATGCTTTCCAAATGCTGAAAATGGTCCCCATTTCTCAATTGGCGAACTACTCACATGTGTCGCTTCCGTATTCGATGTGTCCTGCGTACGATAAATGCCAATTGGAATCTCGCACGTCGTCGAACAGAGTTTCTGATACAAACGACCATAAGTTCGAATCCACATGTCATCTTTGGTAATGCGCATCTATATAGAAAATCACATAAGAAAGTCAATTTGTAAGTGGATTTCTTTGTTTTATTACCGAAGTAAGGAAACCACTACCAGGCGCTTGATCTATGCCCAACAACAGTCGTACAAAGGTTATAACATAGTCCTTGACAAATGCCTGATAGAGTAGAGTATCCAGCATGGAGGCGCTAAAAACTGCCCCGGCAGCAAATGGCAATCGGAACATGTATGAGATGTGTGAACCGCGCTCCTTCTCTCGCTAACAGAAAAGTAAATATCAAGATATTTCATTTTTAGCTAGAAATGAACTGATTCATTTACCTTTTCCATTTTACTGAGATGAAGTGCGTATTTATCATGAGCACGAAACTGCATGAAACGCATGTTGGAACTTTGTGATAATTCCGTAATGCTCTTAATGCTTGGAAAGAATCTATGTCACGGTAAATGAAAAGCATCTGTTAAGATTGTTTCGGTTAGTTGCTAATGTTACTCACTTGAACATATTCTGTACGGCAACAATTGTATTACAGTCCGATAAGGAGTCTTCCTCTGCCGAGTTCGAAAGCTCTTTGTTAACGACGACTACACTTTCGGCAAGCGTGATGCCAGCACGCAATAAATCGTCAAGGCAATCAATAGAACCAAGCATCCAATAGACCTTGATGAGAAAAGCAAATAGTTAGTATACTAGACTCACCACAGCCAACAATAGCCAATTAATCTTACCAATGGGAAATAGGAGAGCGCATCGAGGAAGGCCACATCAGGACGACGTTCGAGTAACAAAATAATAGGATTCAGTGATGTCTTTGAACGAAAGTGTGCTCTCAGTGGTATGATAAAGTTATAGATGCCATTCGAAGCATAATCTGCAGCCAGGATAATAGTCTTGTTTTGCCATTGATATTCTTTGGCATTGCGATAACTACAATGCTCACACACCTATTTGCCAACGAGAAAAACCAACCAACCACCCAATAAACTTAAGTGTGATTCAACTTCTCTCACACAAAGTTTCAACTAAAAAAATATTTACCTGAGCCAATTGCAGACAACAGAGTGGCTTTTTCTCTTTGAGCAAATAACAGAGAGTCGGACTGACACCGATGAAGGGTGAAACTGGTGGAAAACCTTTGACGATGCTGCAAATGCAAATTGGTAGTCGATAAAGTTAAGTGCTTTTGACATCTGACATTTCTGTTTTTTCATTTTGTTGGTTAGGCATTTGAAATTATTTTGGCAGCCAATTAAAGCAGTTGACTTTAAGTCAATAGAACTCAACACAACTCAACAAAACAGAACAGAACAGAACAGAACAGAACAGAACAGAACAGAACAGTACAGAACTGAACAAAACTGAATACACATACAAATAAAAGCAACAAAAATAAAAGTGCTTAAAAACTCAAGCGAAAGGAAGGTTAAAATTAGAATTGAGTAATTTACATATTTACCTGATTTGGGGTTTGGATGGTAGGAAATTTGGTAAAATTGTTTATCTCAACTCACTTAGATTATGAATTTTGAAATCAGTAAGTATTAAACATCAAATCAACTAACTAAATAACTAACTAATTTGAAGCAAATGATTGGCAGATGGTAGACATGCAGTATGATAATTTGTTCTTCCACTCTAAGTAAAGGACATGGATTTGATATCAAAACAATAAGATATCAATAAAATCTTATTAAATTCTGAATGCACACAAAGTGAAGTTTATATTGAGTAATGTGAGAGGTCTGTAAGTTAGGGTAAATCGAATTCATAAGATTTATAAAACTTCCACAACAACTTGACATATCACTCAAAAGATTTTTAGTTTTAGTGTCATTCAATACTACAAAATTAGATAACATGAATCCCTTGACCTTACACCAAACCTAACAAGTAATAAGACTCTACAATAAAAAATAGTATTCTGTTTTAAGTTTTTTAAAGTCATCCGATTGGAATCATTAGAACGAAGCTCCATCACAACAAAATAAATGGAGTTCACATTTCTCTGATGAAGATTTTTTTTTTATTTCCCAATCCCAATCGACTTATTGTATATCAAAAGACATGGAAAATGTCTCGAATAGAACACATCTTTGTGTTGGCTCTTATGACAAAGAGATATCAAATAGCGGACTAAAAGTTATTGCGATATACAGACATATAAAATTATATAAGATATATTGTCTTGTTGAATTCAATTGTGCTTTGTATAATAAAAGTTGTTAAATTTCTGATAACAAATAAAAAATAAAAGGATTAACAATTTTTTTTTTTTTTTGTTTTTATTTATTATCACCCTTGTTGAAACGAATGTCCTCCTGTCTTTGTTTTTGACATAAATCTCTTGTCACTGCAGTCGTAAATAAAGGACAAAACTTTAACAAACATTCGATTATTCTGCTATCAACTCCTACTACATTTAATCCTCTTCTTAAACACATCTTTCGATCAACCTCTTTTGTTTTGTAATTTGGATCAATAAATTACAAAACAAAGTTGGTTATTTGAATACAAAACGTTGGACAAATTTGATTTCTTTGATAAAATAAAATTTAAAACTCTCTTAACTTTATAAAAACGAAACAATAGAAACAAATAATGATAATATGTATGTATTGTAACAGTAGCAAATGGGAGACAAAAGTTTATAAATGCGGGCGAGGCGCAGGAACTAAAGAAACTTTTGGTTTAAACAAAATATTTTCGTATATCAAATGCAGTTGCAACCAAAAACAAACACAAGCGCATACATAATAAACAAACACACACTCAGATACACAGACGAATTACAACAGCAAAGAAGAAACAAAAACGAAACAAAAGTTTTTAGTCGAAAGTCAAGTCAAGTCAAATTCACTAAAAGTTTGTCAAAGTTAAAAGACAAATGGCAGGTAACCGAGCAGATACAATACAATAGAAGTGAATAGTACGAGTACGAGTTTAAACTGTCAGAAGTCGCCATGAAAAGGGTCGGTGGCAGTCATAAGAAGTTGGAGAATGACACCACATCAGTAACGTAACATCAGTTCAGTAACCATGTACATTTTATGTTCGCGTTTCGAGGATTCTCGAAATGTAAGAAGGAGGCATAACAAGTGTTTGTACAATGCCGAAGTCATTATAGCATATCCTGCGGCGCTTCATAGCAGCACAGGTTGTTTGTTGTTCTTGGTTTAGATGGTTAGGGTTAGTGCCAGTTCCAATGCCAGTGCCAGTTCCCGTTTCCGTTCCTGTTCCTGTTCGAATCGATGTACATAAGTATAATACGTGGATGATGCAAAATCGTACAGAGAGATATAGAAGCTTTTGATGATGTTGAACTTTTGAGCAAAACGAGAGTAACCGTAACCGCAAAAGGCAAACAAACGCTGGCATCGCTTTCAAATCAACGGATGTGACGCGTTTCCAGTTTTCATATCCAACTTACCGTAAATAATCAACAGCCCATATGGGGCGTCCACTGTACTGATGCTGTTGCTGTTGCTGCTGCTGCTGCTGCTTTTGTGATGCTGTTGTCGCCATCACCAGACCAGAGCTACTGGATAAAGTGGTGGCAGCAGCTGAATATTGGCTTTGGTGTGTTGTAAACGTACTTGTCGATGAGGGCATCATGGCCGTGGTATTTGTAGCCGCTGTAGTTGTCGAACATAGAGAACAACAGCAATAGCAACAATTGCCATTACCCTCGATGTTGCTCTGGCTGTCGTTGTCGTTGTCGTTGTCATTATCGTTGCCATTGTCATCGTCAATATATGAAACCAAAGCCAATGCCCCAGAGCCCATTGTATTCGTTGAAGCTTTGGAATAGTAGGAAGTGCTGGCTTGACGGCGTTGCCGAACATTCCTTGATGCATATTCACTATCACAACTGTAACTCTTCTTTATAGGGCGCCAACGTTTGGTGCCGCCTATTGAATTATTTGGTGCATTACAGCAGGTGCAACCATGTGGATTGGAATCCTCTGAAGAACTCATTATAAGCGAATATGTACGCGATTGAGGAAAATGACCACTCAGGCAACTAACATACATGTGTGTACGATATATGTGTTAATAAGTGAATCTCGTTAGTTCGATATAGTCTAGTGTGTTTATATTGTATTTTGATTGATTGTCAGATCTGATCTATTGTAAAATTATTATGATATTGATAGACAGACCCACAACAACATTAACATGACAACATTAAAAGTATTTTACAGAAGTAGATAGAGATTTGGGCATATAAAATTAGATTAGGGGTTCATCTGAAATTTACACAATAACTTCTAACTTTAATTTGGATTTATTAAGTTATCGATGAACCCTAAAACACAAAACTCATTGGAGGGAAAGGAGGCTTAAATAAAAATTAAATTATATTATTTAATTTTTAAATATATTTAGGATTTGAGATTTTGGTGCATTCTTTCCAAAATATGAAATGAAATAATGTTAATTATTAATTATTAATATAAGAATTCCTGCTACTTATGACATTTTCTGAAAAAGGTTAAACTTATCTAGGTCAAGCTTAGTAGAAAACATTGTTGTAAAATTATTCTAAATTGGAATAGCAGACATTATAGTTGAATACACTTCAGTGGGAATATTGAATGGAATAGTAGATTATCTTTAAGGGGGAGAGGGTGGAAGGAATACATTAAACATGGTTAATAATAAGTGCTCACATTTGTGTAGAATATACAGAAAAAGTATTCACAATCTAATGAACATAACTCATTACTGAACTTACGCAATTTTCTCTGAAGGAGCACGCCATGGAACATCATCATCGATCTCATCTTCGCTCTCATCACCTTCATCGCCATCATCATTGCCGGCAATGCTAAATGAAGATGAAGATGTGAACATATCTGGTACTGGTAGAATTGAGGGGCGTCGACTGCCTGAAAATTGAATAAGAAAGAATGTTAAAGTTTCTATTCATATGTTTTCTAAGAGTGTTTGCGGTGTACTAACCTCTTCGTTGATTAAGCACATCTGGACTTAGTAAATTCGGATTATTCGCTTGTGGCACATCCAAATGATTACCCGTTGTGCTAAGTGTTGCAGGTGAAATACTTAAACCACAGCCAAGGCCACCACCACCGCCAGGTACACTTACAGTTAGATTTGTACCATAAGTGCTGCCACCATGACCACCACCACCACCACCACCCAGTGAAAGTGGCATCGTTGTTGTTGCTACTGTTGTTGTTGTCGTTGCTGTTGCTGTTTGCATTGGATTCGTTGATATCACGGTCGTGTCCTTGAGATTCTGCTTTGAATCTGATATTATCACAGATGTTGGATTATCCGTTGCTGTTATTGTCACCATTGCGATTGTTGGTTTTGCCGTTGTCAATGAAATTGATATCAAAAAGGAAAACTTTAACAAAGGCTTCAACCCGAAACACACAATAACAAAGTAAGCAATCTTACTTTGTAAGTACAAATATGTACATACAATATAGAATATTGTAAAATGGATCGACCTAAGAACTTAGTTACAAAGTTGGTTTAAAGAAAAAAAAAAAAAAGGATACAATCAATAAAAAGCTTTATACTTAGCACGTGCAAGAAAGGAAACAACAAAACATTAAGAAAGAAGAAAAGCAAATAAACAAGCGAGAAAATGTACAGGCAATATGAAAAACAAACATTAAGAGAGAGAGAGAAAGAGAAAGAGTACGAGTATCTTTGTATTGACATCCGGTAAACTCTTTAGTTTTATTTTCATGTACAATTTCTGTATTCAATTTTGTATATGCAACATGCCCAGATATACTAAGTGTTCGCTTCAATTTTATTTGAAACTAGCAAAAGGAAAACTTTACTTATAATTCTTTTTAATGAAATAGTTTTGCTCTTGAAAGAACACAAGGTGTAAAAAGGGAAAACTTTAATTTAATTAGTGCAACTTTTTACTAACAAACTTTTAAAAATAAAATAAAATATCCTGTTTTTTTGAGGGCAATAAAGTGATGGCACTACCCAACTTCGATCTTATTAGAAGTGGGTGATTGAATAACTTTTGTATTTTTTTAGTAGATTCCATCTGAGTGTGCAAATGATAATATTATCAGAATTGATTCAAAAGTTAGAATATTGAAGACAAAAGGTGTCTCATATCGAAAGAAATATAAAATACTATTATGGCTTTCCTATTTATTTCAAAATTTATGAAAACAAATAGTTTTATCGTTTTTGAAATATCCGATTTACATATCTACTCTCTGTATGGCAATTCTCACTATTTCCGTTCCCCTTTTGGGAAATGTTTTGAGTTTTATACAATACAAGCCCTCTGTGCTTGAAACTATCATTCCTAAAAGGTATCCTCTATAAATTGGATTTCTTGGCTTCAACTTTATTGAGTTCAATTTTCGTAAGAAATCTGTCCAGAGGCTTTGTCTGGGTGGTCAGGATCCCATGAAAGTTGTTCCGACCTGGCCAGCGGGCACGGCTCCTTTATGGGAGTATCGTGGTGACTGTCGTTTGATACCCAAATATGGGTAGAGTTCTAATTCGACGTGGAGTTGCGTTACCCAGAGAGCAGTAGAGATTTCAGTGGAAAACTAAGGAAAGCGTCATATGTTTGACCAAAATAAGAATGCCTCAAATTTGATACCTGTGATATACATGTATATCCAAAGGGACGTTTACCAATCTATGTGCTAGGCACTGTGATATAAAGCCAAATGACATTTCTGCGTATGGTTAAGAGTTTTTTTAACCACTTTGTCCTTTCGTTTCGTTTATCATTTGTGACCCTGGGATCTATAAATTGCATAAATGAGTGAGTGGGGCAACCAATCTAAGAACTGTTTAGATTTCAAATTGGAAGTACCTTCTGACCACGTGATGTCAGGAACCCAAGGAACTTGATTCCAAAAGTTATATCACTCATGGATCTAATCTATTATAAATTAAAAATAATATAAATTAATCAACTCTAAAATGGAGACAAATGCTACATTTATAAGTAATTTATTAAATATTTTAAATGTATTTTCTATAAATTAAATATTGATGATATGGAATGTGAAAAACAGAAAAATTATTAAAGTAAAGTAAATGGGATTTGATGAAACCATTAAGCTGTAAATACTTTGAATTATGTTGTCAATTCTGACATAACTAGTTTTTTTTTTTTCATTTGGATACAAGAGACAAAATAATTGAGGGCACATTATGTCGGTCAATGGGTCTAAAAATTAGGCTAAACACCGCATCTAATTAGGGTTCATAAAAGAAAAATAATAATCCTTATTAATATCAACTAAAATAATTGTTGCGTGCATGATTCCAATAAATTAAGTAATGGACACCTCAGTGATGGGTGGATGGTGGAAGTGGTGTTACTACATTCTATCATACTGGGACACTTATACTTATGTGATTACAATGTGAACGAATCATGAACATGCCAGTAAAGGAAGTCATATACAACTAACATATGAGACATGACAGGAAATGCAAGTAAACACATGTTTACCACTTCTTATGGAAAAGGGAATGAAAAAATTCTCTACAAGGAAAATACATAACATAAGTCTTAGATATATGAGTATAAGTAGATACTACAAAACTATCGTATACTTGTACTACTACATGCCTATTACAATAATAATTTATGTATTAAAGGAAGAAAGGAAATGTGTCAATTGAAACAAAATAGGATAGTGGTGACAAGTGAACAGGTGTCGGATGTTCTAAGTTTAAGACATTTGATAAAAATGTTATATTATTATACGAGTATAAAGGGAAATTTGTTTATGAAAAGAGGTGAGTGGGTGATTTTGAGTTTGTGAGAGGTGTAAGAGAGAGAGAAAGAGTGAGTGGTTGGGTGGTGGTTGAGTGCAAGTGATAAATAGAAAGTGAAATCAGGCAAAAGGAGGAAGGTGAAGAAGGACTGAAGAGTTTTGATATATGAAAATAAAGTGTTTTTGGATAGAATAATAGAAGAGATAAAAAAGAATTAGAGTGGAGTAAGTGGAGTATTATTGATGGTGATTATTGAAGTACATAGAAGTAGTAGTAGTTGCACAAAAGTAGTTAGGTAGTAAGTAGGGTGTAGACAAGACGTTTAATTCACGTGTCACACTCACGCACAAATAGTGTTGTTAAATCACTGTCGCTTTTTTGCATTTGCGGATACATAAACGGATGCAATTGCGGATGCTGATACGTAGGTTGCAGTAGCGGTTGTTGATGCCGCTCGGTAATGGGGGTGCCGGCGCCAGAGTCATAAGTAGGACTGTGAGGCACTCGAACACAGACTGATGGCACTGGGGCCGTGTTCCCTAGAGTTGTTGTAGTTGTTGTTGCTGATAATAATGATGATGATGTGATGGTCGTGCTTATTTTTGTTGTTGTTTGATTTGTAGATTGTTGTTGTTGTTGATGATGATGATGTAGTAGTTGTTGTTGTTTTTCACGTTGTGTAGTTATTGTTGATGTTGTTGCAGTTGTTGTTGTTGTTGTTGTATTTGCTACACATACACATATACATACGTATTTATATATATTTCATATACATATATTTTATGGTATTTTTTAATTAAATCTTTTAATGAAATTTTGCAAAACTTTGGAATGAGTCTGATAGAGAAATTTTGATGAAAAATAGTGAGGGACTTGGAACGTAATCCATATAATTCTCACAACATAAGGGTAAAGGCATTTATAATATCAAAATATTTTTTTTTTAAATTATGTTAAGATTATTAAATTCAAGCCATCGCGACCTATAATTTGGTTGAGTTTATGCCCCAACGGGAATTAAAGATTAATAGAAGAGGTGTTTCTTAAGTACTTAATATAGAGAGAAATGATCAAAGAGACATAAAATATTTTAAAAATCTATCAAGTGCGAGTCGGTCTTGCACACGAAGGAATCCATACCATCGTACAACATTCAAAAGAGAAACAACATTTGAGTAGCACTGCTGGCTCTACTCTTTTTAAGCTGGAAGTTAACATTTTGAGTAGCATAGTACAGTGCATCACAGTTTTGTGTTAATGCCATAATAGTTGTATGCAAACTGTGCGCAGTGCATATCGGAGGACACGTGTCTTGTATTAAATAATTATTATTATCGTTAATATACCATAATATGATCAACTATCTCATACCATATAAAGTTTTGGTTAAATATTTGTATTTTTGAATGAAAAGATATCGCATTTTAAAAATTATATAAGCTAATCTTATAACCAAAACAAAAAAAAAAAATAAAATAAAAAAAATAAATGGGCCAAGTGCGAGTCAAACTCATACACAGAGGGTTTCGTATCAGATTTGGGTTTGTATGGGAGGTCCGATCAAACTGAAATTACGATAATATACGTTTCTGAAGTATAGCCAACAACCACTTAAATTTCCAGAACGTGGGATTACTGGATCGTGTAGCTGCGATACAAACCAAAACGTTTCAACGTAACAAAATTGTTTTTCATATAAGAGTGTGTAATTGAATTTGGGTTTGTATAGGACTTACTACCCCTCCTAGTGGTCCGATTTGCCCAATTTCGACAAATGTGCAGCGTCTTGTAAAAAGAAATCTGTATATGTAGTTAAAAAAATAAGGGACTAGTTGCATACATACAGTGACTTGTGTACATACGTCTGAACAAGTCAGCGTTTGATTTGCAAGCGAGGTGATAGGCGTTTGTTTGTTGTGAGATTTATCATAATCGCTACTAGTAAATATTGTACTTAACCCTTTCGCTCCTACTGGGACAATGTTTAAAAAAGACAATAATTCAAAAAATACAATATGAATGTGCTAGGGTTTTAGTCTAAGCGGAACAACAACATCGCAAATTGAAATTATTGCTGCTGTTTCAGTTACTTAAGATTGCTTTGTTATTGTAACTGTCAACTGTCTTCAGTTCGCTTTGTTGTTCTTAGTATTTTGTACATTAAAACTTGGAATTGCTTGATTACAGTTCTGATATCTAATGTAAGTACATATTTTCATTTTATTTATTAATTTCTTCTAAATATTAAGATCATTTATTCGATTTCTATTTAAAACAGTTTGTGGGTTATCATTAATAGTATCAAAATCATGAATAAATCAATTAATGGTTTAGATATCAAAGTTGGGAATAATTCTAAGGAATTTAGATACTTTATGGCCAGTTGAATTTGATTTTATTATATTGATTCTAGTTTTTTCTTTTGTTAATACCTAAATTTATAACTAAGCTAATAAATATGATGATTTTAAAATAATTTAATATATTTATAATAATAATAATATTTATATTGACTAATTTATACTTTAAACTTTCTAATTTCATTAAGATTTACTTATGTAAATGTTTTGGGTTTCTATGAGATTGTAATTAAACTAGTTAATTCAACAATAATGAAATAGATAAGTTTAGATGAACTTATTCTTATGAGAGTAAATTATTAATAGTCTAACTGAACGGTAAAAGAAATTAATAGAAAGAGTAGAGAACAAGAAATAGCGAACGAACAAAACGAACAAATGAAAAAAGCATAGGCAGAGTTAATCGAAATGTTTGAATTTTCCCCAAATGAAAATTTTGCTTAGACTAAAGAAATTATTAATAAATTCTAAAACAGAAATGAAATTAGTTGTGATATAATATTTTATCACTTCAAAGATAAAACTTAATCAGAAACTCAGACAAAAGCACACACCATACATGACCAAAGAGCCAACAAATGAACAACTAAAGCGGAATTCAAATGAAAATCGCAAGAAAATCAAAACAAAATATAAATTAAATAAAACTCGGCAATATTAAAGTTGAAAAGTATGAAAAACAAATGAATGTCTCAAAACAAATTTTCAAATTATTCATTCAGTCAATTCATTCATTTGAATATAATTTCATTTCATTTTATTTTATTTCATTTTATTTTGTATCTATGTGATCGTGTGTGGGTGTGTGTGTGTGTGTGTATGTATGTATGTATGACAAACTACTAAAAGACACAATAAACACACAATATGAGCGATAGAGATAGTTAAATTAAGATAGAGAGACGCGATAGATGCACACACAACATATGTGTGTAAGCGATTGTTGACTAATATTCGGTTCTTTATTTGTATGCATGTAGTAGTTATAGTTGTAGCTGTAGTATGTAAATGTATTAGGTTAAAGGAAAAAGGTACCCACCACTACCGACACCACTGCCAACAACACCAGAACCCGTAGCTACTCCATCTTTGCTCGTCGGATCTGCATTTTGATTCTGATTTTGATTAACGACAAAAGCTGAATTCTCCTCCTTGGTGATGCTCATGTAATAACACGTGTCATCCTTTTTCATTATATGCCTGGGACCAGGATTCAATAGAATTGTATCCTCATAGAATTCTGGTAGCTCAGCTGGACGCACACCAACTAAGGCGACGCCATACCTGTGACGACACACACAAGAGACACAATAAAATATTATCCACCAAAGTAAAAATAAAATATACAATATTTCAAAGAAATTTTCATAAAGTTTTTGGTCAAAATAACATGAAATGAAATTCATATATGTACAATATTTATATAAATTTCAATAACTCATGCATGAGTAATATTTACTCATAAATAAATAAAGGAAAAACCAACATCAACAATACAAACAATTGAAACTTTGAAACTAAAAGTTAAAAAAAAAAATGTATAAAAATAAAATGTTGTATAAAACTTTTCACTCAAAAACTTTTTTTTTATTAAATGAATCACACAATCATAACACATATACATGTACTTATATTATACACATATATATATTTCTACATACGAATACATTAGTATTCGAGAGGTCATCAACAAGTATTTAGCCAAATAAATAATTATAAAAAAAGAATATCCATACTCTACTTTCGAAAATCACTTTTTACAATGTTATCCAATCCATTTAACAATTATTTTTAATATCTGACAATAACAAACAAAAAAAAAAAAAAAAACCGTATAGTGATACTTCAACCTTTGTATCCATTTTCTACACTGTAAAATTTACTGGATACCCAAAATTCTTGTTTCCAGCAGGCTTAAGCTTGATGAACGTACTATGTACAATTTTCATATGTATTTATTTCATCCCAATCATGTTTCAGGTCCAAAATAAAAACATTCATTGGGATACAAAAATATTTCTCTCCTTTGTTTAAGATCTCCAAAATAATATTATTTCTACAATATTTTCAAAAGACAGAAACCAAACAACCATTTATCCCCTGGGAATTGAATTTGACGAATAACAAGAAAATCAATTGTCCTGAATATTAAATCATGAAACGATTTTTATAAGCTAATTCACTAATTGAATAGCAAATTCGAAAAGGGCATATCTCCAAAGTTTCAGCAAAGTGGTTTTGTTTTTAGAAATGTACCTTTGTAATATTTACGAGGTTTTTTTTTTCGTGTGAGAAAGGCATTTGTTTAAGTTTTTCTTATGACCTAAAAATGATTACTTGGCATGTAGGAAGAGAAGGGCACATCTCTCTGACAAAAATGACAATTTTTTTTTTTGTGCTTATTCAACATACTTGATTATTGTAAGCTGTGTTTTTTTTTTTTTTTTAAATCGGTGAACTTAAATGAAAACCCCCGTTTCGGTGAGAAGCTTTGGCAAGAGTCTTCCAAAACTTCAGAAAGTAACGTTGCTATGCCATGTCATCAATCTACGAATATGAATTCAACGCACAAAATATTGGTAACATTGTTACTATCCGAAAATGTATCTTGAGCGGCTTGTGCGAACTATCATTTGTACAAGCCTATCCTGCAAACAATGAGAAGGAGCCGATCAACCATTTGAAAATCATGGACATCAGTAAAGTCGCTCATCATGGGACTGCTGAATTCAAAAGTGTAATTGTTTTTCTATTCTTTGCCAAGTTCACACGACAAATCGAATAACTTTCATGGCATAAGCAACTTTCTTCTTGATTGTCGAATGTGAAATCAAATTCACCATTTTGACCTATCACAATTTTCTTTTTCGACAGATGAATTTAAATATGTACAATAATTGTTAATAATTGTTCTTCTTTGGCTTAAAGTTCTTCAAAAACACAAAAAAAAAAAACATCTGGTTTGCACATAAATTTATTTCTTTTATAATAAAATATCCTTATTATTAAATAAGTTCTTATGTATGTGGCTATTTAAGTAGTGTCAAGTCAAGTCGAATACTTATTGATCTCACCTCTTAGTTTATTTTTTATTTATACACACTAAATGTAGGTATTTATTTATTTTGTATTTGTAAGGGCAAAAAAAAAAAAGAAACATGGAAACTGAAATTAATTTATTAATACAACAAAAAATACTAAGTAACAACGGAACACTAACAAATGGAAATTCTACATATTACAATAAAAATAAGCAAAGCAGAAAAATGATAACGACGGCATTTTCTCTTTGGTCAACAACAAGACCAACAAGACCAACAATACCGACCGCATTAATGACAACAATGTTTCACTATACTCACTTCCGATGTGAATGAAAACTGGCGTAGGTGAAGCTTTTGCCCTCGTATTCGCCAAAGAAGCGACTGTCGCCGAGCACAATGTGATAAATTTCATTGCCGGAACACTTGCCATAGAGGCGATGCCATTCCTCTGGAGATTGCTGACCTTCCCTGCGTTGGACAACAATAAAATATGTTAGTAGGTTTTTTTTTTGTTTGTGTTATTTTGTCATAATGAAAGACACAAAATGAATGAAAAGCAACAAATGAAAATGACGTAGAAATAATGAAATAAAAAATATACAGTCCTTTTTTGAATCAGGCTTAGGTTAGCAGGTCTAAGGCTTCATTTCATTCAATTCGGAAGGACGTAGAATCGATGTGACCGTGACACAGTTATAAGCTTGTTTCTTTCTATTCTATTGTAAATTTGTAGAGTCCATAAATTTATGTTGAGCTTGAGCTGACAACTCCAAAGATCTTTTGTTGTCGATGGTCGTCACATTATTTCTTTGCTCGTTTTTGTGTATTTATTTTTAAAATTCCGTGAATTAATCACTTTGTGGGTCCAAGGTATCAAGGTAAATTTGAAGGTTTAAATTTATATACAAAAAAAAAATATGACATTTAATTTTAATTACATGGCATTTTAGATGGAATATTGTGTGAACAGAACATCCAAGAAAATAAGGGAAAATATCCTCGGTGTACTTTGCTGTATGTTCCCACTCATAAGCATTAGATTGATGGAAATTTTCTTTTCTTTTGAAGCACTTAATAATATTTAATGTTGTCTAATCTTTGCTAATAAAAAATCTTAACAAGAACTTTATGATGTCACCAAATTTATTGTATATTCAAAGAGAAAAATAATCTGTCGTCTATTTAAAAGTTTTAATAGAATTCAAATGCGGATGGCATCAAAAGAATTCATCTCAAATCTCATCCTGCTAGCGTTCTATGCCACAATGTATGTGTGTAGCTTATTGTTTCCGATGTTGCAGTGTTACTTTGTTGTTGTTGCTGGTGCTTATAAATTCAATTATTACGCACATTGAATAATTTCAAAGTGAAAATAAAACTAATTATGAGCGTCGCTTTTACACATTCATTCTCATATACAAGTTACTTAACTTTAGCAAATTAATTTTAAAGTGCTTCCAAATGATATTTTAGGTATATACCATTCCATAGTTGATCTGAACTATCAACCAATGATATGACGTAAAATGTTAGTAGAAAGAAACTCAATTTGATTGAGTGCTCACGGACATCCATGTACGCAGTTTAATGCTTTCACTTGACCTATGGACATAGGTGCGGCTAGAGATTGACGTATGCGCCAAGTGAAAGTTTAATGAAATGCAAAATCGTGAATCATGATTTGGGCAACAAGAGTTTGGGAGACTGGGTGACTGGATTTGTACTTACTGGCCTCGCGATGTATGCAACAATAGCGTCACTAGTGTACTGGCACCCGGGCAGGTGCAGTTGTTGGCAAGCAAAGCATACTTGAACTCATCCTCGCAAACCACGTGCTCAGCGAACTTAACATGCAGCTTATGTTCCGGCCTATCGAATGGATGGATAAATGAAAAGATAGATAAATGCATGGATGACATTATCAGTGTGCAATGCAGTAGAAATCCAAAGTTCATTGCAGTTGATTGCCCATGAACATGGATATGTATGTTAGTTGATTGAACCATGAAAAAAAGTAGAAAGTCAAATAGGTGGAATATACTTATTAAGTTTACAGTCATTAAACAAACTGATTTGAAATGATTTGATTTACCTAAATATCTGAACATATTGTGGCACATTTGGTGCAAAATCCTTGACAGCCCATGAGCGCAAGATCGTGTGCTCATCGGCAGCTGTCTTATCTGCATAGTTGCGTGCAGCTAGAATGAAACAAGCTTCGGCCTCATTCATACGCGCTCTAGCTAAGTCACCATCCTTCAAACAGGAGACCCTATCAAAGGTAACAACACAAGTAAACAGGATGAATCCAACCATTGATGATGCTAAATTGTGGATAAAATGTTTTATTTTACCTGTATGTAGATGACGCGTTGCGCCCAAATTGGCACTTGTAATATCATTCGCATTGTTGTATCCAATTCCATGGGACTCAGTAACACCACATAGAAGTCCTGCAGCAAAGGATGTGCATAAAATTCATTTAGAAAATCCATAATTGTATCCGCATGCAATGTTGTCGAACAGACAACAACATGTTTTTCGCTTTGTGCCCGATGCGATGAATAGCTTCCACCTAGTTTTTGTCGTTCCATCCATGTAAATGCCAATTGCTCGAACTATGTTCATCGCCAACGTTGCCATCATTGAACAATTCAATTTATGGTTTCCGTTCGTTGGATCGACCAAAGGAAATGGAAATGGAAATAGAAATAAAAACAAATACAAATTCAATATAAGTCAAATGTTTTTTTTTCCCTTTTTTTAAGTAGAACAAAATCTAATAAACTATGCATATTTTTTCAACTGTACGTAAAGCGAATTTCCTCGAACTACATTCGATATTAAATGTCATATGCTTTGAGTATGCGTAAGTTTCGAATATTTTTTCTACAATTAATTTAAATTAAAAGTAAATGGGTTGGGTTTTTTTGGTTACCAATTAAATTATTTAAAGTGCTTTTTGTACAAATTTTGCATAAAAACAGTTTCATATTTCTTTAGACAAATTTCCTATTTTTCTTGTTATTTCTTTTGTGGTGCTCAATAAAATTTGTCACAAAAAGTTTCGCATCAATAACGGAGCAGAATGAATAAATGTTCATGTCATAAACAATTTTGCAAAAGTTTTATTGTCCTTTTCGAGTTGCTCGCCCTTGTTTTATTTTTTTGTATTTTTATTTCTTTTGTTTCTATTTTGTCTAAAAATGAAAGTTGCACCTTGTAGGTGGAAAAAGTAAAACACATTTCGTATAAACAAAAAAAAAAAAAAAAAAAAAACAAGAGAAACAGAAAGCAAAACTGAAGAGAAACTAGAAAAAAGGAAAAATCTACAAATGTTTGTATACTCGTAGATATAACATTGGTCAGACATGATTGATGTCGTGTTGGTTGCCTTGTATTCTGTCATGTTTATAGATTTGTATTGCTCAAGTTTTTATTATGATGAAAAACAACTAACTAACAAGCAAATAACAGAAACAATGATATGAAAAAAAAAAAAAACAATGGAAACACAAAAGGAAGAAAGCAGTTTAACCTAACAAAAAATGAAACACAACACAGTTTCGCTGGCAGTTAGTTAGTTATTCATTTGAGTTTATTGATTTTTTTTTTTTTTTCGTATGCGGAATGTATTGTGCACAGTTTATTTGGAAAAGGTACTATCACATTCAGTTTGAAAAGATATAAAAATAATATTATCTAACATATTTCTTTCTTCCATAAAATTTAAACTTTAAATTTCAATCAACAATTTTGTAATTGAACAACAAACCTAATATATCTTTCATATCTATTAAGCAACACTTTTATGAAATAAAGCAGTTTTGCAAAAGGTTTCAATAATTAAATGTGCATATCTAAATATTAAGTTTGATTTGAAGCTTTTAACCTTATAAGTGTGCATTAGTTCATATGGAAGCTATTTCTAAAAGAAAATTAGATCTAC
Source organism: Amiota minor (assembly GCA_037043295.1). NCBI lineage: Eukaryota > Metazoa > Arthropoda > Insecta > Diptera > Drosophilidae > Amiota > Amiota minor. Next base: position 2,736,095 of record JBAMAW010001787.1, read on the forward strand.
AAGTGGAAAAAATGTCAAGTAAATAAATCAAATGACTGGCAAGCGAATTAGTGAATTGACTATGAAAATCAGTTCAAATAAATACATTATTCAAACAAGAAACTAACTATTTAGAAATTCAGTTATTGCAATATGGGAAAACATGCTGATTTGCCCAATTATCCTTTGCTCATTGATAAACGTGTTTAGGATAATAATTAAGTAATCATATCATTATTACATCTTTAAAAAAAAAAAACTTAATTGTCTTGAGCGTCTCTCCACTACGTCTCTGAAGCATCATAACATTTCAGTTTCATATTTTTGGATTTACTCTCCTTTGCTAAAGAAGTTTCACTTCAAAAACTGAGAACCTACGTCAAAACAGGATTAATCTCCATCACTGCAACCATTTGTTCCCTAATGAAGATTATGTAGTCTGTACGTATGTACTTATGTTTCTACCTTATGAATGTTCCAATTTGTACAACTCCTCCTTTTTTTCTTCAAGTCCCAATAGCTCTGAATTTTGAATAAAATGTTACTACTTATCACAATGCTGTTAGCTCACATTGTTCAGTAAATTTTAATGCGATAAAAACAAATGTTTTTACTTTTATTGGAAATTGATTTCTTTTTTGTTTTATTGTTGAATGAAAATTTCCAAGAAATACTCCTGTTTTTCTTTTCTTGTTTTTGTTGTATACACACAAAATCCCATAAACACTTCTAAAATGACAAGTGGCAATTCCTTTGATTGTCTGTCACTCAGCTTATATACATAAGTATAATGTGAATGAACATTTGTGTAGTATTTACTTAAGTATATGGTACAGTGATAGCTAATTTGATTGATAGACACAACAGCAGAGTCACGCGTGAAGTGGCTCATATCAGTTGGAAAAATAATCTTTAATTTAACAGCTGAAATTGAACATAAATATTTTATTGTTAATTATTGAAATAAGTATGTGACAGAGCATTTGGTATTGAAATTGATTATTAGAATCAGGAGTGCAACCTTCAAATACAAAAAAAAAAAAAAAAAAAAATTGTACACATTTGCATGCAATTAAAAATTAAATGTGATTTTATGGTACTAAAAATGTATCTACCCGAAGTAAAAGTGAATCTATTTAGTATGAAACCTTGAACTATTTTTTTTGCAAAACACACTCAATACTAAATCAATGGCACAGAGTGTGAGGAAATGCATACTTAGCATCAAATTAAAACCAATGCCAATGCAATCACTGTCATAATGTTAGCACACACATACTCGTAGATACTCATTTACAAACTCAGTTATGGATTCAATTAAGCCAACCGCCGCAGCCGCAATTATTTACTCACCTGCGTTGGTAGCACAATGAGTGCAACGCAAATCATTATCACCATATAGAGTTGTGATGGCCAAATATCCGGTACGAAATCACCGTAGCCAACAGTTGAAAATGTCACAACCACATAATAGGTGCTTTGGAATAGATTGAGATGACGATGACCAGCTCGCTGAAAATGTTGTATACCACAAACGCTGAAATAACATTGAATGTTAGTAATAATCAAATATGTCACACACGAATGCAATCAAATTTTCACAATAGTGATAATACTGATGATCATGATAATGATGATGATGCACCTGATTTACCTGGTAAAAACAAGACAGAGCAATGTTGCTGATAATATCGTCAGCTGTTGTGACAAAGCTGACTGAGATTTTTGCATTGCGCGATGCAAATCATTCTGCATAAAAGAAATTTAGAAAAATAATTATAAAATATTAAAATACAAAATAAAACTTATCATTATACTTACGAACATATTTTCCAACGAACGCTTCGCCAGCCAACAATTTAGGAATATTGGTATAAATAGATTTCTTAAGGGCGACCATAGTATCTGATCCAATCCAATGCAATCCAATCCAAGCATATTACAATAAATAAATTAGTGTCATTTCAATTATAATTATATAAGACTCACCGTAAGTGCAAAAGGTATTGTCGTTATTAACTCTAGTATAAAGTGAAACGAGAGTATTTGCTGCCATATATTGCCCTATTAAATATATTTCATATTGAAAATACATATTAAGACAAAATACTATTATATTGTATTTCTGCGTTACCTTATAGCCTAGATATGTTAATAGTACCGCTTCTGTAAGTGATACTAATGCTAAAACTAGTTGTACAGCCCAAAGTACGGTCGGTCGATTAACCCATAATATTGCCTCCCAGTTAATAATCGGTCGCTCTTGAAATTCCTCTTCTGTGAGTTGTGTGATACAAGGAATTCCGTTTTGTTGCTTCCGAACAACCGTAACTGTAATGATAACAATGATGGTGGATGTTGGGTTCATGGATAGATGACTAGGTTATGTATACGCACCATGTTGCAAATGTTGGATTCGTATCCGTTATCACACGCAAAATGTAGAGAACACACGCCAGTAACTTAAAGAATAAATCGGCAATTCGTATTCGTAAGCCTGATAAAAGTACAAAAACAAAAATGATTAGAAGAATAAAAGATATGTGTAACGGAGATAAAGGACATTAAAAGTAGTGGGCATGAGATTGAAATAAGAAAATAAGGTCAGTTGAATGCTCCTACATATGTTCATACATATGCATATACTATATACATACAAGTACATAAACAAAAATTAGGAAATGTTTCCCTCTAAATGAAATAAACTGAGTCAATCTTTTTAATGTTTATTTTCTATCTGCGAAGATTTCACTATTACTTTCTGTGCACGTGTATATTCAAACACATTGTACTATTGCATAAGAGAAGTTACATATACTGTAGATGTAGAGCAGATGAAGATGTATAGATACTTACCATATACCTATAGTGGAGTATAAGGATGATGAAAGGACCTTCATCAATAACATGCTTTTGTTTGCTTTAACAATTTGTTCAATACAATTTAATATTTATTCGTAAGATGTCCATTGGATTTTCTTTTATTCCTTCAGTCTTTTCTTTTCGATATGCCAGTAAATGAATTTTGCGTTTGTATCTTTTGTGTACACACCTCCTGCACCTGTTTGTTTGCTGGTTTTGTATCTGTTTGTACATTTGTTGTACAGTCTGTCTGTATTTGACAACCTCTTCATTTATGTTGTTGTTGCTGTTGCTACAATATTTATTTTCTTAGAATTTCGTCCAAATCAACATAAGACATAATGTACACAGTACTAATTCAATTAAATTGTTGTTCTTATTATTGGTTTTGTCATTTGTTTAGGTTTGTTATTAAGTACTTTTGTTATATTTCCCTCTCTACTCCCATCCATATTGAATTGTTGTGTTCATTCATCATCTTTAGAATTGTTTATTGAATTGAAATGAATATTCGCAAAATCCAAGCAACCCAAACAAAACCCACTCGACCTTTATATTTCGTTTATTCACAACTTTCAATGCATTTTATCGATCGATTAGTTAAAGTGCACTTACATAGATAGTTTGACAAATACCAGAAGACAATGAAATTCAATTGTCTTTCTATTTTATTTTATTTAATTATTAAATTATTTTGACTTAATCAAAATTTAAATGTTTTTTGAAATGCCTTTAATTGAAAATCAATTAGCAAAGACGTCACAGGCCAGTTTTCATGAAATATTGTAATGTTTATTTAATATAAGTGTTAACTGAAAATCTTCTTTTATAAATGAAAATTACAATTTTCTACAGAATTCATAAATAATGCACAATTTGGTACTTAATTTTGAAGCTGAGAACTCTTATTTCATTTTGGAATGCAACAAAAGTTGAGCAATGAAAAATGTTTAATGTTTTAAAAATCTCCAAAACTATTTCGTATTTTCTACTTATAACACATTTAGTTTAAGTTTGATAAATATTAGATAATATCAGACATTGAAAAATCTAAAATCAAACAAATAAACTTTATTTTCTACAATCTCTTTAATATTCTATTTCTATTGAGAAAACACAAATGTTTCCATTGATGACTGCTTAACAAAATATATTGTATTTGAAATTTCAATCATCAATGCATCAAATGCAATTATTTATTGCATCGAAAGAAAACGAAGTGGTTCGATTAAAATGATCTATTTGATTGAAAGTAAACAAATACAAAGTGGAAACGAAAAATACGAAACAAGCAAAATAAACAACTTTTGATCAAAAAAGAAACAAAAGATGTTTGCGTTAAATTAAGTGCTCTTCTAAGGATGGGTTTGGCTTGGCTTGGCTTGTTGGTCGGTAAACCATAATCCCAGCCACATTAAAAGAATCTTCAGAAGCGTATTATCTTCATGTGCAATTACAATAATTTTTTCGTTAACATTCGAATAATTGACTGTCCATTTAGTGCGTGTCTGAAGTGCATTAATGTAGTTTGCGCTCATCTTTGAAGATAATTATAGTTGCGATCCAACCGGCGCTCTGAAAATGTCTTTAGCGAACTGCCAATTAGAAAATCCGTCGAAGTCGCTAGTGTCCGATGGCAGTCGTGAAATTGGATGAGAATTAAGAATTGATTCTATTTCAACCAATCATGTAGTCAGTTCTTTCTTTGTTAACCTAGCATTGCATTTCTTTGATAATTTTCTATTTGGAATACCGACGAGAAAGGTTGCAAGTCAACCTGACTTTCTTATGAGAAAATGAATTTAATTTTATCCAGACATACGAAATGAACATCGAATCAGATCAGATGCTACTTTATCACTTTCCTATTTGAGAATTTAATACTTACGAAATTGTTTACCAATAACATTCGCCGCGACTTTATTGAATTTATTTAACTACGAGTATCTTGAAGTAGGATGTTAAAGAACATTGTGCTCATGCCATTAATTCTAGCTTCAACTCTAATAGTGAGCGCTTCTCTTCTCTTCCTAATCTTCTTACAACGCCAATGTCTAGTTTTTCTAGAGTTTTGCTTGGATTGAATTCATTTCTTTTATAGGATTATTTTAATTTCTGTTTTAAGACTGTAGTAATTATAAAAAGAATTTGTATAGAACTAATATCTTAGAGCAATTGAGCATTTTGTATGATTTATCAAATGAATGATCTCACAAATTTAATGAAGTTCATCTTTCTCTCTAATTTCTATATTTTTAAATACTTAAACTAAACAGCATTTCGCTTCGTTTAAATTATATGTAGATATACTTACTTGATCGCTGATTCTTTATGAAATAGAGTTGCAGTCTTTCTTTGAATGTGTTTTCATTAACATAATATTCCACGCGGACTCTGAAATTATATAGGAATATAAAAAATTGTATTAATATCATAATTGCATTTCAGTATCGGTTATTTTCTGAGTATCTTTTGAGGAAATTTAAATAAAATTGCAAGTAACAGATATTTTTCTCATTTCCTTAACATGCCAAAAATGCATTTAACTATTTTTATTCTTATATTTTGTTGCACACAAAATGCGGCTAGATAATGATGATGATGATGATAACACTTAACGAGAGATGAGTAAAGTTGTAAAAGAAACTTATATGATTTTCATTTGCAACACTTAGTAGCCAAGTGTTGGTAGAGAAGAGTTGCAGTAGACTGACGGCATGCTTACCTCTTAGTAAGTTAGTATCTAAAGAAAATGCAGACAATGTTAATTGATGGGTGTTCTCACTCAGTTTGTTTCATTTTCAGTTCCTTAAAATGTTGCCTGTTTTATTACTACACAGATGATGAACACAGCAATGCACAAAACCAGGCAGCACCGTACCCTGATGCCATGATATACATACATCAAACTGAAGACTCACAAAAGTATCTTACATAATTTGTAAAGAGCGCGAGCACTTTGTTGATGACGCTTGTGTTTCCGTTTATATCTTTTCCTTCTATTTAAAGTTCGCCTTCCAGTTACTTTAAATAATAGTAAAAAAAAAAAAAAGAGATACATATTGCTCAAAACCATGTCGTGGGTGCTTGGAAGGGAAAACAGGAAGTTTGTATAGAAATCAAATGCGTATAACTTTGTATGCTGACGTTGGTATATTGAATTTCTTTTAACAGTTATGACAGCAACAAGCGATAAAAATACCACAACTCTGACGTGCAAATCACCAACGCCAACGTCATGACCAATATCATCATAAGAGGAGTGCGTAGCTTCATTTCATGAAAATGCAATTGCAAAATATTTTTATTCAATCTCATAATTGAATAAACTTAGTTTAAGAATTTCTCAGATTATCATAAATATTATGAATTCATTTATTTGGAGTGAGACTTCTTTGTTTAGGATTAAAAGTGAAAAGAACTAAACTTTTTAAAAGTTTTAATGAATAATCTTTAGAAAATCTTTCACTTAAGTAAGGTAAATTGTTATTCACCTTTAAAAGAGAGTAATTCAGTTAATGGAAATGTAACTTTTTGCTAAAAAGTAGGGCAGATTGAAAATAGAATATATGAAAAATTTTGTTGAAACATAATTAATCTGTGAAAACTATTAGCAGAAACATGTTTTGTACAAAAAGTTGTTTTCCCTTAGTCAAGGGCTCTCTTAGCAGAGAGTAACCGCATAAGCTTATTAAATTTCTTAAAACATTTGTAATGTAAATAAAATAAAGGCTCATTTATTCGAACCCAAGGCGGAAACACGTGCGTTGCAATTAATTATTGCTTTAGGTCCCAAAGTGCTAACAAATATTTGTCATTTGTAGGCTTAATTTTTTTGTTCGGTTTGTTTGTCTAGTAAACCTAAAATGGGAAACAAACTATTTGAGCTAAGGTAAATGAACGATATACTTCTGGGTACAATAACTCTTTGTTTGTATTAAGCAGAACAGTGGCAGGACTCCCATGACTCCCAAAGGATGACCGCAAGTCAATGACTGAGTTCAAGTCTTAAAGTTAAGTTGTTGAGCCACAGCCACAAGTGACCAATCTTCAGCTAAGTAGGTATAACAATTGGATGCGGGACTTAATGTTCTATATTGTAAAATTTATGTTTTCTATATCGTTGCATACTTCGAGGCGCACGCAAGCACATTTATTTGGTCATTACTCACGCGTTTCTGCATATAAACTTCAATGGCTATGACACCCAATAAAACTAAGAAGCTGACCTCATCGTCTACAATATTATTCTAGATAAGCAAAAGGAAATTTCATCCTGCTTGGATGTGGTTAACACCAAAGTACCGAGTTCAAACCGAGTTGAATGCGCATAGAGGCCATTCCTCCTTATTATGTGGACATTTATCACACTTCTGTATTAAACTATCATGCAGAGGATGGAATTTATATTTGTACTTATAATAAGGAGAGAGGAAAATTGATAGCAGGTGGCAAGTAATTTTTGTGTAATGAATAATGTGCAATAAAATCCTTATGAAGGCACTTCGACACTTGGCTGCAAAAGCGAAACCACCCAGAATAGCACAACCATCAATGTCAATGTATCTAGAAGCCACAAGCTCAACATAGCACTCAATTATGCTTAGAAATAGTCTTCTATTTCTCTTCCATTTCTCTGCTATTTCTCTTTGTCATGGACATGATGAGATATAAGCAGAAAGAAGCTTCTCTGTGTTGAATGTGCGTTTAGTTTATGATTGAGTGAAGTGTTCGCTGCTATCGAGGCAATTTCATGGTGCAAAGTTCATACATTGACCGAATTTATTAAAGTCACGAACTCGAATTCTTAGTTCTCAGCATTTCTTCACCCCTCCATTCATTTTGTGTGTGTGTTTGCACACATGTGAAACCACACATCAGAACTCAAAGTTAATTGTGTTTGTAATTGGAATAGAACATGAATGGAGCAACTCATTCAGTATGTTTTGGTTTGTCGATAGACGGATATATTTGACTGAGGGTGTTGATGTTATTGATGTTGTTTCATGCTCTACAAGCAAAGAAATATGCTGACATTGAATTTTATTTTGGTTTATTGAATTTTGAACTTTACTCAGTTCAGCTCTCTCAGTATAAAGAAAAAAACCTAGAAGAAAGGATATTTTTCATCTTTAGAAAAATTTAACAAAGGATTTGATCTTATTTTTGTAGTTAGTCAAGTGATAATTTCTAAAATTTCGATTAATTAAAATATTTAAATCTACACCTCTCTTTTTCATTATTTTACTTGTTCAATGGATATGAAATTAAAAGAACAAATCACAGAACACACAAACACAATGGGCTTCATTAAATATTGACAAAGGAAACTCCTGTAAATTTTCGATTTTCTTCATTAAATGTATATATATATTCTTTCTTTGTTTCTCTCTTTTATTTTGTTGTTTTGTGAATTCTTGTTGACGGCAGCTGTGGCAAACGATATTTAAGAGTATAATTCTTCCACTAATGTGTTTTTGTTGTTTCATTATTTGATTATCCCAAAAGCAACGATGCCATTGCCTTTGCCATTGGCAGAATTTTTATCTGAGCTTCTTTATAGTGGATAAAAGTACAATACATTCACTACTCAGCTCTTCCAATGAATACATGAACTCAGACTCAATGATGAAGAAGAGAAGTGATGGAAAAGTAGGGAAAGCAGCACCATCACATCGTTAATATTGAATTTAATACAAAATTGAAAACCTTTTAAAACTCTTAAAAGCCATTTTCAACGCAGACGCTGAACGTTCAATTAATTTTCTTTTCTTTTGCCAACGTTGTCGTTTTTTTATTTTTTCTTTTTTGCGCATGCCATTTTTGTCGATTACCACTTTCAGTCCTTCATTCATCGTCGTTTTACTCATTTTATTTCTACCTTTCACCATCCACCAGATAAACATGAATTACTTTGCCTTGCCTTGGTTTTGTTTGATGTGGTACACATTTTCATATTGAATTTCAACATTAAATACAAAACGATAGCTTCCGCATAAGCATTTAAATCATCTTACTCGTATTTTTCCTTAACTTGGGTTTCCATATGAACTGTGATTGATTATTTACATCTATATACTTACAAATACAAATATCTAGAAGTAAATAATATTTGAGCCCTGATTTATGCCTCAAAGCTCAAATTCCTATTAAAGACTTTATCTTAAAGATCCTTAATCTAATCTAATTGATGGATTAAATTCTCATGTAGCAGAAGTAAGTAAATAAAATTGTAATTTTTGGAACAAAAAACAATAAAATTTTGCTTTCTTCGAATGTTCAATAAAAACACTCGCATTCCCTATTCTGATCGTAAACACAGTTTGCATTATTTTTATGATAACAAGAAATTCTCTTAGAAAAACAAATAAAATACATTAAAATAAAATTGCGAAAATCCTTATATTTTACTTAGAGCAGAAGGACGATTCAGTTCAGTTGTGTGTATGTCACTGAATTGCATTCTACTACTAAAACACATTATTATTAAATTTCGAGTTTTTCAAGGAAAAACTTACATTAAAATTGAATTTGAGTATTTAATACAACTTGACTCCACCATTTTCATATGTCTTTAGGGTATTTGAAGGTTATTTTAAATCACAAATTATCTGTTGATATTTATGTTTGCTTCCATAATATTTTTACAATATTAATACGAAACTCTTTGCTATGTAAAATGAGAAATGAGTTCTGTTAATACAATTATAATAAGGAAAAAAAAAAAATGAAATCAACTTTATATAAAATTTAAATATTTTTTCAGTTAACTTCATTTTCAGTTAAAGCGCGCATTTTTTTTATATCATTATTATATTTTATGTGCATATTTGACATTCATTTAGTATTCATTCAATTACAATTCCAGGAGTCGTCGAAATGCATCAATTTCTTTTTTGTGAAAGGACTTGCTCCATTCGAATTGCTTTATTTGATTTTGATTACAATTCGCTTTTCTGTTTACATCAATTTCCAATTTGTTATTTCAATGAATGCAAAAAAAGAGTAGAGAAAACAAAAACCAAGTTGAAATTGCTGTTGAGTTATATTTTTCATGTACATTTTTTATACAAAGGAAACAAGAAGTGTGATAAATAAGTTACATTCACTAATAATTTGAACAAACATAGATAAAGAACCTCTCTGCTCTCTCTTCGTCTAATGTAGAATTGATTACGGGAATAATATTGAGACTGTAAATAGATAAAATTATTATTTAAATAGTCCAATATTGAAAGAAATATCTGATGTCTTGCAATGCTTAGGGGAAATTATGAAAAATTCTGTTCTTGTTGTTAGAATAGAGATTTGTTATCAACCAAATCTTCAATTCAAACAAACAAACAGTCTCTTTATTACTGCTATGTTTTATCTGCAATGGATAAAATCATAATAAATTGTGCAATAAATAAAGATACCTAAAACTATTCAATTAAATTTATTTATATCTTTTATAAATCGTACAAACCGGAAATTATTTCAAATGGAAAACATATAAATTTCTTTTAAATGGCTTTACCAATTTCGAATTAACATCAAAGTGTTTTACTAAAGTTAGATGATTTAAATCTTTCTTTTGTTCTCTGTTTGCCTTTTGTTCTTTTGCTTTTACTTTGATTCATTTCTACTCTATTAAACTTAAGTTTATGTCAATTCAACTCTATTCTTTGTCCATATCCTTAGTTGATTTCTATTTATGGCACATCACCTTTTCTCATTCCATTTCATTTTATTATTATACAATAATTTATAATAATATTCTCAAAATATCCCTTTCAGGAAGTTTCTAACCCAAATACATTTCATGCATTCATTGATTTATTCGTTCATTGTTTTAACATTATAAGAGAATCCTTGCCCAGTCTCTTGTGATTTGATGCCATAAAATATCCATTGAGTCCTTCCTATTCCCATTCTATTCTTAAGTGTTTTGTATTTAGAAATCCTTAACCTTAAGAGAGACCTATCCACTCTGTTAGTTGAACATTTAAAATCTTTTACATGATTTACTTGTGTTCTTGTTGAAACTATGGAATTTCTTTTGATTTTCTCTCAATTTTCTTTATGTGATTTATTTGATTACTTTGGTAACCAGGGAAAGAATGAAAAACTTTATTTATTTTTGTTTTTTTTTTTTTTTGTTTTTTATCAAACATAAAGTTTCCTCTAGGTAGAAAAATATTATATTTATTTTATTTGTTTTCTCTCCTCTTTTCTATTTGCACTTTATTTTTTGTAGATCCATAAAACTTCGTAAATCGCACTAAACGTGTAAATTGAATTTGAGCCAACGCTGGTTATATGTAATTTGATTTACAAAGCAATTTTTATAACATAACACTTGGTTCATGTGTGCGTAAGTGTGTGTGTGTCGATATGCGTGTCCTTGTTGACTTAATTCCTGTGAAGCAACAAAAACATGAAAATGAAAATGAAAAATGTCGCCTTAAGTTATTTGATCAAGAGAAGCAATCAATGCACTTTGGACTCCTCTGAGCCAAGTTTCATTTCGAGTAGCATTACAATTAACTTTTAGTATCTCCCAAGTAGGTCGTAGCTCTCATTCATCTATCCTCCGTGTATAAATGATATTTAACTTTCATTATTCGTTATTACAATATTACAAGAAATGAGCTTACCTTGGAATTTTATCGTAGGAGTCCCATGATGTAAGACAATTGTAGGACGAGTATCGACTGTTACTCGCCATATTGCATAATAAATTATCCATTTGATTCTCAAATTGAAAAATGTCTCAATGCCTTGTGAATCGGTAGCAGTTGCAAGACATAAAATAAAATTCTAAGAAGTTTTCTTTTTCCCTTGTTTCTAAGTAAATTTCTTCAAATTCCACTTCACTCTCCTTCAATTTACTTCACATCTGTGACTTAGGTATATTCTATTCTATTCTGTTTTATTGCTTCATACATGAATTGATATGTGGATTTTCTAATATTATACTGTTCTTGTTGTTTTTGTTATTTTCACAATTATACAAATTGCACTGGAGCTTTGTCTATGAAATGAAATTAAATTCACACAATAAAAAAGAAACTTATAGTACAAAAAAGAAAATAAAATAAATAAAAAATGATGATGAAAAGAGGGCAAATTATAGTCATTTTTCATGGGTTACAATGTCCCGCTATGATAAGCTGCTTAAAGATAATTGCATTGAAACATTTCTCATTTCTTTCCCTTCTTTCCCTTTTTTCAATTTTTCAATTTTGATGCATGTCTTTCTGCAAGTTCATAATTTATTTATATTTTAATACTTTAAGCTGTCACAGCTCACTCACTTTAATATTGACTTTAATCAAAATTTATTACCAACACAAATCATGCATTCTTCATTCACTTGATGAATACATTTCATATCACGCGAACACAAACTTAACTCATGCATCATTAAATGGTTCATAGATACGCAATTTTATATTGTATATACATATATATTTTTTATTTTATTTTCTAAATTTCTTTTCTTTCTTTTTGTTTCTTCGTTTATTTATGAATTGTTAAAAATTTGTTGGTCATTAAATACTTTTTTATTTTTTAGTTCTATTTTATAGCAGCACACCTCACTCTAACTACTATTTTATGAGGTATTTACAAGCAGATAGATATATTTTCCATTAACTGTTATATACTTGTATCTAGTGCATTTGCGTGCATTTTAACTTTCTATCCTTTTGCTATATATGTAAATATATCCTGAGCATTCAGTTTATTGTTTTTGTATCAGTACCACAGGGTTTGGTATTCAAACTCATTCTACTTGTAATACATAAGCACGAGTATATTAAAGTCAATATTGTCTTCATTTGGTGTAGTTGATCAACTTTAACTTGGATGGCTTTATTCTATTAACAAGTTACGCTTCATTTTTATAATTTTTTCCAAAGAACTGACCTTTTTTGTGTAATATAAAAATGGCTTGTTCATTTTGAAGAAGAACCCAAAATGTTTTACTTAATTAATTCCAACAAGAAGAAAGAAGGGAAGCAGGGAAGCATTCCGCATTTTCCACAACATCAAGAAAACAAAGAAGATGCATCTTTTTTTCGTTTTTGGGTTTTTATGGGTAAATGGACTCAAATGGAAACTGATACCCTTGAAATAAGAGTTACTTCATTTTCTAATAAAAAACCTTTTCATTTTTCCTTTGCTTTGCTTTCCTGAAGAAAGGAAATGAAAACAAAAAAAGAGATTTATTAATTTCCATTATGATTTAAATGTGGAATTTTTTATTTATGTATTAACTTTCATAGGAAGTTTGCTTAAGAGGGAAGGAAGGAAATAAGATCCATCCATCCATCCATCCATCCATCCACTAATATATGTCATATCATATTCAGAATGTATAAAAGTTGATGTGAAACAGTGCAGAACTTAAAAGTAAACTACCATGAAGGGTTCTAAGCAAATTAAAAGAAAGCGAATTTTAATGTTCAAGTGAAAGTTCATCTCTGCTTCTTCTGTGGCAGTGGAATTAAGTCTGGAAATAATTTATGAGAAAACAATTTTATGCAGGAACTGTAGAAGAACCAAGCAATTGTTATTTTCATTTTTGTTGTTGTTTGCATTTAAATAACAAATAAAAAACGAGAACAAATCATTCACATGGTGCTTGCCTTGCCATGGATGAGCAATGTCCTTTGTTGATTTGGGAAATTTTTTTTTTTTGTTTTTTTGTTTTGTTTTATGTTTTTATTTTTGTTTATTTAGGAATACACAAATAGAAGGAGATGGTGAAGATGAAGATGAAGAAGTAAAAGTGAAGGGAATAAAAGTTTAAATGAAATACTCTAAAGCGTTTGACAGCAGCGGAAGAAGCAGCTCATTCAGCTAATCCTGAAGCTCCTTGGCGACCGAACCAATGACGTGCTCAGCTTTTCTAGCTTGTTTTGTGGTTTTATGTATTGCACCAACGTCCATTAGTAGCACTAACAGCAACAGCAACAACAGAGAATAATAAACTTCAGCAATCGTCTGTCTGATGCTTAAATGAATAGATAGACAGACAGACAGATAGACAGATAAACAAAAAACTGAGAAATGTATACACTATACTTGCAGATAAAAAAAAAAGAAAGCTTACAATGATGTTCTACATCGACAACTAGAATAGACAGAAAGGCAGACAGACAGGAAAGCAAGTCCAACAGACAGATAGACAGACAAACTGTCTGTTAGTCTGACTGAAGTTGTTATCCATTTCACTTGTCTTTTGAGATTTTGTGATCAGTGTCCTTTTGAGCGTTTCTCCGGTGTTTTTCTGTTTCTGTTTTTTAAGTTTTGACTGAATGCAAGCAGACACATGAACACAATGTTGATGTAGTGCTGGTCTATTCCACTTCTCTCTCTTTGGGTCTTATTACAGAATTTTAGTTTTGTATGCCATTTAAATCCAGTGCGAATTTGTCATGATGTTTGTAAATCCATTGAAGAAGATATCAGAGAGATCGATAAAGTATGAAAAATTTCCATAAAATCAGCATCATTTAACTTTTTATTTATGGTATGAAAAAAAATTCTTATTTCTTGAGCTTCAAGCTAAAGTAGAAATTAATATTGTCACGACAATTTAAATCGTACTGATAAGCAAGTAATGTCACGATGCTGGCAAGGATTAAAAAGTGCTGCTAAGGTGCTGATGGCTACGATGCGTGTCCCTAGAATGACCATATAATGGAAAAAGGAGAGGACGAGGAAAAAGGTTGGGAAAAAGATCAGTTGTCGATAAAGAGAAACAACAGGAGATAAAATTTTGCAACAAGAAGAATTCTTTAGGATGACATTGTGGAAAATTGGCGAAGTGCAGAGATCGAATGTAGAGAGGCCAAATTTTGTAAAAATAAAATTAATTCTCAATGTAACAATATGATGATAAAATACTTCAGTCGGACTTCTCTAGTTGCTGGAAAAGATAGCCCTCCCCTTGCAAAAGTAGTGTAATCTCTACTTTTATTCACAGGTTATCTCTATTACTTTTTAAGTAATGAAACATATTTTGAATATGTGATGGAAGTAGCTTCAACTAAATATAAGAATAAATAGACCGCTTGCACTAATATTTATAGTTTCTTTCGATTTGGATACTTGGTATTAATCGCAGTTTGAAGATGTGAAGAAAATGTGCTGAAAATTTTTTGTACAGATTTATTTATTATTAAACTTTTATATCTTCGTTTTCTTAGTTTTCTCTATGAATCGGACAGCTAAAATTCTATCATGTCTACTGCTTAGTTTGTGTAAGTAGTTTTCATGCTTTTATTTTTTTCCTTATGCCAAAAATCAATTGTAATATGCAATTGTCTTAACAAAATAGACGACGACCGATACACAAATTGTGCATCACAACAACTGCTGACCAAAGTCAACTGCTTTTGAATTGACATCATACAGACTTTCCAAACAACTTGAACGTTGTTGACATTTATTTGAGTTCAACTATGTTGTCAGATTGTTGTATATTTTGCATTCAGTTATTTTATTTATAAACTTCATCTGGAATGCATATATGAATTACCTTGACTCAAGTTGTGTATTGTATGTGCTTTCATTTTATGCAGTTCTTCAATGCTAATCCACCTTCACTTTCCTCCACACACACACACACACACACACAACAACTTGTTCTAATATTGTATTTCAATCTATATTTAACAATCACCATGCATGCATTAGCATATTGCTTCCGATGTGGTTGAAAATAGAATTCTTTAATAATTCATGCATTTCTTCATGATTTATTGAAATGTTTTTGTTTACATTGGTTGGACTCACTACCTGTCTGCTGCTAATCACCATACAGAAATTTCTCCCACCTACACTTACTCGTACTTGTACATTTAAATATATATTAATGTATATTTGTGAAAGTACTTAACGTGTATCTATGTATATATGTAAAGAGAGAGAGAGATATGTATGCACGTCACGTTCTTTTAAGTGATAACACTCGCGTGTTTTTGTGGCGACCTCGACTGGCAGGCAAACACATTACAAATAAACTAAGTCACGGTCGATGGTTCGCTCATTTGTATCTTTTACGAGACAAGCCCATGTCTAGTGACCAAGTCTGTCTAAACATATGTAAGTAGAATGTGAATATGTACCAGTAAACACTTGCAAGTCTTCTTCATGTTGATCCTGTCATGCCTGCCCACTTCACTTATGTACACACTAGTGAGTGAATGAGTGTACATCTTTCCATTTCTTTGCTCGTTACGATAAAGCAAAATTTTTGGTGTCTTTATAATTGAGCTTTTCTTGTTTTCTTGTTTTACTTGTTTTATTCAAATATATTGTAGTGCAAACACATGTGTGCTTCTGTGTCTGTGTTTGCGTCTGGTTTTGCTTGTGACATGTGTGCACGCGAGTATTACAAATGGGTTAACACAAATGTTAGAGCAATTAGGCTAATTGCATGAAACGACAACAAAAGAAAACAAAAGTAACTTTAAATAATAAAACATTTCCCAGTCCCCACTATAATTCTTAACTTAAGCCAACCCTCCTTTCATTCATACAAGTAGATAAGATCCAATTTAATTGGTCCAAAATACAATGCATATGTTTATAAATCTATGTAAAATTGTATAAAAGGATTTCAACATTTATTTCAAAACAAATGAGTTTAAGAAAGATCCTTTCTGTTGTCATATATTACAAATCATTCATAAAATTAAATGTATACTTGTCTGTGTCCTAAAGGAGATACCTATCGTTCAAAACAGATTACTTTAATGTTCATAAATTTTGTAAAAAGAAAAAAAAATGTTCTTCCAAAAAGCATTGTGGTAAATGTTTAAAGCTTTCGAGCAATGACCTTTTCTTTTTTTGATTAAAAGGAATTTGGAAAAGCAAAAAAAGTCATGCTACACAATAGAGAAGTGTCATAATATATTTGAGGGCAAAAGACTCTATTTGAATTTCATGGAACAATAGTTCATTCAACTTACTTTAATTCAAAAAAGATTCTATCAATTTACATTTATTTGTTCAAATGGTTATAGCTAAATAATCTACAATAGAATTTCATCAATGTAAGCAAGCTTAGCACAAAGACGAAGAATAAATAAATCAAAAATATTCCATGCAACATTGAGTGATTGCAATATCATGTATTTATTCGTAGTCAAATACTCAAACTGAATATCAAATTTATTTGAACAAAGAATATTTTTTCTATAATAAAAATGTACCCTAAATAAGATTTGAAAGAGTTTTTCTGAATATATTGTACAATAACATTTTATCAAATTTTCTATAAAATTGTTTGCACTCTTTTCTCACATCATCCCTAAATCTGAGACTCTCTTGATTTCAAATATTTATTCTATATCATTCTTCCAAAGTTAAGAAGTTTGAAAAAATTTTTGTATAAAATACTTCATTTTCTCTCATTACCTTTTTTGATGGATTTATGATGATTTTTGGTATGCATTCCTTCTCTGATCTTTTTAAGGATATAAAATTGCTACAATTCCTACAATAAAATAGAAGTGTGCTCATTTTACTATATTCAATAATTTTCTTCTTTTTAAGCTTTAATGTTTTTTGGTGCAGAGGACATGGGGGCCTCACTTCCTTTTTCTTAACAAAAGCAAATTGAAAGGGAAATTTTTGTCTCTTGTAGGAAATATACATTTTTGTTTTGTGGAAATGTTACTTGAGTTAAACGATTACAAACAAATGAATAATGACAATATTGTTGTATTGTAATAATGATGATTTCTAGGCGAAATACTTAACAGCCTTTTAAGGAAATGAACGAAACATTGGCATACAAGGACGAGTACTTTATTTTTAGCTATCGTACTTCATTGGAATGCTATTTTTAAAATACTCAGTTATAATAATTTTGCTTCAAAGGTTTTGCATTTTTTATATTTGCCACTCTGCTACTCTCCCATACGTTTACTTGGGTTTGGCTCAATGTTCCTTCGCTTCACTACGCTTACAGCTCATTAAGTTTATCGATTGATGTTTTTTTAAAAAAAATTTAAAGGTTAAGAAAGAATTCAAACGAATATAAAAAGGAAATTAACTAAATACTAAGTAGAGAGTTGTAGCTGATGCTGATGCAGATGCTGGAAATGAATTTGAATGAATTTCATTGAATCTGAATGTAAATGTAACTGAATCTCAAAAGTATCCAATGGTAAAAGAGCTAATGAACTGTATTTAATGCAACACAATATTAATTACAAAATAGAAAGGAAGAGTGAAAACAAATGGTTTTCTTTCGATAGTGAGGACTTGAATTTTGATCAACTTAAAAAAAAAAAAGTGAAGAACAAAGCACATCAGTTCAATAAAACCGACACCAAAACAGGCCAATGAACACAAATCGTATACCAAAATGATGGTGGCTAGTGAAATGGGTTACCTTGTTGTCTTCTGATGATTCTCTAGGGATTCTTTTTGTTCAGTCTCTCACTCAAACTCTCTGATATATTTTCGAATTGAAAACATTTCATTCACATCTCTTTGTATTAAGTATTTTATATGTTTTGTGTTTTTTTTTTTTTTTGGAATAAAATTTAAATAATATTTCAGACAAGTTGTCAGGCTTTTGTTTTCGCAACGTTCATTCTCTGTAGAAAGTTCATTGGTATCTGTATCTGTATCTGTATTTGTTAGCTATGGCAGTATAAGTACAATGTATAGTACAATAGATTACTTGAGTGTATGCTTATCTTTTGTTCCCTCTCTATCATACCATTTCTGTCCTGTTATTGGAACCTCTCTCACACACTCGCACTCATACACAAATACTAAATATTTGCATTTAAATACATTTCTGTCTGTCCCTTAGTCTGTCGAAGTGTCTGTATTAATTTTAAGTTGAAATGTTAGCAACAGACAGAATTTTCTTCATATTTTTTTGTTATTTTCATTTTGCTTTGCGTCCATTGCATTCCTCATTTCATTTTTCACTCAGTCACTTGCTCAGTCATTCAGTCATTTAATCATTTTATTCTATTTCATTTTATTTCCTTTCACTGTGCGTCAGCAGCCAACAAACCATGCCGGAAGCATTTAACACTTTAATGACATTTTATTTAATTTTTTGCATATTTTCTCTTTTCTTTTTCTTTTCATTTTCATTACATTTATGCTCCAGTAAGTAACTGGAATGGAAATATGGAAATTCCATTCTTTCTACTAGTGGTTCTTCATTTCATTATTCAAAATCAAATCGCCAGAAAGTTCTGAATCTTCTTTGAATTTCAATTGATTCTTCTTTTGTTTTTAGTATTAAATCTTTTCAGTTTATGGTGTTTAGGTTTATGACCTTGTTTTAGACATCATTAAAATGTTATTTGGCTTTTTCCACGGTTTTCCAGATTATGCTTTGAATTTTGCTTTCTGCTTAATAAATATTTAACCTCACGGTTAAAAAATTTTGGCATGACCTTTTGTTTAATTTGATTGAAGTTGGTGTTTGGTTACATCTCATGTCATAAAGCTTCGCTCGTTCGTCAGTTTTATGACATTCCAGACATTTATGGAAATGCATGCATACCCATTTCTCTTAAATTTCTGAGATGATCAAGTCATGCTCGATTAAATATCATGAATTTGTATTTATACTTTTGTAAACTCATGATAATTTTTGTAGATGATGATGATGATGTTGATGATGACTAAGAATCGTAAACTGAAAACTTAATTAACCGTGATACTTGACATGAAATGTTATCCTCAATTTCATTAAAAAACTGATTAAAGTACAAAACTCAAACAGAACTTGGATTTTTTTTTTTTGTAAATTCTGTCTCTAGACGGCAATTTTAGTGTTTTACTTTTTGAATAGTTGAAATCCACTTGAGTTTAATGAATTTTTCTGTTTACAATTTAGTCAAATAAAGTGTTGGTTTCCACATTTCTCTTTCTCTATTTGCAATCTACTTTGAAAAATCAGTTTTAATTAAATTAAGTTAAAATCATTTCATTTTTATGAGATGGGATCATGAAATTGTACATTGCTGGTCTATACAATTAATTTGAAGCCTTATCTACTACAATATTTAAACTTTAAAGTTTATCAAAGAAAATTAACTTAGCAAATATTGTACTATAAGCAAATGTATTTGTATTTATATTGTATTGTTTTTGCATTTCCATTGATATCTGTGAGATATTCATTATGTTTTCTAATATGATGATTTTGGTTTTGTCAATGTCAGGGTTGAAAACAACCTGTCGAGCAGTGGAGAGCATGGGATTGTGTTTATGGCATAATAACGACATCAATCATTGAAGCCACAAAAACTAGTTTCTTTATAGAAGAGTAAAATCAACAACAGACAGAGAACAATACAAAAATATGAAAGAATACAAAGTTGCCAGAGGCGACATGAATGAACACAAAGTGAATATGAAAACCAACAAATAAGCGGGTGAACAAATGAAAGTGAAGGCGTGCATTTGGCTGTTTGGCATGATGCCAACCAGTAAAGTTTGTTCTAATGGCCAATTGGCTTTGAGCCAAGCCAAGCTAAGCCAAGTCAAAATAATACCAACAACGCCAACAGGAAAAAAGTTAATGCCAATAGCATTCTAATGCGTCGTTACAACGTGAGGCCAGGAAGCAACAGCAGCAGCAACAGTTGAAGGGCGCCTTTGGCAAAGACTTTAAAGGAAAACTGTTGCATGTAGATTGCTTTAAATTTTATGGAAGAAATCGATTGCCATTTAATGGGCTATTTGTTGATGACGTCATTAAATGGATAGAACTTGTCTGTGTCTATGGCGGGAACGTATCTTTACTCTACTATGGGAAAGCAAAAGCAACAGTTTCGTCCTACACAAATGGTGAGTGTGTAATAATAATAAAGGACATGGGAAACATGGAAATTAAGACATCAAATAAATCAATGTTGTAAATTTCCTGAAACCGCACACGACCCATGTACACTAGGAAATACAATATACGTGTACAAAGAAAAATAAAATGGGGCACGAACAGAAAAATTAACAAAAAAGAAACGTAAAGAATATAATAGGTTTTTTTTTACCACAAAAGGAGAATACAAAACAAGCAGCAAACACCGGGCGGCAGGCAACAAACACTCAACACAAAGCATATTTATCACTTGAATGGCTTTTTAGTAGAATTTTGTTTAAGGAGTAAAATGTGAGACAAAACAAAACGAGAAGATTCCAAAGAGAGACAAAAAAACACATAACAATCTTATAACAATAATTTTCCAGCAATGGAGGGCATTTATTTGTATGGTGTTGTTATTAGCAACAAAATCGTAGCATACTTTAAGGCGTGAGTCAGTCAGTGAGCTTACATCGCCGCATCTCTCTCTTTCTGTTCACAGCATTTGAAAATGTGCTAACTTGCGAATTTATATATACAATAAGTATATGTGAGTGTATGTTTGTGTGTATCTGTGAGTCTATGAGTGCGTTAAGTGAAGAAATGAAGCCATAATTCAAATAAAGCGATTTACGTCTGAGCTAAATAAACTCCCAAGTTAAGTATTTAAGTTATGTGTGTAAATATGTATGTATATGTATGTATGTGTGTGAATGTGAGCACGTATTTGTTTGCGTTCAATGTCATTCCATTTTATTTACTTTGTTGTACTTTTTATATAAAAATTTATGCAGATATTTCATAATTTTCCATTGCATGACAAATTTGTAATCTTCATGTTAACATCATAATCATCATCATCATCAAGAACAACAACAACATCATTAATAGCATCATCAACAATGTGATGATTGTCATCATTATTATTATTATGATTATGATTAATAATAATATTGTGATTTGATGAACTTTCTTCCCTTCGTTTTGTCTTGGTCGTGTGACTATTAGCTTTCTTTGTCATTTTATTCAACAAATAGATTAATATTTGAGTGGGTGACTGTGCGAAAGTCTCTTGATTGACTTAAACAACAGTGAAATGGCTTTTTCTTTACATAGGATAAATACCGATGAGTATATTATAAGCGCCTTAAGGCAGTCACGGACATGTTTACTGTTTAATGTGGATTTTTGTTTGATTTGTGCTGGAAATCTCTACCCCATGACAATATTTTCTTAAGAAGAGCAGAGGCGCTTTTGTCCTTTTTGTTTATTATTAAAGCCAAATAATTGTGGTTATTTTTTGAGATTTCATTTTTATCTGTTTTATACATGTTGAGCTTAGATATTGTACATAAAAATGGAGGAGGCGGAGGTTGAAATTTAATGCCATCAAAGCCAAAAAAAAAGAAAAGAGAAAAAACGTTTTGAAGTGTCGCAGTTTATCTGTTGTTGTCACTTAATTTCCGTTCAAGTGGTCATTAAAAGAATCATTACAGAATTTCGACCAACTTCAAATACTCACACACACGCACTCACATCTAACATAAACTCATGTAAGCCATTTTTATGGTGCGCCATTAACTTTAAGCTCAAACTCTCAAAACCAAGGCAACTGAATTGTGATGAAGTGTGGACAGGGAGGCAGGCATCCAGGCAGGCAGACAGTCATTCAGACCCAACCAACTTTATTTGGTAAGAAATAACTCAATTATCTTAGACTAGAAGATACTCCCAGAAAGAAAAAGAGGGAACCGCTTCTCAAGTGACGTAGATAGCAGTCCAATAGAAATTAAGAAGACACTAACAACAACATCAACATCATCATCTTTATCAGATAGGCGTAATTCAGATACATTTAAACATAGTTCAATGAGAGTTCTTCAAGTCACCCCATTATCCTGCATTAATGACACTTGTACGTGCCACTTGATTGACTTTTAACCAATTATCATCATCTTCTACTTCCAATGAATCATTAATGAAACTTTATTAATAATTTTATGTTATTTTCTCCATTTTTTTTTTCTTATTATGGATTTCTTTCATCTTGAATTTCGATGTTCGATGTTGTTCTTGTGTTGTGTCCTTGAACTGCATCCTTCAATAATAATATTATTACATATTATTTAACTGATAAACAGAGAAGGCAGAAGGCAGCAACATTTTGTTGACTGCAATTTTAATGCTTTCATCCGTTCAACTCATAAACGTTGACTTTATGATTTAATATCATAAAAATTGTAATTACGTGAATTTTTTGCTACACAAAAATTTTCCAACTTCTTGTTCAACGCTATTTGGTTGTTCTTAACCTTGTAAATTGAGACTGATTTAACGAAACGAGGATACTCGCTTAAGTTTTTAACTCACTTCTAGGTAATAAAATTCTTTAGCTTGATTTCTTGGAACACAGAAAACTCGAACATTCTTTCTATGACCAATAAAATTGTTGTAAGTTTTTAGTTTAGTTTTAGTTTTCGAATCAAAGCATTGCGGATTAATTCTTTAAAATGGGATGCTGAAAGAAATAATGTGAAGTTATCATGAACTACAATTTATTAGAAATTTGAAAATAAATAACAAAAAATTCTAATATAAAGAAATCTAAGCAAAAAAAAAACAAAACAAACAAAACGAAACAAACTTATTTATAAGAACAAATATATGCCAAACCAGATATTTTAAACGATAAATCACTTTTTTAACACTTTATTTTTGCAAAATATAGATTTTTCAATATAAAATGTACTCGTATTTTTGTTCATTTAATAATTTGAAAAGTACAATATTTTAGGCAAAACAATAAATTTCACAACCACAAACGATTCACTTCTCACACTTTCCATTAAGTTTTGTGTATTCTAAATTTGTATACATAATAGAAAAAATACATGTCATTTAAAATATTAATTAATTTAATTATTTACATTTTTAAATTCCAATTTATTTTTAATTATTTTGTGTTTATCAATTTTTTTTTAAATTCCTTTTATTTTGAAAAAAGGCGAAAAAGTTTCCGTTACATTTCAAATATAATTTTCATTTGATCACCGTTTTTAAGCGTTTCTCAACTTCGTTGCTTTCGTACGCATCAACATAAGGATAACGACTGAACTGAAGTGACTGTCTCCATAAATTTTACCTCAGTCAAAGAAAAACTGTACGAAAAACATGTGCATGCAGTCGAAACTCAACACGTGTCCGTTCTGGTGTGGTGAATTTCGTTCAATATCAAAATCAGTTGTTTGAATCTTTTGCGCGCAATTTCTTTGAGTGCCGGCAGAGTGTTAGAAAAAATGAAAAACTGTTATACTTTGTAATATCAGAATATTGTTTACCTTTGTTCTAAACAACAAATTTCACTTTCTCTTTAATGAAAGCTTAAATAGAGAAAGCTTTCACTTAAGCTAAGAGTAATTTGAGTGAAAGAGAATCAACTTAAAGCTTACAAATAGAATTGTCAAATGAACATTAACAGCACAATGTACAGTTGTAAGGACTGTCTAACGGTTGACGATTTAAAAAATATGTTAAGAACTTGAAATTTTGTTTGAAAATGAAATAAATAAGTTTAAAGTTTAAAATTTACAAAAGTTGGCATAACTAAAATTAAATCGCAACGGAGGATCTGGGCACTCTATTCACTCTGAATGTTAGTATGTGTAATTATGCTAAAGTGCAAATAACATATTTTCTTTGTCCTCTAATGATGTCAACTTTTGTGCCGACAAAGCGCAATTTGCTGCGCTACTTTTTTGTCCAGCTCGAAGTCATGGGTTAAGCCGGATTATGCTTCAACTTCAACGGGCAAACCAAATATTCATGGCAAGAAGGTAATGTTATGCATCTGGTAGGATCAACTCGGAGTCAGCTTCTATGAGCTTCTTCAGCCTAACGAAACCACCACTGGGGATTTTTACAAACAACAATTAATGCACTTTAGCCAAGCATTGAAGCTCAAATGTCCCCAATTTGCCAAAAGACACGACAAAGTGATTTTGTTTCACGACAACGCACGACCACATGTTGCAAGAGTCGTTAAGGAAACTTTGGAGGCACTAAAATGGGATGTCGGGATGTCCTACTCCACCCGCCAGACTCCATCAGATATTGCTCCGACAACCATTTGTTCAGTTCCTCGGAATAAATTTATTTATGCACACAATAAAAGAAATAAAATTTATAAATATAAAAATTTTCCACCTATACCAAATTTAAACCAAATTATGATAACTTGTTAAGCTACAAATGGCAGAACTAAAGGATAATTTCTGTTGAGTCATAAAGTTTGTGTATTAAATCAAGTAATAAAGAAATCTTCTTTGAAATATTATGAGGCTTATTTGGAATATTTCGATCCAAAGATTTCGTTGCAAGACTTGCTTTGGTCTAAAATGGAAACTAAATACCATGAAACAACTTATGAATCATGGAACTTTCAGTTGATTCTTGTAAATAACTCAACTAGTCCTAAAATAACCTTATATAGTGAATTGCATTAAGGGTTTCACAGTCCACAATTTACGACTGATTTGGTTTATTTATTTTTATGATTAATTGGTCCTAAAGATCATACAATCAAAGAGAAACTCAATTCCAATGAATAAATTGATGAATCAGCAGGCAATCTACATAAAAGAAAATATTAAAAAATATAGTACACATTATCATTCATTTCACCTTCAATTAAATGTAAATTTGTAATAAAATGCTTTCATTCAAATTATTTGATGTTGTATAAACAAATTGTAGATAATGGACAATGCCACTTTTCAATGCTCTGATTAGGAGCACTTTTATCTTCCAACTTCATACAATAAGTTAAATTCCTTGTTTTTCCTTCTATGTAGGTAATCAATTTGAAATTTTGGGCCTCTGTAAACGCCTACAAAGTGTCATTTATTCCCGTGGTAAATATTATTTTTTGACAAATATCTGCAAATGACATTCCACCAAATCCGGTGACGCATCTGTACAAAATCGTTAAATAATGGACAACAACAGTACCAACAAAAACAACATCTGCAACAACATAACCAACTAAAATTCATTGCAAACATGTTGAAGGTGTGCTAAACCAAACAGAATCATAACCCAACTAAACCAAACTAAGCTGAACTAAATCGAGTGGAAGTGTAATAACAGGGGGGAAAACCATTTGAAACGAAAGCAAACCGAAACCAACCAAGGCAACAACAATCAACTAATGATAAAACAAGTAGCGTGGCAACTGGATGGACTGAGTGAACTGAATGGACTGTGTAACCAAACACAGGTGGGACCAAGCAATTCGCATTAGTTATCCACCGCCGAAATGGGTTATATGCTCTATTTGGAATCTACTCGTATGCAAGACAAAATCCACCTTTTGGCATTTAAACTTGGCCGAACTAAATACTACAATGACTAACTTTAGGCTATCTATCATCGGTTTGGCTGCTCAGTGTTTCTGTGGGTCGGTCGAACAATTCGTCTGTCCTTGAGTTAATCTGTATATCCTCCAGCGTCATGGATAGTTGTTTTTGATTTATCTGTGAGTGTGGCAAGGAAACAGAGAAGGATAATGCTTATCAATTCTTTTTGTAGTCAATCACCAGGTTCGAACATTTAACCTTTCCTAACCCAACACACAACACAAAACACTCACTCACTCACATACGTATTTAGATGTCTTTTCCTTTATCCTCATATTATTGTGTTGCTGTTGAGTAAAAGTGGAAACCGCTCGAATAAATTATGTACAAACATAGCACACATTTATTCACTCACTCATACTCTATCTGACTTCGTAATTCTAAAGAATATTCGCTAAACCTTGACTGATTGAAACGCGCTTGGCTTAACTTAATCTTGCTTTAGGCTCAATCCCAACAATCCCAATCTACATTTTTATTCCCATTTCCTTTACTATTTCCATACTTCTTATTATGATTCTTGATTATTCTGTTAGTAAATCAACCTGTCACAGAACGCACACTATCGAGTTAATGTGTTGAATATTTAACCTCATCAAAGCTAATCAATCATAATAAATTGTGTGTGTGTGTGTGTTCTAATTATATCATTTCGTTTTAAATGCAAAATCATTTTTCATTTGTCTAATTTTCTTCCCATATGGATTCTTAGATATTATACAATTATATTTTGTGTGTGTTTCCTAATCTATTTCACATTATGTATACGCCACGTAAACTCATTCAATTTCTATTGAGGAAAAATATCACCGTCTTTATTCAATTATACCAAAGAGCACTCGCACTCGCAGTTGCATTCGCTTTGAGTTCCAAGTTTCAAATGAATTTACATAATGTTAGCAGCACTTCAAGACAAGACACACACTCATCACCATCTACCTATGTATCTCTCTATCTTCATACAAATGTCTCAAAGATATTTACAAAATACAGCGAGCGTTATGTTGTGTAGAGTGCGACTATAATGGAGGCATACTTGGTGGCACTTTAATAAGGCTTCAGTTGAAAGTCTACTGACTTGGCGCTCAACTTGTCCTCGTGTAACATAATTATGCGCATAAACTGTTTAAAAAGCGACGGGACGAAGTAAGAGCGTGTGATAATGAAGAAGAAGATCAAGAGGAGTAAGTAAGAAAGGAAAGAAAGAAAGATGAGCATTATTAAGAAATCAGTAAATTGGTGGTAGGTAAGAAAAATGCGTTGTAAATTGAGTTTGGCAGGCACGTCAAAAACCATGGTACATTATTCCTTTCTTATATTTTTTTCTTCCATTTACAATAGCGTAATCATACTCTACACACTCACACACCCTCAGGTTAGGTTAACTATGAACTTATTACAATATATTGTAAGAGATAACAACAAGAAGGCAAGAAGAAAAATATAAAGAATGGCAACAGCATTTATTGAACTTTTCCAACATTACACAGCCTCTTTAGTATATTTTTCTTAGTCTTCTTTTGTTTATTCATCTCATTATTGTTTTTCTTCATCTTTGCCTTCATGTTCATCATCTACTTTTGCTTGTGTTTTTTTTTTTTTTTTCATTTCTTTTCCTTTGCTTACTTTGACTTGTTCGTCCTTGTTATCTGTCTGTCTGTCTGTTTGTCTCTGCCTTGAGTTACTTTCGCACTTTCGAACTTTTTCAATTTGCACACACCTCAATCACTCAGTGACACACTGACTCACCCATTCACCAACTCACTTATTTACTCACTTACTTGCTTACTTACATTCAGTCAGTCCTAAGTCTCTAAGTCTTGAGTTTTATCTTCTGCTTCTGCTTGTTGTTTTGCCTTAGGTGGTGTTGATGATGATGATGGTAGGTGAGAAGGTGGTGCAGTGTGTCGGTAATTCATAATAAGTAAAATGTCGAGAGTTAAACATTGGATAAACCAATTTAGCCAAGTCAAGTGCTAATGTACTCAGTTTTATCCTGACTAAGAGAGAACTGACAAACGGACAAAGAGACAAATTTTTAGTTTTATTCACTTCACCGTCTCACTTTTATTCACACTTATGTATATTCTTGTCGTCCGCTTCCGTATCTGCAGGCACGTTTGATTCGAGAACTCAATCGAGGCTAAGTGAATGCAAGTAAAATGTTTCTGCAATGAACAACTTTTACCGGAAACTTGTTTACACATAGTACATCGCTTATATCACAATTTATGTATGCGGGACTGTCTATGGTTCTTACTTGCATAAAATTCTGTTGTTGGCCTAATAAACAATATTCAAATACAATAATAAAAAACCTACTTCACTCTTTGTTTTTTTTTTTTTTTTTTAATTTAAAGAATTAAATATTTAATATCTTCTTCATGGTTAGTACCAAAAGATAAGATACAAATACAAGAGATTCACATTAAATGATAATAATCTACCTATAATTAATGGAATCACAATAAAATTCATGGGAACTTTTTATCAATTTAATTTTTAATGAAACTGCATTAAGTGCACCTTCTCAATTTCCTTTCTTTCATCATCATGCACAAATTTACTTATGTTAAGCATACTTAGTGTCCGCTTAATTTCAATTTCAGATACTCATCGGATCGCATCACATCGCATTGCATTGAATTCAAGTAAGGGAAATTTACATTTTGTTGTGGTCATTGTAAGGTGCTTAAGTAAAACGCAAAGAACTTCCAACAATAAATATTATTTAATATTTAAAATGCTATTGAAAATGCGTAGCTCCCTTGTTTACTCTTTACCGGTTGTTGGTTGCCTCGATGGGGGTCTATGGTTGTATGCTTTGCTTGATTTGTTGGGTGTTTGGTTGAATGAAAAAACCAATGCGATTGCGAACACAAATGGAAAATACTATGACAGCGCAATAAATACTAAATGTATAAATATTTAATTTGACTGTTTTATAGTAGAACACAAGAGTTCCGGCATGAATATGAAATTGACAATCATAACACCAGTGAACATGATTTTAAGGACACTTCAAATTTTACTTTATTCATTATTAAATTTAAAAAAAAAACACAATACACTTTATGATAAACTCATTGTAGTGATAGTTAATATGAATGAAAATTTTTGGTAATGTGCATTTCTACAACAACAAATGTATCTTTCATTGTTACTAAACATCTTTTGAAAAGATAATGAAGCATAAAAAATGGCACCATTTATATATTTTACACAATTTGGGTTTTTGGGGATGGCAAAATTCGAAAAGTACGCTCATTTACAACAAGCTGAACAGGGTCGTAGTAATATGGCTGCATTTCGAATGTCAGATGATTGGTATAATAGAATAGAAACCATTAAAAAGGAAGCATCACTTCATATGGTTCAAGTGACACATCAGGACTTTTTATCTACAAGTACTTTAGAAAATTTTATGATTACCAGAAAGGCAACAGTAAATTAACTCAAATTGCTCTAGGTAAAGTTACAAAACTCGAATTCCTGTCTTTCTAGAATTCAAGTGAGACTTTAATTAAAATTTATAATTCACTATGAGAAAAACTGTAGCACTATGTTTGAGAAATGTAGACCTGACTTTATTCTATCCAAAGTGAAAACTATTTCAATAGAAAAGAGGAAAGATATGTGGGATTTGATGAAATTCATTCATTGTAAAAATGCAAGGTCAAATCAACATGACATTTATATTGATGATAAATCAATTTTTATTACTTAATACTCGTAGTATATGTAACAAAATATTTATTATTCATTTTTGCTGAAATATTTAATAAAAAAAAAATGGGTCAAGTCCGAGTCAGACTCAGTACACGGAGGGTTCCGTACCAGATTGGAGTTTGTATGGAAGGTACTCCCATTAGTGGTCCGATTTGGCTGATTCTAACAGATATACAGCGCATATATCAGAAACTTATAGTGGCTAAACTTCAGTTTGATAGGACAAAAAATAAAAGAGGTTTTCTAATATGAACCTGAATTTTAATGGGGGTTTGTATGGAAGGTACCCTCCCTAGTATTCCGATCAAACTGAAATATTGGCACTTTAAGTTTCTAATGTTTAGCCACAAACCATCCAAATTTCAAGATCATGGGATTACTGGCTCCTATAGCTGCCATACAAACCAAAATGTTTCTTGTATGGGGACTCCTTTAAGTTTTTGAAAATATTTTTTTTTTGTTTTAGTATTTCTGATGGATAGAACTACATATTCTGTAAAAATTTCAACTCTCTAGCTATTACGGTTCTTGAGATATGACCCAAGCACGGACGGACGGACAACGAAGTCTCTGCAAGAGGGATTCCTTTGGTACCTTTGGATTCGGAATCCTAAAAAAAATATACATTATATTATAATTTTTTTCAACTTTTTGTTTTATTCACACAAAACTAAAATTATAAGATATTAAAAAAAACAAACAACAACAAACCACCAAGGAAGCATATCAACGATATATTTAGAACCTGACGAACCATAAGAACACTTCGCAACAAAAAACAGTGTTCCAGGAAGTCATAGCACTCTTTCAGTTATATCGTATATATCTATGTCTGGAGTATAGCAGTAAAGTCCAGGTCCAGACCCTGTGAAACAAAGCCTTGTGTCTTCCCACTGCCTGCTATTGGTTTGTTCGCAACTCAACTCTACATCATGAACTCAACCTGGCTACTATTGAAGATCAGATTGGGTTTTTACCATAAGCAATTGCTGGCACACAAAATCAAAGTCAAGTTGGTTTCCAGTCATGTAGACTTAATAGATTACTTTGGTTGAAAAGTTAATTACTTTCTACAGTGACCACAGGGTACGTGGCGTAATGGCGTAATTTAGGTATTGTTTCTGTGATTTAATACTAAATTAGATTATTCATCTTGTCCACCTTTTTAAATACCAAAGCTGCGAATTGCCCAGTGTTACTACATTTTTGACCAGTGTTGTTGATTTTTGTTGTGCGCTAACATAGTAGATTACCATTTTAGCATAAACAAAGAATTACCTGCCATTAATTAAGTACAATAACAAATTCTACATTGTTGAATAAACACAACAAAGCCATTAGTTGCAACATTTACCTGAAAAGAAACATAAAGATATTGGTAAATAAATTAAATATATCTAAGTACAAAATATCATGGTTACTACAATATTTCAAACAATAAAGAAAATGCATATGACAATTTGTATCTCTTTGAATTGCGATTGGAAATACAATAGAAATAAAACTAGAAATTATCTATAAAACTGAAAAACCACCATTTTTTTGATGTTGCTAAGTTTGTATCTAATTCATTTATTGTATGTAAAAATTTTGGTTTATTCTGTATTTCAAATATAAATGGTGATGGATTATCGATTTTTACAAAGTAATAGGCCAACGATTATGCCCAAAGCAAAAGAGATAACGTGTGACATAATTTGATTTATTGTTTTGTAGCTAAAACAGAATAGAATATGATAAAATTTCTGTCCAAAATAGATTTTAGTATTTGAACTTACACCGTTTAATGTATCGAACCGTTAATGAAACCTACTAGAATGACATCCACGATAAATGGAATAAGTCTTAGCATTTTCAATTTTGTTTATCAGTTTTACTCGTACAGAAATTTTGAATTCATGAAAATACCAAAAATTTTGATTTGTTTTGAAGTAAGAGCTCCAAAGCTTTCTATGTTTATATGATGTGAGAAAAATTATTATGTTTGAACCATTTCAAGCAAGATTCCATCAGCATGTCAGAGAGCTGTTTGCATTTAGAGAGGGGACATGACACACAAATTATCTTAGTTCTAGTAAGTCAAACGATATGTGTAGGAAGCAGGCCTCTAATCAAGATTAGTCAATTCAACATCAAAGGACAGTTGGCAAAAGCAACATCAATGGTTCCAAAAAATCAACGCGGCAACAAAAACTTCGGAATGCACTGTTACAGTTTTGCTTTCACTTAACTGCTACTAATAAAGCAAGCAAACAAAAACCTATTACCCTGTTTGTGAAACAGACACTGACATGTTCAGACTCTTCGCTTGCCAAAAAAATGAACGCCAACAAAATTGAATGCAAGTCAACTTGACTATGTCATGACTCCATCCACCTTTTTGAAACAAACCTCAAACTTAACATCGAACACCGTTTTATCATTTTAACTCTATCCAAATTCTCAGAAGAAAACCATAAGGCATCAGCAACATCATTAAGAAAGGTGGCATAAAATAGCGTCTTCCTCAAAACATTATATTATCGATTATTCTATGAAAAATTATATACTTGTATATCTAACAAAACCTTTAGGGATACTGAATTAAAGATATAATTTATAATTGAGTTTTAGAGAAAAGTGGAACGTTCTGTTTCATATTTTATGCACAAATTGTCTTAAGTTTGAAATAATTCTAAATTCCAGCATTCAGTTTTTGAACTAAGTACAATATATGAGAAAAGGGCGGATGTTACTAAATAGACTCAAAAGCCCTGTACAATCTTACTATCCATATCCTTAAAAGGTTTTGTCAGCTGGCACTCACTATGGCACTAAGCATTGCATAGATATTGTTTTGGGTGATAGTAAAAGGATATATAAGTTTATATGGTGAATAAAAAATTTTATTTAACTTAAAATTTTGAATTTATGGGTATATCATTTTGTATTTCACTTGGTGGAGGCTGCTACATTTCTGGATTCCTCCTTAGTACATATGATTCGGATTCATTAATGGCATCTTTTGCAAATGACCATTCCAGCACTAATCCCGATAACAAATGATAGTATGTGGTTCAACATATTTTGCTTTTTGCGTGCTCAATGGCAAGTTCGTTCTTGTTCTATCGTTGATTTTTGCAAATCAAGTAACCAATTATTCCACCAACTAATAAAGGTATTATCCTTAATAGTTATAAATTCATATGTATTTATAAAAAAATTATACCAATATGTAAGTTTGACTTACATTATTACCAATCCTATCTGTGCTTGCAAATCAAATAGCCAATTATACCACCGATCAGTAATGGAACAATCCTATTAAATGAAATGAATTCTTTAAAAATTATTTCTTTACTATTTGCATAGATTTGTCTAAAGAAATCTCACATGTATGCCATAATTACAGTAGTTTTAACCAAAAAAAATTTATTTGACTAGAAAAATTGTATTGTGGAAGAACCGAAAGAAATAAAACTAATAAATGAAAAATTAATTTTGAAGTTTTGTAATTACATAATCAATGCTTACTATATTTTTTGTTTAGGAATAAGTTTACTTGTTACATGACACAAAATGCACAACTTATAATGCACACTTAACTATTGCTTCAGAAAGACGCAACCTAACAATTAAAATAAAAAAAAAAAATAAAAACATCTCTACATGGGGTCCTTTCAGCTCGATAATACTCTGTTCAATAGCTTCAATCAGAAAATAATCCAAGGGGGCTAAATCAGACAAAAAGGGTGCCTTCTTTAGTCCAATTCTATTCTTTCAGTCTATTCATTATTTTGGCTACTCCTTGTCTCAGGTATGAAGTCATAGTCCCATGTTTCTTTCATGGTTATGAATCGACGCAAAATTCGGTTTTACTGTAGTGAAACTTCGCCGACGCAATCATTTTGCGCTCAGTTTCTCATGTCCAAATTATTGTCAATATGCGATACACAGTATTATTTGAAAAATTAACCATCAATTTTGTGAATTTTCTTTCATCTCATTTGCACTGTCTTATTTTATTAAATTAGACCTCCCCATATAAACTAAACTAAATGATTTTCCTTTACTGGATAGAAGGTAATAAAAGCCTGCTGAGTGCGTAACTTAAGCCCAGCTAAAACCACTGGAACTATCCCTAGATATTTCGTTGGAATAATCCAAGGAATGAAATACAATTTGTGAAATTGTAACTATTATAACAAAATATCACAGAAGATTGAGAAGTGACCTGAAAGATATGAATATAAAGCTGTGCAGTTCCCAGAGCCAAAGATGGTAAATTATTTCTATGAATTTTATTTTAATATTTAAAATTTAACCAAATATATTAAAATTATTTCGTAGGAAGCTTGCTATGTAAATGAATTTGGACATTGCTTTTCTTGCTTATCAATCGCTTTTGAATATCCTCATCCTCTTGGACGGTTGCACATCATGTAGCCAACAAGGAGGCCCAATCCAAAGCAAATAAGATGCGACATTTTCTGCAGCAATACAATTATTCTATACAGAAAATTATAATCACATAATCATCATCATAAGTATATCACGACATGAAGGAGAATAATCTATAAACATTGCTACTTACTTATCGCATTTGTAATATGCAATTTATAATTCAAAAAAATTTTATTTTTTAATTTTGAATAGAAAAAAAAAAAAAAATAAAACTAAATCGAAAGCTTGCTTTGTTTTGACATGAAAATAGTCAGTTTTTGAGTTTTACTGTTTTTATTGATTTTTTTTTTTTTAATTTTTTTTTTAGTTGATTCATTTATCCGAAATAATGAGAAATTTATGCCGAAATGCAGTAAAAAGAGAAATAATGCGATTTTGAGTGAACTCCTTGCCAAATTCTGCCAACATGTTCCATGATTTTTTCTCCAGGTTTACGACTTTTCCAAAGTCTTCATTTGATGCAGCAAGTCTTAAGGAAATGAATCCTTTTTTCCGTATGAAGAAGATAGAGGTGATTGTAATAAAAAAAGAAAGAGTATAGAGATCAGATCATTTTTGATTTTACCTTTAGTTGACTACTTCTTTTCCTTCTTTTCTTTCTTCGCCTTTTCCTGGGCCGCTTTAGCTGCTTCCTTCTCCTTTTTTGCCTTCTCCTTTTCCTTTTGTGCCTTCTCCTTCTCCCTTTGCTTACGCAATTTGGGATCATTTTGAATTCTGGCTTCTTCGTCCGCCTTGCGTTTTACAGAATCGTATGGATACCAATTCCAACGCCAATGACAAAGCACAGCAATCGGTTGCACGGCAGGCAATTAAGTTGCTGCATCAATGTGGGGCGAGGACAACAACGATTCGAAGACGACATTTTTTCGCTTTTACTTCTCTTTTTTAAGAATTTCGAATACTAAAAAAATTTTGATTATTCAGCCGGACATTTGAAAACTAAATGATGATGAATGAAATAAAAAATTCGTTGTCAGTTAATGAAACGATAATACGATTATTTCAAAAATCAAATCGAATACGACTAAAATAAACAAAAATTTTAACGAAATAGAAAACCGACTTAAAAAAATAATATTCTAACAAAAAATGCACTACAAATTATAATAATAATTGCGTATCCTTATGACTACAACTTACCATCAACTTATTCTACTCAATTTACAATTATTGTTATTTTTGGATTCGGTGGAGTCACACACCGAAATGCAAACAAATTAATATAATTATGTATGCGAGATCGGTGTCGTGATGGACACATACACACAAATTTAAATTAATATTTTTTGAGGTCGGTTTCCTATTTTGTTAAAATTTTTGTTTCTTTATCGATTTTTATTGAATCAAGTTCGATAACTATCGAGTTCTACAAGAATAGGAATAGGTAAACATATATATGAATACATACAGTCGAACATAGAACCTCCCCTCATCCGAATCTGCCTTGGTGAAAGTGGGACGAAACTGAGAGTATACCCTTTTCAACCAAAAAAAAAAAACAAAAAAAAATTTTCAAAATCGGTCCACAATTGACAGATTGCATTACAGCCGACAAACTTACAATCGAACATATAACCTCCTCCTTCAATGCAGTCGGTTAAAAAAAGGTTAGACATATTTGCATACAGCAATGCATTCTTTGAGCAATTATGAACGATTAATTTTTTTGTCGTTGATCAAATTTCTATGGGACCACCAAGGAAGCACCACCTTTCAAATAAAAAAGAAACATCAAAATCGGTTTACCTAGGAAAAAGTTCTGAGGTAACACACGTAAACAAATACAGTCGATTGATACCCTCCTCCTTATTTTGATGTCGGTTGAAAACAATGTTGACTTACCTTTCAATAGACACAAAGTGACGAGTATATTAAACTATGTAGTTTTTTAATTGTCATTTCCAAATGGATGTTTATTTTTTGGCCGCTCCTTCAGCTTTGGGTTGTTCCTTCTTCTTTTTGTCCTCTTCTTTCTTCTTTTTTTCTTCATCCTTTTTCTTTTGGGCTTCTTGCTTTTTCTTTTCAGCCTCATCCTTTTTCCTTTGGGCTTCATCTTTCTTCTTTTGTTCGTCTGCCTTTTTCTTATTGGCAGCAGCCTCCTTCTGCCGAGCCTCCTCACGTGCCTTAGCCTCTAGCTCCTTTTTCTTTATGTACTCGGGATCATTTTCTAGGGCCTCTTGAATCTTGTGGCTATCCCAAGCCTTGCCAATAAAGAAACCGATCAAAGCAAATAAAAAACGATTGCATGGCAAGCAATTCAGCTGCTGCATAAGCGTTGGCCTCTCACAGACGGGTTTTGGGACTTTGGGACACGGCTCTTTAGGCGTAATGCAACGATTTGCCATTCTTCTGATCTTACCAAAATTTCGAAACATTTTCAAATTTATATCGACTTATTTATTTTTAAAATTTTGATAATTTGTGCGTCAAATGATTTTTGCTGTTTTTATATGTCAAAAAATTATAGTGTAAAATATACTTGCATATCTTTTTTTGAATTTGTCGTGAAAGCAAATGTGCAGCATAGATGTTACTAAAGTAGATTTCTATCAGATACTTAGGCATTCCATATTTTCATTGCTTGAATTTTGAAAATTGTTGTTTTCTTTCCTTTGAAGCATTCAACGTTATGGTTGATTTACGTTTATTATTCCACATAGTAAATGTGAGGTCTTAAGTATCCATTTGCAATAGTTCAAACAGCTGTAGTGTTAAAATTGAAGATGTTTTGGAGTCTAATAAAATTTGAATAAACCAAAATTACGAACATTTTTATTGAAATCTCCGAAAGCTATTGCTTTGGTTGCCACGATTCACAATTCTCGCTCATTGTACTACTTATTCATATTTATTAATTAGGCTCTTCTATTTAATTTTGGGTATATGAAGCTAATTAACATATAACGTATGTATTTTGTTATATTTTATTGAGATTCAGAAATCATTCGGAGACAAAGCGAAATTCTCATTAATTTATTATTATATTTATTAACATTCTTAGTTAATCTTAAAAACTAAAAATAATAGAGCGGATACTGCATTGGCTGCTAAAGCCTTCAGCTAACCCTCGTTAAATGAAAAAGCAAGACGTCTCCAGTTCTTGAGTATTTAAACATAAGGTTATTGTTACAGTTATAGTTCAGTTCCAGGAACTCACAAAAAAAAAATTTTTATGCCACGCTTAGCTGAAATACTTAGATAGAAAGATCATGTAGGAAAATCGTCTTTCTTTGCAAAGGCCTCACTTTATTGCGTTTTCTGACCTTATGACTGATTACAATTTTTTTTAAGTACCACGAGATTAGACGCAAGTCAACTTTCTTTCTTTCTACTTTTCTAGCTAACTACTTTTATCATATATATATGACCCCGCAGAAACATCTATGAATAATGAAGTAAATTTAAACCACTTTCACCTTAGAGCATTGAAACTGTCCCCCAGTAACATGGCATTGAACGGCTCCTGCATTGTAGTCTTATTTGGAAGACTCCCATAAGATGAAACAGATATAGCTCAAAATAAAAACTATAAATATGTACCTTAGTCTACGATCTTCAGTAATTCTTGAGAAAAAAATTCGCCTTTACAGGGTTCTTAAGCCGGTGTTGTGGAATGAACCTGTGGGTCTCGCATGTAACTGCAATTTCACATGAAACCTGAAAGTGGCATTGGATGATGTATGCACATAAGTAGATTGCCTAATAGATACTAGATTGCATATCATACCAATATCTAAAGTAGAATTTTTTTATTTAGTGGTTCAAGTGTTTCTACTTAATGATTCAGCAATGTTTTTTGCAAATAATTTTAAGTAGAGAAAATAATATTATGTGAGACCTTCAAAATTGAAGGGAAAAAACCAAATCAGTTTGATGAAATGATGCACAAATAACTTTTTTTTTTATATTAAATTTATTTTACTTTAAATTTAGTTGTATTGAGCGGCATATTTTCCAAAAGAATAAAGTTGTATATGTTGGCGTTGAACCTGTCAAAGTTGGTACACATTCCAGTTAGTCGTCTGCACTGTAAACGCGGAAAATGGTGAAACATAAAATTTGACTTTTTCGAAATACAATCGGGAGAAAACTTACTTTAAGTGGACCATCTACTATTTTGGATGTGTCTTACTTGCCATCCTTGGGTGGGGGATAATTCTTAGCGTACCAAATACCAACAAACATTCCGGCAAAAAGCGCACTAAGACGCTCGCAACACATTCGAACGTTCATTTTTACAGACGAAATAAATCTCTCTTTTCGTTAAAAATTCTCAATAAAAATACGCTTTTTTACACCGATTTTCAGCCAAACTCAATAGAGCCAAAATTTTGTTGAACTTGTAAACTGAATTCAGTTTTACTTTACTTTCGAAATGATACGTTTAGATCATCGCATACTGTGATATAATTATTAGAATAATTTTAATATTTAATTTGATTAAAACTGACAGCTCACGACGAACTCTACAGATTTTTTTATAACATAAATTTTGAATGTGCTGTAATTTTTATATCACTCACTCTGAGTACACGAAAAACTGCTTGTTCTTAAGACAAAGTAAAAGTATTTGTACATTAGTTCCCTTTTATTGTCTCAGATAGTTGAGCTTTTCCAATTACATCTAAATGCAATTAATTGTTTTTTAACAGTTTTTCTCTTTCTTGTTTTTGTTTCGCATCAAAAGTGGTACCATTGAATTTGAACAAAATAACAAATCACAACAAAACTACAATAAGTAATTTCAATTTTAATTTTGCTTGTAGGTTCACTCAATTTAACTTTAAATTGAAACATTCAATTTGACTTAAACTTTTTTCTTATTCAACAAATTTTCTAATGATTGCCGGAAGGTATTGTATCAATTACTATAGTTTTACACTAAACAATGAAGAATAGTCTTCAAGAAGGCAAAGATATTTCCCTTGTATTATTTTGTCTAAGTTATATTTAGCCAAATACATATATTTTTTTATATCTTTCATAAAGTTTAATTTCACGATTAGTCGCTTAAAACTTCTTGCTAATTTAAAGAGTTAATAATTAATTAATTATTAGCACCTCAACTGTTCGATGGCACTTAGAGCAACTTACAGTCACCACTCTACCA
Source organism: Amiota minor (assembly GCA_037043295.1). Lineage (NCBI taxonomy): Eukaryota > Metazoa > Arthropoda > Insecta > Diptera > Drosophilidae > Amiota > Amiota minor. The sequence goes on from JBAMAW010001787.1 coordinate 2,775,474, forward strand.
TTCTCAAAAAAAACTTTGACGAATTAGATTTTATAATATCGGTATGTTTATTTTTTTATGTGATCATATACATTTTTCTAGATGAGTTTGGCGATTCTGTTCATGTTGAAACTGTGTGATTGGATTGTTTGAATAAAAGCTCAAACAGGCAGACAGCTTGATTTATCTAGATGCACTGATCTGAAATGGAATTTGTACACATTATGATTGTCCACGGATAACTTTCTTTCTTTTTAGCTTTCTTTGATAAGAGATACCAAAACTTTTACAATTTATTCTTCTATATTTTTATATAAATTTCTAAATGCACTTTACTATTGTTGGTGCAAAATATAAATCATTACCTCAAATAAAATAGAACAAAATATGGTACAGGAAATGACAAATAAAATTTTCAAACTCTTATTTAACTTTACAAACAAATGAAATTTTTCAAATTCTCATAAAAAAGTACCAGCCTTTGGCATAATCAAATAGATATGTTTCTATATAAGGTAACATATTTTTTTCCTTTTTTTTTTTTTTTTGTGCTCTCATATGCAATCAGAAATATAATTTGTCTAACCAAAATGGCACTTAAGCGTGAAATTCTCAAAATAAATATAAGAAAAAAAGCATAAAAGTAGGAAAAAGTTTCTAACAAACTTTTTCTTGATGCTTCCATTCTTGTTTTTCTTTTTATTACTTATAATTTTATTTATTTTATATTTTCAATCAGGTAAAAATAAAATTTTGCTTTTAAGGGATATTGCAAAATCCCTTTCCTAAGCCATCTGACTACATAAAATTATAGTTTTTATACAAATAATAAAATAAAAGGGTTGTTATTCTTATTCCTTGGTAATAAGATAATTGTAGTTTTACTTGCCTTTATTATAATTTTCCACACTACTGTAGTTAGAAAACAAAAAAAAAAAAAAAAAAAAATTGTATTTCCTTTGACTTTGCTTTCATTCAATTTTTTCCTAGAATAATATTTATTTTTATGAAATTTACCGACCAACTTTACCATAAGCAAAGCACTTTTCATTTTCTTAAGATGTCTCTTATTTTACTTTGAGCATTTCTTGTTTTCATTTTCTTTTTCACACATGTGAGTGTATTGGTTCCTGTCTGAGGGAAAAAGACAAGGAAATGTTGCCATGTTTGTAAAAGTAAAAGGAAAGTACGCATTTCTTTTAAGGTAATTTCAAAGTTACAAAGCAGAACAAAAGAAAACGAATACAGTAACTTGAATGGTGGGAGCTGCCAGGTAACTGGCAAACAAACAAGCAAACACTTACACACGAGCGATTCAGTTTACTGGTGAATCCCTTTTATTTAAGTATATATATGTAGTTATAGGTATATACTTATATATATGTATGTGCATTAAACTGAGAAGCAGGAGTTGGGCTGTGCTTGTTAGCTAGATGACATGATGATTATCGGTTGAGTAAAAATCGGCGCATAAACCAACGAACAAACGGAAGCACGACTAAGCGAAGAATTCAACGAAGACTGACTCACAGAGAAGGGGGTAGGTAGACAAACGAAGACGAAACAACTTGAGATATGATATTGTGAGTTTATGGCTTACATCTAGGGCACACATAAGAGGTATGTACCAAAAGTATCTGACTTTATGCAGGCGTTATTTCAGTGCTGCCACATCCTGAAACTCTATTGAAAATCAGTTTATGGAATGCTCTTTAGTGCACTCATCTCATCATTTTCAATTGTCTTTATATCGATGATCTAATGTCCTTTGAATGGAATTTTATTTTATCTTATCAACAGACAAAAGTCTTAGGAAGGTTCATAATCGGATACTTGTGGAACACACCTCTTACACAATAATGCTGCAAGGAAAAGCATCCTTAGAATAAAACACACATGCATTGAACGCATTTCAAAACGAGTGACTTGCACTATTGCATTTTAGTTTATATGGTAAGTATAAGTGTAAGTCTGTACATATAATATGTATAATATGTCTATTCCATGTACTAGTTTATATATATACATATATATGTATGTACATATATATATGTATGTGATTCTGTGTTAACATAAACGGGCTTAAACAATAATATTTACGAGCAACTACTAGTTTAACAATAGTTAAATGCTTGAAAAGTTTTTCTTTTTTCTCCTCGCACGAAGTAAAGTCAGAATTTAATGTTGCAGAGTCTGAAAACTGACTGCTTCGTTAATTGTAAATCTGAAAGTTAAAAACTCAAACCACAAGTTAGCATCATTCATTCTTCCATCTATTTTTCGTACACAACATTTAGTTTCCTTGTTTATTTGTTGTACTCGCACTGGTGTTTGTTGAGCTCTTTGCTCAACAAGAAGGAAGTACAAATTAAACTTATGTAAAACCAAAAAAAAAATGACAATGGCAGCAGAAACATATGGAAAAAAGTTTTCTAAGCCACACACAGCCATCTGTTGGAAATTACGGCCATTGGCCACAATGTACTCTTCTTTCTCTATTACTCACTTCAGTTCAGTAGGCAGCTTTAATTTCATTTCATTTCCTTGTTTAATAGAATTTTTATAAAACAAAAATATGAAGTGGAGAAAGGATTCTCTCTCTCTCCTGTTTGTTGTATTGAAACTCACCTTGGTATCTGTAGGGCAATCTCATCTAGACTATCCGATGGACTCATTGGTGTCTTCTCGAAGAGGCGAGAGGGTGCCAGTGTCAAGTGACCAGTGGAGTCAGTAACGCATTTGAAGACTTTGGCGCCGCGTCTTTGCCGTTGCTGTTGGCGTTGACGCTCGACGCGCCTTTTGCGCTTATTTTCCTCGGCGCGCTGAAGATTATGCAATCGGAAGAAGAACATTGACATTTTTTTGGCTTTGATACTTTACACTCAACCTCAACTCAAATTAAATCAACTTTTACTTTGCTTTTTAATTAATTAATTTGAATTTTTTTTTTATTTTTTTTTATTTTGGGTTTTATAAAATTTTATTTTATATTTATTTTAATTGTGCGGCATTGAAAACCAATTTATTTATTGATAAGTTGTAGTTGCTAAGGCTTTTATTTTTTATTGCATTTGTACACAATTTTTTGTTTTTTTTTTTGTTTCTCATTGAAATTTGTTATATTTTTAGTTTATTTTATTTGTTTATTGAATTTTTTGTGTTAGTTGAATATTGTATATTTTAGTATAAGCGTAGCGTGGTAGCATTTTGGCGTGGCAAATGGATGAGAACTTTGTATTTGCATTAAACATAATTATTAAACTACAATATAAAATTTTTGCATTTGTTGCAATTTGTAATTTTTGGGAGCTTTTTTTCTTTTTCAATTTGATGCAAGTGAACAAACAAATTGCATGCAATAACAAATTTTGGATTAAAAAGAAAAATAACAAATAAAAAAAAAAAGAAAGAACACAGGAGAAAATGTGTCTTTGAGCTAAGAAAGCAATAACTTCCGCATGAAAATTATACTTCAGCAGCATGGCAAGAAGCTTATGTGACTACTTCATCATTGCTGTCCTATACAATAGCCGGAAATTGAAATATGAAGCAGAGATGAAGTAACCATTGAGTTGGTTGACAAACGGAAATGACGGAAGTTTTAGTTGCATGCAAGATGAAGGCCAACAGAAAATCAAAATATAAAAACATCTCATCAAATAAAGTAAACTCAGTTATCTCAGCGAAAACACAACTTTATATTCATCTCCATTAATTCTTTGGAAAATCGAAAAGCAAAAACAAACCAGCGAAAATTTTAGTATAATTGATTGATTCATTTCAGTTCAATCAACCACAGTTAAGTGTGTAAAGTATACAATATTTTACGTCATTAGCAAAGGAGTATTAAATTTGGTGAAAACAAGATGTCCTTCTTTGGTATGATAGGTCCACTGATTTTCAAGCAATTAGCAGTGTTTCGTCCTAAATGTGCTCGCTTCATTAATGTTTCTAATGACAATTTTGATTTTCACATTTTCGGTTAGCAAAAGCATGAAATAAGGAGCAAGAAGCGATGGATGGCAGAAGAAACTTTTAGAACACCACGAATTTATGAGATTGATTGGTTGATTTGTCTGGTATTTATAACGATTGTCTATGGTTAATTGTGTAAAGGCTGGGACAAAAGTAAAGTTAAGTAAAAATGGAGAAAATAAGTGATTAAAGAAGTAAAAAATTCACACTTTGTTGCTACTAGTATTTGTGTATTTTGTTTGTATATCTAACAACAGCAGAAGCTGCCTAAGAACGGAATAAAATGAACTGGGGAATATTTGACTAGGAATTACAATGAGAAATCATTCGTTCGTTAGCGAGACAAAGAGTAAACAGCCTGTCTGACTCCCAGTTTAACAAACGATTTGATGAGCAATAAAATGAAGAACTCATCCCCTTCTTAATTAAAACCAAATCAAAATGAATTACTTTGTTAGACAAATTAAATCCACCACTTCTTAGTCTATGTTACAAATTTCAACGATTGCTCAATGAAGTGGATATTGGTAACCTATTTAAAGCTCTTAAATTCATTCATTCACGACACAAAGAGAATATACAACATAAGCTCGCTCGTTTCATTTTTAAAATGGCAAAAACATGTTATAAATTTATTGGAAACTTATTCATATAGATTCAGTAGCTCAGTGAAATATATTTTAAAGGAGGAAGGCAGGCATCTTTAAACAGATTTCCAAAATAAATCAATATGTGTTAATATAGATCTATGGAAAGATATACAGAGATCGAAAATACGTGATTTATAACTATTTGCATATACTGCAATTCAATTCCTGTTTCTTCATTTATTAAAATTTTAATAAAACTTTTACAATTTGAAATTAACCTTCTCAGCTCTGGCAAAACCAAAACCACATGGTCAATCATTTGTGGCCAATTTTTTGGTTATGGAATGGTAAATTTATTAAAATGGAGAAACGGAGCCCATATGACATCAAATTTCATATGTAAACTTTGAGTGTGCCGAAATACGCCTGTCTAGAAACCGAAATATTAATGAGAAAGCAATACGATCCAGTAATCCTAGGGTCTAAAAATTTGCATGGTTGATGAATTTGGTCAGATATTTATAGCATCAAAATTTCAGTTCGCATATGAAAGAAATATGTTCTAATAAGAACATACATAAATATGAATTTGATTTTGTATGGGAAGGCCCCCTCCTAATAGACCAGTGGTTCCCACAATAGTCAACTTCTGCTGATATGTCAGTTTCTAGTTTAAAAACTGAGGGACTAGATTGCATATATACAGACGGACAGGCGGACATGTCTTAACTATTCGTCTATTGAAGCTGATCAAGAATATATGTATATACTTTATGTACAAAACCTGACAATATTAGAATGGTTTATGTGACATTTAATATGTATTGAATACAATTTCTAGAAATACTATTTTTCAAGACTTAATTTTAGAAAATAATTGAGCGGTTCTCAAGGCGAGGCGTCGTTATACAATAGTATAAGTATGAACTTTTACTTCCTCAGATATGTTTTGATGTTGTAGTGGAAGAACATAACAGACTACCTTCGTGAGCTTCTGATGTCTCCTTTAAGTTATGTTTTGGTCATGACAAAGTGATTATGACCAAATGTATAACTGCTTTGCTTAAAAGATATATACTTAATATATGTAGATTTGGTAACCTTAGTTATTTGTTATACAATAAAATACCCAAAAAACAACACAATGCATGGTAACACTAGTTGTTGTTATTACTATAATATTTCAGTATAGAACTAATTAATATATTTTTAGCTTTTATTTAGGGCTAGTTTTTGCTCTCAACTATGTAACAACCATCAACCAACCCCTTGCACTTGTTGGCACTAGTTAACTTTTGCATCGCAAAACTCTTAAGTGATAACTTAACATAAGTATTAATTATGAAATATGAAAATTGTTACTATTTTTAACCCAAACAACATTTTTAAGTGCACTCAAAGTAGCTACGTCCAATTAGCATTTTAAAATTTCTAACTACCATACTCGCATTTACAGAATTCATAATTCTTTCGAATATTGAAATAAAACTAATTTACCAACTTAACATGTTTGTCCTTCTAAAGAAGAATGAATAAATGGAAATGAAAATGGAAATGAAAATGAAAATGCGAATGCGAATGAAAATAAAAATGGATTTTAAGAAGTCATAGAACAACAACAAGAAAAATTCAATTGGATTTAACTTTAATGGAAATTTAATTTACTGTTGATTTAGGCTAATCCAAGTTCTTTATTCAATTCAAATTAATTTTTTGTTGGATTACAGAGAATTACAAAGTTTTCATTAACAAATTACAAAGGATTGTTATTTCTTTGAGGTGATTTCTCTCTCTTTCTTTCTCACTGACCTTTATAATTAACTGCATTAACACAGAATAAATCCCTTTTTAAGTGACCCTGATTTTGTAATTTGATTTTCAAATTTTAAATAAACCAAGAGGAAAATTAATTAACTTTTTTCTTGTTTCTCTATATGGAATAAATTACCGATTTAAGGATTTCAAGAGGCATATCAATCCATAATGACAGAGCAGAAGGAGGAATAACAATCATAACAACGTGCAACAAATTGGTTTAAATTCAATTTAATAATATTTGTGGTTCAGATTCCGACACTCTGTCACTCAATCACTAATCTACACCACTCCACCATAGAGATACTTTATGTAAAGTCGATACACAACATATTATACACACACAGTATGAAAATAGAATCATAAGCCTGAGTGGCTATCGATTTTGTGGCGATTTAAGGGAATTTGTTAGCTTACGGAAAAATAGGAAAAAAAGAAACAAAAATACCGATACCAATACCGAAACTGAAACAATGTCGAAAAAAGGGGATCAAGGATAATCAGCCATCAACCAACAAGTGAAAGTAAAGTCCAAATCCATAACAACCGAATAGAGGAAAGGCAAAACAAATGTAGCATTTAATATGTTTGCGCTTTTATGGTGTTTTGTTCTAAAGAGGACCAAAGAATGAAGCTATCAGAATAAAACACACATGTGTGTATTCACGCCCTCTAAACTGGTTTATTTAACTTTCCTAATGAGAAGAAGCAGCAGCAAGACAATGGCATGAGTTCAGTCGGTCAGTCAGTCGCACAGTCAGAAATACGAGTATAATAATGATTGTTAAATAAGAAGGAAAATATAAGAAATAGGAAAGTATTGTGGTGGTTGCCTGGTGTCCTTTTTCAATGAAACCCGAGCGGAGCCTTACAATAAAATTATATTAAGAAAAAGTTAAGTTTTTTTTTGCGGTTGGAAGCGTGCTTGGTTCCCAAAGCCTAAATGGACACTTCATTTGTAAAATAAGACATTTTATGTCACACATCAACATCATTATTATCATCATCATGCGTAGTTTGTCTATGTACGGGTCAAAGTATAAAACTGCTAAAATAACAAACAAAAAAACAGACACAAAGGAAAAATCCAATGAATGAGAAGAAAAAGTTGTTTAATTTTTTCCACTCGAGCACTTTCACTGTTCCAGTGCTGTCAATGAACATGACCATTAACCATTGCGTGTGGAGATAAATGTTCACATACTTTTACACATTTTCCTCCATTCAGTTCAGTTAAAGTTTTTCGGCTTCACTTTTGGTTTGAATCTTTTGTTTTCTAGCAAAAACCAAGCAGACAAGAGAAAATATACTTGGAAAAGGACCATGACATCAGAATGTAGACAATTTTATGATCGACAGCAGCAGAAACGACCGCTTCTTTATTTCTTTATTAAAAGTCTGTTGTGACGATTATGTCGATATTCCCCATGGGATTTTTATGGTGCAATTTTTATACAATGTACGATAACATAGTCAAGGGACGATGGATAATGGAAGACAAGCAACTGTTCGCCATTTTTCGATGAAATTTTGCAATTTATAAGAACAAATGAATGTAAAAATACAAATAAATTATAATTAGAGCCCCAGGTAAGAAATTTCTTCAATTTTAATTCTTTTTTAAAATAGCTGTAAGTATATTTATGGTAAAGTGCCTTTAGCCTCAATAAAATTTAATTTTAAGATCAAATGCCAAGGTTACTATTATTCTACTATTTCTATTTAAAATGCTGCGTTAATAATTTATTGTATTTTACTTACACTATTCTGAAATTGATAAAATCAACATCAATAACGAAATGGCAAGAAAGACTTAATACAAATAAAAATGGATAGGTCAGTAGGTAGTAAGTAGGTGATGCCTCAGGTATTGCTTCTTTGTCTTTGTTTTGCTTTTGTTTGTTTTTCTTATTGGTTTCCTTTATTTAATTGCAGTCATCGTGTAAATACTTAGTATAGTAAATAAGAATAGAAGAAAAACAAAAAAAAAAAAAAAGTGGGGAAAAGAAAAGAAAAGAAAAAAAAAGATAAACATTTGATTCACTAGCAGCTCAAGGATAATAAATAGCAAAAATGGTGACAATATTCAAAGACTTTTACTTTCGCAACAACGGAAAACTTCTTGCAAGTTCAAGTTTGCTTACTTAAGGAGATTCAACATAATCCAGAGAGAAAGAAAACTTACTCATCGAAAAAAATGGAAAAGAGAATATTTATTTTTGGAAAGTAATGGAAATAAAAATCCTTTTTATAAACTTTACAGCTTCTTCTATTGGTTTAACAAAGGATAAGACTTTTGCCATTCCGACACTTCACATAAAATCAACAAAAATGGCAAAATGAATGCATCTAATTAAAAAATAAAACAAAACAGAATAAAATAAAATAAATAACAAAAGAAAGTAAAATGGAAAGACTAATCCTTACCCTCTTCAATATGACAAAAGATACTCGTACTTGCAACAAACAATGAATGACAAAGTTAACTTACAACCATAATAATAAATTACAATAGCATAAGGAAAATCATATAAACGAATATGATTTCTTTAGGAAAAACTTCTATGGCAAACAACAGTATCATCATACACCGATTCACATTATATAAAGTAAGTATTCTCATTTTCATGAAAAGAATATAAACTTTAGAAATGAGTGGCCCATCTTCAGTTTTTATTGTGTTCTGGAAACCAAAAAAGGAAAGGGGAAAAGGATTGGCAAATACAGAATTGTGTATTGTTTGGCTTATGTGCACAAAAGGATTGAGAACTTAATTTGATTTTTCATTGATATTAACTTGACAATTGAAGTGTGCTCATGCTTTAGTATATCAGTGTCTGTGTGTGTGTATGTATCTGTATTTTTGTATAATGCACACACAAATTATAGGATGCGTCATCTAGTTACAGGATGCGTCATCTAGTTGTATTAACTTTGAACAACATAAGTAGAAAAGGAAGGATAGTTTTAACCAATTTGTACAAATTGGTCTTTAACTTTTAATTTGGAAAATTATTCATGACTTTACATTAAAATTTATTTTTATGTCTTAAATTCTTATGGGCATATATATTTTTGAAAGTATTGATAACTAGATGAGGCATTCATTTTTCTATTCTACTTTTTCAATTTAGTAAAAAAGGAACTGAAAATGTTTAAAGTACGAAAAACTTACAACAATAAACCAATCGGCGACATTAGATTTCTGATTGTTATTGCCATTCTTGTTGACACCATTACGTGCGCTCCAATTGGGGTTGTTATTGTTTTTCATAACAGAGATCGGCATCATTTAGGAGTCAGTTACTAAGAATCATTTCTTTTATACAATATATGTAAATATTAGTTTATAATTATATTTATTTATCTAAGTTACTCTATTTAAGTTTATTTGTTTCATTTAGAGTTGTTTTCTCTTTTTTCTTTCTTTATTCAGTGTTTTTTTTTTTTTTTGTTTTTTTTTGTTCCATTCAACTAATACAACAGAAAGGCACATTCATTTCTAATAGGCATAGCTTTGTTGCATACAGTTAAGTAGAATAAGTTATTTTGTATTGTGATGGAGATAAGTTAGACGATTATCTAATTTTATATATATTTTTTTTTTATTTAATTAATATTTTACAAACATTGATTATTAAAAGAAGTTTATTAATTCTATTGGTAATTCGATTGGATCCTTTCAATAATATTAACATGAGTAAAGAAATTTATATAAAATTATCACAATAAAGAAATTGAAGGAACATTAAAAATCTATTGATGTTATTTGCATATCAAAAATTAAAGCATTCAGTTAAAATATCGCCACCAAGTCGAACATGAATTGTACGTACATTTTTATTCCGAAACTAGATTTGTGACCATATTCCTTTGATTTAGATCCTTGTGACTTCTCCTTGATTTCACAGTAAAAGTTTAGTTTTTGTTTTTTTTTTAATTATTAAGACTATCCAAATAGTGAGTGTTCTTTGAAGGCTAACTAACATAACATAACTAAGTGGACCCTGCATTTCAATCACTATTAAATTATTGGATTGTAACAATTCTGTTTCTTAAACTTGGTACTAGCTTATTTATACACAGTTAAACCATGGACTAGCAAGCTGACCAAAATTAATTTGTTTTTAAGGTGCTGAAGTGGGTAAGAGAAGCTTTGCATTTCCATGGACTAGCGAGCTGACCAAAATTAATTTGTTTTTAAGGTGCTGAAGTGGGTAAGAGAAGCTTTGCATTTCTTGGTTTGCAATTGCAGTAAAAGATTGCAGTAAGCTCAGCAAAACCCATACAATAGCAACAATAAAAGCTTTAAATATTACAATAATTGATTGATATCATCCAAATCAGAAAGAACATTACCCTGATGGCATGTTTGCGAAACAACGCAAATTTCTTTTAATGATTAGAATCAATAATGCTGATTTTTCAATGATCTTCATAGTCTGAAAGATTTTGAGGTCTATTGTATTGTTAGATTCCTGGCATGTTTTAAAAAACCTTTTGTAGATATAAAATTATAATTTACGGAGGTAACAATTCTGATTTCGCTACCGATATGTCACCTGCCGATTATTTATTGATCGATCATATAGAAATCTCGTTACTTAAAAGTTCAAGCAGAGATAATGAAGATAAAGATCCTGTAAAGTTATACAGACCAAAAATTAGATTTTCACGGTTGCCTGGTTTTTGTGACAAATTGACAAATTACAGAAGCAAAAGAAAAGAAGCCAATGTCGCACATCCTGTGCAAGAAATAGTTGTTGGTATTGGCATCGCCTGTTAATCGGAATCGGTATTCGATCGCAAAAAAGGTAAATCATTACATCTCTTATATTTACAATATAAATATGATACGATATCAATTTCAATTCAATGAAGATATCAATTTACAGTTGCGTTTTCGGTTTCAACTTGGTAACTTGGGTTACAAATCTATTTTGACATTTTTAACTTGCGCTCTGAATATCGACAAGTTGGACGCGGTTATATTCTAATTTAATTTCCTTTTTTACTCTTCACATAGAGAAATAGTATAAGAAGTTATCCATTCTCCTTCTTCTTTTATATCATCGCCTCATATTTTTTGGTATTTTAAAGAACTTTGCTCAAGGTTATTCTTAGAAAATATTTAAACTTGTTTTCATAAAAATTAATTATGTTATTTTGTAATTTAAATATCCATAAATTAAATTTAAATTATTTATTTATATCTTATTATTTTGAAAAAGTTCAAATACACTTTTTAAAATTATATAATAATATTTACTGTAGGTATAATATTTATTGAAAGGATCCAATCTCTATATATAAATATATATATATATTTTATATATAATATATTATATGTATGTAGATACACAGATGCAACTATAACTAAACTCCCAAAAATAATACAATAAAAATTTATTACTCACAATAAACAATTTAAATATTTTACCTAAGACTTTTCTCTTTCGAAAAATCCTGTTTTACTATTATTTTTGTATTTTATTTATTAATTCGTTTATTAATTTACTCGTTTATTTATTTACAAATTTATTTGTTTATTCTTTTATTTATTATTACTTTCTTTTTTTTTATATTTCATTTAATTTTGTTGTTGTTTTATGTGACTATAAGAATTTACATAAAGTTTTTTTTTTATTTTTTTATATTTAAAATTTGAAACATTTGGTTTTTATATAAATAAATATGCACAGTCGAAGTTACAGGTTCAGTTGATTAATTATATAGGTATATCATCTGTATACATGTTTTTTTTTTTGTTTTATATAGTTAAGATTATTATTATTTATTTTAACATTTATTTTATTTTTATTAATTGACACAGTGAAGGTTTTTTTTATTTTGTGTTTTGTTTTTACTTTATTTTTTGGTTAAAAAGCCATTTGCATTTAAATATACAATACAATTTATTGGTTTATAAATTTCCGATGCGTTGTGGCATACTTATATTTAATTAAAGCCATTACCAAGTTTATTCCATTTTTGGTTCTATATTTACACTTAAATTCTACTTAGAACAACAAAAGTATGTTATTTTATTTTCACTAAATATTTTTCACTTTTATTTCATTTTAAAATGATGCACAAAATGTTTCCAAAATAAATCTCAATTTTGAGAAAGGAGCAACAGCACACAGTCAAATTGAAAATTCTATAATTTTGTTTTTGTTTTTTTTTTTTTTTTATTATATTTTTGGTCCACACAGTTAAGGAGTTAAGCTTAAGTTAAGTTTATACAATACAATATTTTACACAAGGAGTCTATGACGAAGATGATGATTTATTTTATCAGTACAAAAATAATAAGAAAATAATGATGTTGTGGATTATTGTTGATAAAGTTGATTAAAGCAATTTGGTCCTTTTGCTTGTATTTATTAATTGTTTCCCTTAAAATTTCATTTTTGTGTTTCTTTTCCAAATGCTTAAAGCTGAAAATTCATTTTTTATTTTTAGTGTTTTGTTCTTGAATTTTATTTAATTTTTTTTTTTTTATTTTTTCGTTTACTGAAAAAATAAAAATTTAAATTAAATTACGCTCGACTGTTCATCGACTCAAAGTGAAAATGAATCCATTTGTTGCCCCCAAAACTGGGAGTGGGACAATCAAGTTGATGACTTCTTCATGACTTCTTAACAGATACAGAAAACAAATTTCAAAAACCCAAAAGAAAAATACATTAAATGACATCCCCATAAAACGTACTATTGTATACTATGGTAGTGATGTACTTTAGACAACGATGACATTCACACAATGCAGACGAAGTACGAGTAAGTATTCGTTTTGATATCTGTTGGTTGTTTTTATTGTAAGGAAATCACCGCAAATGTCATAACATTTTCACAAAAAAGGACATGCTGAGTTGGTTTCTATTGTTGTTGCTGCCACCATTGCTCCTGATGTTCTTGTTGTTTGTTGACTATGTATCTGTGTAGTACTCATTTAAATGTGATTTGTGGGAAATTAAAGCGAACTTGACAACTCCTCATAAAGTTCAAAATGATGATGACAGCAAAACATTGTGAGCATTTCAAGGAAACAATCCTTGATAATTTTAGTTTAATCAAATCATGTTGAATTAAATCAACGCCAAGCTTTCCTATTCACTCATTCACTTAGTCACTTTGTCATTGTATCATTTCACATAAACATTTTTATTCTATACAAAACTGCTTAAAATGGTTTCCTTTGGTTGTCCTTTTACACATAAACCATAAACTAACTAGAAAATCAATAAAGTGTGGCAAACTCATCATTATGCTGGCAACATTTTTATGTGTTACCAAAAAATTGAAAGAAACTGTAAAGATGATGTCGGAAAAGACTACACTTACAATATGCGCTTGACAAGTCAACTGATGCAGTCAAAATATCAAGCTATGCCTCGTCTAACATATATTTTGTAGTCTTTTCATTTTGATTTTTGCATAATTCACATCTACATTTACTCCACTTCTATAGACACGTCCTTTTCTTTTTATGTCATGTTCGATTAAGTGGCTACAGTCTGCAGTCATCTAGTTTTCAGTTTCTTTAAATATTTTATGTGCAATGTGTGTGTGATGTGTGATGTGTAGATAATGTGCTGCACCACCTCAAACTCAATTTTCAATTGCAGTTGCCAGGGCATGCAACGAATCATGCTGCCATAATGCGGATGTCAACATTTTCTTTCTTTTCATGCATTTGATTTTACTTCACTTTATTATGACACACAAAACAAAACAAAAAAAACTAAAGCAAGCACACATAAACTCAACCATTTTGACATTTAAGAAATAAAGTAAAATTGGGAAAAGGGAAAATATCTTTTAGACACTTTTTCACATTTACGAAATTGAATTTTCTTCTTTCTTTAAGCAACTTTTCTTGCAAAAAAAAAAAAAATGAACTTGAATTCAAAAAGAAAACTATCGTAATATTTAATTTTAACTTTTCCGATTCTGCACAGTGATATTCTTTTTCTAGTTCTCTTCCAATCAAAGTAAACCACAAACCAACGAAACACATCAAGAGATTTAACACACAATACTAAGCTACCTCTGAGGGCACAAAAATACCATAAAACAAGTAACCACTCGGGATAAATAACATCAAATACAATCAAAATGAAGAAATCTCATCAATTTATTTTCTTTGCTCATGAAAATCAAAAACCAAGACACCATTAAACCATACAAATACTAAAAGTAAAGCAAAAGGGAATCTCAAAAGTAAAAAAAAAAAAAAAATTCAAATGAAATGGAATGAAATGAAGAAAAATTCTTCTTCTTTGTTTTTACACTTTTAACATTTCAAATTGTTTAGACTGAATGTTGGGATTTTTTGTTGTAGATGGGATTAAAGTGCGTATACGTAATGCATGCTTACAAGTCAATCAGAATTTTTAGTTATTGTAGTTGGTAGCCTTACATACACAAACACACACACAAACACATTTAGATTTATGTCATATATTGCATTTTCAAGTGTCACCGAATATCAAAGCACAAATGTAACATATATTGATTCACTTCCTTCTTAAGAATAAAGAACAAAAGGCTAATCCCACATTCATTGTAAGTTGAGTGAAGATTTCCTTGATTTCATTTATATTTAATTTCTATTCTTAGAATTATTAAAAGATATAAAAATCTCAATAATGTTATTCTAAAAAAAAATGCAAAATAAATAAATAATGAAATCTTATTCACTTTGGTTACATTTTTATATTAAAAATCATTTCAAGAAAATTAAAAACCTCTCTTAGTTCTACTGTTTCACCACATTAATCAGATATCATTTCTTCTGGTTACTTTTATTGATTGTTTCGATTGATGTAGAATGCCTTCTTTGTCTGGCCTTCACTCATCAAAAATTGGCAAGTTATGATTTTGGACATTTTTTTTTTGTTTTTTATTCTTTTGTATAGAGAAAAAGAAAAAAGTTGTCACTTTGAATTTAAAATATGTACTTTGTAAAAAAATTTATTGTTTCCCATTTTCCAAAGCAAAGTTTTTCCACACCCAGTATTACATCTAAATTTACCTAAATCAAATAAAGCTGCACATTCATCATCTTATTGTATCTAACAAAATAAGTCCCAGTAACTAAACAAAAAAAAAAAAAAAAATAACTAAACTTTGTTGATGAACAAAGAAAATTATTTTGTATTTCATAAATTATAAATTTAAGAAAAACGAAAATGATGATGAAAAAGGACGCGGACAACAACATAGTAAATAAATAATAATTTTAAGTAAAGTCATGACATTTCACGAATAAAAGCACACAATTTTAAAAGCAAAGAATACAAAATAAGAAAGATCAAAAAGAAAACTTGTAAAAAGCCTGCCGCCCATTAATCATAAGCAAAAGGAAAATCTTGTAAAATGAGGCAAATTTTAGAACAAAAGGAAATAAAACAAAAAATTTTTGAAAGAAAATAAGAGAATCTTTTATATGAATATTAACTTTGTTATCCATGATGAGACTACAAGTGTGGCAATTGCATTCAAAACTATGAAAAATAATAAATGAACATGAAAGAAAAGAAAAGCTGCAAAATTGAATTGAACTGAGAAAAAAAAAAAGCGACCAAATGTCAAAATTAAAACTGTCCCCATTTACATTAATAGCTGGAAGCTCACTTACTTTGGGCCAAAGAGGAGAACAATACTATGACAACAAGAGAAGACAAATTTGAAATATACAAGCATAGGGTAAAGAGTGAGTGGTGAAAGTGAGTGTAGTAAGTGACTAACTGAGAGACTCTTGGTACAATTCTATTCAATTTGGGCCAACCATGGACTGTGTTGAAACTGCTGCAAGTAGAGAAATTGTGTCGAGCCCCAGCAATGTTTTTTGTATAATTAAAATACTCGAGTGAATGACCGACCCCCAGACCTAGGAACTTCAACAACAATACACAGCTTATGAACTTCTCTTGGCTCTGGCTGATGATGGTGATAATGCCACGTTGGCAAACTGTGTATGCAAGACGCCTCTTGAAATAACATGAAACAATAACCAAGACAACGTGACTGACCACCTCAGAGAATGTGCCACTCTCTTCCAACTACATAATATTGTATGCCGATGGACATTATATTGTACGAGTATATTTTATATTTGTTGAATGAATAAAAATGATTTTTGTTTCATTATTTTATTTTAATTTTAATATCTTGACTTTCTTTCCCACTTTCCTTCTAAATGCTCGCCTTTTTGTCTTCATTGGCTTTGTTTTTTCTGTCTTGGATTAATCAACATCAGAAACCAGAAGTCAAATGGCAGCAATAAGCCGTAGGATCCGGAAATAGTGAGAAGCAATTTACTTTGTTTTGCGACATTTACTATTATGTAAAAGTTTTCAAACAGTTTAAAATTTAATACAACACTCTTTCTCCTCTAAGCCCCGTTTCAATTTCATTTCATTTATAAAATTCAACAATATTTTATTCATTATGCTGCACCACGACGTCGCATTTCCATTGGGTTGCTATTTGGCATACTTCCGGCATCCCCATGTCTCTTGGCAGAAAGAAAAGGAGCCGCCACTTAAAGCCAAACAAATTGTTGCCTTTTTCCTTTCATTTCGTTTTCGTTTCCCTTTAAGTACTTTTCTCAGTGATTTCAATTTGAATTATCAAAGAAATGAATGAATGAGTGCAGTAAAAAAACAGCTATTTATATTTTGCATAAATTGAAAGTTTCTCGGGATGAATTTATATGGTTTCAAATATTGCTTTCCTTTCTTCCTTACTGACTTTACGTTACTTTATGCAATACATGCTGCAGCTTTCTGTTGAACAACTTGTTATACGTAGTTTTGTTATAGCAGAGTGAAAAATGTCAATGACACGTGACATCGAATAAATGCCCTCTCAAATTAGTTTTCTGTGAATGTTGGCAATCGGAAAATGGAGAGCCATCACACTTATTGGCTAACGAAATTAGCAACATCACTTCGCAATGGTGGTCACATAGTCATCGCTTTCTCTGTGAATTACCATGATGGCCACTTCGCTTAGGTTTAGGTTAAGGGTTTCGTTGCGGTCTACGCCATGTATGTATGACAGTTACTTTTATGAAATTTGTATATTTTTTTTTTTTTTTTTTATATTACTTACTATAGAATAATATCCCTCTAAAGAGCTATGTATGGTATGTAGCATGGTGACATGGGAACTAGAACTTTAGACAGACAAACATTCACTTAGCCATCCTTGCATCCAATGGTGATGGTAAATATGACATAAACGATGCATTTCACTTTTGGTTGAGCTTCATTGATGTCTGCACAAGTACAAGGACTTTTAGTTTGGTAGAAACTTTTCCAATTTTACTTCATGTCATCAAACTAACTAACTACACTTATGCTTTACCATAACATTGTATGTATATGTTCAAGTATCAATGTATCTGTGAATGTATCATTGAAAAAAGTTTCGCTAATATTTATTGGACATTATTGATTTTATTGACTATAAAGCTTTACATTTTCACAAGAGACATTCATGTTTAGCATGTTAAATGGCACATCCGCTGCCACTCAACTAAGTTAATTTAAAATCTTATTTAGATGATATTCAGGATGTGCAGTAACATCAGTATTAGAATCAGTATCAGTTATAATTGTGTAAGGATACTTCATACACAAACACTAAAGGTAAATTTAAGGCACATGCTGCGTATGATGAATGCTTCATCGTTTTATCCAAAACTAAATCACGTAGGATGAAGAGAAAGAGAAGCAATATAAAGCAAAGCAAAGGAAAACAAACGATGTGTATAAATAGCGATTGTTGCGCACGGAATTTCAAACAGTTGCCCTACTTCAAGTTAACAAAGCTAAGAAAGACAAGTTTACACTGAGAGAAAAATGTTTATTGTTTCATATTAAATTTCAAACATTATGAAAATGTTGGCATGAATTGAGGCCAAGATAGTATGAAAACAATACTCTGAGACTAAATTAAATCCTAACAACTCTAGCTAAACATAAAAATATACTCATTGTCATCTTATGTTATAGCCAGGGCAAAAAACTTGGCTGATAGATTGTTTTTTGAACCAAAACACTTCAAGTTAATGCAATGAAACTATATATCACATAACAACCTTAATGACTCAAATCATTCGCAATCGAACTAAAGCAATTTATCCGCAAATCTGGTATAAATCGGATCTAATCTTTGATCAAAAGAAGTGTCAAAGTTAAACTTAACAAAATTTTTCTGATATTTCTTTCAGTGTTCAGTTTAAAACGTTTATGACACAATGAAAGATACTGCTGCATCAAAATGAAAGCAAAGAAAAAATCTGAGTAAACTTCGATTGGCTCAAGTCAAGCTGCCATCGTTCTCATACTCATCCTTACCCACATCATCCACATCATCCACATCTTTGTCTTCATCAGTTGGTGTCGACTGACTACCCACTGAACGTGTCACGAGCACTTGAATGAAGCATGCAGCAATTAAGCGAAATTGCTTGTGAAATTCTTTCGTTTTAGTCTGGTTTTGGCTTTGGCTTTGCATTTTAGTACTTTTTGTTTTCTGTTTTTATTTTCCTTTCTTTTTTTTTTTTTTTGCAATATTTTGTCGTTTCATGCGTAAAGGTGAGGCGCTGAGATAAACGCGAAAACAAACAAACAAACAAGCGCAAACTCCACCACATAAGCCAAATGCGGAATGTCGTTTCATAACAACAATTTGCAACAATGTTGTGCCATGTTTTCATCCATGACGTGACGTATTTTGTTGTGTCATGACGTGACGCAATGCCACCATATCGGTTAATGTCGTCAGTTCAAGTTATTTGCGAAAGCCAAAGCAAAGCGTGAATATTTTCAAAAAAGGAGAAAATCATACAGAAATATCACATTACTGGTGCCGAGATTTGAAATTGAACATGCAATGGCATAACGAAAGAACAGGATATGTCAGCGGAAACTAACGAGTTCGACTAAGTGGCAGCAGCACAACAGCACAAGCAAGTGGATCATGCATCAGTGAATGCAGGTGAGACTCCATCCAAGTGACGGAAGTGACTGCCATGAAGCTCGTTACGAATGTAAATAACCGAACTGTAGTTAAACTAAGAATGAAACAGACTAACTGGCAGACAGACAGACAGACAGACACAAACAGTTAAATACTCGTATAAAGAAGACAACTTGGGGAACTGCATGTCGGAAGGAGAAGAGGTTGAGAAAGATAAATTTTAGTATCTTTATGAATGGTTGCACAAAGAGTGATGATGAATACCTGATTTAAGTATGGAAACTTATCTTTTTGAGCATCTCCAGCTTAACTTTAACTATATATTATTATTATTACTACAATTTCCTTTTGATAAATTTAAACGATTCTTCCTAGGGTACTAAAGGCATTCTCTTTATGTGATTGTATGCAAGCAAGTACATAGGGAGTATGTACGATATGTCTGAAGGAAGTATCTGCGTGTATGCACTCAATGCATCGATGTGCATAATAAAAAGTTATGATTTTTTTTTTTTTTTATATAACCTTGGATGATTTACCAGTATTTTGATGGTATTCCATTCGAACAATGAAGAATAAGAGAACAAATGAATGAATAAACGGATAAAAAATAAATAATAAAAAAAAAAACTAGTACAAATGACAAAATCGTTGCGCTGGAAATTGATAGCAATGAATACACGTATAAAGAAAAAAAGTGGAAAACCAAAAAAAGACTTTAACAATATAAAAGAACCAGCAACAAGAATTTTACTTGAATTTCACACAAAATTCCATACTCTTCATGATATTGTACAATAGTAGTTACAGACTCTTCCACATAGTTAGTTTTAGATTACTTAAAGTTCAACTAAATACTTTGTTTTAGTTTTCAATTAAAATAATAAGAAAAATGTCCATAGATTTCTTATAAATGTTTCATTGAAGAATGTATTTTTCTTCACCTATTTCTATAAAATTTTATTTGTATGAGGAAAAATTTGATCAAAAAGAATTTTCATTTCATTTTTTGCTACACATTGTATAAGATCTCTTGTTTCAGTGTATCAGATACTGAGAACTACAAATTCTATGATATCCGGCAAACTTAATAATATCTTTCAATGTCACATTTGGGAAACACATTTTTCCTAATTTTAAATTTTGCTCTTAAATAATTTTCATAAATAAAATTATTAGAAAATTTTTAATGCTACAAGTCCAAAATAACTATGACATCCCATGTTTTTAAATGTGATTGGTCTTAGGCGATGCAATCACACAATCAGTTAAAATATTATAAACTATTGGATATGGAAAGATTGTGTTGTCTATAGACTTGAATAATTTGGTGCATAAATAGATGGTTTAAAAAAATATTCATTCATTCTCTGAAAGAATGTTCAGCATATCATAGAAAAGGTTCTCAGTTTCAGAGAAAATTTCTAAGACTCTGTCTAGGATAAAGAGCAACCTACCTAATCAAAATAAAGCACAATAATGCAACCATGGCTATAAATTTAATAAGAAAAACCATAATATTTCTGTTTACTTAGTATTTGGACAACTTCTATTTAAATAAATTTTATCTCTCTAAAATAAATATAAAGTTTTCTACAAACTTTCAACTTAACATACCAATATTTAGTATCATCATTTAATTTACCATCAATTTTTAAGAATATATCTACATTTTTCTTTTATTTTTTAGTGTATTATAATATTATACAAACATCATAGCAAAATAACAATACCAAACATTTGTTGTGTAAAGGATTTCAAAAACTGACAAGAATAATGGCAAATGAAAGCATGGAAGAGAAAATAAAGCCAAGAGGCTTATCACACCACTATATCATACACCAAATTTTATGCATTTTATTATAAAACGATGCATCATGCCGCAGCATTCTATGGCATGGGTTTGGTAAACATATTTTCTTTGAAGTTTGACATTCCTCCCTCGACTTTCGTTTAAATTTCCTTTCTTTTTAGATATTTCTGAATTTATGTGAATGAAGAAAAAATTCCATTGAATTTGTGATTTTTTTTAAGAAAATAATACAATAAAATATAAAAATATATCAAAGGTGAAATATTTTCATATTGACTTACAATTCATTTTGAATTAAAGGAATTTGTAGTTGAATGTGTAAATTTTTTATATTTTTATTTTATCACATGAAAAATAAATTAGCCATTAAAATGTCAGTAAAATAATTATCGAGAAAGTGTTCATCGCAATTAACAAGCAGAATCAATACTAATTAATTGATTAATTAATTAATGCATTCAATTTAAACACAATTCTATAGTAAGTTAATGGTTGTACAAAGAATTATTTTACATTATTTATAATCAGAAGTGAGAGAAAGAAATTGGCATGGAGTAAAGGAAGAATGATGGCAACTTTAAGTGGGTAGTAGCATATTCACTTTTCACTGAAAATTTTTACCCCTTGACAGTTGTTTATGATGTCAAGTGTACTGAGGGTTTCAGCAAAATTATCTTGGTCTATGCTCGTAAGTATGCAACACGAAGTGAAGTGATGCTGTGCGCTGTTTTACACGGCACTTCAAACATCCATGCACCATGCAGCATGTAGTATGCTTTACTTTCACAAATTAAACACTTAAATATGTATGGGAGAAATGTACTACCCTACTTATTGTGACTTCAGAGTGAAGTGCATCACTTATTCTTACATAAGTATAGGACATAGGACTCACTCTTGTCAACATCTTCTAGACAGACAGAGAGTACTACAATATAGCACACACAGTCACATCTATTATGGAACTGATTATGAAAGTCACTCTTTTATGTAAATAAAGCCATGCAATCTTCTTTGTATGGTTGGTTTTTGGGCTACCTACCTATGTGAATTTATACTTAGAATCTAAATTCCATGTTGGATTAATTTCATGCAACGACTCATTTGGAAGCCATTTACGTACATGAATGTTGGAAGTGGTGAAATTGCTGCTTCTTTGCTTGCTTGCTTGCTTGTTCGCTAGTTAAGAAGTTGTTATGACGACAAAAGTGACAAGTGTGTTTGTAGTTAAATTTATTACTTCTACTACTACTACTACCGACCTCAATGCGGTCGAGATGCATATAAACAAACTCTGTCATTGAATTTACTTAAAATTTTGAAAAGCTGCAGAAAATCAAAACTTTTATAAAGAGACAAAAATTATTAAAAAACAACCACAGAATCTGGTGATAAACAAAAAAAATAATATTCTGTAGTTGACCTTGTTGTTTTGTTACGAAAACATTGAGGTAGAAATCCTTCAAATATCTTTCAGTGAAATTCCTTTATATTTAATCAAATTAAAACTGAAATAAGACAACATCAATTATATCAATCAATTAAGTTTCACTGTTCCATACATCATACATACATACATAAGTGAGACAATGCTTGACCAATAATCATGTAACTAGGCAATATCATTAGAGCAAACTTTTCTTTAATTAACAAAAAATTTCATTACAATGATAGTGAAAATGAACAACCAACATTAATAAAAGCAATTCCTGTTGTAACACAAAACCTACTAACGTGAAATACTTCAACATCAACACATTGGAATATGAGAAGCCGTCGCAAGCTGGAAAGCTACATAAGAAAACAAAATGAATGAAAATGATTAAAGCTTGTAATTGGAGATAGTTAGAGTTTAATTAAATCACTGCAATAATTAAGTCTCATCTTTAATAATTAGCAATCAGCAATTAAGAATAAGTGGTGGCTTTATATGGAACATACAGTGACAAAAATGTTGTGTTCTCTAAGTCGTCAAATATTCTAAATGAAAGTTTTATTGAATGAATTTAGGTTCTAAGCAGTCTATGTGTTTCTTGACATAGGAGTCACTCTTGTCAAAATCTTCCAGACAGACAGAAAGATTAAAGGAGTAAAGTCTGCTTATCAGTTAAGAAATATTCCGAAGGAGAGATTCAGAAAGCGAACTTCAGTGCTTATCAGGCAACTGTGTTTCTAAATAGAAGATCATATATTTATTGTCAGGATGTAAAGACTGCCTTAGATGGTTTATACCAATTTCCAGCCAACTAATAAATTTAATGGTTCAAAGAAATTTTTCATTAAATTCATAGAAAATAACAACTCTTTGTGTAAAAAATTCAATTCTAAAAATTTGTGAATAAATTCAAAAAAAAAAAATTATAAAATTTACTCAATCAACTCTTGTCTACTTGGAATATTCAGTTATTCAAATGTTTATTAATATTTAATAAGAGACACAAACAATTTCCATCACTTCACTTCACTTTACTTTTTGTAAATCAAATAAAATTTGTATATATTTTTTTTTTTTTGTGTTTTAGAATTTTTGTTCGTTCTTGGCAAGTTTCAACATCTCAAACACATATTTTAGCAGTCAGCAATGAGTAATGGCAGGAAATAAAAATTAAATATGGAGTAAATTAAAGTGAAAACAAAATAAATTATTTGTTGTGCCCAAAGGAGCCCAGTGAGCTGAGCTAAGCTGCCAGTAACGACGTGAATAAATTCGGCGAAAATTTTAAATTTGTAATTTAAATTTTGTGCTAAGCCCAAGTTGATGACGGACGTTATTATACAGGAAAAAAAAAATATAAGACAATATTCTTTCTCTCTCTCTTCTTATGTAATGATATGGAAAAAAAAGCAATGTAAAGAATGAAACTAGACAAATTGTACAAGAATAAACAAAGGCACTGAGAGAGAGAGAATAAATTAAATTTTCAATGCATAAATCGACTAAAGTTTGACAAATTTAAATTTTATAGATACATTTTTACGTTTTCACTTTATCTATTTGTATTTAGTTTTTTGAGTTTTTGTGGAGGAAGTCATGTGTCATCATTTGAAATGGAAATAAATACTTTTTTAGTTTTACTTTTTTGCAATTAGAGTTTGAACTTTAAAACCTTAAATGAAATTTATTTTGAAAATAATTTCTTTCAAAATAAATTTAAATCACTTGTAATTATTATAAAATTACTGAAAGATTTAAAAGCTTTTGCAAAATAAATACAATAAAAAATGAAAATGTAATAATAAACAATTTTAAGTGATTAAGAGGCTTAGTTTTGCTATATTGTACTTTGTTCGGTTTTTCGTATTTATTTTGATAACAAATTTAGTTTATATAAATGCATTTTGTGTGAATTAATTTAATCAGAGGGTAAAATCAAAAGCTAAAAATATCTCTTGTGTTTGAAATGTCAACCGCAGTCATTCGCAGGCATTCAGGCATACAAATTTAAATTATTAATTATAAAATCATACACACACACTTATCACTTATCTTCCATACATGTATGTATGATTGTGTAAATGTATATGTCTGTATGTATGCCAATAACTGAGAAACTGAATAGTATCATATGCAACTTGAAGAGTTGAGTTACACTCATTCTACATTTAGAACAAATTCATTTACTGTAATTGGATGCCAAATAAAACTCAATTTATATTAATTCGGTGTCAGTTGAAGGAAATTACAGACAACACTATATTACAGCAAAGGACTAAATACTAGGGACATTTGATGGCAAGTAAAGACTCCAACCCAAGTAAGTGAGAAAGTAAGTTAAGTTATAGATGAGCATAAAATTTTTAAGTAAAACTTTTGGAGCTGCTTACGTTTAAATGTCCAAGGGCGGATAAAGGAATGGATTTTTAGATGGTTCATTGATTATCTGGGCAATCTACTTAGTAAAAAGTGTTTGGTTGGGTTTGAGATTTTCTTGGCATGCATGGAAGAATAGGATGAAAGTCATCAGCGCAATATCGACCGACACCTAAAAACTTAAACATTCTGACTGCTTTAATTCAATTAAGAATTTAGAATGGAATTATAAGACATGGAAAGAAAGTTAGACGGAAGAAAACGACAAAAAACAAAAAGGGAAAATAAAACCAAAATTATTCAAACGCAACATTGACCACGACAAAGATAAACTTAGCCACAAAATAGAACAACTCATAAGTAATTTGGCAATCACTCGACCATATCTAATGACATCAATGACTTTTTAGAGAATGAGAATTTTTCTTTAAAAAAAGAAAAACTTTTATTGAAAAGAAAAGGATGATTCCAAGAAAGGAATATATTTATATGAATAATTCGCTGGTATAGTAAGTAGTAGTATAGTGTTATATTTTCCAAAATATAAAACATAAACATCTCAAATATCATTATCTATATTTGTTTACTTCATTTCATCTTTATGTTTTCGTTTTCCTTTTCTTTTGTTCTGGATAGAACAACACAATTTAATTAATTACATAAATAATGAAATGTTATTCGAACGTAAATTCTTATTAAATGATTTTCTTTTCTGTTCTGCATTCTCCTTGTTTTTTTTATTTAATTAAAACGACAAATGTGTTGGCATAAGTGACATAGATAGAAAAGCGGAAGGTGTCGATGCCACGTAAGCCACTTAATTGATTCATGTGAATGTGTCGAGTGATCTGAAAGATTACAGAAAATACACACATTCACACACAGGATGTGATACACATTTGTTTATATTGTTGTTGTTGTTGTTGTTGTTGTTGTTGTTGTTGTTGTTGTTGTTGCTGCTGCTGTTGTTGATAGAAAAGATTCAATCTTTAACTAAACCTGCATGTCAATGCCAATTCCAAGGCTTATTCCAGCAACAATTTGCCTCAGAGAGCAAATCTTAAAATCTCTTTATTATAATTTATGCACTAACGGAAACTCCATTTGTCAGTTTTCACACGAAATTTAAGACCAACCAGTTTAATTGTTCTGCTGACACATGGTAAATTAACCAAAAAATGGCAACATCATCACCAGTGGATCCTATTTTTGGTGTTGAACACAAAATTCACGGCTCATTTAGATTTAAATTGCACCCCAACCAACATATTATTTATTAACAACAATTTCTTCCTTTTTTTTTTTTTGCTTTTTACATGTAAAACACAACAGCATAAGTTATTAAGATACACGCTCACACAAACTCACATGACACTCATGTGTAACAGGAGACCCACCAGCAACAAAAGCAGGAGCAGGAACAGGATTTACAAAACAACTCCACAACCGTTTGCCATAAGTGCTCACGTCAGGTTGTCATTAATTTTTGTTTTCATACTTAATTTCTCTTTTATTTTGCTTTTCTGTTTATCTTCCTTCATTCCTTGATTTTTTTTTTTTTTTTGTTTAATGTATGTAGATACAAAATAACAACAGAAACAACAGCGGCAGCAACAAATATAAAATTCGTTTTCAAGGATTTTGTTAAAATTTAAGTTCTTTAAATAAATTAGAATTGACTTGAGCCATGAACTCATGCGTGGGCCATAAGCCTTCATATTTCTTAAATAAATCCCACATAGAACACTGTGCAGAGTATCGTGGATTGACTATATTATTTCTTAGTTCTGTGTGGTTATAGAAACAAGTAAAAAAAAAGATGATTTTCTAAACAAATACACACATTTCCTATTCATATATTTTTCATATATCATTGGACTGGACATTTTAAGAAGTATTTTTTCTTTGACCTTTAAGGAACACAAAAGAATAGCAACAGAATGACTCAAACCTTTGACAAAGCAATTTAAGACACTCAAGTTCCCACTTTTGGGAATAAGACCACACTCAAATAAACAAATAAACATTTTTGTGTCTTTTCGGAAGGCAAATTTAAAATGTAAATATATAAACGATTGAGTGATTGAATGATTGACTTGAAGAATGAAAGTAAATGGCTCATGGCCATTAAATTGTTTCCTTTTTCCTTTTCCAATAATTCGATGAAATTTGTAACATTGTATAAAGAAGAAATTTATATTTAGAAAACAATTTCATGATCAATTTAGTGAATTGCATCAATATCATCATCATCATCATCATTGAAACAATGAAACACTGATACCATCTTTGAAAATCAAAATGCTTTGCACGTAGTTTGAGGAAAATCCTACAAATATCAGTGACAATGAGAAAATTACTGAACAAAATAATAATAAAACAACATTAACAGCAGCAGCAACAACAAGGACATAAGCAGAAGGAACAAAGAAACAATGTACATAGAATTACCAAAAATGAGCATTGACAATTGACAGATAAACCAGCAAACAAGCAAATGAATAGAATAAAATTCAAAACAACAGAATGGAAAGGAATGAAATTGAACGGAAGAGGGAAATGCATAAATGACAGTTGAAATGGAACATTGGCAAAAAGCCACTCACACACACACACACACATGTATTGAGTATATTTGCAAAAACATGTGTATATGTGTATGTAACAAAGAATAGTGAAACACTTCAACAAACGTCCAAAGAGGACAATGGAGATGGCAAAGACAATTTTCATTCTCATTCCCATTCTTATGCTCGACTGCAATTTAAATGTTCAGCTACTATTTTAGGCTTATTTTGCACAGTAAGCACATCATTGTAGACTGTACTGACTATTTTCCACATCAGATTGCACAATGAAAGGACGAAGGAACAAACACATTTGCCTACCATCCAATTGTCTTCTTCATGACTATCTGTTTACACATAGTATGTTTGTATCTTATTTTGCATATCACAGAGAACACACACTAATAGTCACACAAGTTTGCTTGACATTTGAAACAAAAACGTGTTGTTTTCTAATGAGTCTTCTTACTCAGTCCTTTGTGTTCACACAGATGCTTATGTTCTCAACAATTGTCTGACTTAAACAAAAGAAACGAAGAAAGAAATCCTTTTCCTTGTAAAATTGTAAATTATTTTGTCAATCGAATACATCAATATTATTTACTCAAAATTAGATTCTAAGTAATTTAATACAATTGTTAAATTATTGTAAATGAAACCTTTTTCTCACGTAAATTAAATCATAAATTAAAAATCAGCTCTAATTCAACCTTCTTGATTTCTTTTTTTATTTTGCAAATATAAGTTTGTCATGTAGTGGACTGTACACTTCATAAGGTATGTAGGTATTGCATAAGAATGAAACTAAATGTTCTCAAGAGTCACATTTGTAAGAAATGATTGATAGATAATTCTCGTACAATAACAATATGTATGAGAAAAGCGAATCACTTTTGAGAAACTTTATTATTGAAAACCTTTCGAAATACACAGATGAAAGCAGTTGACTGTTGACTGAATGAGATGCCACTGTTAATAGATAGTAAATTAAAAGAAATCTGTTAGCAAAATCTTATCATCGACACTGAAATGCAAAGATTTAAGTTCAGTTCAAAATATTTATTAATTTAAATTTGAGTTAGCTTTTGAAATAATAAATATTCATATCAAAGATCACATATCATTTATTAGAATTATGTATTGTATATCAGTTTTTTTTTTTTTCTAAGCAAAAATCGAATCAGAAATACAGAATTTTTTATTTATTTAATAATAAATTTAGAAATACAAATATTTAAATCTGCTCACAAGGAAAAGCAAGTTTTCCGATTTCAAATTACAGCCCAATTAATTGAAATTATTCTTCATTGATACTACATTTTGATATCTTAATGTATTTTTGTAATCGGCCTTAATTTATCTCCTTATCCAACAATACAAATGAGAAGAAAGGAGAACAGAAGATTTACTTGTATGTGAGTCTCGAATCTGTGTAAACAATGCAGACGTAACTCCTTGTTTCATCTCTCTTTACATACTTCTATTTATTTGAATTATTATGAATTATGGAAAAACTGGTGGTGAATGGACATTCATTTACAAACCCTTACATTTTGATAAAGATTATCAAGTTATTCAGTTATTACAATAGTAAATGACAACTAAAATGTTTCCAATTAAGAGTCACTAAATATTAACTAAAATTAATTGAAACTTCTGCCATTTTTATGTTCTCTATAACAAGGACAATAAATAATATTGTTACAACAAAGAGAATCGTTGCAAATGGCAAGTGCTGCCAAGGTGCTAATCGATAAAATGCGTGAGCCTGAAACTTTGAGATGATGGGATAAACAAGAATATTAAGAAGAAAGAAAAAAGTACACCAAGGGTTGTGTGGAGCAATTGAATGAAATTCTTAAACACTTAAATTGAAAAAGAGGACATCCCATAACAACTAAAGAAAGATAGAGGACCTGGAATTGTGTACGACGACGTTTAGTTTTGTATATTTTGTGTGTGTAAACACCAGATGAGCCATCGATGAGCCATCGATGAGCCTTCTAGTAATAAATAAAAATCGAATTGAATGATATTGTTTTGTTAATTCGTGCTGCCAAGTTGTGGTCAAGGAGCAACTGGGAAAGAGAAAAGAGATATTCGGTTGAGGGAGAAGAATGATAAAAACTGAATTGTTAAAGATAAGAGTCCCCAATAGATAGAAAAAGAGTGAATCTCTGAAAAAGAACGAACACCAGAAGCTGGTGATCATCTGAAACGTCTTTAGTTCTTGTTTGTTAATTTCAATGTTGAATGTTCAGCTGCCAACAACAAACCAAGTAAAATCAAAAATATTTTGGTCAAATAAATTCAAAAAATATTTTAATATACTTGTATAATTCAAATTCTACTTTAAGTTATGTAGAATATTAGGGGAAATGGAAGTGGAATGATGAAAACATTAATTCTATTCTATTTAATTAGAGAAACAGTATGACATCAAATATCAATAAATAAATAGTAGTAGTTGTTGTTGTAGCATTAACCATATATTGTATGTACTATACTTATTCTGACAAACTATGACATGGGTAGTTGATACTTCAGCTCTGACGACAATATATCAAAGTTATATATTTAAATACACTTACACTCCTATGAATTCCACCACATAGAGAAGAAAGAAAATTCATTAGAATGACATCAATAAAAGCAATTGACAGCTGACGTTCCTATGTGCTGCTCTACTTTTTCTATCTTGCTGACTGTTGCTTGTCTTGTACGTCAGTCATGCTTTCATTCATTCCTTCATTCAATCGTTAAGTTGTTTTTTCATTCATTTGTCCGTGTCTCTTCGTTCTATATTTGTTTCGGTGGGTTGCCAACAAAGAGAATATTTTCCTTTCATTTTCTTATTGTTCCAACCAAAAAAACCAAATTTCCTGTGGTTTTAGACGTTTAGACACGTCAAATGGACTTAGATCGACCGAGTGTAAATATTTCGAATAGAATTAGTCGTTTTTTAATTTCCTTTTTATGTATTTTACGAGAAATACTTTAGCCACAGTTGATTGTTTACTTTTATCATCATTGAATTGATTGTTGTCGCGGAAATGAATGAAAAACTTTTAATCAACAAACATAACAAAGGACAGGACTTTATTTCCTTCTTCTAACACGTTGATTGTCGTCGCAACAAATTGCCAATTCCACGGCAGACTGGAGAATTGTTTATCAAGTCTACTGCTACTTCTGATATTATTATTGTTGGCTTATGTGGGTGCTTTATGTAAATTGGCGAAATTAATTATAATTACACACAAACATGCTACGGGTTTGTTCTATATAAATTCACATCACCAACCAAACAGAATATAGAAAATGGTATTGTGCGTTTATTGTATTAATTTGTATTTCATTCATTCAGTCATTTACTCATTTTTTTCCTTTATTTTTTTTAAGAAGCAACAAGTTTTGTTATGACTTCCGGGGTACCTTCCGAACTTCCACCTCATGAACGTCACCATCAACAATGAAATATTAAATTAAACAAATTTTTTTTCCTTTAAGCGAATTAATTAAATTTTCTTTTTTCCCTGAAGTGTATTTCATAAAGTTATAACGACTCTTGGTGGGCATGGCCGCTATTCACGTCAACATTCATGTGTGTCATCAATAAACAGAAGTCGAGTACAATTTGATCTTAAAACTGATTTTACCTTGTGGTAACAACTCAGTTGGAGTTTTTTCAATTATGGCAAGTCCGAATCTTAGTTGTCCCCACTCTATTCTCTCCTAGAACGGAAACCCAGAGAAATGCAGTCAATTTTCACTTTTTTCCGCAAGTGGCATTTGGGTTTCTTCACTTAGCCAAAAAGTACGCTTTGATATTTATAAAGAAACAAAAAAAAAAAAAATATCCCAAAAAAGTAAAAACAAAAACAGAGGAAAATTAATGAAAAAAATTGGGAACAAGGAGTGAATGATTGAGTCAAGGATTTAAATCTTATCAAATATTTAGTTTCATTTACATACGCTGCGTATACGCAACTTGAGTTAAGATGAAATGAGTCGAGCTGAGCTGAGCTGAACTGAGTAAAATTGAACTCTGTTGTAATTTCAATTAAAATGCATGCTGAAACAGCTTTCATTACAAGAGTCAATCAGTGCAAGTAAACAAATTGATGAATTTATTAAAAATTCGATTACAACGAACGCGCTAATTTATTCCATTTTTTTTTTTTTTTTAATTTTTTTGCTGTCAATGTTTTTACACAACAAAAATCAATTGAAAATTTAAATAAAAATTTAACACGCATGTTCAGAATATTCAACAATACAAAATCATATAAACAACAATATGAAAAGTGACATGAAAAACACAAAAACTTATCATTAACATGCATAGACATGCATAGATACTTTCACACACATGTGTGTATCTACACATTTACATACAAAAAGTAGAGAATAAAAGTTATACAAATTACACGCATTGTTCAACAATTATTTGCAAACGGCATCATCATCATGTTCACCATCATCATTGATGTCATCATCAAGTGGAAAAACATGTCATATTTCTTTTTGGCTTTTTCTTTTTTTTTTTGCTTTCTCTTTCCTCCTTTTTCTATTTTTCTTTTCAATCCAATCATTTTTAATTGAATAGTAAACAATCAAAAGAGGAAGAGCGAAAATTTATATTCCCTTCTTCCAAATTTGAACACTTAAGTGGCTATTATGATATTTTTTCATTTTTAACTATTGTATCCAAATTCCTTTTTAAAACTCCTTCGCCTTTTCTTATTTTCTAGGTTACTTTTTCCATTGTTGTTTATTTTCCTTTGTGTTGACATTTCTTTCTTTTTTTATTTTTCATGGCCACTCAAACTTTTGAATCTCTCCTTCAGCTTCAGCTTCAGCTAAGTGCCAATTAAGTGTGTAAGCACACAGTCAAAGAAGACAACAAAATAAGAGGAGTAAAAAGCAATGGAAAAAGAGTAAGGTACTTGAAAAAGGAGTAAAAAAGTCATTGTTTACTGATTCTATTGGGCATTCAATGGTTAGAACTTGAAGTGTTCGCACTTAAAATGAGTTAACAAATTTTTGTGTTATTTCATTTTTGTTCATTTCTCTTTTATAAATTTCTTTACTTTATTTATTGGCAAACTTTACTTTTGAATCTCCTCTTTCTTCTTCATATTGCAATCAATAATTACCGATGGCATTGGATGACAGCGGAGAGAAAGAGAAAAAAAAAATGAGAGTTTTGATTAAACGAAATTCCTTTCAAATGAATTTTGAAAGAACTTCGACGTGACATGACATTCAATCAAAGCCATTTGACAGATTTTTTTTTTATTTTTCTGTATTTTCCATATCAAATGTCAGTCGTCGGAAAGTTATCAATAAACAAAACTAATAAATGTTTTATAGTCATATATGATTGAAGTGCATCAACATCAACATCAAAACAGAAGAAGAAAATTGCAAATTTAGCGATGGATTTTTCGTGTCATTTTGTTTTTAGAGTAAAACGTCTTTGGCGTCTGATGTTTGCCATGCACTTTTCCCATGACATTGTCAACACACATATACATGCATATACTCGTCTATATAGTATGTATTTACTGTTGTAAATGTAGACAAATCGAAATTTATAGAATGTCATCAGTATCATGAAGCCAAAATGGGGTTGAGTGCTTTGAGTTATAAAATATTTACGACAAATGTGGTCTCAGCGAGAGACAACAAGAACAACGAGTTTAAATCAAGAAACATTTTATATTCTGCATGGAGACAAATGTAAAGAAAATTAATGGAAAGTGGATATGGAAATGATAAGAGATTCTCGTACAGTATAGAAATGATAGTCTAACAACTCTCCATCATGCATTCGGTTTTGGTATATTTACTTTTTCTTCTCTTTTTTTTTGTGTTTTGTTTTGCTTTTCATTAAATTTACATTTTTGAAACAAAAAAGAGAAAACGTGATAAAAGGAAAGAAAAACAATTTGAACTATTTCTCTTTTCCATTAATATTTTCCTCTTCATACTCGTACCTCGCTTATTTAATCACAGTTTAAGTGACAATAAAATGTTTATGTTGATTTTAATATTTAACTTTACGTCAATGAAATAATTAAGGAGAAAATTAAATGTTTGCCTTTTTCGTTCAGTCGAAATCATAATTTCATTAATAAAGTCTATTTGAATAAAAAAATAATTTTGCATTTATATTTGTTTCTCTAACTTGAAGTGTTGAGTAAACTTGAATAAATGAGCAATTTCCGTGAAAATTTATATGACTTATGGGAGTTTCAAAATTTCCGGGGTTTTGGTTTTTTGAAGTAAGAGAGAGAGAGAGTTTATCTAACAAAGTGATGAAAAGATGACGTCACAATATTTAACACATATCTAGTCCATGTTCAATTGTATAATTAAACTGTGCATTTCTCGTACACTCGTAAGAGAGTTCTGTCAGTTTGTTTAATGGTTTGCTTGTAAAGCTGGCATTTGTTTTTTAGAGTCTTTCTGAACTTGTATATTTTTCTATTACTCACACTCACTTTGATTGTGTGAACAAATGAGTTTGTTTTTGTATCTGTATCTGCGTGTATGTTTATCATCTTAGCAAATAACTATGTCACAACCAAAACCATTGCATTCCGTTCTACTGACTTTGCCCTTTGTCAAATGCTTGTGAGCGTATGATGCTGCTCATTGCTCTACTACTTGGCCCATTTTCACTGTTTGTGTCCTTCTATTCAATGCTTGCTCTCTTTCTAACATTCTGTTCCCCTTTCCTTGTCTCATTTTTCTTTCCCTTTAAGCTCTTTTTATTGCTTTTCAACTCTCGGCACTGTACAAGTGGATCATAGTTTTTCTTTTTTATTTTTAAATCTTTTTTGTTTGTATTCATTTCATCCTTCTTCGCTTTTTTAAATCTTTTCATTCTTATTTTCTTTACACTGCATCTTTTTTTTAGTTTTCATTTTTGTTATCGTTTTGGTGATGGTAGTTGTTGCACAAACACAAACTAACTTGAGGCAAGTGGCCAACAGTCACGGAGTCGCTGACCGTAGCGCACAAAACTAGACTATATTTATTTTTTTCACCACCACCATTGCCATATGATAAATGCCAATGGTCCTTTATAGTGCTTCTTTCTATGTTTGCCCCTCATCCTCTTCGTTCACTTGTTACTATGGCATTCTCTCCAGATGCACGCAGCAACATCGTCATTTGGTTGCCATTTCACTTGAATTTTTCAATTTTTCTTAAGCAAGAAAAACAAAACTAAATAAATTAATAAGAAACGAAGAAGAAAAAGTTCATGTTCTTTTACTTTATATTTATGTTTTGTTTTCTTCTTACTTTTTGTGTTGTGAAAATAATGCTTCATTTATTTCTTAAATAAAAATAGAATTTTTAATATTTTCATCTTCCATAAAAATTTAATATGAAAATTCTATTTTTAGTTTATGCTTTGTTTATTTAACTGTTGAGTGTCATGAACTTAAGTTGTCGTCATAAAGGTAAAGAAATCTTCATTTTATACAAAATGTTATGATTTTTTTTTTTTTTTAATGGTTTCTTGAATATATCTAATTTTATGGATTAAGGTATTTATGTTTTGTGAAAGACTTTGATTTGTGTCATCTTTTTTTTATGATCATAAGATTGAGTAACATAGCATAAGAATGTGGTGTAGTCACAGCATAGACGAGATGTCTGATTTTGTCTGCATGTTTCTTGCAATTAAAGTCTAGTTGGGTTGAGACTGATCATGTCAGCTTTTGTTAATGTTTTGCTTTTGTTTATGTTTTATTGTAGTTAGACTAATTGAGTCTGTGTGTTATGGTTCGATACTTCAAATTGACTAATCTTGATTACAGCTCTGTTCCCTACATCAACAATTAATTTAAGGTTTATGGAATTGATTGATAGGAATGTCATAAAAGCAAAATGATAAAGACTGAAATTAATTTATAAATAGAGTAAGTAAAGAAGGAACTGGGCACGTTTAATAGCCAATAAAGTCGCGGATATAACTGATAGTTTAGAGCCGAGAAATACAATTGTTTAATAAATATAACATTCACCAGCAAAGCACAACAAGAGACAAATCTACCCAAGTACGAAATGAGGTTTTTAAAGTCCCTACTTTTTTTTTTTTTGACTCCTAACCAACTTTAAAATATACAAATTCTATGCATAACTTAAATGTATTTAACTATAATAAAAAGCAAATGTATTGGGTGTATGCATATGATTCCGCCCTTTCCGATAGTTTCGCTAGTATCGCCGCTTACACTTGCACACTAAAATACTAATACTTGCATTCGATAGTGCCTTCTATCAGCTGTTAAACACAGTGTATAACATTCGGTGGAAGCATAAACAACAAATATTTCTAATTCATTGAAAATGTCGAGTTTTATCCCAAGTAAACATCATTTGCGGGAGGTTTTATTGCACTATTTTGTTGCAAAGAAAAGTGCAGCGGAAACTTATCGTTTGCTTGCTGATGTTTACGGTGAGCATGCTCCATCGAATACAACTTGCAAAGAATGGTTTCGACGATTTAAAAATGATGATTTTGACATTGAGGACAGAGAACATGGAAAACCACCCAAAAAATTTGAAGATGCTGAATTGGAAGATTTATTGACCGAAGATTGTTGTCAAACACAATCAGAATTGGCAACAACATTAAATGTTGATCAATCAACTATTTCAAGACGTTTGCAAGCAATGGGAATGGTTCAAAAAGTCAATAACTGGGTGCCACATGAATTGAAAGACCGAGACATCGAACGTCGCAAAACCATTTGTGAAATGCTGCTTCAAAGACAAAAAAGAAAAGGTTTTTTGCATCGGATAATCACGGGAGATGAAAAATGGATATATTACGAGAATCCTAAACGCAAAAAATCTTGGCTGAAGCCAGGTGAGGCCGGCCCATCACAGCCAAAGAAAAATATTCATTGTACCAAGGTTATGCTCTGTATTTGGTGGGATCAGAAAGGTGTTGTGCACTATGAGTTGCTGAAACCGTCTGATACTATCACTGGCGATGTTTACAGACGACAACTAATGCGGTTGAAGGTAGCTATAGAAGAAAAACGACCGGAATGGGTGAATAGGCATGACAAATTAATTCTTCAACATGACAACGCCAGACCGCATACGGCAAATGTTGTGAAAACATATTTAAATGGACAAGACTGGGAAGTGCTACCCCACCCGCCATATTCACCAGATATAGCCCCTTCAGATTTTCATTTATTTCGAAGGATGCAGTCTGATCTTACGGGAGAGCGATTCACTTCTTATGAAGATATCAAAATTTAGCTTCATAATTGGATTGCCTCAAAAGACCAGGACTTCTTTATGCAAGGAATCCGTAAATTGCCTGAAAGATGGGCAAAGGTTGTAGCTGCAGATGGGGCATACTTTGAATAAATAAATTTTCCTTTTTCTAAACAAGCAAATTTGTTTTGTTTTCACAAAAAAGGGCGGAATCATATGCATACACCCAATATATTAAGATAAATTTTTATTTAGCAATAAAATAAATTTATTTTAATTACTGTGAGTAATTTATTTAAATCACAAACAAATAAAAACAAACACTTTTCTTGATTTTAAGTTCGCAATAAATCAAAGTTAAATTAAAAAAAAAAAAATGAATTTACAATAAATTTTCATAACACCAACAACAACAATCACCCTCTAATTGACTTCGAAATCTAATGCACATTTTACATAATCACAATTGTTTGAAATTATATTCAGTCAGATACAATTTTTAGGTTTTGTGCTCAATAATAATCTTTGGTTCGGAACAGAAATCCAAATCGAAATGCGTTTGTTTGTTCAATTATGCTGACAAATGAATAATTAATGATGGGAAATCATCACACAGAAATGATAGCAATATTTACATATTAAACATCATACACAAATTTAAATTATTCCACACACTTATTTATTCGAATGCTGATCCGATGATGATGATGATGATGATGATTATGTTGATGTGAATATATTTTCCCTTAAAAAGCATCTAAATCCCAGTTATTTTGATGATAATGAAACAACATTTTTGCTTGTCATGTTATCCAGTAATTTCGTGCATAATCAACATTTCCATCATACTTCTATAGAAAAGGAATATGAATAGGAAAAAAGAAGAACTAAATTCCAAATTCAAGAAATTTTAATTAAATGATAAATGCAAACACAACGCAACGAAGCGAAATCAGTTGAGAAATTCAATTTAACCTCGAGCTTATTGTTGAGTTGATTCCAGTTTTTTCTTTTTCACTCATTTTTCCTCTTTAAAATTCTCTCATTTCTCTTTATTTTTAAATTTTATTCATTTTAGTATTCATTTTGTTGTAAAGTTAGAAAATACTTTAAAGTGTAGAAAAAATGTTTCAATTAATGAAAAGCGTTGAGCTCGCGACAATTGTTTCACACTTTAATAAGTAAACTTCACACAAAGGAACAGGTGTTGAATGTTCACGTGCCACTGGGTGTGTAGCAAAAATGTATGAACTTCATGTTATGTGCGATGCAGATAAGCTTTCCACGTCGTCTATAGAATATCCAGACATTAGTCATACGCCGCGTTGTACTTTGTTGGTCATGTTGACTGAAATCAACAAACAAACGAACAAGCAAATAAACAAATAAACAATTCTAAACACAAATATTTCTATGTATTCATTCAACTTAAAGCTTTTGATATGAACATTAAATATATATCTGTGAATAAAATTAACATTTTTTAGAGAAACATAAAAGAAAATCTGTCACTACTATTTGCCAAACAAAATCTACAAATTCTTGTCAAAGATTGAAATTCATTTATTTATTTAAAATATTGATATTTTGTACTTATTCAAACTTTTAACAATTCATAGACTAAAGAAAGGCTTACGATTTTACTTTCTTCAGTTTTTTTTTTCCATTAATAACCTTAGCAAACACAACACTATTTGTTTAGGTCACATTTATTGACGTCATTTAATATTTCATTGTCACTTCGTCTTCCTTAATTATGCAAAACAAACATTATTATGAATTGTTGTATTGTACGAGATATTTACATCATCATTGATATACATCGTGTCAATATTAACCTATAAATGAGTCAATAGCATACCCACGATATACATAAGTACATTCATAGTACGTTAAAGTTCTATTCTAAGAGTAACACACCTTGTTTAGTTCGTTGGCTTAGTGTTTTCTTGATTTATTGTTGTGCAACAGAAACAAAAAACCATTTTTATTAAAGACAAGTTAAGAAGTATATGTATACTCATACACACCTTCAAGCACCCATACACATGCGTTTGTAAGAACATGTATAGTGAAACAGGCAAACAAACAAACAAATAAACAAAAAAATAAATAGACAGTTAGACAGACATTCAGTAAGTTGGACATTTGTTGGTTTGAAATAAACCATAAACACGACAATCAAATAAATGCGTGTCCTATGAAGACGGTCAAGGTTAATGACAAAGAAGTTGTATTTCATGTTTCCTCGTGGTATATTTATGACCAACCCAGCCAACTCTTATCTAAGACTGAGACACAGACACAAAAGCACATTCGAATGTATTAGTAGAAAAATTATAAGTTTGTAGTGTAGTATTTGTTCAGTCTGACAGTTCATTTAAAATTGATTGGAAATGTATTAGAAGAATAACAAAAAACATCACACTCTCTTCTGTCCTGTCCGGTTCTATTCTATTCTGATATGCATATTTACTTATTGTATAAATGAATCATTTTCATCGTTTGAACAATTGAAATTGAAATGTTTGTTATTACGAGTTTTTTTTTTTCTTTTTTTTAAATGAGAACTCATATGTTGTTTAACCAGTTTCCATGGTCATTTCCTAAATGTCTGCATGTGGAAGGTTTAATGAAATAAAAATATAAAATAAAGAATAAAAACTAATAAGGAGCGGCATCCTGAACAATTTTAATAATTACAAAGCCTTTAATTAAAAATGACATTTGGGAAAAAAAACCAATGTGAAATTTAATTGTTAAGTTTTCCGTTTCCTCATCATAATACAAAAGAAATCCTTTAAAGGGCAAATTTTGTAAATCAAAACTTTCTATTGATATTTGTTTTACAATCTAATAGAATAGATTAAATCGATTAAACAAAAATTATAATTAATACTAACCAAATGAATTTTTAAACGTTTAATAAACAAATTTCCTCAAATCCAAAAACAATAAATTTTGATAAAAAGCGAAACTCAAAAACAAACAAGCAAATCTGATGAACAACATATTTGGTTAAATTAATTTTGGAAAGCTTTCTATGTTCTTCTATTTGATGAAATGAATAAATGTGATTCATCATTACTTCATTTTACAAAATGTTAAACTCCCATGACATCTTCAATAAATCTAAATGTCTCTTCTCTTAATTTTCTACACATATGCAACAGTAGAGCAACGACAGAAGTTACTTGCCTCTTACTAATATGCATATTTTCAATTTGATTATACTGAATAGTGTAAAATTAATGGAAAATGAAATGGAATACTCATATATAAATTTCTATTTATTATTATAGTGAAAATGACAAGTCCATTAGCATTCAAAAATTACTATTTATTTATTTTCAATATATTCAGATGGCCGCAACTAATGTACAACAACAATGACAACAACATAAACATTTCTTTTCATCATAAAAATTCATAACAGGGAAAATTTTTTATTTTATTGAAAAAGCCGCAGAATAAACAACAAAAAGCGCAATTGCTAAGGGAATCCATTTAATTGGTATGCGGCAAGTAATAATAATACATGTATTTGTTAAAAAGACAATTGCATAAAGAATGAGTTTTAATAATTAATAGGAATCTTAATGGCAAAATAACAAAAATGTACGCTCATTTTATATCCCAAGTATGTGATTTTTATTTAATTAATAATTAACAGGAAAAGAAAAGTACAATGCGTTCAAAAGAAATCCTAGCAAAACGCACGCGTTAACTAATTAAAACGCCATATGACAGTGAATTCTAGAATATACCAACTACATCAACATCATCATCATCACTACCACAATACTAACAAAAATCCCCCTTTAAGTGTTTACAGTAAGTAAGCGAGCTAGCAAAGAATAAAAATGTTGACACATGCACACTTTTTCTAAGCAAAAAACAAAAGGACAAAAACAAGCCGTTGAAAATTTCGAACAAAGTTTATTGTTGAACAAAAGATGGCAAACGAAGACTAGAAATGCGCGCAACTAATTACATGCTGAGCAAAAACAATAACAACAGTAAGAAGAAAATGTCATAAGCTAAAAATGTCGGCAACACCATTGGCAATGGTGACAACGAAACCAACAGAGGCACTTTGCCATGAGCAAAACGAAGACAAAATTAAGTATACGCACAGGTGGACGCAACAAGAAGCAACATAAATAATGATATATCAGTATTGTACTCAACCAGTTTAAATAATAAAATTTTGTATTTATTTTGCATTTTGTATAATCATTTGGTTTATTCTACTAGGCCAAGAATGTGATTATGGGAAACATTTTATTTATGGGAATATCTTCATTTTATTAATATTAAAATGTCTAGTGATGAAACTTTCCATTTGCCAACTAAAAACTACTGAATATGACAGTTTTTGTCAAAATACAATATTGCAGCATGCACTTTCTATTAGTATGCAGGGCATATTGTGATGTCAAGAAACACTTTTAGACATGTCTGTCCACCCTTGAGGGTAGATTTTTCTTCTTAAATATGTCATAAAAGTTTTTTATGCTATATTGTTTTAACATCTTTTAATGATTTTTGAAAGTTTGAAGAAAAGAGCTATGTTTCCACAAAGAATACTCTTCTTTCATTAGCAGTGCTTTCTAGTCTGATATATTTTACATATCTGTGATTGCTCTCAGGATTTTAGATTGAGCCCTTTTTATGATTTAACCTAAAAATTCGGATTCATATGACCAAATTTATTCAATAATGAAGATAAAAGATCTTATTGCACTCAAGCATCAGACTGAATATATTGTATTGATAAGCCTTTAGAGACTTTGCGCTCTATGTTTAAAAGTTTAAAGGTCTATCAAGGTAAACTCAAAAATAAGTTACTCTCTGACTTTGAGAAATATTGTAGTTTTTATTAAAATGTAATTTTCTTCAATAAAAAGTAGAAAAATAAAAAAAAATAAAATTTTATTTGTTACTTTCTTTCTAGTAAATATTCAACCATAAGGACTTTACTTATAAAATTTTTAATTTATGCTAAAGTGTAACGAACAACTTGTTTAAGCTGCTTTTCTGATGAAATGTGTGCAAAAAGAACCTAAAGGTCATCATCAGCATCATTGATGACTTACACAATGTGTATTTTCTAGGTAGATTATGTTATATTATATTTGTATTGTTCTTAATTTATTTTTATTAAGGCAACAAGTGTCTTGATTTACTTTACTTCACTTAACTTTCTGTGGTCCTTTTAGAAAACCCTTTCTTTTCCTTTTTATTGAAACATGTTGCAAATTACAAATTTTCACAAGTCATTTTCATTCTAAGAAATTAGTTTCATAAAATCTTGACTTTCCTTTTCAATTAAGTTTTATTATTTTGTTTATGTAAACTTTTCTCAACAGAATATGTTGGTACATATAACAAAATGAATCAAGGTCTCCATATCTGGTTCTTTTTAACTTTAGGAATAATAAAATTAAATTAATTCAATTCAATTAAATTGAAACGAAGCATGAGCTTTTCAACATTCTACAATGTTTGCCTGTGCAATCAAGAAAGCAAGTTCTATGATTCATAACTATCCACAGAATAAAATTTAAGGATGAAGTGTAGATGAAAATGATTTGTTTTGGTTCATTTCCCATGTTTGGTTTTATAAAATATTCAATATTATTCCACGACTCTACAGAATAACAAGGTCTTCATTGAACTCCAACTAAATAAGAAGAGGTCTAAAGAATTTAAATTCGAATTGTTATTTTCATAAGGAATCAATGAATTCAACATAAATATTTTAGATACACACAACAAGCATAGAAACTTCTAAACAAATTGTTACTTTATATTCAATTAGATTACAAAGGATGATGATAATACTGATGGTTTAGGATTTCAGTAAGTGATGCATAGAAGTAGGCACTTTTTACTAAAACGCAAACTCTTTGGGCATATTGATTATATTCGTAGCTTTCAATTAGTAACTCACAACCAAGTAAGTATAAATTTCTCCATACCACAAAACACAAAAAAAAAAGGATTCATTTTCACTTTGTATTTAGCGTCAAAGAATGTCGATCGATCGAAAGTATTTCACTTTTCGAACTTACCGAAATTTACTTTTTCATTTTGGTTATTTTATTTATTAATACAAATTTTATGATATCCTTTATTTTATATTACAAAGTAGTTTTTCTTTTCCACATTAGTTTGTTATCCTGCTTTCCTTCTTATTTTTGTTGCTTTGCTTGTGTATTGCGGCAACTTTGCCCGCAGCTCGAAACCGAATTGGTAACCGTACCAGGATTTGACAACGTTAAGTCAAATAGCCGCAATAAATTCACTTTGTGTGTACCTTTTTTTTCTGTTTGTTTGTTTGTTTTCCGTGTCGGGATATGTTTGCGGTAACAAGGCAACACTTTGAGCTTCGGTGTTGCTCTGTTGTAAAATAAAAATGAAATTTTACACTTATTTCATATTTAAAGTACATGGAAGGATCGAAATGCGACTATTGGTGGCGTTCACACTTGTAGTTTTCCTATGGTTGATTGTGTGTCATTTTATGGGTCATAGGATATTAGGTTCGAGGTCAAAATTTTCGTTCTGCGCGCGCGCGTTTTCTTTTCTTATCCAACAAAATAAGAAAAACCCAAAGAAAAATATATAAAAATTCTTTTGGTAAAGACGAAAAAATAAAATTGTTACTGTTTGTAAGGCTAATCTTCCTGTTCTTCACTGACTAAGTCGCTCAGTCGGTCTGCCAGTCAGTCAGTTATTCATTTATTTATTCATTCACACAGTTATTCTTTTACTTTGTTGTATTTTATTTCACTTTGGGATCTTTTTGTGGCTCAATAGTTTCAATGTTGTGTTTTGTATTTCTTGTTGCTGGTCTTCGTTATTGCTGCAGCAGCAGTTGCTTGCTCTTCTTTTGTACAAAAATCTTGTTTCTTGTTTTGCTTTTTGGGCTAATAAATTAACATTTTGTTATTGTGTTTCTTCCTGGACTGAGTTCATTCTAAGACTTTGCTTTTCTTTGCCGCTGCCACCCTTTCTCCTCTTGTTTAGCCTCTTTCAATTCTTTTCGCCACACATTCTACTTATTTATTTTTATTTATTTGCACAATTTTTATGGTTCTTCTTTATCATTCCG
Source organism: Amiota minor (assembly GCA_037043295.1). Classification (NCBI taxonomy): domain Eukaryota; kingdom Metazoa; phylum Arthropoda; class Insecta; order Diptera; family Drosophilidae; genus Amiota; species Amiota minor. Next base: position 2,819,398 of record JBAMAW010001787.1, read on the forward strand.
TCAACTCAATAAAATATTAAAGCTGAAGCAGTTGGAAAAAATAGAAAACTAAGTTCAAGTGGATTCTGCTCTCTAGAGGCAGTTAAGACGAATTGAAGTTAAAGGAAGCTTCGAATTTCGTTTATTTTTGTAACTTCGAACTATAGTAAATAGTTTCTTTTCATCCAAATTTTTGTATTTAATAGTCTTCCATAATTTATAATATAAAAATATTTATTAATATCTTTTATTTAATTTTAAATTGGTTTAAAAATTTTCCTTCTTACAATCCGTTGATTATTTATTATTTCTCAATTTATTTGAATATAAAATTCTTGACAGGCATCACAAAACTTTCACAATTACTGCTCGTTTTTCACTCACACAAAGGATGTGCTAATGACTTTTATTCATTCACAAATTGAAATTCATTGCAAACATTGAAGAAAGTAAAAAAAAATACATTTAAAATTTTGTCAAAAAATTCTCTCTTTTCAATTTCGGATTCATAATTTTTCTTATTAGATCCTTTCTTTGACCTTATCTTTTTTTTATTTTTATTTTCTTTTATGTAATTTTTTTTTTGTTATTTTTAATATTATTCTTAAATAAATTTTCATTGAATGACACTTAATTTGGCCGAATGATTTACTTTAAAATGAAACGCGCGCGCACAGACGAAAATAAGCACACAAACACACACTCGAACACACAATGATACAAGTCACAAAGATACACTGAGATTTTGTATATTTTTCACACTTCGTTGTTGTCTTCGTCTTCGACGTCGTTTTCTTTGTGGTTGTTGTTTCTTTATATTTTCTTATTGTTTTTGTTTTTGTAAGTTGTCCTTCTAGTGTGGAGCCTTACATGCTTCGTGTGCAAAGTATAAAAACAAACTGAATTCAATTGGCCAATATTTGATACTGTTAACCATTAACAGCGACACTGTTACGATTTTCTCAACAGTTTCACACGTCGAATACTTGATTCTAATCTGTTAACCCACAACCAAAATGGTTGTTGCAAAAGTTAGTTAAGCGAAATGAAAATATTTCGTGAGAAGTTGTCCACAACATTACCAACAAAATGTTAATAAGAAAGTTTCTCAAAGAACATTACACAGATTTAACATGATGGTCTTTGCAAGTTTTTCATGGGTAGAAAAAAGCTTTATGTTAACTTAACATCATTTAGTTAACACATCGTTTTTCACCATGGCTCAGTTCAGTTCATTCACCACTTTCTATAATGTTATGTTTAATGTTAAAATAACAAGAACTAAAACTAAATTAAATGTTCGCTCCAGTTAAAAATATTTTGAAAAATTTACTAATTTGAATTTATATTTATTTGATATCCCTGTAATGTCCAAATCGGATCTGATTTTGAATACATTCGTTGGTTTGAATTCATCTCTTCTCTCATTAGGTTCAAAAGAAGATGTTACGAACGCAATGTTAATTAATTAAAATAACGAGAACTAAACAAATATGCTCCAATTAAAAATAAGTTGAAAAATTTACTAATTTTAATGAAAAGATCATTGAGAGATTCATTTCTAATTAGAGTTATGAGATCTCTTATCAACTCTTATCTCTTGTCCAGTCGCGCAAAAGTGAATCTAAAAGTTTGTTATAAATATTGTAAGAAAATAAAAGTTACAATTCCGGTGCTATTCAAAGTCGGTGGATATTCCAAGCAAAACTTTGTAAAAGCAACAAGTTGTGACTATTTGAAGATTGAGAGGAGAAGAGAAGCGCAGCACCGCAATATCCAACATGTAAGTTTCTCCAGTAAAATAATCACAATATAATATCGAGTCGGTAGAGTAGGAGCTAGATGTATATCGCATGCCTACTTATGTAGAGGTTGTCAGTAGCCGTAGGAGCGCTTACGATGAGAGCAACGTCCCATGTCATTCAACATGTAACTTTGTCAAGTAAAGTAAAATCGCGTTCGATGATATCGGTAATCAATTTTGCAAGTACTTAATTCTCAAGTCGGAAAACGATTTTCGATTTTCATAAATACGTAACAATTTCGAGTAGGAAACTAAGAAAGCAGCGTCAGGTTGTAAGTCTTGAAAAAGTCAAGTCGAGGTGATTTGTGTCTGATCTTACATCCTTTCGTTTCACAAGGAAACTCAGACACTGTAAGATTCTGCCTGGTACTAATACATATATAAAACATTAGCCGAGATAAATGAATATGTAGATCAACTGCAGAAATCAGTTAATGTAAATCTTCATTGCGCTATTTCTTCTGTTTATGCAAAAATGGAATAAACACTTTTTTTCAATATGTACATATGTCACTATTTACTTATAAAATGAATGGATATAGGAACGAACTCTGTTACTTACGACTAACAATCACGCACTTCAACAATTAACAATCAACTGTTATTCCCATATTCTGCAATTGAATGTTCAGTGTGACAACTATGTGTTCTTTCTTTAAAATAAAATTTAAATAAAAGTCAACATTTATTTCAATCACATCATCTTTGTGTGTTAAAAAAACAAAACAAACCACATTACAAATTCAATATTTCCGATTTAACTCATTTACTCACATGAATGCATCGACTAAGTCAATTGTGTCATTCACCTAAAATGAGATTCAATCAAACTTCATCTACATGAAAGTATATAGCAGAAAAGTAAAACTTTGTATCTCACAACAAAACACAATGGAAATGTAGGTATATTCACAAATAAATTTCACAAAATCAAAACAAAACTTTATAGAAAAAAACAAACTTTAACAATCGGAAAATCCACAAGCAAGCAATTTAAACTTTTACACAGAGATAGATTTGTGTATGACACAACAAAGAACAATTAAATTTATGTTTTACAGACAAAAGTGACACAACAAAATCAAGAAATATTTATGATAAATTCAAATAAACAAGTTAAATTAAATCTATAGAAAGATGATGCAATAAATATAAAGAAAATTTTATTGAATTTACCAGAAAATTGTGGTTAAAATCTAAGATTATTTGATATATTTTAATTGCCACTAGGCAACAGGTTAATTTCTTAATAAATTTGATAAATTCAATTTTATAACCAAAAATCTAAGGATATGTAAATGTTATTTTTATATTTTACTATATTGTATATTAGTTCTTACAAATCTGTGTATGTGTACAAATGTCAAAGAGGAAAAGAACATTTAAACATTTATCACTCATACGCAGCATTGAACACGCAACAATAAGATTTTATATGCAATTTTAAATGAATAAATTGATTCTATACAATAACATTTGATCAGCCGAAATTACTAAAATTTTGTGTATTTTTCATATTTTCTGCCTCATTTATTGCCAAATGTTGGAAATTTTTTACAAAAATGATTCTTATTTATGGTGGATTTAATGCATATTTTGATTTAATCATAAATAATCGTCAATCAAATGTGAAAGTACTTGTGTTTAACTGAAATATTTTCCAATTTTTTTTTTTTTTTTTTTTCATAAATTTAATGAGAATGCAATGTGCTTGGGATTATAATGTTGGCTTATTTTTATAATAAATTCAGCAGCTTTGTATTTTTTTCTTTTTGATAAGCAATCATTCATCTGAACTCATTTGATAGAAACAATTGACCAAGAATCAACCTTTGAGTTTGCAGTTGCAACATTTTCCGCTGCAGCAAATATTTTCAGCAATTTCAGTTCAATTTGAAAAGTGTAATTTAAAAAATTTTAAAAGTTTCACTCCCATTGGCTATTTTCTTTGGTAGTCTTTTGACATTTCTCTGTTAACTTGGTAATATTGGCTTACTTTTTATCATTTTCTGCGTAAGCTTCTGATTGATAAGTCCTTCAGGAGCATATGATCTAAAATTTGGGTAACCAATCTTGTCATTAGTTTCAATCTTTCATGTTTCATTTGGGAAAATTTTCCCGGATTTAATACAATTTCTCAGCATTTAGTTAGAATACAAGCTATTCAAATTATAGTATTTACAATATATTTCCAAAACTTAATCTCATTGTAGAAAAGATTTGATTGAGATTTCTCCGACAAAGAATTCCTAAAATAATTATTTTATCTTATTCATTAAATATTGACAGACATTTCTGTTAACATCTTGTAATTAATTCTTCATTATAAAGTTCACCAGTTCATTTTACTTATTTAACTTCTTTGTTATGACATTGAACAGATAATCTGACTACAAAATAATTTCATTCATTTTCATAAATGTCATTTACCTTAAGAAACAATTAGACAGACTCTTACAATATTCTCAAAATACTCACAAAATTATTTATTTTGATGCCATAAATGTCATAATACTATGAAAAATCTATAACAATTGAGTTGTACACAAGAATTTACAAGAAACAGAAGAAAGACTCACTCTTCAGCATTGCAATAAATCACTTGAGTAGACAGAATCCAATAGATTTAAGCGAGTGGGTGCGAATGACTTAATGCCGAAGAGTAAATCAAGGAGGAACCATCATTGACAGATATTAGAAGAAGGCAACATTGAATACTGAAAGTGAAGCTAAAATAACTTGAATGGAATTTCAACATGGAGGAATACAAAAAATCAAAACACACACACACAATAAATGGTCGGCAAGGATATTGAGAGAAGGAATGTTCTTGTTATTGGTAACTCGCTTGTATGATTTTCATTAGATATGCCAAAGGCAGATAAAAGCATACACAGCTTCTATGGTCATAGGCACTTAAAGAATGGAAAGATATGATTTGATAGGATGATGGGGTGTACTTTGAAGTAGATGATGATGATGATGATACTGAATAAGATACCATGTACGACAAGACAAGGCAATTCGAGTTGAATGGACAAGGACTCACCCACTCTCCCGCTTGCCTTTAACAGATAGAAGCAGCTGCTGTTTGCTTATCTGTCTATTAAATCAAAGGCTAAAGTCACTTCCTAGTGAAGCCAAGTGTTTTGTCACACACTTTGTTTCGTAATCGTCGCTATTGAGATACCCAATGGTGACAGTGCTGTTGACAACTGAGCACACCCCACAGAGATACATATATCTCAATTCCCAGCCAATTATGACAATTCATAGAGAAGGTGATATTGATGATGATAATTATTAACATTATTTAAATGTCTAAGCAGTCAATCAATCGTTTAATTAATACATTTTATTATTATTATTTGTTTTCTTAACAATGGATTTTATCTTTTATTTGCTTGCCATTTTATTGGATGAAACGAAGAAATTACATATTGAATTTTTTATGATTTGTCAAAAGTGCCATCTGTTGTTCTAAAGTGTCTTCCCTTTAAATTGAGAAGTCTACAAAACTTAAGCATTTCCAGTAGGAAAGCTTTTGCTATTAATAAAAGCTTTCATAAACTGAAAAGTGAGCATATGAAAATGAAGAGTGAGTCTAGTGCGAATGAGAAGGAACTTAAACTTGAACGCACTTTTAACATGATTTTTTCTCACCGCTGGCAACTCTGTCTCACCGACTCACTCATGCACAGATGCAGGGAAACACAACAAAAATAACAACGAATAACAATGTTAAAGCATAAACAGAGAGAACACGTGGTATTTCATATAAGAGAAATTGAAATTTCATTTAATCACAAGAAAAGAGAGAAATCCACAAAGAGTGAATCCAAATTTCAAAGATTCACACTCATATTTATGAACACAAGATGTCTCTGTATCTGTGCTATGCTGTATGTTTGTATGTGTTCAAAAGGAACTTATGGCAGTAGTGGTAATGGTAGTGGGAATGGTAATGGTGAGGATAGCAACTAAGGTATTTTTTGCTGTTTTTAAGCAGGTAATGGACATAAAAGAAAGACCCCTTGAATCCTTTTTCCTTTCTTTTCTTTCTAACGGTTGCGACCTGAAGATTTGAAATATTTTGGCAACAATAAGAACAAAAAAAAAAGATCAAGGTCAAGTTGACGCAGCTGTCAAAATGAAGCGACATTGTGGGGGAATTTGATTGCTGCGTATGAATTTAAAATGATTTTTTAACGCATAAATGTGGGTTTACGTTCGAAATTGTGGTTTGTTAGTCATTCACGCCTTTACTCTTATATATACACACACACACACAAACACACAGACTGATGCCTATAACCCATTCGCTCGCTTAATTGATGATTTATTTTAATTAGATACACAACAGCAGGTGCTTAATTACAAGTTTGCGTTCTTCTATTTTTCTTTTCTTTACCAAGGCATCATTACAACTTTAATGAAGTAAAATTAATAATGATTTCTCTTCATTTTTCGGTCACACACGCACACATACACACACACACAAACATAGATACACTTGAATTTTATTTCATTAATTTATTTAGTGCATGGCAAATTGCATGAAATTCTACTTAAAGAATTCATGTGAATGCAATTAAAATTTCATGAGCTGCACTTGTTGCATTGTGACTGCAGTCCTTTTGCTTCTGCACAGAATTGTTCAAGGTCCTGCAGTATTAATTCGATTTGGTTGTTTGTTTAATTGAGTGTTCAAACTACTTCACTGCAGTAGACTTGCATATTTGATGAGAGAAAAACAAAATCTTCGAACTCAGCCTCAACCTTAATCTCAATCCACTCATTAGCATTTTTTCAAATATTTTTTAAGGCCTCACATGTCTCAGTGAAAATAATAATATCAACACAAATATTTTATGGCATAATTACATATAAAATATGCTGTAATAAAAAAGTAAGGAGAAACCAAATTAACTCAGACTGTTCTGCTTAAATGTGCATGAGCAGAAAATGAAAAAAATATATTCATAATGAAATTAAGACATAAAACAAACAAATGAGTAACATAAAATAAGTAGAGAAAGATTTGATGCTGATATGAGAATTTGGAACTGAAAAATTCCATCAAAGATATTTATTAATCAGAGGTGCATGAATGAATGGGAAACGGAAGCGGATGTTGCTATGCTAAAAATAAGCAAAATGAATGAAAAGAAATAATAATGATGATGACTCTGCTGAGTCAGTAAGTCAGTCAGTCATAAGTAACAAGAAAAAAACTTGTCCTTTTTTTATGTTTTATTCTGGCTCATAAATATAAACATAAATTTAAAGGATACCTTGTTACAAAATATATGCAAACGTTTTCTTTTTTGTCATTATTATTAATACATACCTACAAGTATACACACATACACGTGCATACATGTATGTATGACATTAAGATAAATGTTTTTCCTCATCTTTTTATTGCTCTTACGTCAGTCTGCCACTCAGACTGTCAATCAGTCTGTCAGTTTAGCTTTAAAAGACAAGTGTCAGTAATTTAATTGTATGCTTAATTTAGCGCATACAAGTATGCAACATTTTATTGTTCTTTAAGAGAATACAAATATTCACATTGCCATGAAAAAATTGCTCATGTTAAATTCAATGGTCCTGACAGATGTTTTTTATGCGCCATCAATTCGTATTAAATTTTCAAATCCAACTTCAAGTTAAACTAAAACTGATTTTACTATTCAATTTACCAACAAAATACTACAAGAACAACTTGTTAACTTTCAACAAAATTGTTAACAAAGATTTTTATTGTACACGCCATCATCATCATCATCATCACCTCTATCATCATCGCCATCATGAAAAGCTATTTAAACTCATCATGGCAATCATTCTAAATTGAGTTGATAGCTTCTATATATATACTATAAGCTCAACTCATGTTTCTTTAGTTCTGACACCTTTACATTACAACAATTTGATATTCTAGAATGCATACTTACTTCTCACATGTTCATATATGTATGTAGGTGTATACACGAGTATATATTTATATAAGTGTACAGGATATTGCACTCCTTAAGAGGAGGATTGCTTGCTTAAGTGTTGAAAAATGTGCCATTAACTCACCTGCAATGAAAAGAAAAGAATGAAATGAAATAAAAATATTGCACTTGGTTTGTTGCTTGAAATATCAAAGATGAAAAGTTAAGATGGAAATCATGGAGGTTTGCATGCATATTCCATTCGTGTGGCAAACTAAATACTTACATACCATACATGTTGGCAATAAGAGCAAAAGTGAGAAATTGAAAATGAAAATGCCACAATGATGTTTTTTATTTCCTTTTAAAAGTAACTTTGATATATGAACTTATGTGGCAATCGAGTGTGTTAGAGTGTATAAATGTTTTATGTATGCAAGAATTGTTGCATATTGTTACAACTATATCACATAATATAAGTACATACATCTAAGTCAGGGCTACATAGTTTTACTGGAAATAATGTGGCATTAAGTACATATACTTTGTTTGATGAACAGAGTCAGATTGCTAAGGAATCACATTTAAATCTTGTCATATATCATATCAATTTTAACTACTTAGGAAATATAAAAGAGCATACTTTATTTACATTAAGACTATAGAGTCATATAACACTTATGTAATAAGTCATTCGATCACTAATAATTTATTTTCCGTTTCCTTTGAACTATGTATTGTATATAGTACTTTATTTTTATTCCCAGTTGCATAACAATTGTAAAACCTCTAAGCAAATGTACGTATACATATTTTATCAACTTGAAGTTGCCTATGGTTATCATTTCAAACTCCATATCCACATTATCCAACATTAAATACGCATAACTTCGACCAATGGTCGTTCTAAATTCACAGAATGGAGTGATTTCCATTTCACTAGAGTTCATTACATTTTTCTTGTATCAATGCAATATAAGCACCATAAGCAAACTGTATAGTTTACTTTTTAAATACACAAATAGTAGCTAAGGTTAAATCCTTAGAAACTATTGCTTACATACTTTTAGATAAAATACAATTTTCATTTGCACTTTAACTTTCTTAATTAATAAATAAATGCACGTACTTTTCCTTAGTCAATTTTTATGAGTTAAATATTTTCATTAAGTCAAAAGTATTTGTTTTTATCTAATTCTGTATATAGCATCAAAATATTTGCTCTAATGTCATTTAGCTAACCATTTACACAAATCCCTGGATTCTTGTATGGTTTTTTTGTTTCTTTTCTTGTTGGGTTTTTATTCATTGTTTCGCTGCTATTAAAAACATTATTGCTACAAACTCATAGTGTTTCATGAAGGTTGAAATGAAGTTGATGTTTATGTGTTTGCAACACTTCCATGATGGTACTATTGCCACCATATTCAACGACCAACTCGTTGAGCAAAGCAAAGCAACCAACATCAAGGGATTCATTCACTGACGTTGCCTGCGTTTAAATGCGCGTAATTAATGTTTATGCTACAATAAAAGAGTCTGATAAATATACATACACTCAAAAAGAGAAAAAGGAAATAATGTCAAATTGGCGAATGATGAAAATTTATGCACTACACAATGACATTAAGTTGTTAACGTTGATGTATTGACGCAAATACCCCAAATATTGGCTCAGCGCGTCACTGTAATTGACATGCCAATTAGGCACTGTGATACATGTTACTCGTACTATTACTTAGAGAGAAAGAGATAGCGAGAGTGTGCCGCAACCAATAATTGGCTTATTTTTATACTAATTGGTATAATCGTGCCAAGGGAAAGTGACAAGTGGCATGTTCAGCCGGAAATTGACGCTGTCAGCAACTGACCAAAACTAACATACACAACAACAAAAAAAAACACTTTTGGCAACTTAAGTCACCTTGGCATCTACCTACGACTACTACTACTTTTTAATACTTTATAGTCAGTCAAGTCTTTCAGTTCCTTGTACATTTTCATTTAATTTACATTCAAAATACATTTGAAATTCACGCGATGCACGGTGTTTCCTGTTTCCTGTTGCTGTACGTGCACTTCCGTTAACAGGCACACATTACGGTAATTGCATGATATAGCAATGTTCCGTTCCCTTTTGCAAGTTTCCGTAAGTTTTCATGCAACAAAACTTGATTATTCTTCTATGAACTTGTTTACTGAGCAAGCGAATGAATGAATTTACGATATTCATGTTTTGTAGTTGCACACGCAGAAATCGCTTCCCTTGTATTGCATTTCATTTCATTCATAGAACTTAATAACATTTTAGTTGACCTTTTATGAAATTGGGATTTTCTTTTTTAATATAGAGGAATATTAAAGGAAAATTTTTATTAATAGTTTTTGCCTGAATGAAAAATTTTAAGAATATATTAGTTGAAAAGAATTTATATTTAGTGAAAGTTATGGATACTTTTGTAATACTAGAAAATAGTCTCCTGCACACTTATAGTTTCTTTTAAATGAATATGAAACCTCCCATTACTATTCAAAGGCATCCATATTAATCGTTGGTTTAGTATGGACTTTCACACATGGTATATCCCAGCCTTAAGCGCTTCCATACTCATAAGAAAGATATTTTGTAATAATATATTTTGGGAAATAGAACTTTGATATTTTTATGGTCTTTCTTTATATTAATATTGAAATCTTCAAACCGATATGTGGTGAGTGTTGTAATACTTTCATTGATTTAAATACCTCACCGTGGGAATACAAAATTCATTTGTTATATATTGTCTCCTATTAATCCTTTCCAAACCATTTCCGAAAATATGGAGACATTGAAAGATAACTCACAGTTGTGGCTATATATTGTAGAAGTAAATAGCAAATCTAGAAGGCACTTGGCGTTTTTTTTTTTTTTTTTTTTTCTGGTGAAACCTTTAAAGCTCTTAATTTTATGCATTTGATGCTACCCATTCTATACACGGTATACTGCTGATGGTCCAGTAAGATGACACAGCGCTAATTGCCGGTGTGGACTTATGCAATGCATCTGTAGGGCACGGCAAGCAACTCCAACCTTGAGATACTGAAAAGTTATCATTCTGAGACTCTATCTATAACAGCATGTGTTCCTAAATGTCTAAGCAATTTCGAAATCCATAAAAACCTCCATATATTCGGGATGAAATAAGAAAAATATCAGATTAAGTTGCATAACCATACCAACATTTCATTTAGAAAACGGCGTCTGAAATGATTAAATATTAGATATTCCACATAAATTTTTACTTAGATAAGATTTTAAGTTATTTGTCTAGTTTCATATTAGTTGAGCTCTCTGGAGCCTCACCAACCTGTGATTTAAAATTGTATTACCAAAATTTGTTGGTAGATATCAGAAAGCAAATAAAATTATATTATAAAAAAAAAAATTATAACTTTGCAATGGATAGATTGCATTTTTTTCAAAAAATTTCTAGAAATTGGGTGATGTCGCTAAAAGAGGCTAAAAATTACATTCAACAATTCAAATTTTTAATCATATAGTATTCTCTTAATTTAATTCAATTGAATTTAATTTAAGTGATCAGAAAAATGGTAACAACTTGGATCAGCTGCTGAGTTTGCACATCTCTTCTATAAAATTTTTGAAAAAAGAAATTTCAAATAACTGCAAGGTAAACTTTTCGATTAATTATTATTTTATGATTTCTAACAATATAATGCCAATATACTTATATATGAGCAGTAGTAGTGACTCCCATGGCACTTCATTTATTAACATCAATTTATTCCACACGTTTAAGTATGTCAAATAAAAGAGTTTAAAATATTTATAGCAATAAAAATAAATTTCTTGGTTTACTTCTAAATCTCAGTTGAAATTTATAGTTTATTTTATGATTGTAGTTTTTATGTTTAGAGTTTATGTGTTTTTTATTGTAGATTATAAAATATTATTATACACAATCTTTCTTTCTCTCTCTATATATCTGTCACTCTTACGCTCTCCTATAAAGAGACATTAAATGAAAATTTATAGTGCTACAAGTTTTAATTGTAAACTGCATTTCCTTTTCAAATTTTTATTCATTTATTCAGTTTGACTTTATCAATTGTAATTTATGATAATTCTCTCATATACAAATATGAGTATAACCTTTTTTCCATATTGCCATTATTTAATCTACAATAATCTCTTACTTTAACCCTAAACGAATAACATACAAGAAACATGCAACTACACAATGTAACCGGAAAAATGATTTTGGTACCTTTTTTTTATTTTTTTGTTCAATTAAACTTCATCCATTTTATTTTATTTAAAATAACAGAATATACTATTTCCAGAACAGTTAACATTACAAACGATTAAAAAACGCGAATAATTCCATTTGTGTATGAATTGTCCCACGTTCATTGTTGGTTTATTGAATTAATAAAGATATCAATGTGAAATAACAACGATGATGATCATGATGATGCTCTTGGTAATGATGAAATATGACGATGATAATCTGTTACAGTGTGACATTTATTGATTACTTGATTTAACGTTTGCCTTATTATTGTTCATTTTTTCATTAAATAAAAGTGAACTGTTTGCTTGATTAAGCTCGGGCTTTCCTTTCATTTAAATTTATTTTCGGTTTGTCAGTTGGACAGTATGTCAGTTAGTCATTGACATAGTTGCAGGTTAATCAAAAAGTCAACAAAGTAGTGTCACAAATGTCTCATGTTGATAGAAGAAATCAAATAGTAATGTAACAGAAATATGTATGTCTGTGTGTTTTTCAGTGTGGCTGCCTTCACCTAAGAGCCAAACAAAACTAAGTATTATGACCGCATAATGTTAAAGATTTCAGTGTTTACTTCACTTAAGCACTTATGTATCCGTCGCACATTAAAGTGTTGATTGTGCCATGTGACCAACTTTATAAGTAAATGGAAGAGAAATGCCGAGAAGGTAACTGAAAGGATGTCAGGTAGGCAGGAAATTAGTCAGGAAGATGGTGATGGTTATTAAAATATATTTGTATACTTTTCCCATGTTGATTTCATTTTATTCTTATTAATATTGTTATTATTTTAATGTTGCTGTACTCATCCCAAATGAAGGAATAATATTACATGCACGCATAATTTAACTAGACCTTTTTACTCTCTTTTTGGTACTTGTTTCTTCTTCTATGCGACTTTACAAGAATTAAATAAATTACATAATATGTTAAGCAAGTATAATAAATTCTTATACAAATGTCACAGTATCTCAGCATATTTTAAAGAGGATGCCAACGACATCTGCTGCTGCTACTGCTGCTGATGATGGCAGGCAGACAAGTAAGCGACACTCAAAAGTATCTTTGTATTTTGTGAACATGGAGATTTGTATTTTTGTGTAAATATTTATAAACTTTTTTCACGGGTACACAATCAACAAAACATACATATTTCATATGAAGAAAGACTAATACTTATAGAGACAAACTGAAGTAGGCACAACAATACCAATAACATTTGATATTCACACACACACACATGATTTCGATGATTATAATCTTGCATATGATAAATGTTTGAATCCATAATCACCCAGGCAACACAATTCCTTCTTCTTAAACACTTAGTTCTTATTCAAAAGTCATTCAACCGTTAAAATCGATTATAATATTTGATATTGTCTGCAAGAAAATGCGTTGCCAAAAATTCTTAGTTATATTGTACGACTATAACAAACAGAAAGCACCAATAAAATACAGAAAATCTAGATGTATTCACATGTGTGTAGGGTATATACAATATGTACTTACCTTTCATCCAAACGCATACTACTGCGACTTATGTCACTCCATACGGACATCGAACGCGGCCTTTGGAAAAATGACTTTGAAAAGCGTCGCACCGCTGGCAATTGCTGCGGCGGATAGCCGGCTGCAGTTTGTGCATCGTTCAGTTCTTCGTTGAAGATGACGTTACGCGCCGCTCGACTAGACGATGCCATCGATGGCACCGAGTAACTATTGTTGGTCTGATTATCGTCGGACATGCCCAATGCTGTGTAGCTCACTTGAAAATTGTGTGTCATTTCAGCAAAGAAACCCGATTTTAATTCAATCCACTATCCTTCTTTCTATTTACTTATTATTTTCATTTTTATCCATTTATTAGATATGTTGATTTTTTCAAAATTTTTCATTTAAAACTTTGGCACTTTTAGTATAAATTATTTTGTTATTGCTTATCAGATGTGCATATAAATTGCATTTAAATCACTCAAATTATTTTTATAATTTTAAACCATTTTTGTTATGGTTTTATACAATACAATATTTAGTTAATTCATATAAAGCAGAGTCATTCATCTACATATTTTCTCGTCGCTGGTTGCCTTTAAAATGATGTGCATCAAATAATGAAATGAAATATTTTATTATGACATTATTCTCTCTTCAAACACTCAAGTGAGCGTCATAAAGTTTCATTTTCAAACTTTTACAAGCAAAAGAAATATAAAAAAAATTTATATTATTATTAAGATACAAAATTGCAGCTCTCTAAGCAAAAACAAAAACATCAACATCATCATCATCATCATCATTATTGCATTCTTCATTATTATCATCAACTCTATGCTTGATGTATGCACATCTCTTAATAGAATGTTTTCCCAAACGAATTTCACTGAGACACTTAACTTTTCTTTATTCTCTTTGAAAAATTACTCAACTTTTAACTCAATGTGAGAATGCAAGTGTCTTTTTGCAATAACAAAAATAACAAGAAAAAGAAAAAATCTTTGTGCAAATTAAGCATTTTGAGTAAACCACTTTTCATTGGAGACAACTGCAAAATGAAATAAGCATAAAATAAATAAACTTGTCTTCGTTCCACTGAAGATTAGATGCTTTTCAATCGAATGAGGAAAATTGAAAAACAAAAGTTGAAATTGAAAATGCATAAAAATTATAAGTTTATCAATCCGACAATCATATTATGAGTTTCAAAGATGATTAGAAGTTTTTCCGATTAGATTATTGAGTTATTTATTTTATAAAACTGAAATTTCTTGACTAAAATGCACATGAAAATTTTAGATTATATAATGCATCCTTGATAAGTTTTCTCTTCTTCACTTGAAACATAAAATAGTTCTCCATACAAAATCTTCCAGCTGACAGATTGCGGTTTAATAAAATTTTAACTTTAAATCTGAAATACTGAAAGATAAGTTTACAAAATGACAAATGGACAGCAAAATGATCAAAGTGAAGACTTCAATGTTTCTCATACTTAGTAACAAACATCTCGTTAAAGTCATAATACTATGTCACACTGTCAGTGAAAGTTGTGAATAAAAAATAAAATGTAGAAACAAATATGAACAAGCATCCAATTAATTAAAAACCACACATAGAAAAATTTATTACTTGCGTTCATTGTTGGTCGAGTCATGAGAGACATGACATGACATGGAATGAATCATTTTCAAATTTGCCACATTCTATTGATTGATATTTTTAATCTGTGATAAAATTTTATTATTTAGTTTAGTTTTGTTTACGAAACTCTATAGATGAAAGAAATTTGATAATTTATTAAAATAATTGATTAGAAATATACTGAAATTTATAGAGATAATTACTTAAAAAAAAATTTAAAGAAATCATTCAAAGTATTTCAAGATTGTTTAACTGTCAAGAATGTTCCCATGACAATGATTAATTGCCACATCAAATGCTCAGCCTCACATACACGAATACACTCTGTTCGATTATTTAGGGGCATCACAAATTAACCCTCATTGAAAATTCTATGCGAATTCTATTGCCATTGACATTGTAAGTAGCAGAAAATGAAATTTATTTAAGATATTTAAAAAAAAAAACAAAAATGGTGATTATGAACATTTTATTAGATTGAGTCCAACCATAACCATATTCTGTCTTGTGTTTGGTTTATATAAAATTTACCAGAAAAGACTTGAAATAAATTCCTAATTTCATTAACACGCTTCAAGAGTTTGAATGAAGAAGAAGAAGAAGTAAACTTTTTCGTTTTTCTATGTAATAAAGAAGATTTAAACAAATAACACGGAAGAAGAAAGAAATAACGGGAGAAGTACAAATACATTATGACTTCAAAAATACTTTTATACACTTCACATTCAAAAAGAAATTGAAATCTTACTTTTCTTTCCCTTTACCAAGATATGCTGAAAAGCCCAAAACAATTGCAAAGGGTATATAAAATAAACATAAAGCGGAAGAAAACCAGGGAAGACAATGAAAAAACGGATGAACGAATGGATGAAACAAAATGTAATAACAAACACAACCACAAACATTAACATGAACAATATAAAACAACGATAACAATATGTTTGCTTGTGTTTTGTTAGAGTAACGATTAGGACTTCCGTTACAAATGTTACCATTTCCGGCATATGACACCGCAAAGAAACAGGCGCACAGATCGCCTTAGTAAGCTACATACAAAGCACAGAACATTGAAAGTCAAAAGCAAAAGGAAATGCCATATAACACAAAACATCACAATGAAATTGTCTAAATGAAGGTAGATTGGTAGATGGGTGGATTGTAGAAGGCAGAAGGTACGCAGGCAGGACAAATACAATAAGAAAGTGAAAGATACATAATACAGAGATATACACTAATATATGTACAGACACAATTGTGCTTTAGTGAAATTGAGTTTTTTTTTTTTTTTCTCTTATTTTTATTACATTTTGATGTAATTTGTCACGTTTTGTAGGAAAAGAAGCAAACATCGCCGATGTGTCTTTTTTTCGTTTGTTTGTTCTTTTCTGTTTGCACATTATTCTTATGCTGTTGTTGTTGCTCATGTTGCTTATCACAGTTAAATTGATAAATAACAAAATAAAAAACAAAAGCTACTGAAGTAATACAAAATAAAAACAAAAAATTAGACAAGTTTCTTCCTTCTATTGTATAAAAAAGCTAATGGATAATTTCTATGGAAAAACAAAAGCCCATAACAAAAGGAAAATAAAATAAAAGTGCTTGTCAAAATCGCATGAAATCGCAATAAGTTAAACGTCAATACATTAGAATTTTTCCCAATTTTCTTTTCTTTCTTTATGTTGGTGGTCTAATGAACATCAAATGCCAAGCTTCAACTGAACATGGAAATACACTGAACGAAATAAAAAAAAAAATTAAATTTGATAGAAATTTTATGGTATTTTGTACCTTAAACTCAAATTAAATAGACAAACAAATGAAACCTGATGATCTCTACGTAACCAAACTTATCTCATGACCATGACCTTTCAAACAAAATCGCATTTATTTAAACTCTAAATGATTTGTGAGATAACAACTTCATTGCAAATAACTTTTAATAGATAATTTATATGGTTTTAAAAGGAATTTCATGTTTTTTTTTTTTTTTTTTAATTTTCATAGTGTAAGCCCATTCCCTTCGGGTTGTGTGAATGGAATATTGTGCATTTTCAGCTTTCTTTCTCATTATGTGAATATTTCATTTCCATTTTTTACTGCTTCATTTTGTCATTTTAGTGCTAATTATTTTTTAAATATGCCATTTCTTTTGCTCTACTTTTCTCTTCTCTTTATTTTATCACAGTCCAAATGAAGTCTGGATATAAAACCGACATAAACAAGACAAGTAACTTTACAGCATAAAACCAGAGATGCTATAACACAATGGAAATAAAACGAATGAAAATACATTTTAACTAATTTGAATTCAACCCAAGCTAGTTTTGCTGATGTCTGAGTTAGTAAGTAATTGAATAAATGAATGAATGAATAAATGAGTGAATGAATGAATTAAAGAAACAAGGAAAAAACATGCAGAAGTGGATAGAGAAATGAAGGACAATAGTATTTAATGTAATAACATCTCTGTGATTTTAATAGCAAAGCAACAAAAAAATTTATCAAACACTATCGTCATTCCTCTTAAACTGTTAATACAATTTATTGCAAAACCTAGAATAACTTACATATCTTATTGTCTTCAACTTAAATGCTGTGGTTGTGCTTTAAGAACAAACTTAACGGCTACATAACTCTTAGCTTAATTTATGAAAAACAATCTCAAGTAAAGAAATATCTAAAGTGGTGGTGGATTCAATTGTCATAACAAACTATACGATGGACAAGTCTAGAAACTATGTTAAAGTATAATCAGCATAAAAATTAAACAAGTTTACAAAGTTTCGCAAAACTCGAAAGGCTGTGACATTTTTCTAAGTTGGCAAATTAGTATGAAAATTGAGAAGAAAATGTGTTAAAACGTTAAAACTAAAACCATTTTATGATAATTTTAAGCGATAAATGGTAAACACGCCAAATCTGAAAAGCATTTTGCATACAAAACTGACTAAACTTAAACATGCCATAAACAAAATTTCCTTCCAACTTATACCAAATATTTTCCCCTTTATTTTTCCATTAGTTTATAAATTTCACATTTTAATACAAAATTTCACATTTTCCTAAAAACGCAGTAAAAATACTTGCGCTAGTCAGTGAGTAAATATGGCGTTTAGATTATATGTGAAGGACATTTTTTGCGATGGCTTCTTTCTATCATTTCCACACTCACACGAAGAAAATCACACATCATGCTTAGCTACTTGCAGCGATACTTATTTATTCCCACCAACCACAAAAATGTTTAGTTCTGATTGAACATCATCATGGTTCTTCGTGATCTGAATATTTCATACATGGTTTCACACGTGTGTATGTATGTAAATGTATATTTCTTTGTGTGCGGTTTTGTATGTATTTTGTGCTAACAATTTTGAATTAATCTTTTAATAAGAACAAACCCTCGTTTACGTTTCAATATTGAGTAGGGGAAATAGAAACCACAAACACGCATTTCTATGTATACAGATTATATCAGAGGTTTATGATAGAAGTTAGAAAGTGTGTGTGTGTGTGTGTGTGTGTGTGTGTGTGTGTGCTTGTATCTGTCCTTCACATATCGAAGCTCTCAGCTATTGAACCCATTGGCACATGTGGGTTGCAGCCAACAATGAAATCGACAATATATGTACTATGATGATGCGTGATATGTTTAAAAAGTTTATATTTATTTAAAGTTGACACACAATTGTGGATGGAAAAGATACTTAAGTACATCTCACTTGTTTTAAAAGTTTAGTTTTGTGTCAAAACCTACAATAGTTTTAGGATGTTTAAAACACAAACAACAACTGTGAACTTCTTCTAATCATGAGAATATCTCGAGTATGTGATATACATATTTCATTTTCATATAAAATTATTCCAATCATTAACAACAAACTCTGCTTATTGTTAATTTATTCAAATGTAATGGACCAGAAGTACAATTACAGTCACATACAAACACTTAGATATTGGGATACTAAAAATCACACACTTATGGTAAAAGCTTTTATTGTCTTCACAATTACAAAAGAGTGTAGAGCATAGTTGGGGGCATGTTGAGATGATGATGATGATGCCCTTTGTAACATGAAAAACATACAGTTAAGGACATCCACATCCACATTCTATTCCCTTTACCATGTTCAACATGAAATTGTGAGAACAACAAACAACGTGCAACTTCAATGTACTTTACTTGTCAAGGAAGTTAACTGAAAAAATCGTGCTTATCAATTAATGGAACCATTCTAATCGCAGATGTGTTGTTTTTTTTTTTTTTTTTATAGACTATGTATGTATCTACTTAACGCAACTAGACAGAACTCGGCTCAACTTGTGAATGTGTACGTTGATGAGGAAATCCGTCCAATCAATTTGTAGCAATGTCGATGCACATATTCTAACTAAAAGGTATTTAGTTCTTCGATGTGGGTCAAGTCTTGGACAGCAATAACATCTACAATGAAATACAACTAGGATACAATGCTGACATGAGAAATCCAAACAACAGAACAACAGAACAGAACACAACAGAACAAATTGAATGCGCTAAAGATGCAACTCAAGGGCAGGCAAGGCCAGAACAAAACAGAATGGACCAGACAAATGTAACGAAGCGAAAACGGAAACGGAAATGGAAATCGAAACTGACAGCTGTGTGAGTGTGGAGGTCAAAGTGTTGGAAATTTTTAGCATATTAACAGAGCATGACCCCAAGTGGCGAGGATGGATGTCGGTGTTCAAGCATCAACGAAAAGAATACGTTTATAGCCAAACAGAAACAAAATAAATGATTTACTTTTTTACTGCCTTTCTTCATTTTTTTTTATTTTTTTTTTTTTTTGTTCTGCGAGCGTAAAGGCATTGGAGGAGTTGCTGACATTATACACGGGATTAGGCTCATCAGTTGGGATCACATCATGCGTTGCCTACATGCACAAGAGGGTAATAAAACTACATATATTATACTTGTATTTGTGTATCTATTGTGTGTGTGTGTGTGTGTGTGTGTGTTTGTTAACTTTTATTCTGAAAGACAAAAAACGAGACATTAAATAAATCAACGAATAAAATAACAAATAACAAAACAAAACAAACAAACAAAATGCGACAAAATAAAGCTGCCAAAATTGGCAAGTTTTTAAGGTCTTTTCTTGTGTTTGTTTCTTCATCAACAGAAGCTCAATTGTAATCCCGACTTGGTATTATGGCATGGTATAAACTTTAGCAGGTAAGTTCAATCGGAAACTGTTGTGTTTTTGTTCCATAGGTTTTACCAACCTGAAACAGATTACTTCACTTGTAAATCCTTTCCAAATTTTCATATTTCACTTTCATAAATAGAAAAACAGCAAACATAAAACAAAGAGTTTATGGTATATCAAAATACTATAATACAAGATATAAAAGGAAAGTTGTGCATAAGAGGATTTGCATATGAGAATGGTTTGTTGCTCAATAAAATTTGTTAAATCCCAACTGACACAACGTAAAGTGACAAGAAAGAAAAGAAACAACACACATTACCCTTATCACGAGGAGTACAAATACTTTTACTCTTTTAAAGTACAATAACTTTATGGCCTTTTTGTGAGTGAAGTGAAAAGCTTAGAAAGGAAAAATATAATAAGAATTTAATAGTTTTTCACTTTTCCTTGTCCTTCTTTGTTTCCTTTCAATTAATTTTTGCAACGAATTTACAAAAAAATAATAAATACATATGTGGGAGTTTTAAATTTTACTTCTTCCAATTTCCTCTTTCAATTTCTCTTTGCATTATAATTCCTCATTCCTTTTTATTTTTGTTTTTGTGGAACATAAATATAAATCACATGAACTTTCAACTCTAGAATTTTTAATGTTTCATGAGTTTACTCGAACATTATATTTCCATTTAAAGTTGGCTGCTGCTTCTACTGCCATTTAATTCTTTGTGGTTGTAAAAAGTTTTCATTTTTGGTATTTTATTTTATTTTATTTTATTTCATTTTGTATTATTTTGTTTTAGATTTCAATGCTTGCCAAGTCAAGAATTGATTTGTTGCATGAACCATTGTTTTCTTTCCTTCCTTTCTACATTTTTATCTATCTGGTTTCTATCTTCCATCTGATAAATTGATTACTTTGTGGAATTGTAAAGAATTTTAAAATTAAAAAAAAATTAAAGCCATAACAGAAGAACTTTAATAGAAATAACTAAAACCCTAATTTTATTTTGAAGGCAACACAGAAATATTATACAATTTCATCCATCGCATATCAAAATAATAAAATACAATATTCAATGAACTTTTCTGTTCAAATAAAATTCACACCTTTTTGTTTTTGGTTTGTCTTGCATATATCTGGCAACAGACCAAAACAATAACAAAAAAGAAAAGATCATAAAGATAAAGGTAAACTTTTTTAATCAAACGAAAAGACAAACACATACGTATATATTTTTATATGTTCATGTTCATGTTTGATCTGGAACTCAGACACAAAAAAATTAATAAAATCTCTCTTTTGTTTTCCATTACGTTTTTTTTTTTTTTTTTTTTTTGGCTAACAATAAGCAACGACCCAACAAAACAAAAAAAAAAATTAAAAATAAAATAAAATAAAGAAATTTAAATACATAATATGAAATACCCATAAATTTCTGAGTGAAAAAATTAAATCAACTTTTAAGTGTTAAAGCAGAAATGAAATTTCAATGAAAATTAATTTTATATACAAAAATATAAATTAAATTATTTTTAATAAATGAATTTTTCATATAAACATTTAATAGTAGGATAAAAAAATTTTTATGATTAAAATTTAATTCTTAATGTGAGAAATCATTCCAACAAAAAATACTTACTCGTTTATGAATATTTTATATTTTCTGAACTTTAAAAATTTAAAGCAATTACATTCAAAATGCACTTAAAGTCACACACACGCACAGAGAGAAGAATAAAAATCAACAAAGGCATCTTATCTTAAGAATTTATTACTTACAAATGCCACAAAACAATACAACAGCAGACCAAGCCAAGCCACGCCACAAAAGCCAAATCAAACTCAATTCAACCCAAACCAAGCATCATTTGCTCTCAGTGAAAGATTATCTATATAGGCAATGATGGGCCGTCTTAAGATATTCGACGCCCGACGGCTACATTTTTTGAGAAAATTCACAAAATTGTTGTAATAATTGCCGTCTATGAAAGTCCATTATAGCCTATTTAGCCCTGAGGTGGTTGCTCTCGGCCTCAGTATCGACTTCGATCACAATGAGCATGGGAAAAATAAATCAATATCAAAATGAGTCAAAATAAGAGTAAGAAAATTGAATTAGTATTCCGTGTTGATTATGAATTTCTTGATCTTTAATAGTTCACAATTTTGGAGTTAATCTTAAGTCAATTGAAAATTTGCATTTATGTTAATTGGTTTTGTATTGTATTATTGATTTGTTCCAATGATTTTATAAAACTAATTTCTTTCTAATACTTAGAATTAAAGTTAAGTCATAAGTAGAAGGCATCTATGTAATTCTTAAATCTAACTTAGCTTATTTGGAAACCTCTGTTAATTGATAATATTGTATGTAGTTGCATGTTTATGTTTCGGAGGACCTCGAGGCCATTCCTTGGTTATTCCGGTCCTGAAAGTGAAAAGCGACTACATCTACTACACTTAAAATAGCAATAATATGAACAATAACAACAACAACAACAATAAGAGGCAGCAATCAAATGAACTTAAGGCTCAGGCACTTGAGTTGAAGTTAATGTGGCATGATTCTCATAGTTTCACATTGAAATATGTGCGCGTCCACTGTGTGTGTGTGTGTATGTCCATCGAAGCGTGTGTAAGTTATTAACTTGCCCAAGTGCTCACAGATAAAAATATAATATGAGATACATGTAGTGTGTAATGTGTGTGATTGTAGTATGTAGAACTATCATAAATAAAATTCTTATCCGGTTTCTGTAGCAGCTGCCATGTTTCGAAAAAGCCCATTTCTGTTAAAGCAACAAGCAAAAAAATCATAAATGCCTATGATTGCTATACAAACACATACTAATATATCCATTAAAAGAGTACAAAAAATAGTCCTACAATCCCCTTGAATGGATACCGAACAAACTACCGAACTAAGTGTTAAAGGGCATTAAAAGGAAACAAGTCAAAATGACTTTGAAACAAATTGTTGAAATGTGGTTCGTTAATGAACTATCCATGATACACGTAGATGTTGTACACTATTTTTACTCATTGGTGCTGGCTGTGGTGTACCTAATTGTGTTGTAATTGTTGCTCTTTCTTCAAGAAATACCACTACAAATACCAAATAGTTTTTCATTTTTATACTTGTACAATAACAGATACAATAAACCAAAAGGTCATTCCAATAAATGTTAACAAGTGTCTTCTTCGGAATATACCTATGTAGAATAGAAAACAATATATTACAATAAATATTTCTTTATTAGATTTATTGATTTTGTTTGTTTTGTGAGTGCGAGAATAAAAGAATCAGAATTAAACATGTTTTACTAAACAATAAAAAGTAAGTACATATTTGTAATTCAATAGAATTAAAATTAGATATTTTCACAAAAATTGTAAAATACAAAATCCAATTAAATTATTTTCATTTGAAGCTTCATTTCAAACAAAACCTTACTCAAGCTTCATTTCCAGTATTGTTTTGAATTTCTCAAAAATCAATTAGCAAACAAAAACTAAACAAACCAGAATATTTAATGCGTTTACACTGAAACTCACATAATCATATGAAGAAAAGAAAAAAAAAAATCATTACACAGAAATTATAGTATTTAGAGCATTAACATTCTAGTCTAATGAAATAGTATTACGATTGGTACTTTCTTATGATATACTATATACTTTTGAAATATTGTAATACTCGTTTTTATACAAAATAAATATGAGTACCATGATACTTAAAAGGACCATGATATTGTACTTTGTTCAGAAAGGTTTTATTTTGAATGTGTTGTATCATATTACTTTATGAAGTTTACTTATAAAGTGCAGAAGCAAACTCCAACTGAAGCATTGGAGAAAAGAGATGTGTCTATGTCAAAATGTACCTTAATTACTCACATACTGAAAGACAAGACAAACATGGCTTAATATCTTCTCTTTATCACTCCACTTGAAAACGGTCGTATGCATTACAAATACACTACAGAATGATAAATTCTGTTCCTATTATCTGTGTTGGTATATAATACAAGGACTATCGCAAAATAAATGACACTTTTTCAAAATCTCTATTTATAGTCACGCTACAAGTTGGAAAGGTACATCTTCTCCTGACGTTCTGTTAAAATTTCATCACCAACCGCCGAGTTATTGCTAAATATGAGACAGTGTGTTTATAATATCGGTCGATGCCTTTTCTATAGTCTCATTATCCGCAAAGCGCTTTCCTTTCAGTGCCAAACATAGTTGTCGGAAAGGGGTAGAAATCGCAAGGTGCCAAATTAGAAGAATATGGTGAGTGGTTGACGATTAAAATGTGATTTTTTGTCAAAAAATCAATGATAAGTGTCGCACATCACTATAAATAGAGATTTTGAAAAGCTCCCATTTACTTTGCGACTATCTTTGTATTATTGTAGGAACAACAAATGATCGAAAAAAGACTAAGTTTTTAAATTTTGTTTTTAGTATGATTACTAGGTCATTTCCCTACTTTTTGTTTCTATGGCTGTTTTCCTGATATTTAATCAATTGTACTATACTCATATAAATTGTATACAAGTTAAAAACATAAATACATATATATGCACATTGGAAAGAAGAAGGTGAAGGAATTTGTTGGTTTCGGCTTTGGTTTGGTTTAATTTGGCTTAGATTATTTAAGGTGAAGCACGTAAAGAACCTTAACTTGTATTGAAATTGATTGCAATAATGCCCGTTGGCATAGTTGGCACTCCCAATTAATGACGTGATCAAATAAAAGAAAACCCGTAAATAGAAATAGAAAAAACCTACACCCAAAGATAAATGAGGTTCAGTGGCATGAGTAATTGTTGGCACAATTTTATTGTATCAAGTTCATGAATATGAAACATTCAACATTAACTTAGTAAATAGTAGAAGTACAATATTGTGTTTATTTTCCGCTTGAAATAACATAACTTGGTTTCATTCAAATTGATCTTCTGTATATTTTATTGTATATAACATAAATTCAAGCCAAATTCAAATATTGACTTATGATGTGTGGCTCTCAGTTTGTTTCCCTGTCAATTCGCTTAAAGGAAAAATCATTAAATTTTGATGGATGAGTTGGTAAAATAAGAAAACAAACTGTGGATTTTCTATCAAAACAGAAAATATGCTTTCTATTTTTTTTTACAGAAATTCTGAGACATTTTCAATGTCCTTCGATTTAATAGAATAAATAAATTTAAGTTTTCGTTAAATTTTTAATTCAGATAAAATCATGATTATTTAAAGTATATATTCCAGAGACAAAATTACTATACATTTGGCATATGAATTGTCCTAAAAATGTATTGTATATAGAAATGATTGGTTGAGCATAGGCAATTAAAAGCAATTTACATTGTACGAGTACATACTTTATTTTTTTATGATATCTTTTTCTCATTTCTTCTCTTCTGGTTTGTTGTGTTTTTCTTTTACCCTAATAGTCGATTTGAACAAAGCAGATCTTATGACTTTGTATGTCAACTAAAATGTACACAACATTTTAACTATTGATATCCAATAGCAAAAAGAGGCCGAAAGGAAGCCAAAATACTAAGAAAATGCCAGAATCATCACTTCTATAGTCATTCTCTTCTCATTTAGATTTATTTTATTTACCATTGTCATGCTTCTGATTTTCCATTAGTTTGCCTCCAATGACCAGTAGTCGTATAAGTAACACCACTAGCAATATCTTCTTATTCCTAAATAAAATATTCCTTTTTAGCGCCTGTAAATGTCTTTTGATCTGGACTTATAGTGAATCCCTTTGACTGCCGTTCGTGCGTGCGTATCATTTTAATACCGTGAAATAGGAATTTCAGTCAGTGTATATTTAATAATAAATGTCAAAAGCAATTTTGTTATTCCATTTGTTTGCTTTTATCCTATTGAATTCTTCCCAAAGTACATGAACAAAAGTATCTACTTAGTTAAAGCAAGATACAATATGTTCATTATGTTTCATATTTTATTGAAACTTTTCGCCAGATTCCCGCTTACCAACCAGCGAACAGGGAACCATTCGACCTACCACCGACCAACTATTAAATGATTCTCCCGGGTATATCACGTTTATATTTTGAATTTACAGTAAATATATTCGTATTTGTAAATATTATTGTACCTACGTTACAAAGATCAAAAAGCTTCTTCAATATCAAAAAATATTTTTGTTTGAGCTTAAAAGGAATATTTTATGTCATTTGAACAAGTTCAAAAGTTAAGTAACTTATTAAACAACAGGATAGAATTTACAATTATTTTTGAAGTTAAACTTCTTTAATGGAAGATATTAAGTTGTTTTCTGGAAATATGAAACTTATTCAGCAAAGATTATTTTTTTTTTTTCATTTTAAGTTTGAGATTGATTCATATTTATATATTTATTCACCATAAGTAAGCACGATGCAAGAATTTTATTACAGAAATGAGTGACTAATTTTAATAAAAATAGCTTCAAAAGACTTCAAATGACAAGTGACAGTAGTAGCCGCTAGAATATTTGTCCGCATTCAACCATGATTTAGTTCCGCAGAGACAGTATTTTCCGCTACAATAAATATCAAAGGGCTCCATTTTCTATTACCCTACAATTCATACAAGAATGCTTCTTTTTTGATGCAAAATTTTATCTTATTAAGTTCATTACAGAATTTAACATCGGATGAGAATAAACTTTATTTGATTTGTCTTAATTTCAATAAAAATAAAATTCTCTAAGAACAAAATAAATCTTAATTTTATCTGAAGCAAAGTAGAAGAAGATACCAAAAGATCTTGTTATATTTCTTTCTTTTTTTATTAAAATAAAAGAATATTGTGAATAAAATTTCTTTATTTTTCATAAAGTGAAAAATTTTGCAGCATCCAGTTAAGTTTTCATAAAACTTTCGTCTATTAATTGCGAGAAATTCTAAGTATAATACGTTTTTGTTGCATGCATAAAAGCAGACAACGAAAACATAGACTAAGGAAAAATGTTATTAGTCTAATTTCGTATAGAACTTTATTTGCATAGAAATATAAAGATAAAACTTGCAAACAAAATAAAAGCAAAGAAAAATAATCATGTGCATGTGTGTTTTTATGTTCTGTGTGAGTGTGTTTTCACGTACACATGAATATACGTATTTTTTTGTAGAATTTTTCAGAATACAACAAAAGGAAACAATGCTTTGATCTTATCATCAAACAAAGAATACAAGACAAAAGAATAGATGAAAATGAAGTGAAAGACGTGAGTAAAATCAGAAAATAAAATTAATGAAATTCACTAATCTTACAAACTACTACTGTTCTACATAGATTATTGTACAATATAATCAAAACCTAACTGAACGGCAAACACCTTCTATTCTATTATAAGGAATAATTTAGATTTAAATGACTTTTCCATTTTGAATTCATTTTCTTCTTCTTATTTTTGAGGGTGCAAATTCTATTTGGATAATGATTAATGTAAAAGTTCAGCAATGAAGGGAAAAACTGGCAATGCCAAAAGTTAGTTTCTTTCCTTATTTTTCATTTTAAATGAAACATGCTTTTTCATCAAACTTATATGCATAACTTCTTTATGAAGTAAAGTTCAAAGCAGGGCATGATGCATAATGAAGCGAGCGGGCGAAAAGTAAACGAGAAAAAATGTCACATGTAGGACACGCATACGTTTACTCACGCACAACCTAGAACACACGCACAGAAACAGTCATATCCACACACACATGTGTATAAATTTGCAATGGAAATTTTATTAGCAGCAATAGGGAGACATATGATGGCCGCATAATAAAAACAGTCAAAAAAATAGAAAACAAAAAAATATGGAAAAGTCTTTGGCTTTTTTTCTGTTATCTTAGCAATTTTGCATTTATACAAATGTTTGCTAATAAATACACAGAGACACAGCACATACTGATACTTAGGTATGACTATGTGTATCTGTTGCAAACACATTTCATTCCCTAACTCTTACAACTCACTATTTGTTTACTTGCATGTGTCTGCTCTGCATATGTCCAAATTTTGTTTGTCTAACAAACAAACAAACATCAAAAAGAAAAAAAAACCCACAAAAACAATTCATCGTTGTAAATATGAAAAATATAAAAGGACAAATGTACAATATAAATCGGAACAATATGTCATATCTACATAAAATGCAAAAATGCCACTAGGCCTGGACTTGAGCCATGCCACACCACATCACAGCACACTACACATACTCACTCAGATGTCTAAAATAAAAATGAGAAAAACAACAGGACAAGTTAAGCACAAAAAGAAACCACAATAGCTACAGTGACAACAATAACCATGATAGTTTGAGGCAACCCTACATAGGGAAAAATAATGTAGAAAATAGGACGACGAAAACTTTTAATACAACAGAAAACAGCAGCAAACACTAACCAATATAACAACATAACGAAATATGTCAAGGGAAAGTATATTCACCTACCGGGTAAGCAAGAAACAAAAAAAAACCCAAAAATGGAAACAAAAGTATAGTCAAGAGCAAAAGCAAAGCAAAGCGTACAAAATATGAAAAATACTCATATGCCATTGAAAAGCATTAAGTTTTAACATCGTCAACATTTAAATGGGATTTTTTATAACTTCTAAGTAAATATTTGGTAAAATTAATCAGTTATAAGATCTTAAACAGAATTATCAAGGTAAATAAATTAAAATTAATAATCAGAGGTTTCATGATAATTCCAAAATAAAGATTTATAACAGCAAAAAATTGTTCACTTGCGATATAAAAACAAATTCGAAAACATACGTATATTCTTTTCTTCAATGTAACATATACAGGCAACATTAAACTAAACTCCAATTTTTATACCAATTTTGCCAAAAAGACATTCAAATATAAATCGTAGAACAAAAACCGCTAACATACATCGTTCTTCATTTGCGAATAAATACAGAAACGTTTGAACGTGAGGTTTGTCATACTCATGTTATAGATGGACATAGATCTATGAGAAACCGATAACTCAGATCCATGAGAACTCTTAATTTCTGGTCAAAAAAATTCAATGCTACCATGATTTATGATTATTCTATTGAATATAAGAATTCTTAACAGAGTGCACAATATACTGACCAGATGTGGAACTGGAGAAGCCGTTTAAATCAGCACGTATTCCATTAATATCAATAGATTTACCATTACAATTTAAGCGACTACAACTTCACATAAAATTGTCATTTTCAATGACGATCAACAAATCGCAAGCACAAACATTAAACGTTGCGGGCTAAGACTTGAGCATTGAGTGCTTTTGCCATAGACAGCTTTATGTAGCCCTTTCGCACGTCCCCTCCAGACAAAATCCATTTGTATTGTGTAATGGAAAATCGGCTGTAAATATTTTATATAAAGAAACTTTATAAAGCAAAAATATATTTTTCAATCACGTCACTAACCGTAGTTAATTCTTCCCCATTCTATCATCTTATAATAAAACTAAAATTTTAATTTATATACTTGTTAGCTAAAGGATCGAATAGTTGAGCTTAGTAACCAAATACAATAGTTTTTATAACTTCTCATGAAATTCATTCGTACTTTAATAAGTAAATTTGTGATTAGTTAAACTTTCTATTAAACTTGAGCATATTTCATAAACAAAAATTCAAGTAGTCTGTCTCACCCTCATAACCACAATATGGAAGTGAAACTTCTTTAGCGAAGGGAGGTAAAATTAGAAAATGAAATTTGACGAGAATGAATGCTTATGCATGAGTAAGAGAGAGATAAAAAGTGCTTTACTGATTGTATTTACTTTATGAAAGAACGTACGAACAAGTGGCCGAATGACCGAAAAATAAAATAACTCTTTTGTATTGAAACAATATAACGCAACAATATTCTGGATTATTGCTTGACCATCTACTTTCCAAGTTACACTTCCATATTGTATTTACCTAAATAGCTCCAATATAATAATAACATCGTCAAATTTTGATTTTTGCCACATTTCATTTTCATATTTTTTGGATTTACTCCCCTTCGCTGAAGAAGTTTAACTTCAAAAAATTTTTTTATTTTTATAAAGTATCTCCCTCCATCTCTCGTCAAATTAATGTCATAAGGCTTTTATTCACTTGAAATTGAAATTGTATGCAAAGATGTTTCACAATAAAGAAATTTAACAAAATGTGATGCCTTTCAACTTCCATTTTTATAAAGATTTTTTCATAGTTTCTCCTTGTATTTGCCTTTCCTTTGCTCTCATTTTTTGTTACTTTTCCCCATTCCTTCTTGTTATTTTTCGGTTTTTTTTTTTTTTTTTTTGCTTGTTTATCGTTGTTATTTTCATGGAAGACATGACAACAACAACAATAGGAGAAGAAGGAAGACTAAATTGCTTTTAAAATAGTTTTGCATGAAAGTTGCAAGTGGAACACAAAATCACAAAAATCTATGCAAATATGTATGGTGCAGCAGCACACAATGATGATGATCAACTTTGTTGGTGTTATAAATGTTTATGTGTATTTTCTTGTTTATAATGCATTCTTATTCTCTTTATTATTTTATATTAAGATAACAAAGCGCAATGACAAAAAAAATGAACAAGTCAAAATACACAAATATAAAAAAACAAAAGAAAAGGATGAATAAGTCACAAGCGAAAATCGATTTTATTTGTTTTTGTTTCTCTTCTTATTTTTTCTCAATGTTACTCTTTAGTTCTTTCATTTTATGCATTTTCTTTAAATATTTTTGATGATGAAATAAAATGGAAATTGCAAATTGAAAAAATGATCAAGTGAATGAAAAATTACTGCCCACAAAAGTATGCTACAATATTTTATTTCACATTTTTACTTTTTAAATTTCTGTTGTTTGTCATTATCATATGGAAAATGACAATCAGAATCCTTTACATTCTATTTACCCATTCATCAATTAATACTTTCACTTTGTCAAGAAAATAATATCAAGAAAATCAAAGCTCAAAGCTTTCACTTTTATTGTACCTAACGTCAACAAAACCATTTTCATTTCACTTTCAATTTCATATAAACTTTTGAAATTTAGTTTAACTTTACACTGAATTAAATTTTCACTGAGTTATTATTTTTGAAGTTTTATTGGAAGTTGCATTACTGGTATAACAAATTGGTTGCATGCACGTTTGTATCTTAGTTTCTTTTTTGACTATAATCCTTGTGAGAGCAGCAGCTGCTGCTTTTGTGGCAAAACTGTAGTATATCGCATTTCTATAGAATATTCGTACAGCAACAGTGATTACTTTCAGAAACAAACACGTCCACAGTTGCTTATACAAAGTAACAGTCACACACACAATTGTTCATGTTCTTTCGAAGAAAACTCTGAATGAGTTGAACAATATAAAATGACAGCAAAATATTTCTTTTTTCACGTATTTTCCATTTTCTACCTCAAGGACAATATGATGTTTTCCTATTGTTACAATTCTTTCCTTTCTTATATTGAATTTCTTTATTGAATTTCAAAATTTTTTCCAATTCAAATTTTTACACAAAACTATTCTACACAATTGATGAAACTTTTTCTTCATTTTAGTTGCGTTTATGTTTCAATGCTATTGAATTGGATGCGCGCCCGTAAGCATGCAATGCATAACGCAATACGAAGATACATGTCGAGATGATGCGGCACATTTACTGTGCGTGCTATGCGTACGTTTCGCTTGTTCTATTACGAATGGCTAACATAGCCAATTCGAAAAGGCATAAACTGCCTGCTACGCTCGTTCGCTCGCTCGCTCGCTCGCTAGCTCACTGACTCACATACTAACTGATTGAACCACTCACAATCGCGTTCGCTTTCTAAATGCTGTATTCACTGCTTCACTGCTGCTTTCACTGTTTTTGCTGTATCTGTGGCTGTGGCAAGCAAATCATGCACGCGACTCAAATTCACACGACATGACACTCACAAAAGAACAAGCAACTAACTCTCATTTTTGTTGTTGGGCTTCATTGCTACTTTGCTTCATCGTTTCGTAGAATGATGTTTGCATGCTTCTTCCAATGTACACAATTACTGTGTGCACAGATAGACACGTGTGTGTGTGTGTATATGTGTGAACTTGTCTTCTTTAACTTTGTGTGTGTGTGTGTGTGTGTGTGTGAGTGTTTTTCCTATATGTGTGAGTGTGTTTGGTAAATTCAGACTTCCTTATTCATTTCTCTGTTTATACTTTTAACCAACTTTTACTTCTTTTAATGTATGCGTGTCTAAACTTAAGAACTCTTAATATGTTTTCATTCTCTTTGACCTTTGAATATTCTCTTAATACATATTTGAAGATTTCGCTTTTGTATGGCATTGCCATACATAAATATTTTTGGTTTGAAATGCTAAAGTCAATGAAATGATAACAAAATTGGAATTTTCATTTAAATCAAAAAAAATTTTGAAATACTACAGAGATTGCAATCGAAAGATTATTAGTGCTCTAGGGTACCTCATACTTTGAAAAATTGATACCTCGATGAAAAAAAAAGAATTAGGTATATTTAACTGAAATTTTACAAAAGTACAATTTGCGGCGCAGCCCAATGGTATCGTCATATGCCTCTTAGGCTACGCTAGTAGGCACAACCGTTTCACATTCAACTCAAAAAGATTCATTAAAAATTATTCTTCTGGATGTTGATGACTTAAATAAATAATACTTACTAATAGCATAGCATGCTTACTTAATATATTCCTTACACATAGTTATAAACTTTCCTTTAATTGGATTATGATATTTTATTATTATTATAATTTTAAGAAATTTTGATATTCTCTTTTCTTTAAGTGTAATATTGAAGCACGTGTTATGTAACATATACACTGACACAAACACTCACATATCTTCATACACACACAAATGTGTACACATAAATAGAATTTCTGAGTTAAACGTTGTCACATGCTTTCAGAAAAACTAAGAGAAAAGAGAAAATAGACCCACTAACCTAGAAAGTTGCATCAAAACAAAATGACAAAAGTTCATTGAAAATAACATTTTGGCGCGAAAGTTTTCTTTGTCCTCCTACCCTAAGGACACTATCCATTATTGCTGTTGTTTTTGTTGTTATAGTGTTATCCTTCTTGTATGCAATGTTTTTGCCTGAGAGTTTGATTTGTTTGCCCACCATGTGCTTTCAGTATGCATGAAAATATATATAGAAAAGAGCTTTTCTGTGACGTCATTTGTGTTTCATAATATGCGTGTAAGCTACAAGTGACGTCATTCATTGGAAATTTCTCCACAAAAATGGAAAATAAAAAAATTAAGCATCATTTTGGTATCAGACAAAAACAACTAAACTTTCTTCCTGTTGGAGTAGGTTGGAAATGATATGAAGAAAGTGTTTTAAAGCGCCATCTTTGTGTACATTTTGAACAAACCGTGCTCATGAATGTGTGTAAAGATTCGTTATTTTAAATTTGTCCTATTCTAATTTCATAAATAATATATTCAAACTGATTACAATAAATTTAATTTTATTTCAACCAATAAAATATAAAGAAAAAAATGCCAAAAATACTCAAAAAAGTGTTTGTTATGTTTTAGAATTGGAATGGATAAAGAAATTTATGTTAATGGCACAAGTACATAAGTTGAATTTCATGAAGACTGTTGCGATAACAAATCATTGGGATGACAGGTGGAGCCAAGGTGCTAATCAAGGAGCAATATACCCCTGGAATGAGCAACTGAAAAATAATTGGGAGACGATTTTTGGTTCGAAGAAGGAGATGGAGAAAAAGAAAATATGGTTGTGGTTAATAAAAAGTAACCTGCCGATGAATTATTGATAAAATAAACTTCCCCAAAGATGAATAACAAAAAGCAAATAGGATAGAAAAAGAGTAAAATTTTACCCAAAAAAATAAGTTTTACCCAACAACAGAAGATGATGATCGTCTGGTACGTGTGTTTTACTTCGATAAATTATTCATTATAGTGACCTCGTGTTAGATACAAGCAAAGTATTGTAAAATCAAAAGGATTGTAACATTATAGAAGTCCACAATCGAATATCGAAAATTTTTAGGAATTAATTATAAGTTCTATTATAATTCATTATTGTTTAGTTTTTGATGTTAATCAAAATCACCATTTGGAGATATAACATGTGGCCAAAAACGAACAAATAAAGAAAAGTATTAATGAAGATACCATTTGTGCGAGAATTCTGCTTGTGAAAGTTCACATTTGCTTAGATACTTAACTCTGCACGAATGAAAAAGTTGTATGACCAATTTTTTACTACTCCAAATTCGATGCCTACTACTACTACTAATACTGACATTTGAGTATGCTAAGAATACTTATGCTCGTATTTCATTAAGTGCCAAAGGTAAGGTCCAAATTTTATATAAGCTTCGCTTTAATATTCCTAACTTTGATTTATGACAAGTTCATCATGAAACCGTTCTACTTCGTTCCACATGTCCCAAGGACTAGTGTCTCTTATGCTACATACTTAGTTGTATATCTTGGTCCATTTTCTGGTCTGTTACTGACGTACCCATTCCATTGACTAGCAGACCCCATAAGATTAAATGTTTATAGTAGGTGCTCATGTAAAACCCTTTAATTATTAGATAAACTCATCTAAATACCAATCCGGACAATTGCTCTTTTTATTTCATATATGAAATTCAGTCAGCTAAAAAATATTATTATTATCATCCATATTCATTCAATAAAGGCTCATGCTCTTAAATGCTCTATAAACCCTTAATACAAGTATTGTATGTAAACAACACACATAGAAAAATGAAAACTATGTATGTGTTTAAGATAAATTTTTTATCAACTTTTGGCTTTTTGTTGTGTTTTTCTTCCCTATTATTTTTTTGTTTATTTTTTGGTTGTGTGTCTCATATTTAGGAAAGTGTGAATATCCTTTTCATAGATGATTCAATCGAACATAGAAATTTCTTTTCACTTTGTTAGCTTTGCGTTGAATATTTGATTTGGATCTTATTTATTTATGCATGATGGGCACAAATTCAATGCAAACAAATCCCCAATAGACAAAGCAACAACATTTTGAAAGTAAATAGTAAAAATCCTATGCGTCTTTTTGGTATGCAACAACAAATAATAGAAAAAGAAAAAAACAAAACAAAAGAAAAGTTGCTTAGTTTTCTGGATGAATTGAATATTTCTTGTTATTTATTTTTTTTTTTTTTTGTTGTTCTATCTTTTGTTAGAATCATAGTGTAGTGCTATGGATATCAAAACTACTTTACTTTCAAAATGGTTTACTTTTCCCCATTGTTTTTGTTGTCATTGCGTAAAATGTTGAATAACTTTGAGAACATAGAAATTTTGTATTCAGTGTTGCGTATTTAATGCCAATTCAACCGAATTTATTTTGATTCTGTTTGTATTGCCTACTTCAAATAGCCTTTGACTCCAACAACAACATCAACAATAACAAAACCTAAGTTCGAAATAGGAAATAAGTGAATATACTTTTATTTGCTTAAAGTGATTGAATGAGTGTGTTCATTTTTCTTAAATAAAATATTGATTTCCATAAGTTGAATGTTTGATAAATGATTGAATCAATATTAGTAGAATAACAAACTATAAATGCAAATGAGTTCAACCAAATTTGTTGGGTTCTAAAGATAAACGAAAGGGAAAATATAATCTAATACAATGAACTTGACCTGTCATCTTAAGTGTTATTTCAAGTGATTCTTTAAATGTATTGAGAAAAAGGTAACGACGCAGCCATGTAGATTTAACCCATGATGATCCTGTGCTTAAGCCTCTTATGTAAATGATAAACAATTGAAGCATACGACACACATTTCCAAATAAATCCCTTGGTTTTTTTGTTCCTGATTTTAACTTTTCACTCCTCAGTTCGAATCGAATCAATAAAGTGTTGATTGCTAGAATTTCATCTTGAATCAAACCAGACCAAACTAGGACAGAGATTTTTGTTGTACTGTACCAATTGGCCTGAATTGACAGACATCTGTCGCCGCCAGTCTAATGATGTCTATGACCGATTGTCAGTACTGCTGCTGCCTTGTGATTGATTAGGTAAACGTTTCAGATTTATTACTCCAAAAATTTGAAATGGATTTCCTTTATAGTCATCGTCGTCGTCGTCGTCGTCATTGCTTGGCACGTTCAAGGCAACATGGTTTTCCTAAATGGTCAATATTATTCCAATATTATTAAAGATGAAAATCTAAACTAAAATGATATATTAAATATTTTTATAAAATTTATAACGTTAAAAAAGAAGGGAATAGTGATTAATGTTCAATCTATGGCTTAATTGACATGTGACAAATGCAGATTGTAATTAAATTTCCTTTTCAATCTCATGAAAGACTTTTGTTCATTTCATGTCATTTCATTTTTATTCATTTCATTTTCCTTTAAAACAATTCTTTTCTCATTATTGTTATTGCCCAAAACAATAGATAAGATGATAAGGCAAGATAAAGTAATGAAAATGATAATGATGATTGCGTTGTTTTGTATAAGTTGATAAGAACTAAATAACCCACAAGTAATTGCATGTTGTGTGAAATCAACTTAAGCTTGTTCTTCAACACATATAACACTAACACTTAACACTTTATTAGAACAACTTACATACAAGCCCACAGACACTAGATCACACACAGAGATACTTTCGTGTAGAGTGAAGTGGATTGGAGTGTAGTGGAATGGAGTGGAGTGGAGAGATATACCATAATGAATACATGTAATGCCACATAAGGAGTTGACATTATCCTATCATTTCTCATCACGACACCCATTGATGTAAGCGGCGCCTCTAATGATACAATCATAGGCAATTTCAAAGCCTCACAAACATGAGCAAAATGAAAATAAACAAGAATCTAAATGAAATGAAGGAGTGCGAGTGTATGTGTATGTGTATGTGGGAAACTCATCTGGAATACACACATACTATGCATACATTCACGCACATGAAATAAAACCGATAAAAGTTAAATAATTTGCACAAATAAACGCCAAACAATGATAATTATTGGAAGAAGGAGGGAAAGTGAAAGTAAGAAAATTCTTATTAGTTTCGTGTCTTGTACTAAGTCTTTTCTTTCTCTATTAGTAAAAGTAATTCCATTGTGTGCGTGTCTAAAGAGCCTTCAGCGTCGTGCATTTCTCTTGACAGATAGGTCTTGTTGTCTATCTATTTGTACTTGTATATTTGTTTGTTTGCCTTTCTATTTGTCTGCGGAACTTGGTGTTTGCCAAATTGACTGTTTGACAGGTGCTTTTACTCTGCTTTGAGCTAAAAGAATTTTTCCAATTATTTTTCTGCTAATTCGTGTTATTTTTGTAATTGCTATCTATCTCACATCATTTTTTTTTTTTTTTTGCCGTCATCATCATCATCATTGATATTGGCAAATGACATAGTTTAGTAACACTTCATGTCAAGCAATCAAAGCTATCAAATTCATATTAATTACAAAACATATTCAAAAATCTCCCATTCCAATTTGACGTATTTAAATTAGGAATTTTTGGCAATTACAATATATTAAGAGTTTTATTTTAATGAATAAGAAGCATATGTGATGTATTTAGGAATATAATATTAAATGATTGTAATAAATATTGATTTAATCCCTTTAAAGTGTCTACTCAGTGTAAAGAAATCTGAAAAAACAATAACAATAAATGTTCCCAAATAAAAATATCTGCCAATCGCAAATAAATTCAAAAATGGACAATGGACCTTTGAGTAATGAAATAGAGAATTGCTAAAAAAGAAATGTTATGACATACAAACAACAAAATTTAATAAAGGACCATCTCATGCATCACCATCTCCTTCCCACTCACCTTTCTGACATTTCAAATTCAATCAGATAAACTGACCTCACTTCTGTCATAAACAAATTGTAATGCAAAATATGTACTCTCTGAGTTGAGGAGTTGATGCTCAAACAAAAAATATAATAAGAATAAGGACAAAACAAAACAAAACAAAACAAAACAGTTTTATAGAAATTTTATTAAAATTCCTTGACATCATCATCATCATCATCATTCTCATCATCAATTCTAAAGACTGAATAAATATAAATTATTTTTAAATGCATCACAGAAAGCAAACAGCAAATTTGACTGAGGACAAACTATTGTGTAAATAAATTAATAAATAAAATAAATATTTTGTGTGCACATTTTTGTTAAGGTTTAAATTTAATAAATAAATATTTATGACTTATTTGTTTTACTCTTACACACTTTATAGCACAGAGAGAGTGTATAACAACTTTATTCTGATGTGGTTTGTATCGCTTAGAACCATGCCAAGTAAATATTGATTTGCAATACACAGATCCTTTGTGAATATGCCTTGAATTGAAAAATTGAGATGAATTGGAGGTGTTTTTGGACCAGGATTCATGCCAAACTTATGAACTTAAGGCGTTCATATTTAAGAATTGTATGTTGGTCAACAATTTGAGGAATAAAGTTATATTTCATTCGACAAACACACATACAAATAAAAGATCTAATAATAAATTTTCCTATTCCCAAAATCTTACTTACTCAATCTAGAAAAGTCATGAGTATAAATAATTTACTTGTATAAGCAACAAATTATTTTAACTTTGTTGATACTTACAATAAAATATTGATATCCTATATTGATTTCTTCAATTTTCATTTATATTCATGTTGTGGTTGCCAATTTTATATACAAAAGTAACAACTTAACTTTGTCTCACGTGCTTCGAATGGTCGTAAGCCATTTGTTTGCTGACTTTATTAATATTTACAGTCACCAAATAGAAAATGAGTGTTTATTTTTAAACAGAAATAAAAATGTACTCATAATTTTCTGATGTTTCAGTACTTAGGTCTTCATCAATACTTTATGGCACCATGTCAGCTGTCGCAAGTAAGAAAAGCACAACAGTAAAGTAATACAGGAAATCAGCATAAATTATTTATTATCCGATAATACTTAAGCAGATTGTCAATATTACACTCCTCCATTGTATGTCGACATCAGCAGAAAATATAATAAATTAAAACAACAAATAAATACATAATCGTATACAAATAAACGAATAAATGAATGAATGGTAAATTAATAAAACGAAGAAGTCATTTGAAATGCGGCTTATTACAATTTTGGATTCTCTTTTAACAAAAAGATTTCAGTTGATAATTCAAAATTAAATACATTTACTTGGCTGCGAAACAATTTCCATGGATTTCAGACTTTCAAATTGCTTGTTAATGGCTAAAAACCTGAAACTAAAAATATAATTGAAATCCAGATATTTAGATATTAAGGACTTAATTTGTGGCTTATAAAACTAGACAGTAAATTGCATTATGCAACAGTTTAAGTTTAAGCTTAGAATCAAAAGAAAAGATGTCATTGTTAATTTCATTAATTGACTTAACTATATCAAAAAAGGAGTTGTAAGGATTTGTTTCAAAGAATGACAAGTATCGAATGGTTTAAAATACCGAAATAGAAGAAGGATAGGAATAAGCGTCAGATCCTTTCAAGTTTCTGTGAGCAAGTAAATGTTCAATTTATTTAAAATACCGAAATAGAAGAAGACAAGAAATGTTATTGTATATTTTATATCCATTATGGATACTACAAAAACACATTGCTTAGGTGAGGAATGCCTAAACAGAAGGTTTTGCAGAAGATATTCGTATGAAATTGAATTCTTCTGATGATGAGATCTATATATATGCCTCTAACAGCATTGTCAAACTTTTAAAAAGTTGATGATTTGACGGAAAGTTATGATTGAAATGCATCTTTTGATGTAAAGTTTACAATATAAAGTTGAATAATTTTATAAATGCTGATAATGATGTAGTCACCATGACAAAATAAAAGTATTTTACAAAGTCGTCTTCCCATCTCCATAACGAAGTGGATTATTCGGCCCTAACGGCTTCGTTATCAACTGTACTTAAATAGAGCAGTACCTTTTCTAGTCTACTTGAAATTGTCACTGTGAGAACTTGAATGAATTTTTATTATTCAAATTTAGTAATTACATACTGCAAAATTACGAAAATTAACAGGAAGAAGATTCTGACAATCAATCAAAGAAATACTACAAATGGCAAACATTCTAAGAGTATAACTTCCAATGGATATTCATTTATGAACTTAGATTGATAGTCTTTTTATTTTTCATTAAACATTTATGTAAATGAACCCAATTACATAATTTCCTTGAAATCAATTGAATCTACTTATCATCTATTATCTTATGCTACTTATATACCATATATACCATAAATGCTACAAATGGTATAAATGTCTTAACTTCATGCTAATAGTATTAGGTATTTACATAAACCCCTACCTACGCAATTCATTGATTTTATTCGAATAATATGGGTTAATGTGAGTTCAGAAATCAGATAAATACTGCAGTATGTCGTTAATTGAATAAGTCTGCTTTAGTATGGTAAATAATACAAATACTTGTGTTTATTCAAAGTTATAATAGCCAAATACTCATTTCGCTACCATGGAGGGAACCAAGATAGTAAAATACTATACAAAAAATACTGCCTCATTATTTTTAAAAACCGTGGTATTGCACGCATTTGACGCCATTCTTTATTTATTCTCGTTCCTCATTTTTGTATTGTATTATTACTTTTTTGACTGTTTTTGTTTATTTCATATTTTGTTTGGCCATTTGGCATTTTCATTTCGCGTTTGATTGACATATTGAATATAGATTTTTTTTTTTTTTTTTTTTTTTGTCGATTCATCGCAATATGGCGCAATGCGACTCTGCTCAACTTACTTCTTTATGGTCTGACACTGATTTAAATTGTGTTACATAGCAACAACTCACACATAATAAAAAAGAAATATTTACTTATTTCAATTCTTTTTTTCCTATGACAGGTTTTTCAATAATTTTCCAACTTTTTTTTTAAAGGTCTCAAAAATGCCATTGCCATTAAAAGTGAGAATGAAAAATGATGATTTCATATTCCTTTTCTATATGAGTGTGGTGTTATCTTCTATTAATAATTGGTAAAAGGCCAACAACACCATTGTGGGTAGAATAAAATTTAATTTCCTTTTTTGTGGCTTAACTTCACTTAAGGCAAATTTTTTTTTTTTAAATTGTTTTACTAAATCTGAATCTGCACCTAAAGCGGAGACGGAGGCGAAGACGGAGATTCTCCATCTCGACTCGAAATACCAAATTCAACTTAATCAAATAATACTGAGGCTTAATACAATAAATTAAATATATTCACACACATGCAGACATATGAGTACGTGTCC
The DNA here is from genome assembly GCA_037043295.1 of Amiota minor. NCBI lineage: Eukaryota > Metazoa > Arthropoda > Insecta > Diptera > Drosophilidae > Amiota > Amiota minor. Next base: position 2,861,097 of record JBAMAW010001787.1, read on the forward strand.
AAATGAAAGGTCACCATATTGGATATAAACTTTAGAAATATGTATATAAAATACACATACTATATGTGTTTAGACAGACGGTAACAAATCTAAAGCACACGCAAATCGAAACATACAAAAGGAGAAACAAGAATCCGAAGGTAGAAAGCAAAATGTTGAAGTAAGAAAGAAAATCTACCCAACAGCAAAAGTGGCTCCCAAAACGAAAATATTATAAATTATGCACAAGGTATACGGAGCCAGTGAATATTTCAAAGTAACGAACGTGCACACCAGGTCACATTAAATACTCAGCAGGACTTCCGAAGCCAACGTCAATACCGCTAACACTAACGTTACATTCACCACCAGTTCACCTCTCTCTATCAGAGCCATTAAGCTATCAATGCCATCTACTCTATAAGAACTCAAGAGAGAGAACTGATACAAGCGAGTTAAGCATTTTATGCTTCGATTTCACAGTTGACATTTTCTATTTGGTTTGACGGTTGCTTTATTTACTTAGATTGTGGTTTTATTTTTCAAATAATCAAAATCCCATACACTTCCTAACTATTATACTTAGTGGATATAAATCAAAAGGCAACAAATTGTGCAAATGGACAACTTTAAATTTGATTAAGCGTTACAATTTGTACGTACGAATTAAACCAATGAAAAGTTGATAATTAAATATAAGTAAAATTATCTGACGATTGTTTATTTTATTAATTTTATTTAATCTCAAGATTACATCGTGTGCAAAGTATTGTACGTTAATTAATTGTTCATATCCTGTATGCATAGTTTGTGACGTTTGGTTGTAAATATATCGTACGTTTATTTAGTTTATTGGCAGCTTATCATTTCCAATTTCTATGTAATTAGTAATCTTCTTATGTCTTAATATCCACGAAAGAGTGTTTATGGCATAGGCAAACTATTCATTTTCAACATTTTGTTTATTATTCATTTGGTTTATAATATACTATTTTAAAAGTTGTCATCGAAACATCAACCCAACTCAAATTAATGGATTGACAGACCCAACCAACCCCACACAAATCAAGATAAATAAATAATGAATTTAAAACTATTGTTATCTATATAAATTATCTCTCTTCTTATAAAATATGAATACACTTCAAATAAATGCATTTTATTTATTTATGTACAGCAAGGTGATACTTAAAACTAATACTTAGTTTAAGGAAAGGACCTGTGGGTAAAAATAAATGAATACTTTTAGTGAATTTTTAAATAAAAAGATATTATTAGCATTTGAATGATTTGTGAGCAACAATGTCTTGTTGTGGTTCTTATTTTTAGATAATTCAATATAACCATACTACAATATTTTGTAGTATCTGATATCAATCTTAGCTTTATAAGAAAGACTAATTGATTGATGAGGCAGCCATCGAGTTTTCTCCATTGCAATGGTAGCAATGGAAATGACAAAAACAATCAATTCAAAATGTATCACAAGCAAAATACAAAATCGATGCTACGAAATATATTGGGTCAAATGCAATTGATCGTTTTTCAAGTTCAAGTTTTATATCAATATACTAAAATATGGGCCAAGTGCAAGTCAGACTCGTACACGGAGGGTTCCGTACCAGATTGGGGTTTGTATGGGAGGTACTCCCTCTGGTGCTCCGATTTGACTGATTTTAACAAATCTACCGCGCCTATATCTGAAACTTATAGTGTTCAAATTTCAGTTCAGTAGTCCAAAAAGAAAAGTTTTTCGAATAAGAAACTGAATTTTAATGGTGGGTTTGTATGGGAGGTACCCCTCCTAGTCAGCCGATTTGGCTGATTCCAACAGATGTATAATGCCTATATAAAAAACTTATAGTGCCTAAATTTCAGTTCGATACAACAAAAAACAAAAAAGTTTTTCTAATAAGAACATGAATTTTAATGGGTGTTTGTATGGGAGGTACCCTCCCTAGTAATCCAAACAAACTGAAATTTCGACAATATAAGTTTCTGATGTATAGCCACTAACCACTGGAATTTAAAGATAGTGAGATTACTGGACCCTATAGCTGCCATATAAACCGAAATGATTATTGTATGGGAACCACTTTAAGTTTTTGAAAATATTTTAGTTTTAGTATTTGTTGCTGATGCTCGGATAGAACTATATATTTTGTTATGGTTCATGAGAAATGAGCCGAGGACGGACGGACGGAGAACGAAGTCCAAGCAATAGGGTGTCCTTTAGGTCCAGAACCCTAAAAAAGAAATCAATGAACATTTGAAGGCAAGGAAAATGGTGAACGTGAATATAATAAAAACTTTCTTGCAACTTGATATATTATTTAACCAATGTACAAATGTAGAAACAGATTCAGACTGAGGCAGAGATATAATAGAAATTACCAGTCTTATTATTGTCACTGGCATCTGCTGCTGTAAGTGTATCGAAGTACTGAGAAATGATTTTAAGCAAAAATAAATAACAAAAATTAAATTTGATGAGAACACAAAATCCTGCCCAATGAAGTTTACTTTTCACTCCACCTCTGATTGCGTTAATTGAATTTGAAATCGTTTAGTAAAGTTTTGGTTGATTCTCATAGGAAATGCACAAAGTTTTTCATATAAAATATCATTGATACTAGAAAGACTTTTCCAATTTTGTGATATGTTGAACAAATTATCAAGAAACTAGCAAAGACCAAGGTAAAAAAGTATTTTTATAACTTAAATACACATGATTTTTCATGATTTTTGATTCCAAGTGTTTAGAAATGAAAGTTGGCAGAATATTAATCAGCATTTAATCATTTAATTTTTGTTTGTATAGCGCTAATTGTCACTTAAAAGTTTCATTTTTAAATTGAAAATTTATTATGCCATGGATAAAAAAAACAGCATGAAATCCATTTATTTGTATTGAATTTTATATGAAAACCATTTCTTTCAGCAATTCGTGAACTCTGATTTTGACACATGTGAGAGAGAAAGAGAGAAAGAATTAAAGTGGAGGAGATAACTTAATCAATACTTTTCCTAGTCACTATGATCATCCCCACATTCACTAGTGTGAAAACTATAAAAAGAACAACAAGAAATTTGGTTAGGAAACTTTTTAAAATATCATTCTCTTCATCTAAATAAGCCATTTCTACATTGTATTCTTAAGAATGTAACTATTTTTATCAAGTATTCACTTCAATAAACGCCCTCATTTCCTAAGTATTGCATTTTCGTTCTAAGTCATTTCATTTCATATGTACATAGTACATGAGTGGCTTTTAGAAAGCTTAAAGGAAATTGTGTAAATAAATTTTATAAAATTGGCATTGTATGTTCTCCTCGATTAGATTTATATTGCATCGAACTACACTACAATTTACTTAATGAACTTTACTCTGTTGGCTGCTGTCACTTCGACATTCTACATATACTGACGACACACAATACTGGCATACTATGCACACATACTATGTAAGTGAAACAAATACCTCCTATAGTCTTCTCCACTCACACTTTGAACACAAAATTCTAGTTGCTAGACCACAAGCCACGATTTGAACGCAAAGTCTTTAATAATATTGCCTAGCCAGCCCTAAAACCGCATACACATGCTCTACATATAAGTAGTCATACAACTTTCTACAATACCCTACTCTTATTTAGTAGTATGAGTAATGCTATCAATTTGCCTTGCGTCACACATGATGAACCACTCTTACCAGTCTCTCTGCCATCGTTGAGTCCTTTTTCATTTCGTTTTGTGCATTTTGTACTAAATAAATATCAAATGCCTTTGTTGACTATTTTACTCAACAATAAACTAAACTTTGAATCAATAATGCTATCAAGGAGAAGAACAAGAGAATGAGTTGGCTAGTAATGTCGACTAACTGATTGCTCTTAGTGTAAAATAATGAAAATAAAAATATCACGTATACACCCGAGTGTACTTAATATTGTATTATCAAGCAACCAAAGAGCTCATAGATTTCTATTGTTTTAACATTTATTTATTGGGACTATGCATTAATTTTAAAGGTTGCACACATATGGCGTTATTTACAACAGTATCGCATCTGGCAATACTGTAACTATATTCATGTCAAAGCCTCATCATTAGGCTTTGTTTACCAGTATCTGTCATTTCGCTGAAGTGTACACAACATAGTTTTTTTGTGCTCCGAGTATGTCAACTTTCGTGCCGTCAAAACGCAATTTGCGGGAAGCCTTGCTTTTTTGCTTCAATTTGAAGAAAAATACCACCCAAGCCCGTCAATTGCTGTTGGATGCCTACCCGAACCATACTCCATCGATTTCAACCTGTGAGTACTGGTTTCGACGCTTCAAAAGTGGTGTTTTTGATACCGAGGACAAGGAGCGACCTGGCCAGCCCAAAAGGTTCGAAGACGCAGAATTGGAGGCATTGCTGGACCAAGACCCGTGCCAAACGCAAGAAGAGCTCGCCGAAACGTTGGACGTCTGACCAAGCAACCATTTCCAGACGTCTCAAAGCGATGGGAATGATCCAAAAGCAAGGTAATTGGGTGCCATACGAGTTGAAGCCGAGAGACGTCGAACGCCGATTTTTCACGTGCGAATTGCTGCTTGAACGACTTGGCCGGAAGGTTTTTTGCATCGTATTGTGACTGGCGACGAAAAGTGGATCCATTACGATAACCCAAAGCGTAAAAAAACATATGTCAAGCCCGGCCAACCGGCGCCATCGACGTCCAAGCCGAATATTCATGGTTCGAAGCTCATGCTCTGTATTTGGTGGGATCAGAAGGGTGTGGTGTACTATGAGCTGCTCCAACCCAACGAAACCATCTCTGGGGAAGTCTACCGACGTCAATTGATGCGTTTGAGCCGAGCATTGCTTGAAAAACGGCCGGAAACGGTCGAAAGACACGACAAGGTTATTTTGCAGCATGACAACGCTCGGCCGCATGTTGCACAGGTCGTCAAAACATACCTTGGAACGCTCAACTGGGAAGTGCTACCCCACCCGCCGTACAGCCCAGACATTGCTCCTTCGGATTACCACTTGTTCCGGGAGATGCAGCGTAAGCTGGCTGGACACCGCTTCTCTTCATATGAAGAGACCAAAAAATGGATCGATTCATTCATAGCCGCCCAGAAGCCGGAATTTTGGAGAAACGGAATCCGGAAATTGAAAGAAAGATGGGAAAAGGTTGTGGCTAGCGACGGACAGTACTTTGAATGATGTATCAATCCATTTTGAAATCGAAATAAAGCCCCATTTTTGGTGAAAAAACCTTTAAAATTAATGCATAGTCCCAATAGTTAAACTAAAAATATTTTTCAATAAAATTTAAACGTTACATATTGTATTTCATTTAAATATTGTACAACAAAACAAAAATATTCAATTCAATTGTTAATGAGTATCTTTAATTCATTAATTTTTTAGTATTCCAATTCTGGTCCGATTTTCTCCTTTTTGGTTTCCTTTTGATAACCATCTCTTTCATCAGTCTGTCACTGTTGATGCGTATAATTTCATTTTAATTGCATTCACACGTTCAAGTCGTTTAAGTACAGTTGATAGTGTTGCCGATAATTATACGAGTATATAATTTCATCTTCTATTCTCTGTGCATTCATTCATTCGTTTACTCACTTACTCACTTACTCATTCGTTTATTCCATCATTAATTTTCATTTCTATCAATGTCTGTCTTGTCTGTCTGGTTGTCTGTTTGTCTGTGTTTTTATTTTTGCCACAATTAGCGCAACTTAATTGAGGTTTACTGAATTGTCAATAAAAGCGTCGTTCGTAATAATCTGAAACTATTAAGAAAGCACTCTGGCATTGATGTGTTTTAAATTACGATTGTACTGTGAGTACTGAGTGTACAATTCCAAATGTTTAATATTGAGTCTTCATTTGTCCGTGCTTTTTCTTTTTTGGTCATAAAATTACCAAATAAATTGACATTTCCAGAAGCTTGACAAATTTTCTTAAGGGCTCATTATGCCTTATATTAGATGAATTCTTAAGTAAGTGAAGAATAATGGTACTTATGTCAATAAACTTAAGTCAACTGAACTGACTGTCAAATGATTTTGTGTTCCATCAAGAAAATATCCGAAAAAAAATTGTTTTTTTCTTTGTATTGGTTTTTTGTCTGTAGTCTAGACTGTAGAATATCATTCAAATGCATACCATATAAATCATATTGATTTTGACTTAAGAAATAAAAGAAATCTTACTGACTTTTTAAAAATTGTCCTAAAAATTTATTTTCTACAATATATCTTCCTTTAAATGACTGACGGCCATCATGAGTCATGTGTCTTCAAAGCTGGAAAAGTCAAATTCCTTGAGAGTTTCAAATATGCATTCAACATTGAAAACAATTCAGAATTTTTTCTTATAAATTATTAATTGACATGACATAAATATACAACTGACCCATGAATTTGCAGTCATTGAAAATGTTCAAGTTGTGAACACATACAATTACATTTGCAGAACAAACACAATCATAATACACCATATACACAAGTCTCTACACTACTTGAAGTTAAACATTTTCAAGTCGTGACCAAAGCAAAGAAAAGGCAAGCCAAGCACTTTTAACCATTCACTAGCATTCTAGCGAAAATTAAATAAAAGAAAATACTGAGACGAAGAATAAAGTTCAAAAATCAATCACTGTGCGAAAAAGGCAATTTGTGGTTTCAACAAAGAAAAAGTACTTGATGGAAAATGTTATTACAAGTCAAGTGAGTTCCTATAGTCCCTAGGTGGACATGGTATCATTCTCCTTAGCTCCTTACTTGTAGTATTCTTCTACAGCCCACAGCACTTTAGAATAACACAAAAGTTTGCGTTAAATGTTGCGTGAAGCATGAGGTTTATTTTCTGATTTTTTCTGTTTTTCTCTCTCATTTTTATTATTTTTTATTGACCTGTGAGTGTCACAAGTTAAAAAAAAAGAGAAGAAAATGTGTGTTTTAAATTGAAATACAAACTTATGATATTGTTGGAAAGAAAATTGTATGGCCCAAGAGTGCCATTGGTCAATGATGCATTTAATAGTTGTCCAAACATTTAATAGTTTATTTGTGTTATATCCAGACAGCTTTTTGTCCTTTCTATAATAATTCTATATGTGTATTTCCGCTGTTGGATTTCCTTGTATACGATTATTATCCTTATTTGCACGCATCCCCTCTTTGGCAATTACATTTTCAATTTTCTCCGAAAAATTTGTCCTCGCCGACACATTTATGTTTGAATTCTAAAATGGAGAGCACGCGACGTCCGCAAGTATGCAATAAATTTTTCTGTTTATTTTTTCACTTTTTGTGTTCTGTTCTGGCAGGAATTTATAAAGCCACAAATTAGCTTTGCTGGCCGCGTACTTAAAACATTCATATACATACTCGTATCTATCTATATACCTATATTCATGTATCTACTTATGTTGTAGACATTTTCTGCCCATTTGTTTTAGCCAAAAGTTGTCGTGCAAATTAGCCAAAAAGACTACAGGAATTGGCGGTATGCAGTCATTCTTGCCTCTTGGGTGTTTTGTTTGGACAAGTAAGCGGGTGTTCACTCACTTCTTGTAATTAGTTTTGAAAATTTATTTTTGTCCTAAAATAAAATTTCAGCACATTAAATATGTTCATTTCAACATTCCTAATGAAAGTGCGCTACAAAAAAAACACTTCGAATTAATGAGTTTTCATTAAGCCAAAGACACTCGTAGAGAAGAAGATATCATTTGTCAACATTAAAATGCCCGTCGGCAGAAGTAAGTCACATTTTACTGTCGGAGTTGTCATCGTTCTCATTGTCTACAATTGTATTTTTCGTTAGTTTTAAAAATGTTCGCATTCGCTGTACTTTTTCCTATAAATTTTTTTTTTTTTTTTGTTTTGTTTTGCCTTAAAGCTTTATTAAGGCGTTCGTCAGTAATTCTACTAAATTTGAATTTCAAATGTGCATTGCATTGTCACAAAATCCTCTTCTCATTCACATTCCTTTTCCCAAGTCGATGGCTTCACTCTTTATTGCAATAAAATTTCATAGCTTCGCAAATAATGTTTTGTAGTTTGCCACAAAATTGTTGCTGCTCATCAAAAAAAAAAAAAAAATAGAAAAATAAACAACCACAACCAAACTAAGTCTGTCAATATTTGTCTCTGGTGTTTTTCTTTTTTATTTCTTTTTTTTTTTGTTCAAAATTATGTTGTCCTTTCTTTTGAAACTTTATACTCTTCCAAGTAGAGTGTGGCGCCTCAAGGATGAACTTTGTCAATGACTCTTTCATTCTTAAGGAACACTTTGTTAATGCTTAAAGTTAAATAACAATTTAAGGTTAACGTTCCCTTATTAGTGGTTGATAAATGTAAATTTAAATGGTGATAAGTAAGTTTTTGGCTTTTGTTAAGCTCATTATTGCTTCACAGATGATGATATTTACATTACAGACAATCAAAATACTAGGTACACCATAAAGGAACGATCCGGCGATTTTGTCCTCTAGCGTCCAGCAAACCTATAACCAGATCATTTAGGTATATTGTCTTTTTTCTAATCTTCATTCCTTGTCCATGTCTCTCCGGCACTCTGGCCAACCGAAACGGAAAACTGAGCACCCTCACATAAGTGGTAATTGAATCATTAATAATCAACACTATATGATATGATCAATGGATTAAATTTTTAATAAGATCCTTATGAGAGAAACATTAGAAGTAGGTCTATAGATGACCATTCTAAGTCATCTTCTCTTGACATTGAGAGAACCTTTGAGCTGTCTAGATGGCATCTAAATCCAATCAAGGGTATCAACCAATTTCTATCTTAAATTATCATATTCTATCCAAACCCAAAAGAAGTGTTCTGCATGGTTCATGCAGACTTCAATATTCTAAAGAATAAGCACCGATCTTAAATAACAACATTTAAAACTGCATTTTATGGTTTTATATCTTTATATTTAAGGATTCATCTATTTGGAAGTAAATTAAAACAGTTGGAGGAAACTTTGGACATTTGTAGAAAAAAGAGTTAAACATCATTTGAACTTAGTTTTCTTTATTCTCAAAGGAATCATAGAGACGATAGCAACAATAGTCGAACCAGACAGTAACTGAAATAATGAAAGGAGACAAGTGAACAAGCATTCATGTGTAAAGGACAAACTCAGACAACAAAATAAATTCATCTTAAGGAGAGTTAAACAAACTACCAGGCAACAACTCTAACAATAATACAACAATTCAAATGATGACTGAGGTGTTTTTGGTAGAGTTAGATTTTCTACACAACCAACATATTTGCAGAAGAGGAAAATACGGGAAAATATCCAAGAAAAAATACATGGATTACTAAAGACTCCTGTCAGTTGGGAAGAGGGAAAGTGAAAAACTTTCGCTGTAAATATTTTCAATGCGCTTGTTTTACCGTAAATTTAGTTAAACGTGTAAAAAACACAAGTAATTTGCAAATTTCTCTTGTTCAAAAGCTGACAGTAAAAACATTTTACTTTCTTTTTTATTGTATTTTCTCGTGTATTTTTTCGCGTACTTTAGAATCCTTTTATTCTGTGCGAGAGATGTAAACTTAAAAAAAAAAAAAAAGATAAAAATATACGGAAAATCAATGCCGCTAAAGACTTTCTTATTGTTACTGCAGGTAGTAGGAAAAAAGTTTATTGCTGTAGGTTTTTCCAAATCATTTGATTAAAATAAAATGGCGAGAATAACAACAACGGCAACAAAATCAAGGAGGACGTAATACATTATATGGTATATAAAAAAAAACAACCTAATAAAGTTAAAAAATTATCCTGTTGACGCATCAAGTTTCAATGACTGCCTGGCTGCCACCAACAAGAATCACAATCAACTTTGGTCGAAATTCAAAAAAAGCGCTTAAATGGAATTTAAAAAAAAGGTTACCTTATGGTTTATTTATCAAATTAGCATTTCTCAATTTGACCTTTTTTTGTTCTTTGTTCTTTACTCAAAAAAGGTTGCTTTATGTCAATAAGCTAAAAAATTTCGTAATTTTTGTAAAAATTACAAAAAAAATCGAAATACTTCCTAAGTGTGTTATACATACATATCTTATCATACGAATAATTGGTTGGGCTTGATTAAAGTTCCAGTTAAGTTTATTTTTAGTTTATCATTTTATTCACATTAATTTCTCGCCTTATAAACTAATTTTATGCTTGAACAAATTTTGGAAAAAAATAAAAAGAAATAATTATGAAATCATAATTTATAGTCAAAACATGGAGTGTAGTTTAAGTTTATCCTTATGTTGATTGCATGCAAGTCTGTTATGCACATAAAATTTATGAGAAAAACTTAAAGGAAATTGTCAACGTTGCTAATTAAATATTTGCATGTCTTCACAAAATGACCAATGGAAATGGAGGAGAGATTCCAAAAACAGCAATAAACACAAAATACACATAAAAATGTGAACTCAACATTGTTTTCAACTCAAAAGGCAAACACATAAAATTTTATGTATTGTAGAGACTATAAATTTTTGGATCCTTAACTGTTTTGAGTATCCTTCGCTTTATACTCATTCTAACTCAATAAACTTTTGAAGTATAGCTATATAATATAATAATAATTTAGGATACTTTCCTTATATTTAAATTTATATAATTTGTTTTCCAATTTAAAAATGTAAACTGAATAAAAAAGTAGGCATATTTGGAAGATTTACATACTTAGTATCAACTTGTTATCAACAATATTCTGTTTTCATTTGATACTTGTAAAGCCTTAAATGCCCATGACTTATAAGTAGTTGCCTCATACCAACTAGAGGAACAGAAAACAAAAACATATAGCAAAAAAGTGGAAAAATGAAAAGAAAAAAAAGTCGTTCTAATATTTCAACCATAACGGAGCACTCTACCTACTTTGTGCCATAGACGGTAGCTTTAATGGGCAAAAGGACAGGAAATATGTACTACAACTTCTACTCGTACAAGAACCTCCATAGACAAAACCAGCAACTTGATATGCTGCGTACAATGTTAGATGAGCATGAGCCAACTTTTCCGAATAACAGGCACGCTATGGCCACTTAAACACGTCTCAGTCAGCTGGCGAATGTGTTTGCTTATAAAAAATTAAAATTTTGTATGCCACATTAAATGCATGACTTTCACAGTGGAAAGATTTTCACGTGCACACACACATACACACACACATACAATTTCATTCACATACTAATACATTTTATTAGATTTTATGTCCTCATATTTGAATTTTTACACGCACAGTCATTACCACTTTATAGCTAATGCCTTTAGAAGCAACAAACTGGGTAAATGCCTCTAACAAACCGAAGATAAGTAATAACCTTATAGAAAAATACAACTTCAGTTCCATCAAACACTGCATACCTTTCATATAAGAAAATATACATTTTAAGAAACAATTTTTCATAGAAAACCTAAAATTCAAGGGGTCAACTAGAAATATATAACATTTTTGTTGGATCAGAACAATTATTTGATATGTGGATGAAATTAATAAAAGCAAAATGACACATGACAGACTTATTAGTCCAACCAGATGAGATTTTTTAAATATGTAATATTAATTGTTATTTCATGGCAGGATTGCCAGGATTGGTGGCTTCCTGTTCCATTAAATTAAGAATTCTGAGATTTTATGAGCTTATGATATCACAATTGTTATTGAGAGATTTTTGTAGAAACATTTGAGTGAACTAAGCCCAATTGATTATTCTCGTTATGCTAATCATTTTTATAAGTGAACGTCTACATCTTCTGCAGAACGTTACAAACATTATGATAAAGTTATTATACCAATTCACATTTTGAGTATATAAAGACATTTGCATCTTTCTATACAAAATTAAAGGTCTATTGATCTCTTTGCATGTCATTTACATATATATATTTTTTTTATAGTGGTAACCTCAATATTAGTTCTATTAAATGATCTTTAAAGAATATGCAAATCAGATAATGTTCAATTTATCCTTTTATCTGTTGTAATTCTAAGACAAGTCGACCTGATGAACGCACTGAAGCTGAAAGATTTGCCGATATTTATTTCTAGATTAATATATAATAATTAAGTATTAATTAATAGTTTTGTAAGTATTAATTAACAGTTACAAAATCATTCATTTTGATATATGTTTAATGAAAGCCACGACAGAATTTTGTATTGTAATTTACCTTCAACATACTTTCATACTTTAGAAGATCACATAAATTTTGGTTATCTTCTTCTTAAAAGATTAAAGGTTAACTAAGATACCCACAAGAAAGTATATCGTTGTTCCATTCAAACTATGAATCTGTTATAAAAATTCGGAATACATTTGGATAGACGCTTGACATGGAAACGACACATTACTGGGGTCACCAAAACATGTTTAACCAAGCTTCACAGGCACATTAAGCTTAAATGCCATGGTTTGTCAAAAATAGTACTCTACAAAATGATCTTCAGATGCCTTCAGTTTGGAAGGAAATCAACAGCCACACTAGCAGATATAACTATCGGCTGATCTCTCACCTCAATCCACTTGCCAACGAACTCCTTAACCATAATTATCGCAGACGACTTAAAAGACTCCACCCTAGTGAGTTGTGTCGTGGACGCTTTATACGACGATCTTATTAATCATAAATTAATATTAATTTAATAATAATATGATGTACTCTTCCCTGCCAATGTATGAGACCTATGTCTTAGAAGTACCTTGGTATTTGTATGGCGTAATAAAATATTAAATTATTAATATCATAATGATATAATACGAACATGCTCTAATGATTGAGAAAAAGGAAATGAATTTCGTAAAGTACTAACTCTTAATGAAAAGAAGAGTTTGTAGCTTAAAGAATTAAATTATATAGTCTTGAAGTTAAAAAGTTGAATTAAAAGTTAAGAAATCAATTGGGGTTTTGATATGAACGATTTCTTTCATTCGCGCTAAAAATTTTCTAAACTTACCATGAATGTTTTTTGTATATTTTATAAAATTATTCATAATTATTGTACTTTATTGAAATCGTTTATATTATGTATATGTAAGACGTGATATTTAAATTTCAATAACATGGTTGCTGTGTCATTATCTTTATGTGCCTTTAATCATACGACTAACGTAACGACCAGATGGATGCATTTCGGGTACAACATGTGTAGACAATTGGCTGCATAAATAGTAAGTGCCTGGTATTATTGAATAATGAAAATATGAAAGATGGACTGCGACTTGTTCATAAAATGAACTAAAAAACTTATTCAATAACTTATTACTTAGTAGAAAGCAACCGAAAATCCCTTCTACTGTATTGTATTTAAAACACTCCTCCTCAAGTCCTCTACACTTTGAATAAACTATACAAAAATACAACAAACAAAAAGTTGGAATCTGTTTTTCTGCCCACATTAAATACATAAATGCTGTCATTATTGGTATTGAGACGTGGAAAGGTTTTGCACAATTTCACCATCGCATCTTGCATCATGTCAATCAAAGATTACTTTATAAATATTTATCGCAAACATAGATAAATATAAATGATAAATATTAGTACATAACTTTTTGAAAAGAAAATAAAACATTTAGTTCGATTTATCGAAGTTAAGTTACCTATGTCGCGATTGAATTTATTGGGAAATTATTATTTGAAAGACTTTTATCACATTTTAACGCTCAGCCTTAAAACTTGAAGTACTTCTTCCAATATTTGAGAAACACTAATGCCAACAAATCTTTTTTGTAAGATGTCTGTACTAAATTAGCATTCATTTGATAAAAATATAAAAAACAATATTCTCATTAAGTTTCACTAAATTCAATATGTCATGTGTTCTAAATTTTAGCTGAATTGACAAATTTCAGCTTGATATGTCACAAAAATTGTGGTTCAGAAACAAAAGGATGCCATCAAATCAATTTCCAATACATTGCGAACTCTACCAACATTATTTCATCAATAAAATCTTCAATATGTGTTTCCTCGAAGGTATGTGTTACACACATCACACAAAGTCTGAACTCATTCCCACTAGTATGAAGTGTATAAAAAAATGCAATGCCATTTCATTTTTATGACATCGAATGCACTTGTGTGAAAAAAAATATTATATTTCAAATCATCTATTCATTTTTGTGACAGTTTTTTGTCGTTTGATTGTCATAACCATTGATTTCGTTTTTATTATTATTATTTTTTTTTTTATGTAGTTCTTTTGTATCTAAAACAATTAATACAATCCTTTTCTCCATCTCTCTCTCCTGTCCAATCTCTCTTTCTATCTCTCTCTTTCTGGTTGGTTTTATATCTCTTCCCTTCCAATGACTTTGAAATATGACGTATGTGTTATTGTAATTGAATTTTTGCTTGGTTTTTAGATTTCATATTTCATTTCGATTTCTGCATTCAAATTGAATTCCTTCATTGAACGAAAAACGAAACGTGCAATACAAAATGGAGATTTTTACATACTCACACACATACATTCAAACACATTCTCACACAGATGCACACATTTACATTTACAACATCATTTCAATTGACACCTTTTTCGCCACAAAATAATTGAATCCTGGCTTCTCACGTTATCAAATTGAAATCTGGAAAACCCCAACAAAATCAAATAAAGAAAACAAAAGAACAATTATACAAATTTTTTTAAGAGATTCTTCGATGTCTAAAATAAGTTTCAACATCATGTTAAGCGTTGAGAAACTTTTGATTAATCGATGGATCGATTAAGTGGGTCAAGTGTATGATGGTGATGATGGTGCACCACTCACATAATATAAATGCATTAGAGACCACATTGAATAATCGATAACAATTATATGAAAATGACATCCATTTATATCAAATCAAATTAAGTGGTTTTGTAGACTTCTTTTAACTTATAGTCATCATTACCATTTGATCAGTTATGGTAAATAGAAAATGATTGTTTTATATTGTTAAAAGTTCAATTATAAGAATTTGTAAATATTTGGTCTAAGGTAGAAAACTTTTTTGATCGAAAACAAATAGAATCAATCCAAGAATATTCCATCGGTCACAAGTAATGGTTTCATTTTTATATACCAGTAAACTTTAACTTTTTCTTAACTTCAAATACAATACAAAGTATACAGTTTTATTGTATTTTTATAATATAAATATTGAGTTGTAAAGAATTTAAAATGATGCAATTCTTTTTCACCATCATTGAAACCAAAATTGAATTTAATTGTATTTATTAGAAAATGACGGACAGCTGGACAATATGCAAATGGACCCAATGCATGAACAATAGACAACTTGTTCCTAGTACAATTTTTCTAGTACTTGTATTCAATTAAGAAACTAAATTCATGGCAAGGACATTTAATTCAATTGTAGAAACTCTAAAAAAAATGGATAGTATATATTTAACTATATTTTTATGTATTGAATTAAATGAGACATCGAAACTATTTTCACTCACCTTTCACCATCATCATTGAATGAGAAATCGCCAAGCAACAGATCACGAAAACGATAACGTGGCGCTATAACGCGTGGTGCTATTGAGTTCATCGTGTTGGTTGATAAATTCGAATTGACGGTATTTGTTGGATGCAGTGTCGCCTGATTTGAGTTACTAACTTGATTGGTATTTATCTTTCTTTTTGTTAAAATAGCACATTGAGCACAGTTTCATGAATTTCATCATCATCATTATTTCGATTACGATTATCACCATCATTATAATTCGTTTCAAAAAAACTACCGAGGCCGCCACCGAGACCGTAACCGAGACGACCAACTGTACCCGAAGCCGCTGCAGCTGACGATGATGATGTCGCCGCCGCTGCAGTCTCAGCCGATATGGATAATGCTACTTCCTCTACACTTTTATTACTAAAGTCTGTTACACTAATTAAACATTCATTGGATACACAGGAAGCGATACGGGTCTTGGCATTCTGTCGTAACGTGCATCCATCTGTGGCGGCGACATCTCTCGAACCGGTTAAAAGATAACCGCCACTAGCCCGATTGGGCCGTGGCGAACGCAGACGCGTCCACAGATTGGCGATTGTATTACCGGTGACGACGACGGCGCACACACGCCACGCCTAAATTTTATTCAATATTCTTGTACTATACGATGTACGAATATGTATTTGTATATGAGTAGTGTTTATCGTTAACTGGTTCACTATTGAATGATTTCAGTAATTGAATTAATTAATTTAACTGGATGCGCACACTTCAAACTGAACAGGTTGAACAGGTGCCTGTGAGTGTGGTGGATTTGGATGTTGTCTCCTGAACGTCTCTTTATAGTTGTGCATCATGGCACTAAATGGAAAAGAAAAATATAATAAAATTTACATGTAAGTCAAGATATCTTCTTTATACTCGTATATGGTAACATAAAAATTATATATTTTTATCTTGTATGTAGTAGTAAGTATGTAAGTGGGTACAACAAGAGTAAATCAAGCATTAATAAACCAATTGGATTTTGGCTTATTTTTTGATTTGTGCCTGAATTTCTTGTACGTGACTTGAGATGGCACCGTGTTATTGAAAAGCAAACCAAAATTTATATTTAAATAAGAAAAATAAAATAAAATGAGAAACTACAAGCATTCACACAGATACACACACACACATACACATGTGAACAATGCACAACAAATGAACATCAGCCACAAAAGGCAATTCATATCAGATTTTCAATCAAAGCCACATGAGAAATCGAGTCAGGCGAGTGAAGCTTTCGTTTTAAGAAATCCTGTTGAGTTGAGTTGAGACGAGAGTACTCAGCTTATGAATGATTATGGGATACGTGTAGTGGGTGGATGTTATTCTTACTAAATTCTTATTCTTACAGCAATCATTTGTGGCATATCAAATCCATCATCAACAGCGGTAGCAGCAACAGCCACAACTAACTTAAGACACGAGCAAATAAACATGAATTACAGACAAGCAGACAGGCAGACTGGCAGACATACAACTAAGAGACTTCTCTTCTGGCTTCCCAACAGAACATGGTATGTTGGTTTGTACCTTCAAATACAATATGTATATGTAGTAGAGCTTCAATAAGTTATTCTTCTTATAGCACTTGTGACTGCTTGTCTGCGCCTACGCCAAAAATGAGTTTTATATTATTTGCCATTTTTCAAGCGAATAAACTAAATTTAAGCACAAGTAAATACAACAAAACATAAGAGATAAACAATTTATTATCACTGTTACTCCTGTTTCCATCTTCTGATTTTTACCTGCTTCTGATGATGCTTCTTCTGATGGTGATGGTGATGGTATTGATGTTGCTTTCTTATAAATATTCTAATATCACAACACAGATAAAGACACCAAGATGTGGAGGATGTATAAATGTAAACAGGTGTTGCCAAAGATTCAGTTAAATGAGCCGCCATTTATTCCCAACAACTAAAATTTGTATTTTGCGCGGCAAAAATTAATTAGATTTTTAGTTCAATACTTAACAGCAACCGCACCTTCACCGTACACATACCTTTTACTTATAAGCAATACAATATTTTATATTCTTAGATTTTATTTGATTTTAATATTGTTAAATGGCATGTTTTTTTTATTTTCATTTCTGTTGTGGTTTATATTTAATTAATTGTAGGGAATTTAATTTGAGCGTAAGAAAATTTGAAGGCCTTGCAAATTTCAAACTATGGCGAATTTACTTGTACTGTGTACTTTTATTAAATATGATAATGTAAGATCACATTAAGAACTAATGTATTGGATTTATTTTAATGCTATACAGTTAGCAGCATTCAACGTAATTTAATTTTAATTTTGCCTGTTGAAAACATCTAATAATATTGTTACCAACCATGCAATTCCTTTTTCCTTTTCCAAAAAAAAAAAAAACAACTCACACATACTCAAACTAATAATAGCAGAATTTGTTATAAATAAAACTCAAAATAAGTATAAAAGTCTATAATTTCACAACCCATCAAAGTACATATCTCTTATCCTCACAAAGAACATACTTACTGTACTTTTCAGAATCTTATTTCTTTTGTTAAAAAGGATTAAATGAAAAACATAATTTAAACTTCATGTAATTTAAGGAGAACAAATGTATAATAAGTAACCATTGTTCAATAGAAAAGCTTAAATTTGAGTTTAATATTTTAAAAACTTTATTACATTTTGTAAGGCCAGTAAATTTATACTCTATTGTTCTTATATAATTTTTTTAAATCAAAGAACTCAAACAATGTGGGCTTAACTAAAAGAATTAAAAGGTGAATCTGACTAGCTCGTTGGCTCAGAAGTTAGTGCACTGGGCTGACATCCCAAGAGTCGCGGGTTCGATTCCCGCTCAAGGCAAGTTTGGTCCTGCACTTTTCTAATTACCTCCTTTCCTTCTTATCTCTCCCCTGAGCAGAAGGCCTCTGTCGCCAAAGTTCATAATAGTTCTAACTAATAAAAGGTGAATCTACAATATAATTTATCTTATCAGAAAGTACAAAAATAAATGATTTTGTTGTTAAGACAGAATATATTGTAGTTAGAGCAACTTGTAGTTGAAAATGTAAAGAATTCAAAGTTTTACAAATGCTCATCGTCCTATATACACCTATATTGCTTAGTAATATTTATTTTTTTAAGTATTTATTTATTTATTATGTGAGTGTGTTACGGAAGAAAATTAAGTATAAGAGTAGGAAAATGGACATTTTGAATTTGTACTGCGGATTTGATTGACCATGGTCCGCACTTTTAAGCAATTCCATACATTTTATATGGAATATTTTCAATTTTTAGCTGTCAAAGCCACCATTTCAGTTGAAACAGTTGCCGGCCTAAAGACCTTACCCTAATCAGAGGGAAAATTAGGGGTCATTGGAGAACAGAAGGCTTCCAAAATCTAATACAGTGGTCACAATGGAAGATTAATTTACTCATTTTGCTTCCTTCTCTTCGCGCTATGCAAAATTTAATCAACCACTTCCGAATTTTTCGGTGGTCCGATCCGCACCATACTTGACAGCAACACTCTCCAGACTATGCTTGAGATATCCCATATAAATACTAATGGACTGGTATCTACATAAGAGTTCAATTAGTTTACAATCCAATTTTTAATTAAATTAAGTTTGATTTTATCCAGGATTAAACTTTCGAATTATTTTGATCTGCCTTAATGCTGCCATAAGTAATATAACTTTAAATCTTGTAAACTTTGTATATAAGGTATTTGTTTCCTTTAGACCAAATCGAACGACGAAACAAATTTTAAAGATATTAAAACAAAGCCAATTTCACTTAACAGCAACCGCACTTGCCTGAACATTTCGTTGACGTGCAAAAAGTAAACTGAGGAGAATAACAGAATTTCTTACTCCTTATCTGGCTTAGCAGTATACTCGTGTTTTGTTTAGCTGCTCTAAAAATTGTGAAAAAATTTGGTTGATGTCACATTTGATGTCGGAACCAAGCAAAACCGCATTTCGCTCGCTGAATGTTTAAAAAAAAAACTTTGCTCGAACAGAAAGCATGACAGCCTGAGGAATGCCGCTGTCGCTGTCAGCATATCAACCACCATGCTGCTTCATCTTACCCTTTACCAATCTTAGATATAGTATTTTAAGATATTTCCTCAGTTCCATGTAATTCTTTACACAGAAATTGTCCCTTTGTAGGAAATGCTTTAATGATTTTTATTTATCTGATTGAGACATTTTTTTTAGGGTTGTTTATTCAAAATAGGATAGGTGTCAATAATATCATCATCATGTTATCCTTATCCAAATTTCGTTTGGATTATTTACAAAATTTTTAATATAAAAATTCTATGTTGGTCTTATAGTACAAATTTATGTAATTTGATATAGTCAAGATTTAAAGAAGACTTGAGAACCATTTCATTAATTTTGTATCGTCAATTGAAAGAAAAAAAGATTTGTTTGATCTTAGGTTTTCATGAATATTATTAATATTAATTCTTGCATATCTTATATCTTTGTTGGATAACTGAAAATATGAGCAAATTATTGGGCGTACAAATAGAAAACCGCCGTTTTCCCATAGATGGCGCCAGTGCCGCTAATCGGTCGATAAGTACGATCAGAAACATTACATAGCCAGCTGAGGTATCGGTCAACAACTCTAAATAATCTCGCTTGTGTATTTTGACTGTGCTTTGTCCTGTTCGTTAGCGAAAATGGCAAAATTCGAGCCTACAAAGGGCCATTTGCGGGAAGTGTTGCTTTTTGCATATCATTCGAAAAAAAATGCTACTCAGGTGCATCGAACAACTCCTCCAAGTCAAGTTCGACCGCAAAACCGAACATTCATGGCTCGAAGCTGATGCTGTGTATCTGGTGGGACCAGCTCGGTGTAGTGTACTATGAACTCTTGAAACCAGGGGAAACCATCACAGGAGCCCTCTATCGGACTCAAATAATACGTTTGAATCGAGCCCGTAATACTCGGAAAGACACGACAAGGTGATACTTCTACATGACAACGCTCGGCCACATGTTTCCAAGGTAGTGCAAACATACCTGGAAACTTTGAAATGGGACATCCCACCCCACCCGCCGTACTCTTCAGATATCGCCCCTTCTGATTTTTATTTATTCAGATTGATGACGCATGAACTGGCAGGACACCACTTTCGTTCTTTCGAAGAAGCCAAAAACTGGATTGATTCGTGGATCGCGTCAAAAGACGAACAATTTTTCCGACGAGGAATTCAAAAGCTGCCAGAAAAATGGGAAAAAGTTGTGGCTAGTAATGGAAATTATTTTGGAGATTGAGTATGTAACGAGTTTTTTATAATAAAGCCTCAAATTATGAAATAAAACGGCGATTTTCTATTTGTACGCCCAATATGTCGAACAATTAATTCTAATTATAAATTGTTTTATTTATCATAAGTCTGTAGCCAGTTTTACTTCTAAGTGATTATACCAAAGAGATTTTATACAATGCTCTTTTAGTCTAAATGATAAACAGGTCGATTATACCCTACTACGAATGCTACTAAGAAGTCTTACCAAAAATAAAAACCAATTTACTCTATACTCTTCATGAAGAAAGACCATATGACGTGTATAAAAGCAACTATTCAAATGAAATGCCAAAATTTATTAAGGCTAACAAAGAAAATAATATGAAAGGACAAAGCCAATGCTTGATTGAGTACCAGCCAGTCTGGTAAAACTCACTGACTGGCAGAATGAAAGGGATTCTAAGGACAAAGTGTGATAAAGGCCAACAATAGTTGGTAATAAATTATGGTTTCTCATAAGCGTTCTTATACAAATTGAAGTGAACTGAACAGAAAGAATTCAACTCAACACAACTAAACTGCATGGCTCTGCACATCAAAACCGACAATGCCTGTGTCATTTTGAAAAGGAAACCACTTCCGTTTGAAAACCGCAGCGAACAAAAAGAAGCCGATGCATACCAAGGCGACGAACGACTACATAAAGGAACGGAAAGTATCTAAACCAACTCAAAGTGCATGCAGAATGTTACTTCTTCATCTTTGTTAGTAGAATTTTCATTTTTCATCAGATTCGTTGTCATTCTTGTCATACATATCTTGCTCATCAACAATAATTGCCAAGCAAGACTCACCTCGAGTTATTTGTGTGCATATCTGTCTCTATGTGAATCTATGTATATTTCATACTAGTAGATTGTTGTAGTAAGGAAGCCTTTCATTTTCACTTGCATCAAACGTGGTTAGAAAGTGAGATACTATGACGACTACATGGTAAAATATTCTGAGCCCAAGTGCCCACACGCGCCATAGATTTGTTTTTTCCTTTTCCTTTTTCCTTAACTAATTTTGCTTTTGTTTTTCTTTTCTTCACTTAGAACTTGCTTTATTATTCTTTGTCACAATGTTCCACAACAATGGCAACAACAAACAACAACAGCACACCAATACCAACACCAACACCAACGACATAAGGAACAGCAGCAATGAACACGACGACAACAGCGATGACATCTCACTCCCTTATGTCTTAGAGCAGTGATTCTTAAACTTATACCTATATGATAGGTCCGCAAAACCCTTTTTGAAAAACATCTTAATGTCCTTGGAACATAAGTTCTGTCCCACTAATCTCAGAGAGTCTATGGGAGGCAGAATTAATGTTTATTGAGACCAAAAGAATTGTTCCAGCAGAATTTGTATTTGGCTATGAATTATTTATAGACTTGAGGAATGTAAAAGCGGCAGGGTGACCACTCATCAAGCAGCTGGATAAACGTACTTTTTCCTTTTGATTTCCTTTTAATTTTTATAATTTTTAATTCTTATAACATATCAAAAACAATGTATTGTTTTGTAGTGTCCGTGGATTACAGATGAAGAGCCGCTGTATAAGAGGTTGCGCTTTAGCAAACTCTCCTTACTTACCCACCAAACACACGATTTACACACATTTCTTCTTAATCTTAGCATATTTTTCGCATAGCAGACTACACAAATTCCGACGTCGTCATTCTTATCCTTTTTACCTTACCACCCACACTCTCCTCTTTTTCATTCATATCTCCCACATACTTTTACACTCATTCATTGCTTTGCATACTCATATATATATATATATATATACATACATAAATACATATGAATTCGTTTTTGGCGACTTTCAAGTACAACTCAGAATATTTTATAAGAATAACTTGACCCGTTTTTTCTTTTATACCTAAATTGTCTTCTACTCAGAAAGAAACAACTTTCCTTCCTTCCTTCGCCATGTAATGATTTTTCTGTTTTCCTCAGAATTCGCGATTTTATTTCCAGTTTTACTTATTGTTGCTTCCACTGATGTTGCTGTTGTTTTTGTCCTTTGGTGTTTATTCATTTTTGTTCCCTTTGTTGTTTTGTAGCTTAATTAAAATTAACATTTCATAAAGTGTGCCAATTGTGTATATGCTCTTCTACTCTCAGTGTGTGTGAATGTGTGTGTGTGTATCTGGGACTGTATGCGTGCATTTGCATCTGTTGAAATGAGATACGAAACATAAAAAAGAAATTTTTTTTTTTATATATTTGCAAGCGGTTTATAAATATTTCATATTTGCTCACTCTCGCCATTTGTCTGGGAGTCAGACACATAGTAGATCATCATCAGCAACATCAGCATCATCATCTACCTTCTGTTTTTTGCATTCATTCGTTCATTCATTTGAAAACTTTGTTCAACTTTGTCATTCGCCTTTATGGATTAAGGAAGTCTTAACATAGACAAAGTTCCTCTTAGCCATGTTAAGCCCAAATCATATTTAAATATTTATTAAATTCTTTTCCTACTTTTCTGAGAAATCCCATTAAATCTTAAATTTAACAATAATTTTATTCTTTTTGCAAAGTTCTAGAAAAAGATTTGGTCATCACTTTATGGTACTTACTCGTACAAAAAAGGTTATATTTGACATTTTGCATAGATCAGAATGACTGACAAATGTCCAACCCAAGTCATTTCTTAATTCTATCATTTATTGTGATTCTTGTTCTCTCCTATTACAATATTAATAATTTAATGTATCATTTTGATGCCGTGTAATACAATACTACGAAGCAACGTTTTGAGTATCAACATAAAAATATTGCCGATTTATCTGTTACAAGAATCATATGTGGCATCACCATCACCATCGTCATTTCACAAGTACTGTAGTGAACCCCACTGTCCAATGTCAATGCTAATAAAGCTTTCAAAATATTTTATTGATTACATTTTTGGTCCAAAGTAAAAACTGAGAAAAACTAAAACTAACTGAGAGAGTCCAGTATAGTATAGAAATAAGCATAGGCATTTCTGAAAGCATAAAACATATCAGTTAACCCACACAAAAATGTAAAATATTTAATTTCAGTAATTTTTTTTACTAAAAAAAATTTCATTCTTTAATCAAATGTAGGTAAAATTTGTATGGGGTTTCATACTAAATGCAGAAAGAACAATAGAAAATATGTCATTTAGTCAAATTGTTTTTTATTTACTCTTAAATATTGTTATGTGGCCTTTTTTTCTCAAAAATTGAATATCGTCCTAATCAACATTCATTAAAGATATCCAAAAAAAATAAAAAATTGTGTTCTCATATCTTTCTGCAATGTGACTTAATAGAGAAAACAAATGCCAAATTTCACTAATTAACTCGTATTTAAAGATCTTAATACAAAAAAAAAAAAAAAAATATAGCATAAAGTTGCCTTGCATTGCATCATTGCACTTTTGCGTTAAAAGGCAGGCAATCTGACAGGCAGGTAGATATGACCTAATCCTAGGAGGTAATGCTTCGATGGTACAGTAAATAATCTGGGGATAATGAGACGAGAAAGTGAGTTTTACATCATTGACGATTATGGAATTGTATATAGATTTTGGCAAGTCGAAACAATGTCCTTAATATACATACATACCTTTCTATTTGTACTCCTATTGTCCTGTGACAAAATGACAACTACTTCCATCTAATTATCTCATCATATCCATCATGAGTATTATGGTTTTTGTTATGGGGTCATCAAGGTTACACTTCTCTTATTACAAACTTTATAACAACTTTCTACATACATACAAGTACATATGTATAGCATTCTCTCAATTAATTAATATCAACATTTTTCTATCAAATATTTATTAGCAGATGCTCTTTTGGGACATTTTCTTTGTTACAAATATTCATACAAGTATTATTATACTTACAAAATCGTATGACGTTGTAGCTCAGTTAAGAAAGAGTTGAGTAAAAGTTTTATTTTATCATTTTTCTATCGATGAAGTTCCATTCGATCTTTGTTCGTGTTTTCAAATGGGATTACAAAACCCCAGTAAATAGAATTTTCTTACAATGTTGTTGCACTTTCAAGTATTTTACACTTTGCAATTTCCAAACACAAAAAAACAACAACAAAATACACTTTCAAACTTTACACTTTCAACGGAAACATCAACAACAATAACGATAACAACAAAATCAACGGGTTTAAGTAGGGAAAACTGTCAGATTAAGAGTAAGAAAACTCATTCAACTTGAACGAGAGACTGAGCTCAGCTGCTGCCGCTACTGATGATGATGTGCTGCCGATGATGACGCCAACGATAACAACAATGATGACAACAACTTTGTTTAATGATGATGATGGTGATCACTTAACGCCCGTGAGAAATAAGAAGACGACTGAGAACAAAAGACTAATGTAAATATTCTAATTTATTATTTATTATTGCTTATTGATTTTTCAGTTTATGATGACTGCAAGTAATATTATGTTGTATTCATGCGATGAATGAGGAGAAGCAGGGAACAACATTCCAAAAGAAAAACAGTTAGGCCATCATCCATCAACGAAGAAGCAACGGCACCAACTTGTTTAATAGGCAACAATTTCGAAAGCAAAAAAACCAACAACACTATGTTTTATTTACTAAATATAGTTTTTAGTTTTTGCTCATATAGACGCGGGGCAATCGGGAATTAAACAATTACGTTTATTTTATGAGCATGAAGATAACTGCAACGAACAGTTATAAGTTACTTACATAGTAAGAACACTACATACCTATGTCACTATAACAAGACCCCGATACGCTTAACACATGTGAACAATAAGAGCCGAAAATCATAAAAGGAGTAGACTGAAAAGTTCTTAGTTTCAACAGTAGAGTTGGTGGATTGTCCGAATTATACTACATACTTATGTATTATTATATTAGATATTACAAATAAAAGACAATCTGCACGTTTAGTTTAGGATTAGCAATTGCTTATATCAAACAAAACTTCGCAGATGGCACACACTTAGAAGATACAAAGAATCTATTTTGCAAAGGATCTTCTTTTAAAAGTAACTTATATCCTTAGCATTGGATCCATCATTTGAAAGGAGGAAACTTTAAATTACAAAATACATTGTTTAGTCTTATGTTAAGAAAGTTTCTCTTCAAAATGTTTTCAAAATGTAGTGCTTTAAGATCATGGTGTAAGAACTTATGTAAAATAATGTAAACTAAATGTAAGTATAACATTATATTAATAGTAAAGTTTATACATTGCTGATATCATAGGAGTTAATATAAGATCGGACCGATAATGTTTTGTTTCTTTACCTAGAAGTACCACAATCTAGTCGGTAATCTATTAGTGTAAGAAGTTAGACAAAATTATAATCATCCTTAATGGATAATTTATAATATGAGATACTTAAAATTTAGAACAAGTGGTTCTGTATTATATGTATTTAGCTTAATCTAAGTTTTTTTTCAACCACGCGAGAAATAAGAATTTGCCTACAAATATTAAGTCTCTAGCTTCTATTGTTCATCAGATATTTTTTTTATTGCATATTTGTTGTATTAATTCTAATAAATAAAATAAGTAAAGACAACTAAATTCTTAAATATTCTAATTGCAACTTTTTTTGTGGTTTTTGTAAGAATTGGTCAATTTTAAAACTCGTTTTTAATGTTTTTCTTATCAGTCTATCAACCGTTTCCGTTAACTCGAAATGAGTGGGAAATTTATTATTGATTTTGGTATAAAAATTTCCAAATTCACCACGAATACAATTTTTTCTTTTTATTTCCTTTCCTTTCCGATTTTCAATAATTAATAAGTTTAATTTTGTATATTTTTATCAACACTTTCCTTACATGATATGCTAATGTCCAATTTTTTTTGTAGTTTAATTAACACACTCGATGAACTTTCTTGATTTGATTAACAGACAATCTTTATTTTTTCCTTTTCCTAAGTGCAAAGATTAATTTATATTATTTTTGTTTTGTATTTAATTTTCACTTAAAAAATATTTTTCAGATTTTTCTATTTAATTTGTGTGTTTCATCGCAAACCCATTTGTTGTGTTGGAGTAGCTGTTGTTGCTGTTGCTGGGTAAATTTGAAATGTTGCTAACGCTTTTGGCATTGCATTTATCAACATAATATATAATTATTACCGTTAGTATTACCGATTGTGTTTTATTTGATTATTTTCATTGTTAAGCGAGAAAAAAACAGCATAGATGTACTTTCGTCAAAAGTCGAATTTCGATTTTTAAATTTTATTAATGATAACGATTTTCAAAACAATTTTTTAACTTTCGTAAATTTACAAAATTTCGTATTAAAATTTGCCGAAAAGGCGGATATAAATACGCCTTCGTCAAAAGTCGAAATTCGACTTAGTAAAGTAACGAGTAAAAGTTTGCGACTATGACGGAAATAGCGAGTAAGTGGAAAGTAACGTAGTAGGAATAACGATTCATAGTCGCGCAGGTGATTTGCAATTGGAATTGAAACGGACTTTTGTTGGGTATATATATATATGTATGTATTTGTATTTCATTGTTTGTAAAAAAAATTGAAAATTGTTTGTAAAATGTAACAAGGAAACGAAGTAGTATATTATCTTTCATCCGTTTGCTCTCATAATTTCTAAATATGTTCTTACTTTATTTCGTCATCTTTCATCTTACTCATACTATTTATGTTGAATTTTGATATACATATGTAAGTATTCGATGTAGTTTGTAAATTATGTATATTAAATATATATATTAAAATGAATTACAATACTTTTAAAAAAATCTTATGGAAAATCATACAAAAAAATGTATGTAATAATTAATATATCACTGTTTTAAAACAACAAAAAAAGAGTTTTTCAACGAAAATAAAAAAGTAAGTAATAGTGAACATAAAAGGAGAGGAAAAAAATAAGATTTGAAAACATTTTTATTAAATTTTGAGGATAAATTTAAATTTAGAATTAAAAAAAATTTCGACTAAAAAGTAACGAATAGAAAAAAATAGCGAGCAAGTCGAAAATAGCAAGAAGCGAGTGATCGAAATCAAATGACTAGGTTGGAACTTTTTTGATTAGCTGAAACACTGAAAAAGAGATGAAAAAATCAAACAATGAACATGAAAGCCATACAAATCTTATTTTTTTTTTTTTCAATATCTATTTAGATATTAACAAAAGGATTTGTTCCAAAAGCCCGTTACAATTCCAATTTCAAGTTACCCACGCGACTCCGATTAGCCTAAAAGCCGATCACTCGCTACTTCTTCGCTCTCTCGTTGTTATCATAATCAGTTGTTCGCAATGACTTCATTAACAGAACGTGGATTGTATTGTTGTGGACATGCAGAAAATAAAACGGGCTTCTTTGAGTTTTCTGTTACATAACAGAAATAACAGCATATATACGTGTGATGTTGCTTTCGGTCATGTCTGGTCATGGAAAATTTTATCAAAATGGAACATCGGGGCACGTATTACAACAAATTTCATATTTTTGTTTGAAAATTTTTATTTGTTCAATTGTTGGAAAATAACGGTGTGCAGAAAATAAAACAGGACACAAACATTTTGCTATCGTGGTTGCTGCGCCTTTTACCCTTCCCTTTCTCCTTCTCCTAACTTTCGGTATATATAATAAAATTGAATAAATTTTATTAGTAATTGTGTGTGTATGGATTTAGTACTAAATAAATTGTCAAATATAATTTCAGGCAACCAGGCAAACAGAATGAAATTGTGTCCATTGTCAAATTATTTCTTTATTAAACTTTTATATTGCAATCATAATAGTGTTAGCATAGAGCAGGTGACTCGTAGTTCGCTCAACGCGGGGTTCGAATCCTCCCGAGGCAATATTTCCCGCTTACAATTTTAAATGCAATCTTAATCTTAGCAAAACAGTATTCTTCTTGTATTGATTGTAGGGTAATTGAAAACGGAGCCCTTCGATTATGGATTATTGTAACCGCAAATACTATCCCCAAATCAATCTGTGTTTCAAAAAATATAATGACATCATCATTCAATGCGGACAAATATTCTAGCGGCTACTACTGTCACTAATTTTAAGTCTTATAAAGCTATTTCTACTACTATTAGACACTCACTTCTCACAAGATTTACATTTTTGATTGTCTTATTCTCTTTAAACTTAGTTAATTCGCATCGTGTGCGTTGCGTTTTATTTCCTCTTTCCTAGTTTAATTATTAATTGTAATCTTGTTCGCTATTATTTAATTCTTTTATTATCTATTGCGATACTTCCCGTCTTCCTGTTCCGGCAGCTCCTAAACTCTTCACATCGCATCAGGAAGAGGTCTCAGACCTTTAAAACGTTCATATATTTGTATTTTTTTGTTTTTTTTTTTTTTTTTTTTGTTTACTTGACAAAACTCAAACCCTTTTTTTTATTTTTATTTGCATCAAGGCCTTTAGTTTCCTATTTTATTTTATGTAGGTTTTTTGTTAAAGTGACTGACCTACATTAAATATAGAACCACTGTCAAAGAATAAATACCTAAACTCAAAAAAATTTCTTAACAAAAAATCATAAAAGTGAATAATTTTTTTATTCGATACAGAAGTTAAACGGTTTTATTGTAAAGAAACATAATAATGGGAAAGTCGAATTTCTATGCTCTTGATGCACCTTCTCAATAGATAACTTATGTAAAATGTGTGTAAAAGTATATCCATCAATATCAGATTACTCAGATTACATTACGTCCGACGATGTTTCTTTACAATAAAATGTGATTATAATTCTGTGTTTTTTTAAGTATAACTTTGGATTTGCTTTAATAGTTCTCAGTTGTTCTGACATAGTTCACGCCCGATGGCATTGAGACCTTATCGAATCCCTTGGGAAATAGTTTTTCTGCCTCCTCATCGGTAACAGTGGGTAGAATCATGACTTTTGTGCCAGGCTAAATCACAGAAACAAAAACGAAAAGGGGATAAATTTATTAACTAAATATTATCATAAAACTTACAGTCCAATTGGCTGGCGTAGCAACCACTTTCAATCTATCAGTCAATTGCAAAGAGTCAATAACACGCAAGATTTCACTAAAAAAAAAAGTTACATCATTTTCATAATCTTATCAAAGTTAATCTTAACTACAACAGATAGAAAAAAAAAAACTTACTCCACATTTCTGCCAGTAGACATTGGATAAAACATTGATAGACGCACCTTGTGATTGGGATCAATAATGAAAAGGGCACGAATGGTTTTTCCAATCTCTGGATCTTTCTTCTGTTCCTCATCCAACATGCCCAAACTAACAGCCAAATCACGTGAAGGATCCGCAATAATGGGATAAGGGAAGTCACCGGGAATATCCAAACAATAAGACTTGATGTCATTAACCCAATCAACATGAGATTTTAGGGCATCTACAGAGTGAGCCAAGCATTTTGTATTACGCTTGGCAAACTCCGGCTGATGAACAGCAATACGACCCAATTCTGTGGTACAAACAGGTGTAAAATCTGCTGGGTGCGAAAATAGCACAACCCAACTGAAAATATAAAGAAAATTATTCTATAATATTAATAAAATTAACTAGACAATATAAAAAAAAAATCTACATCTATATACACATGTACTTTGTGTTTACAGAATGGAGACACACCCATGTCGCATTATTTATATAGAGACAAATACTAGTAAGTAAACTAAGAACATATAAGGCACCTGCTGCGTTGTCTGTCAGCAATATGCGCGTGTTGAATATCAATTTGATTTCCCTATTCCATTTTAGTAGCTTTTATTTATCAATAACTATTGCCGATTAAGAAGTAATTGTATTTTTATTACATCATATTATTGTTTATGTCACTTAATGAGGCTTTTTGCACGATATCAAAATAATTCAATTTGCACAATCAAATTAACCCACAATCACAGTTGAAACGTCAAGTAGATAAAGTATTTTAATCCAAAAATCTTCTCTTGTTATAGGTTAACTGTATAGTTTGACTGGGTACTTACGAGTTGCCTTGCCATTCATGGAAGTTGATGGGTCCATTAGTGGTATCAGCTTTAAAATTTGGTATAGTTTGACCCAAACGCATTATTATTATAATTTTTTATTAATTGAATTTAATTTATGAATAATAAAACTATCAACCAATCAACCACAAATGAATTACTGCAAACTACAGGCGACGTCAACTCGTTTATATAGCAAAATATCAAAATAACAACAACAAACATAGTTTGATATATTAATCAAGAAAACAGAGAGAGAGAGAGAGAGATAGAGAGTGAGAGATAAAGCTTAGGAGAGTATCAACTTAGAGATTATATTACTTATATACTTACAGTGTCGGGGCATATCATTTGTGTGCCTCCTCATTTTGACAAAACGACCAAGAGATAAGAAAGACTGGATGATAAGGTGGATTATTTTCTTTGAGATCATAAGTGGAACGAAACAAACAATCAATTGTTTGGCAATTTTTAAAGCCTTGATGAAATTGTCTCATCTATGTTTATTAAGTACATTAAAAGATCTTGGCATTGATTAATTAATCTCTCTATATATAAAAATCAATTATCAGACTACCAAAAGTCTGATAAAGGCTCGAGAATGGCTACTAAAAAATTAATGCAGTGCTTAAAATACAATAATATTGAAAGTGAAATGTATTTCGCGAAGAAAAAATAATTAATAGAGGAAGTTTACATCTTCCATCTTCTATACAAATAAAATGAAAAATGTAGCATCAGTCAAATGCGCGGAGAGGTAAGTGTTATACTTCGCATGCAAACTGGACTGATGACTAGCGAGTGACGGATAATAAAAGTATGTAGTATTGGTATGTCCGCATGAATTATGTTCATAGGGCTGACCAATCCACTATCCATTAATTTTTTGGCAAGGGGAAGCAGGACAGTGTCTGCCGCCCGTCTTAATTTTATAATGTATCTATAGGTAAATATTAGAAATTTAAGAGGCTCGTTTAGTTGGGAAAAACAAGTTAGATTCGCGAATAACTGGTTTATTTTCATGAACATAGATAATAAATTTGTGGTTCTCTTGTTATGATCATGAAATTACAAACATTTTGTAAACAAAAACTTAGAGAATATTTCATTTATTAATCTATACTGTATTTATTTCTTTTTATGATATTCTAATATAGATAATTTTAAAGGAATCTCTAATTAACATTTGTTGAACTAAACAGTTTATTTGTATTAAAAAACAAGCCTTATAACACATAATTTTTCTTGATGCTAAGATAAGCAAAACAAATACAAAGAAATGTCAAAGTTTCTCGTCATCTTCATACGAAGAAGTTGAGAAGATGAGGACTGTTCGAAATCGGCCTACCTACCAACTTAAGCAGAAGGGCATGCGGAGTTTTTCTTCGTCTCTCCATGCCCCCTTTGCGGGATTGATCACAATGCAAATCAAGTTCTAGACTGTTGCCAACATTTGGAGAGCTTAAGGGTCTCCTTTTTTTGGTGCCATAGGCCCCATCCCGACTTCTAAAAACTCTCATCCTTAAATATTTTCAACATACACATGATAAAATAATAAATATCAAAGCTTAAAGAAAATATATTAAAGTGTAAAGTGACTTGCTAGGTACCCTGAGCAAGATTCTTTAAAAAAAAAGAAAGAAATAGATAAATAGTTGGAATGAGAGAGAGAAGGATTTATGTCCGTTTGGAAAAAATATTAATGTTTTATGTTTTTTCTATATCCAATACAATATCATATGGCACATAGAAGGAATATCAAGATATTTTTTGTGTCATCTTTACAAATTATAATTTTTTTTTTATATTGTAAAATGGAACATAACATTGAGACATTCCCAGTTATCGCTTCATAGACATTGAATTGATAATATTAATATTTTTTAATTCATAACTAATTGAATTACTTAAATGAATCATGATGCACATTTATATTAACATGCAATATACACTTATATATGTATGTATGTATGTCTACCAAAATATTTGCACAAAAATTAATCAAGAATAATATTATTCTTATAAATTTTGTTTACCATTGTTTATTAATTGAAAACAGACAGAAAAACAATACTTCGGAATAATTACGCCACATTCTTTAACATAAAGATAATAAGCATTTGGTTAGTTCTGGTTAAATTCAATATCTTATGATGGCATATCTACATATGTTTTATAAATACCAGAAATTCCAATATTTTCCAACTAAAGACAAATGTTTTCTATTTCTATATATTGTCTCATGTAAAAAATTATTTAGAAAAATGTATGATTCAATTTTTTGTCATTTAATTGAGTTCTAAATCAGAGGAAAACTTCCATAACTTAAAACATTTGGCGAAATGCAAATGCACGTATTTATGTACATACATATTTGGAATATATGAATTCCCATTTAGCGAAAGTACTTAATAGATTTCAATTAAAATTCTTTATTAATAAACTTGGATAAATTGCAAGTTCACACTTGGTACTATTAAAAAAAAAACACCTAATCTCCAATGCCAACAGTCTACGAAGAGGGTTCCACTCTTTGCTGATAAGAACAATCGCGAATGTACTCTGATTTCGTATTTTAACTTTCGCTTTCTTAAAAGCTTGTAATAAGCATCTTTTGTGTCGTGTCTGGTATAAAAGATGATTGCATTCAGATCTCTTTGTCATTCGATTGAAGTTTTGTATTTATTTGAGTTTATATTTGTCTTTAAAAGAACAAAAGCAAAAAATTAAAATGCGGCTAGGTCAGACAGTTTCGAATTTTAGGGCGGATACAACTCACGGACCAATTCATTTTCATGAATGGCAAGGAAATTCGTAAGTTTCTAATATATTGATGAATAATGAAACAACATAATTACAATATTTGTATGAATTTTAAAGGTGGGTTGTGCTCTTCTCACATCCGGCAGACTTTACGCCAGTCTGCACAACCGAATTGGGTCGCATTGCCGTGCATCAGCCGGATTTCGTAAGACGCAATACAAAGTGTTTGGCTCATTCTGTGGATGATTTGATATCTCATGTCGAATGGGTGAATGACATCAAATCTTATTGTTTGAATATTCTCGGTGAGTTCCCCTATCCCATTATTGCGGATCCTTCACGTGATTTGGCTGTTAGCTTGGGCATGTTGGATGAGGAACAGAAGAAAGATCCAGAGATTGGAAAAACCATTCGTGCCCTATACATCATTGATCCAAATCATAAGGTGCGCTTGACCATGTTCTATCCGATGTCCACGGGGAGAAATGTTGAGTAAGTATGTATGTCTTTATATAATAAAACAAGGTACTAAAGATTATCTCATTAGTGAAATCTTGCGAGTCATTGACTCATTGCAATTGACTGATAAAATGAAAGTGATTGCCACTCCTGCTAATTGGACCGTAAGTATCTTATTGCAATATC
Organism: Amiota minor; assembly: GCA_037043295.1. Classification (NCBI taxonomy): domain Eukaryota; kingdom Metazoa; phylum Arthropoda; class Insecta; order Diptera; family Drosophilidae; genus Amiota; species Amiota minor. The sequence goes on from JBAMAW010001787.1 coordinate 2,895,330, forward strand.
AATGGATGAATAATAAATACAAGATGTTAATCCCTTCCATTCCGTTTCTTCATTTAGCCTGATACAAAAATCATGATTCTACCAAGTGTTAGCGACGAAGAGGCCCACAACCTGTTTCCTCTGGGTTACTATACAGTCTCAATGCCATCGGGTGGAAACTATGTCAGAACAACAGAAAACTATTAAATAATAATAGTAACCAAAGAATTGAATTGAAATAAATGAAGTGATCAAAAGCAATATAAATAATTATTTAATTTAATTAATTACACAAAGTTATGGAGTACAATACTAATTCTGAGTGGTGAGTGCTCCTTTCTATGAAGGAAATTCGGTGCTGCACAGAATCAAAGAATCAAACATACGCCCAAAGTCTGGAGAATTACCAAAATTTGCTTGATTTAGACCTGCTGGACAACAGCCATCAAACTAGAAGGCTACGAAGAGAGCATCCTCTTGACTTCTCCTTTCGTTTCGCTTTAAACGAATTGCATTATGGTGATGTCTAATTGGTGTAACTTTTTTCCTATATAAATGGTTATATTTATTGGCCATGCATCTGTCACAGATGGTTAATAAATAGAACAAATTAAAAAATTTAACAAAGAATATTTAAATTCCAAAAGTATTCCAAATAGCCATAAACTAAGCATATCCGGTGGATACTTGCTTACTTCTGGTTTGAAATGTTATCAGAGTTGCATTGTGGATGTGTAAGTGTTAAAAACACTCACTGGAGGGCGCTCGTGTATTGTGAGCAAAATCATCTTCGCTTTATCTCTAGAAGAATTTGTGGAAAATTATTGAAAACATAAAGGTGAATATTTACAATAAATAAAAAGGTGATTTTTAGTGTATTGAACAAGTTGAACCCCCAAAAAACACAACCAATATATTGAAAACATATCAGAAACGCAAACAAATCGATTGCAGCGTAATTAAAAATTGTCAACAACGACGAAGAAAGAAAAAAGTTGGTGAATATAGGTATATATACATACACACATGTACATACCTGTGTTGCTTATGCGCGTGTGTGTGTGTGTGTGTGGATATACATACATATGTTTTCTGTACATTTTCTGTTGTTGAAATGTTAAAATTCTTCTGAATTTCTGCTGTTTTTGTGGTGGATGATGTGCTTGTGTATGTGTGCATGTTGCGTTGGGTTCACTTTGTGAGGAAAACAAAGAAAACTTCATACGACGTAAAAAACAGTGAAAAATTTTCGTACGTCAAATTTTCTTCAATATTTATTAAATTGTTTGTGTATTTCTATAATTGAAGCGACATAAATCTATTTCCGGAGCGAATGTTGAAACAATCAAAAGTAGCAAAATAGCAAAGTTTATACAACGACGACAATTTTTTTAAGTGATCTATCGATTTTTCTGCATTGTACTTGGTACTACTCATCATGACTTTGTTGTTGTTGTTGTCGTTGTCGTCTCTTGTTATTATTTCGAAATAAATAATTTCCTCCTCCATTTAATTTATTGTTGTGGTGGTGTTGTTTATTACACTTTATTAGTATATTCTATATCTATCCATCTATCCGATGTCCCCCAATCCAATCTAGGTCATCGTATCCTTGACCAGTTTCCTTACAGTTTTTTCATGTTTTTTTTTTTTTTTTTGGTTAACTGACTAGCCAAGCAGTTGGTGGTTGCTTATGTGTCTGTTTTTGTCATCCTTGTTTTCAAAACGACACAAGTGTCTGCCTCCTAGTTTGACCACCTCCAGGCTGGCAAACCAGCAACTTTGCTGCTTGCTATCCAACTGCCACCACCACCCGTTAGATGCAGCTGCCTGTATTTGGTGTCGTGACGTCAATGTTTGGTTGTGCTTGCAATTTGCAATGAGTATTCACCAAACTATTTTATCTATCGTTCCAAAATTTAACCCTTAGAGTTTTGTATTAGACACAGTTTCAACTAAGATAATAACACATACCAACCCAAGAAACATAGAACTTGAACTCGAAGAGGGCAAATATAGCAATGGATGCGGAAAACGATAACTTCTTCGATCAATCGAACTTGTCTTCGGCTAGCAGCAGCAACAGCAGCAGCAGTAATCTGCTTATTAATCTACCCATGTTGCCCATATTGCATGCGCATGATGATGACGAAGATAATGGCTTCGACGATGATGATGATGGCCAACAGCAGCAACAGTCTCGTTCGCATTCGCTGATGCCAAGCACAATGGCTTCTTCAAGCGGCGGCGACGGCATCGCTGTCAGTGCCAACAACATTGCCTCCACCTTCAACTCCAACAATGACACGAACAACACTCATACAGACTTAGACTCAGTTAACGTCCCTTTTAATACACCCTTTTTATTTAATAATCACGGTTCACCGACCCTCTCATCATCATCCTCCGCATCTTCGTCATCATCACCACCACAACCTCAACCGATGCTATTGCAATCGCAGTCACCCATCAACCAGTCAATACCACCCATTTCCTCTCATCCAGAACAACTCAATCAGTCATTGATTCATGCGACCCAGTCTCAGTCTCAAGCACAGTCCACAAATGTGGCGCCAGCAGCACTCATTGCTACAACAATAACTCAAACAACTCAAAACAACAACAATCCTATAACTACTACCACAACTACTACAACAACAACAACTCTCTTTTCTAACGAAACAACAACTGAGCACCTTCATCATGAACATTCTCCCACTCCTACTTTTCACCAGCAACACGATTCATTGCAATCAACTGAGCACGACGATAACAACGACGTCGACGACCAAGACGAAGCCACGCTGGATCAATCGCTGCCCCAAGCGCAACCAACCTCATCGCCGTCACCATCATCATCATTAGCAAGAGCAACAGCAGCATCAGCAGTAGTAACAACGACATCAGGAATAGGAGGAGGATCTGTTGGACTTGTTAGTGCCATCATTGATACCGAAACGATTGCCGATACTATTGACGTGTCTGCTTTTGTGGCCCCAACACCACTAAATGCCGACGAAACTGTTCACATCGAAGACGACGACGATATAGAGCTCGACGAGGTGGAGCCAGAACGGGAAGTGGAAGAAGACAACGACGATCAGGTGTTTGCTTCAAGTAGTCACCATCATCGTGTCAGCCAAAGTCCCTTAGCACTTGGAGCCAGCACATCTGCTGCAGTCCTACCACCCACATCATTGTCCTTACTACAAACGGCTCCGAAGCATTCGAATTACGGTCCCGAAGGTGGCTACAGACCATCATCACAACAACAGCATCCACATCATAATCAGCTACATTCAAGCAACACAACACCACCGCCGAACCTAGGCAGTGTCTTTAATTTCGAACGCAACGGCGAGTCGACAATGTACGGCCAAGGCGATGGGCCACACTCTTTGAGTAGCAGCGGTGCCGATGGGCATCATCAGCATCCAGTCGTTGACCGACTTAAGCTCCTATATCCAAATGTAAACGAACAAGAGACGCCATTACCGCGCTGCTGGAGTCCACACGACAAGTGTCTCTCCATAGGATTGGCCCAGAACAATTTGCGTGTGCACTACAAAGGTGAGTTAAATGCAACTTCTTCTTAACATCATTTTCTGTTTCTTTTATTTCATTTTTTTTTTTTTTTTTGCGAACTTACTTCTCTTTCATCCTTTATTTCTACACTTTTGTTGTTGATTTCCAGCTGTTTGCCAACCTCCCACAGCTGTAAGGCGCATGCGTTGTTTTTATAAACATCTGCTGCTTGCCCAGTTTTGTTTGTGTTTCTATCCCCTTCCTCTACACGCACCACTCAATAACAACACAGAAAACATTTGCGTATTAAAAAAAAAAAAACAAAGAAATAAAAAATAAAAAACACAGCTGATGTGGCTTAGTCAGCTGCGTGTGTCCGTAACTCATAACATCATTTTTCCCACTAAATACTGTTATACCATATAATTACCTATATTTCATTTATATTGAATTTTTTATTATTATAATTTTTTTTTGTTTTATTAGGTGCTGTTAAGCAACATAATGATGCAGCCTCTGTTCGCACTGCCTATCCGATACCACCCTCCTGTGGTCTCTATTATTTTGAGGTGAAAATTATATCAAAGGGTAAAAATGGGTACATGGGTATCGGTTTAACCGCTCAGCAATTTCGTTTGAATCGTTTGCCTGGCTGGGACAAGCAATCATATGGTTATCATGGCGATGATGGAAACTCTTTCTCTTCATCTGGCAATGGTCAGTCATATGGACCAACCTTTACCACTGGCGACGTAATCGGTTGTTGTGTGAATTTTGTAAACAATACATGTTTCTATACAAAGAATGGTGTCAATTTGGGCATTGCATTCAAGGATTTACCAGTAAGTTTACTAATTATATAGTTTGGCACAATATTGTCAACTCAATTCATAATTTGTTTGATTCCAGTCGAAATTATACCCCACGGTTGGTTTACAAACACCCGGCGAAGAGGTTGATGCTAACTTTGGTCAAGAGCCATTCAAATTCGATCAAATTGAAGACATGATGAAACAGATGCGCGAAGAAATTAAGGGCAGCATATACGATTTCCCTATGGCACCTGAACAAGGTGATCCCACAGCTCTTTTGCACAAGTAAGTTTACATTGTAATTATAAATGGGGAAAATGGTTATATAATTTTACATTAGTGAGAGTAATTTAGTCAGCATAACGGGACAAAATAATGAAGCCATGTCTGTTTATTAGATTATCTGCTTATCGAAAGGTAACTAGTTAGAGAGTTGAAAATTATAAGCTCTTTAAAACAAAGGGAACAACTTGATTCTTACTGACTGAAAAAAGTCAGTCCTGATCAGGCGTACCTTACTGCCTCTTGTAAACGAACGTACTCGATTGTTCAATCTCTGTTTGACTACCTTACAGCAAATACTTGCAAATTGACTGGCTCGTTGGCCCAGAGGTTAGTGCGCTGGCTGACATCCCAAGAGTCGCGGGTTCGATTCCCGCTCAAGGCAAGTCTGGTCCTGCACTTTTCTAATTTCCTCCTTTCCTTCTTAACTTTCCCCTGAGCTGAAGGCCTCTGTCGCTATTGCTCATAATAAATACTATGTTATAATTTATAATTATAATCTTAGTTATAATAAATAATAAATAATAATAACTTGCAAATTGAAAGCCGCCGATGCTATGGGTACTTATTTTTTCTGCCTTTTTTATCTTGCTTTTTTAACTATGTATAAGTTAGCTGTTATGGGAAGTTGATGCTGCCAATCTCTTGCATTTTTAAGAATGTAGCTCAAGGTTACTCCTACCAAAGCTTTACAATATGAAACCTTCCAGAACACATTTAATGTCTCCCTCTGAAACACTTTAAAGTAATATGAGGGTATAAAATAATTGAAACTCTTTAAGATCTCACTTGATATTAATTTCTTTTTGTCTATACACTCACAGAGTGGTCTCATCCTATTTGGTGCATAATGGTTATAGTCAAACCGCTGAAGCATTTGCCAGATCAACAAGTCAAACATACAGCGAAGATATGACATCAATACGTAATCGTCAAAGTGAGTTTTCTTTCATTTTTATATTTAACCGAAAAAAATTGATATTTCATTTAAATTTTGTGTTTTAAGAAATCATAAAACTTGCCATGTCTGGTAAAATGGGACAAGCCATTGAGCAAACATTGCGTTCATATCCCGGCCTACTAGAGAACAATAAAAATCTTTGGTTTATGTTGAAATGCAGACAGTTCATAGAGATGGTAAATGGTTCTGATGTTGAGCAATATTGTGCTGGAACCGCAAATGGTAGCAACAAAGCAGCAACAAATTCAGCAACAACACAGACAACGCCACCAAATCAAACGTCGGTTATACAATCGACTAAAACTTATCAAAATGGCAATGACAAAAGCCACGCAAACTCAACATTTGTGATAAATAGCGATAATTTACAAGAGCAGCAACAAGCAACTCCAGAGGAACTGAAACAAACAACGTACGTAGTATATGAGTCATTCAGATTATCATTAAATCAACCTCATCATCTTCTAATGAAAATTTAATATTTATAGAAATTTAACTGAGAATGCTGCCAATAATGACTGCAATGCAAGTGCGACAAATAGCGAAAATAACAAAAGTATTGAGTTAGAATCCAATTCAAGTAATGAATATCAAAATGATATTGAAATGGAAAACAATGGTCACGCAAATGGTATTTACTAATCAATCAAATCAATTGAATTTCATATTGAACGTATTTATTGACAAATTATTATTATTATAGGTGACACTTGTAAGAATGGCAATTCAATTAATTTTAATAGTTCACTTGAAATGGATGAAGAAATGGGTGAGGACACAGAAAGATATGATGATGAGAATCCATAGAAATAATTATTTTATTTTATTTATAGAAATTGATAACACACCCTCAACACGCAAATACAGTCAAGCCATCGAAAGAATATTAGAATTTGGCAAAGATCTCTCATTGATGGGTCAACAGTTGGAGAAGGAAAACAAAATGACCGAAGAGGAACGCCAAATGTTAGAGGCAAGTGTATAAACAAAAATCACATTCGAATCAAAGTAAAAATTTGGTTTGTTTTTATTATAGGATGCATTTAGCTTAATAGCCTATTCAAATCCATGGTCAAGTCCGCTTGGTTGGCAATTGTGTCCCACACGACGTGAACAAGTCTGCACAGCTCTTAATTCGGCAATACTAGGTACTGATTAACTCCTTCCTTCTTAATGTTTTGTGGTATTGAATGTTTGTTTACTATTAATATGAAAATGTTTGTATTTATTTTAGAATCCTTAAACTTTGCACGTAGGCCGCCACTTGATATTTTTGTGGCACATGCTGCAGAACTGCTTAAAGTTATGGGACAGGCATCATTGGGGGCTTGTGCTTTTGTGAATATTGAGGATGTCTTTCCGCAAAATTGACCCACCTCGCCAACGCTGCTGCGTATGTTTGAGACGACACTGACTATGCCACCACCACCGGAACCACCAGCAGCAACAAGAATAAAAACAAAAGCAGCAGCAACAACAACTAAACGTCAACGACGCCGACGAAGAAATCGCCGCCCACGAACATTCATTGCCAAGCCGACATCATCATCACCAGCAGCAGCAACAATAATAACAAATCATACTAATAATAATAATATGAACCTCACAACAACATCAGCTACAGCAGCATCACCATCAACTTCTTCTATTTTTGGCCATAGACAACAGAATGTCATCATTGATGATAATAGACCTTCAACTTCAAGGGCTGCCCGTCATGTATCCATTGTACATGGTCGTAATGGCAGCGTTGCTATTATTGATCATAATGATATTATTGCTTTAAATGAAAGAAATAGAAATAATGCCGCTGTTGTTGGTCTTAATGGTGATGGTGGTAATAGCAGCAGTGGCAGTGATGATAATGATAATGAAAATGTAAACAACGAAAGGCCAACAACATCTTCAAGAGTTACTCGATTTCTTGGTATTGTTCATGCTCGCAATGGCTCTTTTGCTGTTAATAGAGATCGTAATGAAATTATTGCTTTGAATAGACGCAATAGTCTTGTTGATTTCAATGGGCATACCAGCAATAATAATAATAACAACAACAGCAACAATATAAGTAGTAATAGTGTTAATAGTAATAGCAGCAACAATGAGACCATTGCAGCTTTGAGAGCTGCACCTCATCTATCCAATGTTCATGGACGTGGCGGTAATGTTGCTGTTACTGATCGCAATGGTCTTGTCGGTTTTAATGGTAATGAAAATGCCAATATCAATAATAGTAGTAATACCAATGCTAGCGGAACCAGCAATGACACCACTAATGTTGTTTACAATGGCTCACAATCTTTGCAGGACGGCGGACTAACTGTACCATTCTCACAAGAGGGAATTCCAACGGTGCTACTCCGTGCGATTAACTAACTAAGCGACGACACTATTGATTGTCATCCACCTCATTTTCCCCATAATAATAATTGAAAATTCTTAATTTAATACATTTTCTTATTCTAAGTTTAGTTAAGCTTTTTTATCATTGTCTGTTTCTTTCATCTCGCGCGTCTTCGTTACTTGTTAAAGCTCTAGTTGCAATATATGTTTTTTTTTTTTTTTTTTGTTTTTTTAATTATATAAAATAATTATTTTTTATCCAATTCATGCAGTCCACTCCAATCAATTGTCACTTCACCACCAATCAACTAAATTGATCTGATCGGCTCCTCTCAGCTGCTTAAGTTTTATTTAGGAATTCATTTTATCTAGAGAAGACAGAATACAATTTATGAAGATTTATAAATTTCCAAATGCCTTGAATTACTTTCAAAATGTGTTTGTGTCTAAGAAAGACCCTTGAGCAATTTTCAATCGGACTCTATCTATGATTAAAAAAAAAAACAAAACAATAAATCTTACAGTGTTGTATTAATGTCTAATATCTATAAATATTTATGATATAAAATAATTAAAAATTTTACAAAACAAAAAAATCTCAATAGCAGAAAGAAAACAAAAGATATAAAAAATAATATTTAATTAAGTAAGAGATAATGATGATGAAGTGAAAGATGTTAAATTAAATACAACAAAATAAACTTGTTCAATGATTTAAAATAAATGTAATTAGCTAAATATTAAGGTGCAGTAATTAAAACAAATTAAGTAAAACAAAGAAAGAAAGGAAAATAATGAAAGTGTAAAGCTACTCAAAAGTAAAAAAGAAGAAACAACTAAAATAAAAAATTATTAATAATGAAAGAAAAGAAAATACAGAATATAATGTGGAATATTTGAATGAGTAAATAAAAACACACTCAATCAAAAATAAAAAATTAAGTAATAATAAAAATGAAGTGTCGAAGAATAAATCATAATTCTTAGCACGATTTAAAGTAATTTGCAATATATTATAAATATGGAAAATATGTATTTTTAAAGAAAAAGATACACATCATCACCCCACACTAACAACATCGATACTATTTACTATTTCACTTTAATATTAACTTAACCTAACCAAACAACCAAGACATCAATATTATATTGATTTATATATAATAATTCAATCAAATGGATTCTCTCCTCTCACATAAAACGAAGACACGATACAAAGTCTGTGTGATGAATTACGTTGTATCTTTTTTGTTCGAAATTTATTTTTATTTTGTATTCCGTTTGTGCTCCTCAAATTAAGATGACAAAATTAATTAATGGATTTGGATGGGTGGGTGATGGCCATTTGGACCATAAAAATACAAATATAAGGGTTATTTCTTTTTCCATTTTAATGAAGTTTTTATCAAAACAAAAAAGGGACATATATTTGGCAAATTATTTACTAAATTTATTACATAATAACAAACAAATAAAATGGTAAGTATAAAAAGTAATAATGCAACAAAAGCAACAACTACAAAAATCTATTTATATTTGAGTAAACATTTTCAATGTGCAAAGTATAAAATGATAGAAAAAAAACTAAGAAACCAAGTAATAAAAAAAAAAATATTGATTAATTAAAATAAAAGAAATAATTGAGATGTTTTATTTAGAAACTTTTTAGTATTTAAGCATATTAATATATAATATACATACATACATCTAAATGAGCTCTAAAATAATGTTTACATACATATATGTGTGAATCAAATATAATTCAAATTATTTAAAAATTTCAACAAAAACAACGGCTTTTTTTATTTCAAAATAGGACAATAGATGGGACCAATCAGATGAATTTACAAAAGTTGATTCTATGTAATGGTTGCCTAGATGTTGGGACTCTGGTCAAAATTAGACCATCACAGCGCCAGAACAAATATTCTGGTGTTTCCTCTACTTCATAATCTACATTGGTCCCGAGTGAGTTATTTTGAGTGAATGGATGTTGAACGTTATTTGTCGTTTTTATTATATATGTAGATTATTTTTCCCTTTGCGATTAGTTATATTACTATTAGAACTAACAAGCAATTTGCAGCGAATTGTGCATAGGAAACTAAATAATCTGATTTTTTTAAGTTTAAAACTTCTCAATAGTGCTCATTAAAATACTACAAAACAATTATTTAAATTAAAATTGTAACATTAACCCGCCCAACACTTTAATTAGGAAATTGCCTTATGTTTCAAGCAGAACTGTGGAACTTGGAGCAAATATTTCGAATTTGGTCATGTCTGTCAGCCATTTTTGGTTAAATTTAGGTTCATATAATAGATGGCGCATCAGCTGACTCATTTTTTTTTATTGCCATTGTGGCCAACTAAATCAATTTTTCGAATGCACCGGCACTTTTCTTTCAGAATGAGTGCACTTTCGGTGAATACATTCGAAAAGTTGATCTGGTTGGTCACAATAAATTACTTAAATGAAAATGAATTGCAGAGGTCTTTGTTTTTAAAAAACATTTAGTGCGCTGGCTGACATCCCAAGAGTCGCGGGTTCGATTTCCGTTCAAGGCAAGTCTGGTCCTGCACTTTTCTAATTTCCTCCTTTCCTTCTTAACTTTCCCGGGCCTCTGTCGCTATTGCTCATAATAAATACTAGGTTATAATTTATAATTATAATCTTAGTTCTAATAAAATAAAATAAAAAATAAATAAAAAACAAAAGCAGTAAAATTTTATTTTATCTCGTTGTAAGATATGAGTAGGGTGAAAATTTACATCATGAAATAAATAATAAATCATTATTTAATTTTAAAAGCAAGGACAAGGAAAAGACAGGTATTTTTAAAATGTTCAATCGAAAGGAATTTCATATAAATTACATTATATTGAAGTATAAGATAGATTTCTATTAGCATATTGAGAAAAGGATATTTTATTTCGTAAACTTAATTATAATTTATTTTTACAAATTGTAATTAATAAAAACAATAGGAAGAAAAATAATATAAATTTATAATATACCTCATTGTTAGCATTAAACATTAACTAAGCGCTAGGCCTCCGATTACTATAATCATTATAATATTAGACTAAATTTAAATCATTTAATATATATTATGTTATATACACATTGAAAAAACTTTGATAAATCGTAAAAACTTTACATATACTCGTAAACAATATTTTGGTCATCCTCTTGGTAATTCGTATTTTTATTTTAAATAATCCAAAGAATATTTAACCACTTAAAAATCGAAATTCATTTTTTAAACCCTCTTTTTATTGGCAATACATTGTCAGTTTAAGTACCGTTAACATTTATACTGCCTTCATGCCAGAAATAAAAGCTAAGTGATCTGATAAAGGTTGCGACATTAAAGACAAATTTTATGCAGATGAAACTTACTGGTTGTTTAAATGCTTGATAGATTTTAATCTCGTTAAATCGTAAAAAATTATGCAATTTCGAATTATCGGGATTCGACTGTATCTTATCTATATAGACAAAATTTTGAAAGGTTTTTAAATATTGTGTTTTTTCTTCGATATTGACATTAAAAATTAAGATTTTGAGTCAATGTTTGAAACTTTTTAACAAGATTGGATTGGTATTTTATTTACAAAAAATATATAGAACAAACATACATTTTTGCTACCTAGATAGTACTGTTCTGTACTTTTATTCTCTTGAATTCAATTCTACCTTCATAGCATCAAAAGAATTTGTTTCACCATAATAATATTTATTTCATCTTCAGTGGGTTAAATCTATTACCAAAGAAGAGCAAACAAAAATTCAACATACAAATTTCGATTCTCTTTCAGTTTCCATGCGCCAAAATGCTCCTAGCAGCGGCAGACGATTTGACCTAAACAACGTTGTTCAATGCTCATGATAAATGAAAGAAAATTCATGGCAGTCAGTTGCAGTTCTCTTCTCATCGTCGCCTATTGCCTATTCAGCCAACATAACAAATTTCTTTAAACGGCAACGAAAAAAAAAAAAAATGAAAAAATCTATATGAAATCAGTGAATTGCATTATTGATGATAGAAAATAAATAAAATTTAACAAAAAATTACCATAATAATAGTTTTATATAAAAATCAAATAAGAAAGAAAAATGTGCAAAATTCTTATAATAAGTAGTATATTCAAAGTTAAATAGAAAATCTTATGAAAATTGTGAAAATCAATATAATTTCTGAATGCAAAGTCATCCATAAATTCTATGTTTGCAAACAAACAAACAAGCAAAATGAAAACAAATTAAATTAAATGATTATTGATTATGGAAAAGAAGGAAAAATATATAAAAGAAAATTGAAGAAAAAGAAAATTAAATTAAATTAAAATTTCACGTTCCATTTTATTGTGTTCACAATCGATTTATTATGAAACACCTGCGAAACGCACAAAATAAGCAACCAGCCTAAGGAGGGCAACTTGCTGTGACCTAAGAAAAATTATTGTATATTAAATCAATAAAAAAACAAAAAAGAAAAAAACAAAAAAATCAATAATGTCAAAAATAAAAATTAGTTGAAGAAAAATTATGCAAGGTAAAAAATGTGAAAAAAAAAAATTTGAAACAAACAAAAAATTATGTTAAGTAAATAATGTACAACGATACTTGAGCGACAAACACGACAAAAATGTGAGGATGTTTAAGGATGTGACAAAAGCAAACAAAAAAAAAATATACTATTAAATCATCGTAGTACAGACGAGCGTATATCTTATGTGAAGCGGGTAGTACGCACGTCAGACCCCCCCCCATTTATAGTGTCCAATACCCAAAAAGGAGTCACCAAGTTGATTTAATTTTTATACACACATCATTTAAGAGAACTTACTTTCTCTCAGTTTGGCCCACTTTTACTTTCTCTTTCAATTACTCGCTCTTAGATCATGTCTAATGTTATTATACTCGTACTAACGTTAATGTCATGTTTTCCGGTCTATCTTTTATCCTAAACTACATAATGCAAATGCATCTGTATTGCATTATAAATGAATTTTCTTCTTGCCTTATCCAATTACTATCATCCATCAATCTACATACATATGTATACCATAGACAACTCGTCATCCATTGATTAAATGACTCAATGAAGAGAAGAAAGAAGAAGAATACGAATACTAGGTAGGGAATATGCCAAAATACGTAAATAGTGAAAAACAAACAACTTGTTGATGTTGATTCTTGGAGAGCAGCAGAAGAAGCAGAGACGCGTGCAAAAAAAAAAAAAAAAAAATAACAGAATGGCGGCAAAATTATTGTCCATATGTTTTATAGATTTTTCTTATATGCCCTATTTCTATGGATATGGATATGGTACACAGTATGTGCCTTTCTATTAAAGGAGGAAAGCTAAAACAGAAATACGTTCTTTCAATATTTGTATGTGTTTTGTTGTTGACAAAAACCTTAGCCTCAAAAAATTGAGGTTGGTGGATTGTGATCTCTGGTACTGTGCTTGTGTGCTTTATTGCAGTTTCTGTTTTTTCCCTTTTGTACTCAAATTTATTGAGAACATTTTTCTAACATGAAATTACAATTTATGTTCTGCTTATTTTAGAATTATTTCTTGATATTTTGCCAAAGTTCATTGCAAACATACGACAACATCAACATCAAATTGTTTTCGGTATTTTTCTCTTATTTATATACAGGGTGCTTCAATTGAATTTTCTTTAAGAAGAACGGAATTATTCAATCAATCTTTTTATCATATAAATCCATTTAGTATATTGTATATTTTATTATTATTAAATTGTATTCTATTCAGAGAAAAGATCTTGGTAAATGGAAACGAAGAGATTTCTTGAAATAGAAGAATTTATATAAGGGCACTACTAAGAATCTGAAAATATTCAGATTCTTTATTATATTTTTCATGAGCTTCTTCTGAACTATTATGCATGGTTTAGACAAAGATAAATTGGTTTTATAACATTTAAGAGAGCGTTTACTACGTAATGTGGAAACACTGATTAAGTTAAAATGGTGTACATTTTAAAATGAGAAGAGATTAGAATAAACAATGAAAAACTATAATGAACTATTCGACTATCAATCATCATCAATTTTAGTTAGTTAACAGAAAACATTACTTTACATACTGATAATCGAAAAAAGGTTTGATAAAAAACAGTTTATATTTTCTATACAAACTTTTTCATAATTTTTTACATGTAAAATCAGTTCAGAGAGCTTGGATATTAGAATCAAATAGGATAAGCGTTCCATAAGGCCGAGTTCTCATAAAAGTTTTAGGTTCAATTCTGATGTCTGATTTGAACTGCTCTTAGCTTCAGCTTGGGCTTGGGAAACTGTACCAATACATAATGCGAAGTGCATTCAGTATCGCTTTCAATGTTCTTATTACACCTATTTCCCATGACAAGGGTTTGGTTGTTATTTTTAAGATATAAACCCATCAAGTGACGATTACCTTCTTTGTGTATGTAGAATTTGTGACATGAAAAGTATGGAATTGCGGCAATTATTTCTAATTTTTGAAATTATGTACAATTTTGTATAAGATTTATTAATTTTGTTAGTATTAAATTTATACTTAAAGTACCCTGTATGTAAGTATTTATATTACTTTAAAATCTCTCACATAAATTTATCTAAACAAAAACAATTTCAAAGAGAATTTCAAATTTGATTTCGAGAATTCTTAAGTGTCTTTAGTGTCTCGATAGACTGCATAATTCTTGTCAGATAAAATGTATGTATTGAATTAAACCTACGATTATAATAGATATTAAATAGATTTGATCAAGAAATGGATTTTAAGGTCAGCCACCTTGACATATTTGACAAATTTTATTTGTTTCGCTAAATGAAAATAAATAAATGTATAAATTATGTATTTCATTTGAACAGCATGAACAATAACTTTGTCCAATGCAAAGGAGTTGAGTACGGACGGCAGTATTTAAGGTCTGAAGGCTAAACTCGGTACTCAGTACAACTTACAATAGAATAACTTTATTACGGCAAGTATTAGACAGTTTTGTCAGGTGGGTCTTTGGCCTTTTTGATATTGAACTTACATACAATAGAAAGAAAATTTATATTAAATAAATATTTACTTTGTTTTTAGCAGGGAATTTTCGCAAACAAGATTTTCGGAAACTCATTTCATTGATACCGGAAATGGGGGCCATCAATAATGCAATAAATAAATGGCTGTTGGCATTGACAGGTATGTAATGATATCATGGCATCACATTAAACTAAATGGAATTTAATTTACTTAAATTTAATCAATAATATTAAAAAAAAAAAAAATGATGCGCTTTCTTCTTTCGGATAAACATAAATAAAAATATGTAAATTACAATACTTGTATGTACAATACAATATTTATAAATAGGAATATGATATCATTATGAACACCTTCAATTACTGAAAAATCCTTTTTAATTAAATTCAAAATACAATATGTGATTAAACAACAATAACAAACAACAAAGAAACATTACCACATACAAGTATTTCTACTTACAATAGATTGTATCTACAGAAACAAGGCATTGAATGATTTACGCATTTCAAAATTATTCAAATATTATCTATGAGTACTACGAAGCCCACAGCATAAAATTAATATCAACAAACTACAATATAATAATTATAACAACAAATATACAGGCGCCATTTCAAAGACCTTATGAATTGTTCTTATTATTATAAAAGTTATTATTATAATGGATTTTTTTTTCTTTTTTTTTTTTTTGTTTCTTCAGTTTGCATTAATTTTTTAAGAATTCTTAAAATATACATATTTAGATTTTTTGTTCATAAAAATAACTCACACAGTAGCAAATAGACAGAAAGATAAGCAGATGTGGTATCGGTAAGAAGGGAGAATGAGTGATGACACACAAAGTGTGATCCGACATGACCAGGGACTGCAGACTGACTTTTTTATATTTAATTTTATTTCTATACAATATTTTTCATTAAATGAAAAAAAAAAAGAAAAAAACATGATTGATATTGAAAGAACAAGTGATATACAGCAATATTTGTTTTGAAAAGATAAATAATTCATGGAACTCGTTCTATTCTTTTGTTATGGAAAGATTCTACATTCGGTTTCATTAGAATGTTTATACCTTACACGAATGATAAAGTAAAACATTTTTAAATCGAAGTAATGTTTCTATGTGTGTGTTATTCTGTTTTTTCCTTGTCCCATTCCTTGAGCAACATATTTCTTAGTGATTTAATTAACAGAATACTCAATAGAACCGATCAAACAGATTCATTTTGTCATGCATCATATGTATGATTTCAATTTCTTATACCATGCATCATATGATTGTAAGTAGGTAGGTAGGTATTAGAGCCCTGCACTAGTCAACACTACTGTAGTGTTAACAGTCATCAATCACACTGTGGACACTATGAAAATGATTCTTATGTGCTTTTGAAACGAGTCAATCAACTCCTCATTTTATTTTATTTGCTTTGCTGACTCATTGTGTGGAATCTATACAGTCGTGTGACTCGTAACTTCGAGAATGACTCGATGGAACTTGTGTAACTCGTTTCTTTTGGTATGACTCGGCATAACTCGGTATGTAATGAAAATGCAATAACAAAGCAAGTGTGAGTGCGAGCGATATGAAATGTGAGAGTCAAGTGTGTTTCTGATCGGAATCATACCAATCATTTTGTCCATACTGTCGTGTCGGCCAATCGTTTCTGCTATCGCTGTGTGTTATAATGCTACACAGTCATAGCAGAAATCACAAGTCGACACAACCACACACGCATTGATTTGTGAAAGTGTCCTTAAAGAAAGTGTGACTATTGATAGAGTTGTGTGTAGCACATGATTCGTTTGAGCGAAAGATGATAAATTTTTATTTAGTGTTGACTCATGCTGGGCTTTAGTAGGTAAATTACAAGGACTATATAAAGTTTATTTTTCCATTTACGGTTTCACAAATGAGAGCCAATGAATGCTACATAAAATGCGTTTTAGTTCATATTTTCAAATATCAATTTTCATTATTTTTTATTATGTTTTAAATTTGCAATTATATTTTGATAAATCTTAATCTATAAAATGACTTGAATTGGCTTTCATATTGTTAAAGATAACAAAACAAATTAAGTAAATTTATCAAAATTGTTCTTAACTTTTATTTATTTCTCAATTTTTTGTATCGATTTCACTTTGGTTTTAATTCTCGAATACTCAAATACTCTGAATGTCAATAGTCCTGTTGACATTTGCAAAATTTTCGATGGCCGATAATTGCTTTCCATGTAAGTTTTATTATTTAATAATTTTGTTTTGCAACAATCAATCAATGAAATTTATTTTTAAGTTTTAATTTATGTTTCAATTGATGCTGTACTAATAAAAAATTAATTATAATTTAACAAACAAATTAAGAAAAATTATTTAAAAACAAGATAAAGTTTTCAGTTTCAGTTATTAAATTATGTAATTTTGTAAAAAAAAAAAAATTCATCCGGAAATTGTAAAAATCACTAAAACAACAAACATTTGTATTATCTCAGCTCGAATCACATAAAAACTCTCACACACATTTCTCTATCTATCTCTATCTCTCTCTCCTGTCTCTCGTTTGTCTCATGTAAAAACAAACTACATATACTATTGTACATACTACTACATATAATTTTTACTATTTATGGTATTTTTAAGGAAAAAAAAAAATATATTGAACGAAAGGAAAAGTTTCCTCGTTTTAATTTCTCTTGTGAATTTTATTTTTCTCGTGTCTTTTTTCCCTGTGTTGTCTTTGTTGTCCAAGCCTTTACCATTCTTGTTTCTTCTCTTCTCTTTTTTCATTTATTTGCAGCAATATTTGGATTTCTAACTTTCATATGGATTCCGCAAGTCTCAGCCGAATGTCAAAGTATGAATCCATGCTTAGATCCTTTGCAAAACTACTATA
The DNA here is from genome assembly GCA_037043295.1 of Amiota minor. Lineage (NCBI taxonomy): Eukaryota > Metazoa > Arthropoda > Insecta > Diptera > Drosophilidae > Amiota > Amiota minor. The sequence goes on from JBAMAW010001787.1 coordinate 2,913,186, forward strand.
ATAACTACATATTTATCTATTTGTCTGTGATATTTTTTTTCCTTAAAACAAAAAAAAAAACAAATTCGGTGACATTTACTTGATTGAACAAATTATATTTCGAATATCTTAATGTTTAAACCAAAAAACAAAAACAAAAAACACAAGTAAGGGCGCCATAGTCGGATGGATCCGACTATCGAATACTCTGTACCACAAAACATTTTTAAAGATTATAGAGGAGAAATGACACCTCTTTAGCAAAATGTTTCATTTGCTTAATATAGATGGGCATTAGGGTGTTATGAGCTTTGGTTGCTGTGGAAAGAAAAATGGTCATTAAGGTCTCTAAACAATCCAACACAAATTTTCTATACAATAATAAAACTTTTAGGAGAAGGGGAATACTGGACAATCTTTCAGATTTGTATGCTTTAAACTCTAAGAAATGTATGAAGGAATACAAATTCAAATTCCAACTCCTATAGACATTGAATATATCTGCACAGGCAAAAACAAAAAAACATTTACGCAAATAATTTTAACATTTATATTTCTTTTGGGGTTCATATAAATTACCTTGTTATGTCTTATATTCTCTGTTTGGGTACAGGGTATAAAATCAACCCGTTGGAGAAGTATCCATAAATGTTTCCATGTCAATATATTTAGTATTATATTGTATTTTATAATTATTATTAGAATTTTTATTTATTTTAAATCAATCAATCGATATGCTTTTCTGTTAACTGATGATGCTTTAAATGTCCAAAAAACAATATTTGATTTGAAAAAGTTTTGCATTTTTACTTTCTATTTCTCTTAGATTAGACTAAGTCATCCCAAAAATCGTCTACGTCTTATTTACATATTTTGACCTCATGCAACACTACACATAAATTTTACAATTTAGCAGGAAATAAATTTAGGTTAAACAAAATTGTCAATCCATATATCACAACAGAAAGTATAAACATGAAATATTTAAGTATATAATCTATGATTTATGAAAATTTTAATAGAGTATAGCACCAGTCTAATTGGAAAACTATTTACCTTCAAACTACCCATCTTTCTTTCAGCAGTAGATATTAGATTTAGTAGATTTTCATTAATGTGATGAATAGGACAACAAATGAATTCTAAGAAAGATGGATTACTTGGGAAATAACGCATGTGGTTATACATACCAATAAGGTACTAAAAATTTTTGGATAAGCGAGGCTTTATGTTCTATATATATATAGAATTCACAGTATAACTTATGTTTAATGAACACACAAATATTATTGACATACAGTAGTAATTCCATAATTCGATCTAATGATGCCTAATTCGTATTTTCGTACCAGATTATTTCAGATTATTGGATAAATTTCTTTAAGGAAAACACAAATTCCATTGAAAAAATATCATTTTTTTGGGCCATCAGAGGGCATTCAGCAATTGATATGCTATCAATTTATGTACATGTACTACGAGTCGTATTCTGACAGACAGACTATATTACCTTCATTGTCAGTACTGCAGTTTTTTCAATCCATTCATATAAATCACTGCTTAAGTCTTAAAGAAGTGCACTCATAAATCCGACTGTACATATTAGTTTCTTCTGGATTTGTTTTAGAATTTATATTTTGTCTAAAGATAGCCATTGGTACATCATCTTCAGATATCCAATTTATAATACCTATATCAGATATTTTTGACCAGCGAGTTTTAATAGATTTTTGCCAAGAATTTTTGAGCCGGAAAATTTCTAAAATCATTTCTTCTCAAAACAATTTTTATGTTAAAATCGATTTACCCACCAAAATTTCTTTCATCCTCTGACTAAGAATTTACAACTTTCCTAGACAACAAAACGGTTAAGTTAAAATTGATTGAAATGGTGAGATATTATTGTACGAGTACGCTTCTGTCGTTTAGAAATTAATGCTAATGGTTTCAGATTATATTTATTCGAGTGAAGCTCCAGTGAACCCAACACAAACTTTACAGATAAAAACTTATAATATTATACACTTGGAAAGTCTAGGATTTGATAACTTCTTAACCACCTGACAGTATTATTGCTGTTGAGGAGATTTATATTATTTATCTGGTAGCTAATTCTTCTTCATGGCTACTCAGTCTTTCCAAATATGTACTTCCTCACCACCTCGACTATTTATTCTATGACAAAAATAATGTTGATGTCTTGTAATTATTTACATTCCGAGGTGCATTGCTAATAAGAGTATTTCGTATTTGAGTTGTTTGAAGTGACACAAAGTTGCATGGCATAGTATGTCCAGATCGGTTTTAACACGACTTTATACAGTAGTATTTTGTTTCTTATACTCAACTCTGATTTTGATACCAAATAGCCAATACATCCTAGGCGTCTTTAGTGTGAGCTGAGCCTTTTTGTCTTTAAGGTATGATTTCCACATTAATATGAGTTCAAAATATATTGTAAGTTTTGGTATTTGACAAAGTTACCTTGAGGTATATCATTTCCATTAAGATTCAGATGTAAATGTAATTTGAATAAGTTTTTTAATGGTGTATGAATACTATTTAGTTATTTTTAAGTGACTTACTTTAAATATTTTTAATATTACTACACGATATCTCTATGTATTATTTTCTTTAATAATTAAAATATTTCTTTAAGGAAAAAAAAAAATAATATTCATCACATCACATTCACATTTATTATTATCATTTAAGTAAAACAAAAAACACACTTAAATTATATTTAAGATTGAATTTATGTAATACTTGATATACTCGTATTTAATTTCATAACATTTTGATAATCAAATATAATCAGTACTCGTAAAGCAGCTTCCAGTTTTGCTAGCTGCGTGCAACCGTATGCATGGTCGTATTCCGTGGCAGAGTCGATTTAAATTTAATCACAAATTATTATTTATTATTATTATTATTATTATTAATGATGCATTTGTAATTCAGTAATTTACAGTAGTTAGTTAAATATTTATATATATTACAATAAATGTGAAACAATTGATCAATTACAATTTTAAATTTTATTTTTGCACTAAAAATGTTTATGGATTGAAATTGTCCATGAGTGTGTGAATTGAAATGTTGCATGTTCAATAATAAATTAATAAATTGTTACAAAATTTTTTTAGTTTTTAACTAAAATTTATTTAAAATGGAAAAACTTTTTTGATTTTTATAATTTTTCATTAGCAATTTGTGTTTTTATTTTTGAATTTCCTATGAATCTTCATACATAACATTATCATTAATTCCATTTATTATATCATTCTAAACTTCTGCTGCAGCGCGTTCAATCTACTGCTACGAATGCGACTCTTGGACGGATGCGCGTTGCAAGGATCCATTTAACTATACGGCGTTACCACGCGATCAGCCACCGCTGATGACTTGCAATGGTTGTTGTGTTAAGATGGTGCGCCACCAGAAATCCCGTGAGTATTTTCCGGTGGCGCTCTCACTATGTTTGTCAATGTGTGTGTGTACACGACACGATCTGACACTACGGTTGAATAGGCATGATGCAATTTCAAAGGTTTGGTCTTGCTTTGACGGTGCTTGGTAGTCCAAATATCGATACTTCAATCATAATTTGTCAAAATATTTACTATACATTGTACAATAGTAACCACAAATCAAATTTAATTTTGTATTGTGACATTCGTTTGATATTTTTGTTGAAGTATTGATTTACTTTTCGATTGCCAATTGTGTCGTTGGAACAAGTCCGATGTTTTGATATTGTTTAATGCCTAATCAATTGTAGGGTTATTAGTTGTAGAATATTGTATTTTAACATGAATGTGTGTATTTTTGTTGTACATATATTGTACGAGTACGTAAGTAAAACAAATTATGGCAATTGATATGCTTTATTTTTAATTCACAGCCTACGAAGTGGTCCGACGCATGTGTACTTCTCAATTACAAATCAATTTATTCATGGTCGATCACGTGTGCATGATGGAAAGTTCAGGCAATGGACATATGTGCTTTTGTGAGGAAGATATGTGCAATTCTAGTAAAAATTTATTATCGAACGGTTACCATTTCATAATCTCAATACCATTGCTACTCTATCTAGTTAATCAAATACAAACACGCTTTCAGTTAAGGCAAATGTCGGCGCAATTTGTCCATAGATAGAATGGACACACACACATACACACACTTAGTACTACATACATACATACATTCATACATATACATAACATTAATACCAACAAATTCACATACATATAAATAAAATACAAATACATACACACTCCCACACATGCAAACAATAGTACTAATGATTAACTTAACTTACATAGAATACTATTTAATTTGTAGCCTCTATCTATCTATCTACTTATTTATTTAATATTATGTTCTGGTCTCTAGTCTCTCTCAATCTCTCTCTCTCTCTCTCTCTCTTAATATCTATAAAAATCAATATTTCCAATATCAGCACCTGTATAAAATCTATATATGCAATATTGAATTCCTCTATCATATTGAGAATATCAATCAAAACAAATTAATATAGAAACAAAAAAGTAAAAAAGAAACTTCCACAAAAGGAAGTTTTGAAAACTGCAATCAAAATACTCAACTTGTTAAAAAAAAAAAAAAATTAATAATAATAAGCATGTTCGAAAATCACTCAGCATCGCAACTGATAACGTCGTTATGCTTAGCGCGCCATTTTGTTGTTATCGCTTTCGAAAACTATCGATAAGCATAAGATAAGTACATCGACCTATCGATAAATTGTATGCATGTCGCTTGTAGGATCCAATCTTTCTTCCTAAGCATGTAGTGAGCGCTTAAGTAGGTAGTTGTTACAATTTATTGATTTTATTGTTGAAAATTATGAAAATAATTAATATTTATTATAAATAGCATTAAATCATAAATATAGTATTTATAAAAATATATAAAAACAATTTTATAAAACAAGCGGTGAATAAAGGTTCAATAATTCAATTGAATTATTGAGCCTCGCAAATGTTCGGTCGAGTGCAAAAGAAAAATCATTTTGTAAATACATTTATTTACACAATCTATCTTTACATGATAATCACTTTTAGATTGATTACACACACACACACACAAAAACACACAAATAAAGCACTCGTTTGAAATGTTCACAACACGATTACAACAATTAGAGAATGCAAAATGAATATAAAAAAAAAACAAATAAATAATTTGCATTAATTAATTATAGTAAAAGTATTCAAATTATTTTGACATTTGTTCAAATCAAATTTGCTCATTTTGATACTTAAAATAACAAAACAAAACAAAAAAAAAAAAAAAAACACCAAACTTGAATTCCAAATTCTCATTTTTTATTAGTTTAACAATTGGAATTTTATTATTATTATTAATAATATTTAAGTCATATTTGTAAGTTGAAATCATAACAAAATTCAATCATATCATTAACTACAATTTTAAAAATAGAAACAGAACCTTATGATAATATAGACAGATACATTGGTTATAACGAATACTATATTTTACATCCTTCACATGAAATCTCAAGTAAAAAAATAATTTATTTAATTTCATAAAAATATATTCTTATATCACCATAGATAAAATAATAAATTATTAAATCAAGTAATTAATTCTAAAGATGAAAGATAAAAGTCGAAAAACAAAACTCTTAAATGTCCCGAAGACATTTAAAAGTTCTGAGCACTTTTAAAGTGATAATTAGTTTATAAGATCCCCTCCCAAAAACAACAAAAAAAAAAAACCTTAAAGACAAAACAAATTAGTCATAATCAGTTGATTCATGCTAGTGATAGTTTTTAATTATACAAAATTTTATTTTTACTCAATTTTCTTTGTTTTTATTTATATTTTTAAATAAATAAAAATTTATTATTATTATTTTTTTCTTTTTTTAATTAGTATTCCTTTTTGTAAGATAAAATTGTATAAAAAATTAGGAAAAATAAAACAATTGAATTGGAATTAAATATAAAATAAAATAAAATAAATAAAGAATATTATAATTTTTATTATTTTGATTTCTAGAAAGAAAACTAATCATTTTCTTAAATAGAATACAATTTCAAGAAAAAAAAAAAAGAAAGAAAACCTTTTTAGTTAATTGTAATTGGTTTGCTTCCATTTGTAAAAATAATTAAAAAGTTCATTAGATTATTATGAATCCGTCCAGATTTGGTAAATATAAAGCTCACTTTCTTTTCGAGTTTATTACTTTAAAACTTAATTATTTGTTTTGCTTAAAATACTCAGTATATTATACCATAATTTGTATTAGAGAAAAGGTAAGTTTTCCATAGTTTGGTTGGGCAAATGCTGCCATACAAAACACCCCACTCACGCACACCTCTCACTTCTAATACACAAAATTCCCGAAGGCACTTATGAATGCAATTTAAATACTTACTTAGTATTTAAGATTATTTTATTTATTGATTTTATTTAATTGTTTGTTTTGTTTGATTTGTTGGTTTGTGCATTGTTGATTATCTCTTTCAATTAATAATATTTATTATTATTATTTCATTTTTATTAAATGTAGTTTGTTGTTGGGTTCCGTTTGTTTGTTTGTTTGTTTTATTTATTTATATTTTTGGTGAATGTTGACAATATTCTTATAACCATTAATTTAACCATATACGAACCTAATGGTACAATAATTAAATAAAATTCTTAATAGAATACTTATTACTACAAACAAAAAAAAAAAGAAACAGTTAAACACATACAAAATAAAACACACAATTTGTAGAAAAATCTCATCTATGAATTTAGTACTTTTTGTAGTTTCTACTTTCAAAATCAAGTAATGCTCTCTCTCTCTCTCCCCCTCGCTCTTTATCAATTTAAAACATAGTACACACACCACTTTGTAGTTCAATTCACACTAACTAAAACATTAAAAAATATGTAATTCAAAAATATTAAACAACGAAACGAAACAAGATATTTTTCGGACTTACCGAAGTTCTTTGTACCTTTCACGTTAATCGATTGATACTCGTATCTAATAAATGGAAAGATATCGTCCGCCACACTTCTTTCAACCGGTCCACACAAGTTACACAAGTGGTTGCCACTCCTCTTCTTCTTGGGAAATGCTCTGAATGATTCTCAAGTTACCAAAACTGTGATCGCACCATTCGCAATTCCCCTCCTTTGATCAAGGGTAACGATACCGTCAAGCTAATATTGCCACTAGCAAGATCATCATTCTATTATGTTCCATTCCGGAAACTTCTTCTTGATAAAGTGCAATCGTAACCAGATTAATGATTGTGTTCTTGATAGTCAATGGCAAAGGTGTCAAGTTAAGCAATTTCGAGGAACGAACGACAACCATACAATTTTTATATTCTCAATCATGGTCTTCTGGCTTGCAACTCTCAAGAATCAATCTTACAAAGATTACTAGATTTGTTTTTTTTTAATAAGATTCGTGAAAGGTATTTCAAAACAAAACAGATTCAACATTCACTAAATACTATACTACTAACATAGATTAGTCTTAAACAAAATTCGTACACTAAACACATTTAATACAATTCAATTCAAATCAATCTATCAATCAGTCAGTCAGTCAATCAGCCAAATATACAAACAAATCAAAACATTTCAAAAAACCGTTTTATGGTAAAAATTTACTGTAATAGTAGGCGCGTTAATATATATAATTTTCATAATCGAATCCATAAAAGATGTTCATGAGAAGGTCCAAAATGAAGAGACCAAACGAAATATTGATGATGATATACATACATACATACGACAAATATAGAGATAATAAATTTAGATTAACGACAAAGAAGAAGAATATTGCTAATACAGTTTTTTATCCATAGATTCCTCATAATACAAAAAGCACTAAATTAAAATCAAATACAATACTATCCAATGAGAATATTCATGTGATGATATTGATAATGATGATAATGTTGTTGGTCTTGGTTGTTGAATATTGAATAGACTCTTTATTTTTTTTTTGTGAAATCGTTTTTATGTTTTCTGTTTTCATATCCAAAACTGTTAAACTAATGTATTTCTTTCCTTATGTTTCTTTCTGTGTAACAATTTCAATCATTTTCTTATTTTCTTTCATTAAGTGTATAATTATTGTGGTTTTTCTTTTAAATTGAATTTAATTTTAAAAAGAAAATCAGAAATACAAAAAAAAATAAACTTTCACCTCAATCAAAAACTCAAAATAAACCATTAATCAAGAGCCGCGCATGTGCACGCATATTTTCTCTACCCCTTTCTCAATGAAGATTTTTAATTTAATCCCGAAATTAAATTCCACAAAATCAAACAACCCTACCACCCACACAACTGCACTCTCAGCTAAATGCCTTCCAAAAGATATCACAACATTATGAAAATCTCATCCTTTTCTTGCGATACTACTACTGTAAATCAATCAATCAAAGATTCTAATCAAAATTAAGAATAGCAAAATCTTAGTAATACAAAACTTTTTCGAATAGAACGCAACAAGACTCCAGTAGAGCGGAATTGTTTTCATAAATTTATTCAAACCAATCGGCAATTTTCATTGAATAAATGCGGAAAATTCTTCTGCTCGAAGGAGTCCTGCTGCCGTTGTTGTATCCAAAGCCGACACGTTCTCGTATTTTAATTTCGAAAAGTGCTTTTTCACATACGATGCCACTGGTCTGATTCAAATTTTTTCATCATGTCGACCATCGCAACCATGACAGTGGACCAAAATGCCGTGACAGCATGTCTCAATTGCCGCACTACAATTCTAAGAATGTTGCCACCGCTCGTATAGGGTGGGGCTCCAAGGCTATTGAGCTTGCCAGAGCGCGTGCATTTTGCGCAGCTGTAAAGTGTCTAATGTCATGTTTTGATCAAAGTCGCATGCTAACGCGGCGTCTTTGCAGCAATGGCATATTCAATTGTAAATGAAGAAGATATTGTGCCTTGGTCACCGCTACCGCAACTGCTACTGAATTCGCAGACAGACAACACTGGGAGATGTGAAACCAATCAAACCGCATCTGTAGTAGCAGCAGTAATAACGAACAACGAAGGACATAAAACGGAAAGTGCTTTAATCTTGTTAAATGGATAACTTCGCTAAGCTTATTGCTATATACCTATCAATCAATTGAACTAAAATATCTTTGTTTTTTCCAATATATATCTATATACTTATGTACTGAAGAAGCACCACCAGCTTGGTATGCTTACAAGCTGAACACACTTCCAGCTTAATTCCAAATTTAATATGCTTGGAATAATGTGCTTCCATTGTTAAGGCTTTTCCAATTTATATTAATTTAACTAATCAAAATCTAAAATAAGATTACATTAATACTAACTACCATTATCTGGAAACCTCTAAAGATCCCTTAACTTTAACAAAAAATGTAATTTTTCTTTTTTTAACTTTTCACTCTTCCTGACAATAAGTTTATTGTTTATTTTTAAGGATTCCATCTTGAATAGTTTAAATTTTCAATATCTTATACCAAAAGAGTGAAATAACAGCAATAATTAATTTATTAAGTAGATAAATAATATATATTATAGTATATGCAATCGATAATGAAATATCTTAAACAAATTGTTATAGCAAAACAGAAGAGACAGAAAAATATTGTTATTAATTCATCTTATTATATTTATTAATAATAATAGAAAAAGAGATTATGAAAACAAATAAAATTAAAAAAAAAAGACAACAAAAACATAATAAATTAAAATTGTTTCTTTCTTTATTATTATTTACTTAATTTATAAGCGTAATGGAATTTCTATTGGAAACAATTAACCCGGCGGACACTTTACTATTGACTTATATTCATATTTGAGCTATCTGCACTTGCATCAGCAATATGAAATTGAGCCTCACGGAGCGCATCATCTTTCTCATCTTCGGCATACATGCGACGCAAACGTTCTTTGTAACTAAACCATAAAGGAAATGCACATTAAATGGAAAATTATTATAAAAACACAACAATATGAAAGCTTACAGTTCACTGTCGGGATTATTTTGTTGGTTACGACAAATTTCGAGCTTCTTCTCAATCAACTTTATCTTTTCCCGATCTGGCATTTGATATTGTTTAACCATTAGACGTATTTCTAAGTTAAAACAAACCAATAGAACAAAGATTTTATTTACATATCAAATAGCGATAAAATCCACTTCACTTACTGCGCACTGAATCAATGAGTACTGGTAATTTGTCACGTGCCGAAACAAAGAGATTTTCAGTGACATAGCTATCAAGATTCTCTTGTTCTTTGCTGGCTGCATGTAATACAGAAGCTAAGGCGATTTGAGAGGGTGAGTAGAGAAGACATGCATCAGTGAAGAAGGTTTTCTCTATAAACGATTCGATATGTGGGCGCAGCCGTTCTGGATTATCCATGCCACTGCGTGTCTGTAAGATTAACATGCTTCAGTATATGTAATATTGGATATTTGGGCAACTTGTATACTTTAACATCTATTAGAAATCCCTCAATAGGCCGGAAGGGATTGTGTATTGTGAGGTAGTAGTTAAGATGTTGCATCATAAGTAATTCATTTGTTAATATTATGTCTGTTGCTTTATTGCGATCACCGCGAATGTTGTTAACAAACTGAGCTATGGAGACATTGAATTCTTCCACTTTGCATGATAGATAAACACATGTTGCTCTGCAATACAAAACTATTGCAATCAATTTTCATTTTCAATTTTTGGAAATTCTTTGCGTTCACTTACAGAATTTCTTTAGGATGATAGTCCATAGGTGTGTTATTTAAATAGAATCGCTTGAAGTAATTAAATGCTGTGCCCACAACACATTTGGGCATTCCAGGTTCGAAACGCCGGCAAAAATCATTCAGATACACTTCATATTGTTTTAATAGCAGGCGTTCTTCTACTGGACTAAGGAAATAATCCTCAGTGTGTAGATTCTCCGGTTTGTTGGCAATATGCGTTTCAATAAACTTCGTATTTTGTTCAACGCGCAATTCATTTAGCTGTTTCTCACTAGAGAATGTCCAATATTTCTTCTGTGAACTTTGTGGATACATTTTGTTCCTTCGAATGTACAAATAAACAAACTCAATTCAACTAACTAAATCTAGAAAATCATCACCAAACGAAATGACATCAGACCTGCCAACTTGTGTCTTGTGTTGGTTGGTCTGTACGATTGCTTGATGATTATCGATATACAAAATAAACCAAGAACAGACCAACACACCAAAACTACATGTTATGTTATTATTTATATTTTTATTTTAATTATTTGGTCAAAATAAAATGCCCTTTTATAGAAAATCAGCATATAAAAAATCGCTGATTTTTTTAATGACTTGCCATGGAAAATTGGTCAATGAAAAGTCATTGCAATCACCCCAAAATAATTTCAGCGCTTGGACACGATTCGAACAACTTCGAAAATGAAATGGCGAGAAATTGTAATGGCCGCCGCACACACCAAAAACGTGTCGCTGTGAAAATCAGAAATTAAAAACAATTTTCGCGCAAAAAGTGTCTAAAATTTGCAGAAATTTGTAAAGAAACGCATAGTACATTGGAGGCACGTGATATCAACAGAAATAATGCAAAGTAATATATGAAAAATGTTGAAAATTTATGTTGAAATCAATCGATTTTTTGTGAAAAAAATTTTTTCTTTGCTTGTGTGGGAAAGTTCCGAAGCCAATAATTTCACTGGTGACGGCGTTGAAATAAGAAAATATAAAAATTGTTCGAAACTGTGTGTTGACAATAGAAGTGTCTGTTAATCATTATTGCACATTAAGGAGAATTTTATAATAATACTAGTTTATGTCAAACAAAAAAATTATGTGCACAAAATAATATAAATCAATCAGAGGAAGGTTTAAGCCGTGAAGCAATTGCGCGCTTATTGGCGGCGTTGCTGGCTTTTTAACTGGCCTGGTAGTTTCATTCACGAGCTCGTCAGTCTTCGTGTTTGGCCGCCATTACTGCTCTCGCAGAACCACGCTATCCGCAAAATTTATAAATTGTGTATATTTTGCAAAATTTTTTATAAGATCATCAGTAAAGGTGTGTAAAAATGAAAATGCTAATAGCAAAAATTATTTGGATAGGTTCAGCAATACTCGCATGAATGGCGTTCCAGTGGTTTTGAGAAATAATTTGAAAAAACAATTTTTGGTTTTTTCCTCGTCATGCTTTGCAGCAAAGAATTCGTGTTCTTGAATTCGCCGCACTCGTTTGCTCAAAATCGCCGCGTATGTGTTTGTTTATGCCGCCTTTTTTCGAGCATTCGGCTTTGTGGTTTTACAGTATAGATTAGACGCGGCTTTTTTGTATTGGTCCCAGAAATTGAATGAAATTGTTATTCGATTAAAGCTGCGGAGTGATTCATATTGTTTATCTTTTGTATTTGCTATAGTCTAATTGAAATTAAAATAGGTAAACAAAGGGTTGTAAACAATTTGTTTTTTTTTTTTTTTTTTTTTTTCTTATTTTTTGTTTTGTTGATAATTGATGCCGCCGTACTTATATAGCAGTCAGATCGTATTAGCTCCTAGTAGGTAAAAATCTTATATGCATGCATGCATGCGTGCGTGCGTGTGTGTGTACATTTTCGCGCGCTTCGTTCTTTATTTACCTATTTGCTTTGTACTCGCTCTTCTTCATTCACCTCTTTTTTTTTTTTAATGAATGTAATTGGTTTTATTTTTCGGTAAATTAAAGACAAAGCTTACAATCATCAGTTGCCGCCTACGCATATTACTGGAAACAACAAAAATAACTCAAAACAACAAAAATCATTGTGAACAGTAAAAAAAAAAAAAACAAAACTAGCTAACACTTGTGTGAATGAAATGAGAAAATAAGAATGCATTTGTTGCAGTAAAATAAATAAAACCAATAATAAGAATACTTCCAAACATTAATTGAAACAAAATCAGCAGCAGCATAAGAAACAACAACAACAGAGTCATTATAAGAAAAACAACAGCAGTAGCAGCAACAACAAAGCAACTAAGAATAACAACAGGAGCAGCAGCAACAACAAAATAAACAAATTCAATGAAATTCAATAATAAAAAACAAGACAAGTAGAATGATGAACTGAAATGTGCAAATATTGTCGTAATTATGCCAATTCACATGACTTCTTCGATTTTAACGTGAAAAATGTCGTCGACACGGTTCCTGCATTCGGTATTGTTGTTGCTAACATTGCGTTGTCGTCGTAATTGCAATAAAATAGCCTCGTTGGTTTTGTTGTTGGTATCGGCGCTAACAGAACAAATCGAGCGCAACGTCCTGAAGGCGAATCAATTACAGCAGAGAGAAGGAGAAAACGGTGTTGTTAGTAGTGTCAGTCACAAAGATAGTGACATAGATATTAAACTCGCAGAAATACCCACAGTACCCCATATAACAACAGATTCGTATAGTTACGTGGATTGTACTCCGTATATCGCTACAGAAATAGCCGGTAGACGGCTTTATAAAAATATAGGAGACGAAGAAGTCGCACCGAGCAGCAGCAGTAGCGGCATCCGCAGCAACAGCACGCGCCTCACAAGCACAGGGGCTGCGTACACCAGCTGGAACGGCGGCCACCGCAGCCCCTGCAGCACACAAGCAGATACATACGCCAAACAGCGTTTACTGCTTTTAACAACAGATTGGGAGTGGAGAACAACTTTCAACAGACTAACTACTAACATTAGTAGCACATCTCCATCCAAAACCTCTTCAACTCAGAGGCTATTAGCAACCGCAACGAAACAGACAATACACCCATTATTGTTAGATACTTCGGAGACCACCAGCACATCATCATCCCAATCCTCACCAACATCATTAAATAATAACAGCAGTAGCAGCACAAATCCCCCATCATCGAGTATACTAATCGGGAAAACAATATACTTAGAATTTTAAGCATCCGCATCGCAGCCACTCTACTTATTCCACAATCAAATTTAAGTTATCATCCCGCAAACAAACGTTCCATATAACACAACACAATGTCAAAGCTATCATTTCGGGCACGTCACTTGGATCCGTCCAAGCAGATGCCCATCTACTTGGCGGAGGAGTTACCCGACTTGCCTGAGTATTCAGCCATAAACCGGGCTGTGCCGCAAATGCCCAGCGGCATGGAAAAAGAGGAAGAGTCGGTGAGTGTTTCGCATTCTATAGAAGAAGAAGAAACAAAAAGAATGATTTTAGAGTAGTTTGTAGTATATTATTTATACATTTGATTAAAACGAATTGTATTCGGTTTCAATATATAGGAACATCATTTACAACGGGCAATATGCACAGGTTTAATCATCCCAACACCAGAGGTTTATGCAACCGAACAAACATTCTACGACACCTATTACCCAGCCGACTATAAAATGCCAAGACAGCTGATACATATGCAACGTAAAGATGATTAATGATTAGAATTCCAAACTCTTTGATTTGTTTATTTATGAAAATTTTATTAAATCAATAGCACTTGGACTCGATACAGATGTTCCGGACTATGATATGGACAGCGCAGACGATGAGTGGCTTAGTCAGCAAAGTGAACGGCTCGATCTCACAGAACTCAAGTTTGAACAAATGATGGATCGTCTGGAGAAGAGTTCAGGCCAAACAGTCGTAACGCTTAATGAGGCCAAAATGTTGCTTAAACAGGATGACGAGATCAGCATATCAGTCTATGACTATTGGCTTAATAAACGTCTCAAAATGGTATAGATAGATTTGATTTGATTTCCTTCCATTCCATGCTCACATTTTTGCATACCTAGCAACATCCGCTCATACTCACGGTCAAGACAGAAAATCGTCCGGGTGCATCTTCAAATAATCCGTACTTAGCATTTCGTCGTCGAACAGAAAAGATGCAAACACGTAAAAATCGAAAAAACGACGAAGCCTCCTACGAGAAAATGCTTAAGCTGAGGTCTGTAAACCACGAATATTTATTTATGTATAATGTTAAGGTTATCGAATTGTAACTGATATTGCAGACGTGATCTTCAACGGACTACCATAATGCTGGAAATGGTGAAAAAACGTGAAGAAACAAAACGCGATCAGTTGCAGATATCCGTCGATATTTTTGATAAGCGTGTGGAATTGCGTGATTTCAATGGTGCTGTGTACTCTGAGCTCTGTGCCCAGATAAAGAATTCTAGGTGAGAGAATTGCTACTAGGAAACTAATTTCATAGATTTTTAATTGATTACAAAATTCCCCTTTTTTGTTTTTTTATTTAGACCCGCGTTTACTCCGTTGTATACGAATCAATACTCACACCATTCGTCGTCGGCTGCATCAACGCCTACGGGTGGAATGTCTGGAAGTTTGGCGTCAGTTAGTGGTACGCTTACTTCTGGCATGATTGCGAGTGCTGCCGGCGCTTCGGCGAGCGGTGGTGGTAGTTTGTACGCGTCAGCGCCGCAGTACCTGAATTCGTCGAATCTGGCAATTGGTTAGCAGCTAATGCAACAAGAATTTAAAAATAAGAGTTAGTTTACAGTTATTTTGTAATATGTTACAGATGCCGTTAACGCTGGTGGTGGCAGTAGTCGCAAAGAGAAACGACAGTACAAGAAACGAAAACATAAACTGCCACGCGATAAACAGCAGCAACAGCAACAGTATTTGGCGGGTGTGGGCATGGTGAACTCTGGAGCGGGTACGTCACCAGCACACCACCTGTCGCACTTACACCACCTGCATCGTCAAAGCTCATCGCCAGCGGCGATTGAGTCAAATATTGAAACGGAGGAAGAAGATTTCACATCGAGTAATGGGCAGAATGGTAAACAACTGGGCTCAGAGAGTGAGGAAGAAGCACCTTTCGCATTTAGACGTCAGGAGAACTGTAATTACTTGCGGGTATGTAATATTTTTGAATTTTGCATTTATTTCTATTGTAAATTTATTGAAATGTTTGTTGTGAATGCAGACACGTGAGAATGATGGTTCATGGCCGTGGGAATCGCCGTATGAGAATAGTATGTCTGCAGATCGAAAGTATCGTTATACGTTGACGTCCATTTCTCATCCAAGGTATGAGCGAAACGGTAATAATTATTTTAGATTGTTAAATTATTATATTTTCAATTTTTAGACCACGTTGCATTGGATTTGCCCGGCGGCGTCTGGGACGTGGCGGACGTGTATTGCTTGATCGAGCGTCAACGAATTTGGATGATTTTTGGTCTCAGTTAGACTATACAGTTCTCGAAAGTGTTACTATCGCTAAGCCAGTTAAAAAGGTGCCACCAAAACCTTGTTCCCCGCCTACTGTAGTGGACCTTCCTGCCAAAGTGCCAGATGGCTCAACATCGACAATGGAAATCAAAATTGAGTCCAGCGATGATGCAAATACAGTCAAAGCAGATAACAATGAGGCTGATTTATGCGATGGGGATGATGTTGACGATGATTATAATGATGATGAATTGGACGGTGAATGTACTGAGGATGAGAATATATCACGCATTGAAGCGTATAGCTCTGCGTTGACGCTTGGGCGCGGATCGCATGAAATGCGTAATAAGAGACGTCGCCTTCGTTGGAAAAAGAGGAGGGAAAATCAAATGAATGCTGCAAAACGTCAAAAAGATGAGGAATCAAATGTTGAATTCGAATCGTTGCTTAAACCTCTTCCAGCGCATTTGTTGCATCAGTTATCGAATTCCATGGAACGCAGTGGTTTCCAGAGTATGTTGTTGAGTGAACAAGTGAAACGAGAGAAGCTTAGTGAGAACTCAGCGACGGAAAAGATAATGGATGACGTAGAATTAGTTGAAACCAAACAAGATAAGAGAGTAAATCATCAACACCACCGTTCCAACATAACACCGTGTTGAATAACAACAACAACAATAGTAGTAGTAATATAAATAAGAATGTTAGCGTTAGCGAAAATTTCAATGTGATAAAGCAGGATGTGGCGTCATTGTCATCGCCCTCCAATGCGACGACAACATCAACGAAGGGGACAATAGAAGATGTGGCCAAGACGATAAAGCAAGAGTTAATCGATGCCGACGATTCTAATGAGCCACTTATTAGCATACGAAAGTCGGCAACAACGCCCGCGGATATAGTCGACGACGAGGATAATGTCAATTTGGCACAGCTGAGCAACATTATTCGGCATACAGTGAAAAAAGAGATGATACTCGTATCGGAAAACTCTGCAAGAGCAACATTTTCGTCAACGAGATCATCGACGACGCTACCGCGACCAAAAGAAGCATCAGAAGAGGATTCATTAAAGCCACAATCGGACGATAATGACGAAAACTGTAGCAAAATTTGTGATGATGACGATGATCCGGGTTTTAATCAAGTTCCTGATGTGATACGTTTGCGAAACCTGCGTAATTTATCAAAGCAACGGCAACATCGAAGTACAGCACCTAGTAGTAGTAGCATGGGATTGTTCGTCGATGCCAATGCTAATGCCGAAAGTGATGACGTTGACTATATGGGTAGCCTTTCACCAACGTCCAGTCAGCGTTTGGATATTTGCAATGAACTGCTCTCGGAGATCCGTCGCGATTGGTTGCATTTCCGACCAAAGACTCCTACGGATGAATTGTCCGATAGTAATGATAGCAAACTTTTTGATCCCGAGCAACCGTTGGTCGGCTGGTCGCAAGACACTCCAATTACCTTAGAATTGCATCGTTTAGACGAACGACAAGGTGGAGAAAGAGTTAAAGAAGGGTCTGCTGCTTTACGAAATGACGTTGATCCAATATTTGTTAGTAGTGCATTCAATTACGCTGAACTGGAAGCAGACACTCAACTCATGCAATCGGCATATTCGCTAGATGTGACGCGGGGGTGTAGTAAAAGTCCTGACGCTAACAATTCCAATTCTGGACTTGATTTCAATCTCAGTGGCGACTCTAATGACATTAATCTATTGGGCGATGGGGATGATGACGAAACAGATGAAAATATGCTTGACAATATATTACAAGAGTGTGCTATGGATGATATGAAAACATTAAATCAAGCGACGAACTTTTGGAATGGCATACTGGATGGTGAAGCAGTAGTTGATGAGGTCGTTGGAAATGAGGTGGAAACTGCTGATGGACTGTTGGATTGTATAGACAATGAAAAAAAGGCAAAGAGCAGCGGCGACGACAAACGTTCAACTCGAGACAAAAGTGGTGGCAAGTCACGTTTTTATAACGGATCCATTGGTTGTTCCAATTTCAAGGTGACGTCTGATATTGAAACAAAGGAAAAGAAGGTTTTGTTCTTTAGTAAAGAAAAAATAAAAAGGGAAGTAACGCCAGATTTGGAAGTAAGAGAGGAAATAAAAGAAGAGCCACCTGAAATTATATCTAACAATACACAATCAGTGGCTGCTGCTCCAACACCTTTAATTCTCTCTTCAGTTCCTGCTACACCACAATTGTTGACTATACCTCCTACACAAGAAATTCAACAAGTCCAGCCACAGCAACAACTGCAGCCACAACAGCAAACGCAACTTTTAACGGCGACTGGCTCACAATTTGTAAATGTTACCCAAGGTGGCCAACTATTGTTGTGTACGCCGACTCAAGAGTTTCAACAACAGCAGCAGCAGCAACAAAAGCCTGGGCAACTTATAACAGAAATGGGAACATCGACAACAGTACAGCCAACAGCGGCTGTGGGTGACATTGTTACAATAGCTCCACACACTACTAACCTGTTGTCACGGCAAACAATTGTTCAGCCTCAATTGACAGCGCTTACACAGCAGCAACAACAGCAATTTTTGCAATTGCATCAGACACATTTGCGAAATTTAACAGTTCAGCAACGGCAAATACAACAACAAAATCAACAACTGCAGCAACAGCAACAACAACAATTGCAGCAACAACAATTATTGTTACAAATGCAACGTGATCTCTCATCATCATCATCGTCATCAACGGTCTTAACACAATTTGTTTCGACTACAAATAGTTCGGTAGCAGCCTCATCGCCAGTGACGGTTACATCAACACTGGCAGCGCCGGGTGTGCGTAGTCAGCCGACATTAACGCCTATTAGTGCAGGCACTGCTGGCAATCATACAATCTACACAACGACTACATCGGGTGATATTGTTGCTGCAACATCATCGGCAGTAGGAGGAAGTACACAGAAGTTGGCTTACACATTGCAAAAATCAAGTGGTGGCGGGTTGATATCCACATCGTCTGCTCAAATGCCCAGTGGGCTAGGCTCAAACACAGTAATAACGCTTTCAAATGTGAAGCTTCAGGGTGGTGGTGTTGATGGTGGTAATAGCACGCAGCAAGTTACTAATGCAGCAAATACGAATTTGCTAACAATCGATAGTGGTGGCAATACCACACTCAATGCGGTCACTTCTACGGCATCAGGTATCAACATTATTAATACATCAAGTGGTCAACAAGTTGCTCTTCACAATATCGGTGGTTTGCAACATGTGACTTCATCTGCTGGACTGACCCTTGGTGGTGTATCGTCTCAGCAAATTACAACAACGTCGACTCCACTGATCTTTACAACGGCTACACGTAGCAACTCTCAACAATTGACGCAACCACAGCTTGTGCAAGCTGGTGTTCAAGGGCAGCCAACTCAGCAGTTTGTATGGCGCCAAGTCGGTGCTACTAATGTGGCAGGAACAAATACGGCTGTGATAACGGCCACAACTGATACACCGACAACAGTGACAAACAAAATCCTTTGGACAAACCGTGCTCCACATAAGCGTCAAACCAATGGACCGGAAACTACAGGTAAACATCACATCCCTATACACTAAACTCTTCACAATCACATTCTTATTTGTGTTTTTTTGTTTTTTTTTTTTTTTGTTTTTATTCATTGCTTGTAGATATCAATAAATTGTTGTTGAATCGAAAATTTACACAAAGAAAAGTTGTTACACAACAAATACCACAACAGCAACATCAAGTACAAATAACAAAGCAACATTTGCAGCAACTACAGCAGCAGCAGCAACAACAACAACAACAACAGTTAGTAAAACTAAATGATGATGATGGAACGAACTCATCGAGCAACGATCATGTAACATTGCAAGAAACAACTTCCACAGATTCACTGAATCAATCACAACAACAACAGCCGCAACTCCAAAAGGTCCAAATGGGCAAAGTTATCAAAATGTCTTCGTTTCCGTTGCTTGTCTCCGATTTGAATGTTCAGCAACAGCAGCAGCAACTTCTCCATCAGCAAAAGCAAAATTCTGCTGCTGCAATTGCTTCCAATCACAATTACAGTCTGCAGCCAACAGCAATAATAACATCTCAAGCAGGACCCCAGGGACAGGGTAACAAGATATATTTGACGAGTAGCAATAGCGGCGGTTCGGGTAACTTTACAATCGCTACAGCAAGCGAATTACAAGCGGCAGCCGCTGCTGCTGCTGCCGCAAGCACAGGTCAGACACTGACAACAACATCACAAAAAATACACTATAAGGATTTGCAAAATTCCAATTTAAAAGTGAATTTCGTCTCGGCACCTGGTGGAAATAATGGCGGTGGCGGTGGCAGTATATTGCAGCAGGATAACACAATGTCGCAGCAACAACAACAACAACAGCAACAGCTACCACAAACACAGCAAGTTGGCTCAACAACTGTGGTCCTAAATAAAGTGGCAAGTACAGGAAGTGTACAACAACAACAGCAGCAACAGCAAAAACTGAAGACTGTCACATCAGTTGCAGGAACTGCAAATGCAACAGACAACAAGCGTGTACTCTATACTAGTCTATTGAATATGAAGCCATTACAAAAGAACAATAGCGGACAGATGCAAATGCAAATTGGACCAGGTGGCATTCAACATGTATTGCGTGGACGCCTGGCTAATAATCCCACAATATTTACAACAAACGTCCGTACGTTACCGTTGGGCACAACAGTCAATAGCACAAGTGGACCCAGTAATCAGTTATCAGTGGCTGCTTCAACTACAATCAGACAATTGGTATCGACGAACAACAACAACAACAATAGCAGTGGGGGAGGCAATGCATTGGACAACACAAATGTTGCGACAGTAGCATCAACAGTACCTGTTACCAAAGAAGTTAACAAAGGTATGACCGTCGAGCAAATTGTTACAGCTGCGAACAATGGAGGCATTAGTGTAACCACCGGTGGTGTTGGCATTGGAGTAAGCAATAATAATAATAATAATAGTAACAGTAGCGGCAATACTGCGAGCAACATTGGCAATAATGCTACCGTTGCTGGTACAATGAGTACTACTGGAACGACAACAATAAATAGATGAGAAACAACAATCTAACATTCAATGCGCGTGGATTGCACTCTACAGTTACATACCACAGGAAGTTTTCGTGATGGTGGTGGTGTTAGTGTTGGTGGTTTAAGACAAAACATTCAAATTTATGGAAATGATTACGAACAACAGTCGTCATCGTCGTCGAATAGCCGAAAGCAGCTAAGACGTCGGAATTAGCCAAAGTAACACGAAGAAGCTATGCCAACCGAGTGGTAACAAACAAACGCATGTGTTGGTGTACATATATGTTGTCTATCGTATAAACTATTTTATGTGAAAGAATTCAGTAAGAAACCAACATCAATCAAATGAATCAATCAAGAGAACATCATGATGGTGGTTGGAATGATGAAAACAATTTTACGTCAATAAAAGATTTTGTGGCACACACAAACAAATGGAAAGTAAAAATTGTCCAAGCTCCTCCGGTGTCGGTTTTTTCTTCATTCATTTAGACAGTCATTTAATCAATCACTCACTCAATAACTAACTATTATTTTTCTCATAGACAGAGACGCTGTTATTAATTTTATTTAAATCTTCATATTTGTTAATATGACTTGTTCTCTAAATATTTATTTACTTAAGTTGTATGATTGGTTTCGCAAAGCACGCGAAATGTAGAAATGCAGGCAAACAAAACAAAACTAAACGAAGTGCATGTAATGCTTCAGGGGCGGGACGGTATGCGTTTGTGTTAATTTATAATTGAGTAATTTATTGTTTTTTTTTTTTTTTTTTTTTTTATTTAACAAAAAATTAAAAACTAAAGCCACCAATATCAAAGTTCGCTTAATTTTGTGTACACATTTTACCAATAATATTATTATAATTTAAGAAGAGATAGGAATGTGGTCTTATTTTCAAGATTGTCCATTCTTATATTATAAAATGACGCCAAGCTGTGTGTAGCAGCGAAGAAAACCGCCTATAAGTTTTTAAGAGTAGCAGCAGCATGCATTGATGATGAGGAGTGATGATGGATGAGGAGGTGGGTGTTGAAAATGATGAGATACCACAAACACATGTGCAAAGTGAAGGCACAAATATAAAATTCAAAAAGAAAAAAATAAATAAATCTTAACGTAAAATGTTTTCATAAGTAAACAACAAACACCCTATGCAAATAAATATGTAATAAAAAATAAAAGAAAAGGCAAAACAAATATGATTACTGTATATATAATAAAATAAGTTCTAGCTATAAACAAAAAGGAAAAAAAAAAAAAACAGAAACGTAAAACAAAAGGAAATTATTAATAAATAATACTTTGTAATAGAAATAATAATATTTTAATTATATTATTACAAGAAATATATATATAAAAGAAAATTAAATTAAAAAATACAAAAAAAAAAAAACTTTCCTACAAAGAAAGCAAAACACAGACAAACACATACAAAACATTAAGATTATGCAGATAAAACAAAAGAATGCGCTTGCGTGTTGTTGCCATTCACCATACTGCCAAACACCATCAGAGACACCCAGCTGATAATCATATGACGACACCACACTATGAGAAAGAATGGTGAAATCTATAACATGGACAGAACAGAACGTCAGAAAGAATCATCATCATATGACAGGTGTTTTTGATAGTCGGTATGCGGCCGCAGATGGCAGACTGGCAACATTCGCTCTCAATTTCTAGATTTACATTGTATTCATTAATTAATTTAATTTAATTAATATAAAAAGAAAAAGAAACATAAAACAAAATCTTACATTTAGTTATTTTTTAATTATTATAATTATAAAAATAAAAACAAACAAACAACACTATAATTGCTATTATTTTTTATACAAGGTAATATTTTTTAAATTATTATAAACAAACAATAAAATAAAGGTAATTAAAAAAAAAAAACGAAAATTTATATATAATTAATAAATGTTGTATAAAATAAATTTGAAATAAAAAGAAAAATGAAACAAATTAAAAAATCTGTAGAAATATTTTAGTTTAATTTATTTTTAGTCTTTAAAATTAAACAAAAGAAAAAATGAAATATATTTACATATATATAATAATATATATACAAATATACATGTATGTATGTTTGTATAAAATGAAAGATTATATCAAGTAAGAAAATTGTTTTTTTTTTCTTTTTTTAATTTTTATTGGTTTTTTTTTTTATCGTTTTACAGTTTTAGTTCTTCAATTTCATGCTATTATTTTTATCGTTCGCATTACATTTGTTTTTATGTATTTATATACACGCTGCCATTTTACATAAATAGTTTTGTAAGTCTCTATGGCAACCCATGTTTAACAAATATCGTTGTAACTTAAAAAGTATATAGATTTATAAACAAATTGAAACGCAAAAAGGCAATTTGCAAAATCGGAGAACTATGGTTCCGACATATATATGGTATGCATATTTTGGCTCTATAGCTTTAATTCTGAGCGTCTAATTTTCATAAGAACTAATGGAACAATGAACATAATACATACAAAAATGTTTGGGAGTCTGGTGCAATGGATTGATTACAAACATCTGAAAGGTGTGATTGGTATAAAAATTGTGTAGAACATTTTTTTAGAGTAAAATTTTCAGTTTTTTTGGTTTTAATTAAATTTTGTATCTTAAATGGAATTTCTTTTGAATCTACCTACTTTTCTTTCTACTACTATTTACTTTGGCTTTCTAAATTTAAAAAACATTCCGATTCTCATCATTTAGATGATAAGATTAATATTCTGTTTTACCCAAAACATGGCTTAGCAGCTAGAAGAAGTTTAATAGTGAATTATCTATAAATTTAAAGAGGTTCCGATAAGATGATTTCTAAAAATTTGTATCTCTCATCATAATTTTACCTTCATATTTTTATTTAATAAAAAATTTTGTTCGTTACAATTCTCTCTTCATTTGTTTTTGAATGAATCATGACAAAAATACGCTTATAGTTAAGTAAATTTAATAATTAAAACATAAAATAAAATTTATATAAAATCACAATGAATAATAATGAAGATGATGATGATTATGATTATGAGAATGGCGATGATAATGTTGATGATGATGTTGGTGATGGGAAAGAAGCTTTATATTCATACTGAAATCTGATTTGTACTCGTATGTATTTATAAAAATAGTTTTCCTGCCCCCCCCAAATTTACCATAAATTTCCGCTCTATGTACTGTGTAAATATGTAAATATGATTGATGACCCCCATTCTCAATCTCTAGAAATGCATTCAGATCTCAATTTGACAAAGAAACAAAAAGAAACAGTTAAAATACAAATTTTTTGAACAACAAAATGAAATAAAGAGAAAAAAAAAACATACAAATTAATTGTTAAATATAATGATTTCATGTAGAGTGTTCTTTCCTTTTTATCATTTTTCGATTATATACAAGTAAAAATATATTTATAACATTACTCCACTGTTCATTCGAAGGAATGAATGTTTTCCTTCATTCAGTCATTCTATTGTATTTTTTTTTTTTTCCATTGCATGACAAAGTAGAATTGTGATGTAATTTCTCTTTTGTGTAATTTAGTTTGTTATTTTCCTTAAAAAAAAAAAAAACAAAAAATGAATAGAATTAACGATTGCGCAGATTACGGGTAATAAAATCTAAATTTATTATATATAAAAATAAAAAAATAAAAATATTTATGACAAACAAATGTAATTTTTTAAAATCATAACTAAATCTAATTGTATAGAAAACAAATATAAAAGCAGCAGTCAATGTAAAATTAAATAAAAATAGATGATAAAATAAAATCTAAAGAAAATATTTAAGCAAAGAGAAGAGAACTTATCTAAAAGCGCCAGTGATATCATTGGTGAGAATTGATATAAGCATTTTTGTCCATTTTACGGTAAGATTTTCTTCACAAGATTTTCATATATGTATGTTCATATGTGTCTGTGCGTGTATATGTTTATGAGTGTGCATATGTGCTTCATTTCTTTTTTTATATTTTTATTTATATAACAAATAATTTATGTATTCTAATTCAAAACATGTAGTATTACAAATTCTAGATTTCTTGTGTTTTATTTGGAAAATTTACATGCATGCCAAATAACTAAAAACTTATTAAAAAAAAAAAAAAAAAATTAATCTCATATTAAATGAAGACAAACAAACAAAACATATTTCAAATATAAAATTAGTTATTCATGTTGTCTGAATGTTGTTTACATAAAAATTTATTAATAAATATATACATAAATGGTATAATAAATACTTAATAAAGTTACATACTACTTTGCATGTTGTATGTAATTAAATATTTATAATTCATAAACAATATATTCATACTTGTATATAGATCAATGTATATAGTATGCTCAATTCAGTGAACATCACTCAATCTCATTAGTTGTTTTAACTCATTCTCTTTTTGAATGAGTTAGAGGTTCCATGATTAATGTAAATCAGAATTTAAGTTATTATTTTTAAAAATCTAATATTACTACTACTACTACTACTACTACTCAGGTCTTTTAAACTGTATTATTTGATTTTACTTTAATTAAAATTTATTGTTAAATAATCGATAATGTCTAAAATGGCAAGTTACATACTCGTAAACAATGAACAAAAATCCTTGCATTTTTGTGGTTCACTTGAAAGAAAAAGAATCTGCTAAGCGTTTTTCATATATAGAATTCGTTACTAATTTAGCAATATCAGTGGAGGAGATTTGACTCCTGTCGCATTTCTTTTTTGAACATAGTTTGTTATGTTATTCACTTCCACAAGTGTTTTATGGGTGATTGCAGAAATCATTCATTGTTGAGCAACCAACCTTAGAGTAATGAGTCCAGTCCATTCAGAAAATATAAAACTAAGTTGAGAATATAATTGAAGCAAAAGATATGTACATTTTATCTATTTTTCAACATTATAAATTTGTATCATAGAGTATACGAGTAAGCAGGCTTCACTATTTCACTCAAAAATAAGTGTAATAATAACACTTCAGTCGAATAAAGTTTATAAAGCATTTCCCTAAATCGACATACTCATACATTGTTTGCATGGTAATTAAAATGTGTTAGAGGAGAAGAATTAAATTTACCTTGTCCAGATTGGGGTTATGAATATTATTATTTTGTTTATATTATTTCAAATTTAACATATTTAAATCTCATCGAATACACAATGAAATAGATGCCATTTCAATTAATTTATGTATCTTTATTGTTTTCATAATACACATTTAAACTTCAAAGACCAAACCTCACTTCTTCTTAATTCGATGCATTCAATAAATTATATTTTTTATCTCAGGCAATCGACTCTAAAGATAGTTATTTACATCCTTGCAACAGCGGTCTTGCATTACGCATATGCTGATATTATTAGGATGAGTTTCTAGTGAGATTTTTTATGAAAAGTTTTATAAAACCAATGTTCATATGATCAAAATTATATTTCTAATATTTATATTGTACATTTATTCAAATTGTCCAAAATTTTAAATAGATAATTTCATTCTTTCTTAATTCAGGGACTCCAAACTTTATATTACTTTTTACTTCACAATTTTTGTTAAAATAATAATGATCAGATTACTATACAATTATAGATTCCATGCAAACACATTACATCATTACTTCTTTACAACGAACTCCCCTCTAGCAAAGTAATTGTTCGGAGGTGTTCGACTTTATTGGAATTTGTGCGAGTAAAACTTTTGTTTGATAAATTTATCTTTGGTTGAACCGCAGTTCGATTTCGCTTTCATTTATAATTATCAAATCTTTAATTGCTTTTTACTCATAGTATGTTCACTACATTGAGACTTTACTGTATATAAAATATTCTGTTTATAGCTACGAGTAGATAATAACATTCCATAAATGATGACACCCAACAGACAGACGCATACTCGTTCGTACATTCATAATTAGTATGTAGTTACATTTATCACTTAAAAAAAAAAAAATAAAACCTTAAAAATATTTTATTATGTATATGAAAAATCCTGAAAATAAATCCACATGTTATATAAATATATAAAATTAAAAAAAAAAAAAAAAACACAAAAAAAAAACAACAAAATCTCAATACCAAAAGTATTAATAGCCTTAAAATGAAATTCATAATTTCTCTTTTCTCTGAAAATCAAATTCAAAAATATTCTTCTCATGTTGTATGTGTAAATTGTACTTTGTGTATAAATATTATCTATGTATGTATGTATGTATATTATTCAGGATGTGGCCATTGGGTGGGTGATGCGGCTATATCAAAGGCCTGAGCCAGAGCCAGAGCTACTACACATTTTCATTCTCATCTAATTTGCTTATTATTGTTAATAATTGATTTTCATATTTTATTATTTTTAAAAATCTTTTCTTCTAAGACTTGAATATAAAATAATAATAAGTAATAAAATATTTAAATTCAATTGAGAAATGCTTCTTGTAAACTTTTCAAATGAAATTTCAATACAATTTATTAATGTAAACTTAAAAAACAAAACAAATTAAAGTAAAAGTAAAAAGTGCAGTAAGCAACAAAAATAAAAAATAAAAAAAAATAAAAAAAAAAATAAAATATTAAACAATGCTACTATAAGTATAGTAGAACTCATAAAAGCAAGTAAGGAATCATAGGTAAAGATGATTATGATTATGAAGAAGATGGACATACAGAATAAGAGAGATTTTAACTGTTTCTTGATTGATGAATGATTAATTAAAATAATTAAATATAAATTAAAAGTTATGAGAAAAAGAAGAAAATATTCTAATGCAGAATGTGACAAAGGTATTGTATATACACATAAAATCTTACATACATCTATGGTATATATATCTATATATATGTATATGAAGAAAAAGTTGGTATCGGTAAGATTTCCAAATCTTAAAGAAGGTTAAAAAAAAAAAGTAAATATGAAAAATTACAAATACACAAATAAAATGATACTAAAATTCAAAATTATTATCAGTGTTTCTTTTGATTTACTCGTATTAAAAATTATTTTGGACTGGTTAGGTTAAATTTCTAATTAGAAAATACGAGTGAGAATCAAAAAAAAAAAAAAGGGTGTTAAGTAATAAGGTCAATGATTTACCTAAAAATAAACCTATATTGAAAGAAACAGATTAATATGGGACAAAGATGAGTCATCGATGCTTTTCATAGATTTTATTATTTTTTATGGTTCCGGACCTAAAGGGTACGAAACGAAACGCTATTACTAAGGCTATGTGGGCCTCTTCGGCATGTACCTCATGAACCGTAATAGGTAGAAAGATGAATTTTTCACATCAGCAACAGATACTAAAACTAAAATATACATAAAAATTGAAAGGGATCCCCATACAAGAAGGATATGGATTTGTATAGGAGCTATACGATCCATTAGCCCTAGGATCCTGAAAATGACATGGTTGGTGGAAACGAATTAGAAACTTATAGTGTCTAAATTTCAGTTTGATCGAACTACTAGGGAGGGTACCTCACATAAAAACCCCCATTAATTCAGGTTTTTATTAGAAAAACATATTTGTTTTGTTTTTTGTACTAACGAATTGAAATTTGGGCACTATAAGTTAGCCCTTCAAACCTGAACACTTGCCTGAATCGTATCGTCCGATCAGCTTGATTGCAGTTCTTTCAAAAATTCTCGAAAAACTATTCTGCTTGGATTGCTACCGCTTCTGGATGTATTGTAGGTAACATCATTATTATGGTATTAAGAACACTAGCTGCCTTGGCTTAGAGCTCTTCGGTTAATAAGTATGGTAATTAAATGAAATTAAAGTATGAGATAATTTAATGTTAGTTAGAGTATAAAATGTTCCAATTTAGTAGATTACCATAAAAACATTATACATCGAGTTTAAGTTGCTAAATTTGGAATGCCCAAGAGCTCTCCCATGTTAATTGATGATTTATGATACTTGAACTTAATCTGATGCCTCAAAATCTCTTTTAATCTGACGGAAAATAAAGTAAACGCATCTAAACTGCATTGATCATCTTTCGATGTTATATATTTGTATCTTATTTGTATTCAGATTTCATTCAGTAGAATCTTACTATGTTATGAATCTCTATGTGTGATCGCTAAAACTTTTATTACATGCAATATAGATTTTTAAAAATTTTAGTTCAGTGTAACTTTTTGTTATGATTTATTACTTGATGTATTCGAAATTCAATTATCACTTAAAAACCAAAGCAGATTATGAGAAATATATTCAAATCAGTAGTTTGTAGATGGGAGTTGTTCAACCGGTTCGTAGATAAAATTTCTGTTGCTGCTACTTAGTAATACACTTTAGGCGCCAAGTTTTGAGTATCTAGATATTTGACTAATTTGCTTTATGCAAATTTATATAACATTTAAATTTAAGGGTCCTTGAAAAAGATTTCATTTATGCATGCAACTGCCTATGAAATTTGTCTTTTAGTATTTTGAACCAAACATTTTAAGTTATGTAATAAGAGATTTGAATTTTGTTCAATATTTTTATGTCATAAATGAAATGAGGAAGATTTAATGTGATATTTTTGTAAATTCAAATTTACCATTCAAAAATAAAAACATATGTAAGCACAATACATAAAATATCAGGAAATTAATCATGATTAATATTTCTTCAAAAAATTTATATACTAAGGCTAACTTTTGGATAAAGCACTGGTTACTGTACTACTATTCTTATATACAATATATCTTCCTATGTTTGCAACAAAAATTAAGAAAAATTTATTATAATTTATTTGACTTATGAACTTTACTATTTACGAATACTTTGTGTATATTCTTCCTTGAGTTTCTTAATTTGTAAATTTGGTTAAATGAAATTGATGTTTCATGCAACATATTTTCTTGTATCCAATAATTTCTCTGAGTGCAACTTTTGACTATTTTTATTTATTAACATTATTATTTATTGTGTAAATTGTTTTTTTTTTGTATTTTTATTAAAAAACTTAATTTACTTGATCAAAAATCAATTAACACCTAAAAACCAATGTAGATTGAAAATCGATTGAATATGTTCGAACAAACTGATTTTGTTGATTTGGCAGTTTAACCAGTTTGTTGTTATTGTTAAATTGTTGAAACTACAAATTGAATGGTAAATTTGGAATTAATGAAAAGCGTATAGTCAATTGAAGTAGAGAATTCAGATAGTCAGGAGGAAAATTTATGAAAAATTGTATATGATATAAGGAAAGTTTGTTTATTTTTTAAATGGAATTTTTATTAGATTGTTCAAGAAGTCATTACGTGTTTCTTTGATTGTAAGGGGTCCGTAGCTAGTCAATTTTATTTGGTTGGGCACTTTTTTTCCAGTACCGAGAAGTGACGGTATTCAGCATCCGTCATCTAATCATCCATATGCTAAGTACTTGTTTATCAATAGACAACAACTTTATGTAAACTAATTATAAATTTCAACATTTCGATCGAATAATTTTCATCTACTACTTATAATATTAAGGTTTCCATATGAGTGGGAAACTAGTTAAGTCTCCTAGTTAACCCAAAGTTAATCTAACTTATTTTTAGATGGTTTTCTTAAGCAACTTATCATCTGTTTATAAAATAATATGATTCATCCGTTACACTCTTGCAGATTATGGCTCAGAATCCACTCAATTATTTCAGATACTACGAAAGATTGCAGATTTGCATGCATAGAATATTAAAAACAACTTCTATATTCCAATTTATTGTGATTCCTTAAATGAAGAAAGAACTCCAAATATTTATTATACTCTAAAACTCGAAACGGTCGAAGTACTGTGAATATATTTAGAGTTGGATTAATCGAAACATAAAATAGATTATATAAATTGAAAATATGTAAGTAGTAGTAGTAGTAAAATTGTAAATTTTCATTATTATTGAAACATTGTAGGTGTGGAATAAAGTTTTCAATTTTATATTGATTACCATTTTCTGTTGTCTGTAAATTAGATTATTATTTTTTAATAAAAATATTTTATGTAGTGTGCCTCACCCGCATAAGCACAATATGGAATTGAAGCATCTTTAGCAAAGGGAGGTACATCCAAAAATTAGAGTATGAAATGTGACGAAAATCAAAATGCGATCATGCTTCAGAGACTTAGTGGGGAGACGCACAAGACAATGTGCATTGCTCGTTTGCAGCGTAGAGAATGAATGCTTATGCATGAGTAAGAGAGAAATAAAAAATGCTTTACTGATTGTGTTTACTTTCCGATAGAAGGTACGAACAATTGGCCGAATGACTGGAAAATAAAATAACTCTTTTGAATTGAAACAGTATAACACTCCAATATTCTGGATTATTGCTTGACCATCTACTTTAGAAGTTTCACTTCCATATTGTATTTGCCTAAGTAGCTCCAATATAATAATAATATCGTCAAATTTTGATTTTCGTCACATTTCATTTTCATATACTACCTTTCGCTTAAGAAGTTTCACTTCAAAAATTGAATGAAATACGTGTAAATAAAACAAAAAGAAATAGAATAAAAACAAAACCAAAAAATATTGTAAATGCATAAAATCCGAAAAGCTTTTTACATTTATTGTACAATAATAGATATTGTACATGCGTATCTACTTACTATATGTGTTTGTTCTCATATGTGTATGTCCAAATGTTGATTGGTTTGGTTTGGTTTGGTTTAGTTTAGTGTTTTATACATTTAAATGCTTCGTTGCTGTTGTTGTTGTTGTAATCACAGGCGAGAAATAACAACAACAATAGTGTCAGCAATAGTAAAAACACCAATTCCTGTTCAATATTGAAAGCAATGCAACATTTTTGTTTGTCAGGCAGGCAACGAGGCACTGAAATCAGTGAGGCAGGCAATCAGTGCGACTAGAAGAGAGTTCGATTATTGCAAGCCTTCTTTATTTGTGTTTCTTTGTTATTTTTGTTATATGTATGTTTAAAATCGCCAACAAAATCTCAAAAACATAAAAAAAAAAACAAAAAAATAAACATAACAGAAGCTCATTTTGTTGTCATGTCGAGGTGTCATGTTGCAATGTTACTATAACTACTGACACCACTGCCGCCATTGCTCCTGTTCCAGCTTCTGCTTTCAACTCACAAACAAGTTGGGTTTGTTAACACAAAATCAAATAAAATGTAGTGAAATAAAAGTAAATAAAACTCGTTAACGGTTCATTTTGAGCATTGACACTTGCATATCAAGATTTATAAATGAAATACTTAACATAGTGGAGCATAAGAAAAGGATCCAAATCCTAACTAACCTAATTACAACAAAACTATTGTCAATACCATGATTTACCATTTGATGTAAATATATATATTTTTTTTTTTTTGTTTGAGGTCATTTTTCTTAACTAATTGACACAAGTTGGCAGTCCCTACTAACTAATCTCCTATTTATGTACTAAGTTTGGATGCCGTCAGCCATTTTGAGCATGTGTTAGTTGTGTGGATTAAGTTGAATGAAAGAAATCTTGCATGCTGATTATATTAAGTCGCAATTAAAAGGCTTTTTCTTTGCTTACAAGAGCATTTTTAGCCATTTTTGGAATTACTTTTGACTTAACCATCCAACCAAAACAGAGACTCTTATTGTGCTACATACCAACCAGCTAACAAAGTTCCCTTCTCAACACATTTCAGCCTAAACTGACTAAAGTGACTCCTTTTGCTGGTGCTGATGCTGATGCTGGTGTTGCTGATGATGGTGCTGATGGTGGTGGCTGCTGCTACTTTGCCTAATTTGATTGCAAGGCATAGATTTTTAGTGTGCTAAGTATGTAGTATGTAAGTCACCTACCAACTACTACTATGCACTATGTATCTTCTCAATAAACGTGACTGTTTTGTTGCATTTAGTTTGGTTTGGTTTGGTTTGTTTTGGTTGGGTTAGGTTAGGTTAGGGTTTCTCTCCTTCATCCTGGTTTTACGCCTTTCTGCCTGCTGCCTGCGTGCCGCTTTCATGGCTCATCGTTTGCCAATCTCGACTGCCACAAATTTTGTTTGTCGTTTTTCGTTTTTAATTGGCTACATTGCTTTCGATTCGATTCGTAGCTATTCACAAACGTCGTCCAAGATCGGATTCCGAGTTTGTTTACAGATTCACGTCTGACATGGCACCTTCTTCTTCCACATCATCACCATCACCACCATCGTCCTCATCATCACCATCATCATCGTCGTCATGTATCTACTACTCTTACATATGTGATTGTATTCTATCTATTGTACATAAATACATATGTGTGTGTTGCTGTTGTTGTATGCCATGTTCAAATGTGTTCCATGTACACTTTGCCATATTTTGCACTCAATTTTCCAGGTGTCTTATGTCGTTGTTGTCGTTGTTGTTGGCGTTGTTGCTACTACTTCAAAGGTGTTACTTTAGTTGTGTCTGCAGCAAATCTACTCTCACCTTTGCTGTTGTTCATTGTAGTTGTTACTGTTACTATTGCTGTTTGTTTGTTTGTTTGTTTGCAAACAATTTTAAGTTTATCATTCATTGTTAGTCTTATTGTTGTTGGGGCACTTCGTTAGCGATTTACCTTTATGCATGATTTGATTTAGGAATTTCCATTCAACAACACAAAAAATACAAGAGAAAAAACCTCAAGTCAAATTTTGTTTGTGGAAAACTTTCTTTCTTTTGTTTAAATCTCAACTTTGTAACCCAAAAGATAAATTCTTTTTCAATGAAACAAAGTCAAAACGATAGATAAATGATTTTTTCAAGAAAATTCTACATATTATGTTTAGATTATTAAAGAACTGTGAAGATATTAATGGGTGTCATGAAAAGATCAAAAATATATTAATGAGACAATTTCTGCAATCATCCTATCACATCATTCTCTACTATTTTACCTCTTTTTCAAATAAAAAAAATAAAAAATAAATTTATAAAATATTTAAAGAAAATGACAAACAAAAATTATTTCCATTCCACTTTGCTCTGGCTGCAAATTGCGTCCAAAAGAATGGAATACATAGTCCTTGGTTCATAAAGTCGGTTCCTCCCGTGACTTAAACCCAATTACCACGGAAAGGAATTTACTTCATATATATTGTATAATTGTTAATTTACAGTATTTACATATTTCTAAAATTGTTTTGTATCTATATCTATCTATACATATTATAAAACAAAGTCGCTTTTTTCCTTTAACAACTTTCAATCTTTAAAAATACGCAACCTATTTTGATGCGGTTTTTTTTAATAGATAGAGTGATTGAAGAGGAAGGTTTGTATGTATAATATTTATAATAACATCCATTAAATAGTGCAGAAATACTGTTATTTTCACTATACATATACCTATATGCCTATCTTTAAAATTAATGTAGTAGGCATAGTGTTATAATTCATGGAAAAAGCATTTACTGTCACTACAATATTCCAGCACCTCATTGTTTACACAGCAAAGTTTCTTCAAATGTGATTTTAGATTTTTTTTATTTAAGTCTGATTATTACTATCAAGAAATTATATAGTCATGTCTGGAAGACGTCGTCGTTCCAACATAGGTCGTAGTACAGTGAATGCCAAAAGATTACGTTCAGCTAGAGATGAAGAATCGTCAACGGAACGTGAGGCCTCGCCTCAGTAAGGTTCGGGATAGATATAGAGCTGAGAGAGAGAGAATCATCATCACGAGTTACTAATTCATGGGTAAATAAAGAAAATTCTGCCATGAATTACGATCCTTCGATTTCTTACAAGGACGATCGTATAGTATCAATAGGTACTATGTCAGTGGTGTGTGAACAAATTAGAAGAAATTCTCCCTCCACCTGAATCACTTCACTCTCTTCTTACGGGTGATCATATATATATATATAAAAGTGCACTCAAAAAATAGTATGACTCCGCAAAATTCGAGAACGGCTGGACCAATTTTGATGATTTTGTTTTTTTTTTTTGTACTCATGGAGTTACAGTCCGGTTCTTTGCTACATGTAGATCCGGTAGGTAGCGCTGTTGCCATTTTTAAATTTATTTTTTATTTGGTGCAAAATATACTGAACCGATTTTTTTTAAAAGAACAAATGATTCTTAAAGTTGCTTAGGTTATAATAGAATATTAAAATATATTGTAAATTATTAATTACACATTTTACAACAAAGCTTTTTATAAGAAACACCCAATTAACGCATAGGGGGTGTAGCAACGCACGCCGGTTAACGCTAGTTAAACGTAAATCATTGAAGTAATGTTTCAAAAATGCAGTCAAAATAGTATTAAGGAATTCTGGTTAAAAGATTTGAATGAAATTTAACCATTTTTAGGGTTCCGGACCCAAAGGGTACCAAAAGGAACCCTATTGCAGAGACTTCTTTGTCCGTCCGTCCTCGGGGCATATCTCATAAACCGCAATAGCTAGAGAGTTGAAACTTTCACAGAATGTGTAGTTCTATCTGGGTATCAGCAACAAATACTAAAACTAAAATATTTTCAAAAACTTAAAGGGGTCCCCATACAAGAAATATTTTGGTTTGTATGGCAGCTATACGATCCAGAAATTCCACGAACTTGAAATTTAGGTGGTTGGTGGCTTTATAAAACTTTAAGAAACTTATATTGTCAAAATTTCAGATTGATCGGATTACTAGGGAGGGTACCTCCCATACAAACAACCATAAAAATTCAAGTTCGTATTAGAAAAAAATTTGTTTTTTTTTGTTCTATCAAACTGTAATTTAGAAACTATAAGTTTTTGTATAGGAATCAACCAAATTGCCCAACTTAGAGGGGTACCTCCCATACAAACCCACCATTAAAATTCAGGTTTTTATTAGAAAAACTTTTTTGTTTTTCCGACTATTGAACTGAAATTTAGGCACTATAAGTTTCTGATACATGCGCGGTACATTTGTTGGAATCAGTCAAATCGGATCATTAGGTGGAGGTCCTCCCATACAAACACCACTCTGGTACGGAACCCTCCGTGTAGGAGTCTCGCACTTGGCCCATTTTTTCAAAATGGTAAGTTTAGGCTCTCAAAATGTTTCGGTGTCAATACGGCGAACAAGTATGCTCTAGAGGTTTTCAGTCTGATTCAGGTCTAGGGATCACGGAGTCCAGACCATAATGTTAAAAGAACATGGTAATGGGTTTGGTATGAATCCTTGCATTACCTTGTGCCTGCAGGAACAAAACTCTGACATACTCCGAAGTGTTCATTGTTGAACTTACTAAGCAAAGTTCAAAGTAAGCGAACTTGGAAAATGAAGAGGTCTTACTTGCAGCTTGTAGTTTGCATGCATTACAAGTAATGCAAATGGAAAAATATGAAAAACAACAACTTAGTATTTTAGGCTCAAAACTTTTTCAATCCATAATTGTAGCCTGTAATTTTAACTTATCATACAAACAGTGACTCTACTATAAGAAAGCATCACAAATGTTCATTGAAACCAACTAAATAAATTGTTGCCCTTATTGTTTGCATTGCGCATAGAATTTCTTTTCCTTTATAGAAATTTTGCTTAGTGACTTTTAATTGAATTCTTCTAAGGTTTGTCATTTCATTCGTATACTTTTACTTTAGATGACATCGGCGACAAATGACATTTTCGTTTTGTGTGTCAAATATCGAAATTTGCTGTCAAATTGTGCAAATAGTTTTTCATATGTTCATACATATGTTGATTTTCCATTTAAATACAGTGATATTTTTTGATTGCCAACTTTTTCACCAAAAAAACAAAAAAAAAAAGAAGAAAATATTAAGGAAAAAATGAAATAAAATTAAATGGTATGAAATATAACCAGCACCACGCCAAATGAGTATGAGAAAGTTTGATCAATGCAATGAAAGAAAACAATTTTTCACACGAAATAAAATAAGAAAGAAGAAAAAAAAAGAAGAGATGAAAATAATAACGACAAATTTCTTTTTGATTATAATGGCGAGCGAATGCGAATTGTTGAAAATTTATGGCCTCATTTCTGTTGTTTGCCTTTGGCACTCGCCCGCCCTTCTTCTTCCCAATGATGATGATGATGATGATGATGATGATGATGATGATGATGATGATGATGAGGATGATCATTAGCAACAACTTGAACTTAATGAGCGCCAAATACCAGAAATATATACAATATATTAAGAATGTAAGTAACGGTGTTTATGTTATTGTTCCCGGTTCATTGTTATTGGCAATTAGCCACTTTGGCATCGCATCGCAGCGCTTCGCATCTCTTGGCTTTCCCTATAAACATTTTCAATTCGCTTTGCAGGTGCTCCCTTCTTTCCATCATTTTCTTAAGGAGCACTACCAACTGGAGGGCAAATACATTTGCCCCCCTCAACACTAACTTAACCTGAAATATGGCGGCGGACCAAGAGCTGCTACGAGTATCAAAGATCTTTTTTTGCCACTACGAGTTAAGGCAACCTAAGATCGACAAAAAGATCAGAAAACAACGCTTCGCGCGCCAACTGAACAAATCAATTTTGAACTGTTCAAAAACCCTAGATACAAATAACAAAAGCAACAGCAACAGTAACAGCAATAAGAGCGTAGAAATGGATGGAAAAATGTAAATTTCTTCAATGGATTCCTTTTCTTTACTCCAAGTTAAAGTTATTGTTGCTATTGCTGTTGCAATTGTTGTTGGTTGTTATACAAAATTACACTCATGAACGATGTTGCTCTTTGTTGACCTTTGGCGTTTGCAATTTCTTACTCTTCACCCTTCCCATTTAAGCCATGCCATGGTACCAGCGGTCTATACTAAGAAATGACTTCTTAGCATTTCCTTTTGTCGGTTTATTTGGTTGCAGATTACAGATTATGCGAGTGTTTGATAAATATTTCTTTTATCTCTTTTGCATATTGCAATTTTTGAATGAATGAATACATTTACTACTTTGTTAGCCGATAGGTGAAACTTTCTTCTAGCAAACAGGTGAGTGAGTGTTTGTTTGCTGAGAAAACAAAAAGCTTTAGAGAAATATTTATAAGTAGAATCTTATTGGATTCAATGGGAAAAAATGCATTTCCGTTTGAGAGATTGTAGATTATTTATAGCTTTTCGAAATAAGTATTATATTTTTCTATTAAATTATTAAATAATTTTGTGTAATAAAAATATGATTGACATCTTTTGGGGTTTTCTTCATGATCATCATGGCATCTACGGGAAATCAAAAAATGATCATAAGTCAAATATTTTGCATAAGTAAATCATAAATTTGGAACAAGTTTTTATTACAAAAAGTTATTAATATTTCTAAAATCTCTATAAATTTTCTATAATTACTTAGAAGAGAATTATATTCTTATTTCATTTCTAGGATAATTTATTGTGATGATTTGCTTATTTTTTTTTTTTTTTTTTTTTGTATCTAAAAAATCAACAAAATGTATGAATCTTTCCTTTTTATTATCAAAAATAATATAAAATCTAAAAATATTTCATTGTTAACCTAACTAACCACATCATTATGTTTTCCATTCTACTATAAATAATCTTCCCAACTAATTTAACTATTGTAAAATGCAAAAAAAAAAAAATAAAGAGAAAACCACTTAAAAGATACTCATCAATTAGTTCAACTACAAATCAAAAGCATCAAATAAATTGACAATTGATTTTACCGCATTCAAAGCATTTTCAAAATTGGGAAATGTGAATTATACTAAAAAAAAAAAAAGTACGAGCAGGAGAATCAGTGAAATAGACACATATTGACATGACACAATTGCCATGGCCATTACGACTAAAGTATCGAGCAGATACATGAAGCCGAACATGAGTTTATAGATAGATATTCATGGATTGAGAGCGATGGAGAGGTAAAGGTGGTGTTTTAAGTGGAAGCCAGCCAAATTGAATGGTTTAAATGGTCATTTCAATGGCGGCAATTTAACAAGCCCGTAATTAGTTGATTGTACTAAATAAACATTGAAAACAATTTCAAAAGTATGAAGAATGATTACCAATAAACAAATAAACGAATATGTTAAAAAAAAGAAACAAGCCCAGGAAAGAGAATCAGAAATAAGAAACAACCTAAACAAAGCGAATTGAAACTGACAATCAATTGACATTTGCATTGCGCAGTAAAATTGAAAGGATGTGGCTACAAATTGAATGCAATTCACTTCAATTGAATCGACTTCGAATCGGAATGGGTAATACTCAGTTTAGTAAATGCTGTTTAATAATGGGGACACCAATTCAAATGAGTGACAACTGTGAAGGACATAAATAAAATAAATTTGTGTACGAGTATCGGTATAATAGTAGTTTCTTTCTTACATATATGTAGTATTTATGTAAAAAGGAGGACTGTCGGCCATATTGCATGACGAGAGGCTATAGTTTTATTATTAACCTTTTTTTATTATTTTATTTGTATTGACTACCATGATGATGACGACGATGGTAAGACGACGAAGTACAATGACCATGTCTTCACGCTAATAGCAATTGAATTCGATCCTTGTTCGCATTGTTGATTATTTAAATGGAAGTGTATTGAGTGAGCCAAGCCGTGCGGCAGTGAACGGCACGGCACTTGATGACAGGCCTTTTCTTCGACTGCAATTACCGCCATTCGGTGTCGTTTCAATAAGTGGAATGTGGCTAAAATCGAACCAAACCAAACTGAACCGATCAGAACAGAACAGAACAGAACTGCAAATTAAAGAAACTAACATAAATAAAATAGCGCGTTCAAAGTGGAGCAAAAGTTGTTGGTTTTCTGCTTAGACGGCGTAAGAAGTCTTAAGGTTGGTTCAACTTAGCTTAGCTTAGCTAAGTTGGCCTATCTGTCTGTCAGTGAATTCATTCGTTGGCCTCTAAAATGAATGCGGGCTTGCAATGATTACAAACCACGTTATGTACTAAGTGGACATTGGTTTTGGTTTTCGTACAACGCAGCTTATAATTAGGCGATGGTAGCACATACTTTTATACTACGAGTATATTGTACATATGTATGATTCAACTTGATTCAACAAATGTCATGTTTGTTTAATTTGTGAAATGCACAACACGCGATGAGGTCTTCTAAGACCTCAATGATGAACGTCTCAACCTAAACGTCATAGTATATATGTATATTCTGTTTTCCAACAATTTGATTGCTTTTCAATTTAACATAAACCTTTGATTTCATAATTGTTATTGATTTTTATTGTAAACCCCCCTCAGTACATACTTCACTTGTTACTTTTCGTATAACTTGGTTTAGATGAAAGCCAAGTCAAGTCAATTGAAATACAGCACAATACAATTGAATAAATTTGGTTCGCTTGGCATGTGTTATTAAGTAGAAAAATGTGTTAATTGACGACGATAACAAGCTAAAGTTATTATTAAATAAATAAATACTTGGTAATTGCTAGACAAAGTTGTTAAACGATAGATATGTAAATAGATAAATGAATGTTATACATTTATTTATTATATCGTCTATATTTACCACATTACCAATAAACCAATTAACTGAATGAATAATTGAAATGCATGGATGGCATTATGGAAAATAATTTCGTTTTAAAGGTTATAAACTATTGTATTTTATTCGTTTATTACTTTTCCATGTTTTTGCTTTTGTTGAAATTGTAAACAAATTGAAGATTATTGCAACATTAAAATGGTAAAAATGATAAAGAAGCATAAATACTTACAACGCCACGGGGAAGCAAAGTTTTTTCTTTAATAAAAAAGGAGCGCAGACGAGTTAAACGATGACAAAATGAATATTGTTTTGAAAATTGAAATAAAAATTATATTGAATATTGCTGGTTGGTTGAATGTTAAAAGTATGAATCCGTAAATGTTCGCTCAGTGATGACAGGGGCGCACTTAAGGCAATAGGTACAATATAAAATATAATAACAAGTAAACTCAATATGAAATGGATTTTTGTCATACCTATGTGTGAACAACTCAGTGTGACAAGATACTTTGTGACACTGGGGAAATGATAGGAATTAATAGACAACAGAAATTAAGTGTAAGTTAACGCGAAGACAATAATTTTACTCTACCGAAATCAAAAATGTTTCATATCAAAAAATAAACAAATAATGGTTTATTAAAATAATTTTTTTTTTTTGTGAATTTATTTTATTTGCAATCTATCTTAAATGATAGTCAGCGAATTTGATTTTTCACTCTTATTTTATCTTATCTATTTTAATGAAAAACTCTGAACGGCAAATCCAGTGGATGCCGTCGATTCAATCTTCGGATGTGGCTGTTGTCAAGCAGGTTGACTGCAAGATGATTATCATCGTTTTCCAGCCTAGAGATAATTGAGTTGCTGATTCTTACGATCTCCTCACGGATCGTGGGTGTCTGCAGATCTCTGTATAGTACTGAGTTTCTCACGTATAATAAGGACATGAATATGAATTTGGATTTGTATGGTAGGAACCCCTCCTAACAGTCCCATTCGGCTGATTCCGACAAATGTCAAATGTCACCGGGGCAATATTTCAGTTCTCTAGCTCAAGAACTGAGACTTTAGTTTACATACATGCAGACGAACATGGCTTAAGACTTTATGTATAAACTCTTGGGGTCTCCGATGTCTCCACATTTCAGTATAAATTCTTCTAATTAATTCCCAATTGAATATCTTTTTTTTTGTTTTACAGAAAAAGTTAATGCCTTCAAAAGGCGAGATTCTTATGAACCAAAAATAATTTTAATTATTTTTAAAGTTGTGAACTTTCTAATCTGATAAGTTTAAAGTGAAATTATTTAGATAAGAATTTATGCACGTAGAAATTTAAAGCAGCGTAAAAAAGATAGAAAGTGTTGCGGGCACGGATGATTTGATTTATATTTTTAAGATAAACTAAATTTGTGATTCATTCATTCATTACAATAATTACAAATGTGATTTCACTTAAAAAAAAATTAAAATTTCCTTGAAATATAAAAAATTGTTCTTAAAATTCTCTCTTGTTAATCATCCTCGATGATCCCACTAAACGCTCCTGTGCATTGTTTGTTTCCTTATTTTCAGTAAATCATCATTTTTCCTTCATTTTTATTGTTTTTGTTGAATCGATCGAATCGGAATCATTTAACTGTGCAGTTCAATAAAATATGACATTGTTATCGTTATAGCGCAATCAATTTTTGTTATCGATTGTAAAATATTGCAAAATTCTTAATTTGTATGCGCGGTATGGATGCATATTGCATATGTTTATAGAGTCCAAGGAGAAGGAAGAGGTGCACGTAATCGTACAATCGATTGAATGTTACACAATTTATGACAAAGCTATTGTTTTATTTTTTTTAAACGAGATTCATAACGAACAAAAAAGCATACATACAAAAATGCATAATGAAAAAAAAAAAAAAGAAAATAAAACAAATAGAAAAAAAATCAGAGCACACAATTATTTAAGTGACATTAGGACAAACAATACCAATACAACAATACAATAGTCAGACAAACAAGCAACAAAAACAATCAAAACAAACTAAAGCAACAGAAATATAACAACGACAACAACAACGACAATAGTAGTAATAAAGAAAATCCCAATCTATAATAAATGTTACGAATCGATTAAAAGATCAGTGGAAACAAACCAACCAACCAACCAACCAAACAAACAACATAAGATACTTCAACAACTTACAAGAGAAATCAGAAAAAAAAGGAGCGCATTGTGGTGCTCTAATATAATAACAACAAAAACAACAACATTAAGTATTATATGTAAGTAGTAAGTAATACGAAACAAGCAGCAGAATCAATGCTTCAACACTCGCTGAAGAAAGAATGAAGTTAGTGAGTGAGTTTTCGGTTTGGGTTTGGGTTTGTTCCCAAGGGGCGGCACTGCAGAATAAATACGAGTATCTGCAATAAAAAAGCGAATGGCGGGCGCGCAGCTTGCAATCTTCTCCTTGAGAGAGTAGAGTGTGTAGAAAAGAGTGGAATTTATACTCTAGCGAAGCTTTCGCGTCTCGCCCTTTACAATCATGGGCTATGTTCAACAGAGCACTTAACTGAACATTCGTTTTTACGCGTCGTGTACATGAAGAAGACACACTTTACACTCACTCATACTTAGCATTGCTGGGCTGCTGCAGCAATCATCATCAAACATCAGCAAGCAAGCATCTTTCTCTCATATGCTTCACTTTTAAGCTCTCTTCACAAAGCACACTTTTCTCACTCTCTCTCTCTATCATACTCATTGGAACAAGTATCAAGATAGATAGAAACAGTCAAGTTACTCACTCACTCGTTCACTCATTCACTCACTTATGC
Organism: Amiota minor; assembly: GCA_037043295.1. Taxonomy (NCBI): domain Eukaryota; kingdom Metazoa; phylum Arthropoda; class Insecta; order Diptera; family Drosophilidae; genus Amiota; species Amiota minor. Next base: position 2,956,744 of record JBAMAW010001787.1, read on the forward strand.
TGATTGCTTGGCTATCATTGGCGTTTAATTCGTTGCGCTTTTGTTTAAATAAAAGCCTCTTTAAGTTTATCTATTGCTGTGCATCTGTGAAATGTTTGTTGTGCGCGCGTATTTTTTTTCCCTTCAATTTCACCAATATTGACATAGTCTATTTAATTTTTGTAATAAGCTTGTAACAAAATTGCGAATGAAAGATTGCTCTGAATACAAAAGATAAGTACGAAATTCGAAATAATTCAAATTATGATTTCCATTACTATATTATATATTTTTCGCTTTTATGACTTTTGACCTTAATTTGACCTTTGATTAGACTGTAGATTAAAATTTAATAAAAACATTTTAATATTTCAAGGACCTCAAAAGATAGAAACACATGGCAATTGTTAGGTTGCAAGTTTGATGAAATATTTCCTTGACACATCACAATTGTGTCTGATCATTTGTCAGGAACTGGCCTAAACTAAAATGGAACATTGATTTTCAATGCTTTTTTTATGATTAATTCCACAGCTTTTGATGCATCACTTCTAGACGCTTGATCCCCTTGAGATAAGCAACTTTCCATAGATATATTTTTGCATTGATTTCTCTGATTGACTTGAACTCAATTGATTCGCCAATTGGAATTGGGGCTGTTTGGCTTGGTGTAGGGTATAGGAACATGATATTGGCTTTGCTGCAAATCCATTCATATATTTTTATGGTACTTATTCTGTTCATGGCTCAACCAAGTATTTTCCTGTTGATGTGCTTTTGCTTCTTTGGCTTTTACTATGTTTAGCTATTTGTTAAGTAAGTTTTTCTTTTTCTTTTCATTTTATCACTCATTGTGTTGTTGGTTCTATTAGTTTTTTTTTTGTTTTTTTTTTTTGTTCGCTTGTTCATATTGTTGTTGGCTTGCCTTTAATACTTTTGTAAGTGTTTTTGTTGCTCGATCGTTGATGTTGTTTTGTTTGTTTTACTGTTGTTTCTTGCTTGTTGCTTATTGCTTTTGATATAAATGCTCCTTTGTTGTTGTTGTTGTTATTGTTAGCATTTATTTTGTTTGTTTGTGTTCTGCCATTTGGCTGATAGAGATTTTTCAGTACGATTAACGATATGACGACGATCTCGTTTTTCGGCTTCTTTTATCTTAAAAACAAAGAGAAAAAAAAACACAAAAACTAATTTTGTGCACGTTTTTATTATAATATTTTCTTGTGCTTAGTAGAATATGTAGACATTTTGCATTAAATCATTTTTGTTACTGCATATTACAATAAATGAGTCTCGTGGTACAATTCCAATTATCCAACGAGTAACATTAGAAATAAAGATAGAATTTACTTGGATTAGTTTATATTTCCAAGTAGAGCATAATAAGATTTTTTCATCTAATTAAAACGGTGAACATGATGATTGCTCTACAATTAAAGTTAAGTAGTTTTCATGTTAAAAATCTGAGAGTGAGAATGGTCAAAAAGTATTTCATCAATTTCATGATGATTGGCTTGTTTTAATGGCATGAAAACTACTAAATTTATTGCTAAATTGAGCAGAGTAATTAAAATAAGCAAAAAAAAAAAAAAAAACTAATGCAATACAAAGATTTTGTAAACACACACACAATCACATACATCCATACATATGTATGTACATACATATATGCATTCTTTAGCAAACGCACAGATACATATGTCCGTGCATACATGCATACGCACATGACTCGTGATGTGAGAAGTGAACATCAAAAGCAATTATGAAATCACAGCAGATGTTAAACAACAAAATTGTGGTGATTTATAAAGGCGAGGCAAAAAACAACAACAAAAACAACAATGAACAATGAACGAACATTAAAAAGAAACGCATTTGTGTATTGTTTTCTGTTTTTTGGTATTTTCTACTCAAAAAGAATTTAAACGAAGCATGCTAAAAAGAGAATATAAACTTAGTTACATTATATGCATCTATTGTATATAAGTAGAAACAACAATGAGTGTATTGTATGTACAAACATACATGCATACATAGTTCTGGTAAAAAGATCTATATAAGAAGGATACCAAATGTGCGCTACATTTCAAAGGACTGCAGATGCGCAGCCACAAGAACAAGAACAACAAACACCAGACCCAACAACTTTTGTCACTACATTACGCAGCAGATGATGATGATAATGATGAGATATACAAGTAAATTGTTGGTTAACGTTGCAGCAGTTAATAGCAACAGAATTTACTCTTTGGAAATGTTCAAATGTCGTCGACAGCGCACTTAATTAACAAATGTACAAACACTTAACATAACCTCAACTGACAGCGAACAATGCACACGCACACACATCTAACAACAAACACTCACTCACTCACTCATTATTAACAAAAGGACTCACTAACTCACTCACTCACTCCCTCCTTCTTATAGCAAACAAAACAATCAGCAGCAGCAAAGAGTATAAATTAACATTCACTCATTTTGCCTAAGCATGAGCACAAGCGAGCAAATGGGATGACAGTACTTTGCACACGAGACATCCCACTATATCAATTTATACATGGAGAAGCATCTGTGTGTATTTAATTTACTCACACTGTGACAGTACACTGCTCACGCATATGAGCGCAATCAGTTGCTTGCAATTGGATGATGGCGAACGCGAGAGAGAAATGAGAAAAGAGAGTAGCAAGCAACCAAATAAGCAACCCAGCGAGTAAGCGAGCAAGTGAGCTGGTGAGTGAGTGAATGAATGAATGGGTGCGATTGTGCTGTGCTCCGCTATTTTATTTCCGGTTTTCTTTTTTATGTGTTTGGCTTTGGCGCTGCTTTCGGTCGTTAGGTGGCTTTTAGTTGCTAAATGTCGCTGGTTGAGCACTACGGGCCGAGAGTTTGTGCACGCATAGTTAACATAAACATAAACGTAAACGTAAACTTGTCTCGTCTTCTCGCCTTAACGCGGACGGATACTTGAGGCTTAAGCACTTAAGGTTTCTTTTTTAAACTTCATGCGTCGTCGTGTCGTTGTTATCTTGTTGTGCCTTTATTAAAAAATAAAAGAAAAAAAAAAAAACAGGGACGTGTGAGAGCAAATACTCATACTTACATGTATGCGAGAGAGTGTAGTTCCCCCTTTCTCTCTCTCTGAGGCTCACTCTCTCACAACTCATTACATATGTAGGTGAAAAGAAAGAAAGATTAGGAAGCGGAATAACTACAGAAAAAGTTGGCACAAATTATTTATTAATTACCTGTGAACTGTTTAACTTCAAAATCGAATCGAATCAGAAAATGAAACTGAAACTGAAACTGAAAACCATCTGAAGCCATTCGAGTGTGTGGGATTTTGTGCTAATGAGTTTCGATGACGGCGCTGCGCGTTTACCGTCGGCATTTCGCGCATTCAATTTCAAATTGACCAAAAAATATAAGCGCTCTTAGTGTTTGTGAACCTTTTAATCAATGTCCACTCTGGCAGCGACAACAAGACCACACGCCACTTCATTAACTTTAGGACTGAACGCGTCTAGAAACGCTGAAAGTTTAACACCTTCGCCTCCTCCACAAGCAACACCTTTAACGCCAACTTCATCAACATCGTCATCCACATCATCATCATCATCATCGTCCTCACCGTCGCTGAATTAAGCAATTTTCATCGTCTTCAGGGGAACATGCATCCGGATTGTTTATTGCTGTCACAGCACGGAGTGACCAGTCCACGACTGTGTTCGTCTAGTTGTGGTAGCGGTGGTGGTGGAGCAGCAATCAGCGACTGCCGGAGCGGCGACTTAAAGAAAGATCTAATTATGGAGGACGGAAGTAATGATGAAGACTTGGAAGAGCCGACGACTTGTGCAACACCAATTGTGATCGATGAAGAAGATGAAGGCGACGAAGAACCAGAAGATAGCAATATGCAAGATAGTATTGATAATGATGATGCTGCTAGTTGTTGTAGTGAAGGCAGTGTCCTTTCAGTGGGTCAGGAAGAACAAGAACAGCACCAACAGCATCTGCCCAATGGACGCATTCAATTGGATGCCGCTACACGGCATCAGCAACAACAGCAACAATTGTTCATGAACACACTCTATCGACCCTCAGCTTTTAGTAGCGTCAACAACAGTGCCAATGATGCCATGATCAACACAACTGATCAAGGGGATATTCACGATCCAATTGGATCGGGTAAATTCATTGATCCTTTAGCTGTAATGCATGCTTTACGTACCTCTGGCTCTTCTAGTGGTGTCAGTGCTCCGACTGCGACCCACGTTTCACCCTTTCAAGAAGAGTTTCTACGTAAATCGCAAGTGTATGCAGAGGAGCTAATGAAACAACAAATGCAACTGATGGCTGCGGCACGCGTTAACGCACTGACATTACGAAGTGCTGCTGCAATGGCACGTGTAGCTCCCGGGGTATTGCCTTTGGGTTTACGACCTGCTCCGAGCACAATGACCGACACTCAATTGAGCGCCATCTCAAAGATGTCACAATTTAGCGCGGCAGCAGCAGCAGCAGCGGCGGCCGCAGCAGCCGCTCAAACATCACAACCTCCGTCGAGTGATGCTTTGGCTAAGCTCACTGCCACTGCCCTGGGCATAGCGGCACCTACATCGATGGCCGCCAATTCGCCCTTAACGAAACTTAATCAATTGCAGGCTCAATTGCATGCCGCCCAGTTACCCTTCCCGCTGCATCACGATAATAATAATCTAAATGAGACCGCACTTAAATTCAGTATTGATAATATATTGAAGGCAGATTTCGGTTCTCGCCTGAAGCGTCCAGCAAGTGGCGATTCTTCATCGACTCGCAACAGCTCACCCGGTAGTGTTGTTATTTTACCCACCAATAATGCCGCCGGACGTAATGGCAACAGCAAAAAAAGTGGAGCCTCAAAGCCTTTGAATTTAGCTAATGTTGCAACCTCAGCAGGATCACTAAGCACTATGAACTATACAAGTACCCTGGCGAATATTTGTACAAATAGCAATGATTCGTGTAGTACTGCAGCTAGTAGTGCTAATGGTGGTGGTGGTGGTGGAACTGGTGCATTGGGAGGAAGTTTACTTGATTTGGCAAAATCATCAAGTGAATCGCCAGCATCAAGAGTCACTGTGGGTGGTGATGAGTTAAAGAGCACGGATGCGAATACTACTACCACATCAACAACTACAACAACAGAGAGTGGCAGCAACAACAGCAGCAGTACCCCCATAGTGTGGCCAGCTTGGGTTTATTGCACACGATATAGTGATCGACCAAGTTCAGGTGAGTTTCAATCCAAATTTCAAAAAGAGAAGGAGCAATCGCTTTTGATGCTGCTGCTGCAATCAAAGTTTGTTATTGTAATCACTTTTAGTGGTTTACAAATATGTGGGCAAACACAAAAACTAAAGCCACCCTTCTTCAACTATGAACTCTCTGTAGAGGGTGACAATTATTGCTTTCAACCACCAACATCAACATACCTATTTCTTTTCACCCTCTTTCCGTTTGATTGTGAACAAGTTTTGTGTTTACTAAAGTGTTTTCGAGTGGTTTGTTTTTTATGTTCTTATATGGTTCTTATGGGTTATGTAACAACAATTTAAGCTCATTATGTTTATGTGTATGTATGTGTGCCTGTGTGTGTGTGTTATAAAATATCTGTCATACAAATATGTGTAAGTACATCTGTGTGTGGATTTCCCACAACCCCCATCTTATCATCATATGTTGTTCTTAAGTGGCATGAATATCAAATCGTTAAACAATCATGGGTACTTATGAATTTAGTTTATGCCACCACAAAGTTGTTGTTATCCTTTTTAATGTGTGAGTGTGTATATTATGAGATCCATGTGTATAAATGTATGTGAAATGGGAATAGTCACTTTGATGGAAATTATGAGCATTTTTCTAGATTTACAATTTTAAGTTGATTTTAAATTAAGTTTTAATGCAATCAATTTATTGTATTTTATTACTATTTACTTTGCGATCTACTAATAAAGTATCTATATACATGTGTATTAAACTTAATCATGTAAATCTCAGTTTCGAGGATTTAAGTAAATTTAAGGACTCGTTTAAGTTTATTAATTCATATTTGGCACAAAGACTTTTCTAAGAATTGCTTTTAAAAATGAAGAGTAATCCCTGGCCATTAGCAAACAATATATTTATATTGGAGTTTTAACACAATATCACAGTCTACAGTTATGAGGATTACAGGTTGTTTTTTTTTTTTTTTTTTTTTTTGTAATATATTCAGTTACTTCCTTGGAGAGATTCACTTAAAAATACTCAGTCTATGATGCTTAGCAGATATTTTACTTTCCGTTGAGTCACTAGTTAACAAATTTGGTATCTGGTGACCCTCCTCTTTCATATGATTAACCCAGAAAAAGACTTTAGACACCTTAATGCTTGTCCAGACTGTCCTTCAGACAGACGTACAACAAATCCTCGCTTCTGAATTTAAACTTTAACTTTGGCTTTTTAATATTCTTAACTGATTTGATTTATTACCAATGATTTTTAGAATTTTTATGTTATTTCATAGTTTTTAAGCTAATTTTAAAAGGTGTGTTTATTATTATATTTTCATAAATGTTCTTATAGTTGTTGTTGTTGTTATTATTGTATAATAATAATTATTTTTGTTGTTGTTTTTGTTCTTTTTGTTGCCTGTTGTTGCCTTTATTAGCGTGACTAAAACAAGATCTCGATCTCTTGGTTCACTTATACAATATTTAGTTGTAGGCGATGATGATGATGATGATGATGATGACGACGATGAAAATTAGCTCGACCGGCACGGAGGGAATTGAATGGGGAGAATCATATTTCTTTAGCTAAAGTTTAGTTGATGAATGAGTGACTGGTGAACAAAGATTTGACGTGAGATTTGGTTAAGAAAATACTTATAAATAAACATGAAATTATTTTTTTTTATTTTTAAACAAAAATGGCAATTAAAAATAAAATACAATATGTGTTTTTCTTTTTTTTTTTCTTAAAAAAAGGTGTTAATTTGACAAATTGATAAAAGAAAAAATAAAATTTTATAAAATTCCTCAATCCATTCTCTCTTTTTCTTTATCTACCATGACTGATTTGTAAAAAGAAATTTTGTATTTAAAATTAAAGTTTAATGAAAATTAGCTATAATGTTTATTTGCATCAACTTTTTAATGCGGGCATAAGTTTGTTTAATGACTATGCCATTTTTTATATGTCGCCATATTGCATTCATGCAGCTGACGAGTGCGTAAACTTCGATTCAATTCGATTGGCATATGTTTCACGACAGGCAAGAGGAAATCAAGCAGGCAAACAGGGCAATTCTTACTATTTCATTAAAATGTCATTTTTCATAAATAAATAAAACAAAAAGTCAAAAGTCAATAATGACAATGATAATGTGCAAAACCAATGACCACAAAATGGGGCAGAAACAAGTACAAGTACTTACACCAACAATTACAAGCAAAAAGCAGCAGTTGAAACTAAATAACAAAGTCAAAGTGTGCAACACATGATGATGAGGTTGGTTGGGCGGTTAACATTTCGTTTTCACTATCATTATTTTCTCATAAGTTGTCAATGATTTTCATATATAATTTTTTTGTTTTTAAATATTTTCTTGGTTTAATCATCAAAATTCTGTTACCATTTCAATGGTTTCATTTATTTTTTAACATATAAAACAAAAAAACCTTAAAACAAAAGACATGCAAAACTAAACTTAAATCGATTAACCATAAATCGATTATATCGTACAGTGTGTGAATATTTGTATCCTTACGAATTGGAATATTATTTACTTGGGTTAAAGTTTATGTCAAACACCTGAGGTCAGATTAATTGTAGTTTTGGATGATATAAAATTTATATTCAAATTTTGTTTAAGATTTTGTTAGTCAACCAAGATAACCAAGATAAAAAGAAACATCAATTGCAAGAAAAACAAGTGAAAATAGAGCTGTAGAAACACCCGAGAAACGAAAATATGTATAAACTTGAACAAACCTGAAACAGAGTACCGACATCAACAGTTCCAGTAACACCACCAACCAATGACGTGATGTAGCACAGCGTGCCGGGAATTTTAGTTACTCATAAGTACAACAAAAAATCGAAATTGAACTCTATAAAATCGATTTATACTTCCAAAAACTACTAATTTAAAGCAAAAAACAAAAATACTTATTTCTATCTAAAATTATTGCAATGAACATAATTTCACTATCTTGTGGTTGCTATTTTTTTTTTGTTTTGTTGTTGTTGTATTTCTAATCTGCCCGAAACTACATTCTAGCAAACACTTTTGACCCTAAATGTCGTAGAGAGGCAAACAACAGAATGCCCAGAATGCCTCCTTGTGAGTTCAGTGTTCTGTGTTTGGATTCGTTTGACTTTTGCCGCTTTACTTTTCTGGGGTTTTTCTTATGTTTTACTTCTTTTGCGATTTGCTTTTTGGCTTCGATTTGGCGCTCGTTTAACAGTAGCCGTCGTCGTGGACACTGACGACGCCACCGAATCATTAAGTAATTTTCAATTTGTTTCCTTAAACATACTAACAGATACAGATACACACAGAAGATACACATGAATGAATGCATGCATAAAGATAGACCAATATCAAGAACAACAGACACGCAACAACATTAACAACAACATTGACTTGTTGTTCACTTAGCACCAACCAACAGCAAACAGCAAACAGCAAACAACAAACAACAAACGATTTTCAATTATCCATTTATTGCAATTACATTTTCCTCACTCCGGGTTTGGATTTTACTATGTTAGATTTCGTGTTTCTATTCAATTTTCCTTATTGCCAATCTTCTTTGGTATTTGAAATTGCATCCAGTACTTTGAAGAAATTTTCCTCTTCATCTTTAAGTTTCTGATCTTTTGTATGCAAAATTCTAATCTTCATCATCATCAAGATGATCATTACAATCATCATCATCATCATCATTGTCGTCTTAGTCTTTGTTGGGGCGACTTGGCGTCGGTAGCCACATTGGCACAAAATTAGTCTGGTTTTACTGTAAAACGTTGCGTTTACTTTTCCAATTCAATTGAATTCAATTCAATGGCAACATGTTGCAAGTGCAACAATTTAATGCCTTTTATCGTACATCGTTTATTCTTTTATGTGTAAATATTTATTATTTCAAATTGCCTGAGAATAGTCTTTATTTGGTGCAATGAGCGAAACGAACGTTTTAGTATTTTTTCTATTCATCATATATATCATTTCTTTACAGTTAAAATTGAATCTAAATACTAGAAAAATATAATTTGGTTTTTCGCTTGATATCGCTTACATTGTGTAGGAAGGGTACTTGTGACTTTAGTGCGATGTTTGTTTCATAAAGAAAAGGAAATATCTCGGCAATATTATTGGATATTTTGTTTTACTTATTTTACTTATTAGTTCAAAGTTTTTGATATAATCAAATGATAATTTGCTTGAAAGCTTCCTCTAGCAATAAGAACATAACACAATTGCTATTCTATGATTAGTGGAAGCAAAAAATCTGAGTGCCAATTTTTTTGAGTAAAACTTTTTATATCTTTAGATAGAAATTACAAACTTCACTGAATTTTATTACATATATATCGGCTTTGGGTTTCTATAATTTATAGCTTCTCTATAAAACAGAATCACTTAACATTTAAGCTCTTTACCTTTAAATCAACTTAAATTTGTTTCTCTGGAAGGTATTTTCATATTCGATGGAACCAAAAGACAATCTGTTGTCTTGTTGCTTTTTCAATTGCAATTAACCTTACAATTTTTCAATTTAAATTCATTATAATTAATTATAATTTGTCTCACCCAATAAAACAGTGCAATAAATTAAACATTTAATTAGTATGATTTTTGCCAAATCCGCCTCTTCTTGTGAGTGAAAAATATTCGAAAAAGTTAAGTTTTTCTTGAACAAAAAAAAAAAAATAGTATAAAATTTATTCAATGATTTTTCTCACTGGCAACAAAGTCAATTGAATGCAATTAAATGTTGCCAATTGCAGAAGAAGAATAAGAGGGGAGGAATGAATAAGGAAAAATATGAAAAATATTTAATTGGAAAATGATATATGAATATGAATGCTTGAGGAATTGACTATATGAATTATGACCATATGCTTTGCTTAATTATGATTTAGTGGCACTTGCCACTTCTCAAATAGATGATGAGTTTTCATGCCAAACAATGTTGATGATGACCATAATCATAATCGATTCTATTCAATTGAATCAATTAAGTTTTTATTTCCATTAAGACGCCACCATTGCTTCGCTCAATGAAATGTGTGTTTGGACAAAAAGAATCATTGATATGGTAAGAGGCGTCGGCGTCGGCGTTGGCGCCTTCGCAAATTTTGCTGCTTTAAAATTCATAAATTTTATAATTTAATGGTTTCTTGTGAAATCTTGAAATCTTGAAATTTGAAGTGTTGAAGTACTTAGTAAGTCTGCTTTGCATTTGATAATTGTGGTGTATTTCCTGTAATGAAGGCACTGGTGGCCACAATACCAAATGATGGTGTGGCGTCAACGAAATCATGACATAAAGTCGATAAAACAACAACAACAACAACACCAATAGCAACAAAAATTTAAAGTTTTATTTAATAAAAACACAGAGAAAAACTCGAGTAAATTAAGTCTGAACTTTAGTTAGAGGCAAAACTAAAAAAAAGAAGAAAAATAGACAGTGAGTGGGGACTGGATGTAAGGAATATCAAGTCATGTTGTATAGTTTTTTTTTATTTTTTTTTTTTGTACTCTATATTTTTATTATTATTTCTTTTTTTTTTTGTTGGTAAATTACAATTTGAACGAAACAATTTTCTCCTGGCAACTACAACAACAATAAGAACAACAACATCATGTTTATGACCTAAATGCATCATAAATATTTGAAGCTGTCACGTCATATGATAATCACGTTAGCCAGCCATGTCTACGATAAAACTTTTGTTGTGGACTATATGTACTTATACATAAGTAAGTAGAAGGGTAGATGGGATGACTAAGAGTTGGCTAAGTTGGCTTACACGTTAGTTTAAATTGAGCCATTGAGGTGCAGAAAACTTTCCGGCCTAACATGCTCTGGTTTGATTTGATCGAAAGCGGCGCGTCGTCTTCCATTGCTTTAATGTTTTCAAAAGGAAAGTGTTAGCGTTTCCTGAAAGTTACCATCAACAACAACAATAATAACAGCAACAGCAACAGCAACAACATCAATTCCACTATTACTTTTAGGTAGTTGGTATGTTGTTGTTATTTTTCATCTATCGTGAAAATACTTTTGTATTTTGCACCTACAACATTTTTTTGCACTTCCTTGCCTCCTTTTTTTTATTATTTTATATTTAAGGCATTTGCACGCATTTCTCAACAAAAATGTTGGCAATCAGCAATGTTGACTGTTGTTGTTGCTGACTGCTGCTGCTGATGATGATCATAATGACAACAAGAGATGCTAGCAACATCAGCAGTGGCAACAACATTAGAAACAGACGATTTATGAAGTGACAAAAATTAATTTCAACTGTTAAGAGTTATCGCGTGACACACTCTTCTTCTGTTGCTGCTGCTGTTGCCGTTGCTGTTAATGTTGCTAGTGAGGTTTTTGCTGTTGATGCTGTTGCCACCAACAAGTTACATTAGATTGTATGCCTTAAATGGCCTATGTCGCATCACCATCACCATCACCATCATCATCATCATCATCATCATCCACATTCACATCTTGTTGTCGAAGTGACAAAGATAGACACACTACCGAGTTGGCTAGAAATGTTCGTAATAAAACTGTCACTGGACAGCGTCCAAAATTAGACAACCACAATAACAACAGTAACAAGAGAAAGACCAGGAGTAGGAGTAGGAGCATCAGGACAGAGGCAGTGGAGACATTGCAATGAAAGTACTGAGAGTATCCAATGCCGGAAAAATGTCGTTTAAACTGTTGACCACATTTGGCTGGATAAATACTTGTATGCGAACTGGATAAATTGTACATGGTTAGTTGAGTTATGTTCAAACAGATAGATAGATAGATAGCTTCAAATGGCTGCCAACCGTATGTAATTTGCTGGGAGTAGCCACCACTCCACATCACACAGTTCAAGTCTCTAAGCCAAGCCAAGCCAACAACTGATCAACTGAATGACTGAGTGAATTGTTTGTTAGATCGTCATTTTTGAAAGGCGTTAAACTGTTTGTAGTTAACTTAACTTGGCTTGGCTTAGTTCAGTTTATTTAGATGATTATTAAACATGAGCAACATTGGCATGGAATTTAATTTAACTTGTGAGTTGAATGAATATGTGATGGAAATAGAAATGATATAGAATAATAGGAGGATAGAATTTATATATATACATTATTATTAAATGCAATATGAAAGTTCTCTCAAAAGAAGTCAAGCCCACAACAATGTGTTTTTATATTAAGAAATTTATCCATCAAGACTTTACAGAAGAGAATTTAGTAACAATACACCACAAAGCAATCAGAAATTTGGTCATTTGAAGCGTAGATTTATCTAAATTCAATTGTTCAAGTTGAAGAAAGTATATAAAGTTTATTTCTAAAAAAAAAAACCATCATATAAACCATCTAATCTAATTTTACTATAAAAAAAGAACTCAATTAGTTGATTTTTGGTGTTTCTGTGTGTGTGTGTGTGTGTGTGTGTGTGTGTGTGTGTGTGTCATCAGGTATCAACAAATTAACCTCAAGTGACCCGCACAGATCATTATGAAAATGTTGAACCTAATTGATCTTGGCAGCTTTCTTTCCCAAAGTCACGAATTTCATTTAAGAAATTCGTTTATCGCAAACGTTACAACATAAAAAATGCGACTCATAAACCCGGGCCACACCAAATGGTTTAAATTTAGCCAAGACTATCAATAAAAATACTTTTAATTGTTGCCAACACATTTCTTGAATACAATAAGTGAATAACAAACAACAATAAACAACACACAGAGAAAAATCTAAAATCAAATCAGATTTACAAGTAAATTGAGTCTCAATTTCCATGTCAAAAGACAATAATCTTTTGGCTTAAATTCTTGAAAGCGAAAAGATTTTTAAGTTGACGACGACAATGTCCAAGTTGGCTTTTGGTTTTTAGCTTTTTTTTTTTTTGTATGTATCTCATTTTGATTAATTTAGACCACCCAAAACGTCAAATTCGATTGTGTATGTGTGTTTCAAAGCGAAATTAAAGCCAAAAGTAAGAAACAAAGAGACAAGTTTCCGCATATGGAGAATAATAATACAATGAAATACAATAAAATCTTACAAAAAAAATAAGAATCTGAACAATAAACAGACAAAAAAATCTTTATAACTTCATTTGTGTGCTTAATTTTGGACATTGGAATCTAAGAAGTGTTTGTGGGGCCAATGGGTGTGTGGTGGGGCATGTAATATGTCTGTTTATTAACAACTGTCAAAATATTTTCTACACGCAAATGACTTCATTCATCATTATACTACAAGAAAACACAGCAACCAAACCAACAAAATCACATCAATAATAATGAATTATCATTATACTCAAAATGAATGAACGAACGAACGAACGAAAGCGAATGAGATACAAAAATACATACCTAATACGATCAATGATCATCATCATCATCATCATCATCATTATAAATAATCATTATCCGTTCCTTCAGCAAGTTATTGATGTGCGGGAGTTTATTTGAGATACAAAAGTATAGATAGAGAAGATAGTAAAGGGTAGGAAGAAAGTATCATATATTAGGTGTGTGTGATTGTGGTTTATCGATTTGTGACTGCATAACTAACTGACTGACTGGCTGATTGTCTAAGTGACTGGCAGACAAACAAAATGAATGACTGAATGATTGACTCTCTGATTGACTGTTTGTCAGTTTGGCTGGCAACTGATTCGACTTGGTTTCAGTTTCAGATTCATAAATTTCCTATGAAATAATAAACATCAACAAAAACAACAATAACAACATCATCATGATTAACAAAGCCAATAAACAATAGCGAAGAAATAAAGGGACAAAAAAAATAAAAATGATAAAGTTATAAATAAACAAATAAAATTAAGCCTCATTACCGCAAAAACAAGAGAGAGAGAGAGATATAGACACACAGACACACAGACAGACAGACAGACAGAGAGACAGACAGGAAAGTGAATTATCGAAACCTAATTAATCTTGACAGCAATATTTCTCCGTCATTAATCGTCGTCATTCGTCGCTTATTTCATTTCAGATTGTTTGCCATTTGTTTACTGTTTTTTGCTCCACCATTTAGTAAGAGATTTGCATATAATTTTTCTTATAAGTAGAAACGAAGCCATTAAATCGCAAACATTTGCTTAATAACTAAATAAAATCCTTAAGAGTTTTACTGTTGCTGTTACTGACTCTCTGAATCTCAAGTGGCGTTACCGCACCTAATACAATATTAAGACTTCAGCGCTAAGGAGATCAAATAGAGGAGAGACTATGTTAGAAAGATAGATAGATAGATTGATAGATCAAAATAACAAACAGAGGGGGGAGAAATATTATAATGGACAGACAGAGGAGATCAAGTAGTCGGTCGTGTGGTTGAAAAAATATTTCGATTGATTTCTTCATTTACTATATTTTGTACATTTGTTCGTCATAAGTATCACATTTCGCGAGCTATGAAATATAGTTATTTTTGTATTAATTACGACGACAGTTTGATGTTGTAATGTTTTAAATGACAACAGCGAACTTTGATTTGATTATACACTACTTAGTACACACAGACAGAAGATGAGATTAAAGTTTAAGATATAAACATTTTTTTAAAAGTTTCCCATTTGTCTTAATTTTGAAATTATAGAATGAATTTATAAATGTAAATTATTGTGATTTATCAGAAATCAATTTAGGCTTTGATGAGTCTAGTCAATCAGAATCATAAAGTCTCCACTCTAAATTTTAAAAACCATGGCTCGGATAGATACAGACAGATGTACGATATTCAGCAATACTGATAAATCCAATTCCATCTTATGTACTATAGGTATGTACGAGTATATGAGAACATGAGAACTGAAAAAGATATTTCTTATGTACTATGTACCTTTGTATGTAAAAAGGTTTAACATTTTTCCCCTTATTTTATCAGTTGTATTTTTTTCGAAAACATAATCTGGGAATTGAAAAAGTAAATAAAGGATACCAAATGCTATAATTTTCTTGAAATTTCCTATCTTAATTAAATTCATTAAAATTATGTGACTATTTTGCTGATTACATTTACAATTTGCTTATGTCATAATGAATGGACCATAAGAGCTGCTTAGTTCCCGATTATCGCTTCATCCATCGAATTGTAAAAGCTGTTACAACTATGTACATAATATCTTATTGTATATTGTATAGTATTGCTTTAAGCAATAACTATCCAAGATTATGATTCATTCATCCACACATTCCTAGAACAAACTTGCACATAAATAATCTTTCTAACAAGTTTGCTTTGCTAAAAGTTTTGAAGCGAAGCCGACTGAAGGTCGAAGGCGTTTTCTTCCAACAAAGTTACAAATGAAATGTTGTTTATTAAGACATTTCTTCTGCGTGTGTTTTTGGCAGACAGACAAAAAAGAAACGAATTGTCAGATATTTTGTAACTTGAAATACTAAAAGGAAAAAATATGAGAAAAACCAACTTTGAGCTGATTCTGCCTGCCTACAAAAGAAAGAAACTAACACCTCAACAAATTAGACAAGTTTAAAGTCGTGTGAAAGATAGAAAAACATTCTTTTTTGTCTTTTTATGTATCATCTTCCGTTTTTTTTAGTGATATCTGTTGTTCATGATGATAATGATGAAGTTATAGTTGATGAGAAACGTTTACCATATGATGAGTTTACCTTGTTCGTTAATATGTGAGCTAGTGTGGAAAGTTGTCAAAAATGAGTCAAAACAGAGTTGGGGACTTGGGACAGACAGACAAATAAACCAAGAACCGATTGAAGAAACCAACGGACAGAGAGAATGGACAGAGATTTGACATTGATGTCGTTGTTTTTGACATGTCTGTCTCTTTGATTATCTCATTTTGTGGCCGACGTTCGACGGCCAACTGCTTAACTGCACCTACAGCGCTTTGCTGCTTTACTGCTTTGATGGTCGGATCAGATCAGTCCGGATCACCGATGCCGTGCGTGTGTGTGGTCAACCGCATTTGTCAAGTTTAATTGGGAATCGAAGTACTACAAGCACAACTGCTTCGTCGAGAGAGTAATCAGTGATACACTGTCGTCATACGATTGGTTTGGTTTTGTTCGGTTTTGTTGGGTTTAGTTGGCTGCTTCAGCTTGTCTGACACACGTCTCTCTGGGCTTAGCTTAGCTTTTTGTTTGTTTGATGGTTTCTTTATTTGTCTTTCTGTCTGTTTGTATATTTGTTGGTTTTCCATATTTTTTTTCATATTAGTTAAACCTTTTTGGTTGGCAGTTGTTGTTTAATTACTTTTCACATGATCAGAGATGCATGCATCCATCATATACTAAGAACAATTACAATTATCATCATCATCATCATCATCATTATCAAAGTCAACGATTGAGTTGGAAAGTATTTAAAATGTAAGAGTCACACTTATTGGAATTACTGCTTCATTAACATTTCAAATTTCATCTTACAAAATGCTATCGAGCTATAAGAGGAGACCAAGACTAACGCCAACACAAAAGTAAAGACTCAAAGTCAAATAAATGCATTGAGTTTAGTTCAGTTCAGTTCAGTTAAGATGAAGATGAGTTGTGTGGCATCATCATAACTTGACACTTGACTTGTTTCTCAAGTCTTTTTTTTTTTTCATATTCTTTTTCGTCTTTGGCTTAAACTAAATCAGCTGAAATTAAGAGGAAACAAGGCAAGTGCCTTTGTTAGAGCTGACTGTGTTGTTGATATACAGAGCCAACTCTTTGGTTTACTTGGTTGATTTGGTTGGTTATTTGGCTTAAACGTGTTGCCATCATATGTGTAGTGTTTTGTAAATAAAATTATACAAATTTTTATTATGCTGCGCACAGTGTAATTGAGAGATATTAATTTCTTAGAAAATAATGATATGTATGTAGAACAAGAAAGAGTATATTATACAGTACATTTTCTTCAGTTTGAAAGAAGGGTACACATCTACCTTTCTTATAAATATATTTTGTGGAATTAAATAAGTATAATGTAATGTATTGTTTTGTTATTGTGATCAATCAATGTAAGATTATTCTTATTTTTATAAGAAATGTAAGAGTTACACCATTCATTCATATAATAACTAAATAAATGCTGCAGCCCTGACCACTACTCATCGGACTTCTCTTTGTTTGGATCGTTTAAAGATGCTCTATGTGGGGGATATTTTCGTTCCAATGAAGAAGTTAAACATTTGGTGCAAAAGTAGCTTCGAGATCAACCCAAAGAATTTTATCACATAGGAATGCACAAATTAGAAGAACAATGGATAAATCGTTTTTCAGCTACAGCGATTTGTCTTATTATTTATTGATTGACCCTCGTATATACAAAAGAAATCACACAAAGCTATGGGCTATGCATTCTTTTGTATAATGATAACTTTCTTTGAAGCCAATTGACTCGGCACTTATTACAAAAATATACAATATGTACATACATATAAAGTATCTCTGTCTGTGTATCTTAAATGCAATCTATTCTATCCAGTGTCATATTTATATTGGTGCACAATCTTCTGCAATTATCCCACGCCAGTATCTTTAGCAACAAACACTACAACAACAATAATAGCAATTACAACATTACCAACAACAACTACAGTAACAACAGAAACATAACTTCATTGTCAATACAAAACTAATTGAGGCAGCAGATACAAAGTAAATGTTCTTGTTGGTTTTTATTGTCAAAGAAGCGCGCATGCTCATAATGTCATCAAGCGAGAAAAGCGCGATAATATGTTGATGACTCAAGCAACCAGGCAATGAAAAGACAGACCCAAGAACCATGAAAAGAACAATACTAACACAAACAACAGAAGCAACAATGGAGGCAATCGGGAGAGGTTGCTGGTGGTGGTGGTGGTAAGAAACGAGTGGATACTTTTTCCTCTCCATAGAGATACATATGTGTATAAAATGAGCAGTAACCAAACAACCGATTCAGTAACCAACCAATCCTTAACAATGTCGCCAATAAGGCTATCGTCTAACTTTGATCTATGTTCACAATAGAATAGAAAAAGAAGTGAACTACAGAACTTCTTAGTATTGGATTTGGCTTTAGCTTTGTGGCTACTACATACAATACTTACTACTTACTTCTTTACTTCACTTGACAGGCAAACCGTAACTTGAACTAAGTCAACTTAACTAAAGATGGCTTAGCTTAGCTAAGCTTGGCTTTGACTTTGGATTCAACTTTGGTTAAATAATAAAATTAAGTCAGTAAATTTGCAGTAAAAAATGTTTTCAGATGCCCTGCAGTTGTTCCTATTCTTGTTCTTGTTGTTGCAGTTGTTGTTGATATTCGTTTTCTGTTGTTTCATTGCGTTTGTCTGTCTGTCCGTCTGTCCGTCTGTCTGTCTCTGAATCTTTCTCTTATTTCTCAGTCTTATGAAGCTTCCTGCCTTGTGCAACTGATGTAGCTGCTGTTGCTGTTGTTGTTGCTGTTGCTGCAATGGAGACCACCCAAGTTGACAGCGAACACGAACAACGTTTAAGCTTGTCCTGTGCTATGATTCGCTTCTGCCGCATCTCACCTCACTTCTTGCCTCCTCATTTACTTAGTTATTGCTCTGTACTCTAATAAAGCTCCAAGCTCAGCTATTGCGCGCCGACTCTGACGCCACCACCAAGAACTAACAACAGAAATAGTAGTCTGTTCTGGTAGTAGTCTAGTTGAGCTATCCGCCTTGACCAGGCCTCACTTCTTGGTCAACACAAAACTCAAATAAATAAATTTTATTAAGCAGTTAGAAACGAGAATTAATGAAAAGCACTCACTCTACTCGACTCCGTGGATATGGATGCTGTATGCTATGTGGATATGGTGAATGGATGTGAATATGGTTTGTCTTGTCTGCTTGTATACTTACTGTGTCTGTTTTTTTGATTTCAATTCCGAATCCGAATGTCTGTCATGTGATGTGATGATCCAAAATGCGATATGTATCTGCCTGCGTATGATGATCGCATTGCGCACATGAACGCGAATGATGATGCCACCAATTGCTCAACTCAGTTGCACTGGCAGTCACAATGGAAGAAAGAAGAAGGAATGAATTCTGCACATTGAGCTCGACAAACGCATTTAGTGATTTGATCGTACTAAGTATATCTAGACTTTATTTCGTCTCATTTTTCTTATTTCTCTTGTGTATCTGCTTCCTCTATACCTAAATGAATCTGTGTGTGAGCATTTGAGTGCGACTCAATTTGCTGCTGTTGTGTCCTTGCTATTGCTGCTGGTCTTCATGTTGTTGCAGATTGTTCAGATCGATTGCAGATCTACATACACATACATACACATGCAGAAACAGATACATAGATATTCAGATACAATATTAATGTTGTTTTTCTTGTTGCTTCATTGCGATTTATGTGCGTAATAATTGTGACAATCACGATGACTGTCGCTGACATACGATCATGATGCTAATACTGTTGCTACTGCTGCTGATGATGACTTCAATTTCAATGCTTAGCCTCATTTTAAAGATACTAAATAGTGAAGAATTGATTGTCTTGTTTCTGTTTTATATTTTTCCTAGATATTTTCATATTTTCTTAAGCAATTAGTTTCACTTGTGGAATCTTGAAACTCATTTTAGTTCCAATTTATTGATCAATGATCATAAATGATCAGAAAATTGTTGTTCCATGTTCACTAAAGCTTTATTTATTCGTTTTGTATGTTTTCATATCCATTGGGATTAACATAAAATTGTTTTTATACTATTTTTGCACTTATTTTAATTGGTTACAAAAATTTGTATCTAGTTAAATAGTAAATTCAACTTCTATAGTATACTATTTTGATTTGTAATTTCACTTTTTTGTGCGTGTCTCAAGTTTTGTGTTTTGTTTTTTTTTTTTTTTGTATTTGATTTTCAAAACCAAAAAAACGGTGTCAATAAGATTGATTGATTCACTCGTTTGCTCCTTCGTTGGTTGGTTGGTTGGTTGGTCTGATTGAAGTGTTTCAAACTGGCTCAGAGTCTCAACAGCAGCCGCAGACACAGACACAATTTCAATCGCTTTTGAACCGCATTTTAAGCCACTCTGACTTCATATGATGATGACAAGTCATTTTACACCGGGAAAAACTACATTAAGAACTAAGAAATCAACCAATTTCTAGTCATAGCAGATGATAAAGTTCACCCCACAATCAAGTCGGTGTAGACCAGATTCAGCTTGCAATCAACCTGCTGGACCACATCAGATAAATTCATTGACTGAAAATGCAACATTCTATAGATGTTCTGTTCCGTATACCGAATCAGTGACCCAGTGATCGGTGAACCCTTTTCTTTAATTTGGCACATTTCAAACATATTCAGTTTATAATATAATATTTTTCAGATTTCAAATTTGATAAGATTCCATTCAATAGTTTCCAGTGTAGTAGTATTCATTGTTCGCATATGTCGTGTGTCATTTAACGCGTCACTACTTCAATTCTATCAATTATTGGGAACATGTTAAGTTGGGGGGAATCTGTAGACCCAATACTAGATCAGTCATCAGTCTTTGGTGTCAGCAATCAAGTGAGCGAACTAACGAATGAATACATATATGAACAAATGGTGGAACGGTCGAGGGAACGAAAAACGAACGATCGCTCACACACTCACAGCTCAATGGAGTTGGTTGAAGCACTTTGCTGAGCAAACCAGAGACCAGAGACCAGAGACCACACAAGTTGCAAATGTTGATTGCCGTCGCGTCTGACACTTTGTGATAAGTTGATTAAAATGTTTTTATTGCGAGTATTTTCATAATTGTTTTTTATTATTTTTTTGTCTTTCTCTTTTTGCACTTTTTTTTTTTTTTTTTTTTTTATTTGCGATCGGACTTTTGAGTTTTTTTTTTGTTGAGTGCATTGACATTGTTAGTCAGTTAGTCGTGATTGTAGTTGTATGGTGCCCAATAAAGAGTATTACATATCTATATCTCTATATCTTTTCTTCTGAATCACATATGAACATAGAGTATGTATGAGTTTATATCAATTTTTAAAAGCTGAAAGATCTTTATTGAAGTCAATTGTGACATTGGTTTGACCCAACTTTTTTTTTTTTTCCTTTAAATATACTATGCACATGGATAAGTAGGTAGATCTTTATAGGTAAGATTAGGGAAATGAATCATTTAAAAGCACTGAAATTCTAAAGAATACAATTCCTGAGATAGCATCTCTATCATTCAATGCACTTCAATGTTGCACAAATGCCATCAAATGAGGCAATCCAAGTGATCTTAGTCGTGTTCTTTCTATAAGTAAAATGATTGAACAAATCATTGGGTTGTTCATTGATTGACTGATTGATTGAATGATTGAAGTCAGCGTGTGTAGTATGAGTGGAAAATCATTTACTTGCTTAAGTGATGGCAATCATTGTTCGCTGTGAGACTGCGCAACTCAATTACAAGTCTGCACCAAGTAGAACTTGCAACAGCAGAATAAAAATAAAATGCTTTGCACCCAAAGGCTTCTTCATGGTTTTCTTAGGCCATCAAGAAAAGCTACCTCAGAGGTTTTACTATTGTAGTATAATAGTATTTCATGTTTTTATTGTATGTATTGTGTTGTTCCCTTAATGTTGTTGTTATTGTTTACTTTAAGATTTCTTATTATGTATTGTTATATCAGATTTCAATTGCTTAATTAGAAACTAAGTATAACTGCATGTTGTTGTTGTTATTTGTTTGATTGTTTGTTTATTTTATGTTTTCTTAAGTTGTTATTGTTGTTTTAAATGTTGTCATCGCTTGAAGCCTTCAACTTCAATTAATTGTAGATTAGGCAACATTTCATTTATATAACAAACTCGGTCCGCAATTCATACAAACAACAGAAACAGAAACAGAAACAACAATAAAATCGATAAATAAATAAATACAAGTTTAATTAGTGTTTGTTGCTTGCTACTGCTTTTGTTAATGTTGTTGTTGTTGTTGTTGTATTAATTTAATTGCCATTTTAAAGGTTAAAACATTTTGTAGTTTATGGTCTTTTTTGGAATTGATTAATTGCTTGCACAGCTTTATTTCATTCATTCATCTATTTATTGGTAATTTAAATTTGTTTAAATTAAGTTTAAGTCGCTTTAACATTCAATAAAATGTGCATTTTTTATCAACACAATTTTCACCATTTATCTGCTAAATTGATCAATCGATCGATAGATCGCGGGAAGCAAGAACTACTTGTATTTTATGGATTTCCCACAGAAATTAATTAATTTTGATTCACTTATTGTAACTTAAAACCAAATAAAGGGAAGGACTTACAAGTATAAAGCAATCTTTTAGTATTTTTAACTATTTGTACAACACATTTCGAAACAATAATCTGATGTTTGTAATCCAAATAAAAGTATATTGCAGATTAATTGTCATGGTGAACACGACGAACGAAATCAATCTAAGCGTTCATAGGTTTCAATAATTCTTTCATCTTCTGTAATCAATCATCGGACCTGATTTCACCACTAGTAGAATCTACTACAGTTACATGTACAAGTATATCCTCTAATTCACAATTACAAAAGTTGAATAAATTTCATGATTTCTTCTTTACTTTTTTCTTAACATGAAATCAAGCAAAATAATATGATATCATCATAATAATAATATAATATCACCAAATGTGTAGTCATTAAAATTCAACCAATTCAGAAATATCTAAACTCACAAAGACTTGGTAGATTGTTAAACGTTCACTGTAATAAAAAATTAAACTAATCGAAAATGTTAAATATGTTCATAACCATAGCAAAATACATGATTTTAATTAAAGAAGCATTAAAACGTTTATTAATTAATTAGTTCAGTATCTTTTTAAAACAATTTTTATGTAACGTGACTAGTATTGAGTGTACAATCAACTTTAGATCTACTATTAAGAAAAACTTATAGGATATCAATATGCACATCATTTGTTTTTGATTAAATTTTATTACATTGGGTTGGGGAAAAAGAAATCTATTATTTTGCAGTTCGACAAATTTAGTATGTTACTTGAAGCTTATTAGAAATGTAGGATTGTACTCTAAAATAAAGTCCTGATGCGATTTACCATTTGTTGATTCATTTGTGAGATAGATCAAATTGAACAATATTACATTTTCTGTTTTTTTTTTTTTTTTTTTGTTTTAAGTCGAGAATGCTAGGAAGGTAGCTAAAATTGTGATGGATGTTTGTGGTCCCAATACTGGTCTCAGTCAATTATGTGCAATTGTGATTTCAACAATAAAAGATGGACCAGCACAACGTTAATAATGACTCGTCTGAAAGTCAGGGAGCTGTGTTGGGAAGTTTTAAAGCATCCACCGTATAGTCTGATTCTGGAGCTAAGTGACTATCACTTAAATTTGCTTGATAACAAAAAAAAAAAAAAAAATGGGCCAAGTGAAAGTCAGACTCTTACACGAAGGGTTCCGTACCAAATTGTGGTTTGTATGGGAGGTACTCCCATTAGTGGTCCAAAAAACAAAAAAGTTTTTCGAGAAATAACCTAAATTTTATTGGTGGGTTTGTATTGGAGGTACCCCTCGTAGTTGGCAGATTTGGCTGATTCCAACAGATATATAGGCCTATATCAAAAACTTACAGTTTCTAAATTTCAGTTCGATAGAACAAAAAACAAAAAAAAAAATTTCTTATAAGAACCTGAATTTTAATGGGGGTTTGTATAGAGGTCCTTAGTGCTCAGCTTTTAAGATCGTGGGATTACTGGATCGTATAGCGTATAGCCATACAAGTAAGTTTTTGAAAATATTTTAGGGTTCTCTTTGGGTCCGGAACCCTAAAAAAATGACAATGGATGACTGCGAAAATCGTTAGGCCAAACTACATTAAATAAAGTTTAAAATTAGGGTACATAGCAAATGTGTTGCACCTTTGATGTATAAAAATCAAAGCAAACTGTGAAAATAAAATAATCAAAGAAAAAATATAGTTTTGTTACTTGAAAATCATTAATTCAAAATTATAATATCACTTAAGTAATTATTTATAATTACGAAAAAGATACATTTCTGAATAATCAGAAAAGTCTGTCAATCTTATTTTCAGAATTAAAATATTTTTTTGTTTTTTCTTTAATCAGAATGCGATCGATGCCAACAAATAAAACAACCTTAACCCTAACTGATCTTATACTTAAGTATATACTCACAATGTTTGTTTGTTGTTGTTTAAGTAGACTTTGGCAACATGTTGACAACGAATTGATTGTTCAATTAATACTTCAAAAAAAACCATAATTTTTTTCTTCAACAGCAGCAGCATTTTCATTACCATCATCAGAAAAATGTCATTGATTCATTCTCATTGAAAACCCGATTTAAATGCGATCAGTTCAGTTCAGTTTCTTAATACATATTTCTTTATTTGTTCTTTAGATTTCAGTTCCAAACGTGAACAGTTGATCGACGAACATCTGCTTGAAGGACAAGTGCGTTGGTTTCCTGTTTCTTTTTTCTTAAATATAAACACAGTTCTTGCATTGATTGCGACAGTTTTTATCTTATGTTGTTTTTGAGATTTTTGCATTTAAACATCGTAATCATATTTTTATTAGTAAGAAAGAAAAAAAATATAAATAAATGAAGAAGGGTGCATACGAATTCTTTTTAATGGAATTTATGTACCGCTTTCATTATGTCAATTTATATGTATGTTTTCCTCTATCAAGTGAAACAAAAAGTTTACTTCTCTTATTTGATTAAATGCGTTTTGATTGAAACATTTCATTATGAAATGTGAAATTTATGCATGAATTTCTTATATTTCTTCGTTAGTCTTACTCAGATACAGAAGTTTTTGTATTGTTTATTTAAATAATTGGATTTGCGTGTGGCGCACATTGATGAGAAGAAGTAAATCTGAGGATGATGACGATGATTGGTTGAATGAATGAAACTACTTTTGATTTAGTTATTGTAGTAGGGTTTCTGATTTTATTATTGTAGTCTTTTGTTCATCTTGCTGTTACTGTTACTGTTGAATTGGTATTTGAGGTCAAGCTTTGGTTGTTGTAAGTTCAATTTAATTCGGGTTCATTTTTGTGGTTAATTTTTGGTTATTTTAAGTTGCTTGCTTGGTTGGTGCCCTTTTGATTCCCCTTCAATTCACATTTAATTTATAAACATTTTATTTGGTTCATTGAGGTTTTCAATTCAATTCGTTTTATTTTGCTTTGCTTTAGTTTGATTAAAGACAAAGAAAAATAAAAAAAAAAATAAAATTCAATTTATTTTGGCAAAAGTCAGTTTCGACCAAAGTGTTTCAGGGAGCAGCAATTGTTTTCAAAGTTTTTCTTGTTGTTGTTTGTATCTTTTGTTTTGATATTTTTCAAATTTAATGATGTTGTTGATGTTGTTGCGCCTATGTTTGTGTTGTTTAAGTGAAGTGTGTCTGTTCTTTACACAATGCTGCTCTCTCACACACTCCATCATACACAGTTTCTCCCTCGTTTTAGTTGCAAGATACATTTGGTCAATTATTTATATGTACATATAATATTTTTGCTTTTATTGACAAACGTGTTAGGTGCAATGGAGGCCATGTTGCTGTCGATTGTTGTTGTTGTTGATGTGGCTTTTGCTGCTGGTTAATGTTGTTGCTATTCAGCATAGACAGGCGTTAATTGTCAGTTTCGTGTTCGTGGTTCGTGGTTCGTCCACCTCTTCTATCATTCGTTGTTGATTCACATGTCTTGACCATGTTAATTTGGTTTCAACGCATTTACTTCTTCCATTACGGATATCTTAAAGAAGCCATGAACAGCCAACATATGCAAGTAGTTTGTTTGTCTGCAACATCATTTTATTTCTGAAGAAATTTCATATTTAGCCAATCAAAATTGTAAAAAATTAATATTAAAAAAAAAAAAACCTTTCAACATATTTGATGAGAAGTCATATTGCTTTTAAAATCATACAAATTGGTTAACCATGTTAGATGTTTATGTCAACCTTTATGGTTACAGTGTTTCGTTGATGAAACTTAAATTCAATTGATAGTTTATACCATTAAAAATATTTCAATTCATTGGATATCAATTGGGAGTAGCTTTTTTTTTTATTAAATAATACTATTCATTAGTAATTTTACCCCACTAAAATCTATTGATAAATTATATATTTTAGTACTAAGCTCGTAACCTTCTTATTGCATGTTTTGCTTTGGAATTCATTTGTAAATATTTTCTAAAATGTAAAACTCATCAAAAAGTTAACTTACTCATCAGCAACATCAAGAGAATTCAGCACTAAAGCCACGTGCTGACAGTTTGTTTGTTTGTTTGCTGTTTGTCTATTTTACTTGTTTCATTCACTTGTCTATTGGAAATTGTGTACACTGGGACTAAGTAATCCCCCCCTATTGTCAGATTGGTGACCTGAGCATGAATGCATGCATGTATGCGGAAAGTGCACGCAAATAGAAAAATTAGCCACATTAGCTTTTTTTTCCCTTTTTTTTTTTTTACAAGGAAAGAGGATGGAAGAAGAAAGTGGGTCAGTGGGGGCGGTTACTCAGTCTAAAAGCGTTCACTGCTGATGAACATCATAAATGGTATTTTGATGGACCAAAACGAAATCGTTTTGCAAATTGTAAACAAAAATGAAACAAAAAAAAAAAAAAAAAAACAAAACAAAAACTAACAAACAGACAGACAGAGAAATATTTGAATAAATGAATGAATGAAAATTACGACGTATGTAAATCAGGCAAGTGGAACACGAACATGGAAGAAAATATTAAATGTACAAGTAAAAAAAATCCATTTAAATGTAAAGTTGAGTAAAATGCTGCACTCAATTTCTGTGTGTGAATGTCAAAAAGATTATTATACTTGAAGACGATCAAACTAGTAATTTATTAGCAAATAGAAAAAAAAAAAAAATATGAGAAAAATAAACTTTATAACGAGGTTGGTTGGTGAAAGCCTCTCTTACAAGTTAAACCAACTTCATACATATAATTTGTGGCATAAAAGTTTTCTCAATTTGTCGTCTAGTAATGGCTATAGCAACTTCAGCCATTTTAAAATAAATGAGTTATTTTTCACTTAGTATAGACCGAGCGGCCAACCATTTTATGAATTGTGGCAATTGTCATTAAAAACCCATTACGAGTACGAGTGAGTATCTTGTGTGATATGTAAAAAACGAACTAATGCCCATGGTGGTGAAGAGTGATTTAGTTTGCGGTTCAATAAATTTATAAACCAAAGAAAGTTTGATTTTGAACAAATTTTTTTATTGTACTAAAAAAGTCTAAGAATTACAGTATCAATTTACAATGTAAGTGTTGCCCTAAATCTGTGTGTTTGTCACAAAATTCTAAGCAGACCCCTAATCTGTAAATTATATACTTACATGGCTTATGCCACCCACCATGATTTGCTCAAAGAAGCCGCCGACATCATCAACTGGGGACGAACGACGAAAGACTGCAACAGATTTGCAAAATAATTTTACAACTTGAAAGATGTCACAAAATGCTTAAAACACTTACCATAAGAAGATACTACACACAATTCAACAAGTACTCGCACACTTAAATGAGTAGGGAACAGAAAATAAGAAGAAAAGCGAAATACACTTCAGTCCAAGGGAACAGAAAAGCAACAGAACAAGCAACTCCAACGCAATGTCGAATTTGTGTTAAGGAAAACATTGAAGGTCGGTCGGTATTTTTACTTTAAGATTGAATGTATATATGTATGTACATATATCTTAACTGAGGTATGTGCGGCTGTTGTTGTTGTCGTTGAAAGTAATGCGATGCGCAAAAAATTCATAAATCACATAAATGCGACGAATGTGGTAAAAATGTCACATAAAAAAATTAAGAAGATACACCGTAAAGAGATCAAGTAGAGGCAACAGGGCATTTGTTACCATGGTATGGAATCACTTTGTACCTTGCATCACAATAAGATGCACAAGATCGTTTGTCAATGTAATCACTGTGTGTGAGCTGGGGGAGCTCAAATACTTACTACAAGCATTCATAATTAGTGACTTTGTTGCCGAGAATGGGAAGTGAAAAACTCTTCAAAATCAAAGTCATTCGATTTTGCTTAACTAAAAATAACTTCTGATCAAATTCGATCAGAGAATGCTTAAAATCGTAAAGAATCTCATAAATGATATCAAAGATACAAATAACGATGCTACTTGAACTACTAAAATGTTCCATCGACAGAAGCAAAAAGCATTCAAAATCGAATCGAAACCAATGCCAGGGAGAGGAGTATAGTAGAGTAAAGTAAACAATGAAATCGAAAACAAAATTCAAACAAAAAAAAAAACACACAACAGGCGCCACTCGGACTTAATTAAGTCATCAACCAGAAGGCAGGCTAATTGAAGATCTGTGCCGCAATCGCAAAGATCGACCACCACCACAACCGCCACCACCACTACTACTGCCATCATCACTAGGAGCAGCAGCCTTAGCAGCATCGAGTGAGTCTTGTGCAGTTGGCCAAACAACAACATGAGCATCATGGGCTCGCATTGCCTTTGCTTTCGCCTTCGCCTTCGCTTCTGTCTCCGCTTCATTCACAGTCAAAGTAAAGCAATTCACAGGGCTTAGCTTCCAGCTTCTTCAATACTATAAGCTGATGATGATTCAGTCAGAGTATGTCCAAACAGTTGAGACCACACGCACACATAGATACACACACACATATACACATGGATACGAGTCTACAGCACGTCATCGTCATGATCTTCTCTATCGTTGCTCGTTTGGAAAAGGGCAGCCTACATACTCGTCTGTCCGCCTGTCTGACAGTCTGGCTGTTTGTCCCTTACTATGTGGATATGTTGGTAGTGGCGATTGAGCTTTAAATCCAGACAAACTCCACTGTACATGACTCATCAGCGCCAAACTGAGTGAATACCAAGAGAATTGAATGGAATGAAGAAGGGGAGGAAGTTATTTTTTTATTTTGTTGACGAACGAACTGTTTTGATTTTAGTTTTTCTGTTCAGTTCACTATACCAGAACCAGGCCAGAGAGTGATCTTATGGCTTATGTTTTGGCCATAACTGAGACGAAGCTAAGCTAAGCCAAGTCAGGGTAAATAAAATAAAATGGAAATGAAAACGATGCGCAAATCCAGCGGAACACAATGGACCACCAAGGCCGTTGCCGCCGTAGCGACTTTGGGGTGGTCTACGCGATCTTGTCGCGCATTGCTTGTCGTGGCCACTATCCAGTATCTCGTGTTGTTGTAGTTAGTTGTTGTTCTTGTTCTCAGTCTTGTAGCATTTGCTGTAAATGATCACTTGAAAGCAACAATAATCCACCTGATTATCTGTGTCGGTTTTTTACTCGTATCTCAAATTGGTTTTCTTCATTGCAGCAAGGTATTTCAAGTAGCATTGGTTTTTAGAGGATATTAATGGTTAA
Source organism: Amiota minor (assembly GCA_037043295.1). Classification (NCBI taxonomy): domain Eukaryota; kingdom Metazoa; phylum Arthropoda; class Insecta; order Diptera; family Drosophilidae; genus Amiota; species Amiota minor. Next base: position 2,986,438 of record JBAMAW010001787.1, read on the forward strand.
ACTGTTATAGGTATCACAACTTTAGAATTTATCAATGAAATTCGACAATCGTGAAATCAATGAATCCGCAATACCTTACCTTAATTTTTTGATAATTAGATCAGTATTATTGTAGGGTACTTCTAGGTCGACCAACTCTTCTTTCATTCTAGTCAATCTCGTAGTAACATTGCCATGTCATTAATCGCTTTTGCTTTCTTGGTCTGGGTTCCTTTCTCTTCTTATATTGTGTACAATATTTGCATATGAGGAGAAGATCTTTGTTCGATTCATGGTTTTGTCATATCATGATGGCATCTTTTTGTCACTCTCTCGTGTGGTGGCACGCCTGCTTCCTGTCAATTTTTTTCGCATTCTCATAAATGTCACTGTCATAACTTCGGTTTGTTTTGCCTGTGCACGTTCCACGATCCGTGATTTTGCACTGTTGGTGTTCCAACATTTAGTACTACTTAAATTTACGTATGTCTTTCGATCCATATATCGTTGGTCGTTCAATTGACAATTTTATTACTAGCCAAATTTAAAGCGCACATATGGTTTCCATTTGGCTAGAAAACTGGCAACTGCCAACTTGTGGGCGTGAAGTGACAAGTTACTTAGTGTAGATACACATACTGGAGGAGCTTATCCATTGGCATATGTAATATACAACACTTATTGTTAGTCTCGTAGTTTACATATCTATCTCTACGCATTCTCCTCTCCTCGCTTGTCCTTCAACTAGACTATTTTTTGCGATGGCCTACATAATGATAGACCTTAGTATGCATTCTAGTACTTGTTAAGTTATGCACCCTACTCGCTCGCATAAACCTTAAACGCCGATAGGCAACTGTGTGTCCAGTGTGTCCAGTGTGTTCCCGTCTTGTAAACATCTTGAGTTGTTGATCGCTGGATTGGATAGAAGTGGAAGTGGGGTCTTGAACAATTTGCATTCGCTTGAAATGCTGCTGCAGCTGAAATGGCCACTGAGCAATTGGGAATTGTTTGGAATGCGACGCGCATATAATTAAACGTTCCTTTAATGTTCTTCGAGCGTAAAATTTTTTGCAAAGAGGGCTTTGTTCGCTCTCTTCGTGAACTCTCTTATGTTGGCATACTCCAAGGCACTGCTGTTGCTGTTGTTGTCGGAGTTTCTGTTGCTTCCGCTTGGGTGGTCGCGTTGTCAAAATGTGTGGTCTTTATTAATAACAACAAACGACAGACAGACAGTCAGACAAACAGACAGACATGAAGAATGAGCGCAAGTGAGGAGTCTCAGTGTTCCAGGCTCCCGCTCCCGGCGTATCAATGCCAATGTGTAGTTGGAGAGAAGAATGCCTATACTCCGGAAGGGTGTCGTCGTCATCGTCGACTTCGTCAAAGTTTTCGTCTCCCTTTTTGTATACAAGAAAACGGATGTGGTGCCACCTTGTTGCGTCTCGCCCAGCATTGCTTCTGGTGGATCATCATCAGCAGCAGCAGCAACAGCAGCAACAACAGCGGTTGCATTCGACGATGATGTTAACTCTCATGTCTCATCGAACATGTTTGCTGTTTGTTATTGTTGCAGGTTTGACGCCATTTGTCTGGTTGAATTGAGCGCCCTTATGCCTTAGACTTATCCTCTTGGTTCTGGGTTCCCCTCGATTTCGACCCACTAAAAGTTGCTTGCTTAGCTGCTTGGAGTCAAAGTTTGTTGGCGACTTGTGCGCGGCATTTTCGCCTTTGATTTTTTCCGCTCAAATGGGCAGAAGCTGCAAATTAAAACATTTTTTGCTGTGTTGTCTTTCTTGTTGTTGTTGTTGCTGCTGCTGTTGTTGTATGTTTATTCTTTGTTTGCTTTGTTGATGATGATCATTTCGTATTAAGTTTAATTTAAGTCGAAATTAGTTTGTTAATGAACTCATCAAGATCTGCTTTTGACTTTTGTGACTATCACTGGATCAGTTGTATTCGGTTCGGTTTGGTATGATTTGGTTCCTCTTCAACTACTACAAATTTTTGCTACTTGTGCCTGGCACTTTTGGTGTTGGTCAGATACTTGTTCTTGTTTATTTCTTGCTTAGAATACTTGTGTGTTGTGTGAAGCGAGAATCTGTGAAGTGAGCAATGTAGTTCTAGTACTTACCAACCGGCGGTCCGACCGACAGAGCATGTTTCTAAGATTGATGTGGCATGCTCTTTTTTGTCTCCTAGTGAGTAATGTTTTCATCATAATTGTGGCTTATCTTTGAACAAGAAACAAACTGAAAAACATATAAAAACCATGTCAGGCAGCACGCCATGCAACAACGCAATTCAAATTGAAGACATCTTCTGTTTCATGGATATGAGTTTGGGGTATGGGAATGGAGTAGTTAGATACTCGTACACTGATGTATGGTATGTTGTGTTGTGTCTATGTGTGTTTGTAATGATGGTGCGGTGTTCAAAGTCAAGCGAACAGCGTCAAAGACTTGAAACCAAATGTTAATGAGTTAATTAACGAACGCAAAAACGCTGCTGTGGGTCTACAAAAACAACAGCAAAACCATAAGAGTTTGGTAGAAAAAAGAACACGAACAGTAACGACAACACAACATCAGAACTGAACAGAGAGGAAGGAAAAACCAAAATGATTTCAACTGCCCATGTGATGTGGTAGCAGGGAACACTTTAGTTAGAAATGAGAGAGAGGTACGAGTATAAGAAGAATGGAACGAAGGAGCTGTAGGAATGCCGAGAAAGAAAGGGCGGCTGTTGTCTAAGTGAGACATATTCAATGGCAACAGCACAAAAACCGCTGTAGAAACAACAACAACAGGCAAGTGTCGCCGCCGCCGTCTACATTGTCATCATTGCACCCCTCTTACGTTGCATCAGCACGCGTCCGAGTAATTAAGCCAAAAAAGATGAGACATCTTTTGACTTCAGATACAACTAAACATCTACTAGGTACTACATGAATAGCAGTAGTATTAGTAGTTGTAGATGGGTATATACTCTCATGTATTTCGATAACTTATCGCACATGTTCATCTTGTCGTTGAACGCTAAAGAATTATTATTGTATGATGATGTTGAAGCTGATTATGATGACGATAATAGGTATGATCAACAGGAAACAAGACTATAACAATAAAGTTAACCAATAACAGAATAAGCAAAAGAGTTTCGAAAAATATAATATATTTTTTTAGTGGGTAAAAGTGGATTACTATATTATAGAAAATTGGACTTGCTCATTACGCATTTTAAACACATTTGTAAGATTCGATCAATAAGTATAGTCTACTTGAGTTCTATTATTAAATCAATTCAATTTATTATCTTGTTCTAAGCAAACTGCAAACCACGATATATAAACAAACTCCTTGTTTGAAATCAGAAAAGAATGGGTATTACCGTCGTATAATGTTTTTAAATGGAAGTCATTATTCCTCCAACTTTAATATGTTTTGTACTTCTGAGTTCAAACCTGAGGCAATAAATCCTGCAATGGTTATTTTCGCACTCATTCTTCTCATTTTTGAAGCGAAGGGGAGTACATACAAAATATATAAAAATGAAATGTGACGAAAATCAAAATTTGACGATGTCATTATTATATTGGAGCGATTTAGGCAAATACAATTGAAATGTCTCCGTAGTGACAAGAGAGTAGGACTGGCAAACCGAGGGCGTGGTGTTCGAGTCCTGCACTGGGAATATTTTTTTTACTATCGTCACATATCATTTTAATATTTTTCGGGTTTACTCACCTTCGCTAAAGAAGTTTCTCTTCCATACTGTGCTTATGAGGGTGAAGCACACTACTTAAATTTTTTTATTTTTTCCTTAATTCCAATATTGAATTCTCAATTTGACTCCACTCCAAATTAGTACAACGCATCCGTCATGATATGAATGAATGTTAAAAGTGTGTGAATTAAACTGAAAAATATTTTCACTCACTCAGTCAGTTCCTGTAGTGCCACAGTTCGACTCACTTACAATAAATCGAGTTAATGCAAGACGATTTTATGCTTTTTAATGAACTTGCTACATTTGTGGCGCTTACTTGGCATGTTATTGCCACCAATCTGTCCCACATATCCCCCGCGGATCGACGTACTCGTATAGAGTTTTTCACATTTCTCATGCAGCACATGCAGTCGAACAAAACAAATTTACCTGCATGCCACAATTCAAGAAATTATTTAGCACAAACACACAGATACACAGATACAGGCACTCAGGTGTATCTTTCTTATTCCCTAGCTTTACAAATACCTATAAATCGATACCTATGTGTATCTGAGTATCTGAGTAACTCGTTGTTTTTCGCTTTAATTGCGTGCATAAATATGTTGGCTACTTGTTATTTTGTATTGTATTTTGTGTTACATTACATTTTCGTATTGGATTCATTGTCAGTTGCTGTCTTGGAAAGTGTATCAATCAATACGAGTATACGCCCAATGCCCCTCAGATATCTGAGTGTTCCGCACCTGCACTTGAAGTTGCTTTGACAATGAATTACAACAAGTGCTCAATGTCTGTTCGAGGCAACTTTGTCGCAATTAATATTCTGTACAGTATGTCTAGTATCTTATTGTAGTATTTGTTTCTACCTTTATCACACCACCACCACCACCACCATTACCACCAACAGTTCGACCAGCATCACACCATCCACTCCGGTTCGCCCTTATCCATAACATGATTTCAATGATACTTTTATGCTACAAAGTATTGTGCATTGGGTGACAATTTTATTTGATGCTTGATGCTTGATTGCGTTGTTGTTATTGTTGTTCCAGAGTCATGTAAACAAGTGAATACAGTTTTCATTGTTACAACAAATGTTATTTGTAACTAATGTATATCATTAAACAATACTAGTTGCTTGGTCCATGAGAGTTTGCCATTCAGCAATTGCTTTTGCTACTGACTTTGTAATTGAAATGTAAATTTTATTTATAAAAAATGTGATGGGCAATTTGTATTCTCATATAATAATTCTTTTAATTGAAATGATATACATGCATACGATTTATTACACACTTGCACTTGGTATATTTAAAGCTCAGAGGTTGTGTGTTAAGTCATTTACATGTAGATGAATCCAATCCACAGTGGTTCACTAAAATATTTATTACACTACAAAGTTTTATGCTCTAGGTACTAGGTACTTTCGATACACAGAATCACCGTTTATCATCAAGCAGGCACCTCCAATAAATGCTAATTTTAAGGATGAAAACCATTTAAAAATACTAAAATTGGCACCTTTTAAAAAGTCTAGGATTCGTCACATACTGAATGAAGGCTATACGAGTATGTATCAGTTGGCACTTAGTAAACAATGAAATTGTTTGTATTTTTAACCTTTAATCAAATTTAATTGTAAACAATAAATCTAAAGATGATTAAGTCGATGATAATTAAATTTTTAAACACTCAACTCTGCTTCAATTTGAACAAATTAATTTCGTTTAATTTTAATCGTCATTCAAGTCTGATGTCTGATGACAGACAGGGGCAGGGAGTAAACGATACAAGCGACACTGACAAATTTTAATGAAGAATATCAACAAATAGGGTTGCAATGATTTGGCAATAAAAAACTGGCGGGTTGCTCTTTGTTGGCAGTGATGTTCGTATTGCAAGAAACCAACTAAACGAAATACAATTTAATTTTACGTTTCAAAATAAAAACGAAAATAAAAAAAAAAAATGCGAGTGCGAGTACGAATAAATGTTATTTTGTGCTTAAATTCGTAACTGATGACGTGATGGCAGTGAGTGTTTTTGTGCTGAACAATTGAATTGATTTGGATTGGATTGGGTTGGCAAAGGGAGATGGGTTAGGTTGGGTAGTAGGTGATGTATGAAAGCGTGACAGAGCATTACGAATGGCGCAGGCGAAGCATAGCCCAGCAACAGAAAGATACCAAGAGAGATGGGTTTGCACTTGATTAAACGTAAAGTGATACCAGCAATAAAAATCAACAACAACAACAACAACAACATAATGATGATGTGGATGATGATGCTGCTGATGTTGTTGCTGATGAAAAAAGACCTGTCAATTGAAAGGGAATTAAAAAAAAAAAAGAATTTAATTAATTTTAAACGCAATCATCAAGCAACTTTTCACTTGACATGCGAAGGGTTGAAGAGGAAGTGTTTATTGTTACACACACCAGTGCTGCTGATGATAAGCTTCCATCACTGACTGAGATCACAAATCAATGCTAATTGATAACAGAAATGAAAAATTATCTATTCATCACCTAAATTCAGTTTCTATCAGTGGCGAACTAAGACAGTCCTTTGATGGGTCTGGCGCGGCAAAACTGAATGAAGCACCAAGCACCATGAACTGAACTTAAGCCAAAACAAAATAATATAATTCAATAGTAAGTTTTGTTCAGAATCTGTTCATCTTGACTTTAGATGCAAAGTTTCCAGGCTCTCGTCTCTAGATTAGTCGTCCCCTAGCCTTATATTTGGATGTGTTTACTAAGAGTTTTGCAGACCCTTTTGCACCGTCACTGGTTTTCTAATATTATAATACTAAAGTAAAAAAAAATGAAAATCAGTTACTCTTGTTCAATCCCCAAGTGAACATTTAACCGATGTCACTTAATCGAAAAACATCATAAAACATATTTAAAATTCAATGAACGTTGACAATGAATAAAATCTAATATCTACACTGAGGGTGGATGAATGCGTGTAATATTAACTGACTGCGTGTCCAATAAAAACGCCCCCTGTCGATGTCATGTTCAAATGGGATTATAACGGAGCTTATCTTGTCGACACACTCGCTTCGGACGATTAAAGGGCCCGTGTCCGTGTCCGCATTCACATTCAGATTCACATTCGCATGATTCTCTCTTGGGGGATGGCAAGGCAATTTGTTTATTTAGGCTGCGCTCTTTTAGCTATTAAATATTATTATGTACTTTTATTGTTGTTTACAATGACAATAATGATGATGATGATGATGATGATGATGATGATGATGATGATGATGATGGTGATGGTGATGATGACTGTGATGACATGCCACTTGTTGGGGTAATGGTTGCTTGCTACTGTTGAGTTGAGTGGGTGGTTGGTTGATTGTTTGTTTGGTGGTGTCATTTGTTTGTTCCTATGATTAGCATGGAAAATTTGTTATTGTTTTTATTTTGTAGTCTACTTCAATCCAAATGAATGAAACCAAATGAAATTTTGTGGTTGTTAATTTTGTATTCCCATTTATGGTTTATTAACACACGCAGAGCGCCATTTTGGGATTATATAATCACTTAAATGGGCGTTGCCAACCGTAGTAATATTGTTGTTATATTGTATCTTTAATCATGCAATTCAACTTACTTATGAAGATACAAACCGAGAAAATGGGGGAAAAAAATGGTTAACGCGAATATAATCAACTTGTGGCTAATAACTCATTTAAAAGCTCACCTCAATTGCAACTCAATTGCTAAATATGGTTTTTAAATTGTTGTTCTTGTTGTTGTTATTGTTGTTGTTGTTGTTGTTCTCGTCATTGTAATTGACATAGTTGTTGTTGTTGTTGTTGTTGTTGTACGGACGTGTATGTTGTTTGTATCACGACAGCCCCCAAGAGCAAAATAACTTAATTTCATAAATGGCCAAAGCCACAAACTAAACCGATGGCAACAATAACAGTCTTGGCCAACTCACTAACTTAAACTGTATGTATGCATTGATTGACTACCTGACTTAGTGACTTACAGATTGACTGACAGTCAGACTGAATAAGTGACTGACGAATGCGGCTGATGAATAGATAGATAGATGGATGCTTGCTTGGATGGATAGTAGTTGGAAAGTTAGATTGCAGCATTGCTTTTGGCTGCTTCTGTCTTGTCTCCCGTTATTGCTCACAAATATTTACAAGTTGAATTTCCTAGTAGAACAGCAGATCCATTCAACCTCCTATGTATGTGTGTATGTATGTATGCATCAGAGTGGTAAGTGTGCTGTATAATCATCAGACTGGAAGTGTTTTGGTCAAACGGCATTGTAATTATGCAAAATAACCTAGCTAAAGCCTACAGAAACATGTACCACTAGAGTTAGTCGTTAGAATAGGTGGCGTGGCGCCTATTGTCAGTTGCTCAAAAAAGAAAACCAAATGTTGTAAGTCCAAGAGAATAAACCAGAAGTCTAGTCTCACCAAAGCATAGCTACACTTCACACAAATATTTTTTAGGGAACATATTAAAATATAAAATTCCAGTGTACAAAATTTTGTGACTCTTAGTCTCCTAAACGGCTAGACCAATTTTGATAATTTTTTTTTTTCTATTTTGCTTATGGGGTCATCAAGATGGTTTTATGCTTCAGTTGGATCCGTTGGGTGGAGCTATTGTCGATATACAGACACTTTTTTGCCAAATTTTTAACATTTTTTTATCTAGCGCACACTATACTAAGCCGATTTTAATATTTTTGTTTTTTTTTTTAATTACAAATGAATGCTAATGAAAAGAGTTACATACTAATTTTTTTCGATTTTCAACTTTTAATGTAATATTTTTAGGTATTAAGTTTTTTAAAAGTCACTGCAAAGCCAAGCATAATGCTTTTCATATTTTGGTTGTTGTTATTGATGTATTTTTCCTCTCTCAGTAAGCACTTTTTGCTCTCTTCGTTTTTGTATTTTATGTTCATTTAAAGTGGGACAAGAAAGAGGAAGACAGTGTGTTTCGTTTTTTGAGGCTATTGATAAATTTTTGTTTGTTGATAAGGGAAGTGGGGTATGTATAGTTCGGCCGATTTTGTTTTCTCTTCCTCTTTCGCGTATTTAAGTATTGCAAACATATTTCGAATACCAAGCGTACGAAGTCGCGGTCACAGCTAGTTTATTTTAAAATTATAGGTTACTACTACGGAACACATTCACAATATTATTTTATCCCATAAGTAAATACAATAACTTTATTTCAAAAACAGATAGATTGACTTATTTATATGCTCAAAGGGTTTTTCATGCTATGTTACAAACATCAAATTAATGTGATATTTCATCTTTCAATAGGGTGAAGTGCATAACAAGAGACATGTTAAAACGAGTATAATTTTGACGTGTAACGAAATTGCTTCTAGTCACACTCGACTCGACTCGACTCAACTTGACTTGTCTTGCTTTGGCCTGGAAAGTTGCTATGCAACTCTCATATGACATTTTCATTTGGTGGCTAATTGGTGTTATGACTTATTCTCGGCAATTACAAAGTAAGTGATTATAGTCTATGAACGAATGCAATTTATGGTAATTGGTCTTTGATTGGCGAAAAAAAATATGAAATTTCATCAAATGAATTCATATTATCATACATAAGAGTATTTTAAATAAAAGTCGATTTTCAATGGTCAATTGATTGAAGAAATCATCATAGTTTTTCGAGAGAAAGGAAATTGTTGTTCATCAGGTTTCTTCTGACAACTTTCTCATTGATTTATTTAAACATACATGAGATCCAAGATCCTATAGTTCTCTCGAGATGTATCCGATTCATATTGAATCGTTTCATTGACAAAATACCAATTTCTTTGCTTACATTGTTAAAAAATATAAAAGAGCTTCAAATGGATAACAATCCATTGAAAACTGAACAAAATACGAGTATTGTTTTTACATGAAACTTGAGAAGAACTTCAGTCAATATGAATCTATATAACTCTGCTTTATACTTCGATATGATACTTTATTTTAAAATTATAGGTTACTACTACGGAACACATTCACAATATTATTTTATCCCATAAGTAAATACAATAATTTTATTTCAAAAACAGATAGATTGACTTATTTATATGCTCAAAGGGTTTTTCATGCTTTGTTACAAACATCAAATTAATGTGATATTTCATCTTTCAATAGGGTGAAGTGCATAACAAGAGACATGTTAAAACGAGTATAATTTTGACGTGTAACGAAATTGCTTCTAGTCACACTCGACTCGACTCGACTCAACTTGACTTGTCTTGCTTTGGCCTGGAAAGTTGCTATGCAACTCTCATATGACATTTTCATTTGGTGGCTAATTGGTGTTATGACTTATTCTCGGTAATTACAAAGTAAGTGATTATAGTCTATGAACGAATGCAATTTATGGTAATTAGTCTTTGATTGGCGAAAAAAAATATGAAATTTCATCAAATGAATTCATATTATCATACATAAGAGTATTTTAAATAAAAGTCGATTTTCAATGGTCAATTGATTGAAGAAATCATCATAGTTTTTCGAGAGAAAGGAAATTGTTGTTCATCAGGTTTCTTCTGACAACTTTCTCATTGATTTATTTAAACATACATGAGATCCAAGATCCTATAGTTCTCTCGAGATGTATTCGATTCATATTGAATCGTTTCATTGACAAAATACCAATTTCTTTGCTGACATTGTTAAAAATATAAAGGAGCTTCAAATGGATAACAATCCATTGAAAACTGAACAAAATACGAGTATTGTTTTTACATGAAACTTGAGAAGAACTTCAGTCAATATGAATATATATAACTCTGCTTTATACTTCGATATGATACTCTCAATGCAACAAGATAACAATAATATCCTCTACTGTTGTTGTTGTTGTTGTTGTTGAATGGAAAAAAAGTATGGAAGCTGTCAACTCGAGTTGAATTTAATTAAATCCTTCATGTCGGTATGTCTGTTAAAAATAGACAAATGACAGTTTTTTGCATTGTAGACAAACGGGCAAAAAATCAAATGGTTACCCATAGATACACACATACACTCGCATATGAACTTGAGCAAATACATACATACATATATGGTAAGTGGGTGTGCAATAATACCAGACAAAAAAAAAAAAGCGACATCGCAATGCGTAAAGCTTCAAAAGCAAACAAACAAAAGCGACAGTAAAAAAGGTTGAAAAATGAACAGAACCTACAAGATACGAGTACGAGAAAGAATTGCAGTTAAAATTAGTGCAGAGATTACCTTTTTAGTTGGAGCCTCTTGTTGGCCAATGTCGATCGCATGGAGTCGTCACTAATTACTTAATTTAAAAGCATTAATATTCCTTTGGAGTAAAAAGTGCTCAAGACAAGTTGGGCAAAAACAAAAACTTGAAATTAAACAAAAATGTTTAGTTTGTAATTAAAAGTCAAGACAGTTAATGTCAAGTCAGAAAGTACAAGAAGAAGAATGACAAAAAGGTGGTGGTGATGATACTCGTACTTATGGAGATGGCTATACTGGTAGAGGTGGAGGTGGTGATAGGAAAGAATATATTGCCCCAGCGTGGGAATTTTAACAAAATGTTGTGTTGACATTGGCAGTTGATTTTCCAATGGGTTTCAATTGGAATGGCAGCAAATTAAACCAAAAGTTTCAACAGAATAATGGAGAGTGATGAGCGAATGTTGAGAGTGTGGGCGAATGTGAATAATTTGTAAAGAAAATGAAAAATCAATAGTCAATTGAGACTTCATTAATGACCTTAATTTAAAGCAACTTATACTCTTACGTCACTAATTCTATTCCTATTCCCATAGTTAATGTTCAATCGAATCATTTATTTATTTATGAGGCAAAATTTTGATGAAATTTCCATTTTCATTTCATCAAAGCTTCGTCATCGTCATAAAAGATTTGATAACTTAATTAACTTAACTCAATGCTCAACGCTTAGAACTCGTTCGTTCATAATCAAATCAAAGCGCAAAAGCGACGACAAAATCAAAAGATTGATTCTCTCATGACCATCAATGTTGCATGCATGATTCTTTCAATAACTTAACATAGCCACATTTGTTTGTTTGTTTGTTAGTTCGTTTATTGTTGTAGTTCTGCTTTGTTGTTGCTGTGTTTCATGTTTAGTTTATTTGTGTTTCATGGCCTTAATTTGGGCTATGAATGCGGTAGGTAGGTAGATAGGTAGATCGGTCAATCGGTCGGTCGGTTAACCAAATTAAAAGCGATCTCGCATCTTTTTATCGATAATTTATCAAAAACCAAAACCCAGTGGCGAATATTTAAACATCGAATCGATCGAACATCCCATACCATACCTTACCATAGCATTCGATCATTCAAGCTACAGCTTAGTCAGTCATACATTCCATCAAGAAGACAGTCTGAGCCGAGTAATACAGCGCAGATCGATGCGAATCGGCATATGGCAACGTGTGTGGTCCAGAGACAGAATTGTTGACTTGCTTTGATTTCTCATATCTTCTGAGCGCCAGCAAAAAAAAAAAAAAAAAAAATTAAGAGCTTTCAATATTAGCATAAAAAGAGAGCAAGAACATGTGATTAAAACAAAACAAACAAGAGATATGAGAATAACAAAGATATGAAGATAGAGAGAGGGAGATCTTTCTTGAGTAACAATTGAAAGTTCAATGAAGGTGACTTAGTGATGTTCTTGTGTTTTTCACTAAGAAACTGTTCTTTCAAAGAAGGGAAGGCTACGAAAGCTTGGACCAGGGATTAGTACGACTAGAGTAGAGTAGATTCAAGAGAAACCAAATTTCAAGGCTCAGAGCAGCAGCAACAGCAGCAGCACAGGTGGTCAACTTGGGCGGTTTAATGATATTTAAAACAATCTGTTATGCTATTCAATTACTTGCAAGGCACGACATCATCGCACATCTATCTCAAAATCAGGGCTACGCTCTTCACTGAGCTCACTTAGTTGTGTGAACTTAATTTCTTCCTCTATAGATATTCATTGCAGACAAAAATATCTTAGAAGCCCTCGTCGGGATTCGCCCATGCGCATATAAACTCAGTCAAGCAGTCAGCCAGCCATCAATTGTTTATTAAGACATTTTAAAGTTTTAGCTTGAGTACGCTACTCATTAAAAGTAGATCATATCATATCATTTTAGAAATTTTACTTACCCTACTTACTAGTAGGAACAAACTTCAGCTACATTAGCTTCTACTGTTTGGTGTAGGCGGTGTCCACATTTATACGACAATAATGAATTAAAATTTTCGGATCAAAACTTTAGTACTTAAGTTCTTTACTTATAAACACTATAAGTAAGATGCTGTGTAAGTAGATTGTAGCGTATGTGATGGGCGCTGGCTTAAAGTCTTTGTGAGTTTAACCGACTGAACCGACGATTGTTGTATGTAGCACCAACTGTCAGATAGACAGACTGACTGGATGACTGTCTGACTGAGTCTCACTCACTTTGTCTCTGGGCTCTCTCTATACCGACGACGACTTTGACTTTAGTTTCGCCTTCGACTCACCGCTTGTGCGTCATAAGCGCCCCAAGCATCAAACTCTTCTATAGTCCAGACAGTGTATGCTGTCTCCGTTGGGCAAGAGAAGGGCGCCTACAACTTAAAGCTTCATACTCATTCGTTCTTGTACTGAGCTGCCACAGCTTGGTCTTGAATGGTTCCATACTAACATATGTATTGTGCTTTAGTGCGCCTAAAGTAACTTAACTTCATTATTTGCTTTGTTATCGTCATCCCAAATGTGATGATGATGATGATAATGATGATGATGATGATCTGCGTCGTCAGTTTTTCATCATCGGTGGTCTGATGTTCCAAGTGTTTTGCATCTTTTGATCTGTGGAAGATTGATGTTAATATTGGAGCGCATGGTGTGAACATTCTTATTTCGCATATTTGTATCTTTTGCCTCAGTTTATCTTATCCGTATCTCTTTCCATTTCTTTTACGATATTTATCATCTGCATACTTCATAATTATTAATAAAGTCGATGATAATGATGAGAACGATGATGATGCCGATGCTGTTGATGATGATTGTTGTTATTATGATAATTTTTATTTGTTTTTGCTTTTAGTTATGAGTTTGTTGTGAGGCTGTAAATGCTGCCGCACACGTTGAGCGACTGCTTGAGTGAGTGAGTGAGTGAGTGAATTTGTGAGCGAGATTGGCTCATTCTTTTCTTAATTGCGTGCGTGTGTTTGTGTTTGAGTTTGTAATTAAAATGTACGCCAACCTAGCTTTAAGAATGTGAGCGATCAATTGAGCGACCGACACAGCGACCTACCAACATTTCATTCACCAACAACATAAATGAGCCACTAATAGAGCCATAAACTTAGCGTTTATTGATCTACAAATTATTTCGACCTGCCGCCGAGGTTGTCTGCTGCATGTTTTGTTTTATTTCGCTTACTTTGCTTTGCTTTCGATTTGAATTTGGTCTGCATATGTATGTATGTACAACTGTAAGAGAAGATCTTTGTATCTTCTTGGTCAAGAATAAGGCTTAAGGGGCGCTCATCTGCAATCTTAAATATTCATTAGTTCAAACGGTTTTTGATTTAATTTCTTTGCCCCCTTTTCTTTTCATTGGTTTCTTTTTGAATTTGGATATTATGCTGTCCACTGTCCATCTCTCCATTTGTCTGTCTATCTCTCTGTTTCTGTGTCTGTTGGTTTGTCTGTCTGGCTACCACATTTCGACAGGGTGGTCCAGCGCCACTTGCACACTTTGATGTTTTCATTAAGAGAAAGTTATAGCTATGTAGATTTGTGTACGTACACCGTGAGTATAGATAAACAGATTTAATTATTTTATTATGCAAGATGGGGGCAAAATTACAATAAATATACAAAGTAATTATTAGAATCATGATGATTATGATTATCATTATTATCAATATTGAATCATTGAAATCAACGCTGATGATGATGGGTGATGATGCCGGATTACGGTAATTGAGAAACCCTAAAAGTGGCAAAGCAAAGCCGCATACGCAAATTTAGTCGAAATAATCACGGAAGCGTGAAATTTTCACACCTCAAATGCAAATTGCAATGAGTACAGAGAGACAACGAACGAATCTATTAACATCGAATAACATTTACATACATACGATATATACATACATATGACTGCTGCAGCTACAACGAAATGATTGTCACAGATTAATACAAAGATACAGATACAAGATACAAGATACAGTAAATGCGTGTCGCTTCGTATCAGTATCAATGTCGTCATCTCATGTGTAATCGTATCGAATCAAATCAATGTGAGTTGAGTGAGAGAATGATCTGATCTCGACAAAGTAGAGGGTTTGTCCTTCTCCTAGAAGTATCTGCCACCACCACCTGTTTGACTATGTAAAGTGTGCATCTTGTGGAAGATTTGATGGGGTAAGTGTGCTATTGTTCGCATTCGTATTGATTACATTGATTCATTTAATAAAATTGTTTGCTAATATCGGCGTAAAATGTGGTTTTTAATACATAACATAAAAATCATTCATCGTTCATGTACACATTTACCATTACCAGTTCCATTAAAGCGAATCATTTCTATCTACAATGCGAGTCTGTCTGTCAATGTCTCAGTGCGTTGCGTTGATATCTTTTGCAAATAAGAAACCACAGAATTGACACCAACCAAGGCGTGAATGCGAAATACCAACCAACTGCGTATTTGCCTATTGACGAGGTTATCGCCTCAATTTATTGAAAAACAATGGGAGACTTTGAAGTGTAAAAGAATTGAAGGCAATCGACGACCACCGTAGATGCTCGTATCTGAGGAGTATCCAATTAGTATGTACGAAAGTATCTCTGCAAATCATGCTGTGAAGATGCTAAACATGTGTGTAAAGTTCAATTGAGTTTAATAGGAAAGGTACATTCAACACTCTCTAAGTGAGCTCAAGCTAATTGTATTTAAAGAATAAAAAAATATTTATGAAATTATAATTTTTTGCCAATGAAAATATAATCATTAAATAATCCAATTAATTAGAATTTTATGATCTTTAATCTCTTTGACTGTTTAACAAAATTATTAAAATTTAATGATTATATAAAATTTCATGGTTCAGTAAATTTCCTATCAACAAAGTTCGTTGAAGTAATAAAAGAAATTTATTGTTTATGTTAATTTAAATTATCGTGATTGAGACTCTCACAGCACTTTGACAGCGAACAAAGCGGCGCTTGATCAAAGAATTTAATACTCTAGTAGAAACCATAGACTAGCAAACTATGGGAATACAGACAGCAACGACAATGACGATGACGATGACGATGACGACGACGACGACGACGACAACATAATCATCAACACCGTTTTAGTCATAATTATGCAAAGGAGCGAACGTGTCACTGATTAAGCTTACGGCAAAATAGGGGCAAAAGTACAAGCAAAAGTTGCAGAAGCGATTGAAGTCAATTGAAATTGTCGCCATGATAAAGCAATTAAAAGCAAACAACATTAAGTCTTTTTCACACACAAGTAGATTCACAGATTCAAGTATATGTACATTTATATCTGCCATATACTTGCACACACACACACACATATATATATATATATAATATGTTGGCAATGTCTTCAAAGTCAAATGATACGTCAACTGCGACAATTATGCGAAGGAATGCCGCTTTGCCTTCTTAGAGTTGCGTTTAAGCGCGAATTGCATTTGTTTGTGTATATTGTGGTGGTTTTTCTTTTTGTTTTTTTATTTAGAAATAAATAACTAAGTTTGTAGGATTTTGATTTTGATTTTGATTTTGCCAAGATTGAGTGAGCTCAGTCAGTAGTAGTACGACTCAGTCTGTCGCTGCTGCAGCAATCAATAAAATCAGTGTTCGTTGTAGTTGTTGCTGCTACTCGACTGAGCGAGCGCATTTCGAAATGTCAATTAAACATTGGTGCCGCTGCGATACTTACCACCTCCTCCACCTCCACCTCCAACTCCACGTCCACCGCCATTAATATTAGTACACTACAATGACAATGAGCGTTCGTTCAGCTACTTTATCAAACTTACATTACGACAATTCGCAACATAAGAAACAACGACAACAGCAACGAGTGTCAATCATTTCAATTAACGTGCGATCAATTGATCGTAATGTCAATCTTCATCTTCTTGTCAGCAGTAAACTGTCGAACAACTCTGAAGAAAGATGTCGTTGATATTCAAACAGTCAGCCGTCGATCGTTCCAACCAACTATCCACCGATCCATCCATCCATCTATCTATCTATCCATCGATCGATCCAACCAACCAACCATTTATTGTTTCATACTTATAGTCGTACTTATGCACTCCTCAGCGTAGTCAGGGTAGTAGTCGTAGCCGCTCCGACCGACATTCAGATAGTCAGTCAGTTAGACATCATCGATTCCAACCATCTGTACACAATTTGCGTGCCTAACGACGACAATTCTATTTTATGCCAGACGCGCCTGCGCAATTTCGCTCGTGGGAGTTGTTTTTATTGTCATTGTTGTTGTTTGTATCTTTTTATGTCTGATTAGCTCAGCGCTTGTCAAATTCATAGTCAAATCAAATTGGAAAAATGCTTTCCTTTTACATAGGGTAAAGAAAGAAAGATCCCAAAATATACACACCCAAAAATGATGTCCCCATGAAAATGCAATTTAATACCCTACAAATCATAAAAACAATTATGTGTATATCCTGAGATTATTTTAATTTCGTATAGATGTGAAATTGAAGAGATCCAATTGTAAAACTATGTAGTGTTTTGATTCCGATAACAGAGAAACAGAGAAAGGGAGCGAATTTATGGGATGATTATTTTTGGAGACCCTTTAAATCTTTGATAGAGTCATAGTTATGTGTACGGTATCTAATTGTGTATCTCTATCATTTTATTATTATTATTATGAGATTCATATTTAGATTGCCATCATTTTACTAATTATAACAAATGGATAATGTATACGCCCCATATATCAATCATGTTACTCTTAATTGATTCGCACCCAAATATGCATAATTAAACTAAGTCTGTTAGAGTAAAATGTAACGCTATCTTTCAATGGTTTCTCTGAATTAAATTAATTGTATTCATTCGGCATCAAGTTTTAATTGTTTTCCTCACTTACATAAGGATTGCAATTCCTGATTGGTAACATTCTCGTCTTCTTAATGCTTAGTCCCCTGTGACAATATCTACCACAACAATGATGACAATGATGCTGATGATGATGATGATGATAGTCATGATACACAAAATAAGGTAAAGCAAACTAAAGATTCAATACAACTGAACTGAACTGAAGTTGGTCTTTGGATGTGACTGTGACTGCGACTGCAGCGCTGCATGTGTGGGGTCCGTTAGTTTGAGATCTTCATAAGACCAAAACTTGAATGGGGGTTTTTGTTTTTTTTTTTTTGTTTGTTGTTCTGAACTGACTTGGACACTAACTACATTTTTCGTTTTTATTTTGTTTATGGACCTGGTTTGAATTGCGTGAGTTATGTGTGCTTGAGTTTGTGTTGATGCTTGAGCCTTGGTCTTTTCTTGTTGCATAACTTTTGAGTCGCTTACTTTAGTAACATTTCTGCAAGTATCTTAAGACAATTGGTGGCATTTAAATTTGGATATTATAAAAATACAATAATGAGAAGGATAAAAATTATATAAATAATTAAAATAATTAAGACACATTTAGGCTTGATTCTTCCTTCAATTAAGAGACCGCACTTTGGATTTGAATCATATCAAGTTCATGTTCATTCATGGTTTCAAAGTTTGCGAGATGAGAGATGAGTGTGGGGCAAAAAAAAAAAAAAAAAGAAGGTAACTCATTCAGACAATCTCAATCACGCGCTTACTAACTTTTTTACTTTGGGTTCAGTTTCCTTTTAGGTTTCTTTTGTATTTTTTTTTTTTTATTTTTTTTATATTTAAACTTAATTTGTGTGGCAACATTTGTTGATGTTGATGTTGATGTTGATGTTGTTGAAGTTGTTGCTGTTCTTGGCATTTGCAACTCATGTTAAGCATAAATAAAACAAATACGGTTTTTTCTTTGCTTAGTTGTTCTCATGTTTTTTGTTGTTGTTGCAGACATGTGTTGTATTGCAGATACACTCATATATGTAGTAAGTGTAATGTAGTGAAGTGAAGTAGTGTATCTGCTGCTGCTGCTGTTGTTGTTGTTGTTGTTGCAACTTACCAAGTTCGGTCATTTCGATCAACAGCAAACAACTTGATGAAGACATCGAGAACTTCCCAGTACGTTTTTGTTTCTTATTTTAGTTGTTGTCATGTTCTGCCACATTTTCTTTACTTTTTTATCTCTTGTATTTATTTTTTGTGTTTTGTGTTCGTTTTGTTTATTTGACAATTTATGTGAATTTACGTTACGAACTACGTTTGTCCTTCTGGTCTGTCTTCATTTTCTTTGTTCACTTTTTCTTTTTTTTTTTTGTTTTTTTGTTTTTTGCTATTTTGTTTATTTTAATTAACTTTGGTGCAGTAAAATCTGTCAGGGACTTTGAAGACTTTAAAAATTCACTAAACAACAAACTAAATAATGTAATTAAAAATTTTATTAGTCGCATAAAGAAATCTATCCATTAGCGCAATAAATCACAATGGTCCAATGAAAATACAATATATAAAAACAAAAAAAGATTTCGGACAAACATTGTTGCACTTTTAGGACGAACATCGTGTATGTTGCTTGGCAAAAAAACCCTTATCCTTATTTAATGTCCGAGACACTTTGGTATGCCAATTCTCGATGCCTTCCTTTTTATAATTTTTTTTTTTTTTTTAGAGTCTTCATGGGTGGGTGGCAACTTAAAATGCGCTGATTCATTGTTGCTCAAACTTATGGCGCTTGCAAAGGCAACAACCCGCTTAAGTGTGAACTTTTGAGGATAACTGTCCATCTGCCTGTCTGTCTGTCTATCTATCTGACAGGTTCAAGGTCTTATGGTACATATTATATTTCAAAGATTTTGTTATGCTTTCCAATGTTTTTTTATACCCCTACTCATCTATGTGGATGAAAAGGGCAAACTTAGTTCTGGAAATGTATGCAAGAATTAAGAGGCTCTTTAAGTAGATACTTACAGGTAAGCATATTGTATCCATCCTGTTAAATTTGTACATCAGTTCAGGGGTTTCATTTTATACCATTTATAAAGAATTGACAGTTTCCATTTGATACAAATACATTCCTATAATACTAAACCAACTCTTTCTTCCAAGTTTTTATGTTGCATGTAGTAAAGTTTAAGGAGTTTTCAGATCTACAAAAGTAAATACACACATTTTGCCCTGGTAGCACAATGACCTACAGGGTATCCAATGGTCGAGTCTACCCGACTGTAGCATTTGAACCTGCTATATATATTTTTTTTATTTGTTCAGCGCGATGTAATGTTTTGCTTCAATGATTAAGAATTTTAAATGTCGACAACAATAACACGAACAATGAGTGTGAAATTTAAACCGTGATAACACCATTTTGCACCCGGTCTACATGTTCTTCTTGGTGTCGCCGCCGTCATCGGCATCGTCATTGTTGTCAGTGAAACACGTGCAAGTCGCGAATTCGCCTAGGTAAAAGGGATTTTTAATGTGCTTTTCTTCTTGGAGTTTAATTTCGTTCTAGGAACGTTGTTCGTTGAATCGAAGTTAAGTTTGTTGATAAAATTGATTTGTTCAATTTTTCCAACAATTTAACTTAGATACTCGCACTCTCACCCACCCAGTAGTCACACAGTCACACAGTCTCCCAGTCATTCACTCACTCACTCACTCATTCATCCCATTAATGTTCCTTAGAGGAGAGTGTTGAGTATTAGTCTTGTCGTGACATCGTATTAGTGCCGAAACATTTATTTTGAAGGTTGTTTGTAGCATAAAGAAAACTTTCCCCATAACATTTTTTTTTTGCTTTTTTTGTGTTATTTTTGGGTGGAATTCAGGTTTGTGTGACTGTTTGAATTTGATTGTATGCAGCGGCATTTTAGCACGTCTCCAATGAACTTTACTGGAATTTAATCAATTTTCGATATTTTATTGATTTACGTTAAAAACCAAAAAAAAATATATATTTCAATTGTTTTTTCCTTAAAATTCATTTTTTTCCCTTTTTCTTCTTTTTCATTGCAGGACGAAGTAAGTAAAAAAGGCTTTAAAACTAAGACAATTTTTGTGAGCGTGGTAAGTCTAAAGAATCTTAAAGGACTGACAAGGACTCAAAGATATATGAAATATTTTGTATTTTATGCATATGTAAGTAAATTGGAAGTTGGGTTAAGTCACCATGAAGCTGTGGTTAGACTTGGTCCTTGGAAGAATTTTGGACGCAGAATTTTCAAAAACTCATTTTAAGGCAACCGACCAAAATATGCCCATTAGTAAAACCAATAATTGCTTCATTTCTGTAAACTATTTCAAATATTGTAAATGGACACTTTAAGAAGTTGGTTGCTAGTGTTTGCTACTGGCTATGATGGGGTGTTGTTGTGTTGGTGACAAAGGATACCAAATCGACTGAAACCAAAACCGAAAACCTTTTTAACGATGCCACGACGCATATTTTCATAAAATTTTATTGTGCCAAGAAAAGTTTGTCATACTGACAGTGAGGACAAGAAGTTAAGAAGAATAAGGAGTAGAAGGATGATGTTGATGATGATCATGATGATGAGGAGATGGAGTAGAACGACCCACATTCAGATGCTCCTGTCTACTTGACTCTGTTAATTAAATGAAAAACATCTTGCTTCACCCAATGAATGGAAGCATAGAGAAATGAGTATCTTTGTCTTGATACCAGACACTGAGGGTTGATTGTCTTTAGGCTTTTTATGGTTGGACTGGGGTGGGCTGGGCTGGGCTAGGCTGGGGGATATTGGATAGGAATCAAAGGAAACTTGAAATTAGCCACAGTCAAAAGTCATTGCGTTGATTGCTTTCGAAAATGACGCGCGAAAATTCACAATTTTCACAATTTTAATTGTTTCCAACAAATGAGCGACATGGAACGAGTTGCTACAAACAAAACTATGGGGGATGAGTGTCGAAAATTGACATTATGTTTAGAGGATGAGGGTGGCAGGAAGATTTTAGAATGAATTTTAAATTTTAATTAATTACACGCACATTCGTTTATTGTTTGTTAAGTTACAGTATCACAACATACGTGCATACATACATAGTTTGTTGTGCTTAAACAAAAGTCCTGCTATGGGAGAATGGTGGACTAAACCAGAACCCGGGGAGAGAATGAGTGGGGTATATTACCGCCGCCCTAGAAAACAAACATAAATCGTATTAACGCGGCAAATTTATTGTATGGTATATGCATATTGGACTCGCAAATGAATTACCAACATCATCGGTCAGGGCAGGTGGATCAGGAGCAGGAGCACGAGCAGTAGCAGGACGTTGTTTTAACGAAAGACAGACCAGTCATTGTGGCGCAATTACTACAACGTTCTATGGAATTTTTATGTTCATTCAGCAACGCTTCACACTTAATAAGATTTTGTTTTATTTTTTTTTTTTGTTTTTTTGTTTACGCTTTAGGTCCACGTACACGCAAACCGAAGAAATCCTCTTCGGCCAGTAATGGTGGCATTGCCACTGGTGAGAAGGCCGAGAGTGAAGTTTCAACGCCGGAGGATAAACGGCCACGTACTGCATTCAGTGGCTCACAATTGGCGAGACTGAAGGTGAGTTATGACCATTAATTACATCTAGTACTACTTTATAATCATGGGAGAACCATCACGAACCATTGTAACCAACAAATTTTAAAGCTTCTACCTTCTTTTTTACACTTGTTTTTCCTTCTCGACAGCATGAATTCAATGAAAATCGGTATTTGACTGAAAAACGTCGTCAGCAATTAAGTTCCGAGTTGGGCCTAAATGAGGCTCAGATTAAGATTTGGTTCCAGAACAAACGTGCCAAACTTAAGAAATCAAGTGGTACAAAAAATCCTTTGGCTCTTCAATTAATGGCACAAGGACTTTATAATCATTCAACAATACCATTGACCCGCGAAGAAGAGGAACTCCAAGAGTTGCAAGAACGCGAACGTGAACGAGAGGCTTCAGCCTCAACCTCGTCTGGCTCATAGTGTTAGATTTCTAATATGTATCAAGAGATGGATACACAACACTCCAATGCCATATAACAAAGTATACGAGCATAAACCTATAAAAGCAATATGTAATATGTTGTACTTCTTTGTACAATAGAAAGAAGGAAAGCATCTTAAATAGTTTAGAATGATTTTTGTTAGTTAAAAAAAAAAAAAGAAAAAGAAACGAATAAGAAATTGAAAATAAATTAAGTTTTAAATTATTCTAGTCGAGATCTTAAATATAATTTAATTTAAAGAATTATTTATTGATAATTAATAAAGCTAAGCATAATAATGATTGCCCAACCCCAAAAATGTTTTAAGAAAATGAAAAACAAAACAAAAAGATAATAGATTAAATTAAGATTTTTATTTTTATTTTTTTGTTTGCTCCTAAACATGATTTCAAAATTTTGTAAATATTTACTACTAGTATATAACGAGAATTTGTTGTTGTTGGTGTATTATTCTATATATCTTTTGTTTATACTAGTAAACTTTATTTTATATCAATTCTATATTATTATTATTATTTTTTTTGTATTATACTTATAATAAATACGTAATAATAATAAATTCATAAATTCACCCATTGAAATAATTTAATAAATTCATAAAAAAATATGTTGAAAATTAATGTTTTGATTATTTAAATGAAGTGTTGTAATTCACAAAATTGTCATGAATTATGAATCATTTTTAATTAGCATCAAGGTAGGTGGAGGCTAGCTTCATATACAGTAAGTTACTTACTTATTTTACTACACTTATAATACTTCTATATCTTCTTACTGCAGAACAATTGAGTAGCTCATCTTTTATTATAACGATAATACCAAAAATAACAAGACAACAAACAAAAATTGTACAATATAACGATTCACCTTCAATAATTTTAATTTAAAGCAAAAACGTGGGCGTCAGAATTAATTACTCAATTAACGTGTTTAATTACTATGGTAGTATATACAATATATACTTTCATCCATTCCGAATCAATAAAATTTTTATATTTATTTTATTATTTCTCATTGATTTATTTTGGGTTATCTTTAATGAAAGATTAAACCTGTTTTTTTTTTTTTGTATATATAAAAAATGACAAATAAATTATGTACGTTGATTTCGTTATTTCAATTTTGTGAAGTTAATAAAGTCTTTTGATCTGCTTCCATTATGGAGTGAGTATTAATAGTGTACACCATCTTTTTCATATGTAAACTCAATTGTTCAATACATGATATACTTTTCTATAAACATTATCATCTTCCTTAGACTTCTAACCTCCATTTTTTATCCTTGCTTTGTTTAGAAGTCTCTCATCTCTAAATAAAAATTGGTCTTGGTTTTTTTAAATAAAAAGAATATCATTTGATAAAAAGAATAATAAATTGTCAAATTAATTGTATTGAATTTGTAACTTCAACTTGGTAAAGTTATGTCTAGTGGTAACATTCATAGAATGCTTCTAAAAAGTCTTCATTTGATAAGTTTTCCTTTAAGGTTTCAGCAATTCTTTAATATTCTAAAATCGATGTGGTTTTTTGTATTATTGGGCAAGATTTTACACTAAATTTCATTTATTAATTGCTTAAATTTTACCAACTTGATATGGTTTATTGTCAAAGTCATAAATGCTTTGATTGAGCTAAGATCTGGTGGAAGTGATGATCTTGAACTTTTATTTTATAATACCCATTCCCATTTATAGCATAATCTTGAAGTGGCCATAAAGACATTTTCTCACATTAAATGGAATGTGAAAAGGAAAATGAAATAAAATAAAAATTAATTTTAATCACTAGATTCAACTCTGATAAGATAGAAATACATACCATAGTATACGTATAGTATATGGCTATAAAATCCCCACTTATAAGGAAGATGTAAATTATTGTCATTAATTTTATTTGGCATATTTTTTTCTTTTTTAATTTTTATTTATCTACAAAAGCTAAATCTGTTTGCTTTTTATGCTTACAATCACATTTTAATGGATATTGGATATGGATATTTATTTGTAGTTTTGCTCTTCTCTAATTTAGCCATAAAATTTGCATATAAAAAATGGTAATAAAATAAAAACAAAAGACAACAACAAAATGCCACAAAACGCTTTGAGCTCAAATTGACACCTTCGCTATGAATTTATGATAAAAGCACAACACACAGAAGAAGCAAGCGCAAGTGAGCATCGAGGATTTGCTCTTGGTGATTTTGCTGTATCTGTTTGTGAAGCATTTTGCTGCTGTTGCAACAAACAAAGGAACTTATTGCATTACAGACAGACAGACAAACAAACAGACAAACGGACAGACAGATGGACAGACATACTTAATAATACCAAAGCATAGATGGACGGATGGTTAAATGGACGGACAGGCAGACACACAAACAGGCGTGTGAATGCTGCATGTGTGGGTGTTTAATGTGATTGTCATGCGGCGAATGTGATTTTAACTGCGTGCGACAACTTTTTATTTTCTTTTTTTTTTTTTTTTTTATGGAAAAACATTTTCATCCAACTCTTTCTTCGTCTTCTCGGCCATTCAGATTATCTTTTGTTGTTATTATTTAATTTTATATTACAATAAAATTGTGTGCATGTGTTGCGCTTTAAGAGATTAGGTTGCAAAAAATAAAAATAAGAAATAATAATAAAGAAGAAAGGCAAGACAAGTCAAGTTGAAGTTGAGTCAACTTGTTGCAACATGGGATCAGAGGCAGGCAGATGTAAGACGGCACATGCGCGAACGTCTTAATCCAGAATTAAGCGTGCGCTTTGTCATTTGATTTACAGTTTGGTTTTGAATTTCTTTGTTGGACATTTTTGGAACACAGCAACAACAACCACAACATTTCTGCCGTTTCATATTTCCCAACTTCATTGCCGCACCACAATATTTCCTGTCATCCACATCCACATCCACGATGATGATGACGATGATCAGCATTGAAATGAAGGTGTGAAGTTTGCTTTTAACTTTAGTGATTTTTTTATTGTTGAATTTTTCCTTTAAAGCATAAAACTATCTATTTAAGTTTTTAGTAATTTTGTGTGTTTGTTATTGAGATAAATTTATAGTTTAATAAGGACAAGAAGACATAGTAGACAAGTATGTAGAAGAAGGACATTGATCTGGATAATTCTTATGAATATGCGATGAAGATTTTTATGAACCATTCACATTCTTTCTCTGTAAAACTTTTCCAAACTATGAGTCAGTAATGCACTTAATCCAAGGCATCATGGATGGATGGTAATATCACGTTATAAATTCAATAAATGTGACCATAAAAAGTCCATTGAAATACCTTTACAGCGACTGTTTGCACACATTAATCGTTGGCCAGGCGACACTTTACAACGCTTTGCCAGCAATGCCGTTTTGGGCCACAAAATGTTCCATGATTAATGTGTGGCTGCGGCTCAGGCTGAGGCTGAGTGTTGGCCTTGTGGGGCAAAGTATATGCTCAGAAGTGCGTTGCCGCCATGCCGCCATGCCGCTACCAAAAGTCGGAAATATATACAAAAAACAATACGCATAAATCTATGGCCTGACACTTACCGAAAAACACCAGCAACCAATGGACCCAATCCGACACAACCAAACCCAACCCGACCCTTCTCCAACTGTATTACAAACTCTTGTTTGGTTGGGCGAAGGAGGGGGTAGTCCTTATATTTTGTATCTTCAAATGAATTCGTTTGGCTTAAGATACCATTCTCAGAGACACTCACTCACTCAGTCAGTCAGTCACTTGCCGCAACATCTTGGTAACCGAAGATGAGATATTCACCCGAAACATCATAAAATTGGCAACAAATTGTTTTTCACGCATTTAAATACATATTTCGAACCAAACTCTGCACGCTTCATCGACCATAATGAGCTTAGCCAAAGATGCTCATGCTAACTAGATCAGCGGCGGCTTTGCAGAGAGGGGCCTAACAAAATATTGTATTTTAGTAAGAAGCAAGGATATAATGATAACTTAGGGTGATGTTGAATCAAAGGTTACATGCATTTCAAGTAAATTATTTTCTAATTACTTTATTTTTAAGTGCTTATTCTATCCGGGACCTAGAATAGATTACTTTTTCTTGTGGCAACTTGGAAATTACAACTTCTCTTATTATTCAGTTCGATTTATACTGTCATGTCACTAAATATTAACCAATTAAAAATTATTTCGAATTTCATTACAAAGAATTTCGTTTTAAGCCCGAGTCGTGAATATTGTATATTTTAATTCGATTTTGATTCTGATATAACTTATCACAAATACTTTCGCCTGACAGAATCTGAGAGTACAGTGTAAAACAATATATTCAATAGACCTGCAAAGAGGCACCCAAAAAGTTTCATTGATTTTGGGCCACGTCCCTGTTTAACGGTTTCGACTTAGGCTGACCAAGTTTACGTAAGTGACGGACGGTGTGAGTGACTCTTTGAGTGTTTCTGTTGTTACACGCTAATAAATTTGCGGCTAAAGAGATAAGCTTATAAATTTTAACTGTAATTATGCGCGCTAAGATTTATGATGGGCCGCTGAGTCGCTGAGCCGCCGCGACTCCACTTGAGTCCGAATGGGCGTTATTAATGAAACACAAAGTTACAGTGAAATGTACTCAACGATTGCCATCGTCCCCAACGTCCTCATCATAGTCGTCTTCAATGGTTCAGATGGTTGAGACAAAACTAAAAAAGAGTAATATTTTTCCCATTGTTTTTAGATTAATCGTGTGTCGTATAAATGTAGAGTGAATATATATATTTGTTAGCTTCTATTTGTTCCCAAAACTGGCGCGTAATTAATTCGAAACTTGAAATTGTTTCGCCTTTTTGCGCTTAATGAGTTTAAAATGCATGCAAATTGTCGCTGCCAACGTTCGATCAATATACTCTTACTATACTATATGTACATATATACATGTGTATCTAGATACATTTACAATATATGTGTGTATGAGTATTATGTATGTATCGATGGTAATGGCCACCCACGTTGCGCCAATCTGTCGTAGAGATCAGAACAGCTCGATTAGAGCGTTGACTTGCGTGGCTCATTACGCCTGCGCAACGCTTTAAAGGCGTGGGGAACTTAAACTGCTGCTGCCACAACGAAAGAAAGCATCTTATCGATGAGGGGGAAGGAATCACCGACGCTCAATGATTGTAGTGGATAAGCAAGTCTTAGTATGACAGGATATTGTATGTTTGTGTCTATAGATATATTAACGAATAGCAAAGCATAGCATACCATAATATAGAATTGTGGCATTACTAGTACATAAGTGTTGTTCGGAATCATATAAATTTTTACTCATGATACGTGACTCTTTGTCATAACTCTTTCTTACTAGACCTTCTCTTTGCCTATACACTTTCCCTTTTTCGGAAGTTATTGTACTTACATGTGAATCAATTTCATTCCTTTGGTCGCATGGATTGAAATCGTAAACTAAACTAAGCCAAGTTAGGCTAAGATATCCAAGGCGTTTCAATTCCAAACTCATAGCAATTTCCACTAAAAGTTAACGAACAAAAATGCAATTCAACTTTGGTAACTTAAAGTTAATTGAAAGTCACTCCATCATGTTGACGTTTACACTTTAATGGCGTCCTCACCACTATTGTCGTCATCGACCATTCCTTTCCATTTCATTCCAAGCATTTCACTTCGCTCTCAGTGTCCTTCCTTTCCATCTGTTGGTCTGTTAATTTCTTCGAAAGGCAACACCCCTAATTGAAAAATTTTACTTACGTTATGTGTATATTTTTAGGCTCTCATCTATGTCGTCTCCTTATCAAAGGTGGGGTTAATTATGTAATAAAAATATTTTCTTTTTGTTTGACATATGAAACTGTTAGTTTTCATTACATTTTCATTATAATTTCCTTGTTGTTTCCTTAATTTCCATTTCAACGAATAGTTTTGTACTTAAAGAATTTTCATTGTTATTTCTCTTTGGTCATAACTTTGTCGCAAGTATCTTGTTAACATGCAAAACATGCGTTTTTGGGTCCATAAATAGACAAAATGTAGATATGACGTAGAAAGTATATCTAAATTAAAAAGGAAGCCATTTACTCTGAAAGTAAGCCTTAGAAACTCAAGTGTCTTTAAAAGTAAATCATTAATATCAACTATAACAAGAGAAAGCGATAAAATATCGTAGTCCTGATTATTGATTGCGAAGGACAAAGGAGTTAACATGATCAAATGAAATGAATTAAAGAAACAGGAAACTCAATCTGCAATATGTAAGGAAAGACTGTTGTTATACTCATATGATTTTTGGATAGTACTAACCTTCAAACGTCACGCGTCAAAACTTCGTGATAAACACCGACTATGCTGCACGATCTGGTCGCCTAAAATCGGCACTTTTCCTGTAAAACATAAAAGTGTCGACAAAACAGTTATGAAAGATATTTTTTTTAAAGTGAAACTTCTTTAGCGAAGGGGAGTAAATCCAAAAAATATTAATATTAAATGTGACGAAAATCAAAATTTATTTTGATAACGTAAAACCAACCAAAAGATGTTTAATAATTTTTATAGACAATATATGCTTAGAAGAACTTTATATCTAAAGTATTGACGAACTCCTTTTGGGGGAGGTCATTCGGGAGAAGTCGACATGACATTTTTTTAATGGCCTCGCCAAGTAAAATGCTTATCCAGGATCAGACCAAGATATCGAACTTACTCAATCTGAACTACAGTTAAGGTTTATTACTGGAAAAGCATAGCGTAAGTTAGCCAATGTTATGACATCTGTAGTTTCGGGAATACATAGTATTTTCTTAATCAACTATCTTCAGAAAAGTAAAACTATAAATAATACATGACATTATTACAATAGTTTGATCGAGTGTAAAAAATCCAGAAACACCATCCTCTCATATAAGAGAAACAGGACTGTTCTACTAAGTCAATGCCCCGTGTCACAAGTCGGTGAAAATGAGGAATAAAATTCGAATTATTTCCTCATCCACCGTTCTCTACACTACTGGTTTTTTGCACACAAAATGTGCTCTATGGAAAGAAATTCGTCTCAAATGAGAAAATGAATTGAAACTGTCTGTTGGGGTGCAAAGTTTAAAAACCAGTTAAAAGAAGTATTTTTCACTTAAGAACATATTTTGCTTCCAACACATTAAATGTTTTAGATTGTGGAAAAACTTTAAACCATTTCAATGGCCCAATGAAAGTTCTATTTATTATTTTTTTCAATAAATCAATAACCTAATTGAATTTAGATGATCTCTGTATTCTATTCCTTATTTGATTCTTTTATTTCATTTATTGAAACCTTAAAATTGATGAAAATCTAATAAAACTGCACCCTTATCTTGCCTTTTCATGGCCCATTGACAACAAGAAGAAGTTTTAATTGTGTCATCGAGCATTAGGTCTTAGCTCACACTCCGTCAGAAAGCATGTGGCAACCCTTTTTAACATGATTAGTCACGCATGTCCAACACTAGCAAAACCCAACTCCCGTCCAGTCAACACTCTGTAATTCCATTTCTTAGCAAGTAAAATTGTCATGAAATATATTTTTGTTTTAAGGATCTTTGGCAATAAACACGTAACGGTGAACATAATTTAAAATGATATAAAAGTGTCGACGTTGTCAAGGATACCCCAGATGTTGAGTAACTGGTAGTTGGTCGATTGGTTAGTGGTGTGACACCATGGGGTGGTTAACATAAACCTTTAAATTTCTAGTGTTTCTGTAAACCTAAATAAATACATATCTTTTGGCAATTGGTATCTTCGTATCTTCATACAGTTTTCAGAAAACTGATAATGCATTCACAGAGTTTACCACTACAATTAGACACACTTGAACTCCCCTGATAGTGAGAAACTGTCAAAACAGAAATTGATTGCATTTGGGATTGGGATTTCGTATGTATTGCTAGTCACCCAGTTATTACAAGAAATCTGAAACACAATAAAGAAGGCAAGTACACTTTATACTGATGGATGACAATTTGCATTGATTGAAAAACGTTTGTAACAATTCTATACAATGAATTTATTTCTACCACAATATTTAGCATTCCTAGAAACCCATCAACCTCTGTATTTTCTATTATCATAGCTTTTTTAATTAATGATATAGACACAAACACACAAAGTGAGTGCGAACCTGGCAGGTAGGAAGGCTTCACTGTATTTAGTTCTTTTTTTCCGTTTCTTCTCTCTTCTTGAATGGAATTAAATAATAAAATAAAATATCAATAATGAGGCTATTCTACAACAATGCAGCAGAGCCCATAATGAGATGCACAAGACAGTAGCGAGTCTTCGTGGAGGTCCAATTAATCCAAGACAGAAGCGGCAGGCAGCATTTCCTTGTGTATGCCGTGTGTGCCGAGTATCTTCACTGCGAATTAAGCAATGAATGAGTCAGTCACTCAGACAAATTAACGAACGGACATCCATCGAAGTTGAAAAAAGGAAGAAACTGAAATTGTCATTTCAGGTTCTGGTTGAGGGAGGAGGACTGCCACCGAATAATGAAATGTCACCAAAAGTTATGAAGGTTCATTTTTATCGGTTGTCGGTTCGGTAAGGGTTTCATCATAGTCATCATTGTCATTATCTTCATGATCAATATGATCATCATTGTTATCGTCAACACATTTGTGGCAAGAGGAAACGAAGCGCATTAATTATGCGCAGCTCGTTCGCATTAGTTGTTATTGCAACATAAGAGTGTCTCTGAATAAGTTGGGGGTGCCCCGTTTCATAACGTTGACATGAGTAAAGTGCAAGCTATGCTTAGGTTGATTTTGTGAACAAGGGTTCAGTTCAGTTCAGTTCAGGAGCCGCACGCTTGTTTGTTTGCTTGTTGTTCTTTGGGATCCGAGAACTGAGCTCTGAGTCCACAGACCTACCGGTGTGTACGGTCCCACGAGTTGACAGTTGGGCCTCTTGTCTGTGGTTTCGTAGCTGCATGTTCCTTTTCGTTTGATTATGTTCATCTGCTTTTGCTTTGATATTATTATTCGCTGTTAAGTTTTCTTAAGTCGGTCAACGCATGCTCGCCTGCATATTAAGAGGCGATCAGCCGGTAAAGGCAGCGCCAGCCACAATCTGCCTGTTCTCTTCTTTATTTTGTTTTTTTGACACACTGGTGGCTCATTAGTATTACGACATTCTGGCTATTCTGATATTCTGTTTTTTGTTTATTGCGGAACAAGCTGCGTACGTGTCTTAGCCACTGTTGCCGCCAACGTTGCTGCTTTTGTTATTATTTTTTCATTTCATTTTTGTCGCATGAGCGAGTTATGATGAGTGACATTTGATCTTGTTTTGTGTCAAATTAAGAGGCTGCAGATGGCGTTACAAATCTGAGGTTTACAAAAAAGAGAGAGAACACGAGGACGGCAATAATGATGATCATAATGTTGGTGATGATCGTGCGACTTTTTTGCTCGACACTTTTTCTTGTTTTTTTATATTTTGGTTCTTAAGGAGGAGACAACTTGAGTTCGGGGCACGCACTTAAGCCGTTGAGTGCTTTGGTCTGACATGAGATGAGTGCAGAAGAACATCATCGCATCGCATCGCATCGCATCGAATCGATGAAGAGTGTCGAGGAGGAGTAGTTGATACTTGTACTGATTATGTTGACGTTGATTCTTGGTACTTTAAAGGCGCTTCATAACGTCGAACGGACGACGACCGGCCACACGTGTTGAATAAAGATTATCCATATGCCACGTCATGATTTGGCACTTGAATATTATAGTTGATTTTATGAACCTGTCAGTTTTGAGTTTCATATCAGCTGGTTATCAGGTTATTTTGTGTGCTCTTAACTGATGATGATAACTGATGGCTCAATTGTAATAGGCCACACAGCAAGCAAACTTCTGCATAAAAGAAAGCTGATTTGTTTGAGCTGATCAGTAATACTATCTATAATATCATATAAGAATAAAGATTCAATACTCGTGTCAAAGTTCAAATGAACAAAGCATTTAACTTTTACCCATACATTGAAAAAAAAAAAAAAGGAGATTCGTTGTCACATATTTGTCATTATTGATTAGATCCATCAATCGCAGGTTTCCGGTCAGATTATCAACACTGATAAGCTGACAAAATTGTTATTGGCTTTATCCCTTTCTAACAAAATATTGTGCATCTCAGCTTAGGTAGGTACAAGAGATTAATTGTCACAGAGGCTGGACACAATTCAGTTCAGGCTCAATAACACATCTCGCCTCTATCTACTGTCTCATTAACCGATAACAAATGTCCAGAATTTGTAATTTACTTAATGTTGGTAGTAAGTAGTACAATTGATTGGAACAACAAACCTAAGACTGACTGTCTTACATCAATGAAGACTTATTGCGTCTGTCAACAATCACTCAATAGAAAAGTATTTCGGGTTCGCCTGTCACCGGCAATCAGTCAATGACGCGCTCAAATTACGAGGCAAATGGTCCGCTGTCTTAAGAGTGTTTTCTAGGAGTGTTTCAAGTATTTTTTCGAAGTGATCCAGCGAATAATTTCTTGTAATGCATTTCAGCTTTAATTGCTGATAAGAAAACTGATTAATTCAACTCATTTATTGTCTGGATTGAAGTAAAAAAATTTAAAACTCAATGGTTTTTCATTAAAAATTTCCATTGATCATTATGTAATGTGGAGAGCACGTGAGCCAAGCCTTAATTATGCAAAAAATTATTTTAGTTTAATTAAGCCATAATTTATCACTAACAAAGGTAGTGGCCGAGGCACGCAGCTCCGGTCTCTGTATGCAGACCAGGTAGGGCCACACTCGTTGTCCATGTCAACACCTGCTCGTGTAAATTGTTGTCCTCATGTTGCAGTTTCATGTCTGAAAATAACTTCACTTTAGAGACAACTTTTTCTTTATGTAAACGTTATAGTTTTAGTTGTAACCTAAATGGGTGAAGCCAAAGTATACGAGTGAGTACCATATAATCAGAAATACACCTTTGCAAACTTTCATCACAAGTCAAATAGTTTAGTTATTTAATTTGGTTGTAAAAAAAAAATGATTTGATCTTAAGCAATTTCTTTCGAAGATATTTTTCATTGAATTTTATTATATTTTTTGATCAACTCATGAAATCATTTTATAGATTAAGAATTTTTCTGTTCTAATTTATCTTAGCGTTCGGTTTTGTTTGGTTTTATTTGGTTTGGTTCTCACTAGTTCTATTGGTAGCGTCTACTTTGCATGCTTGGTGGTCTAATTAGAAATTTTCTTGTTAATTAGCCCAACAACAGCAGCAGCAGCAGTAACAGCACAATGACAACAGCACCAGCATACAACAAGACCGTGGGGATTGCCATCTGAAGACGTCGATTGCCCGCTAAGTTCATGTTCGCCTGTCGAATTTTTTATGGCGCTCATTTTTTCCGAATTTTTTTATTCGGTCCCCCCTTTGTCAGTAAGCACTAGCCAGCACCGAGCAGTCAGTGCCAGTAACAGTGCCAGTGGTCAATGATCGATGCGAATACAAGTTCGGAGAAATTGTATCACTGCCGCTGATCTTTATTTTAGTGCCTCTTGTGATGCTGAAGCGACATTGTATCTTTTGCTGCTGCTGCTGCTGCTGTTACTGTTGCAGTCGATTCAAATTTTTCAATTTTTGAACATCAACGAAACATCTGAGTACATGTTGTAGGTCGTTTCGTCGCTATGGTAAGGTGTCCCCAGAGAAGTTAAATGCAGGTGATGCCAATACCTCTTTTTCTGGGATGGCATTGTTGTCCATGTGTCCATATGTTCATGTGTTGTATGCCTTGACTGACCGCATTCAATTCGATTTACTTGGAATTTTTTGAGACTTCCTAACTAATGATGGTCATCAACTGGAAAACGGCTACTGTACGTCCAACTGTTCAAGATTTGTGTTCCTATCAAGATAAGCGCGTGAATTTCCAATGAATTAGTGGATTAATTTTGAAAATTTTATTGAATTGAAAAATTAGAGGGCATTAATTGAGTTTTCATGGGATTTATTTAATTTCTATTCTGCTCTGATCATCATCAAGGAAAATACAATTTGAAAGAAAAAAAAAAAAAAAAACAAGCAACATCACTGTGAACAGTTAAGATATGAATTCAACCAAGTTAGTTTGGTTTGGTTTGGTTTGGTTTGGTTTGACGGAGAAAACTC
Source organism: Amiota minor (assembly GCA_037043295.1). NCBI lineage: Eukaryota > Metazoa > Arthropoda > Insecta > Diptera > Drosophilidae > Amiota > Amiota minor. The sequence continues at coordinate 3,021,501 of JBAMAW010001787.1, forward strand.
ATCAACGTGTAAAATTCCTGACAATTCATTCCATGGCAACCCTTTGGCCTTGCGTTTCTTTTACTCATTGCAAAATTGATCGTTTGCTTACTTGGTCCGATGATAGCTCAACGAATCAGCAAATGAACAAATGAACGAACATGCAAGAAAGCCATCCAAGTGGCTGCGGCTGCGGCTGCGGCTGTAGCTGCTTCACTATACCAGATCACCAGACCACCCAAGTAGTTTTTGGCTTAAAAGCATGCAGCGAGCTCTGGCCCTGACAGCAAAAGAATCAGCAACATCAGGAATATAGTCAGCGGCAGCGGGAGAAGCTATTAAGCGGGGAGTTGCCTGCAAAGAGGCACTTGATGATTACTTGAAATTCAATTGCAGTCCATTAGGAGTGATTAATATGTATGCGAACCGATGAAGCCATGAACGGCGCCTCAATGATTGCCAGAAAGAGAGAGTGCAATGTATTCTTAAGAGCGAATCAAAGAGAGAAAAAGCAAACAAGTTTCACTATGACCGATTGAAGCAATGTCTAAGTCCAATACATATGATTCAATTCAATTGAATTCAATTGAAAAATGATATTGCTCAAGACTCTATGATGATAATAGTCTCAATGGTAAAGATGATTTCTCTTAGCTTTGCACGTCTCATCGTTTTGTGTTGTGTCTTTGTACGTGATCGGCTACTGTGCGTCTACAATTGATATATTGTGTCCCTGTTAAGAGTTTAGGTCCAATTCCATCTAAGAGTATCATTATCATCTTCATTGCTTTGTTTCGTTCTCTTGGTTGTGAAGTTAAGAGCGAGCACGTGTGCAATTCTTAAGCAAAAGAAGACATTGCCATGATCAGGACCACACACGTCGATCCGATGCAATTCATTGCCATGGCTGTGGATGTTGTAAACGTTGCGCTGAAGGCGGCGAACAGGCAGTACCACCTTAAGATGTGCTTATGCGGCTGCGGCTCGTTTGGCTGCCTCCTTTGTGCTACTCAACTTCTCAACTTGGCTTGAGTTGTCTTCGTTTTCATCGTCTTCGTTGGTATTGGCGATTTCTGGTGCGGCGCTAAATTGCGCCAAAGTAAAACAACATTAACAGAGTCTTCACATCATCATTATTATCATCATCATCATGAACATCATCCTCTTTGTAATACCATAAACTTGGGAAGGCTAAAGTTTTTATGATTCTGGAAGAAAAGAGTATTTAACGAAGAGGTCTTCATACATAATAGTAAGTTCACTTTTCTTTTATTATATTTTTTTTTTTGTGTGTTAATTCTTTCTGGAACCTTAAGTAATAAAAAATTGTAAATGTTTCGAATGAAAATCTTTACAAAAATGAAATAATTTTACTGCACCTGCAAACTGTGGGTGCTCTTTTGCTTTTATGGTTTTTCCGACCCACTTCACTTTTTTAAACTAATTTCAAATAAAAATCTAAATTTTTATAGTTCGCAAATTTATTATCCCAAAAACAATCATCAACTTGGTGAGTGAGTCTATAAAAATCGCGAGTTGCCAGTTGCCCATTAAATCTTTCGTTTAAAATCAAACTTCAACACTTTGGCCAAATAAAACTGATGTTCCTGAGTTCTTGATGTTTCTTTATCGTCCGACGTACCCCATTCCAATCATTCCGGGGCAGTGCAATAATTTTTCAATTGTACGCGGTGGAAAAAAACCCTCAATTTGTACCTCAATTAAGGCGTCGGCACGGCTACATCAGAAATGGCGGCTACTGCACAGTGTCCTGGCTGCATTTTGAAGTCAAATAGAAGGGTAACAAGGACTTTAATAGGAGTTTGTGGCAGGTATCCATAGAGTGTGGCCAGCAACAGCATTGACTAAGAGACTGAATTATTGCGAAGTCTCGTGCTTATAAAGTCCTGCACGAGTGCAGATAAACTGCGCGAAACCAACTTTGTGTCTCGCACCCCTTTATCCTGACACACACAAACACACATACTCGCTCTATGCGTTCGTTGTCTGGTTGAAAGAAGTGTGAATGGAGAGATAAACTGGTAAATTTAACCCAGCCAAGTAAGCTAAGCCAGCAATTTTTCAACACGCTTCCGAGTCCTTTAATTTTTTTCCTTTTGGTTTTCAGTTCTTCATTTATTCGTTCGTTCGTTGGTTCGTTTGTTAGTTCATCTGTTTGTCTGTCTCGATGTCCTTTTTATTGCGCCAATGTTCAGACTTTCCAAGCCCCACACTTCCTTAGGCACTCACTCACTCACTTACTGTAGACTTTCGCGAATTTTCATTTCTATTTTTCCTGTGAAGGTTTTTTTTTTTTTTTTTTTTTTTTGAGTATTCACTTTATTGAGCTTTCAGCACTTTCGCTTTAAATGGTGGGTGAACTTTGGTTTAGTTTTGCCCCAGCAAGGCGGGACTGGAGTACCGGGCTTTTTGGTTGGGTTGGGTTGGGTTGGGTTGGGTTGAGTTGAGTTGATTTCGGATGGGTTGGATGAAGGTGTTCATGCTACAGCATAGCTTTATTTGAATTACAAACAAACAACATTTGGTTTTGAACAAAAAACAAAAAGACAAAGAGAGAAGTAAAAAAATCGGTGGAAAATGTTGCAGAATCAAATAATTTACTTTTCAATTCGCGCTGAGATCACGTTTTTAATTTGAAATTTTACAACTTGCGCACAGAATGTTTATTTTTTACAAGGATGCACAGAACTGAGAATGAAACAACGTAGATAGATTTGGTTTGGTTTAGTTCATTGTTTTTGTTGTGTTGGTTGACTGAGTTTCAAATGCGAGCGAGGTGTGTATTTTGTTTTTAAGTTTTAAGATTTTACTTTGTTAGATTATTTTTGTTTTTGCATTTTTTTGTTTTTGGTCAAAGGAAAAAATGTCTATCTGAATATTGTTTTTTTTTTTTAGTTTATTTTAAGTTTAATTCTTTCGTGGTTGTTACTACGCTTTTCGAATTCTGCCCTTTGAGGTTTCGTTATTCTTGACCAAGCATAATGTTGCGCCAAACTCGCGGTGGCAATTAAGTTTCAGTTTGAAAGATTTTCTTTTGTTTTATTTTATTTAATTTGCATTTTTCCGAAAACGACAAATTGCACAAAATTTATTGACTTAACCATGTTGATTTGCACAAATTTACTTTTGCCTAACGAAGAAACAATTTAACAATGTTTCCTTTTTTTCTTTTCTTTTGTTCTTTTGACCAAAAGTGAGTTCATTAATTAAATTAAAATGAAATTTTTGGTTGCCACCCACGCTCGCACTCTTGTTATTGTTGTTATTGTGGTTGCTGGTGTTTTTCTTCAAAACGTGCGATTATGATATATGATCGACAATATTGGGCTGTTGTGCATTTTTTAGTCAAATCGAAGCCCCTAAACACACACGCCTTTGGCTAACGAATCGGGCTGTATGAATGATTCGAAGAATGGATGAAAGAAATGGGTTGGGATGGATGAATGTAGTAAGTCGCTCCTTTAAAAACACAATGTCGTCGTCGTCATTGTCGTCGTCGTCGTTGTCGTCATTCCATTTGAACTTATGATAAATGACAAATTTCCGTCATCGTTGTTGTGGTAACTAAAATGCACTTTACCAATCTTAGTCCAACTCTTTTCTTTTCCTTAACTTTATCACAGACTGTTGTCTCTTAATATTGTTGTTGTTGTTGTTGTTAGTGTGTTCAAATATTGGAAAAACATTTACATTATTTTTGCTGTTGCAGTCAATGACAGTCGCGCATTGTTTGCATCATTTGTCTTTGCAACTTTGGAACTTTGGAACAACAATCAGATAGACAGACAGACAGACAAACAGAACGCCAAACTGACATACAGGCAACAATCAGCGGCATATGTATGCTGCTTGCATATCACTTAACGCATTTTAAACATAAACAATATATTTTTCTTTTATTTTCATTAGTTTTAAGAGATTTGAAAGGTGATAATGATGATCTTTTGCTTTGTGTGTGGCAGCAATTGTCGTTTGTCAAAATTTCATCTGTAGAAAGAACATTAACTAACCACTGAGTAAATTCATTAGAAGCACAAACAAGATTCTTCATCATATAATTAGAAATTCACATTTTGTTCCTTAATTTCCCCCAATACAAAACCAATCAAATAAACTTCAGTTTCAATTTTAATTTCAACGTTTCTTTGCTATAAACTTAAGGCCAAATAAATCAACACTTTGCTGACATTTTCATAAATCGAAAAGCAATAAAATTATTATTTTCTTTTGGTTTTTTTTTTTTTTGTAAACTAAACAATAAATACAATATGATGTACTTATTGTACAAAATAATAATAATGTCATCAATAAAATGAAATAGAGAAATGAAAGACCCACCGCGGTGTGAAAGAGACAATTTTTATGTTGTTTGTTGTTTCATTACATGAATCCCAATTGAGTTGGTGCGAAGGCTCAATTTGTGCGCAATGTAATTACATCCGGTTTGGCTGGTCGCCATTGCAGTCATCGTCGGTTATTATATGGCAAGAAAGTCAACAAGTCAAAGTCTTCAAGGAAATCCAACTCCAACAACTGCAACTACTAGTTTTTTTATACTCTTCTCACATAAATACGAGTACATATTATGTGGAGAGTTTTGTTGTGTATTGTATATTGTAGTTCAGAACATTAAGTTGATGTGTGGATTTTTATTTATGTTTAGTGTTTTATTATTAAAATTACAAAATAAAATTAACTCTTTCAAATTCTATGGTAAAGCAAAATCAGACTTTGAAGTAACTCTCTTATGATTAAGCAAAGCAAACATTTATAATTTGTGTTCTGATATCCAAAATAAAATTATTAACATTTGGACAGATAAAATTACTTTAACCTTTCACACTATACACGGAGTGAATGTAATCTTTAAGTTAGATATGCTCGTATCCCAAACGTTGCTTACTGGCATTGAAAATGAATCTGGGAACGACCTCCTTTGGTTTCATTTCGGGGCTTAGGGGGACTTTGGCAAACCAGTTGAAACTTGATTGATAAGTCGACTACACTATTATTGTAATACGTTAACTAATGTTTTATAAACAAATAAAAAAACTTGTCCTTTGATTAACAAGAAATAAAAGTATATTGAAATTGTGTGTTTTTTAACAAATTCAAATTATGTTTGTACTAAAATTCATTGATCAAATGCATCATCATCATCATACGAATACATATCATTATCGTCATTCGATTGTTGACAGACACAATTAGCAGCATATTGAGAGCAGTTAGCAAGACTTTAAAGAATCTAACAATGAGGCGCAAATAGCCGAACAAAGACCACGGAAGATTATTCTATCGATGAGGTCTTTTTTTCTCTGTATATAATAGTAAGTGTATATTTGCTGAATCTTTTATGTTTTTTTTTTTTTGTTTTTTTTTGTTACTCGCGTACTCAATTAGTGGATGTCTAACGAAATACAAACTTCTCTTTCACTTCTTTATTGTTTGACAAATATTTACGCTGCTAAACGCCGGGCGCTTGAGCCTAGAGTCTAGTCGTCTTAGGCATTGGGGCAGAATGTGTGGCCAGATTTCTATAAGTATTTTCTGAACACGATGGATGAATGCTCGTTAAATGCTGCGCATGTGCATATGTCTTGTTGTTGTTGTTGTTGTTCCTGTTGGCACTCACTCATTGAAGCTGTAAATGCGTTGGTCAACAAAATTGACGTCTCAAGATGATGTGTGCCCGTCGTCGTCGTTGTCATCATCATCACCAGAGACGACAATGATGATAATGGTGCTGGTACTGGTGCTGTTGATGAAGCTGAGTGGTATTAGTGCTAGTGGTAGTGACGCTAGAGTTGTTGCTGCTGCTGGCTGGTTGATTACTGCAACACGATGATTGTAATGGTGATGACGATGATGATGAGATTGTTGTTGATGACTTCTGATGAAAATGTTGCCACTTGGTTCGTCGCTTTATTGCTCGTACGTTCGATTGTTTGTTGCATTTGTTTATTTAGGCTGCCTTTGCGTGTTCCAATCTAAGTTGAGTGTTCGTTCCAATGTGGTCTCTGCCAGATTTAACTTATGAAACTGTTACATGTATGTAACTTACTCATATGGAGTATGATACCAGAGTTCCTTAGCCATACACTTGACATGACAGTTGGCCATTATTGAGTGAGACTTCTGCAGAAGTTATTCTCTTTAATAATTTGTGTTTTTAGTCTGTGATAGAACTGGACACTTTGAATCTTGTAAAATGGCGTTCATCATGCATTTAGTCCCCTTCACTCTCGAATGCTTCATCGTAAATCAATTGATTATGAAGCCAAGCGGAAACAAACGGCAGTTCTAATTGCGAGCAAAATTTTATAGATACTTCATAATGTTGGAGAGAGTGAGTCTGCTTGAGGCAATTAATATAACAAACTGTACAGCGACAGCCACCCAAAACTAGCAATTAGAGAACACTTTGTAAGAATTTTCGCTTTTTGCGCGATCATGCACAGTAATTTCACTATGAACAACTAACCCGTCATTTCTTTTACACACCAGAAGTTTGGTGGGGCCCGCCTCATCAGAATCCTCATCATTATTGGCTTGTGGCATTAGCAGCATCGGCTGCTGTGGCGGCACACTTTAAGTAGATTTATTTGAAGTACAACAGTTGACGCAACCAGCGCATAAATCACATGCAAGAACATATCACCCCCACTCCAGCGCCTCGTAGCGTTGTGATGATGCATTCAATGATGGGGCTCAGAACTCAGAGTTATTCTAGCTACTATATATTTTAATAGTTCCCTCACTTTGTTTTGTGGATTTTTAATAGCAGGCGACAAAAGAAGACGATCGTGCCACTTTGTCAATGCGGTTCGGTTGCCCTCCAATGCAATGCGGGCGCTTATAGCGCTCGCTCGCGTCGGGTCCAATTTTAATGCACAGTTTCTGTGTCTCCTCGGATATTTTACTCTACGAATATATTCCTACATTGTATGCGTAATTGAAATTCCTGTCTTTTTATATCTTTCATATTGAGTATGATATTTTATATAATAAGTTGGTATTATTACTTTGTCGTGGAGTTTGTAACTCAGTGAAGTGGTTGGATCAAAGGCCCCAATAAGCTTAAGTAGTTGAAAATAATCAGCATTATGGAGAGACTGATTTGATGACATATTTTAAACATAGTATCCGCGATTAGTAGTAGCAGAATCTTAAATTCATATCCATAAAATAGATCCAATGTCATATGCCTTGGTAGGAAACTTTTATTAAGCCTATCATATTATGTGAAACTACCAAAAATATAAGATAAAATTATCAGTTACTGAGCTGCCATATAAATCTCTTCAAAAACTAGAACTTTTGACTGAATGAATGATTTCTTTATTTCTTATTTTAACCATTTCTTACTAAGATTAGAGCTTGAACACAATATTTGTTGATTCTAGTAAGTAAATTACTTTAACTTTTAATGAAAATATATTTTATTTAGTGAGATAATTGATATGTGAAAGGTATTTAATCTTTAGTTTAACCGAATGAAGTCTTTCTATTGTATCTTTGTTTTAACTTCAATTTAAAATGAAATAAAATGAAATTTGGTGTGTCAGTTGAAAATTTCTGCTAATTAGAAGTGTTGAAATTATGCTTTTCAAGCTGTTTGCAGAGTTAATTTAACCCATTAGGAACTGTCGATGTCCTCGATGAGATGAGGCTTGCAAATAATTTTGTGTACTACACACAAACAACCCACATAAATCTATCATTTAGTTTGTGTAGTAAATAAATTTATCCCCCAAGAAATAAATGTGTGTCTTTTCTTTTTATTTTTGTTTTTCTTTTCTTTATTTATGTATAATTGAAAAACACATACGTTTTTTCGCTTCATTAATTCGTAAATGTTTGCCTTACAGCTTTACAAAATATTAACCACAAATTCAATAAAAACCAATCCCTCAACTTCACTTCCCTTTGCTGATTACCCACAAGTGTGTGTCTGTGTGTGTTCATTTCACACATAAAACGATAAACAGTTTTACGAAAAGCAATTTGCTAATTGGATCATTTGGCTTAAATGGATTTCGACTTTTTCAAGTTGCTTGCTTACATATGTGATTTATTTACCCCACAAGTGCCAGTTCCAATCCCCTTTCTCGTATCTGTTACTCACTCTCACTCTCACTCTCACTCTCTCTCTATCTTGATCATCATTTTCATCACTAATACTGCTATATCACTCTATCAATAGCATTGCACATGTCTTTCATATACGAATCATTTTACTAAATATTTCAAATTGAAAATTGCGAATTTTTCACGCAATTTATGTGAATAAAACTTGTACCGCCAAAGTCTTAAGCAATTAGCGATTATACGTTTCATGATCGTACCGTCATTGCTGCCAAACAAACTTCCTACCCCTTGCTGCCTACCAGTCCAACTGATTTGATCTGTCAGCTCCACAAACGACGTCATCGTTTTGATTATTTTTCTTATTATTATCAATTTTTATTTTATTTTTCCCATTTCATTAGAAGTTTTACAGCTCGTGTCACATCACATCACAGCACATCACATCATATCATTGCCTCAATGAAGAGGCTACTGCGGCTGATCGAGCAATTATTTTTCAGCAAATTAACACTCGCTCTCATATTCACATAATCTTACAGTCAGTTAGTCAGTTAGTCATTAAACGTTTAGCCACGGAATCTGTGTTAATCTCGTAAATCACTTTGTGTCTACATTTCTGATTTTTATTTCTAGTTATAAATAAGCGAATATTTACACAAATTTTTTTTTTTTATTTTTCTATTTTGTTCATTCGCTCAAAATTGTCTTTAATTAAAAATACATATGGCGTTGAATCAAATCAAAGCGAAAGTCTATCAATCTGACAGTTGAAGGGCTTTGATATACCATTTTCATATTCAACCACATGCAATTAGCAAATATGTAATGCGTGTATGTATATCTTACAGTACATGAATAATTTTTGTTCTATAATAATTTTAATGTCTACATAACTGCTGCTCTATAAATTTATATTATACAAAAAATCTTAGGAATATGTAAATTGTGTCTTCAGGTTATAAATTACAAAAAAAAATGTTATTACAATATAAAATTATGGTTTATTTAGGTTAAATATTTAAACTTTCATACGTGCATTTATTTCAGTTTTTTTTAACTCTCCCAATGTCTATGACAATTCTATGTTATTAATATTAAAAATAATTGCCTCAGGTTCTTAAATGTTTAAATGCATAGAAAACAAATTAATTGATCTTAATAATGTTTGTGTTTACAAAGACAGAACTACAATATAATACAATGGAAATCAATTGTAAACTGAGATAAAATTTGAAATTGATAAAAGTAATTTTCGTACTCAAATAATGTATCAGAACAAGAATTCTCCGATTACCAAACATACGTAGTAGTGTATCAGTGCAAAACTATATGGCCCCACAATTTACCATATTTTTTAAAAATTAGAAATTATTTTTATCAGTCAGTTAATTTTTAATTCAATTTAAAAAAAAAAAAACTATTGCATTTTTAAGCTAATCAAGAAAAACTTCATTGATTGATTCAAAATTATAATAAATACAAAAGATATTCCAAAAACTGGGCTGATTTGGAAAATAATTGATTAAATAGCCAAGATACTAGTTGCATCAAGATCCTTAGTAATATCAGAAAGCTGAGATGTCATTTTTCCATTCAAACGAAAATTTCTGTATAAGTAAATTCACCATCATCCTTAGTTGGTACGGCTAGCGAACAAAGCCAATGTATCGCAATGCTCAACTACCCAAGTCTTCGAAGAAACCTCTCCCGAGAAGTCGGGTCCTTCTTCCAACAAGAGGGGAGCAGTCGCTTAGGAGGAGTTGGCTTATTTCGCATTGTTCCTCATATCAACAGTTAAACTGGGCAGCTGGCATCTTAAAGTCATTAGACCAATATCTAATGATGATGTGTGGTTAAGACTCCCGTCATCATCCGAATCGTATTCTTATTAGAATATAGTTGGTAGCAAGTTCATTTTGATTGATAGCGAAGCCGGAAAACTTTAATAATATTACAGGCTCATTTACCACCTGGACTTTTATTTTCAGACCTGAAAGAATATTTTATAGAAGGCTGCAAATATCAGTAATGACCCAAGTACCTGTCAACTTTAAATATAATACAAAAGAAATAATCATATTTAAATTTTTCATTAAATTTTTATTGAACTCTTTTTTATATATATATACATACATATATATATATACATATATTTTTTTTTTTTTTGCATTTTTCTATTTTCTTTTCTTTTCTTTCATAATTTTAATTTTTCTTGAAATATATACCATATATAACATTTTGAAGCTTAGAAACTAGAATACTTATTTTTTTTTTTCAACTGTTGTTCTGGTGCCATTTTATTATACTTACATACATATGTGTTGTATGTACAATATTTTAGTAATAGATAGACACACGCATATGTAATAGATATTTTGAATGAGAACTAAAATTTAAGCTAATTAATAATATGTATTTTGTATAAATTTATTTAGAATTATTGTAGTAGTAGTCAGTAGTAGTACGAGTAGTAGTGTTGTAATAGGATACTGTTGTACTGTATAGTACTGAGTAAGTTTTGAGGTTGAAATTTATAATATTGTACATAAATTGGATAGCGTGAGACAGAAGCGCGAAGCAAACAATTCGATAAATCGATAGTGGATTAAGTTAAAGTAAGTAAGAGATAATACTTTGAGATAGAAATACATACTGAGTTTTACAATTTACAATATATACTTAGTACGATAATAAATAAACAATTGCATAAAGATACATTTACACATACATACATAAGTAAGTAATAATTATATTTTACATTTATATCACATGAAAATTTGTTAAATTTGTTATGTCTGTTTGCAAGGATTCAAGTATTTTATTGCAATTTTGAATCAGCTGCAATTTAATGAAGATAGACATATGATTTCTTTACATTAGTAGAGCTCAGCGGCGACATATTCCCGATCTGGTCAGTTGTTGTTCTTTTGTTTTTTTTTTTATTGCACAGTTTTCATTATAACAATGAGAGAAAGAGATGTTGCCTCAAGGCATGGTTGTGGTTCAAGATATACGAGTAAGCATATGAATTTTTATTAGATTGCTTATGGCAATTGGCCATTCATGCGCATCTCTAATTCTTCCTCCTCCTTGGTGAGCGGGACTGTTGTATGGTTGTAGAGACCCTGGGCCATTAGTTGCAGAGCCAACGGATTCTTTGAGCCGCTTGTTTTCTTGATCTTGGCACGTTTGTTCTGGAACCAGATTTTGATTTGCGCCTCATTTAAACCCAACTCAGAGCTCAGCTGTTGGCGACGTCTTTCAGTGAGGTAACGATTCTCATTGAATTCACGCTGCAAGTGCCAAAAGAAAAAGATGTAAAGAAAAATTAGCAAAGAAAATCAATTATATGCGGTTTACTTGAAAACAAAAACAAAAACCAAAACAAGAAAATGAATAGCATCAGTATACCAGAGACAGTAAGAAAGATAGCAAGAAGATAGAAGAAAGAAAAAGAATCTAAATAGCGAATTGAGTCGATTGAAGAACAAAAGCCAACCTATGAAATATGACCATGACTAATTGAGCAAGTCTTTGTGCTAAGTAGGCAATCCAATAGGGAAACAATTCTAGGCCTTGCAGGATACTCAAATGTATGCCTAGGCGTACTGAGCATAGCAAAAGACATTGCGGTTGGCAGACAAAACATGCGCGTTACGGATCAAAAGCAGTTCAGGACAAAATGGGTATAGTACATCCCGGGTGGCCACACAAAATGAGTATAAATATTTTGAAAATATGACACAAACACAAGCGACAAAGAAGGAAGGATAAAAATTGACGCCCTTGGAAGTGGAAAAAGTAAATTAAATAAATTATAATAAGGAAACTCACCTTGAGACGCGCCAATTGTTCACTGGAGAAGGCTGTGCGAGGACGTTTCTCGTCAGTGGTTTTGTCCTTTGGCTGTTTGGGGCGACGATAACGTGGTCCTGTAATTTAGAAATCGCAGAGAAAAATTTATGAATATACTCGTAAAATATTTATTTTTGTTATTTTTCTACAATATGCTAAGCTACAAACTCATTCAACTAACTCACAGGGTCTTTTCTTATTTTTTGTGGACTTGGTCTTCAAGTTATTTGAGCGTTTGCTTAATATTAATTAATAATATTAATGATTTAATTAGCATACGGCGAGAGGCTTTTAAAATAGTTTTATTTTGTTTTCTATGTGGCGCTGTCAAGTCATAATATTTTTTGTGTTTTTTTTTTGTTTTTTGTTTTTTGTCGAGTAAACAGCAAGTGGTGGAACGAGAAGCTCTACGACTATGTGCGGGACGACTACGACGGCATAGTGTAGAAGTGACCAATTTGTCAGCTGTCAAAAATGTTGTGCAGCGCCTAACGAACTTCTTCGTCGTTCACTCGCTCTACCCGCTCGCCATTTTGCTTTACACAATTCATTCCTTCTTTGCCATTGCCATTGCCTTTCCTTTCTTTTGTTTTATATTATTTTTATTTTTTATTTTTTTTGTGGTTTCTTTCGTTTAGATAATTAATTTGCTCGTCTACACGCGGCCGTTGCCAGTTGGCAGCTTTCGGCATTTTGAAATTTTTCGTTTAATTAGCGCCCAAATATTTCTACAATACTTCTTCTACTGTCTGATTGTCCCAATGTCTAAATGTCCCCTCTATGAATTTCCCTCTTATGCCTTCCATTGTTTTTTTAGTTTATTTTTTCTTAAGTATTTTCTTGGCAACTTGGTGCAAACACGTGAATCTTGTGTGCTGACATTCGAAGTCACCATTAGTTGTTGACTAAAACAGGTGGATCAAACATAATCGAATCGGAAAAGAATTGCACATTGCACAATTTGGTTAAATGACTTAATAAGTCAAATCGAAGAATCATCAAGGGTAGCTGAGGAGTTTTTGGGGTCTTCAAATGTGAATAAAAGTCAAAAGGGCAAATGGTTTAAAATGATTTCGAAGCTTCATAGCTTAGCAGATATTTTGATGATGATGATGTTTATGATGGTGATGTTTACAGGCGACAAACTCTTTTAACCATTTCCCAACTCAACTCTTCCCAACTCTTCTGGTCTCGTCTCATTAAGTTTTGCGGGCTTTTAATTTTAAAATGCGTTATAAAAATTTGAATTTAATTGAATAATTGCGGACTGTTAAGTAATTTGATTAATTTAATCATTGATTGAGAGTGAAAATTATATATAATTTTTCTATTGAAATTAATAAGTAGTTCGAGTTGGGGGCTTTCCATTATAATACATTTCCATCGACACTAAATTAAAAAACCATTGCGAGTCATAAAAAACCACTCAACTTGTCATTTAACGCTTGCTTTATAATGAGTCTACGCCCTCTAGATACTTTCACTAAAAAAGAAACGAGCACACAAAAATATACACGAGGGACCCGAAACGAGAGCATCACTCGTCAAGTGATTTTAGATTCTCCTTTGACCTTCTACTTCAATCATTTATGATTTTTTTTTATTATTATTATCTCTTCCTATCTAATAAGACACCTACACAACACACAATGTGTGAGTGTAACTGATGTAAGAGTATCTGTGTGTGGGTCTGTGTATTGGGTAACATTGCCGATAAGCACAGTTCATGTTGTCACATAAAGTATCAGGATCAAAGACAAATCCGGCACAACAAGAGAATGGAGAGAAACAAACACAGCATGCATGACTTACATACAATAGACTCGTATAGGATAGGAGAGATGGAGAGGAAGAAACATAAGAAAAGAATTACCGACTTGACTACTGCGCCGCTTGAGGAGTTTGTTGCAAACTAATTGTCACAATGTCCTTCGGTTTTACTACAATATTTATTATATACGAGTACATACTATATGTATGTGTGTATATGTATGAATGTAGGAAGGACAATGTCAACACATGGACACATAAGCGAATATAACAAAGGATGCCGCTTCACGTTGGAGGTCCAAACTTAAGACAATTGGTCAGTCAATTGGTCTTTGACTAAGTTGATCTCTGAGTGAGTTAGTAAGTAAAGAAGAATACTAACCTGAGCTAGGACGATCACTGTAACGCGTACAGTAAACCCACGCCGGCCACATTTCATTTTTGCCGCCCTCAGTCGTTGTTGATCCGGTTTCGGAACGTGTATCATCTGAAGATTCCATACCAGAGTCCCGACTTACTGCCGACGGTGGTGGTATTGGCTGGGGACTATTTGCATTGGCGCTAGATTGATTCGCCGCTAGACGACTTGAGGGTGAACCGCCATTCGACGAAGAACACGAAGTGGTTGATGTGGAATTCATCGAGGTGGTGGATGCATTTGAGGCAGGTGGTGGACTGGCAAGCATAGTGTTGTTGCTGTTGGTTACTGGTGGCGCTGGTGTTGCCTGGCCAATTTGTGAAACCGCTTTGCAGAGAGAACCCAAGGCGGATTTCTCTGGACTTGGTTCGGTTTGGCTATGTTTAACAGAAAGCGGAGTCAGTACACCAGTGGTTCCAGCGGCCACGGCAGCTGCTGCCGCATTGGCATTACGGCGCATCCGACTCTGGACGATTTCCTCGTGTATACGTGGATATGCCACTGGATTAAAGCAATTTAAGAAGTTTGCACGCTCAATCATCATCGCAGCGGTGGCTGCTGCTGCGGCGGCTTGTTGCTGACGGCTGAATTCCAGTAAATCGACACGGGTGAAGGCGGAGGGAGTAGCAGCTGCAGCACGATTGGCTTCGAATGGTCGAAAGATGCTGGCTGCAGCGGCTGCAGCAGCTGCTTGTCCATCCAATGTGGTCTGCTGTTGAGTGCCATTGACAGCCTTGGCAGCTTCAGCGGCACCAAAGCGATCACTGAGAATATTTGAGATCGAGAAGGCTAGCGATGGCTTGGCTGATTGCTGATGCGCTGGTGGTGGTATACGAGCTGGGGCTGTTGTCGTGCTATCATCAACATCATCCACATCAATGTCATCGTCTTCGTCTTCCGTGGTTGTGCCTGCTGTGATGCCAGTCTGATTGTGAAAACTATCGCCCATAATGGAATCGTTCTCTTCTTCTTTAATGGTCATTGTTGAGGCAGGCGTCGACGATGCTGTACTATGTGCCCCAGGTGATCCTGTCAAGCGTTGTTGCAAAGCTGCTGCATGGGCTGCAGCAGCGGCAGCAGTGGCCGCATCAAAGGCAGCTGCCGGATGATGGAACACTCCGGCCGTTGCCAATTGCTGCTGATGGAGCTGCTGTAATTGTTGCAGATGATGCAAGTGCTGGAGTTGCTGTTGTTGATAGAGTGTGGCGGCATTATGTGGTAGCATAGTCATGGTGGCTGTTGTTGGACTTTGGGCGCCTACTACGTGCTGCAAGCTCATGTCCAAAGCGGCGGCGGTAATGATATTTGTGCCAATAGGCGTATGTTGCTGTGAATTCTGAGGTTGATTGAGATTGTGTTGTGTATGTTGTGGCGATTGCGGTAAACCGGGTGGACTTGGCGCTGACTGTGGACTGCAACGATCCTCTAGGGCCATTTGGGTTGTAATTTCTTAAAAAAAATTTTTTATTCGTTTTTGCTTTCCTTATTATTTTCTTATTTAAAAAGAATGAATTTCTTGCGGCACTATTACACTTAACGAATTTATCAATTTGTTTCTTTGTTTGTTTATTGGAGATATATTTTTTTTTTATATTGCCTGCACTTGATTATCTAATAATTTTGTCACTTGGACACTTGTCACAATTTGATTTTGAAGTAATGTCACTTATTCGTCTTCTCTAACTTCACTAAAGTGATTGAGATACTTTCATTCGTTCGTTGGTTCTTTCTACGTGTTTATTTTGCTTTGCTTGGCTTCCGACGACTGCGACGCACACGTCTGTTCACTGCGAGCGCAACGACTAAATTAACTAATCACAGCGGCCTGCGTACCGACGAAGCGACGACGACGACAAGCAGTCAGCCAGCAAGCAACTTGAGATACCCTCGAATTGAACTGTTAACCAATACACATGCACACACACATACATTGGTCGACAGTTAAGCGTAGGCTGAGCCATCCATGGGTATGATAAAGAACGCACTACTTCATGCCGTGGTGTTTGAAGCATAAGAGCGCAAGAGAGTGCGCACGATTGAATTTGTGAGTTTTGAGTGACAGCTGCTCTTCCTTCTGCTGTATTGCTTATTGCTAACTGACTGAGTGACTGACTGACTGACTATTGACTGATCGATCGATTGAAAGAACGAACAAACAAAAATATTCGTAACAAAGTTACAACAGCGACGGCTGAACAAGACTTCAAAACAAATTTCCCATACGAAAAGCGGGAGAATTGTGTTGTGACACTCGACGTTGTCACCTGTAATCTGACAGAGTGACGACAACGATGAGCTACGCTCACTTTAAGCAGCAGCAGCAGCAACAACGAAGTCCGACCAAAAAAGCTCTACATAGCAAAGCGCAGAATCTCTTTGGATCAAACAACCACACACAATAAGCAATAAGTAATTTGTTCCTCGGGGGCTCGGAAAGAGAGAGAGAGCTGCCAACCGGTTTCGGATTCGCTCGCTTGCTAAACTTTATTTTGTTTTTTGCGCTCTTTCGCTTTCCTTTGCGCTGATTGTCGTCGTTTGTTCTTTTGCTCATTCACTCACTCGGCAACTGACTCGTACGTTTGCTCACTCGTGTGTTGGTTCGTTTTCTTGTTAGACGCGATATGACTTTATTATGCGAGCTGTCATGTGGTTTGACAACTGTGTCTACTTAAATGCAAGGGACTTTGAGGGGGAATGATGAGGGTAGCACTAATACACATACATACTCTTACCCATGTCTGAATGTAGTTGACTCTTTTACCCTTATTATCAGTGAGTGTTGAATTGGTTGAGTTGAGATACTTTAATTGTGTGTGCACGTGTGTGTGTGTGTGCTATGGGCGTTGCCTTATACCATTACAGCTGCACTACTTGCACATTATCACTTGCTCTTTTCGACCTATTATGGAAAATGGCCGTGCTACGTCTGATTGTTTGTTTTCTTATTTGACTCACGTTTCTTGATTACTCTTTTTGGCATTTGTGTTTTAATTTAGTTGAATATGTTGTCGTTGTTGTTGTCGTTGTTGTTGTTGTTGTAGTTGTCGCTGCTGTTGCTGTTGTAGAAGAATTTAACGCTTTTTACACTCAAAACTGATTCTGATAGTTCAACATAAAACAGACTGCAGCAGCAGAAGCAGCAGATACTCAGATACTTTGCTTGCTTGCTGCTTGCCTGCCTCCCTTCCCTACTTCAATTATGTATATTGAATCTTTATTGATTTGGTTTTTGTCTCTTACGTTTCAATCTTCGCTGCTTGTATGTACATACATATGTACATATATTTAATCATGTTGAGTTGAGTGGTGATTGTAGAAAAAAATGAGAAGAATGAGGGGGAAGGAAAAAGGAGACAAGGTATCTCATCATCAAGTTGGCTTTATTTTTAGGCGTTGGCGGCCTACAACTTTATTGACGCTTGACCAAAACCGCAAATCAAGCAACTAATTGTTATAATTTACATGTTCAACACACGAGTACAGTACAATATTATTGTACATTTTCAATCAGTTCAGTTTTGACAAAAACATGCTAATTAAATACACGCTCATATTATTATATTGTTATGATTATAATAATTATTATTATTACACTATTTTTTTTTTTTCAGTTGTTAAATAATCATAATCCAATTTAATTCAAATCAACTAAATTATTTAGGTTAATGTTGCGTATACGTATTTTTATTTTATTTTATTTATTTTTTTTTTATTTTTAATCTTTAATCCATTGTCATCAATAGATTTTTGATAAATTTTTATTATTCAAATTAATGCAAATTATTATACGATTTGGGTAAACATCAATTTAATTTAGCTTAAGATTTTATTAGAATATTTTGCAAAATAATAATTAAAATAAAATTTTTTAAAAAATTACTTATCTAAGTTGTATGCTTAGAACTAAAATAAATAAATAATAAATAAATTGGTAGAATACAATTGATATATGTAAGTCAATTAGTATGAAATATTTGTCATAGGAATTTTAAATAATAATTATATTGAATAAATTATAAAAATACTTGTATTATGAACTAAATATTCTCATAAATCAATTTCTTACTATTGAATTTCACACCCAAAATTTTAAAAAATAAAATGTCATATTTTATGTTGCTTTTTTGTTATTTTCACATTGATTCGAATTGATTTAATTTCCGATTTTTGTTGACATTTTATTTTTATTTATTATAATTTTATTTATTAAACGACATAATCAAAAATATGAATAACAATATGTCTGTGTATCTCTGAATGAATATACAAATTGGAATTCCATTGTGTGTTGTGTGTATTTAAGAAATCATATAAATTATAAAGAAACTTTTTCGTTTCTTTATTTAAAAACCCCATAAACAAGTTTTTGGAACAGCATGTGATTTGTGTGTTTCCTTTGAATTCAAAATCAAATCAATTTTTTATGCCAAAAGAGAAGATAAACATAATTTTTCAAATTATTTTATGTTTCCATTTCAATGTAGGTACAGGTGTCGTCGCTGGAATTGGAATGCTTAAATTACAAATCCTATACTATTTTCTATTATATTTATTATAAACTTTTATTTGATTTTGCTTCGAAACCAAATCAATTATTAAACCCAAAATAAATGATAGCAATATAATTTCTCTTATAATTTTGTGTCTTTTTGAAAGTGAAAATGAGTAAATATTTCAATATATTAAATCCAATTTATAACATATTTTCTAAAAATTCTACAAGAAAAGTAAATATTAAAATCCTTAAAATTTCTTATTAAAATCAATTAGCTTAGTTCAGCTTAGTTAGAGTTTCGCTTAGAAGTCAGCCATTAAAATTCGAATATAAAATTTCCCCTCATTTCGAACTAAATTAATCTTCGAAAACTATTCGGAAACATGAATGGCTTTGTCTCTTTCACTCTAGTGATAATCAATTTGATTGTACTATAATCTCATTCACTCACACAACTCACCCATTTATTCATTCTTATTTTGAGTTTCATTGAAATGGTAACAAACAAAACAATGGCTGCTGCTGCTGCTGCTGCCGCCTTTGCTGCCTGCCGTCGGCAACTAATATGCACGCAGTTGTTCAATTTGAGATATGTACAATACTTACTTATGTACTTTCAAGTCTATGAGAGAAATGTACTTAGAGGTATGTATGTATGTATGTACTCATCATCATCCTCATCATCATGAATTTGGTGCGTATTCTATCCCCCGAACAATGGTAATGACAACGACCAAAATGCTAAACGCCTTTTTTCTTTCTCTTGTTGATTTTGTGTGCTTCGTTAATTTTCACTTTTATTACTATAATTTTCAATTATTACTTTTGTCATGTTTATTTAACTTTTTGCTACTGATCATGATGACGATGATGATGATGATGATGATGGTGGTGTGCTATATCCACCACCTATTCCCCCACTTCTGTTTTTGTTTTTTTTTGTTTAATAAACTTTGATTGCATGGCTTTATGCTTCAAAGGGTTAAACAAACGATCACTGGATTGTTGAGTTGAGTTTCCATCATCATCAACATCAACATCAACATTTCTAACAGTTGGTTGTACTACAAATCATGTGTCTAATGTATTTGATGTGTGTGTGTGTGTGTGTAGTATGCGTTAATTAAAGTTTTGAAGTTGTTAGTCTTTGTATTTTATTTTGTTGATTAGTTTTCCGTTTCCTCACTTGATTTTTCATTATTTTTAAGTTTATAGCTTTTTCTACGTGTGTTAGTTGGCCTAACGCATTTTTCTTTTATGTGCACAAAACCATTACCACCTTCTGTTAACAAATGTTAAATCTGCTAATGATGTTAGTTTTGGCTACTGTTTTTCGCCTTTGGTTTATTGTGCGTAACCCTTTTCTTTTTCCCATTTATTACAGAAAGCTTTACTTAACAACAAAACAAATATTGTATTGTAAATACACAAAATAATAAAAGCAAATGTATGCAATTTAATTGTGTATTAATTTTAATTATATTAAGGAAACTATATCCCTCATTGGTGATTCCAATGTTCAGTGTAGCCTTTGGGGAGTAATAGTATTTTGATCATATGTGTGAGAACTGCTCCACAATGGTCAACAAGGGAAATTACAATATAATATGTAAGGAATATTCTCTATTGTATTGGTATAAGAATTATTGGATTGTGGACCGACTAACCTGAACATGTGTCACTACAATTCCTAAAGAAACTACCATTTGTTGATTTCCTTCACCAGGAAAAGATATTTAAGAAGAATAAGAAAGTTTATTTAATAGGTGACTAAGCCCAGTCATAAAGAATTGTAACAGAATACATAACCTTTTCAATAAATGATTCCATTGATTGGTCGGGAACTACTTATTCAGTATCTATCCGCCACCTATAAACCCCCGAAGTTAATTCTACTACTTCATGTATGTGTTTCTCTCTATATGTTTCTCCTTTCTTCCTGCAAATTAGATAAAATTATAAAATAATTATTAAATGATCTGACTTTATTGTTCATAAATTCCTTACTGATTACGATGATGATGATGATGATGATGATGGTCTGCCTCATTAACATGTCAACCAATTGACAATCAAGAAACAATAGAATATTAAGCGCTTAAATTAATTCATTATTATTTAAAAACAATCACAATATTGTCATTAAAAAATAAATCAACAACTTAATCATTGAAATTAAAATTTCAGAGTACAAATACTTTTCTTAATTAAAAAAAAAAAAGAAATATATATACACACAATATTCTTAAAAATCTTGTTTCTTTGACTTTATTAATATCTCAAATTGTTTTGAGTTCTGTTATGTTGTGTTGTGTGTTGTGTTGCCTAAAGTCGCATGTTCAAACAAGTCACAAACAACATGTTAAACACCCAACAACAAACAACAACAAATAGCATACAACAACAAAAGCCAAAAGTCAAAATCTGCGTTGGTTTCTTTTCAATTTCAATCTTTTGAATTTTTGGTTGCTTGTTTGTGTCTTTAGTGTTTTATGAATAAGAAACAAAAGTATGAAAACTGATTTGATTGTTGGAACTCACAGTTGGTAACCACCACTAAATGAAGAGGAAGGAAAAATTATGGAAATATTATTTACAACTCGTTGTACATAAATCACTTAAGTCAAGCCAAGAAAGAGTTGTGATCTGTTCGGTTGTGTGCTCACTTCAGATGTATTAATGATGATTTTATTTTTAGAGCCGCCAATTTAAATATTTTTCTTTCATTTTTTTTTTTTTGCTTTTTCACTCCTTTTAAATACTCGTACATACAATACTTTTTTGGTTGGTTGGTCTTCTTTTGTTTTGTGGCTTTAATTAAAATCGATAAAGCCAAGTCAAAGATAAAGATTGTTGTTGTTGTTTTTAACTGTTTAAAGTAATAATTTAGGCATCATTGAAGCCTCAAGCAAAAATTCTGTTGAAGTTGTTCAAAATAAAATATTTTAATGCTTTGGCAAAGGGTTAAATGTTAATGAACTTGTTGATTATAGTAAATTTGACTACTTTATTTGTTTAGTTTTGATGGCTGAAAGTATTTATTTCTTTTCTTCATCTTCTTCTTCATGTTTTTTTATCATTTTATCTTTAACAAATTAGTTACTGCTATATAAAAAAGTCCAAAAATGAAAAAAAAAAAACTTAAAACAAAATATCCAAAAAGTTAAAATTTAATTTTTTATTTATATTTTATAAATCTTTTATTAAGAAGAAATAATGAAACTTGTTTTTATCAGTCATTTTGTCTGTCTTTCAGTCAGTCAATCAGTCAGTCGATTAGTTAGTGTTTTTTTTTTTTGTTTCGTTTTTCATTTGTTGGTTATTTTTTCAATTAATTTATATTTTTCGCTTTTTGGCATTTCAAAGACAATTTACATTTTTACGATTGTCATTTGTTTGCCGTTTTTTATTATTGTACAAATAAATTTTATTATCGCATATTAAAATTTGATAACATTTCATAAAGCGACGTTTAATATTGTACAATAAAATGAAGAAATGAAATGGAAAACGAGTCATAAGGTTTTTATGACTTTATCTGTTTCTGTTTATTTGCCAGGCGAACTTTTTTGTTGTTGTTTTTTCTTGTCTTGCTTTTGTATTGATGGAAACAATAATAATCCGGTAATCAAAATACCTACAAATGAAATTCGCAATTCACATACAAATGCATCCGATATATCTAACTCATTAAAAAGTGATCGATTATTAAATATTCTCCTAAATATTGTATAAATGGATGTGGGAGATTATATGCTCATATTTTCTATGGTAAAAAATATAATATAAATATTGTACTGATAGTTCTTATTGTTTTAAGATATACATTTGTTTTAAAAGAATTGTTCATATTCTTAAGTTAGTCGGTAGTCGGAACATTACATATAAAATGAAACATTGATCCTCTTAGTACAGCAAACATAGCAAGCAATACAAGTATAGTATTACAATACAATACATAACATACTTCTTAGTCTATTATATATGTCTTTTTCAATTGTACTAGTTTCATATTTGGGTAAATACACAATACAACAAGTGACTATCAATATTGAAGTTATATCTGATTGCTGTCACGCCAGTAAAATTCCCGCACCTAACCAAATCAATTTTACTACGATAAACTGACACTTGTTGATTCGGTGACATTTTGTTTATGAACCAAAAACTTTCGATGCTTAAATAAAATCATAATACAGTGCAGTGGTGTTCTTAGATTTAACGTTAACTTCGGTAAAACTGCATCGGAAACATTCCGGTTGTTGGAGTTAGTGTTACTTTTCCTTGGTCTCTGGTATACTCCTTTGAAGGGGTCACACAGTAATAAAATAGCTTTTTTATGTCCAAATATTCCTATAAAATATGATGTACCCGCTCAGTTGAGATGCCTACAGTCTCAGGAAACTTACTATGATTTAATAGAATTTACCAACGATTTCTGTAGTGACCAACCTCTGGTCTATATTACTGAAACTTCAACAGCGAATTAGTGATGGTCTATACTTCAAGACCATAATAAGTTATCGATGCTAGGAGCGCCTTCTCTTGGATTTTCTAAGGACTTATTAACCTACCCATGTAATCAAAACTTCCTGAAAACAATTGCTAAGAGAAATGAAAGTCATTTCGAAGACATTTAGACCATCAAAAGAATTTTAATGTTTGCTTTGTAGGCTTCACTATTGAATCGATGTAACAATTGTATTTAAACAAGAACAGAATACTTTGAATAATAAATTTTAAAAATATTCAAGATAAAACTAAGGTATAGTCAACATTAAATTGATCAGCATGATCAGTGATACAGATGGTTAATATCTAGAGCTTAGGATTCTTTGGAAAATATACATTCGAAACAATATAAAAACTCTTACAAGATCAGCACAAATTTTAACATATTTACCACATTTAACAGAATTTGTGAAGGAAGCATTTTTCTTCCCAAACATGAATAGTCATTTCTGAATATTGGAAAAGGCGACTTACTATTACAATTTAACTTTTCCAAATATTGTATTTGACTACAGACAGAATTTGTATATAAGACTTAATCATTTCTGTACATAAATTGATTGGACTAGTTGACCTACTTTGTTATATCGATTCCAAAAGTGTCTGGTAATAAAATCGATATGGAAGTTTTATATTTTCATGAGTAAATTGGCCTTGGTGACTTGCTACATAATTACTTAGAACTGTAATTGTATCTTTTAAATATATAGAGACATCCCATTGATGATATTTCTTCTTTTAAATATTTAAATCAATCTTTCAGTCAGTCACTTGTGTTCATTTGTTTGCCAATTTGTTTTAATGACAGTTTTAAACGTTTGAGTTTATTTTTTTTTTTTTTTGTCTATCATTTATTTAATTTGTTTCTAACCAAGTCAATTTGTTAATTTGCCTAAGCTCAGTTCAGCTCAGCTCAACTCGCTTTGGCGTTTGAAAAGTGTTAATTAACAATGCTTTACCAATTTCGTTTAATATCTTATTTTAACTTAACTTGTTAAGTTTAATGAGTGTGAAGTATATAATTTTGTTTTATTAAGCAGTGAAACTATTGTAACTAATTGGAAAATTGTAGCTTTTAATATATTTTAATTTATTTATACTTACACAGTATTTTTCTTAAGAATTTCACTTGTGAAAGTTCACGAAAAAAAAAAAAACATGAAAAGGGAAATTTGTTAATTTTATTTTTAAACATAGAAATTCTTTATAAGTTTATAGTAAACAATAATTTTTTCCAAAAAACCAGAAAAAAAAAATTCTTCATATTTCTGATGAAAAACAAGTTCGTGTCTTAAGTCTTTTGTTTTAGTTATTTGTTGCCTTTCTTCTCTTCTGCTTTGGTGCCATGCTAACTATTCAACTTCACCTTTTGTAAATATTTATAAAATACAATCAAGTAACTAATTGTAATCCATAAAATAAATGAATTTTCTAAGAATTTTCACAGTTCTAAATTACAGCAAATATTACACAATATTTAACAGTTTAAGCTGTTCTGGTTGGTGTTCTAATCTATTTACGACCTTAAGTCTTAAGACACTTTTCTTTGGGTTAATCCAATAAAGTGCAACGAACACAAGATAAACTCAATTCAGACAATGGATTTTGTGCGTGTTTGCAAACAAATCAAAATGCGCTTAAAGAAAGAATATTCTCAACTTAAAGGATATTCATAGAGAACGATTCTCATTTGATTTTTTTGTTTGTGGGTGTGTTTCGAAATCTTTAAATTTGATTAAACCGCAAAGCATGAAAGGTTCGAAAGTCCATAATTTCAAAACAAACAAGAAATCTGCTCACCTTCAACAAGAGACTGAAGGACATTTGGCTGTCCTTTGGCACACTCACTTAACTTAGTTGCACAGCAAGATACACAACGATTTAGTAAACAATTTGCAACAGATCAACAGGATGTCAGCTCATTGATTTCTTGTGCGTTTTAGGTTGCGTTTGTAAATGATTTTGCGGTTTTGACATAGACATGCCACACACACACACACACACACACACACAGTTGGCAAACTCTTCGGTGGATGGCAAGGATGGGACACTTATCAGAAGCTGTTCAACGGCAGCAACTGTAAATGACTTCCTGAAAGAAAATTAAATAAAGCAATGTACATATATACATTTCTTTTAGCCTTGAGATACTAAAATTATTATTGTTTTAGAATTGTCCTTGACTCGACTCCCACGGGAGTAGCAAGCGCTTTGTCTTTGAATTTATTGCTTAATTGGAACAAAATGTGATTTTTATCTTTTTAATTTCTTTAATGATACTTACTTAGAGTCCTTATTCTCTTTTTGATCTTGGATTCCATGACTTTCAAAGATTTTTCATTGCAGTCGTGTGGCAGTTGTTTAGTCAAGGACATTTGCAAACAAAAACTGCTAAATATGTTAGAGGAGTCGTGACTTGGGTGGCTAATTGATTCATAGCCTTGGCGCATCACAAGTAGTTTGTGCTGCTGAGAGATTTATTTCTTTCCATTTCGAAAATATGAAATTTTACAAATTTAACGACTTAACAAAACTACACATTGGCGTGTTTACTTTTCATTATTATGAGTTTGTATTGTAAAATGGATGTTTTCAATTGAAAAGTGAATGGCCACGGAAGCAAATGCTATGAAATTTAACACCTCAAAAATAAAATAGAAATAAAAAAAAAATTAATGTAAGTTTACAATTCGATTGGATTCGGAGAAAAAGCTATTCAACATTCAACTTGTTTATTACTTACTTTTTTCCTATGTGTTTTTGGTCAACAAACTTCTTTTTTGGGTTTGAGTTCATCATCATCATCATCATCAGAAGAAGAAGAAGAAAAAGAAGAGTTAAGCTTTTTAAATTTATTTGTTTTTAGGTTGTTGTGTTGATTACTGCGCAAACTTCAAACGTACGCCATTTCTTTATATTATTTCTATTGTAATATTGTATTGTGTATACTTGGTAACAAATCATGAGGCAAAAGTATCTGATGCTGATTATGTTGATGCTGTAGCTGATGATGTTGCTTGCTGTTGGTGTGATAATAAGTAGAAAATGTCTGAAAAAAAAATATATAAAACTAATTTATGTTTGAGGGCAAAAAATAGAACAAGAAAATTGAAATCATTTATCACGACACCCAAGCGAGTCTTGAATTACGACCAACGAACGAACCAAACAAATGGACAACCAAAACAATAAAGGTATGGAAGCGAATGAAATAAAATAGAATAAAAGGGAAGAGAACGCAAAGATCTTGCACGGCCATCGATGCTAAGCTGAGCAGGCTTTGCGTGTCGGCGGCATATTAATGGCGACTAAACAACAACAACAACCACATCAACAAAAACATACATATATTATATTGAATCTTATATATATAATAAAATTGATTCAGATTTTGAAAATCTTCAATGCTCCCTACTATTATTGGTAAGCAAGAAAGTCATTGCTTTTTCAATAGAATTATGTACTTCTGTTATGTACTGCTCTTCATAATATTCTATGTTGAAACCACAATTACAGATACAAATAGCTTGAACTTCTTGCTTCTTTCTTATGTTTAATATCAACAACAAAACAATCTAAAAACATTTGTCAATTACTCACATTTAATGCCTAAAAATCTACTGAAAACAGGCAACCCAATACATTCGATTTCCTTCTCAAGTCTCTTCTTATATGTATATCAATAAGTCCCACAAATTGATGGTGCTGTAGCGCAATCATGCAACCAATTACTAAAATTTTCACCTCAGCTGGCAGAGGGGAGCTTAAGATATTTCTTTCTAACATTTTAATAAAAGAAAACCCACTAATGAAATGAAATAGAAAAATTGAAAATCGTTAAGGCATATAGATTCTTATGCATGTAAATAAGAAAATTCCATAGAAAAGAAACAAATAAAGGTATCTATCTATTCACACACTAACACAAGCACACACACACACTCGATTCAATATTAATACATATGTACATCATCAATAAATAATTAACTATGAAAAGAAGATTGAAAGAAAGACAGACAGTCGGACAGGCAGACAGACAGACAGAAGAGAAAGAAATAAATTAACACGCCCTCCGCACAGCGGCAAACAAATACAAATCATCAACCAACAACAATCCCAACAAACCCACAAACAAACAATCGAATGATCTAACGAACCAACGACCCATATCTTTATAAAAGATACATAGTTTTACACTTATGTGCCTCTGACATTTGGGCAAAGATATCCAAATCAAATGCACGGATGTAGCAAACCACATACTACAATACATTTGTATCATTATCTTTGTATGTATTATAAGCGCATTAGATACTTTTCTACATCAAAACGATCTTCATCTATAATACTTTATTTTTTTTAAGCTGAACTGAACTGAACTGAAATGAAATGAAATCAAATGCATTGCGTTGCGATGTCGATAAATTTTATTACTTTTGCTTGAGTTTCATTGGATAGTTTTGGGGTTGGTCACCTTTTTTTTTTTTCTCTTTTCTACCTTCTCTCTCTTCTCTCTTTATGTTCCCTCTTTTGATGGCCTATTGGCATCTTGGCCATTTTCATAGCGGCCATCATCAAAGCCATGATATATAGATGAATGTATAGATAGATTTTTAAGGAAAAAGGGGATAAAAACAAAAAAACTATAGAGTCATTTAAGTTGATGGCTAGAAAATTATTTGATTTCGTAATTGAAATGAAAACAAACTTCAACTTATTCGTACATACTTAATAACAATAGTAACAACAACAACAACAACATTTGTTATTTGAAATATTTTAATAGACACCAAAATGGCATAAATTATTTGCCATTGTTAAATGTCGAAGACAAAGGTGTAGTCTCAATTAGCAAATCTGTTTAATCCGAGATATAACAACAATTCAATTTTACAGGAAATAATAATAGATTAGTAAGATTCTTCAGAATTCAGCTTGCATGGAAAAACAAACAAGTGATTAATCTGCAAGTTGGCATTTTGAAAATAAAATAATATTTAGAATAAAAAATCAAAAAGCTTGAAGAATCTTCCATTGAGAGTGTTGAGAGTAGCAAAATCTCATGAATAAAGTTTCTAGTTTATTAGGCCAATATTATAAAAATCAAATTCCCTGTCTAGTAAAAAATTTTGTTTTGATTTGCTGGAAGTTTTATATTTAAAAGAATATGAATGAAACTTTATGAAACAATAAAAATCACTTGCCCCTCCTGAATCTACTCCTTTACTCTACGCCCAAGAGTTTTGTGAATGTCTACACTTTATAAATTTGATTCGCGAACATATTTCAACGTTTACTGGAAAATTTCTCTGCAATCTAAATGCGTTTCTGTCAATAAAACTCGATCAATTATGAAACCAAGTTGTCATTCATTAGGAAAGACCATTATTGTAGGATATAAAACACAAAAAAATTGTTATAAAATTAAATGGAAAAAAATTAAGTGAATTAAAGAAAAAAAAGGAATCCAAAAAGTATTAGTTTTTTTTTTTTTAAGTGCAACAACCACTCTGCTTTATTATATTTCTTAACAAAATACAAACAAAAAAAAAAACTGTAAAATCATGAAACGTGTAAATTGTTGAGAGCGTTAAAGATAGAACGCTTTGCAATGAAAAATCAAATCCATAAATTAGCACCTCATTCACGGCGCGCGTTCGCTTGTTCAATCGTTGGATCACTTGCTTCTTCGTCTTCCTCGTAATTGACACCAGTTACGCTTTAAGCTTATAAAGCTACAAGTTAGCTGCTGTCAAATGTTGTTGTTGTTCAAGTTGTATCTTGTATCTATTGGTTGCTTTTATTGGTAATGATGTTTGATCGGAGTGATGGTGTTGATTAAAGCTTTAAAATGTAATATAATCAACAGTTGCCAACTCGATGCTAAGTGCTGTACAAATATTTACGCTTCACTGTTGATTCTGGTGTTGTTGTTGTTGTTGTTGTTGTTGCTGTTTTTCTATAGCCCCAAACATCAAAACATTTATAACTTAAATCAAGCATAACAAGTTGACTGAGATTCAGCCACCCTACCCAACTACCCACCTGGCAGCCTGCCTGCCTGGTTTGACAAACACTTGAGTTATTCAATCAGTCAAAACATTTAGTATCTGAGTATCTATGTGTGAACCAACCTAAAGACTCAAATGGACAAAACAAACTGATTAGCAACATTAGACATCGTCAGCACTCGTCAGTTTGTCATCTATGTACCTATGTATGTAAGCCTAACAAGCAGTTGCCTGCCCAATTGCCACTTACCGACTTGGTTAGCTTGCGCATGCGCAATCGCTCGCTTGCTAAATGCTTATAAGCACGTACTAAATACTTAACGACCCGCTTGAACTCCCCAACCAACTTTTCCATTTCCAGACTATTCAACTAAATTTAAAACTAAAGTTATCGTAAAAGCAACTCGTGTCGAGCGGCGTCAATTCAATTGGTTTTGGTCGTCAATTGAAAATTAACGCATTTGCGCTTTCGTTTTAGTGGTTCACTCTTGTTTTTGTTGTTGTTGTTGTCCAGCTACCTCTACCTCTATATCTATCTAGTATCTGTGTGTTTGTATATCTGTATGTCTGTTTGTCTAATCATCTATCCAATTATCCACTTAAATTTTGTTAACAAACGATCAGAGTTAAATTTTGCTCGCATTTTTCTTCTCGTATTTTATTTTTTATTTCATTTTTCTTAAATCGCTTCAGGTGTAAATGATTTCAACTCATAAACTTAGCGAAAGCTAAAATTATTTACACACTTTTTTATCTAAAATTTATATTCCATTGAAATATTGTTATTAACTTAACTCAGCACTTAAACATTTATAAAAATCTATTTTGGCTTTCAGGCAGCAGAAAATAAATATTCAGCTATAATTGCCTGGAAAAGAAACATTGGGTAAACATTAGATGTTGCCTATAGGAGCAACTATAATAGATTTGATATAGCAATGTTAATTTGATTTGAAAGCAACATTGAACTAAATTTAGAGTTAAAATTGTGTAAGCCGTAGGTGGATAAGCAACATTCAAACCTTCATTCGATACAAAATTTCCCTAAAGAGAATATTGATAATTTAAATTAAAATTATACAAGAAGTAGAAGAGAAAAGTTGGGAAAATCCACTGGCAATCAGTATTTGTGCTTCATATGTGGTTTCATAAAGACAATAAACAGTCTACCATAATACAAATTTTTCATTTAGACCAATGTTGTCTTATTTATAGCAAAACTATTTGATTGACCTCATTATCATATCATCCAGAACTTCCTGAGGATAAAGGTGATAGAATTTCATGAACAAAATGGTCAATACATACATATATCAATACAATACAATTCAAAACACATTCCAATCCATTGGTTTAAAATCGATTCTTGTGATTAAGGAAAATGAACAGCTTTTGATGATTTTAGTTTACAACAGAAAAAAGAAGTTGGCAAGAAACCTTACTTCACATTTTTCTTAAATAATAATAATATACTAGAAAAATATTGAAAGTATATATACTGAAAGAGCCTAAACCTAATATTCCTCTCTCTCTCTTGAATCCTTAATAGAAGGTACAAAAGAACTTGATTTATTAGAACAGAATTACAATAGAAGAACCTTCAATTAAACTAAACCTTTGACAAAGAAACAACATACGACGACGGTCAAAGATGAAGGGATAAACATATAAACGCACTTTACCTTTTCAAGATAGTGGAGCGGAGGAGTATGGTGACTCCTTTGTTATTGATACTATAACCGCTGTTGTGACTGCTGACGACAAATAGTAAAGTTAATCGTAAATTATGAAGGGAAAACAGTGAGACAGTGCCACACACACACACACATACATAAACTGTGATAATACACCGACAACATTGGACAAAAGAAGGTACAAATACTTATAGATACTTAAAGAACATTTGGTGCGATAAGCAGCAGCGTCCATCAGTGACAAAAGACGCCGACACCGTGTGGCAAGCAGCAAGACCAATTCGTAGTAGTTTCAACTGCAACAGGACATTAGTGTCACATTTAACAAGACCGCAAGTGTAGCCAAAGCGCAGCCATAGATACAAGATACAAAAGACAACAAACAACAAACAACGAACGAGGCATCATTGATGGACAACGTTTTTCTTTCTTCTTTTAAGTTCTTCTCTTTAGTTTCAGTCAGCTTGTGGAGGGGGAGCTCAGGTTGATTTAGTGGCAACGGCGGCCATTGTGCCACTTCAGCAGGGGTTATCAGTAAGCGTGTGACAATGACTGGAAAAGGTTTATGAAATGGGTCTTCCTTCTTCAACTTCAATGTTGTTGCATTTGTTATTATTGTCGTCATTCGGACGCACGTCGTCTGGTACCGTCGTTGTGGCCTAAAACCAAATGTGCGGCTTATCACGCCATATCAACCTGTTGTGTGTTATACTGCGCTGTGTCATTTTTCATGAAATTTCTTCTTGGCTCTTCTTCTTCTTCCTCTCCATCCTTACTATCTTATTGCTCTTCACTTCTTTGTTAGAGCATTGAATATTGTGGTCGATCGCTCGAATTTCGGGGGCTTTATCACCTTTTGTTGCTGCGCTTAATGGTAAATAGTCAAACTATTGTTTGCTGCTGCTGCTGCCGTTTATGATGATGAGGATGCGGATGGTAAAATTGAGAGAGGTTGATTTTCATTTAAATGCGCTTTAATTGATGGGATAACAAATCTTTGTGGTTTGTCGCTTGCATTGCATTGTGTGTGGTCTTCTTGTCACCTTCTAATAAACAACCATTTCAAGTTTGTACGAATATCCCCCACATACATAAGTATTCTTGGTCAATACTAGTGTGCACAATAAAAATATACGTATTTGATGTTTAAGTTAAAGTTGCAATTATAAAAATGAAAATAAGAAAATAAGCAACAAGATCGGCTTAAATCGAATTGCTCTGCTTTGGATTTAATCACCACTGAGAGGTGCCAAAAGTATCTGAGGAATTTCAATAATGCCACCGCAACAGCAAAGTTCTCACAACGCATTTCGCTGAAATTCAGAATCGTGAGAGCGTCGTCGCCTTTGCCGTTTTGCTGTTTTGCTGTTTCTGTTTGTTAAGTGAGTCTGCAGCGACTCATTTAAATCTCGTTTTAAGGCAGCCAACTACGCAGTCAACGTGTGTGGTCCGCAAGCTCAGGAACTCAGGAATTAAGTGGCTACATCAGCAGTGGCAACAACAACAACAACAAGAACAACAAAAACAAGGTTCTTTCGCAATCATTGTGCCAACAACAACAGTATCGGTAACAGCAGCATCACCACAATCACCACCACCACCACCACCACCACCAGCAGCAACAGTAACAAAGACGACGACTACAACAATGAAAGTATCCAATCAACAATGCCATCTACATAAATACTGCAACAACGACAAGATTTAGCAGCAACAGCAGCAGCAGCAACAGTAAGGAGCCGCTGAAGAATCAGCAACCGAATTCCACGCGTTACGTTTGGTCAGAAATTCAGAACCATTCCTCCTCGTCCTCTTACTCCCTCGTACCCTTATTTCATCAATTCATTGTTGGTGACTGTTTTCTGGGTGATTCTTTGCCTGATGTCTTTGGTCAACTGTTGACGATGATGTTGATGTTGATGATGATGATGACTATGTCGGTTGGCTACATTGACATTGTTGATGATGATGATGATGATAATGATGATACTGGTTGATGATGCTATATACCATGTACAATTTGTTGTTGCTATTTGGTGTTGCTGCTGCTGTTGCACCGGATTACCTTGGACTGAACACAGCGTGTCATTGCATGTGCTGACACAAAGCATACAATACAACACAACACAACACAGCATAACATAACATAACACAACACAGCACAACAATCCATCCATCCATGCATCCATCCAACCATCCATGGAAGCCTCCATTCAACCAATTCTAGCATTTTGTCTTGCCAACATTATTATATTTTATTGCTACAATGATTGTTTAACATGGCTGCAGGAATAAATCAAACAACTTTGGTTGGTTTGCTGTTCAATCCTGAAGATTTGCTTCAAAGCGTGCTAAACTACTGAGTTATTCGATTTTCAATTTTCTTTTCTCTTCATTCCTTTGCTTTATTACAATCATTATACGATTATACGATTATTCATATTGGCAAGAAACAATATTTCTGTATCTGTTTATCTTGTATCTCGTAGTTTATCTGACATCTGATGCCTGGCAAAAGCAATCAACGCATTTAATTACTTATTTCGATATTTTTCTAATTGGTTGCACATGTGAATACCGTTACTTTAAACATGTTAAATGGTTAACAGAAACAGCAACAACAACAACACTTCAAGCTGTCATGCCACATAGCGAGTATCTTTAGTAAACGCCTCAAACTTCATCACCGTCACCACCACCATCTCTGCTTAAGTTTTGGTTTGCGTTTACATGACGCAGATTAATGCGATCCAATTAGGCAACAACCAAGTTCAGCGATAAGTTTGCATTTAGCGAACCGTTGCACAATTGCTTCTTTCATAGTGTCTCCTAGTCTTTCTGTTTCTCTCTCTGTAATATTCTTTAGCAAGTGTCAGGAGGCATTTTGTTGCGATTGCTGACACTTTACTGATATGAATTTTAAAGTTTTATCAGCACAACACAATACAAAAACAAAACAATACAAAACCGAACCGAACCAAACTGAAGGAAAAAGCATTAGTTAGAGAATATCTCATGGTAGCCAATTTAGTTTATTAGAATAACAAAGTTAGCCGATTTTATTCTTATTCTTCGGAAGATAAAACAAGTACGATGAGTACAAGTTGCAGTTACTTGTGCTGCATAGAAGTCCAATTGCAATTCAATTGCAAAGCTTCATTTGCTTTTTTGGATTCTTTCATTTCTTTTTTGCCTCTTCTCATTGCATATTGCAATGTCACCTTCATCTTCCTCTTCATCTTCACCCACCAACCCAGTTCCTTTTGTGTTTCCTTGAGTAAAGAACGCAATCTGAAACCATTTTGAACGTCAACACTCGCGATAAGCAACTAAATTATTAACACGAACATGGCTCCTGTTGTTATTTCCACTGAATTTCATACCAAAAAGAGCCTCACTGCCACCTAAAATACAATATAGATATACGAGTATATCAACAACAACTGAACCAACAACAAAGGTTTAGTTGTAACTAAAACAAAAACCACAAATCGAATTTTGCCTTAACATTGATCTGGTGTATATCTTAAAAGTAGCGTACAGTGGGTGGAGCGCAGTTTGCTTCCATTGAGTTTTGTTGAGTCATAAAATATTTCATTTCAATTCCTTGCCGCCGCGTGTTCAAATATCAGATTTCGCTTGAAATTCAACAACACCAACAATAAAATAAATTAAAAATCAAAAAAAAAAAATTTCATTTATTGCATTTATTTATTTTTAAAATTGTACAAATTTTTATATATTTTTGTATCTTTCACCGTTTACCAATTTAGAGAACCAGTAAAGAAGCTAAAGCTATAGCAGATCGGGGTCTAAAGATCGCGAACTAAAATTGTTCTTTTACATACCACAAAGTATCAACTATCCTATGCAGGAGTTTTGGTTAGATTCTCTGCAGTATTGAACACAAAGCGAAGACCCACAGATATATCCCACATCACTTCAAATCGAGAATTTAAGCTCTTAATTGACATTCAAGTACATATATTCTACTATGGATATTTCTACTCTTCACAAAGTGAATAAATAATATTATAAGTTTGTTATGAAGTCAGTAACAGACAGAAGGAGACATCGAAGACTCCATAAAGTTGATGTAGCCATGTCTGTCCAAACTATTTGCACATTTGTCCGAATTAGGCGCATTGACCCATTACGGGTGGAATCACCCATACAAATTCTTATTAGAAAAACTTTTTTGTTGCTTGTACTATCAAACTGAAATTCGGACACTATAAGTTTCTAACTCACTCCCACCAACCATGTAAATTTCAAGACCCTAGAATTACTGGGTCGTAAAACTCCCATACAAATATTTCAGTCTCACTATTGAAACTGTACCCTAAACATAAGTTAAATAAATAATCAAATATTTCTGAATGCTCAATCACAGTGCATAGGCAAATACGTTTCCTAGGGTATGACAACTTCGGATTAGCCGAAGTTATCCTTCTTTTATCTATATATTTTCAATAAGCATAACGTTTATTCCTTTCATTATGTTATTCTGATTGAAATGCTTTTATTATTATTATTATTATAATACAAATTTCCATAAAAATATAATACTTCCTAAGCAGTCACATCATAGTTCGAGTAATGGATTAATATTGTAATAAACTTAGATTAGTTAACTAAAATAAGACTGTGTCTTCTAGTGATTAGCAAATCATCGATATCACAAATGATCTTAGTAAAATATGACTGACACTCTCTTCAAACTTTCCGATCTTTCTCTATATTGCTATTAATACAAATATTTATGTATTTACCTTATAGAATCTCCTAGGTATAGTGTATTATGACATACATTAGAAACTTTAGACAAAATTGTAGAAATACAATTCACACTACTTTAAAGTGTTCAATAAAAACAAATGGGAAAATTAAGTGGAAAATTTACAAAATATACATACAATACTAAAATGAAATGAAAGCAATTTATTTCTCTATGTACACAAACTAAGAATTGCAAATACAATAAGTATATAAGTACATACTAAGTATGTTTTGCAATTTCATTACTCATACATACTATATCCATTCATATTTTATGAAAACTTAATTTTCCATAGCGTAAAAGTTGAAAATGTTGCAAATGTTGGTTTCTCTGGCCTTCCTTGCCATATGCCATGTCAAAGTTGAATTCAGTTCGGTGGAGTTGAGTTGAGTTCAGTTGAGTTTTGTTTGGTTAGATTGTTACGCCGTTGGCAATTGAGTTGTAGTCGTTCATTGTTGAAATTGGATTCGTGCAGGTTTTTCCTGTTCTTGTTAGTACAAATTGTAGTTGTTGGAGCGTGGCTTGGCGTGGCATGGCGTAGTATGGAATGGCGTATAAATAGCAACATTGGGTCATAATGCAATTGGTTTTTGTTAAATAGAAAATTTCTTGTTACAAATCAATTTTCCCCATTATTGTTATTTTCTTTTTCAAATATACTTAGAATTGTTTTTTTTTTGGTTGTGTTTGCATTTTTATGATTGTCGTAAATTGAAAATCAATTTTCGCTTGTTACATCATTGAATATTTATAGTTCAATTGTTAGGAAAGAAAAACTTTAATTTACCATTTTATAGCAGTTATGACAAACTTAAATACACATGTACTTACATACTCGTACGAGTATCGACAATATGTTTCAGCTGGACTATCATTTTCCACATTTTCAGCATTTTTTCTTTTACTTTAATTCAAGATAATTGGTAAGTTGTATAAATAAAGACTTTTGTCATTAAGAAAATAATTCAAAATAAAAATGTTAATTATCATGACATTAAAAAGATAATTATGCATACTAGTATATATTTATTAACTTGTTTAATTATGTATTAATCATGAGTAAAATATTCAGTCGGCATGACTAGTCAATCAAATTTATTTGGTATTTACATGGAATTTGTTAGTTTTTATGATTGGAATTAATTTTTTTTTTTTTTTTCGTTATTTTAAAAAATAACAAGTTGTTAGTTTGTAACTTTTAACATCAAATTGACCTTCATGTTTTTATAACAAATTCAGTAGTCAAAAATATAGAATGTGTGAAAATGTATGTCTTTAAAGCATACATAGAACTGTGAATCGAAACTCTATAAAATACAAATTGAAATATTCATCTATGACGAGAAGTAATGATTGCTACTACAATAGTTCGTCCTTCAATTCGATTTTATGCAAACCAAATATTGTATTGTACTTAAATTTTGAGCTATTAAACTGGAATTTATTTATATCAAAACCAGAGTTCCCTGATTGCAAATAGTTCTCCTGTTCAACAACCAAAGCAACCTCGATTTTCAATACAGGGTTTTTTACTTTTAATTCTCTATAACTGCCACATTTTCTAAATTGGGTCAATTAAAACCGTTAAACTTATGTATGAACTATATATAAACTTAGATTAACCGAAATGTGTATTCTCTATTCATTAGAGTTATATTGTATTTACTAACCAAATCTTAAGCCAAATTCAATTGACAAATACATAATTTACTCTTGATATCGAAAATGAAATCCTTAAATATTTCGCGTAATTTGGTACAGTATTTTCCTTTTTATGCATTTCACACTATAATTTATAAATATTTTTTGTGTAAAATTAGAAGCATTTCGGCAATCAAATATGCATTTAATAAGATCAATCACAAATAAATTGATGATTGGCATATTCAATATTGTTAGCCAGCTTTCAAAAAAACATCGAATAAATCATTCAATTTTTTTAACAAATTTCTTAGAAAGAAAATTTTACCATTCAAAAATTTACATTTAATCAGTGAATCAAACTTTTTTTCGAACATAAACCAAATCGATGTTCGAATCAGCTGTTCTGCAAAAATTGAGGATTTTATAAAATTCATGAAATTATTTGTTAAAAAGATAAATAAAACGTAAAAGTAAATAAATGCAAAATGACAACTACCGTGGTAGCTTTTTTTTTTATTGATGGAGGAAGACATTACACCACAGAATTTTGTTTTTGGGTGCACAAATTTAGTTAACTTCATAATTATTTCGCAATTTTGCAGATGTTAATAAAGAAACTTCCATGTTGGTTCTGGACACCAATAAATCGCACTTGTCCCAGACTCCACCCGTGCATCAGCTTTTAGCGACACTCGGTCAGTAGGAAACGACTCCAGCATAAACCTAGGTAGGAGCACGATTCCAGTGGTTTTAAGTGTCATGCTGAAGGTGCTAGAGCTTTTTGTTCTTTTTTTGCCCCATGGTATGGATGACAATGAACTCAAGGAAGAGCCAGAATGCAACTTTTATTTTTTATATTTTCCCAAATAAAATTAGAATGTTTAAAAAAATTTGTCTTTTGTGAAATTGGCAAGTATTTTATCTAATCAATCTTATTTAATTTTAATTATCTACTTTCCATGCTTCAATTATATTATTGCCCTTGGCAATGTCACAATTATTTTCCATAAAGTACAGCAGTATAGAGTTCTGGATTTATTCTTATTTTTTCCCCCTATTAGCGTTCATGAACATTGTCTGAATAAATGATTTTAACGATCGATTTCCACGATAGCCCTGATTAAGTAGGTTAATAGATTCTAACACAATTTTAGGCTAATAATTAAAGAATTAAAATATAAAATTTCATTAGATTCTCACAGATGCACGCACACATAACTATTGATTTCTTCAAAACAATTTTGATATTATTCTTTGAATCAAGACCCGTAATTAAATTGTCATTCACATGTTTGTTTTGATCTTTCACGTCACTCATAACATAATCCACTTCACAATTTGCCAGATATTCAATTTTCGTGAGTGAATGACTGACGAATTAGTATTGTCAAGAGCAGTCACAATTCGCTACCGTACAATAAAAAAGAATATAAAAAATGGTCAAAATAATAAAATAACAATCAAAAACCGCGTACCTCAGAAACACAAAAGACTTTGACCCAAACCACAAACATAACCAAACAAAACGAAACCAAACCAAATTGATCTGACACCGCCAACGCAAATGTTATATGCGCGTAATAAAATTATAAGGGATTAGTGTCCGCAACTACAAAAGACAACCAAAAAAACAGAGTCAAATTGGATGACAACAATTGTGTTGTTTATTCTGAACAAAGAATTGCGATCTTCCAAGAAGAAACACAACATGGAAATTAATCGTCACAATGCACAAAATACAAACTTAAGCTATTGTATCTATATGTATCTGTTAGTATAGTGTATATAGTAAGTAAAAGATCGATACATACATAACTCATGAGAATTATGACTGAGATTTGATTTGATTTAACTGACGTGGAAATATGGTGACTATAAACTGAACAAAGAAACATTGAACCATTTTCAAGGTGAATATGAAAGAATAATGCGGCGCTCTTTATCAAAATGTGTTTCGACATTAAAAACTCAGAGTCTCTTAGCTACCTCATATCGTAACTCTAGGGATCACAAAACGATTCGAATTCGAAATGATGAGTTCGTAAGTTGGTATTGCAATACAAAAGATTATGAATTGCCGCTCATAAATCCATAAAATGTTAGCACATTGAATTGGATTGCTTAACTTAGCCTTGTGTTCCAATGGATGAGTGACAGCGCTTCTCTCATAAAATGTCACAATGACGATGCCAATGAGAACTGAAAATGACAGAAGTCAATATCAAGGCAAATGTTTGACAATTAATACTTTTGTTTTTCATATTTAAAATACAAGACAAAAACTGCAAAGACCTTGAGAAATAATTAGATTCCTAGAAACAATTAATTGTACGCGTGTCGTTTAAGCAGAGTCGTTCGACACCTACGCATGCTGATTAAGCAGCCTTGATGAGTCGCGTGCCGAGGCGACATAAACATTATTGCCGATGTCAATTTTTTAGTTTATGATCAGTTAAAGAAACCTTGGCTTATAATAAGTA
Organism: Amiota minor; assembly: GCA_037043295.1. Lineage (NCBI taxonomy): Eukaryota > Metazoa > Arthropoda > Insecta > Diptera > Drosophilidae > Amiota > Amiota minor. The sequence goes on from JBAMAW010001787.1 coordinate 3,061,251, forward strand.
CTTAGAATAGATAGTCACATACAGTGAGTTTGCGCATGAGCAGTGTAAGACCTTGACATTGTCTTCCCTGGTGCTTCATTATTGCAGCTACTACTACTCGTACTATATAATTTCTATAGTAACAACTTTCTACATCAGCATCTCGTACCTCGCTGTCATCGTGTTCAAAATGTACAATATTTATCTTTATAATGTACATTCAACCTGCTCATCTTACTCACTCAGTGCGCAATGCGAGGCATTCATCCGTATCTGATCCAGATACTCACTCGTTCACTCACACACTCACTTATTCACTCAGCATCACTCAGTCAGTGTCTGTGCCAAATACCTGTTGAAATTGTTTTTTTCCTATAATATTGTTTGGTACTATTTGTTAGAGCATCACATCTACTACACCCATCTAACATCCCAAAGCTTAACATGCATCCGTTAGATACAATCTCTACTGCTACTACTACACATACTACAACTATTGATGTTACTTATTGTTGTTGTTGTTACTGCTGTTGAGTTAAACTGAGGCTAACTGTGGGGCCAACTTCATTAACGGTGATTTGTAATGAGTATTTAGAGAGAGGCGAAGCAGCCTCGTGATAGAAAAGATATTAAACAAAATTAATTTACTTAGCAGAGTAATCGGTTAACGTGTGTCCAGTTACTTTATTAAGCACAAGAAGAAGGGGCGTGTGTCTGATTAAAGTTTATTCCATTTTAAATTAAATGATTGAAACTAGTTTAGATAAATTTAAGTCAGTCAGTCAGTTAGTTATTTCGATAAAACAATTCATTCATATGCAGAGTCAAATATCTTTACATACAATACATTTTTTATTTTATTTCAATGATTTTGTTATGCAAATCAGCTATAAAATGGAATTGATTCATTAAATTCTTTCATATTTTCTCTTTACCATTTTCTTCATTCTATCAAACTTTTCAAATTACCCTTTCTACAACAGTTTTATGGCTCACAAAAAAAAAGTACATACGTTGGCTTAATAAATTCGTAACAAATCAATGACCTTTCCTCACTCTTCTTTAAACTCACTCACTCACTCACTCACTTACCTCTTCCTTCCTACTTGTATTCACTCCCTTACACACACACACACACACACCACTTGCCAATGAGCAAAAGTGAACACTCGTTTGTACTTTAGAGCACATCTTCATGTGCATTCTTCACGCATTTCAAAATGCATTTTCCAAGGCAAATGCTCCTTATAGTTAATGTCCATGGATTGCATCGCATCCCATGGCAAGCCATGGCATTGCATCGTAATGTAACGATTCTTTCTACTTCATCGTCTTGTGTCATGGCCTCTTGTCTTAAAAAGCGAAAATATTAACCAAAAGCATCGTACATTTTTATTCGCTCCGTCGCCGTTGCATTCGTTCCCACAAGTTCAACTCTAATTGTGACTTTATTTGCGCGTTTATTATGCGCAAATACATAGGATGAGGCACATTCAACCAGCTAGGCAGCGGGGGCAAGCAGCCTGTAAGAGAGTCAGACAGACAGCCAAGAAGTATCATCATCAGCATCAGCAATATTAGCAACAATGCATTGTATGTAGTTTGGTCAGCCAAGTAAGAGCACCCTTTACCTTTCGCTTTATTGTCGGTCCGTCTGTCTGTCTTCCTTTTTGCCACGCAACGCCAACGTCAACTTGGGTGGTCTCGAACAACTTGCGGCGCATCTTCAAAAGAGGCTCAAACTTGAACATGAGAGCCATGAACACCACGAACAAACGAACCAAACCAAAACGAACCGAACTCAGCCAACAACATATTCGTAAGTATCGACGACTACAAACGAACCCAACAACATCAGCATCAACAGCAACAGCAACAGCAACAAGGAACGAACCTCAGGCCATCCTCACTTGCATGCAACAAATGCTGCTGCTGCTACTAAAGTCAAAGATGCTGTGCCCATCTACAATACTACTACATCTGAAATTTAACTCAACTCCAACTGAATTGAACTTAACTCAACTGAACTAAACTAAACTGAATTGGAGTGAATTGATGTGAAGGGAAGTGGTCTGAAAGGGGAGTCCAAACAGTCACCCAACTGAATTCTAAATGATCGTTGAAATTCTCCAGAACAGTGTTTCATTGGAATTTGCAAATGAGTTGCACAACAACAGCAAATAAACATCAAAACAAAAAAAAAGAAAAACTAAACTTAGAGAGAAGAAAAAAATTGTATCTTTTCGATTCATTCCTTCCTTCTTTTTTTTTTCCTTATTGCAGTTGCTTTTGTTGTTGCTTATTCCTTCTGTTCATGATTTCATTCGTTCTCGAGTCTTGTGTCGTTGATTTCAGTGCAAATAATAAATTTCGGCTTTCGCCTTTGGTTGGTCTCCGTCACAACCTTTTCAGCGGAGACATTTAGGAGACGATGTAATCCGAGTAGAAAAAGATACTTTTTTTACGCTTAGATATCAAGCTTTTGTCTGCTGTTGTCTGCAATGTTTTCAACAGAGGACAACAGAGGTAGAAGTGATGGTGTGATCGGGGTGTGGTGTGGATGCTACTCAATTGCTTCTTTTGTCGGCAATGACCCATTTCACAAGACAAAACAACTAAAAGTAGTATTATATGTAAGTAGTACTTTACCGATAGTAATAGGAACTTCCCAGTGCTACTACTAATACAATACAATAGGATAGATGAAGGAAGACAACAGCAGCCGCCAAGGCTATGGCCAACAGAAAGTGGTGAAGGAGGGAGGGAGATTTAGTGTAACTGAGGCTGAAAAATGTTTAGACTTTTAGTCTGAAGTTAACAAATGCGAGCCTTGTAAAAATTTATTGAAATTAATCATCATTGCAGCAGGCCAAGTGAACCAACCAACAACTGACCAGCTAACAAAGGACAGACACACTGACTGAGGGACCGATTGACCAAGCAATTTGGCAGCATCCAATTCGGTACGTTTGGTTTATTGTATCTACCACTTGGACACACTTAATGGTTTCATGTCCACTCGCAACACAGTACAGTTCAGTTGGGTTTAGCTCAGTTTAGTTTTCGCAGAGCACAACATTCGCTTGTAATAATAATTTTTATTTTGATTGATGAAGTTGAATTTTTCGCCAACACGTTTCACTGTGCAACGCTTGAGTTGCCTCAATGCGACTTAAGCACCATAAATCAAGCGAAAAGCGTTAACTTTCGCTGACAACTTAAGCGAGTTGACCCCCGAAGTCAGTTCGAATCAATATACCACCACAGATCACTATCCTACAACTACAACTCCTAACAAACTTTCAACGCTTCAACGCTATTTCTTTTTTCAATTTTGGTTGCTTTTGCTATTGAAATTTTGTATTTACAATAAGAAATGTCTAACGCCCGCGTTTGAAATCAATTTGCAAGTAAAATAGACAAAAAAAAAAAAAAACAAAAATGCAAAACACAAAATAACCTTTAAAGTTAATTAAGGGCGCGATTGAATTAGATTTGTTTAGGCATAATGTTACTTACAGATACATCACCACAGTTACTTCACCTTCTTACAACTTTGATTTATTTTTCTAGTTTACATTTTCTCGATTTTGGAATTTGCGATTTTATTATGGTGAAATTAATGACTACTATGACGAGCCTCTTTTTTTTTGTTTGATTTCTTGAAAATATGCTGGTTGGCTGGATTACGAGTATTTTTAATATTCATAATAAATGATAATGAAATTAATGCAAAAGAAAAAAAAAAAAACAAATATTTATTAATTTTATGGTGAAATATTTAAATTTTTAATAAATAGCTTATTGTTATTTTAGTTATAGGAATAAAATATTGTTTTGTAAAGGAAAATGATGGAATGAATACTTATAGTAAGAGATGTGTTAATTTATTAAAAAGATAAGAAATACAGATTCTAATTATTGATCTAATTGTGGTTAGGAGTCTGTGCTTAAGGCATAGTACCTATTTCTGGTTTGGAATGACAAGTTGAGTTGTGCCTGATATTGGAGCTGTTATTATGCATTTTGCCTGTAGTATTGTAGTAATTACACTATATGAAACTCCTGTGTTCAATTTGAGGCCAGAAGAAGGTTTAAGAACTTACGAATTATTGCAGACTTGACAAATCACAGAATTTTTATCTTATAAGTCTTTATTTATTTATTTGTTTTTTTTTTTTTTTTAATTCTACTCTAGTTATCTTCATTGTAATCAGACACACCCCAACCAAACCAACCAAAAAAATTTAAATCAACATTAAAAACAAAATTACCATTTTACACCTTTTTCATTACTCATTGCAATTGTAAACAAAACTCTTTCGAAAATACTAAGTGAAAAAGAACAAAATCCAATCCAAAATAAATAAGCAGAAAATTCAATTTGTATAATATTTATTACAATAAAATGGGCTTAACTCTTTGCTCAATAAAGCAACCCTTCGTGGTTGAAAACATAGAAAGTTAAATAAGCGGCAAACACGCGCTAAGCGTTCACAAGTATCTGCACTGATATCTCCACACTCCAACACCAGACCCTCATCATCATCATCATCCCATCAGATGCACTGCAATTTGCAAGCAACGATGCGCAACGAAAACACAAAGAAAAGATAGAAATGGTGAATGGAAAATAATAAAGAACTTTGCGCATGCGTTTTTAAAAAGGAATGACAAACAAGAACACTCCGTTAGTTTGTTGGTCATACTAACTACTGGTATAATATGTATTTGTAAGTTACTTAGAAATTATTTTAGAACCTTCATATCTATTATATTTCAGACCTAGTATGTATGTATGTATGTGCATAATTAATAGTCATATCTTAGATTACTTTTTGTTTACTTGGGCTTCTCTCAAACACCATCCTCCATCATTCGTTATGACCGTGTTTATTATGATTGACTTCCTTTATTGAAATGTAAACGTAGCACATAATTTATTGTTGTAATTCAGGTTGGCATTGTTTTTTGTTGCTTTTGTTAACAAATTAAATAAATACGCGTTTAGTTAACCTAAAGAGATACAATGCAATTCATAGCGATTGCTATGAAAGAAAAGAAAAACATAATGTGGAAAACTAAAATTATAAAATTAACTCAAAGCTAGAATTATCACTCGACTAAGAGAGGAGAGAAAGAGTGATTCAGAATATTATAAGGAGATAATATAAGGAGAAGTGTGCAGCAGAGCATTACAAAGCTAATATTTATGGAAAGGTGGCATAAATTATATCAAGACATCCGCTCCGCTACCTTTTTTACCTTTACTGGGGCGCACTTATCCGGCCCATTGGATGTGCAGAATATAGTAAGTAATAGTAAAGAACACACATCAGTCTCGAGGATGATGACGTTGACGCAGCCCAGTATTTAGACATTTTATCAAACGACGCCGTTAAGTTATAATTACCGGCGCCGTTCACAAAAAAAAAAAAACAAAAACAAAAACAATAACAAGAAACATCAACTCTACACACACACACACACACACACAGAGTAAAGGAACTTCGAAAATGGGGAAAAGTAAGCATGCTTAAGAACAGAAGTGGAGAGTTTCATTTTCATTCTGGACCAAACACACAAAAGCAAATTTTTCGCAGTTCGACCAAGTTCGAAACCAGTTTTCGTATGAGTAAAATATGAATTTCAGTTTGAGCGAAATTACAAATGAGATTAGGAACGAACAGCTGCCTTAAGCATAAATTGATAAATAGGAAGATGTTTCCTTGGTTCCAGGTGGTGGTTTACTCAATTCTGCACTCAACAACAACAACAACAACAACAACTCAGTCAAAGGCGGAGCTAAGCACAGATGTATTATCCCCGTTTCACCGTTCCTACATCACTTATTTCTCTTATATACTTTTCAGTTTCCTTATGTTCATTATGTTCTACATTTTTGGTGTTTGTTGCTCTTGTGTCGCAGGTAGACGACTCGAGGCAAGGATGATGGCCTAAACATATGTGTTTGCTAGTAATACACTACTTATATGCATATACATATATACATACATACATAGTATGTAGATAGATAATCATTTTGTGGACCATTTATTTCTTGACGAAACTATTATATCAGAATTGCTTTTTGTTTGTTTTTTATTTTTTTTTTTATTTTTGTTTTCTCTTTGGTATAATATTAATTTTGTTTAACTTGCAACAGCTTGAGCGATTCGTAAGGATCTTATGAAACTTGTTTGACCATGTGACACGTTTCCAATTAAGCGATCGCTTCAACTTGCCATGCATGCAACACTCTCACTCACTGGCATCAGACAACTGGAAAAATATCCGCATAATAACAGATAGAAAGAAACACATTCACAAGCCACATTTGCCCCACGGCAAACAAATTGAGCACAACTTCATCATAATCAGGAAAAAAAAAAAGCGCAGACCAAAACCAATGGACGATGAACAAACAGATGAACGAACAATTCGATAAAGGTGGACATTGAGACGGAAAGACAGATGAACAGATGGACGGACAGAAGGACGGATAGATGGATGGTGGATCGATTGGTCGGTACTAATGCCAAGATAACATAGTCAACTCAATGTTGTCTGACTATCTGGCCAGAGAAGCAAAGTGAGGTTAAACGTTGGTTAAATTATTTTACGTGCCGCGGCACAGCCAACTCAACTTCAACTAACTGCAATACTATCTATACTAAGCTCTAACAATGCCTATATTCGAGTTGCATTGGACCACGTTTCGGATGCGATCGTTCTCTCTATGTTACTATCTCCCATTCTCAAGCAATCGACTCTCATAACTCAGACATCAATGTGCTGCAACGGCAGCTGGTGGTCGGTCGGGACGGTCAGTAAGTTGTATGCCAACCAACACAGAAAATGCCTTTTGTTGAGGAAAATGATGTGAAAATTGTGCCATAACTTTTGAAGTTATAGCTACAGCATCGATTCATGTTTGTTTGTTGTTCTTTTGCTCAATTGTTTCATGTTGTCTTTTGTTTTGCTTTTTTGCTTAACCATGTCTTTGTTGTGTTTTTCACTTTTGCTTCCTTTCATTTCATTTCGTGTTTAAAGTTAATATTTGTTTTAGAAATCACAAAAAAAAACTAATCATAAATTGCATTTTTATGATATTGATTGGCTTAACTTGGCTTGGCTTCGCTTTGGTGGCTTTCAATTGGAATTGAGTGAAAAAATATTGTAGGCGTTTTCGCTTAACGAAATGCTTGGGAAAAGTTTAATTTTATACTTGGTTATGATCATCTAATACTACTACTACTTACGATACTGCGGAAATTAATCTGACCTCAGGCGTGGTTTCTGTTGTGTCTGAAATAAAATTGTTCAAAATCATTATTCATTACAATTTATTCCATTCAATCTCTTGAATGAAAGTACTGCATATGTGCTTTCATAAGTTTAAATTGGACAGATTTTTATTAAGTCAGCATATGTATTTCCATTTTGAATCAATATTATAGTTTATCTAGGAAAAATCATGTTAAACTGGAAATTGATGTTTGCAAAATTCAGTATTAAGAGAAAAGTTCCTCTGAGATCTCAGACATCGCAAGAAGAATCAATGAAATCATATCCATCGTCTCTCCATTGGTAATGTGCGAAGTAGTCCCATACAAAATACATATGCAACTTTAAACAAAGTTATCCATATTATTAGCATATTATTTGTGCTAACTTGCTTTTAATTCGAACAAAATTTTTACATAATTTTAATGAATACTTCGCAAACAAAATTTATCATAATCTTATTTGAATAAATAAATTTATCCACACATCTTATGTATTACATAATTCAGATGACCAAATTTGATAATGTAATTTCATCTATCCAATTTCATCAGAACTTCATTAATTAATCAATAGAAGAAACAAAAAATATCAGCTACTTCATCTTATATAAAGTTATAAAACTATAATGGTACTATTCATCAAGTATTTCCCTACATTATGTTATTATTATTACTACTATTTATTTATTTATTTTATTTATTAGAACTAAGATTATAATTACAAATTGTAACCTAGCATTAAATATGACCAAAAAGTTAAGAAGGAAAGGAGAAAATTAGAAAAATGCAGGACTAGAATTGCCTTCAGCGGGAACCGAATCCGCGACTCTTGGGATGTCAGCCCAGCGCACTAACCTCTGAGCCAACGAGCCAGTTACAATTCTTACTACTATATTACTAATTTGTACATTATACTGGCCGAAGGACAGAGCAGCCATGGTAAACCTAGCCTTAAGTACACCTTATATCTTCGACTATGCCGAAGATGAAATACTCTTCACGGGATTTGTATGGGAGGTACCCTCCTTAGTGTTCCGATTCGGCTGGTTCCAACAAATGCACTGCGCCTTTATTGTAAACTGATAGTGTCCAAGTTTCAGTTCGATAGGAAAAAAACAAAAAAATTTTTCTAATAAGAACGTGAATTAAAATAGGTGGTTTGTATGGGAGGTACTCCTCCTAGTGGTCCGTTTCTGCTGGTTCTGACAAATTTACAGCGTCGAGTAAAAAGAAAGGCTCAAAACCGAAGTACTAGTTTACATATATACAGACGGACATAGCTTAATCTATTCGTATCATCGAGCTGATCAATAATATAAGTATATGTAATTTATGTTCGAGACATTTAAAAGCATTGTTAAGTGTAATATAAATAAATCGACTTGACTTAAGTGTTTAAGCCCCGAAAGCCAAGATAAACGTTCATTGTATGTTTGCCAGTACAAGTAAGTAAGAATACTACTCTCGGCCAAGAAAGAGAGTCAGACTAGCGGACGGAGGGCTCTGTACCAGATGGATGATTGGTATCAAAAAGTTTTTCGAATAAGCACCTGTTTTTAATGGTGAGTTTGTATGGGAGGTATCCTCCCTAGTGGACAGATTTGACTGTTTCAGTTTCCAAGACCTATCTACCTATCACGGCTCATGAGATATAGCCCATGAACAAACCATTGTTTCGAATTAGATTCGACAAACAACCTTAAGGAAAATGATGTCATTCAGGGATGATGTTGTAGAATGTGTTTCGATTCATAAACAAACCACGCAATTAATCGCCATAATTCGGAGTTTTGAATATGGTGCTGGTCAATTTTTTGTATAAAGTTGGCAGCTTTTTGCTAATTTTTCTTTTTTTTTTTTTGTTGCGCCCCAACATAACACATGCAAATTTTGTTGAACTACCGACATAAAAAAAATGCTGTTCAAAATCACCGGTCTGAATGGCAAAGAAAATCATCGTGATTCAGTTCGGTGCAATTTATTCTATTATTTTAATGACATGTGAATTTCAAATATTCATGAATATGCATGAATATTAGAACAAAAAACATTTTGTAGGCCCAAATCTGGCAACTCTTTTTTTTTTTAACTATTGTGAAGGTAGACGGCACTGCAACATTGGTGATTGCGTTTACTGAAGTGGATTTAGAGTTCATTAATTTTGTGAAATAGAAAAAAGGAAATGGAGAACAAAAAAATGCAGTTTAAGGTTAATGACTTCGTTTTTGCCAAAGTAAAAGGTTATCCGCCTTGGCCAGCTAAAATTGTTAAGCGCCTAAGGAACCATAAAAATTATAATACAAGTATTTATTTTTATGGTACCGCACAAATGGCATTCATAAATGATAAACACTTCTATGCATATGCGGAAAATAAAGAGAAATTTCTAAACGTTAAGTACATGTCGCGTAAATTTGGTGAAGCAATCGAACAGATAGAAAATGCGATAAAGGGAGACGATTGTGGTCCAATCGACTTTAGCGACGGCGACGACGACGACGACTACAATAGTTATGATGAGGAAGATACGGAAAAGAAAAATCCGGTACGCCATATCACTGGTGATGTTGAAGATGGTCAGCAAAGTAAATTGGCAGGTAAGATTGAGTATGTAAGTGTGTGTGTACGAGTATGTGCTTCTAAGTATACATAGAAACACATATGTGAATGATTGTATATGTGTACGAATTTTGACATACTTTTGTTTTTATATTTGTTTCTCAATAGAATTCAATGGAAATGTGAAAATGAATGACGATAAAGAAGAAGTGGCCAATTTGCTGAACGACATTTAAAACAGTTTTAATTTGAATTGGAACAAAGAATACCACATACATATTAAAAACTTTTCATTAAAGTTATATTACACATATGTACAAACAACATGGTGACAATTATAATAAAATATCACTGTGATTATATTTTTTTGGTTTTTTTTTTTTTGTTATTTAATGCATATTTAATTCTAGATATTATTACATTAAGGAGTTAAGGAGTGTTTTCCCTTGATGCTTTACATAAGGCAATGGTTCTTAAACTTATGACGTCCGCAGAGCAATGCAAATTTGTTTTCGAACAAACCAGAGGTCGCAAATAACCGTCAACACTTTTAGGTTGACTTCTAACAACTAATTTTTCGCGGATACAATGAAAAAGTTTGAAAAAAAAAAAATTTTGAAAATTGTTTTCGGTTGCTTTTTATTAAAGTTTTCCACAGAAAAAAATTTCAAAACTGTTTCTTTGTAAGTGCGACTCCTGAGTTCGCTTAAATCTCTCTCCCTCTCTGTGTATACTGATATTGTCAAACAACAAAATGTGTGTAATCTCCGGATTCAATCAACTTGCACTGTCTATTTCTATTGTTTACACCTATCTCTCTCATTCTTTAACTCTTTCTCGCTCCGACACACTTAACTCACATCGTACACGGAAGGTTCCCTACCAGATTGTGGTTTGTAGTAGTCCTATTTGACTGATTCCAACAAATGATCCTGAATTTTAATGGTGGGTTTTTATGTGAGGTACTGATGTATGGAGACCAACCACAGAATTTTCAATAACGTGGGATTACTGGATCATATAGCTGCCATACAAATCGAAATGTTTCTTGCATGGACCCCTTTAAGTTTTTGAAAATATTCATCATATATATATATCAACTCTCTAGCTATGACGGTTCATGAGATATGACCCGAGGACGGACGGACGGACAACACTTAACTTTAACTGCTCGTGCAAACGATCCTTAGACAAACCGTGTTCGTTGCTCAACTGTTAACATACAACAGAAAACATATGTATGTATGCACAGCATAATTAAATGTTTCTGTTTTGTACTGAACAGATCGCATTTATTGTTATTTGTGACCTCTGTGGCAAACCATAAAATGCTAAGATTATCGTGCTTTAAATTAAAATCTGGATCAATAATTTTATAGGCCTGAACCCATGTAACCCATATTCTCTCCAACTGTTTTATTGAAACTCTAAACATATTTTCTGTATTTAAAATTAGTAAAAATAAAGAATTTTTGGTAAAATTAAGTTAATGTGTACCTATACTGTTTCTGTTGACCTCGGGCAAGGGCATAGCAGGCAGTCCAAGGTCAAGCAAAACTTTACAATTCAACTGTAAATGACAACACACTGACAAAATACAATATATGAATGTATGTAAATTGTGGGTGAAAGACATAAAAGATTCGGTGAACAAAATACATTGTTTTCGGTTAATTTTTTATAGCTTTATCCTTTCGAGATTTATTAGACACAAACAAACAAAAAAAAAAAGAAACGTGAAATGTGCTGCAAAGGTAAGAAATTAAGATCAGATCAGATCAAATGAGATTCACTTTGATTTTTTTTTTTTCTTAAATATATTTTAATTTCAGCAAATGAGTCACGTACACTAAGAATGAAGAATAAAATAAATGAGTTTCCTGGTCTAAACTAATGGGTTGAACACAAACAAAACCAAACCAAACCAAAGCAAATGAAAAGATGAAATGAAATGAAATGAAACCAGCTGCCGGATTCATCTGTTGTTGTTGTTTGTGTTGTTGTTAGTCATGTTGCAATCGATCGTGTTGTCGTTGTTGTGTTTGCTGTTGTTGTTGTTGTTGTTGTTGGTTACGTTGTTACTTATGAAGACATAAATTTGCAAATTGAAACCGGAGCAGATTATGATGATGACTACGCATGCTAAACTCATTTCCTGCACGACGCGTTTCCAAGCAAATGCGATGCGCACCTTGTTTTTCTATGCAGATTGGCGACAATTAAATCATTAAATTAATGTGCAATAATACAACAATAACAGGTCTGGTCTGGTATGGAGTGATCTGGCCTGGTCTTCCTCCATATAAGAGTCCGTGTCAAAATACAAAAAAAGATGGAAAAATGGGAAAAAATGGAAATAAAACGTAAATTGAAACCGCCCACTTTTCAAGTAAACGAGATGCGACGATGCACGCAGTCAAGTATATTAAAGTAGAATTTTAAAGATGACTTGCAGTTGGTGGGGGGATTTGGGATCAGTGAAAACCAAGTTCAACCCGATGTTGGCAATTAGTAGCTCAAGTGCGAATGAATGGGAAAAAATTCAATGAAGAAGTGTCTGCACGCCATGACAAGATCTTCATGATCATGATCATAATTATGAAATTCGAGTTACAGAGACCTTGTCCAGTCTGACAAGTTGACGGACTGCTTATATTGTATAGTATCAAGGCAAATAGTTTAATAAAACTAGTAGGATAGATAGCACAAGTAGAAAAGTAGGAGACATGGTCTGACTGAATGACTGAGGTGAAGGCAGTAAAATTTAAATTTTAAGTGGAAATTATATTGAAATGTGTTTCTCATTTTCTTTTCTTTCATTTTTTTTTTATTTTTTTTTTTTTTTTCTTATAAAAATGATTGCTGTGTAATTATGCATTTTATGCAATAACAACAACAACAAATAAGATACTACTTGTAGTTGTAGTTGTTGTTGCTGGTACATTTTTATTAAAGTAAATTAGGTGCTTAAATAAATTATTTAATAAGCACATGATCTACGCGTTTACTCTATGGTTTTATGTTAACTTGACTAAAACCCAACTTATTTTGATAGAGTAAACTTCAATTCATTATACAATAACAATGAACCAAAGAGTGAAGTTCCTTGGCAATATTGACCAAGGGCCAGCACAAGCAGATTCTGCAGCATGAGATACGCCCCAAGTTGTGGTTGTTGTTGTTGTTGTTGTTGATGATGATGACTGACTGACTAACTGACTGACTGAGTGAGTGAGTGAGTATGGGGTCTTCATTTTGCAATTTTTTATTAAATCATTGCAATTTATCCAACAACAGCAACAATAACATTGTACGCATCATCATCATCATCATCGTTTATAATAATATAATGCCGCCATAGTCTTTTGCTTTATACAAAATTTTGCAAGACACGCTTAAGGCTAGTAAAGCGTTTACCTGCTTCATCTGTTGTTATTCCTTCTACACTTTAACTAAGTATACTACTTGTACATATACAATATACTTATGGTACATAGTTGGGTTATAGTTTGGCCAAGACAAGCAGGAGGCGTACAGTTTATGAGTTTGCTGTGCCCACGTTTAATGGCAGCCTGCAAACAATCTTACGAACGATCGTTTTTCGCGTACTTGCAATACAATTTTACTTACAACACAATAACGTCGTCCTCCCTCATGTTGTTGCTCCACTGTAATAACCATAATGGCGCGCACGATTTATGTTTTAATTTTGCATTAAACTTAAAGTAACAACAAAAGCAATAACAACATCAAGAAAGACAATGCAACGAATCGAATCGAAATGCATCGGAACCAAGTAAAGACGGAGGTCTGAAGTCTGAAGTCTTTTGGTTGAACTTGATTGGCGCTGATAACCACAATATAATGTGGTTATGGAAATTGTGGCAAGCGGCAACATGCGTTATTGAGTTAATCGATTAAGTGATCCTCCTTTCTCATCATCATCATCATCATCATCATCAACATAAATATCATCATCACCATCATAATGAAGAATAATAAAAACAATCTTTTGTAAAATTTTTAATGGTGTTCAAATTGAGTTGCACTTGCTTGTTGCACGAATAAGCCTTTTCCAAATTAAATTTACAACACTCAGATGTTTGAGATACTTTATTGAACAGTAAGCATCAGCAAGCAACCTTTACACAATCAAACAAATTGAATATCACCTTTGCAATGCCAATTGGCAAATATTCAATCTAATGATTCATCCGATTACTTGTACATAGATGCCAGATGCCAGACATTATCACCAACAACAATTCAACTAAACTAAACTGAACTGAAGGCCTTATAAGGTGGTCGTCTAATTAAACTGAGTTTGGCTTTAATTAGCCTGAATTTGTAGTTAAGCGAGCCCGGCATACCAGAAGCCAATTAAAGTCGTTTTCAGACAACAAAAATAGCAACAAATATCGCTTTCGACACATTGAGGATTTGAACTTTGCTGAGGAATGCATTTGAAAAGTTTTGTCTACTTTAACTTTGAGAATTGAACTTAAAAATTGTGTGGTTAACGTGAGAAATTTTCTTTTCAGCAAAATTTTTGTCAACAACAGAAAGATCCATATAAGTCAGAAAACTTCAAGGAATTTATTTATTTACTATGAGACTTTGAGGCTAATGTTTCCACCCGCACAGTTCTAGTTCTAGTATTTCATTTATTTTTCCAGTTTTGCTTCTCATTGACATATTTGTGTAGAACCAATATAATTTACACCACTATCAACACTTCTAAGCATATTAATCCTACCCTCTTAAGGGGGTCTTAGTAGTTAGTCTTAGTTATCTTGTAGATTCCGGCTTTTTAGGTTTTAGATCTAAATCTTGATTATACAAAAACATTTATCGATTTAATTTGCTTCAAATCAAAAGTAAGAACAATGAAGGTGGAGGTGAAATATGAGGTCGCCTTTACCGGGCGCAACAAATTGTCAACGTTGGGATACTGTATAGTATAGATATGTGAACCTTTTGCTCTGCACACATGTTGCATGTAAGAAAGATTCTAGGCGCAGCAGGATACTTTGTAATTCGTAGAGCAAATGACACAACACAAAGCGTTGCTTGTTGGCGCAACAATGATTGGTTTCGGTCAAGACCAGACAGATCACTGACTTGTCTTCGCCGCCAAGTGTCTCTCTCTCTCTCTCTCTCTCTCCCTCACACAATCTCAGTGTGTGTGTGTGTGTGTGTGTGTGGTCTGCTTTGGTGTTATGCCGCCTGAAACTGAAAAGAAAACAAAACAAAGGAAGAGAGATGAGGAGAGAGATGAGGAGAGAGATGAGGAGTAGCCCAACACAATAAGGAAATAGACTAATAGAATAGACAAGAAACTTCATTTCAGGCATCAAGGACCCATTTGGGTTAGATGCGGTCGTTTGCTGTCAAAACAACACGATTTATGTTTTGTATTGAGGGCAAGGATAACAAGGTTTTCCCGCTCCTGTGTTTCGACAACTGGTCATACCCATAGTACGTATGAATGTTGCTTGTTGTTTTGGTCCTTTCTTTAAAGGCGTTACATGATGATGGATGTGTGCTGACTTCGTGCATTAGATGCAATCGATACGTTACTTGATTCTCTCTCTCATATTCGACTATTAATGACTGGTAATTAATCTAATTACGCTTAAAGATACACAGGTAAGTCGACCAAGTGACTTCGCCATCTTGGTCTGCCTCATCAGCCCCGTCCAATTCCATTGTTTTGTTTAATTCTTTTCGTTAAAACCTGACCAATTGGCAAATAAAATTAATGTTCGAATTTTTAAGCAGCAGCGGGAGCTATCTTATCAAAATGTTGCATCCTTTGTACTTAACAATTGACCAGTCCAGTCCAGTCCAGACCAGACCAGGCGAGACGAGACGAGACGAGACTGAAATGGATTGGAACTGCACTCTTAACTCGATTCAACTCTACTCGATTAAAGCCTACTGAACTGAAACCTCTTGTAAGCTATCGCCTTGCATTGTAAATCTCTTTAAATGAGCATTTAAAAGACTCGACGCGATGCGACGCGATCCGATGTGACTTGACTTGATTCGACTGATCTCGATAAACCGACGCGCTTCATCCGCACATTGCGTCGTTGGTAATTCAATGCGCCGATAGCATCGCTTGTACCCTTTTCTTGACTCGACTCGTTGAGATGGCGATGAATACGTCGCTACAAAGACTCATTTTGAATTGCTTGCCAGGTCTTAAGCTACTACCACAACAGCTCCTGTCCTGTCCTGTCCTGTCCCTGGTCAGTGCTGTTCTTATTCAATTTCTTATTGTCGTTGGCATTCGCTTTCTCGATTCCCCTTTTACTACTGTCTGTCTGCCTCTTGGACTGTCTGTTTTTGTCCGTCGCATTGGATATTTATTTTATTGTTGCATTTGTTGTACTTGATTGCTGTTGTTAAATTCTTGTTGCTATTGCTCCTACTGCTGCTGCTCCTGTTGTTGATGCTGCTGCTGCTGTTGTCGCTTGTTGCTGTCGACAACATCTTTGCAGTTAGTGTCGTTTCGGCGCGTTCAGCGTTTGTCGCGTTGACACTTGAGCGTTCGACGTAAAATGTTGCAAGGCTGTACGCGTCAACGGTGAACAAAGTGGCCAAGAATTCAGAATTTAAAGACTTTGAAAACTGTTTAGTTATATGAAAGGAGAAATAGACTTAACATAAATAGAATAGATACATCAGTACTAGTTGCACTTGTGTAGAAATAGATCTACACTGAAAATATTTTACCATGGGAACATGATTCAGAAATGTCATTGCAATATTTAAGGCTTCCATTGAAGATATTTTTGATTTTGTGAAAGTTATATTATGGGAAGTACCCAGTTTTATTATTAAGGACTTGTCTTTATCTTTTTAAAATGTATTATATAACAATTGTAAGCATGAAGAAATTTAAGCAAAATGTGGAAGTGAAACTTCTTTAGCGAAGGGAGGTAAATCCAAAAATTGGGAAATGAAATGTGACGAAAATCAAAATGCGATGATACTTCACAGACGTAGTGGGGAGACGCACAAAACAATGCACATTGTCTTGTGCATGCTCGTCAGCAGCATAGAGAATGAATGCTTATGCATGAGTAAGAGAAAGATAAAAAATGCTTTACTGATTCTATTTACTTTACGAAAGAACGTACGAACAAGTGGCCGAATGACCGAAAAATATTGTATTGAGACAATAAAATACTAAAAAAATCTATATTATTGCTTAAGAAGTTTCACTTCCAAATTGTATTGGCCTAAATAGCTCCAATATATTAATAACATCGTCAAAATTAGATTTTCGTCACATTTAATTTTCATATTTTTTGGATTTATTCCCTTTCGCTAAAGAAGTTTCACTTCAATAATGAAATATTTCTGTACCATTTTGATATGATATGGATTTCATTTGCATCCTGTCCAAAAATTGTCGGTATTTTTTTCTCTAAGAGAGTCCTGATGATTCCTTGGTTACACGGGACCCATTGACACTTCTCTATACTGCCTCTATGGGTAGTCTGGCATTACTTTTCCTTATCATTCCACACCTAAAACGTAATCAAAATTTAGATTGTTTCCACACAATCTAATGCCATGATTATAGTTCTTATATTACATTTTAAGTCTAATCCCATCTAAGTTTCTCTGAATAGCACTTGTCTTCTAGTTTACTTTTTCATTTCTTCCAAAGCAATTATAAGCAATACATCAATTCTATTCAACGACATACATCCATACGCAATAAAAGGACATTGGTCACCACACGACATCAAGACCAAAGCGGATGCCGCCTTCTTCGTCCTTGTTATTGTGTATTTGCACTTGTTTTTAAGGAAGATGAAGACCACCCAGACACAGAACACACACATGAGATCCTATAATCACCCACAATCTACGCATAATGTCGGTCAGTTAACAACACAAAAAGTCAATAAAATTCCTTTTGACATTTTCGGTTTGACTTTGCCTTTGAGCAAAGCCGACAACGCAACATAACATTTTTTCCCCTTCCCTCATATACTATTTTGTAATTGTTGTGACAGTAACAGCAAAAACATTAACACGATAAAAAGAGGAAACGAAATAAAGAATATATTGTCGAATAAAGAAAATGGATGTTTGAGGGACCTCAAGTCTTTGAGTAGAGTTGAAAAAAAAAAAAAAACAAAATTAATGGCACCTTTAAACTACCGATGACTCCTAACTATTTTATTTTATTGTTATTCTCAATTCTGTTGTTATTTTGTCTTCCGAAATACAAACATTAAAAGAAGACTAATCTATGATCTGAAATTCTTGCTGGGCCAATAGCACAACAGCATCCACAGACCAGATGACCTTTCTTGAGCATATTACGAATACAAAACATTAAGGGAAAGTGTTTTGTAAATCTGATCTTAACATTTGAGGTCGGCACAAATGAATTGCATCAAAGAGATAACCCGAGACTAGGAAAAGAAATGTTTAGTCATTGCTGATATCATTGATTTGTGTATTGGTTACTCCTCGCAAAGCCAAGAGCAGGAAGTCTCACAGTAAAGGTATAAATATTTTGACACTAAGTAGATTTGTAACGATGAATTTGTGAGCTCAAGAAGTATAACAAGAATAGGCATAAATTTAATTAGTCTATATTCTCATTACATTAAATTCGCTACACTTGGTGAATTCTCTTACAGAGATCTTGAGCGGAAGTATGGTTAAAGGTTTATGAATACTCTGATACTTCATGTATAGATTTACCCTTTGTTTATTCTGTTGGTATTATTAATAGCTTCTGTCTTTCTACAGAAAGGAAGAAGATGAAACTTTGTCTAAAGGTAAAAAACAAACAACAACAAACAAGTATCAAAAGTCATAAATTCAAATGAAACATCTACATAACCCAATATTCTTCTTCCTTTTGGGATCTGTAAATAATCGAAAGAAAAAAGGAAGACATACAAACAAAATAATTTCGCATTGAAGAAGGTTTATTCTTGATTCTTTTGCATTTAGACCAGGAACCAGACGCAGCACGAAGCTAACCGGGCCAACTGTGTCTATGGACAGAGAAAATGAAAGAAGCAATTTTGAAAACTGCAACATGAAAACTTTATATAAATGTTTCCTCTGTACCTTTGAGTTGTTCTTATTGTACTAAAACAGAAACATATTCGCATCGTTGCTTGATTGGTTCGTAAGAAGGAAAAAATAACACAAAGAAATAAAAGAGTTAAATAAGCGCAAAATCATGCAAACATGCACAGTGAAAACAAAATGAAAAGAAAACTAAAACTAAAACCAAAACCAAAAGCAAGACAGAACCAAACAGATCCGAACAGAACAGAACAGAACTCATTTTAAGGAGACAACGAGAATGACGAGGATCGTGCTTAAATGTTTCTTGGGATCAAATAAAAGCATAACAAAAATGAAATGAAAAATGGTCAGCCATACCAACGCGCACTCTACAACTATATAAAGACAATCAGACAGATAGACAGACAGCAAGACAGACAGCAAGACAGACAGCAAGACAGACAGATATTGTGGTAGTAAGACAGTCAGAAAGGCAAGTGGTTGTGCGAACGAGCAACAATTGCCAAAGGAGTTTGCCTCTGGTTAAACAACATAAGGATCACTGAATGGGCGAACCTACATAATTTTGCATTTTAAAAGTTTCGCAGAACGCAACCAACAAGGTAACTTCTTCTTTAGTAAGTTGTATACTTGTTGTTCCTTCAATTGCAAGATGAAGATGAAGAAGCAGCAGCAGCAGCAGCAGCAATCCAAGTTGCCTATGGTAAGTAACACCAGCAACATCAGCAAGCAGCTCTTAGCAGAAGAATTGAAGCGAAACAAAATGTCGGTTACGGCAAAGACCATTAAAGGGTAGCATCATCATCATCATCAACAACAACATCCTCATCATCATCATCATCATTCTCACCATCATCATCTTCATCAACAATAACATAATGATTCTCATACGCGTCCATACCATACCAACAAAAAAAAAAATGGTCAGAAAATTAAGTAAACTGAGAGCTACGCAGCAGTTTGTGTCTTCTTCATCTTCATCTTTAGTTCTTCAGTTGGTCGTTGGTCTTGTGTTCCCTTTTTTGATCTCGTTATAAGCGATGGTCTGGTAATTATAATTTTTTTTTTTCGTATCTTTTTAATATTATTTTGTTGTTTTCTGTTCTGGTGATGGTGATGGTGCTGCTGTTGTCCACCATGATGAACATCATTTCAGTGCATCTTTGTTATTGTTTTGTTTCTCCCTTTCTTTTGCTCGCTCACCATCATCATCATCATCATACTTCATCTTATTCTTGTTTTCTTGTTATTGTTTTTTTTTTTTTGTATCTTTCGTATTGGTAAACTGTATATATGTACATATTGGTATGTACATATTGGTATGTACAGAGATACAAACATATACCCATACATAGTAGATATTGTTTCACTCAATGTTATTTCGACTCGCATGTCATGTCCGCGCGGTGGGCTGTCAACAGCCTCGGGATAAAATGATCAACATTCAATCGATTCGAATAATGATCAAACAAAAAGTTGTTGTTACTATCTATATATTTGGCTGTTGGTTGACTGTGCGTCTGACTGCCTTACTGACTTTAAGTTGTTTCATGTTTTGTTAAGTTTTGATTTCTGCTTTGCTTACATGTTCAACTTTATTTTACACTGTTTCAATTTCAATCATCGCTTAAGCGAACAAAGGTTCAATTGATCGATCCATCCATCGATCGAAATGATTATCATCGTTCCCTCGATCGATTGATCGATTCGATTCAATGTTTGTTGTTGCTGTTGTTATTATTATTGTCTTGTATCTTTGACCAGTGTAGTAGATTGATTATTAAACTTTTCGTATTGTTCGAATATATACATATACAATTATGTACAAGTATGATGTATCTATATATCTTTATGGCTTTCTGTATTGGCCAAGTTATTACTTGGCTTATGTTTTGGGTTTTTTTCCCCCATTTTTTCTGTTTTGACTTTGTTAAATAAGCTATTAATGCCGTCCGTGTTTTAAGTTTTGTTTGTTGATGCTATGATTTCGATGGTTATGTTATGGTTTTCATTATTTCTTCATCGTTTTTATCTTTTTGGTGGTTGCGATACTTCGTCGTTGCCCCGCATAATTTCCTTAATTATGTTTAATTAAATTTTAAAGCTACTGGTTGAAACATTATTTTCTTTGAGGGTTTTTTTTTTTTGTTCTTCATTTTTGATGATTTTCTTAATTGTATTTTGAGGTTATTCAACTTAAGAACAAAATTATATTATTTTCAGTTCATCATATCAGATGGCGGGTTAACAATGTCTAAAGAATGAATGGTCGGTACTTTGAATGGAAAAGTAAATTTCATGTAAAATGGAGATTCTACGATGGATGGTTAAATTTTATAATAAAATCATGCTTTAGAATCTATGCTATACATTCGGTGAATACATAAGAATATTTTAATTAGAAAATGTATGGAATTTGTGTGTGATAAAAATAATATCAACTATTCTCATTATTCATATTTTCTTATTTATGTTTGTTGTTTTAATGCACACATTATTGAAAATATATATTGTACATAAATGAACTTTTGTATGTAAATGAGACCTTACCTAAGCAGCCTTGAGATGATTTAGGCAACCAATTTGTTTGAATTTAATAGACTTATACGAATCAACTAACTGCTGATAGGATTTTGAAGTCCTTAGTTTAAAAATGCAAGACTTTGTTTTTAAATTACATGATCATAAATATTATAATAAATGAGTACAAAAAGAAGCTTTGTTCAGTATGTTCATATATCTAAGAATGTATATAATGGATTATGTATATTAAGAGGACTGTGATATCTACTTCATCCTGTGGCAAACTTACATTGTACACAATTTGCTTTTATCAATGTTATAATTATGTCTCACACTTAATGACTATAATTTATTGCAAACTGTTTACTTTAAATCGCAAAAAAAACTTAAAATATTATCAACTCACAGCAAAATGACATTTTACAATATCATTTTTTAACAATTTTCCCACAATAAGATACAAAAAAAAAAAAAACCTTCATTGAACGTGTCGTGAAGCAAATTTTCACAATGACACAAAGCCAATCATCATACAAGAAAATGTTGTTATCTTGCAACTGCAGACAACCGTGACATCATAAATGTTCAAACATAATGAAATGAGAAACAGCACCGCAGCGAAGCTACTCGAAACTGCCTCCGTTTATGATGCAATAATAGACAAACAAAGCAATCCATATACGAGTATAGACAACCGACCGCAAAGGAGTCCATTCCATTCCTTGTGTTGTCTGTCAACCCTAAGCAACCTCAAAAAACGTTGACAATAAAATACTGTCGTAGAGACTTACTTACTCACTCACTTTTGTATTAGATATATTTGCACAAAACATCACAAAAGTTACATATCTATGGATGGATGCTTTTCCATTGAGTTTCCCCCAGCATATTCTATAAATCACATTTTTCTCTGGGATTGATATAAACTGGTAAAGGATTTGTTATTTGTAGAATTCAGCAAATCCTTTGAGAATTGATTTGTGCACGCTAATAAGTCAGAGAAATCTAAATTATGATGATTTAAAGTTAAAATTTTTTTTTCCTTTTCCTGCTTTTATTCTATTATCAATTTTCTATGGCAAAACCATACATTCTGCCCTATTGAGTCACCCCTTGTGGGCTAAGATCACCGAAACTTAAATGACATAATCATGTATGAGACCGAATAAACGGAGAATGTCCGTCTCCCTGTATGTCTGTGGCTGTGACTGTGGCTGAGCATAACCCCATGAATTACAATTGAAATTTCAACCCTCAAAAATGTGCATAATATTGCTTAAGGGTAAGTTTGTGTTGCGCAATTAAAATGTTTGTCTTATACGCAACAAAATGGCGATACTTGCAATTATGGCTCTCTAAAATGATACAGTTGGGAATGGGACAATTAATATAAAAACAAAGTAATGATGATAATCGAATATTTTTCATAAACACATAAATTGTATCTTTTAGTATGTAAAGAGAAGGACCTTGTTCTTGTACAGTTTCAAAAATTTTAATTGAAATTCTCTTACCCTCTTCCTTATTCGATCTGGATGAAACGATTTGTTATCACAAATCCTTTTTTATAATAAATGTTACATAGTTTCTTGATTTCATTTAAAAACCAACAGCGTATTTTAAGCTGCCGCATCTTGACTAATATCCATGGACTTTGTGGCTAACAATGATGATGACGGCGGCGGCGGCTATTAACGTCCAATAAATTTACTTCACTTGCTGCGCTCCCCGTTGACTTAAATGTAACTTAAATAGCCTAATAAACGAACCACAAAAAAGGTCAACACAAAATATGGTATTCTGTATGTGAGCTAACCAACCAACCAACCAACCAACCAACAAACAAACAAACATATATAACAACTATCCATCGATCGATTTGTATCAATAGAAGGGGCATCGTGGAAAACCAATAATTTTTCTTTAACTGAAGTAACTATAAAACACTATAATATAGTTTCCCAATTCACATAGGTAACAGGTGCTTATCGACAACATACATCGCGACATTTTATTGGCTGCCATCCTCAAATAGATTCTTATCTGGCTTTTGCCTTCCCTGCTCAATGGTTCGTCATAGGTATGATGAGCTCATTTTGAGTTCCTTTTTCTTGATCTGTGTGATCTGCCTCTGTGACATTGGTCCCTGCTTTACAATTTCAACAGATGACACTTTTCTGTCTTGGTTTATGGCCGTCACTAATGGGCGGCCTAATTGTTTTATGCTAATATGGAAATTAATACGCCCGGATGAGTTTTAACGACTTTGCTAGCCATCGAACGCTGACAGTTCGTAAAAGTTTCTGATTCAACAATTCTTCAGAAATTGTATTACGTATGTTGTTCTTTCATAACTAATATACTCGTACAAGTGTGTGGATTTTAATTAATTTCCGCATCATCATGATGATGATCATCATTCATGGGGCACAGAGTATAAACAGTCGCAGTCAAAACACGCAAAACGAGCTGAAATTAATTTCATATTTTTGTTTGCACCCAAATCAGTTGGACGCATATTTTGACAAGCGCCCGCTTTTCTGACTGCACATGTCAGTCGATCAATTAGGAACGCATATCATCTTGGATCATGGATAACTGCTTGCGTTAAGTCGATTGTTTCCTTGGTCGGTTGGTTGGTTGATTGGTTGGTTTACAGCTGTGCGACACCAACAAAGACACAAAAGATACAAAAGCCGACTCCGACGCCGCAGCGCGAGTGCGAAACATCTTCACACCTCATTGCGAAAGATTCAAGCTATAAGTTTAAGACCACACAAGTTGTCATGCTCATACAATAATTCTTCCTGCTCACTTTGGTTGGTTGACCATGATGAAGGATTGAATTTTGAAGCTTAAACAAAATAGTATAACAAAATTAATAATTATGGTTTCATGTTGAATTTGAAGTTTCTTGCTGATTTGGATTAATGGTTAACGCTATGGTGCATTCAATATAATTCAATTAATTGGTTTCAGTTGGTTTGGTTGCAATGAAATGATGCCGAAACTTATAACCTTCAGGAATACTTATGTAGTCAGTTTATATACACGCACATAGGTATGGTATTTCTTCTAAAAAATTTTTGGTTGACCTTAATAGTCATCAAAAGATTTAATTATAGCATTATGAACTTTACTGAGTTAGATTTATTGTAGTTTTATTTTTGTCTCATTTATTTATTTTTTATTTATTTACTCAAAATTATTGATCCATTTTTGAAGTGAAGGGGAGTAAATTCAAAAAATATGAAAACGTAATGTGACGAAAATCAAAATTTGACGACGTTATTATTATATTGGAGCTATTTAGGCAAATGCAGTATAGAAGTGAAACTTCTAAAGTAGATGGTCAAGCAAAAATACAGAATATTGTAGTGTTATATTGTTTCAATACAAGTCAATGCGCATTGCTTTGTGCGTCTCCCCACTACGTCTCTGAAGTATCATTGCATTTTGATTTTCGTCACATTTCATTTTCTAATTTTTGGATTTACCTTAAAATCATTTCTGTTGTTTTAAAAAATAATGTGGACATTAGTGGGACCAAACTACAATTTTTTTTTTATCATCTGAGACTTCAATCTGTAATGAGTCTATGAAGCTTTCAATGTTTATTTGATATAATTATGCAATTCAAATATTTTTTCTAAACCAATTAGATGTAACATATTTATGTGAGTCCAATTCTGAGATTCTTTTCAACAAGATTAAATTATAATATGTGTTTCAAAGATTATTTTTCATTGTAATGACAAATCCAAGATCCTTTCTTCTTATCTTCTTATTACAACAAGAGATTATAACATTTTGTTATTTTGTAAATAATTAGATGTGCTTCATTTTCGTTGATGACACATGCATCTAAGCTAGGCATCATCTTGCATTGTTGTTGTTACCATTGTAATATTGCCAAACTTTTGTTACAAAAAGTTCTTTCAATTATAATCGAGAGCAGCTGCTGTCAGAACAGAGAAGAAACTAGTATAATAAAGAAGAACCCTAAAAGACAGCACGAGATACTTTACCAAAGGACAAACTTTTATTGGTCTAGAAATTAATTTCTACTACAAAGAACTTGCTGTATAAGAAGAAAGGAAAAGAAAAGAAAGGAGACATGAGGAAAAAGAAATGTCTTTACGCCAACAGTGACAAAAGTCAACAGTCATAAAAATCCCGTCAGTGGCAATAACAACAAAACTAACAACAACAACAACAACAATGTAAATAGCATGAATGCGACAATTGTTGAGCAGAAAACTAAAGTAATAAAAGTAAAATCAGGACGAGGCCTAGCAAAAGACAATGACAACAGCAAAGAGCAAAGAAGAATCAAAATTCAGAATGCCAGCAAATTAAGTAAATCCCCAGAGCGACAGATGCGCATGATGTTCATACAAGATCATTAGCAACACCACCATCATCATCACTACCACTGACATAGGCATTAGTAGTGACATCATTCAGTGGCAATAGTTTGTGGCCAGCGAAGCGTACAGCCCACAAACCAAACCAAACCAAGTGGCCAACAAACAAATGTCATTCGGCAGCAATGAAATCAAATCAATTACATAATGAACAGAATAACAAGCTGACAAACATACAATAATACTAAGGGTTACTAACCAAACTCAGAGTGTGGAATGAGTGAGGGATGCAATAGTTGGTGATGGTGATGGTAGGCGATGTTTTGGATTTGCAATGATGTCAGCAAATGTCTGTAAATACCCAATGTGATTTTTGCTAATACTTGTAATACCTAAAACGGATAATAAAACAGAAAGACGAAACGAAAGGACA
The DNA here is from genome assembly GCA_037043295.1 of Amiota minor. Lineage (NCBI taxonomy): Eukaryota > Metazoa > Arthropoda > Insecta > Diptera > Drosophilidae > Amiota > Amiota minor. The sequence goes on from JBAMAW010001787.1 coordinate 3,087,476, forward strand.
ACGAATTCAATAAAAAGATGACAAAATATTTTGCCTTTTGGGCTTTATTCATAAATTTGTTTTTGTTTCGATTTTATGGTTTGTGGAGAGCGCATCTAATTCATTTGCTACTGCAGCGGCAACTTATTGTAAATATGAATGTATCTATGTATCTGGGTATGTGTGTATCTACGTATCAGGTTTTGTTTGTGGTTGCCTACTGCGTGCCTACAATGGCCCATTTTGTTGTTATTCTCCTGTACGCAACTGTCCCAATTGACTTCTGTGCGGTTGCAAACAAGGCGCCTTTGTTGCCAATATCCTGTTGAACTTTTGTTCTGCAGACTTTGTCCTTTTGTCCATAAGCAGCAGGACGCGTGTATTTATTTATATATATATATTTTTTTTTTTTGCCTTAAAATTACAATTTTGAAAAGAAAAAACACACACAAAGTTGTTTGAACATTCCAAGGAGGCTATCATTCATATACAACTCGTCTCATGTTTGCATTATTTACCTCAAACAATAAACAAACCTTCTTTTTATTATTATTTCTTCCTTTTTTATTATATTTTTTGCTATTTGTTATAATTCCTTCAGCCGAAAAAAAAAAAAAAACCTTGATTGCCAACTGCCAACGACACTTGCCACAAAAAGTTGCAACCGCCAACTCGTTTTTTTGTTTGGCAACTCGTTTAACAAATAAATTCCTTTTCTCAGAAGTTCACTAATTTTCTTTCCGTCCTTCCCTCCAAGTCCCCAAAGACACCATATTTCGTGCCAGGACTCAAAGGACACAAAATAGTTGAACTAAATTGAGTTTTTCTACGCAAAATAACGTCGCGTTGACCAAATTATTGCGTGACTCAAATGTTTTCATCATTTTGGTAAAAATAATTCACTAAATAATGGTCTATGGGTATAAATTATTGCTAACAACAGCAATAACAACAATCATGATATAATAGAATGGTATGAAAGTAAGGATTTCAGTAATATTATTGCACTTATAGTATTTTATATAGAAGACAAATTTTATTAAACTCCACGACATTCCAAATACAATACAATAATTTGTTGTTGTCTTGAAGCTTCGTGCCACACAAAATGTGGCGTTCTTTTTTATATGAAAAACTAAAATGTCAAAAATTTTGACAGCTAAATGATTGTTGCGCAACATGTACAATATACAAGCGGACCAACAGACAGACATCGTACAACAGACTAATAGACAGACCTCCTTATATACACGTATTGTAATGTAATGAAAACATATATTATAAAACAAAACAAAACTCAATTTGGAAGGATTCATGATTTAATAAAATATACTAGTGGGTATTTATGTAGGCAGGGCTGTATCCAAAGGGGCGGCCTAATATATTTCCATGATATAATTATGAAAATAATGATCTTTGATGGAAAGTACTTACATACAGAAGTTAATCATTTTTAATAACTAACAATAAAATCCTTGAACAAACTCTAATACAAAATACTTACATACATATATAGAACCAGATATGTTAAACTTAAAAGCCTCATTTTCTTTCAACCTATTTTTTAAAGCGTAACTATTCAGATGATTAACCGGTTGGGGACACCAAGATGTTTTTTTTTTTTTGTTGGTCACAACATATTTAAAAGCTATTATTTGACTTGCTTTGTGTGCCTGCTTGTTAGTTTATTTCAGTCAAATATTGAAATCTGAATTCGAACCACTTCTTGACATTCAATTTTGCACTCATCTTTAGTTTTGATGACAATACAATATGCAATAAGAAAAAAGATGTGAGTGTACTTAGCCTTTGATGTGAAACACGTTGAGTATAAGTGTTTCATACTGATTTCGTGATGAAGAATAAAAAGCCGGATCAGCTCTGAACTGTCTTTGAACCTTCGATATATGATCCGTGAGCCGATGCTTAACACTCAACGCAATACAAAAACACACATTCATTAATTTTATTTCATATTTTCTATAATATTGAGAACAAGGCTAGAGAGGCGTGCATTTGGTAAGTCACTTTATATTTTGTTTGTCTGTCCGTTTATGAATGAAATACCAGATATGTAATACGCGATGAACGCATTAACAAATGATTTTGCAAAACAACGAATTGCGTTTTATTTCATTTCAACATATTCATGATCGCACGGACAATTTTTCATTTCCAATTATGTTTCATTAAATTTCATACATGCTCCAACAAGAGAACTTCGTTCTACAGGGATGTCCCACTGTATATATATATGTATTGTATATTTTTTTTTATTTATTAATTTAGTTTAACATTAATCTCATTTATTTTAAGGATAATTGTTAATAATAATTACATGAAGATTGTACGCAAAGATTTACCTACTTCTTTGTGAAAGATCATTGGAGTACAGCACTTTTCAGTCTACGTTGTGTCGCTGAGAGAGAATTTCTGTTAAAATATTTGAATGCCGCTGACTACTGCAGGCATCTTTAGATCTCTATGTTAGGCAGTGCACGCATTCATCGCCATCATAGACCCTTTTGGGCAAGCCTGTACTTTCCTTGTTATATGGAGCAATGAGGACCCAAATTTGTATGACGTATGCTCAGGTTTTAAAAAAATATGAATGTTTCTAGATGGGCCCAATAGACAGTCTAACTTCTAACATATGCACTCCAGGTGAGTCGCTTGTCTAGGATTAGACACCTTCAGAATGATCTCTGTCTACCAATCTAACATCTGCTCACTCTAATAACTAATAGTGTTCTAGCCTTGTATATTCCAATAAGAATGCCCTCAGAGAAACGATAACCCTGATGACACAAACACAAAGATCTTTTTAAATAAAACAATTGTATCAATACATGTACTTGGATCCTACGAAACCCTTTCTGGTACAGTGTTATGATCCTTATATTCATTCATATTAATCCATCAAGTCCAGCAGTATATTCTCTGCAAAATTAGTAAGCCATCTATTCTCACAACAGTGGAACTAGTACAAATATTATGTCTATGTCTTGCGGTTGGATCAGCACCTTATGTTATATATGTATATGTCCTGTCTTATCTACTTATTCTAGAAAAAAAGACCAAGTTTCATCACAGAAAGACTAGATCCATTCCATTTATATTACAACTATATGATTAAACCAATAATACTGTTCCAACCAAAGCCAAGTATTGTATTAAGTATATAAAAACTTAATTGAATTGAACATATACTTACGTGTGTAAGCTTCTTAATGGCATATTTTTTATAACCTTTAAAAGAAGGAGTTATCAACACAGTTTCATTCACTTCTCAAGCAATAAATATTACGATCTTGCTTTATAAAAAATACTGGATACTCACTCACTCTCACAGTTCTGACAAGGTAATCAGTGACTGAACTACTAAAAGCTAAAAATGTTATGAACAAAAATATAAAAAAAAATATAAAAAAATATTGAAGTCCAATCGACCATTAACATGTTCACTAATTTTATGAGTTTTAATAAATTTTTTTTGTTTGTGATTTTGTTGTTTGTTAATAATTTTTGTGGTAACAAAAAACGAGTCATAAAATAAAAGCAACAGAAAGCTTAAATTGAAATCTGATATCGTAAAATTTTATGCGTAATTGGAAACATTTAACAGCAAATTCTCAGACCTAAAATACAAAAGTTTATTATATTTAAAACCTGAAGAAGGCCGGTCTCATGCTACGAAGAAGATATCATCGTAAATGATACAAAAGATGGCAAAAGAAAGCAGTGAAAAGATGTCAACAATGTTTTATGGCTTTGATCGAGATTGTTTTATAAGGAAAACGATGTATATTAAATAAAATCCACAAAATTAAATGCCAAATGAAGAAAATACTCTGCATAGGTTTTAAAGATTCTGCTGACAAAATGGCGGACGTTCTCATCGCAGGGGTTTATCATAAAATTGAAATGCTTTCGCAGTTGCAATTGGTCTTGCTACCCAATCGTCAACTAAGCAATAAATTTTTAAATATTTTCGAAAAAATAAAGTTTGTAAATGCATTCACTTCATTTAAACGCATGTAATAAATTCGCAAAGCAATTAAGTTTGCATTTTTATGCAAGTAAAACGTGTCCTCTGTCCTCCATTTATGTTAAAACGAGACATTGCAATATTGAAGTAGAGTTTCGTTTCAATTTATGGCAAATTGCTATAAAGACGTCGTTTTCAGTTCACACACACATCTGCACTTATACAATAGCAAATATGTGCGGAACATTTGTGAAGTCACTTAAAGCCGACAAAATCGGTGATCGTAGATCGGTGAGAGAGGATCTTGAATGCGGCGAACCAAAAATGAAACGTGCACAGTCCATAAAAGTGCGCTTTATGAATATGCATGCGATGAAACGAACCCAACCAAACCAAACTTAATCGAACCAAAGCAAAATAATCTGAGGCGTTCTTTGCTTCTAACAAAAAAGGCCATAGATGCGATTCAGGGTAACAGATACAGATACAGCCCCAGATATAGATACACTACATGGATGGCATGCTACAGTTGGCAACGCAAATGGGGAACGACATTCAAATTGGCTATAACTTCAATTGGGTTAGAGGCGCTCCATTAGGTGCGCTTTCATGAAGATTTCGTGCTCGATGAGGATGATATTGTTGATTGCTTTGGTAGTAATGGTGATGATAATAATGAGGATCTCGCTTTGGAACTCTATAAAAAAAAAAGTAATCATAATTCGTTGACGTTGCGCCTTGATAAAAGAGCAATTTAGTCGAAGTTAGACAACTGTTTGGTTATACCCATTTATGTTGTAAGTATATTTGAACAAAAGCCTTTTATGCTGATTCATTTTTCATCAGCAGAATTCAAAGCATCATCATTATTATCTTAGCACACCCACCGTTGCAACCATACTCTACTTTACTCTACTCTTTGGTCTACTCTATGTAAGAGTTCAATACATGACGAGTTTGAGTTTTATAAATGATGAGCATATCCTGCAAATACAAATTATTGTATGTTCAACACAGCATCTCCATTCAACTTACTAAGTGTATCTGCTGCTACTACTGACTGCTGAACAATTGGAAAACACATTAGCGCGACCAAACAACCGAAAATTGAAATTGATAAAAGGAAAAACCATACAAAACTATCAGAAATCTCGCGCAGCGCAAGGGAATATTGCCGATGTTGATGATGATGATGGTGGTGCCGAAGAGACAAGGCAAGCCAGGGCACATAAAACCCAAAAGCAATAAATTTTCGTTTACGACAAAGCCAACAGTGAACAGAGAACATTGAACAAACCAAACGGAGACAGAGCAACCCAATCGCAGCGTAACATTTGTATCCATAAGATTACATAGCTTAGTTGGGCCGCCATTATGTTGCTGCTGCTGCCTGCTGCTGCTATGAGAATGATGAAGCAGCAAAAATACTCTTGCCAATGAAAATGGATGTCGAACACGCAATGCCGAAATGCTATGCGAGCGATGTCTGTCCCTCAGTTTATCGGTCTGTCTCTCAATCTTTTGATGCGCTTGCTAATGTTGCAGGGAGGCTACTTTGATAGATAGATAGATAGATATTGTACATAGATAGATCGATCGAATACACGATGGATGAATGTATTTTTTCTACACGCACACACAAATATACTCATATATTTGCTGTAATGTTGTGTAGATACATTTAGGGTACACGAGTATGTACAATGTTTGATTCTGCAGCAGATGTTTCCAAGTGGTAATAATCTCATAGTAGTTCGATTTCGAATAAACAATCGATTTGATTGTATTATTGGAAATGAAGGATGCAACATTTCTTAATGTTACCGTTACCGTTACTGTTTTGTTTTTGTTGTTGTTGTTGTTGTTGTTGTTGTTGTTGTTGCTACATTAACCGTGTTGCAAGTTTTTCTTTCTTTATTTCCAATTTTTGATTGATGTTGGCGTGCCATTTTGCTTCTGGCATTTAGTTTTTCAGAAATGCAAAGCCCATTTTTACGGTGGGCGGGTATATCGAGTCGATTGATTGTATCATTTAATATCCACAGAATGACGTGTCAACCATTTCCAAATTTATAATCAATTTTATGCCATTGAAATCATGAGAATTTTTATACTTGTAAGATTCCATTGTGAATGCCTTTAGGAAAATTTTAAAATGTGCATATTATTTTAAGATAAAATATTTAACCTAAATTGAAAAAGATTCTACCTTTAACTTTAAATCGTAAAATAGAATCATCAAATACGCCTTTCCGAACTTTAAATTAAATATAACACGCAAAGAGTCTTTCTTTTTTAAATTCAAAAACAAAATTTCGAAGTTTGGAGGAAATTGAAGCAACGACAAAGTTTGGAAATATGTAGGTATTTGTTGATCTTATATTATTATTGATATTTCACAGTTAAAATAATAACATAAAGGTCGCACTACATACAGAGCGGACACAAATTTATTCAATCTGATTTCATTACATAGTAAATAGCAAAGTCGAAATTCCTGTCCGACCCAATTGGCAAAACTTCTAATCCACGAATTGGATTTTGATAGGATATTCACTGTCATTTAAAGAATTGGTTGCGGAAGGTTTATATGTATTATAAATTAATAATTGAATCAACAATAAAAAAATGGAATTCATTTTCATTCATTTCTTATAAGAAGTCAAAATTAATGTGCGTTAGACGTAATTGGCCGCTGTATAATTTTGGTATAATTTCTAGTGGGTAAGTTTTAAATATTTTACAAATTCTACTAGGAAATTTCTATAAATCCTTCCATGACTGTTGTTGTTCATTGTGTCTCATCATTACTTGCAGCAGCAAAGAGTCTTCATATGTGCTTTTAACACATTAACACATTTCATGGTATCCTAACATATTAAAATGACAGACAATAGACAATCTTCAATAAAGAAAAGAATTGGCAAAATGAACTACTAAATTACTCTACTCCAAAAATATTATGAAAACCGCAAACTAAAGTATCCACAGCTTCATATGACTTCAACCCCTCGTTAGTTAAACCACAAATATAGGAAAAATTGTGTGAAGAAAAAAAAAAAAAAAAAATACAAAATGCGAGAAGTAACAATTTTTCACACAATTTTCCGCATTACAACATGCAATAACATGGACAACAAATGAAAAACGCATGAGAAACCACAAAACAGCATCAATTCAGACTATTACAAGATTGATATAGGACGGGACAGGACAGGACAGGACAGGACAGGACAGGACAGGACAGGATAGCATGGGATAGAATAGACAAATACTTAGACAGGAGAAACGCCCAAAAGACCTCTCTCCTTGGCATAATCACATTGGGAGTTGGTTACACTTGTTCTTTTTGCAGCTTATTTGTGGCATCAACACATGTGTTGCGACAAGTTAACACCATTACATTATTTTATTTTTTTTTACTATTTCTATTACAATTTTTATTGTTGTTGGTGTTGTGGTGAACCATTTTGCTGTTATTGAAATACAGCACTGAGGTGGTCGGTTGTTTTACTGATCCGGGTGTTGGTTAGATTTGTGGTAACATTTGTGCCAAAGTATCTTTGTATCTCCTCATAATGTTATAAGTGATGCTGCTGCTGTCACTTCTTTAGTTGTCAGCAACTTCCGCATAATAAATGTTTTCAATAATACTACATACATACAACAACAACAAAAACGACGACGTCAAAGTGTACTCGTATATTGTATTTCTCTATATTGACAACAGCATTTCTCGAATTCTCACTTGTGCGTCCATTAAAACCACATCAACTGCGCGCACACCAAGTAACCTACCTGCCTGCTCCTCTACCACCACCTTTTCGCTCTACACTCGGCACACTAATGTGTATCTGCAACATATTTGCCAAATGTTTTATTTCCCGTCAGTGTTCGCAAGCAATTTACTTCTTTTTTGCTTTTCTGTATTTTTTTTTTTTTTTTCTCTCTTATTTTTAATATAATTTTCGAATCATTTCTGCTACGTGATTTGCTTTAAAGAACAAACGAAAATAATATAGAAAAAACTTGCAGCTTTTTTGTTGAAATTTTGAAAATATCTTTATTGCAAAATTTGCTATAGAGAAAAATCCTTGAAACAAAAAATACACAATACACACAAAATACACAGATATAAAACAATTCCAGCTAAAAGATACTCAACTCAACTCAAATATTTTGAAGGACCAAAGCACACGATAAAATTGTTGTATTGTGCCTAAAAACAACAAAATTAACGATCGCGTATAGAGTTCGAGAGCAGTTAAGATCAGTCCAGTTTGGGTTTGTGCTTGTGTTTGGAAACAACAACATCATCGTCCATCGAAGCATTCAATAATCGGCCATGCTGAATTCCTTTCGATCAAATTTCTACCCACCGCTCTGCCGCCTCTGGAAGTGTGTCGTTTTTTGCCTTTATGCGCCTTAAACTGTGCCGCATCATTAACCAACGAATGAACGAATAAACGAAGAAGCAAGTGGAGACTGTGAAAATAAAAAGAAGCTATTTACAAAAGGCGGCAAAGGGTTCTGCTCTGTTCTGTTCTGTTGAGTTGTATTGTTGTTGGATGGATGCTTGTCTTGATTCTACCTGCAGCATACACACACAGACTATCTTTGATAAAAACACGACAGTGGCAAGAACACGCAAACATTGAGCCCAGTACTGCCCATTAATGCACAACTCAACTACTCCATTTGATTGGATTGGATTGGCTTGACCTGGCCTGACTTGGCTTGGCTTGGCTCTGCTTGCCACGAAGCTTCGATTCTACCTGCTGTTGAGAGTAGAACTAAAATGAAACCAAATAAACAGAACGAACGCATCGTCGTGAGAAATACTGAAAGACGCGAATAAAAACAGAACAAAACATTCACCCAAAACGAAGCGAAAACGTTAATTAAGATTATGAAGTCATAAGAGTCGTCATCGTCATCGTCATCGTCGTCGTCTTGGTCGGTCGTCGATGTTGTTGAAGCAATACGTGAGCCAAGTAACTGAGTATCATCGAGTCGCTACAAGTAAATGGCAGACATGCCTGCCAACACAATTCAGCGTCACACACCCAAGTCCTATTAAGCTTTGTTGCGATTGCGCAAACTGGTTTCCTAGTTTGTAACCACCATGACAACGACGAAGAACTCCTTTAGTGCGATTCATTCGCTCGTTCCTTTGTCCGTTCATTTGTTAGTTGGTTCGTTCGATCGGTGGTTTTGCGCGAGCTCGATCTTCACGCGAGTTGATTTTTAAGTCAACAACTTGATTTTCCAGCAATAACAAGATTAAATTATTTAATTTTTTGCCTCATTTACGTAGTCACCGCGCCACGCCACGCCATGCCATGCCATCCATGCCTTCCCATCCCATCTCTTAACTCCTTGTCTCTGTTGCTGCACATAAGCGCGGTGCAGGAGAATCGTGACAAGCTGCTTGACTCGCAACTCAAAGCTTGCTAGTGATGCTGGACGATGCTTATGTCTATCCAGTCTGTCCAATTTAATGGCGACTTATAATTACGAGACACTAAAATGTCCAAGCAAACCAAATGCAGCTTTAACTCTCTCTCTATCTCTCTCTCTCTCTCTCTACCAGCTCACTTGCTTACATACTGAGAAGTAAGAAGTAGTTAAGGTGTTCTTTAAATTCAGTTTTTATGCATGCCACGTTTGACTTTTAAGCCTTCTTTGAGTAGTCAATGCGGATTAAGTGGCTTTTAATGCTAATGTATCGGCAGCATCCACTCGTACTACTACTACTACTACTACTACTACTACTACTACTACTTCTACTACTACTACCAGCAAAAGCAACAGCAGTCGTTTCCTTGACTCATCGACAATTTCTCAGATCACAACAGAAATGGCCACCGCTTATGTGTGTCGTCGATTCTTATTTCCTTACCGCCATGTTAATGAAGTGTTGTTGCAGCTGCCACCACCAACTAAAAACTTACTCCAACCCAACCGCCACCAACTTGCCTTGATGCCTTGTGGCTAAGTGCTTTTGGTAATTTAAACTGCCACCAACTGGTTTTCATAAGCATTCTAATCTGATTTTGTATTTTATTATGATAAAGTTGTAAAGATATAAATCTGATTTGTGCAAAAATGCAACTCAACTCAAAGAAGCAGCAGCAGCAGCAGCAGAAGCATTAATAAGAACAACTAAATAACTCAACTCAACTCAACACAACTCACATAAAGAAAGAGGGTGAGAGAGATTTATGAATATCAACTCCAATTAATTATAAATAATTAAAAAAAAAAAAAACAAACAAGGCATCGACTTATATTGTATTTAATGAAAACACAAACTTGATATACATACATACCACCATCCATATCCGTTTATTCATTTATTCGACAGTCATTAATGCGACCAAGTATATTAATTATCCCGAATAGACGACGACGATAAGAATGACATTTAACAATTTCAATTCATTTACTTAATTAAGTAAAATTGGCTAAAATAACTAACTGTTAATAAATTCATAAGTTTCACGTACACAAATTACCAACAAATACTTATGTACATAATTTGCTTGCACGCAAGGATAATAACGATAACAAGAAACTAAGAGACGCGCCCAATTCAAATGCCCAACCCTCGATGACGGAGCTCTAAAGAAAGAAGTCTCCTGCTGCTCCACCACCACTGGATAATTATTGAATCCACATAAATTAGTGTTGAAGAGTGGGAGAATCAGGGAGACATAAAGAAATCCCAGCTCTTGGCTGAAATTGCTTAACCTAACCCAAGTAACACTAGCACGAATGGCGTTAGCAGCTAAACGTTTCCATGCGCTTCCGGTTCGTGACAACCATCACCACTATCAGAAACATGGCGGACTTTGGTGCGCGCTGAGTAGGTAAACGCCATATTGCAAGCTTACTTTTTTAATTATTAACCGGAAAGTTAATGAAGTATAGTTGAAATATATAATATACATATATTCTTCACTACCGACATGCGGCATATTACTAATTACCAACACACCACTCACCACACTAATGGTCAAATGGACAACACTCAGAGCAGGGCGACTGTCAGTTGTCAGCCATTGGCCCCGACTTTTAATGATCGTCGCCCGAGTTACGCATTTTTACTTTAAAAGACATTAAAACTGTGTTAATAAATATTCAGTTCGTTTAGTTTACTGTGAGTAGTAAGTTTCTATGTAAATCTAATACTGAATGTGAAACATAGACAAATAGTATAAACCTCTAATGAATTATTCAGAGTAAAGCGGATATTAAAGACCCGCCATCGTAGTGCGATAAAGGCACGGCCCGCATTGCAAACCAACAAACAAAATTGTTATTCTTTTCAGAGTCTTTTTTTTTATGTTTTCGTCATTTCTGGCTTTTAATTTTGTTGTATCATTTAATTTTGTATTTTCCCTCATTCGTTTTAGTTTAAGTCTAAGCCAAGTCTACAATTAGCCATTTCGCAGCTGGGAAATGCCGTGTCGACCTCAACTGGCCACTATGGTGGGCGTCCGTATAAAGTTTAAATTTTCAATTTAAACTTTGAGCTTATTTTTCTTTTGTTATGCATAAACTTTTGTTAGCCAACGGCAACCAACGAAACAAAACTCAAACTAGTGAAGGCGAAGGCTGGGACAATTGTAACGCCTATTTGCTTTTCATTTTCTAATTGAATAAATACTCTCAAAAAAAAAAAAAGAATACAGAGTGAGCAAGGATGGAAAAGTATGGAAATTTTAACATCTGCTAAAACACACACTTCATAAATATTTTTTAAAAACATCTACATAAACTTGACACCCTCGTATTATTGTTTCATAAGTAAATAAACTATTGTATACTGAATACTTTGAAGTGACTGTCAATGGTCATTAAGCGTGGCAAGTTCAGCTAATATCTATAATACCGAATTGCCAAATACAATGCTAATTCTTATAATTTCTAACTAAAATAAATATGAATAAATTTCAATTCCTTTCTTTACACTAGGCAAAATTATTTCTTTATTTATTTTCAGAATTTGTCTGTACCAAAACTTCTGAAATACAATAGGAAAGCAAATATAAACCAATCTTCTATTCTGTTTAACTACTAATAAGTGTATCTTAACCATATAAGAATTTATTATTAGATTCTGTAATTTGAGCAAAGCAACTCCAGTGCTTGGCAATAATTAAAGGTAAACATTCTGTAGCCAACAAGCAAACACTAACAATTAAACTACACTTCAGTATCAAAACGCCCTTAACGCTTTAAATTTCTATCTGAAATATATATAAAGTTAATTTAGTTCCCTAAACTAACTTATTTATCATCATCATTAAACAAAATAATGATTTATTGTTAATAAAACAAAACATGAAAACTAACAAAAATGTTAAAATTTCTTTACATTAGAATTTTAATGGCATCCACAACGTTATAATTACATGTAACTCAGTAATCAACCGAAACCAAAGCAACCAAACCAACCGAAATGAACCAAACTCCATTGAACAAATTAAAAATAATAACTGAATTAATTAAAATCCCATTTCAATGCCAAACACTAATTTTCCTAAGCCATTTTTCCAAAGTCCCTTACTACAACCCAACCAACCAACGAACCAACACCCAGTTCGAAGACCAGTTGAAAATTTTCGGAATTTTGAAGCCTTGTTGAGGAGGCATTGGATAATTAATGCAAAAACATGAACGACACATATACAATATTAATTATAGGATATGGAGTGAGGACTGTTTTTGCTTTGGCTGTCTGTATTCTTTTTGAGGCTTTTTTCTTCCTTTTTCATCAATTGTTTATCCTTTTTTTTTTTTTTTTTTTTTGTTTGTTTATTGAAATATTACAGTTTGCCGGAACCTGTTAAATGCTGTTTATGCTTTAGACATTTGTATTATTGATGTTATCATTGCTATAATATTCGCGTAAACAAAGATAATCAGTTTTCACTGTATAATTGATGGTAAGTTGGTCTAAATATAGTACATAGCTGTAGGGATCCCATCGGTGACCTAGGTGGGTGAGTACATTTTGTAATTATGCACCATAAACTTTTGTGAGCAGGGTACATGTGTGTGGTTGTATACCTTCAGTAGAAGAGTGCCGTCTCTACTCTTCCGTTTCTTTTAAATTGCATGCATTTGCATTTGGTAATATGATATGGTTTCATAAAATATCGTAAAATATGAGTTAGTTATCTGGTACTTGTAATCAAATAGCATTTTGGTGCAGATAAATAAAATATATTTTCCAAAGTATATGTTTTGTAGATTTAATTTCTGTCTTTCTATGCATCCAAATTACATTACAGTGAAAGTGTATCCAAGTTAGATCAATATACAAAATTTTATTAAAAAATCGCTGCTTTTGGTTATGTAAAGTTTCATTTCTCATCTGATCTTCCGAAACATTCAGCAATGATCATTTTATTTATAAAGGTGAATACTGAAAATGAAAATTGTGCAATAATTTGTAATAAAATAACTTAAAGAAATAGTATCTCAATAGAATATTGATCACTTATTTAATGATATTGAAGGTTACAGCATTGACGGCTTTAAATAATAAATGGTGTTTGTAAAGTTCTAAGTATGAAATAGATTAGCGTGCCTCAGTATGAGCCTGATTGGATTTAAAATCATCGGCATCACACAGTTCTATGCATTCGTTCGTGAGAAATCTACACAATAAAGAAAATGGTGCTATTTGACTCAGAATGACAAGTAACAAGAAGAAAGTTGACATATCGTCGGATCATCCATCTTACCGTATCAAATTCTTATGATCCAATATACAGTTGATCAGTTCATTATTGCTACTATTTTTGTCCGATTGAGAAGTGAGCACTTGTAACCTATCCAATTTAATATCAAATCCTTATCAACTGCTTTTGTCACAAACATTAGTTTAAGTTTATTGGCGTGTCCTCATCAGAAGATAGAAAAGCAATTTTATGTTCCGTAATTTTCTTGTTATTTCTCAATACATTTAGTCCAGCCTTTTTTAATTTTTTTTTTATCACATCCAAATAATAGGTTTTCTAAAGGTCCTTAAAGGGCGCGTTTATTTCAGTGATGACCTCTTCATTGGGCCAAAATCTCTTAACGCCGAGCCATTTCTTCAGTTTTGAAAAGTTTTACAAATGGCTAAATTTGGAGAATGAGGTAGCTATGGATTTTTTTGCATGGTGACTACAGACTCTGTTGTTTGGCTAGGGCATTACTTACCATACTGGTTATCACATCTCTTTGATCGGCTGTAAAGTGTCAGTGTTCATTGCCCAATCCGCGTAGCATGCTCTTGAGATCCCAAAATAGCCACATTTGATGAAGCCGTTGTGTTGATATCAGTCCCTTCATCCAGTATCGATTCCATACCGAGCCTGCAGCTTCCCAGGTAGAATGAGTTACCGATGCTTCTCCATGGTGCAAACAGGACACGCAGATTTGATCCTAACAAAGCAAACTTTATTTAATGAGTGCCCTCACATCGTATTCCTCTTCAGCAGTCAAGTCTTCTGACTGCGGAGACATTTAAAAAAAGAAATAACTATTCAGTAATCACATTTTAAAGTTTTGGTTGGGTTTAAGAAATCTTATAAAGAAATTTATCTTAATCATCCACAACCGCCAATCAGATTGAAAATGCAAGTAGTAAAAAAAAGAGAATCAGAAGATACAGAGGAGAAGTTAGAAAAACGTTAAAGTTTCTTTACATTAGAATTTTAATGGCATCCACAACGTTATAATTACATACATGTAACTCAGTAATCAACCGAATACAAACCAAAGCAACCAAACCAACCGAAATGAACCAAACTCCATAGAACAAATTAAAAATAATAACTGAATTAATTAAAATCCCATTTCTATTTCAAAACACTAATGTTCCGAAGCTAATTTTCCAAAGTCCACTACAACGAGTAATAACCAACCAACCCAGCAAACAACCAACAACCAGTTCGAAGACCAGTTGAAAATTTTCGGATTTTTTGAAGTTGTGTTGAGGGGGCGCTCGATAATTAATTCAAAAACATGAACGACACAACTATTTAGTGTAGGCTTTTTGCAGTGAGGGACAGGGTATAATTAAACTGGACAACAGCAACAAGAACCTGCAAAAACAAATGAATGTTGAGGCAGCCATGCCCTAAACAAGTCCATTTTAAAGGTAAAGTTTTTCTTGTTGTACATGGCGGATCATGTTTTTCCGTTGAATAGGGTCTCTTGCTGCGTCGCTGTTAGGAAAATTGGTGTTTCAACAACGCTGAATAAACAATATGCTGCCATTGGCCCAGCTGCCAGCTGCCTCTAATTCAGACAGGCAGGATGGTAATCATCCTATCCTATCTCAGTTGTGCAGTGCCAACCAAAAGTTTGTATAGAACTTTGTTAATGCGTATTACTTTGTGTGTTTGTACGTGTATGTGTATGGATAGTAATTAATTCAATCTGTGCACTTACACGCTTATCAAGGCACCCATTCTCACCCTCATCATCACCTCTACACGCCTTATTCACTTACCTATTGACTCACTTTCGTACTCCCTCATTTGTTCGCTTGTTTGTTTGCATGTTTTTGTCATGATTTTTAATTAACTTAAAATCAACTCCGCATACAAATCCCGCTGCATAATTTGATTACAACTTATCGCCAGAGAGTCATCTCGACCCATCCCATCCCATCCCATTCCATTCCATTCTATCCTATTCCTCCCTCAGTTAGTCAGAGTCTCACCGACTTGCTCTTGCTCGATTCGGTTGCGTTGCAATAAATGTTACGTGCCAAGTTGTGACATTTTCACGCCAACGCTGTCCTTGCGCAATCTATTGTGGGTGGCTGCCTGTTAACTGGATAAAGGCAATGAAAACGGGCATCCTTGGGGCGATGATGGTGTTTTTGTTTTGTGTTGTGTTGAGAGTTTATTTACACATTGTGCGTCAGGATAATAAATTGTCTTCTAAGCTACTAAAGCAACAATGAGTAACACCCACACAATTTCCATGCATCCCCATGAAGCAGGATAATAAAACGATTTCCGTAACGTGCCATAAAATCCCCCGGGCAATTCAATTCATTCAATTCAATCTACTCGCTTTACTCCGTCATTCCACCAGACCACATCAGTTTCTGCCATGCTGGCTTGATCTCATGAACGCCAATTTGTAGTGAAAACATGCACGTTTTTATTATTCCATCAAGGCGCGGCTCAGCAACTTACAAGTATGTACAATAGTATAACATCATATATAATACAAATAATTCTCGTAGCAGCACAAGGATGGCGCGCTTAAAGGCAAATATGCAAGGCGACAGGGGTTGAAATGCCAGGACACTCCCTTGTGAGCCATCAACAAATTACAACAAATGTTTTCCTTACTTTCTTACTACATACTACTTACACACTTACTACGGTGGATGTAGGGATAAGCAACTAATTCCACTTTCCACTCTGAGTCCTTGATGTTGTTGATAATGTACTTGATGATGGTGGTCGTGTTGGTGGTTGGTGGATATACGCACGCAGCCATATTTACTTTTCTTTGGTGCTTGTTAAGGATAACAATGCCAAGCGCCAGCTGAAGATTGAAGTAACGCAATTTATTGAATTAAATTTTAATTGAAAGACATGAGCGTGAATACATTTAACTCAAACTGTTAAGCCAAACATGAGATGTAATTTTAGCTCTACTAATCAAGTTAATTCTTTAACTATGTCAAACTACACAAGCAGAATATATTCTTCTTAATTGGACAAAAATAACGGCAAAGACATTTTCAAATCGTAAGTACAATATTAACCTCTTAACACACTAATAACTTATTCTTAAGTAAAATTTCAGTTTAGCAAAGTATTCCTTCTTCCAATAATTTATTTTGTTCGCAAAAAAAAATTCATATTTTGCTCAGATATCACATTGAAGAACTCTCCTTTAAAATGGTTCCTTAACTGATAATAATCCAGTATACCCAGAAATTATCCCAGAACAACCGAACCTAATAGGCTAAACTTGTTATTGTAATCAAGTATATTCAAGTTTAGAAACCACAGATACAAAAGTCAACTGATCTAAAAAAAATGATGTCTTTCTTTTTCTCCTCGATTATTAGTTGCAATTAGACTTTGCAGCATAGCTATAACTTGATTAAAAGCATAATTTTACCATATTTGGTTATGAATCAGTATAGCGTTTTTAGATGTACACGTACTACACATTCATATCTCGTAGATACATAAGCAGAGTAAGCAGCAAAGATTAACAAAACTATTGCAAATATGCAACACAGTAATTAGAACAATATTCCAGTTACACTTGATATTTATTAAAAGGCAAACTTATAAGAAGAATCTGGACATAATCATCATAGTGCTGTTGTATTACTATTGTCCAAGATCATATAAATTCCATATAAAGTCAAGTAGTAGCAGCAGAGGCAGCAATAAAAACATTTCATTTTGCTAAGACATTCTGTTGTAAGTTGACATCAACTGATTTTATGAACGAGATGAGTTCACCAGTAGTGACTGAAGTTTACAACACATAATTATGAATGATTTGTGATCATGTGTGACCATGTCCAGGACCATCTAGAAGTAGTTATTGTCATCATTATCATCAGGCATCCAGCCGTAGCCGACCAAGCATGATTAGCTGTCACTATTGACAGCTCAACGCAATTGACGGCAAACAATAACACAACAACAGCATCAGCATCAACATCAACATTATTGACAATTATTTTATTGCATCTGGAAATGGACAGATGAACATGAGAACGACTTGTTTGGGTCCAACTCGCATATTTCTAATGTAACCATATTTGGAGTGGCGACATAACTTGACGACAATTGTCGTCGTTATACTTAATCAATCTGCACTAAATGCGAAATACCACCCATGTAGCAAGAGAGAAGTAAAAAATTCAAACCCCATTAAGGACCGATAAAAACCCACAAATCTTGTATTAACAAAAATCGACAACATCAAAAATAGATAAATATGTATAGGAAAATCGGCAAAAGTTAAAAGTTAAAATAATTTTAATTGTTTAATTGTGATATAAAAAAAAAAGAAATAAATATAAATTACACAAAATAGTAAGTACAACAAAAGAAGCATAAGGATCAAAAGATACCTTGAGCAACCAACTTTGGTTAATCGCATAGAGAGATAAAAAGGAAAAGATCCTTTTGTCCTTGACTTAAAGAAGCAAAACAACACAGATACAAACATTTTCTCCACAATCTATAACAGGCTAAGGATAATGTCAAAATCATATTGTCATGGCTAAAAGAAATACAATATTTGTACACAATAACATACTCGTACACAAAAAGATAACAAAGAAGCTGAAGATAAAGAGAATCGGAATGATCAAAGCGAGCGTATGCGATTTTTTATTTTGTCAACTCACAAATTGTCTTATGTCATTATGATTTCATCTTTAAGGATTCGTGTGTGATCCATTGTGTCCTGTTTAAGTCAAAGCAATGTTATTATTATTTTTTTTTTGTTTGCTTGTAATATTTTGTCATCAATTCAATCCTGTAATCCTTATTTATGTTTGTCGTTTTAAGCCTATTTATTTAAGTATATATTTTTATTTATATTATATATTGTATCTAGAATGGTCTCTAAAGCCACCCTCGCTAACAAACCGTGAGAAATTTTCTTTCTCAGAATTGAATACACACTCATTTAAAGTGACTTCAATATTCGGCGGCGCTAGTTTCGTACGTGAGTTTGCACAATCGAATCACTTAAGAGTCACTGGCAGAAAGATAAAGCACGCATCTACATTAAAAAGGATTGTTGGATTAGTGGCCTACAATAAAACCATAAGAACTTAAATTCTTCATAATTGAACTCGCGGGTGGCATTATCACAAATAGTATTTCTTAATGCTATACTATAAAAGAAGAGTTAATAAATTTTACAATATGTAGTTTCTTAAATTAGGATGTGGGTATTGGATTTTGAATATGAACTTCTATTAAGGAAATTATATTGTGCTAATGATTTCCGTTTATAGCACTTTGACTCGGGCATTTTACCGGTTTTATTATAAGTAGTTGGAATATTCGTTTGGTCAATCATGCATCAGACCCCATCATAAAATCTTTTCTATACTTAGGCCCAATATGCTTATTCACCACCCTGTGCAATCATCTAAAATATATCTAAAATAGGCTAACAATGAGTCAAGATGAAGTGTTTGTTGGTAAATGTACAGGAACGGATTTAGGGGGTTAATATTCTCTGGGTTTCATCAACGTAATATTAGAATGTAGCTCTCTAGATGTTAAAATATTCACCATCAAGCTCTTTGTCTTCTATTTCTACACCATGCTATGAATATAATGCGTAGACGGTCGGTTATAGTGTCCAAAGCTTAGCAATATTGCACCCAATGTACTCATAATAGAACGAGGATTCATTGCTTAATTCCCATATGAGAACTCATAGCAATAATCAAATCGCTTATGATATTCTTCTGCGATATTTAATTTATGAATCTACAATATTGTGATATATTTAATGTTGTGTAGCATTTCGAAATCAGCTTCAAACCGCTCCTGTTTTACGACTTACAATCAGTTGGGCATCTCGTGTCAAAAGGCAATCAGGCTCAGAAAAATTATCAACACCGACACCAAGAAAACGTTCCGACCCCCTCGCCCAACCTAACCAAACGAAACCTTTCACTACAGAACGAAAAATAATAATGAAAAAATTACTTGAAACGCCCCAGAGTGCGAATATTTGTTGGATATATTGTAGTATTAATTTTTTTTTTTTGCACTACCCAGGAACACGGCAACACCCAATCTCAGCTGAAATGGCGTTGAACCATTGCAAGATACATGCCATGGAGTAAAGGCAAGAAGTAGGTAGGACATGCAACCAAAAGTTGAAATAATAATAATATGGCTCATATATTGGTTAAAGGAATAATGTTCTTCGGTCAGTCTGCCAGTCTGAATGTCTCAACAAAAAATTTGTGCAACGAATTGACTTTCGAAATCCTGCTGCTGTTGTTGCGATTAATATTGTTAGCTCTACCGCTAATGATTCCGTTGGTGGTGGTGATAATGATGATGATGATGATGACGATGGCAATGGCAATGATGAAGGTATGTAATGCCAAGCTCTAATAAAGCAACAAAAAATCATTTCTTAATAATACAAAACAAAGACTGACTAAGTGATATGAAACGAAGGTGAATCTAAAAAGAATGAAATGTACAACTAGAGTAAAGCAAAACCCAAGTTTATTCTCCGAAACTGAGAGGCATTTTACACATCATGACTGTAGAAATTATAAACTTGAACATCGTTGACTTTGATGGAAATGGGCTGTGATTTTCAGTGAAAAATGTTGACTACTCCTTCCTTCTGTAGACGAAGTACGTAGACTTTTCAGGTGCGTCGTTGTCTGTGTCTTTGCCAATACAATCAGCATTTGGACCAACATTTGTGTTGTGGTTGTTCTCTGGTTGTTTGCTGCCGATGCCCAATTAAAAATGTGTATACATATAGCAATTCTCTGAACAAAAATAAGTTATTTCCTGCCAAGTATGTACCTTGTTCGAATGAAGTTCCTTTCGCCTGCTGCTAGTGTATTGTGATCTGAGCTGTGGACTCGGCTGGCTCACTTGGTCGGTACCTTCGATCGATTTCAACGCTCGCGGTCAGAACGTGAATGGGCGTGCGCAGATGTGCACAGTCCGGCAAAGGCAGCGTTTAGCCATTTTAGAAAAACCACAAAGTGCACTCTTGCGTTTGTTGCCAACAACTGTCTGCCCCTTTCTGACCATCTCTATGTTCATTTGTGTGTCTGTTGGTCTTTCCGATTGTTTGCATGGAAGAACGAAACCATTGAAGCGCTTCGTTGGCTTACGCGTTCTTATTCTCTAAATGGGAAACGCTTTGGCCAGGCTGCCTGCCCATAGAACGTTGCCACGGCCACAGTAATGTTAACTAAGTAAGTTATAAATAATAACTGGCATGTTGTAAATCAAAATTATCAGTTTCTGACTTTGGCTTTGTTCGCTGTTGGCCCAAAGCGTTTTGCGCTATTGCACCACCACCACCACCACCACCGCCATCATCATCACCATCATCATCACCATCATCATCATCATCATCATCGTCAAGAATAACATCTGCCCTTTCTTGTTCATCCTTGCAAGTTGAAGGCGCGGCTAAAATATAATGCTGCTTTCACCTTCGTCTCTTTCCTTAGAGAACATTTTTTGTCCATTGACCAGTGAAGTAAATTGTTGCATTGCATTCACAAACTCGATTACATTTACCGATCGCTCGCTCTCCCTGTCTTTATTCAATTCAATCCTGAATTGGAACGGGATTGGGTATGAGTCTATAATTATAATCAACAGTGGTGCATATTGCGATTGTGGAAATGAAGTCAATCTGCGCATCTCAATTGACTTGTATGCGTTTTTATGGTTGATCATGGTGATAGCTGAGGACACTCTTAGATTGCATTATTCACACCGAAATACGAGTATGCATAATGTGAACTCACTCAGATACTCGTACGTTACAATTATGAGCTCATTAATGTATAATAAGACAATTTCTTCATCATCATCATCATTTGTTATTACTAAGTATGCATTACCATAAACAATAACAACAACCACAGAAAGAACCACAAAGAACATGTAAAATTGTATTAACATCATCAACTAAGTACAACAAACAGAACAATGACAGTCATAGTCGTCTGTGTTATTATTATTATTATTATTATTATTATTATTACCTTTACTATTACTACCATTATTATTGTATTATGGCCATGTTTCGGTTTGTCGCATTGCCATGTTGGCATGCAATTGAGCCATGTTCGATTAATCTCTTTGATTTATATGCATGTGCGCCATATAAACTTGCAACATTAACAAATGTCTCCAGTGTGGCTGCAGTGCTGGCTGGCTGGCTGACTGCCTGCCTTTGAGAGAATATCTATAATAGTTTAGTTGTTGTTGTTGTTGTACCTTAATTGGCGTTTATTGGCAGCAGGCTCGATTGGTTGAGCTTTGGTTCGTTTCAATGCAATTCAATTCCATTCTGCGGGATACAACAACCAAGTCACATTGACTCAACGTACTTGTATCTATGTAAGTATCTATGAATATAGCGAATAAAAAATAATACAAACTAAAAGTATCTCATAGTGTTATTTGTAGCAAAAAAAAAAGAAAAAGGATGTTTGTTAGTCAGTTTATAGTAATGCATCTTGTCTTATTGTGTTTTTTGTTGCTTTGTAGTATGTTTTTGAAGTCGTTGCTGTGGTTCTTGTGTGAATTGTAAACTTGTCATGACCCCCTCCATTCTGTTGACTTTTGGTTTATAAGTTGCCTAGTTGTTTTTTTTTTTTTTTTTTGTTTGAGTTCTTTTTTCTAAACTGAAATTATGAAGCCATAAATATGAAATTCAGCACATTTATTAGCTTTGCCAAAACAATATTATTGTTGTTGTTCTTGTCATAGTTGTTTCTAGTTGTTGTTATTACTGTTGCTGTCCTTTTGGGCTGATTCATTGTTCAATGTCTTTTTTGTTTTTGTTTTATAGTTCCCATGTTCATTTTAACAATAATAAAAATTGAAAAAAAAAAAAAACAGGAAAAATATCATTGGAACAACAAACGATGATTAATGTTTTTTGTTAATGTAAAAATTGTGAACATTACAAATTTCTATTGCATTAATGAATTAATAGAGCACAGTGTATGATTCAGTTTGAAGTTCCTCAATTACTGGAAACAGATAGTATTCAATATCTCCTCTTTGACTGTTCTTCATTTGTTGAAAAACAGTTTCTTTGGGAAATCATTTTTTGAAAAACATTTTGTTTGCTACACTTGCCATTGGCATCTATTTCTAAGAGATAACCAATTTCCCCCACATTTACCTTAGGTATTACAAAAGATTGTCAAGCCTATGATTGAACTAAACCTTGTGTCGAATTGACTATCAATCCTCTTAATTTCCTGTTATAAATTTTTTTTTTTTTATTTTTTTTTAAAGCAATTTCAATTTTCAATTAAAAGTTAATTAATAATAATGTATTATTATAATTGATATAAATAGAGATTATATAATATTATGTATGGAACATTAATGATCATTGATACTTCAGAGCAAGGCTGTCTAACATGCGGCCCGTAGGCCTCAAGTGCCCCAAGGTAGGTCTCAGAACAGCCCACGTACGGCACGCCAACTTAACCCTAGAACCTCTAATTTAAGAACTTACTTGCAGCAGAGAACCAAAAATGTTGGGAAAGCTTGCTTTATTTTCTTGGTGTGAATTAATATAAGTATTTATTTAATTATTAAAAATTAATTATAATTACTTACATACAAAATAATATTATAATTAATTATATAATTATCATTTTTATTATTATTCAGTTCTATTCTATTTAAACTTCATTAAATGGTTCAACTCAAGCAAAAGCTTACTTTGTCTTTGTTAAACCTAAATCCAATTGACAATATTAACAAGATTCTTTTCACAATTCCATTGACAAAAACTTATTACTTGCTTTTGTTTAAAATTTCATTATAAATAATAATAATAATAATAATAACAATAATACAATTCTAAAATTCATAATCGATTGACTTATTTACTATAATTTAAAAGTATAATGATTTAGTGAATTACTTCGATATCATTTCCTTTCATTTCTATTATTCTATACATTTATGAAATAAATATTTATTAAATCCAAGTCCCGCAGGCCTTATTCGCACTTTATCTTATTTTGCGCCCCATAATTGTCGCTTAAGTTCATTCAATACTAATAAAAAGCAATGAACAGAAAAATAATGACAGCCAAATCAATAAGAGTAGAACAAAAAATATGCCGGCACCAATTAAAACAAAAAGCGAAGCATAAAGTGAATATGATAAAATTATCTTTTTTTTTTCTTAATGAATTCCATATGCTCGTTAAACTGAGACAAATACAAAAACAATAATAAACCTCAACGATTTATTGAACATGAACATTAAAACAATTCTCTGATTTGAGCAAAGTCACATACATAGTAGATACACACTCACACTCGTACAATAGAAACATAGATAGACACGCAGCGCAATTGATTGAAATCAAAGTGTAAATTGCACGCTGCGTTGTGCGGCGCGGTTCTGCTTTCGACTTTACCAATTAACAAGCGTTCGAAACGCTTTAAACAAAAATGGCTGCGCTTAATTGATTGAGAATGCTATACTATGTTATATACGATTATATTTCTGAGATACTTAGTTCTGTTCATAACCGATCGATCCAAGTTGAGGTTCATTACGTTAATTAAACGCTCTGTGCCGTCTTTGGTTCGTGGCAACGGCAATGTTCTCAACGTGAACGAACACTGGGAATGGGAAGTCCAATGAAGTTGTAGCTTATTAGCGCAATTGTGACCGAAGTCAATCTCAAATGTTCCAATTGGATTGGATTGGATTGGAGTTGAGTTGAGTTGAGTTGAGTTGAGTTGAGTTAAAGTACGCATCAGACACATAATACAGAACACATAAAAACACAAAATGCCATTAAAAAACCCGCCTCAATTGCGTGAGCTTTGTATGAGATACATACAAGTATATGTATATCTATGAATCTATGCGAATAAGCAAAGGCGTTAACAAGATTAAATCACATCAAATGAAAATCACTGTTACAGCTTTTCATTTTTTTTTATGATGATGGGGATGATGATGATGGCGTTAGTGACGGTGTCGACGTCAGAGGAAGTGGCAATTGCTAGCTTCGTTAGCGGCAATAATTAAAAACAATTAGATACATGATTGTTTGCCGCTTTAGCTTTAGTTAGCCTCAAACATCTAAGCGGATTTCGCAACTACTCGCAAATGGAAAATGCATTTTCAAATAAAACAATGGACAATCATTATGATGATAGTGATGATGAATTATTGTTAAGAGTAGAAAGAGGGATTAAGGTAAGCAAGATATTTGTTTGATTGCACTGTGGCGCTAATTAATGGACAACTGTTGATTAGTTAAGAGTGGATGGAGGATTTAAACTCTTTTTAAGACACGCACAATTGTTGTTAACAACAAAATGAGCCAACAAAGCCGTCACCTATTAAAGGGGGACTGTACTTATATACTCGTATTTTCAATATTTGACTATAAGCTGAGTCTTCTCCAGAGTTATTGTACATTAGGTCAAGAACAGGAATTTGTTATATTTTTATTTCTTTAATCGCCATCACAGTACTTTTCTATTTTTGTATCTTGGCATTATTAATATTGTATATAATTTCATTGCTTTGTGTGCCCCTTTAACAAAATTTTGGACTCCGACGACCCTGGTAATAATATTTATTACAATTGCTTTAAACAATTTCTATACACAACGGAATTGCGTGTTCAACACTTTTGATTTGTTTCGCATCATGTGAACATTTTAATGAGTTCAATGAATTGAATTGAGTTTAAGTCTCACGATTAAAATAACTTAAAATATTGAAATATTTAGGTTATGCGGAAATTTAATTTTTGGATACAAACAGGTAAAATTCAATCCACAATAAAATGGATGATTATTTGTTTGAATTTAACTTTTTAAACAATAAAAATATATTTAAAAAAAGAACAAATAATTTCACAATCAACACTTTGAAACTATTGAAGAAAATACTTATACAAAGTACTTATATTATAGGCATCTGTTGCCTCTCCCATGAACATGTCTAAATGGATGATGACGTTGCACAAATTGAACGAAAAAAACCCCGCCATAACTTTAAGCAAGCATCTAGCACCACATGCCATTTTACTTGTTGTAGCTAATGACCAGAAATTAACGAATAGTAAATACGTTGATGGAACAAGTTCGAGACAAATGGGAATCCCACGAGTAAAGGGTAAATAAGGTGGCAATTTAAATCGAGTGAGCACAACGAAGCTTCCATGTTGAGCACTAATGAGTTTATGTGCCTCAACAAGAAACTTAAGCCGCCAATAAAGTAGGGTAAAATGCTCACCATTTCGAGGTGAAAACTAAATGCGCAGACTTAGTTTTAATGGCCGACAATATGGCGGACAAATCAAGCTTCTCAACAAATTGAAGTCATTTCCTACTAAGTTGACCCGAAATGGAGCGTCAGATTTTTATTTCTAGATTTTAATTAAAATTAAATTTTTAATACGAAATAATATTCCTCACCGTCACATGCATAAATCATTCCGAGTCTTCCAACTCTTAGTTTTGGAACTGCAATTTCAATGGAATTACAATGGCAATTAAAAGCAACAAATTGTAGTGGTTGCGGGTTGAGAAACAGCTCACAAAATGACCCAAATGATGAGCTCCAACGCAATACGAAGTTCTGTAATGTGAACTCATCCATCCGTCTAATTCGTTCGCACTATAAATTTAATAGTGCGAACGGAAATCATGATTAGACACCATTAAAAGTTGACTAGCAGCTTTTAGATTACCGACGCGCCCTACTCCATTTGTTGATTTTAAGAATCTGTAGCGGTCTCTTTGTTATTTGCTTATAATGGCAAAGCAGACTTTGAACTGATCAGTAGAATCTTCTTGTGTGCAGGCAAACGCAATTAACTTGCCACCAAAACAAATCATATGGGTCATTTACTACTAACAATATGGTAGCCTGCCTGTCCAACTGGGCGTATCCTGTCCATGTTGTTCTTTATCATAAGATTGCACTTGTTTGTTGCCTGGAAGTGTTGCAACTGCAACTATGTACATACGAGCATGTGTATATTTTAACTTAGTTAAACTTGATTGAAGCTTAGCAAAAATAGCCATGTCTAAAGTAAACTCATTTTCTCAGTTAACAAGAAACGCAACACGCTACTTAATTACAGGTCCGGTTTAGGGCGCAGCCACAGTGTAATAAGCTTATTAATAAATTTCAGAGGAAGGAAGGAACCTGTTTCTCTGCAATTCGTTACGAGTATAACAAGAAATTCAATTTTATATGGGAAGAACATAATGTATATAATATTGGTGGCATCATGCCACTGACATGATCAGAATGTAGCCTCCAAAAAATATAGCCAGGAGTTGGTAGATTACCACATAATTTTATCTTAAATTCATTTGAATCTACCCATTGTTGGTTGTCAAGAAAAGAATTTAATGCAATTTCATATAAGAATCGCATATGTAGGTACGTATTTCATCATAAAGAATGCTAAAAACACACTCTTATATTATAATCTTAGTTACAAAAAAAAAAAATCTGTCTAAGACTTCATGAAATAAAATGAATGATTATTCATAACGAATATGGTAACTGATAAAAACAAATTGGAAATATTTATAATTTATAAAGCAGATAAAATGGCCCTTGAGACCACATTATCTTCGCAAGGTCAACTAAGAAACATTGTTCCCCAGACTTGATCAGCTCCTGTTCCTATTTAAAATTCATTTCAATTTCTACGAATACAAACAACAAACAACTTTAGCCATTTCTGATGTTTTCATTTCCAGATAAAGTGCACTTCTTAGCCAAATGCAGAATACTCGTACTATCACCATTTTGGCCAATGACAGACACTGCTAAAGCGAATTAAAAAATGCAAATGTTGCACGTTGTGTTATATGGTGCTGCAAATATCGGTAGCACACTAGCTTAATTCAACAACAGCACATCACAACACAACACAACACCAAACACCATACTGTAGAAGAATTCATTCGTCCGCCAATCCGTCCAAGTCTCGTTTCCATGCCATGTCTATGGCAATGTTTAGTTGACATTGCTGGCCACGATTGCGACGATGCCGATCATTCGGTGGCGATAATAGAGTGAATATCCCACGCGTCGACAGCTCTAACATGCGAAACTCATGTCAGACGTCGTCCATGTCGTCGTTGTTGTTATCCTCGTCGACGTGATTCTCTCTGTTGAGCTACTAAATACCAGGTAATGTATCTCGATGGCTCTACTTGCTATTTTGGCCATCATGTACAGAACTAACAAAAACTAAATCTACTTACTTAACATAGTATGGTGGCTGGCAATGCTGGCATTGTCTGATGTTCCAATCAACTAGTATTCAGTCGTCGGTCAGCCAGTCAGTCAGACTAGTTACTCTTTAGCTAGACCTGCAAGATGAGCTCATCCAAGTTTGGGGCGTTTACATGACACTCGCACACTCTCTGTTGCTGCTTGTTCGAAATCGTGTTGAGCATGCAACTCGTCTTCTTTGTCTTCTTTCTGTCTTATCTTTTTGTCTCCTCAATTGTCCTTGGTTGGCTGTTGTTCTTAAATTGTTGCGACAAGAATTTTGGTACAACTTCACTTTGGTAAACCACCACACTTAAATTCAATTCAACTTTCAGAACTAGTCTCATTCAATCATAAGAAACAAAAAAAAAAAACACATAATTCGTCGCTTCACTTGAATATTCATAATTTATTTTTTGTTATCGCTTTTTGTGTCTTAATTAATGTCTCTCGTGTCTCAACGATTATGGAAATTATTAAATAAAAACGAGCTACAAAAAAGTGACTCCAACTGAGCAACGTAGTAGACTCCATTTTAAATGTATCTGTATAAAACAACAACTCCAATGAGATACATTTGTATATTCATACAGCGCATCTTTTGACTGTCATGGCTTCAGATCAACTTAATACAACTTTCGACATTCGGCTAAGATCTTTGGTGGCTTTGAAACCCGTTTTCGGATCCTGCATGGATGCATAAGTACAAAAACAAAAAACAAAATGCATTTCTTAATTAGTTTCAAGTTTTCAATACTTTTGTTTCTTCTTGAATTTTTTAAACTTCATTTTCAATTTTCTTTCCACCTCTTATTTTTGCTTAATTTTCGTTTCAGGTAAGAACCTCGATTAAAATAAATAAAAACAACAGCAACAACCGACACTAACGACAGACACACAGACAGACATTGTTACCAGATGGAACCAACTGTCTGACTTTGTTGGCCACATTCGCTTTGTTCTGTTCAGTTCTGATCGTAAACAATCCTCTATCGTTTCGTGGTTGGTTCGTTAATTTGGTCATCTTCCATGATGTTTTGATAATGTTGCTGCTGTTTCTGCTGCTGCTGCTGATGATGATGATGGTAATGGTGGTGCTGCATGCATGAAGCATCCAGTTGGCGACGTTGTATTCCATGTTATATATATATATATATATATTTTTTTTTTGTTCTTCTTTTCATTGTTGTTGTTGTTGCGATGTCGCCAATGATGATGATGATGATGCTATTCGATTTCGATTACACCCCGCCCTCGGTTGTTCGTTGCCTGGACCAGACATTGGGATCCGCACGACATTCCTGTTGCCCAGAATAATTACATAAATCAACAGTTTTAAATCGTTTCGAGTTTCAAGTTGTCAATGCACTAAAACGATATGATATTCTCAGCTCAACTCAACTCAACTCAACCCAACTCTTCTCCTCCAGCTTCTCCAACTCCATTTATTTATTATTGGTTTGGCTTAGCTTGTACTTTCCTGTGGGCAGTTAATGAGTCGCTTGCGTGTTAATTTTTACCCTTTTTACTCGTATAATGGTTAATCGTTGGTTAACAATTTTATATAGATGAGTCGAGAAATGGTTTTTGTTACTTTGTTTAAATATCAGTTTTTTATTGATTTAAAAATATAAAAACAAAACTGATAATTCAACAAAATTATTAAATCAATTCCCAAGGGATTCTTTCTCAAGGCAACAATCATAATTTAAGTGGCCTCATTTGTCTGTTATCCCCGTTAATTTTCAACTTATTCATCATTTATATGAATTGATCAATCTGTCAGTTAGTAGCTTGTGATTTTTGTTTCTATTAAATCTTTTAATATCATTACAAATATTTGCCATCTTTGATGTTAAGCGCTTTGTGACTATCAAAATTTTTCAGCGCATCATTAAAGTCAGATTATATACAGAGAGGCTCGAACTCAAAATGATTTACAATTTAGTAGAAAAATAAATCATAAACAACCGCTATAAATCTTTTTTTGAAAAAGAAATTACTTAAAATACAATAAAAATAGAAAATAATTGCTAAATTTGGTTCAACCAAAAGTAAATTTCGTATACAAAACTATACAGTTGATCTTCCATAACTCGAATTATCATAATGCACAAGAAAACTTCTACTTATTGAGACTTTAAATTATAAAATAAAACTATGGAATTTAGAATTGTGCACATTTTTTATTTGCTTAACATTATGCTTTCTATTAACAGTTTCTTAAAACATTCAGTAATTTGTGTTTGAAGTGTAGCAAACAATCTGGATGCATATCATCTTGATATCCATACTTTTGCATAAAATAAATAATTCATAATCGGGGATTCCCCAAGATATTCGACTTAATATTGCACGTGCCAATTTGTTGTACAAGTACGAGAATTTCGTTCACTCGTTACGGTCGAAGCAGACGATTAAGATGACGGTTGTTTTCCAAATCTCACAAAAAATTCGTCTGTGCCACAAAAACACAGGAGATTTCATTTTACGAACTTAGATGTTCGATTGAACCTCTGATTGCGATTAGACAATAAAACACCTATCGATTTTATTGTGACACTTATCCTTGATTCTTCTTTGGTTTTTCTTGCTTGTATCTATACTGTCGAAACAATTATTTTGACATTTCTCATTCCCTCTCACATCCCTCAATCGATAAAAGCAAAAATACGCGAAGAAAGACAAATAAAAATCACGAGATAGATTACAGCCACAGAATCACTACATGCAAAAACCCTACTTCACCAGCACAAATTTCAAATTTCTACTTAAAAACAACTAAAATGTTTAGTTCTTTAAATGTATGTTACCGTGAAAATCAATATACTAAAATTGTTGGATCTTTCTGTTCCTTATCATTTTCACATAAGGGAGAATTTAACCAAATTATATCAATAAACACGGAAGATTTCAAATCAACTAAAAACGAAGTCTGTGACACGGTGGATTGCATGCAATTGGGTTGAAACTGAGGCGAAAGAGAAATCCAAGGCACGGCTGATAGAAATTCGAGTTATAGAAGTTCATATATTGGAACTTTGACTGTATTTCTCATCATTTATTTGATATTTGATGCTTTTATTTACTTTTTTTTTATAGTCCTCTAGTCTTATGAAATGCAGTTATAAACCTTTCTGGGTAGGCATAAGTTGATTCGTTTGATCGAATTCTCTGCTTTGTCCACCAAACTACTGATACAGCTTAAAGTACACAACCATAATCATTTCTTACAGAGTTCAGATTATAAGAACAATAACATAGGTTCGAAAATTCAATACTCTATTGAGGGCCTAAATGTCTTTTTGTGATTTCATGGATATGGTGACTATATCTCTATGTGTTAGATTGATTCCACCTCTTTCTTTTTTTCATGCCTTTCTATACAAAATCCTTTAATGGGATATGCAATTTACAAAAACACTAATTTCTTTATTTATAAACGTTTATAATGTTTTGTCCATCAGTTGAATCATTATTATGTTTGTTAATTTGATCCAATTTGCTTTTTTTTAGCTGGATACATTTTGGAGCGCTTCCGGCTACCAAAGGAAGAATGACAGATAACAACAAGCAACAATCAACAGTTGCTAAAGGACAAGACAAGAAAAAACACAAGAACTTTAAAACCAATAACAAGAATGTAACAATACAAAAAAAAAAAAACTACATAATCACATACCGAAACAGGGAAAACAAAAACCCTTAAGAGAAAAACATCACACGTGCACAGCACAGTCTTCTTTTTTTTCATTTTTGTTGTGTAAAAGATGAGAAGACATTACGATTCAATGCCAATCAATTGATGGATCAAAGGATGATTATTTTCTTATTTCAATCAATCTACACATGACAACATCAAAACAACAATTACAAGTTCTGTCAGAAAAATTGCAACTAAACACAAGATAATATTGCTGTATTGTAAATGGATGTAATCAAGCAACTGGCAGTTGTGGTAAGTTCTTGATGCGCTTTCAAAAAGCACACACAACACTTAATTTATAATTGTAGAGCAATAAATATTCGTTCATTTTTTATCATTTTCATATTCCAGGCCCAGTGGGTCCTCCCTCCTTATTCATTAACAATAAAAACGGAATTGGTTTCTTATAGTTACAAATGTATAATTTTGTCAGTAAAAATTAAAATCAAAAAGATGTGATTTTCTTGGTTTTGTTTTTTTTTTTTTTTTCACATTTTAGAGAGTATAATAAGTACACTTTAAGATTCAGATTCGTATTCAGATACAATTAACAAAATACAATACTCGAACTGGGGTCATCTTTCAACATATTGCAAAAAGTTTGGATTTAATTCGATTGTAAATGCATTCAATTTGTTTGATCGATTAGAAATTGGACACTTAAGCGATTTATCGCGTGTTAATGCCTTTCAATTTCAAGGCAGTCATATGTAGATCCCATTCATTTTTGTCCAGGGCATCGAAAGCCTCCGCAAGGCTTAACGAACTGGCGGTGAGTATATTTTGCAGTTTAATTAATTTAATGGCCTTATGAACGTCCCAATTTATATATTCCAAAGCACTAAGGCAACGGGTTGGGACACTCTGTAAAGAAAAAAATTGATGTCAATTATAAATTATTATTGCAGAGATATCATTCCAGTTTTCCACTTACATCTTTGCCTAATACTTTTGTCATAATTCGTACTTCATCGGAATCAACGCCACGTTCGCAGCCTTTGGGTTTCTTATCAGAAAACTCAAGCAAATCCTCACAACTGACCGAATTCGAATTGGCCAAATTTGCTGCTTTTTCAGCAAAATATTCTGCCTCTGTTTGAACTTTTTCCTTGGCTACAATTGGAGTTGTTATCGCCGTTATCGTCGAGGCAGTTGTGGATAACGAGGAAGTAGTTGTAGGCGAAATTTCACTGGTACTTTTCTTTATGTTTGTCACTGACTGTGCTTCAGTTGTTGCTGCAGCCGTTGTTATTGTTGAGGATTTATTCATTGCCATATTGACAGATTCTCGGACTTTTTTAAAGAGAGCATTACCAGCAAGTTCATTATCAGCGACCTGTGAGTTTTTCGAAGGACTTTCATTTCTATCCATTTGGACATGTTCACTTCGCAGAATTTCATTTATTGAATTTGTTGTACAATCTGGGTCACATGTTGCTGGTGCTACTGTTGTTGTTGCTGTTGCCGTAGGCACTGAAACTGTTGTGCTATGTTGCAAATTCATTTCAATATCCAGATTTCGTAATTCATCTTCATTCACATAAAGACCAGACATTTTGTTAGCATTGAATTCAACTTCTTTGCTTTTGTTGTAGTGCTCTTTCTGAATGGAGAAATTATAGAAACCATCGGTGACATCCGGCGATTGCAAAACGTGACATTTATTCGAGTCCGCTTCTAGTATAGACTCAAATTGTAGCGAAGCTGTATCAGTTAGACCAGCTGCATCTGCAGCAGTATTAAGTTTATCGAGATTCTGATAAGTGTGACCATGGCTTGATCTTCGCAAGCTTTGTGACACTCCCACTTTCTTCATATTTGCATTTATTGCTGCCATATTCTCATATGAAGCAGACGCTTCGCGTTGCTTCATGGTATTCATGGAGCGTAGAGAAGCAACAATTTCTATGCTTTGTGAACCATTTGTGCCGCCAGCAGTTCCATTTAGTGCGATCTGCGAGCCTGAGTCATCTGTATCAAGAACTTTATTAAGTGTTCGCTGCAGACCATTCGCTGGTATAATCAAAGGAAATTTGCGAACATGACGTTTTGCATTTGTCTTTACTTGCTTTTTGCCATCACGCGGTGGCAATGGTATAACATTTGGCTCAGCGGGACTTAAGGGTGTTTCATCTGTGCCACAAGTGGGCGATGTGGCATCCACATTATCGGGGAATTTATAAAATGTATTGGTCATGTAACTGGGACTCTCGCAAGCAGCTGCTACTGTTGTTGCTGCTGTTACTGCTAGTGCATCAGAAGATGGCGAGTTGATATCACAATTGAAGTTTTCATCATTGTTCTTAGTACGATTGGTCAACTGCTCTGCTCGTCGCACCCGGTGCGTTGCACCTCTTGTGGGTAGTGTCATTGGTCTCGGAGCCTGCTGCAGTGGTACAATACATTCTTGGCCAGCAACATTTGCATGTTGGGTTGCCGATTCCAACATTGATACATCTTGCAAATCTAAAACTCCAACACCACCACAACCATTATTGCTCATATGCATTGATCTACGCGGCAATGTTTTAGCGCTTGTCATATCGAACTCATTGGTATCCAGATGACGCAACAATGTCGCAGCTGGACTCAAACCAACATTAACGCCAATTGACCCTTTACGTTCGATTAAACTGTTATATGCCTCGCGTCCTTCCTTGCCAATAATTGACTGAAATTAATTTAAACAAAATAAAAAATGGGAAAAGAAACCAAAAAAACAATAAATTAAAAATACATAATTTAAATAAAATGAAGATAAAAAGCAAAATCATCAACTTCGATTGCACCGAAAATAATATGATTTCCCCCTCCATCTTCCTTTCACATAGAAACATTCAAAAAATATTATTAAAAAATTAATAATGAAACGATCGACCTTTTATCGAAATTAAAATTAACAAATTAAGAAAAATTTGCTTCTTTAGATTAATTTTTACGCCAATAGATAACAATTAAAAATGAAGTTGTTCCCCATTGTAAGTCAATTTATACAACATATCTAATGTCAAATTTTTCTGTTAAGGTTGATTGAATACCTTCTTGTATGCGTTACTTTTTAACTTAGATTTTCATATTAATTATTATACAAGTGGTTGTGGTTGTGGATTTATTAACGAAATTGTGGCTATACTTTCCATTTTCCTCGTCATGAGTTTTCGCTAAAAAAAAAAATATGTGAGTGTGCTTACTCACAGGCCCTTGATGTGAAACATCGTTGGTTTCGGCAGAGTAAAATTTTAGATTTTCGTCTTCATCTTCACATCATATTGCAGTCGTTGGTTCATAGTGTTAAGCATCGGCTCACGGTGAATAATTTTTCCGTATATTTGAACCTATCTATAGCGAACTCCTATACAGCGAATTTTCATATAATATGAACATTCCATTTACCATATGCTTAATGCGGTAAGATGCAAAACCAAATGAGAAAAAAATATTGCAAAAATAAAAAACCTGTCACTCCGCACGGGTATCGAGAAGCTGTGATCATAAGTATGTGAGCCCAGCTCTTACCCCAACGCACCACAGACGTCACTACTTGTAGGTAGTAAACTTAAAAGGCAGTAAACTGAATTTATTGACGATGAAAATGTAAAATTTTATCCTACCGAAACCAAAAATGTTTCAAATCAAAATTTTTTTTAAAATCTTCAAAAAAATTAATAATTTTAAAAATACTCAAGGCTGTTTTCAACTGGTTCCCCATTCGAACACTAGCAGCGCACCACATTGATTAATTCCTGACCGCACGACGACGCGTTAGGATGATGACGATTTTGTAAAATGTTACCCTACCGAAACAAAAGATGTTTCACATCAAAAACTAAATAACAATAATTCTGGTCAAGGGGCTGCGATTCCAATAATCAATGTTCTCAGTGAGAACTTCTCACACTCACCAAAAGCGCTGTCTTGCCTCTGCATGAAGATAGACACCCAAACTAAAAGATTGACAAACACCTTGATCATTCACATTATAGTAAATATGGAAAGATATTGAAGGTTAGTTAGTTTAGGATCAAAAATAAATTGTACAAAATTTGGTTTTTAAACGTTCATCAATATCATATTTTATTGCCAATAATTACATATTTTGTAGAATTGAAAATAGATTAACTTTTAATATTTTTGTTTGGTTTTTCTTTCAGTTTGAAACGCATCAATATCAATTAAATGTTTTCTCTTATTTTTATAGTACAATCAATAATGACGAGATTTACTCGTATAGTAGATACTTTCTTGGTTAATACTTTCACAACATACACTGGATAATATTGATCTCTGACATGTGCGTGTGTTTGTTTACTTGTTAATTGATTACAATTAATATTTTTTTTTTTTGGGTAATTTGATTTGTTTTTTTTTTAAATAATTTCATTTATCAAATATTATAGTTTTCATAGACGTAAGAAAGGTTTGAAAAAAATCTATTGTAATTTATAAATACTGCGACGAAATACGATATTTTATTTAGAAGTAAATAGTTAGTACTTAGTAGTCATTTGATTTCAATCTTAAAACTAAAAACTTTATCTTTGGTTAAATGTTAAATGCTTATTTGGGAGTATTCGTTTATTCGATTAGGTTAGATTAGATTAGATTAAGCATATCATTAATTAGAATATCAATTTTAATTTTTGTTTTGGTTTCATTTTCTGTTAACGCCATTTCGAATCGATCCTTTTTTTAAAAAGCGAGTGTATATAGTTAGGTAAGATAGATTGGTGAAAGATGTTTATTGTTGGGGATTGTCAACGGATCGAGTTCTTAAGTTTTCTCTGGATTAGTAGATAGTTACTTTATAGATAGATATTGTATTGTATTGTATTGTATTGTAGATAGGATAGAAGATAGACAGGTAGAATAGATGGGTAAGAGTGTTTACTGCTTATATGAGATTTGCAATAATAAACGTTGTTGTATGTATGTTTGTTTGTATGTATGCGTCTTGGAGAGTTAGATATGTGTGTGTTGCGTATGTTGAATCAGTGGTATGTTTGGACTGGTGAAGACCATGGGCAAAATAGAATTCCGGGGCACATAACTTTTATGTTATCTCGGATGTTTTACAATATTTTCAATTTATTATTGGGTTATTCGGAAAGTAATTTCGTTTTCTTTTTTATTTATGATTTTTTATTTACGATTTTTTTCTAATTAAAAAATAATTTGTTGAATTATAAGTATATTGTCCATTCTGATCCAATACCTTTTGTCATCTTTCTAGCTTATAAAAGTTTTGTTCTTTGCTGGCAAAAAGCTGATCTATGTAGGTGATTTTTGACTTCCTCATCTGAAGTAAAAGTTTTACTGTCTAAAAAGTTTTATAGAGGCCGAAATAAATAATAATCAGAGTGTGTGGCGGTATATTCCATTCAAGCTGTAAACACTTTTGTGGACTTTCCAAACTTGTTTGAAGTCTTGCATTATCTTGGTGAAAAACTTTACTTTTGAAGTGAAACTTCTTTAGCGACGTTGGGCGAAAATTTATACTAAAAATTTGAGTGAAAAAATACAAATCGTCACGTTTTGGAATCATCTGTATATCATGAATCCCACTAGGTAGAGACATCAAATTTTCAAAAAAATGTGTATTTCTATTGCCATATCCTCAACGAATAATAAAATTTTTGGAAAATCCACCGGAAGTCTCAAAAAAGAGTAACACACAGAAGCTCGTTGATGATCTAATTTATGTGCAAAAGGGGACAGACGGCAAACGTAAACACAACAACAACAATTAGACACATCGGATAATATTTTCGCTTGACTGAACAGCATTTTTAACTTTTCTATATTAAAAAAGTAATATATAATGAAAATTCTGCTTTTGACTTTCACTGTGTAGAGTCAATCGATCTTTTTTTTCACGTTTTTTACGCGAGCTTTGCCCAGATCAGATCAAATCAGCTGTCAAAATATAAGTATGTAATGGATTTGCTGTTTAAGTGTGTAGATGAAAACATACAATTAACTCGTACGAAAAAAAAGAAATTACTTTCCGAACATCCCAATAATTTGATCATTGGATAAAAGGGAAAATTTGGAGATCCATTTGTGTTATAGACCCCATCCCGTTGATTTCTGCTTGACGATTCCTTGAGTGGGAAGTGCGAAGCTTTATTGTTATCAACATGTTACTTTTTTTTAAATTGGAATTCCAATTTAATTGAACCACCGTTGGTTGGTGTTTTGGCTCCTCTTTTGCTCGAGGAAATCCCACCTAAGTATGTGTTAAATGATTGTGCTTTTTGTGTATATGTGTGTGTGTGTCTCTCCCTGCTCTCTTTTTTTGTATGGTAATATTTAAGTATGTTTCTTGGGTACTGTAGATAATGAGATACTTACCCAATTTCAAAACATGTGTCAAGAAGTGTTTGTTTTATGTTGTTGTTTTGTGAATGTTGCTAAATTTAAAGTTTGTTTTTGGTTTTTATTGACAACTAAGTTCTCATCTCATATTTGAGATCACGTTCGGAGTTTCCGATAAGGCACACTCCTAATATTCGACAAAAGGGGATTGGGGATTTGGCTGAAAATACTTTTCCAATTTACTTTCCGACACTTTTTCATTTTTTCATTTCATTTTGGCTTTGCCACACACACATATATACAACACACAATCGATTGCTAAGCAATCGCTTTCCAACATACAAAATAATGGTCTCCAAAAAGGTTACCATCACCTTTCTCATACGCGTATGCCACTGATGAAGTCCCTCCATCATCATTCACTCGTCCGACATTACATTTCCGAATAGTAAATTGATAAAATATTTCAGCATTCTTCTTAGTTATGGCGCCGGACTCGGCGGTATGTGCGGCGTGAATTCAGTATGGCTACGGAATGGTATTTCATCACCGCTGTCAGAACTAGTCGATGATGAGCTGTCACTGGAGTAACCAGCTGGTATTATCACCCCCGGCGGTTGCAAGTGATCACCAACTGAATGAGTTGACTGTTGTTGACGCCACCGCATGTCATTCTGTTTAACAGCAGAGCCATGTATCCTCTCTGGCCAATGAAATTCAGAAGGACGCTGAGATTTATTGCTGGCTGTTAAAGTCGTTAACAGAGAATTAGTGGATCGACGTTGATTGAATTCATCTGGTGATGAATTTGCAAAATTTATAGTTGGACTTTTACCAGTCAAACGATTAACATCAAAATCTTGAAAAATATTTGCCGCAGTTCGAACAACTGAGCCATAAGCCTGTATAGCAGTAGATGCGGCAGACGATGATCCAGAAACCGAACAAACACCACCCCCTATAACTGTTTCATTTCCATTGAATGCATAACTATTTGTGGTTGTCTTTTGAGTTGAAGTTGACCTAATGTTTTGTTGCTGTACAACAGCGTTATTGGACGCTCCATAGTTATTGCCTGGGCCACGACCACCAAAATCATAGATTTTCTCATCATAATTAAATTGCTCATAGTTGATGCGACTATTGAAACTCCTTCGATTGCCCGGATAATTAAAATGTGGAGCTGACTTAATGCTCGAATTCGAGCCATAAAGATTACGTGGTGATACAATTGCCTCGCGTTCATCATGACAAGCTGAATGCACTTGCCTATTGAGACCAGGCCGTCGTCGTCGTGTATAGACAGACGAAGAAACTCTTGAACGAATGTCACATTCTGATCTTGCAAGATTCTGATTACGTTCACTGACCTCTTCGCCACTCGACGAACTGCTATCAATTGTCATGGGATTGTAGCTTAAGCGCCGCAAAGTTCGGGCACGCACTGAACGTGGTTTGTATGAGGCGGAACGGCGTGGCAGCTTCGATTCCACAGTGTGTCTCTGAATATGTTGTGGATCTTTCTGTATGGCAAAATGTTTTTGTAATTGCAATGGTTCTGACAAAACCGGGGAAACTGCATTAAAATTCTCGGTAAATGAAGTTGAACGTTGACGGTAGCTTCGTACTGCGCCGCCTTCAAGTTTAAGATGATGAGGTGAATACATCGAGTTCATGTTCGATTTATTCGGAGATCCACAGGACACTGCATGTTTATTACTGAATCTCTCGAATGCTGACATTTCATCTCTTAGTCCCATGTAGGCTGGTGAGATAGCATAGCTTGACTCTCCCCCCTTCATGGCAAATGAATTCTCTTGAGGACTATAACTTGATTTCTGACTACTACGACGTGAAGATAAATTAGTATCGCGTGAAGCGAAACCAGTGTCCGGTGTACTGGAACGCTTATCCTCGATCATTTTTTGCTCTTGTTGCAGCACACTATCGTTATGTGAGGCATTCAATTGAGCCTGGTTGTGCATATACTGCAAATGCTTATCCAAATGGCTTGTGGCTGCATTGAAAT
The DNA here is from genome assembly GCA_037043295.1 of Amiota minor. Classification (NCBI taxonomy): domain Eukaryota; kingdom Metazoa; phylum Arthropoda; class Insecta; order Diptera; family Drosophilidae; genus Amiota; species Amiota minor. The sequence goes on from JBAMAW010001787.1 coordinate 3,127,535, forward strand.
CAAACATGGTCTGGACACCATTGCTGTAGTTGTAGACAGCCGACTTTAGGCTACCGGTAGCACTGCTGATGCCATCATCTATGGAGTTTGCCATGTGTGTGAATTGATCATTTAGAATTGTTTCGTTTGAATCACTTTTATCCAATTCCGTATATGTGTGCATGAAATCCAAATTGAGAGCCTTCAATGTCCGCTCAATGTCCATGATGTCATCATTAAAGTTTTTTGGATTCAAAAGTGCTTCACTTTCATCCAGCATATTCATTTTATCCATATTTATGCTTGGCTCATGTCCACCAGCACCACCACCACCACAATCAAGAGCCAATGGGCGACTGAGTATTTCACGGGATTTCTCAAAGCAAAAATCCGAACTTTCCTTATCAAAAAGTGGAATTCGTATATCTGAACTGTTTTTGATCTCGCTCAATGAATGGATACGCTATACAATGTGGGGGCAGAGGGCAAGCATAAAACCAAACGCAATAAAAACAAAATGAATTGAAACCAAACAAAAAAAAAAATCGAAAAACAAAATACAAGGAAATGAGATCGGGACGAAATCATGATACAAAAGAAGATAAAGAGCAGAGAAAAGATAAAAACAAACTTTTAGATATTCCTAAATCCTTTAAACGTTTAGCCAAACTCTATGCTCACCTGAATATCTGGTATGCTCCGAAGCTCTTCAGTAAAATTCTTTTTCTTTGAATAAGGACTACCATGCTGGGCAGTGTGTGGTCCTCCATCACCCGATATGGGTGTGGCAATTGCCATTCGATTTATCAGCACTATTGCTAAGATGAGGAAATCGAAAACTGAATTTTCGTTTGGGACTTTGTGTTGCTGGTGGATGATCCGAAACCAAATCAATCATGGATCTATAAATTTTAATATCATCTTAAAAATATTTCACTTATTTAGTATTCATTGAACAAACTCACCTTGCACTTATCTCATTGGCAATTTCAATTGCATGATTCAATATCTTTTCATCTTTAACCGAAATGGGTTTCACAGTACCAGCTGTTTTCTTTTTAGAAGATGATGTTGAGGATGATGCAGAATGTCCATGTTGCTTTTGATTATTTGTATCGCCGCCACTTTTATTTGAGAACTTTGAAGTCATTTCAGCAAATTCGTTTTTCATATTTATCTGTTCAAATTCCGGTGATTTGGGCTGACCGACGGAACCAACACTAATGGATCCAAACATGGAATTGATCTCATCTAACAATGAAGGGCCCAAATCTAATTTATCAGCAGTGATTTCATCATCAGAGATTTCATGATATTCATGAGGATCTTCACTTGTATTACGCCAACCCAAATCACCCTTGCGATCCAAACCGTAATTGTTGTCTTGCAAAGCAGCAAATGCAAATTGTTCCTCATCACTTTTGTGAGCAAATGGATTTGTAGACGCATTGTAACTGGAGACAGGCGCCCTCTGATCAGGATAGTTAAATGTTGTTTGATTGGACAATTGTTTTGGAGTATTTTCATTCGATGAAATAAATGTAGGATTCATTGAGGTTGTGGTATTTGAGCTCTCATGGAAGTAGCCACTGGCAGTCTGCAAAGAATCTGGGCTAGTGGGTGTTGGTGGCAATAGTAGCGGCGTTTGTTCAATATCCTCAGATGGTTTATATGGCGTGACAATTTGTCGTGGCACATGATTATACTGCAGAATAAAGAAAATGTTTATTAATGAAGGAAGCAAGCAAGCGAATGTTGTATGTTGCTTACATTTTGAGAACTGCCCAAAAATGCAATATCACCAAAGGAGGCGCCATCAATTCCCACATGACCAGTGTGCTTAAAATCATTTTGTGGCTTTGAAATCATTTCGGTGCGAAGTTTTCTTTTGCTACTACGATGATCACTAACGCGACTAAACGAGTCTCTTGGATTAGAACTTGGAAGACCTTCAAGAAATGCAACTGTATTCGAAGGATTAAAAAATCCTGTCTTTCCTGTACTCAGTACACCTTTCCAAAATGGTGTACCCGTGTTGCGATCCAACACTGTTATTATATCCCCTTGACGATATACTAAATGTTCCTTTTTGGATTCAACACAATTAACGACCGCTTTCAATTGTTCTGGTTTCATTTCAGGCAGTTGTTCATAAATCTCACTGAATTTCGGACGCTTTGTTGGATCATCCTGCCAACATTTCATCATGAGTGTATAATACTCGCTGGGACAACAATCTGGTTGCTCCAAGCGCTAAAAGAAACCAATATAACTTATGCAGAATAACAAAAGTAGAAAGGTGAAAATGGATAGGAATTTTACCTGATAATTAGGTGCATCGATTGCTTCTAGTATTTGTAACCCTGTAAGTGCAGCCCATGGTTGAAAGCCATAGGAGAACATCTCCCACAGGCAAACACCATAAGCCCAAACGTCTGAGGCGTTTGTAAAACGTAAATAGTTTATGCATTCTGGCGCACACCAAGCAATCGGCAACTTTAAGTTAACATTAAAATTGGTCTTATAGTAGTCCTTGCCCACACCCAGGGCTCGCGATAAACCAAAATCTGATATCTTAACTTTGTTTTTACTAAACACTAGAATGTTGCGTGCTGCTAAGTCTCTGTGTATGAGACGCTTCTGCTCCAAGTAATTCATGCCATTACAAATTTGTACAGCGAACTCGCAGAGCGTTGGAATGGTAAGAAAACTGACGCGTAGTCCCGAATCCTTAAGGCACTCCAGTAAGGAACGTAAATGAGCCAATTCCGTGACAAGCATTAATGAATCTGTTGCCAAAACTACACCATACAAGCGTACAATATTCTCATGCTCAATCGAATGCATAATGGCGGCTTCTTTAAGAAACTCCATGGGATTTGACTGCATGCGCTCGCGACATAAGCATTTAATGGCCACTTGTATCTGTAATCGGTTCATATTATATGAATATATAAAAACTTTTATTCTTATGTTTGCTTACTCTTTCGTTGCCATTTGTCCAGACACCTTGTTGAACAATACCAAATTCACCAGTTCCCAGTTGTTTATTGACACTAATGGAATCAGCTGGTATAATGTGCTTATTATTTGGCACTTTACTCGGTGATGCTGCATCCATGGCTGCTGTCGCAGATGCTTCAGACACATTTTGGGCTGAACCGGCTGTGCCATCCTCACGCCTCACAATTGTTGTGGGCGCTTGCAGCAAACGCTTTATCTTACTAAGGTAACCATGCGGAAAGTGTTTTTCACAATATTTGCGTAATCTTCGAATTTCAGGTCGTGATAGGCCAATATGCCTTAAATCCTCATCAGTCGCATACTTAAATTGTGCCGCATTTGTTATTTTAAGCTCATTTCTAAATGAATTTTGGAAGAAAACGGAAACATTTACTAATAATAGATTATGGAAAATACTTAGTAGGGGAGACTCACTTGATTGCATTGTAGTATTGTTGTAGTTCAGACTCGGTGAGGAATTCGTACAAATCAATTTGTGTTGTACATTCTAAAAAATCAGAACAGATTCATTAATACATACAAACGTAAATAATAATACATAAATACAGTTGCCAGAAAAAGTATCTTTTCAATTTTGAACAGAAATTAGAGAAAAATTTTTATTTGTTGGGGCATGGATAATCATAATCAAGTATAAACTTATGCAGTTATTAAGTAACAAGCAACATTTTATAATCAAAAAAATTAAAAATTTCAGTGAAATGCGTACACTAGGATTATTGTTAAAAAAAAAAGAGGGGAATCCCCTTAAAATTAAATCTTTTTCAATAAAATTTAAGATGCTTTCCAAAATCAAAGAAATTGACAAAGAGAGAGAGAGAGAGAGAGAGAGAATAAAAACAATCCTGAAACTTAAAAAGGGAAATAGGAAATACATTTCTGGAAAATGCATTCATGTGACCAGTGCATTTTAGAAACATTTAATTCAAAGCCATGCGTTCTGCATGCTCAAATAAGTTTACAGAATGAGAAAAACCGAGTATTTGAGAAACAATAACAAAGAATGTTTTGCCAAAGATATCCATAATTTTTTATTTTTAAAATATTTTACGTGGGCTTTGCATAATGCATAGTTGTTCATAAGAAGATGCGGCTTTGTACGTTTAAGCCTTGCTCCCCAACCACATGGATCAATAAGAACTGTTATCTTCGCTATTGATATGATGAAGGGGAGTCCCCTTATCACTTGCATGTGAGTCTTCTCAAATCTCTGTAGTACAGTGGCAATCGATTCGATATTAAAATTGCATTCATGGTCACTGCTGTTGACGTACCAGGGTACATTTTCAGCACATTTTAGTAATTTATGTTAATACCTTTGGATCTGCATTAAATTGCTGGAACATGGACAACCAATACACTAGTATTTTAGTTGTCTGGTTACCAATACAATTTCTAAATTACCATCCGAAATAGTACTATATTGGAAAAAAAAAATGGGTAGGCACCAAAGGGAAGAATATTGTTTTTTGGCAGCCTTTGACAAAAAGAACCTTCTACCACGAATTGAATTGAACACTCAGTGAAGTTGGGATATTTATTATATTTATGTTTATATCTAAAAAATTTTCCTGTTCACAGATACTTTTCCTGGCAACTGTATGTAACTAAATCAACAGCTGCACCAGAATTAAAGACCACACAAACACTTATTCATAAAACGCTCTACATGAGTTTAAATGCATTTATGTATGTATGTATATACAGATACAACACACTCGACAACCCGCACCCACCAACGCACTTCCGATTTGCCTTTTATTGCATTAAAAACAAAGCGAACAAACGAACGAGCGAGCCAACGAAATGAAGGAACGAAACTTTCAACCATCCATCCATCCATCTACACATCCACATCCATCTGATGGAATATTTTAAAGGCACTCAAAATGTTCCCCCCCATTGTTTTTAAATTACTTTGAATGAAATGTCGCTTGCTATCGCTATTGTTGCTGTCGTTCTTGTTGTTGTTGTTAAAATAAGCTGCATTTTCATATGTGTAGATACTTTTTTTTGTTATATTTAGGCTGATGGTTTGTTTGTATGTCGAGTGTCGTTGTTCGTTCTTTGTTTGGATGGGTAGTATTTTTTATAAAATACATTCAGCACATATGAAAATTTAGTTCAACATGGTTTTATAAGATAACTCAATTTCCAAGTAGTTAACAAGCTAACAATCTTGAGGTTTACATGCCGGAAACTAAATAAGACAGGATTTACTATGTTGTCCTTGAATTTGCAAAATCGATTTAGTACAAGAGAGACAGACACCGCACAACTAGAACATCCAACACAACACACACACTCAACACCGAAACGGAAACACACACACACTCTGTAGAACTCTGAGACACACAAATATGATGTACTCAAGTGTACACAGAAAATGCGATTCAATTTGATTGGGGGTTTTATTTGTGAATTAACAAAGTACACAACACCGGAATTGTCTCGCTTACAAACAAACAAAACGAATCGAGTTTAACAAATTGTTGCAGCACAAGATAAACACAATTAAAGAACTTCTTTTTTATTTCTCACCCATTTTCACTCCGTCCTTGCTGCGTTTACATCTCAAAATAAGTAGCGTGTACCCTCGAAAGTAGCGGCGTACCCTCGAAAATTGGATTCATTTCAACGAAATGAAAATTTTCTTTTTTTATTAATTGAAAACAACACTCATAACATAATATACTCAATAAAATCCAAAACAAAACGTGATAGTTTACAAATTATGCAGCCAACAATGAAATGTAAAAGAATCAAACTTAGTGTAGTATTCATATTATGCAAATAACAAAAAAAATACAAAACACCAACAAAACAATGCGTCGTAATGCAATTTAAATAAGTAGCGTGTACCCTTGAAAAGAAGCGGTTTACCCTCGAAAAAATTGTTAAGTTGGTTGCAGCCGCCACCTCCTTACTGCCATCTATCGTTAAAATATAGCGTCATTATTTCGTATACACTGCGTATTGGCTTGTGGAGTTTTGGATGAGTTGGCAGTCCGAAATGAAATAGAATTGAGCGCGTTGATATTCTCGCATTACGATATTCTGCCGATTTTGAAGTAACGCTGCTAGATTATTAATTATATTTTCTTAAAGATAATACAATTGAATAAAATGGATAAAGACTTTTCGGCTCGCTTGCTCGGCTCACGTTCCGCAGCATTGGAAGCTGCAGCCGAATTTCAAACAAAAATGCAATTGGCAGCTGAAAAGGGGAATAGAAACCAATTCAAATTTGGTCTGTTGTTATTTCGGAGTCTCTGTGTCGCACTGCAGTCTGCGAAAGTGCAGCACTATGACATTATCTGTGATATCGCTGAGCAGACAGTCTTTCCAAATTTGCAACCTTGTGACAAAAGTCTCAATTACTGGGATACATTTCTAAGCGTCCTTCGATATTTTCTTTTTACACTTGGCACTTGAGTATTCTTCAATCTTGTAGTACATACAACGAACGCATATTTGTATAACAATAATTGTTATTTTTATAGAAAAATATCAAGAAACACAATGCTATGTATGCAGTTTTACAGAAAATGCACTATACCCTGAAAGCTGAAGGCGATTGGAAATATTTCCTTGATATCCACACACAACATTTAAATCTACAACAACAGCATCAGTCTCATACGAAACAAGTGAGTGAAGAGATTGTAAGTGCCCTGGAATCCCTTAGCGAATTATTCGAAAACATGTTCAATTTGTTGAAAAGCGATGGCTTTCGCTACCCGGAATTGCTTACTGAATTGAATAAATTGCTGTTGGCTAAACGAAGTACTTCATATTTTAAATTCTTGAGCTTTTTGCCAACTCACGCGAGCAATAAAATGTTCAAATCATTGTTTCAATTGATATCAGCATTACCACCAAAGGAATTGGCCAAAGAAGCACAAGAGCATCTATACATGTTTTTGGCTCTATTACAAATTGATATCAACGATGCAAAGCTTCAGCGACAATTAGCCTTGCAGCACATGCGCTGCTGCAGAGATCTCTTCAAAGCGGATCCCATTATTGATTATTACTTTCAATTGCTTTACTACTACATTAAACTGGTTTACAATCGCACAAAAGTACCAGAATTCCATCAAACATATTGGGGGCTGTGTAAAAAGTTCAACAACTTCTTCGACAGTAAATCCAAAACTCATATGAAGGATCAGTGGTTCCTGGATTCTATTGTCGTCATACAGCGGTTGCAAATTGTATTCTATCGCCATATGAAGAATGGAACATGGGATATCTTTTTGGAGCAGATGGATGGCGACATAGAATTGTATACCGAACATTTTAATTTAATATTATGTTGTATAAAGTTATCGACAAACATTCCTGGCAGTGAACTATGTCTACCATGTTACAATAGTGAATGCACAAGCATTCGAAAGCATGTCATACTTTCATTTGGAGTCTCTGCATTAGTCACTTATTTTGTATTCATGCAACAAAAGCAACTTGCAAAATCAGAAAAGGTTTGTTAAAAGAATTTTTTTTGAATGTGAAAATTACTAATAATTTTTTTTTTTGTTATATGCAGGATATGTCTGAATTGAGTAAATCTTTTCTGTCCATCATTCGTTATACTATTAGTGTTATTTGTATTATGCCTTGCATGTCCCCCACCAGCACAGAATTGTCGTTCTTCATTCAACGTTGCATCATAATTGGACTACAAATAACAAAGCCTTCTGCCCATGTCACTGTGTACCTACACCTAGTTCAGTACTTAGCAAAGATGCGTGATAAAATTGCTACTCAAGATTGGCAGAAAATCATGCGTTACGTTTATAAGGCAAGCACATTAAGTGATCAACCTCAGTTAGCCATTTCAATGCATTGTCTCTACATTGCAACTTTAGTGGATCAGTCAAAACTGCGTAATCAAATTGCATTTTTCTATCAATGTACAAAGAATTCAGAAAAATGTATATCACAAATATTGGATGAATGTCATAGTCCGCTAAAAACAGAACTCACGGAATATCAAAAACGACATATTTACACAGAAGAAATGTCCTTTGTTCTGGTTTATTTCAAAAATAGCATTCCGCTTCTAAAATCTCTGTTACTTTATAGTAAAGAAGCTCATGATTGTGCAGTTTTATCACGGCATCTTAAATCCGATAAGGAAGTCATGGAGGCGCAAAAAAAAATCTATTTCTCCTACCGACAAAAGTCACAAAGTAAACAACTTAGCAGACTCGATCATTTGGTTTTTGCTTATGCATGCACAGCACACTTAAATGATTTGACCGAACAGCAGAAACATCAACTCGATATAAAAATAATAAACGAAAGTTCCTTGGAAGAGTATCTTTGTAATCAAGATTTAACCAAAATTGATGGCGAAACAAAAAAACTAAATATTGCCATAGAAGCCTTGCATGCCTTTGAAGCTTTCTATGATAAGGTGAATTGCTCAAACATCATAATATTGTAAATTATAGAATGATATATTTGTATTTGATTTCAGGCTGATTTAGAACCCATTGATCCTGACTCACAAATTCTTATTGATTGGGAATCAATAATGGATGATATTGCCAATATTGCACATGTTTTGCAATTAATGGGCTACATGTCGGAAGCTACAGATGCCTGGTTACTGCTGCATCGTATCACATGCACTCTGGATGATCGTTTCAATTACTTGCGATCTGTGACATTTTTCTTTGAGCACTCTGAACTCTTTGAGTCTGAAAAGCGTTTTGATTTTCAATGTGAACTAATTAGATCACAACAAATCATAAGTGATGTATTGCCACAATTAAAATCTGTAAACATATTCAAACGATATCAAACCATAACTTTACTATGTCTGTGTCAGATGGCAAACTACTATGGCAGTATTGGTTGCCTACAATATGCGTATGCTTTGCTTGTGAAAGTGAGTAAGTTACGCGATGAGTTTGAGGAACGTCGTGGCAAGGTCGATATTATATATTTAACAATGCATGTTGTACGTTATCGACTGATTTGGCAGCATAAATCAAGCAGAAAATCAAATGTTCTTGTTCTACGTGTTATGGACATGATATTGGAGAGTTTTCGCGTATTCACATCATTTTCATCGGTGGACAATACATTCTGTATACTTCTATCCATGGGCTTTGTACAGAACTGTGTTGAATGCTTAGCGAATCGGTTTGGCGAGCGAGTCAGTCTCGTATTCACGGTATTGAACATTTCTCTTCAATTAGGTCTATCATTGCGGGCAATACAATTGTTCACATTCTTGTTGTGGTCTAATTTACAAATGGAATGTGTGGATAAGGCACAATCCATGTTACGCCTCATTGAGCATCTCTTTTGTGGCAATTCATCAGGTAAATGTGGAGGTGGTGTTGTCAATAATTCTTCAAATCCTTCAATCAAACCAAAGAAACCAATAGCGAATTGTCATGATGAACATATAAACAATCATCTCACAATGCAATTGAATTCGGTTTTCGTTGAACCAATACGCAGACAGAACGTTATGCAATTATCTGATGAGTTGGTGAGTCTTTGAAATGAATTTAAATAATTAGTTGCATTTTATTGATTTTACTCTTTGTTTTTTGTTGATATCAGGAAAAACTGGATCTTAGTGACAAGGATCAATCAGTTCAATTAGAAAGTTTTCTAAATGCTGAAAAAAAAAATAAATTCCTACAAGAAAACAAGCAACTGCAGTGGACATATTTTATAGTGGGTTGCTTTAATGCACGCCTTCATTTCTTGGGCAAAGACTTCGGGCAACTAGATGATTTCTATAAACATACTGAGGATTGGTTAAAGAAACATTCATCGCAAAAATTCCTATCGAATTATTATAAAAATATGCAATTCGTGAATGCCGAATTCTATGTCAATTTCTTGCGATCTGTAAACGTTTTTGATAAAGCGACTTCGTATCTCAATATTCTTTTAGAAAATGCACAAAACTTTCAATATGTAGACGTCAACTATCGTTATAATCTCAGCTTGCAACTGAAGACAGTTGACCAGGAGAAAACAAATTCACAAGCTAAGCCATCGCATTTGCGGCGTGCTCTTATCTTATCCCGTTTTGAAGATAAATCTAAGTCACAAGTAGCAGTTAGCAGCAACCAAAGAAATTTAAAGGAAAAACCAAATCCTAACAAAACTTCAAGTTTTGAGAAATTTACGAGTCCCTCATCATCATCATCGGGTTCCGATGATGTTGATTTGAACGCCTGTCAAATAATTGAAATCATTGATTTGGATGACACAGTCGAAATGGTCCCACTGGAAACTGTTAAACAACCTAAAGGTAAAGCATTGCCGCTATCTGAAACGAAAAGAAATGTCACAAATCGAAATCGCACACCACTTGGTACTGAGACGACGAATAAACAAAATACAAAATACGATATCTCAGAAGAAACCAGTCAATTGAAAACAACAACTACAAGAAGTAAAAACCAACGAGCAGCCACAAATACTAAATCTCGCCTGAAGCAAGTAGCAGTAGAACCTCCTCCTAAGTTTCTGACTCCAAACATACAAATCGAAAAAGTAGTTACTGCCACCACCCAGAGATCAGTACGCAGCAATTTGACAACTACGAAAAGCATGGAAAACTTTAATACAGAAAATACTCCTGCAAGGAAAACACGTGCACAACTGCGTCGCATTGCTAGCCAACATAAAGAGAACATGGCCAAGTAATAAGACGCTAGATGCGCTTACTCAACTCAACTCAACTTAAGTCCTTTTGTTCTTTTAGTTCATATTTTTCAATTTCATTACTGATTCTATTCTATATTTTATAGTTCTATAATAGTTTTACGTAATTAGTTGTTTTTCATTACAAATGTTTTTATCTTGTTTTTAATTGTCATATGCGCAGTAGTCGACTGTGAATTTTCAATAAATTTCAAATTTGAATTTTTTTTTTATTTCCATCATTTAATTCGAGTTTTGTATATTTATATATAAATATTAAATATTATTATTAGTAAAAGTAGTAGAAGACTTTCTTTTTTGTTTTGTTTTGTTTTTCTATAAATACATACATAACAAATTTCATCTTAATAAAGAATTGAAGAAAATTATAATTTTTTCAAATTTTCAAAAATTTTCACTTATGAGATTTTCCTTTATAAGTGTATCACAATCACGAAGATATCATAATAGAAAATGTTGTTTTCTGTGTGACATTTTAAACGATTCAAAAATATTGCATATTACGATTTTAAGACGTCTCATCTAAAACAAAAACAGGAAGCAATTCCAACCCAATATATGTAAATACCTATCAAAGAATCAAAACATGCCATCTAAACAATATCACCAGTGGCTCCATAATTCAAGCCATTGTTTCGTGGATTACTATGATGATGCTCTAAGTGATCTTGTTCCATTTGTTCCTTCAGAATTTCTAATTCTCTAATGCCCGATACTGTGACTTCATATTTGTGTGTCATCAGTGATCTATAGAAATGTATTGCAAAGGCAAGAAAGATGACCAAAACTGGTATGAGCACAATGCACGCTGACCATGCTGCCGGTTGACTTAAATCATAGAACTTCACCCAACACAATATGGCAATTTCAAGTAGAAAGAGTATTAGTCCAAGTAGAGTTGAGAATGCCCATGCTGTCTCGATATACCAATGTAGGCGTTCATGTGGCGATTCATGGACTAAAGCAATACTATGCAAGTTGCAGACCGTTTCGATATTGGGTAGGATGCATGTGCTGATCATCAGTGCCAACATGTGGACGGCAACAAGTAAAGTTGTGCAAATCGCAAATGCGACAAGCATACCAGCAGGCACTTGAGTATCATTGTTCAGTTGTACCTCGACCATGGCTACCTGTGAATTTAATATTGAGTTTTAATCAAATGGTAAAAAAAACAAAAACAACAATTTTTAATCATCTTAAAGATTATATAGATTGATATTCTTGATATTCTTTTGATTTCTATTTCCTATAGACTTCTAAATCGTGAATTCTTCTACGTTTTGTTTCATTTTATTATTGAAATTCTGTGCACCTTAAACTAGAATTCTATATATTGCAGTAATGTTGTTATTAAAAATGTTAGAATTTTGAATGATCGATTTAAAACCAAGCGACTAGTTTCCAGTCATGGCTAAAAATCGATTCACACAATGTATGTGAATATTTTATGCCGCTCTTTAATTCCTAACGGTTTTAAAACTAGATTTGTGGGCTAGATATATAACGGAAGCTAGGGAGTTTTATAACAAACCCAATACACTCCACATCCTCCGAGAGTCTGATATTCATTAGATTTTTTTTTTTTTTGTATTACTTCAATAGAAAGAAAATTCATCCCCCGATTTATCAAAAATTGATGTGACAAACCAAGGGCATTTACTATATGACGGAGCGCAGAGTTCTGCATCTTCTGGATGAGATAGACTTTGACTCGGCAGCAGTGCCCCATACGTGAATACCATATCTCCAGGATGGGACAACTATGGCCTTATAGATTGAACCTTTATTACATAGGCTAAGTTGACTACTGGGCCGAATAAGCCAGTTAAGCTTCTTAAGTTTTTGACGACAAGTTGCCCAAGATCATGCCCAGGCTCAGCCCACCCGAGGTTTGACCGAATTGTGCAGCAAAATGGTTGGACAGGAGTCTCTCCTAAGAGCTAAATGAATTCCAAGATGAGCCTGCAATTTTTGTTAGTTCTTTGTAATGGTTGGATTGTAAATATCAGAGTGCGGTCCAAGTAGTGGTATAGAAAATGCCCAATTTTTCATTACATAGTCTACATAGCTCGTGTATTTAGTGTCTCTCATAACTCTTTAATACTCTGGATTATGCGGTTAAGAACATTTTTGATTCTCTAATATTTGTTTCTTGGCCCGAAAATCCTGTAGGTAAGGGATAGCTAACTCAAATTGATATACATATGTCCATACCTAAAAGCCCTATCCCAACTAAAATGTGAATGAGGCCAAATATTGTTTTCTTGATTAAATTTTGAGATAAGTGTTTTCAAAGGATATTAATGACAAATCTGTTTCGCCGAACCACGGCAGGCTACAATTTATGAGCTACTGCTTTATAGGATTTCCCCATACACAATTCTGATCAGACATATCGTATACACTACCAGTGTATAATGATGACTAATATAAATTGGGGATACAATAAAAAGAAATGTTTTCTACCGGTTTCGTAATTTGAGAATGTATGAGAAACACTTGTCATTGTGACCATGTAGACAAACATAAATCACTAATAAATACTTAAACACTTATTATATACTACAAAATATGTGCATGTGCATCTATCGGGATTTCTATAGTACATACATACTCGTGTATATACAAACATATGTATGTATGTTTTCTCTGACGTTGCTATTGCAATTATTTGGCACAATTCTGGGTAAATTCATAAAGATTTAAGTATCTTGTTCTCTGATTTATGTGCATACAAATCTACATACATTTACAGACTGATTGATCTTGAAATGCCAGGCATTTCGAATGTTCTTGGGTTAACTCATGTGCCTTTGCAGATTGTATTTTGGTAATGAATTTTCAATTACTTACCATTGCAAATCCAGAAAGTAGAGCTGATGTTTTACTGGATGCTTTCAATTTGGCTCGGCTCAATTGAAGTTTACGCCATGACAAGTAGCTGGGCGAATGCAAATCTTCACCGGATTGTGACATGCTGTTGCTGTTGTTACGGCGCGGCTGAAAACGAGATATTTGTTGTTGTTGATATGTTCGCAAGCCAAACGAGGAAGAGGCGGCTTGCGTTAAGGAAACTGGTGGCGGTAATAGTGGAAGCACTTGTGGCAATGGTGCAGGTGGTAATGATGTGAAACGTTTCGACCCAATAGTACTCAAATTCAAATGACGTTCAGTCTTATGTGTCAATAGACCACCCGAGTTAGCCCGACTTGGACTCTGGTAACGCAATGGACGGCACGAATCACAGAGACTATAGTCATGTGGCAAGTAATGATCTGATGCTGTTGCAGTAGCAGCGGACGTATATGAGTCTACACTTGCAGCAAGTCTGGCGGTGGCATGCAATGCCTGAGCCAACGAAGACGGCTGCTGATAATGTGTTCTCACAAAAGGTGGCGACTTTGCTTTATTCCGTACGAATGCTGCAGCTGGTACAATACGGGCAGCGACTGGCGATGAATACGATGTTAATGGTATCGTTGCATTGATGGTCTCATTGCTCTCATTGCAGGGATTGCTATCAAAAAGACTTTGATTGAGTAATAAACTGCTGTGACTCAGATTTGAGGGAGCAAATCGCAAACCAGAATACATTCTCCTTCTATAATCGACGGCACCGCCACCGCCACCGCTGCTGCTGCTATTGGTGGTGGTGATACTGCTGTTAATGTTATTAATACTCCTGCTGATTATATCTCTCCTTAAAAGAGGAAGATCTATTTGTTGTTGATGTAGCTGCTCTCGTTCTAACAACTCAATATGCTGCTGCTGTTGGTGATGTCGGTGCTCTCTATGTCGACGCGGAGGCTTTTGAGGCACCACTTGGTATGGCGTACGACTCATGTGCAAATACACTTAATCAATCTCACTCAATTTTGATGTTTGCTGGTCTAATGATAATTTTGCGTTTCTAAACTTGAACTCATTTACGTTGAATTTCCTCATGAAACTTGTAGAATTTTATTAATATTTTATCCCAGATTCATCTATATTTTCAACAATTTAAATTTCGAATTGAATTCAAAAAGATTGATTAACTTTTCTACACTAAAATTGAGGTTTTAAAAACAAAAGTCTGTCATGCAAACGTTGTTTGTTATCAGCGCGCTCGTCTTTTACTTTCAAACGATGAATTGAAATGAATTTGAAATAAGTTAACTTTATCAGAGTCGAGTAGTATCCCATATGTTTTGCTGTTCTTAAATTTGAATTCAATATGACTAAGTCTGTGTGTGTGTGTGTGTGTGTGTGTTTGCGGGTATCTGTGATCCACACCTCATACATATGGTAGTTTGGCGCGGTTGTAGTACTTTCTATTGATTATCAGTTCTCGTTACACTTGGCTGAATTTGTGGCGCGCCAAGTGGGCGTCATTCGCTTTTGAAGTTTGTATCTTAGAAATAATCCACATTAAATAGATACAAAACATCCCTTTTTACATAAACTACTTGTACAAATGCAAATGATCTTCCATACAAAAAGTGTATTAGGTCAGCGACTTGATTATATTCTATATCAAAACAATATTCACAAATTTGTAAGTGAGTACTTTTTATTTTAATTACTCTTTTATCATCACTCAGTCGCTCTCTATAAACGAAATGTCAGATTTTGATTGGATCATAACAAGTTGTGTTATGAGAGAGCGCCGTGTTGGGTGAGATTGAAACGTGGTGACTGAATGTTGAGGTGTCTCTCTCTTTGGGCCAAACGCATGTGATTACAATTTCAAATATTGCAAAAAAGAAAAGCCTTCGGCATCATATTATAACGGAGAGCTAGTTGCAGTACCGAACGAGATTTAAAATATTCACATCGCCGCGTCTGCGGATAAGATCGAGAGATCGCGGCGTTTGTTCGTTCGATTATTTGTTTTCACTTCCGCTTTGTTTTGCATCGAATCGAAACAAGAATCACAAATTGTTACTAAGAATATACAATAGTACTTGTACTTTACTTCACACTATGTACAATGAATGGGATTTTAATATGTATGTTCTTTATTTAGTTAAGACTCAATACAACTCAACTCAACTCAATTCACATTCAATTATTCAATTCACAGATATTTTAAAGTAATGAACGTGCATTAATTCTTATTTTATTTTATGTTAACCAGCCAACATACAACAAAATCTTATTGACAGGGCAAGCGAATCTCATAGCGATGATACCTTCGTTTCTGTTGTTGTTGTGGTTAATATATTGTATTGTATTGTGGTAGTAGTGGTGATGGTGGCCGGTAGCGCGGACAGCAAGTTAACAACTGAGACAATGAGAGTCGCTATTGGTCTATGTTAGTCTGATCTGGTCTGGTCAGGTTGAACTGAAAATGTGACGTGGTGGCGGTAAGAATGAAATTCGAATTTGACAGTCAAATCGATGAGAATTCACACCAGACGAAAAATCAAATTACTAATGCTATTTAAATTAATGCGAATATCACAACAAAAACACATAACAACACAACAATTGTGAAATGAATTCACAAACTTAATGTGATTGTGGTGATTGTGTGAAAGTGGTGGACGACGACTAAAAGAGCGGAAAGAAACACAAAGTAGCAAAGAAAATATCAAGAGCATCTATACACACACACTCACACTTATGTATATGCATAGTATCTGTGTCTGTCCGTCTGTTTGTCTGACTATACCTCAATGTCGAAAGTGTTCGATTATTACTTGAATACTTATTTATTTTTATTTGGTGTGCACAGGTTTGTATTGTGTTGATTGAATTTTTTGCAGGTTCAAAGCGTCAAGGGCATTAATGGGGAGGAAATTAAGTGCAAGTATATTGGGCGTCGTTCCCGTACCTCCTCCCTCCCTTTTAGATACTCTTATAATTTAATAACAATTTGAAAATTTACATACAAATCACTCCCTCTCTCTCTCTCTCTCGGTAAATGAATGCAATCAACATGTACTTAGTTGGTTGTATTGCTCAGTGATTTCAGAATTGAATTGTTGTAAACGTGACATTTGATAGATCAATTGACACTTGGTTAACAATTAACCTTAACGCAACAACAAGTGCCTTACTCTTATTTAAATGATAACAGACACAATTAAATATAGAATTTCATATCAAAAACACGAACAACAATATTTGTGTAATTAAAATGCTATTTACATAAGTATGTATAATCAAATTGGAAAGAATTTTTATTGCATTCAAGCAAGAGAAGGCGCATACCCACCAAAACAAACAATCGATAAGAGAATTTACATACATATAAAAATATTATTTCACTATAAGAATTTTAGATGACGCCACCAGTTTCCTTCCTTGAATTATTAAAGAAATTAATAGTTAATACTTATGAAAATAAAAAGAGAGATATGAGGAATTATAAACAATGTGTATGTGTGGTGTTGCTACTTACCCGTTGTGATGGGAACTGAACTAAAGAATTTGTAGGACTCCCTCGATGATAAGCGTTGTTGTTGTTACTGTGACTGTGACTAAGATTAGAAGAACTTAGGCCGGTTGTATTTGTTGTCGCTTGATGACCACTTAGCCTGTGATTGGAGCTTGTTGATAATGAAGCAGCAGCTATGAAATATTGCAATTGTTGACTTTGTGCAGGCGTAGCATGCAAAGAATGACGCAATATGGAAGTAGGCGTCTGTGGGGTCACTTCAGAGTTTAAACTTGTTGCTCTAGACTGCTGAAATTGTTGATGTAGCTGTAGCGGACTCAAGGTGCAGCTTACTGCTCGTTCTGGTTGCTGATGATGATGCTGTTGCTGTTGCTGTTGCTGCTGCGCAGAAGTAGTTGTCCATACTGACATTTTGTTGACTGTGTGTTGCTCACAGTGCAAATGCAAACAATTTCACTTGAATAATACATTTTGAAAATTTAAAACGAACACACCAAATAAATTAAAGTTGAACAAAGAAAACAACAATATGATGATATAAATAAACAAAATGTATAAAATTTTCACTTGGAATTTTATAGTCAAATAAAAATCACTGATAATGGAAATAAAAACCGCACGCCGTCAGCACAACGATAGTTTGCATGCATGAGAATTTTGTTTCATTTTCAATACGAATTATAATCCGTGTGCATTAAAATAGTAAAAGCCGCAGACATCAGCCACGAACGAAAAAACAACAAACAACAAAACATCAAAATGTACTAAATTTCACCCTTCGTGCAAACGTTCTGCTGAGCACTGAACAGTGTTGCCAGAATTAATTCCCTCGCTCTCACTTGTATTGCTTCAAAAGCACGCCGCACACGAAATGAATAAATGAATTCACTGGGCAGCACTCATCGCACTTCTATACACTATATACTGACTGCACTACACTGCTTGCTTCCTATTTTTATTTGTATTGCGTTTGGTTCACGCATGACCAGAAAGAAATATGTGACCGAGTTCACCACACCACAAGACATTTCTCAACACTCGATATTGTTCTCTTGTTCTCTACAAATTTGAATTTTATTTAGTAAACAAAATGAAATTTCTTCATTTGAATTGTATAAAAGAAACAAAAAACAATGTACCCCCTAGTTGGCCGAATTGACTGATTCCAACTGGTGTATAGCGACTACACATATCAAAAACTTGTCGTGTCTAAATTTGCGTTCAATAGTGAAAAAAATAAAAATAAATTCGAAAGAACCTGAATTTTAAAGGTGGGTTTGCATGGGAGATATCTCCTAGTTAACCGATTTGGCTGATTTCAACAGATGTATAGACGGAAAACGAAGTCTATAAAATAGGAAAATAATATAATTGAAATTGATGATTGAAATTTTGACTTATGAACTTATTTGTATAGAGCGTCACAATTTCGGTAAAGCCGATTCTTTTAATTATTATATATTATACTATTATCAGTAAATGTCGAACGAGCATAGAGAGATATAAGCTTTTAAATAAATAAATAAATATATCTACATTTGGAAGTATGTGTCACGTGTTATTTGCTTAGAAACGCCATGAGCAAACTTCTTGATAAAAATCACAACACTCTAATGAAATAAATTTATACATATTTGAATTTCCATTTTAATTATGTAGATTGGTCGGTATCTTTCTTATCTTTAACTATGAATGTATATTTTTTAAATTTATTTCTTCGTATAACCGTTTCAAATGTTAAAAATTTCTAATATCGTCAGAAAGTTACAATAATTGTAATGATTTCTAACCTTGAACTTGATTTACAAAAGTTCTTTTTTAGTATTTAAATAAATTCAATTGAACCATGTAATATTTGAATTGCATTTGAAGAAAATATTAATTGAATACAATTAAAATCAATTAAATACAAGTATTTTACAATTGTGCCAGTACCAATCGGTCGAAAATAAATGAAATGATAAGGAAGTTAAGAATTTTCCAATTTGAATAAAATTTTTTCATATTTTATTGTTTCTATGTACTACTATATTTGTATATTTTGATTTACAACTATTAAGTAACATAATATAACTAAGTACAATTGAGTACAATTGAAAAACAATTGCGGTTAAGCGATAATGATATTTACTAACAAAATGGAATGCATTCTTATTGTTGTAAGTAAGTAAGAAGATCGAGTAGTGGTGAGAACAAGATTGATGATAGTGGTTTATCGTAGTGTGGTTAAATCCATAGACTTTTTTCTTTGGTTAACTTCGAAACGTTCCATGATTTTGGCTACAATCGATGAAGGTGGCACATCTGGATTACCGGTTAGACCTCGGAAGCCCATAACACTTGATTCGGCCAGGGAACTAGCCAATTGTAGGCGTTTGACAAAGGCATCTGTATCGATGCCACGAACTTGTGATGGTTTCAGGAAACGTTTCGGTATGCGTGAGAGTATATCTTCACCAGTTGGTCCGAATCCTAGATTTATTAGAATTGCCTCTGGATCTGGTTTGCGGGATTCTAGCAGACTATCAACACTGGAATAACGACTGGAATCCGATTGAACCGAACTATCACGCATCAGCATATTAAAATGATGGCGTTGGGCAAGAGGACTCATATCGGCAGAAGCAGAGGGGGCTGTTGTTGAATTTGTTGAACAATTCGAATCAAATGATTCCATATGCGCTTGAAACGACCCAATCGAGTTGGTGTCGATGCTATGGGAAAACTGTCATTAGGCAGAGTATTACTATTACTGCTACTGTTAGAATGGCGCTTAAGTGCAGTTAAGACAGCTCCCTGCTGCTTTTGTATCCTTGTGGCAAGATCATTTTCATTGGCTTCTTCCTCCACATCGGCGGCATAATCATCTTGATCAATTGTTGATTTTTGTCTTAATAGCTTCTTACGGCGTAAGGGTTTTTGCAATGGAAATGGCGCTTGTTGACCAGTTGTAGCGCCACTACTATTCGGTCGTTCCAATAAAGCTAATGGCAAGTTATCGCTGCTCATCGCTTGTGGTTGTGCAAATGCTCGGTTTAGCATGGGTTTTTCTACCATACTTCGGGATGTTGTTAATTTAAAATTAACACAACTCTGCGATCGACGTTCCATGTTTTTAATTAAAAATAATAAATTGTGTTTTTTTTTTTAATTATTATTATTACAGTTGTTCTGGACACTTTGTCGTATACGCAATTTTATTTCTTATTTGTTTTTTGTGTTTTTTTTTTGTTTTTTGTTTTTTTTTTTTTTGCTTTTGTTTATATTTTTTATAGTTATTTTTATATATATTGTAGTAACAAGTTCCGCTTTAGATCACAATGTTATTGTACTATGCTGCTTCTATTCGAGGTGTTTCGAATTTGTTTTTGTGTCTCGGTCACGGTTATTCTCGTACTACGTCGTACCTCGGTCTCACCGAATAATAGGTAGAAGTCGAAATATTATACACTCTTTAGTTGTTATTGCTTTTGTTATATTAATGTTGTTATTTTGTAGTTGTTTTGCGGCTTTTGGTGATCGTAATGCTCATATTTGGCAACAACAGCTTTGCTCAGCTGCCTTTGCAATAATGAAACCGAGATCAGATCTATCTACACTAGACTAGACTTGTATGTAGATCTGTTGTGATGTTGAGATGTTACTGCCAGAATACGAGTATAAATAGCAAACAAAAAACTCAATAACAACAACAGAAAGATGTGAGAGTCTTTTGCAGTTGCTGTTGTTGTTGTTGTTGGTATTATAAGTATTTATTCTTCAGTTATTTATTCATTTTTTTTTTTTATTATTTAAATATTTGAATGTTTGTGTTGCCTTTTGTTTTTGTCTTTATTTATTTTTTTATTTTTTGGTTCTTAGAAAAGAAATAAACAAACACTTTGATTTGAACAGATGCAAATGATGAAACGTCAACACATCAAGTCTCAATGAATACTCGAATTATATATTGTATAACCCCAATTGTCCGTCAAGTTAAGTTGTAGCCGATCGAAATGTGATGTTCTTGACCTCGGTTGGATCTTTAACGATGTTGATTACGATTTGATTTCAATATTGTATTGTGTATATACAAGTTTGTAGAAATAATTAAACAACAAAAATTGCAAAACAAGTGAATCACATTTTTGTCAGTTCTTAATTATTTATTTATTATTTATTGTTCTTTTCTTCACGCGACGGGTTTTTCTTATTAACATTTGTTAATTTTTATCTATGATTTTTTATTATATGTATTGTATATATGCAAAAATATTACGCATACGAAATAGCATATTCTCGTGTGCTTTCCCACCTTTTTATACGAGTATCTGCATATTCTCGTATTTATTTAACTTATTAATTTTTGTATTTTATTTTTATGAAGAAAGCAACGTATGTAAGTACATTGATTGGTTTTATATAGTATTTGTATAAGAGTGAGTTCATGTGATTATATTTGTTTGTATTGATTTCATGAATTAAGTACTACATTGCACAATGAGAGTAGATAGAAGTCACAATATAATATAATGTCCGCATTCGATTCAATTCGATTCGATTAATATGAAATCTTAAATTATATTTTTATTGTGTATTGTATGTTGTTCACTCCACGACTAACTGCTCGAAATTATCTCTTCAATTGAATTTTTTTGAATTCAGAAAATGCTCGCCAAGCTTAAAAGTTGTGATCATGTTGTTCGCCTTTTGCTTCTTCTTTCCGAATTAATTACAATAATAATATAAACAAAAACAACAGCAATAACGACCGACTCTCTCACTTTTGAGTTTAACTAGCTCAACTCTCTTCTTGTCGATAAAGTTGCTTAATACAAAATGCTAAGACGGGTTTGGGGGAATGTGTTGAAAAATTGTTGGAAAACCCTAAAATCCACAAAGGCAGTGACATAGTTAAAGTTGGTTTCTCCAAAGAGGGGTCGGTCATTTAAATGAAACTTTATGTGTTTTGTCAATCATAAACTATAAAATATGGGCCAAGTGCGAGTCAGACTAGTACACGGAGGGTTCCGTAACAGATTGTGGTTTGTATGGGAGGTACTCCCATTAGTGGTCCGATTTGGTTGATTCCAACAGAAGTACAGCGCCTATATCAAAAAGTTTGATAGGACAAAGAACAAAAAAGTGTTTTCAATAAGAACCTGAATTTTAATGGGCTTTGTATGGTAGGCAACCTACCAAGTGGCCCGATCAAACTGAAATTTCGCCAGTATACGTTTTTGATATATAGCCACCAACTACCCAAATTGTAAGATAGTGAGATTACTAGATTGTATAGCTGCCATACAAACCAAAATGTTTCTTGTATGGGGCCCCCTAAGTTTTTGAAAATATTTTAGATTTAGTATTTGTTGCTGTTGGCCGGATAGAACCACATATTATGTGAAAATTTCAACTCTCTAGCTATTACGGTTCATGACCCGAGGACGGACGGACGGACAACGAAGTCTCTGCAATAGGGTTCCTTTTGGTACACTACCAAATTATGTACACTTTTTAATTGCATAAGAATGTAGAAAATTATTGGACCCAACTAAATCTACCTTCATCAAAAAACATCCTCAAAATGTCTAGTTACGTTTCCAAATGGACAATAGGATAAGGGGCAATGGGTTTTAGCAGAGTGAAAATTCCGAATTTTGTATTAAAACAGGGCCTTTCTGTAATCTGATTTATCTTATATAAATTTCTTTTCAGAAAAGACAGACAAGTTGAGTCCTTAAATATAATCTTAGTTTATAAATTTGTAAATATACTCATAATAATTGTTTTGTTAAATGTACATATTTTATTATTTGTCTCCCAATCCCCTTTAAAAGATTACACTGAGCCACTGCTCTGAGTCTATACTTATCACGATCTCGTACAACTGGTGCTTCTCTTAAAAATGCTTTCTACTCTCTCTCTCTCTCTCTTTCTACTACTCTTTCTTTCGTACTCAATCTCTTTGAGTTCGTTACAATAAAATAAAAAGCTTTCAGCGAACGTTATCCATCGGGGGTTTTCGGTTAAGCTGAAAGCGATTGATCGAAGTCTGATTTGCATTCTTTGCACGTTGTCTACTTGTCTGTCGTCTGTCCGCCAGTCAAATGTTTTAAATTTCGATTTTATTTTGTTTGTAATGAATTTTTAAATGCATTTATTGCAATGAATATCTTGTTTTGCTAAAATTTATTTGATTTATGCAATTTTAGATGCATTTACGATTTTTTTTTATTCCGTTGCGTTTCTTTTAAATTATAACGAATGAACATTTTGTTACACGATCTACATGCATAGGAGAGTTTAACCAAATATTGTCAGTAGATACATTTTACAGTTTTAAAACTATTAAACTAACAGATGCGCATCTGTTAGAAATGAGGTCATTCAGAACAACCTGTTTGTATTAAGTTTCTGTTATCATTTGTCGTTTTCGTATATTGGAATTTACGTCATAAAAGCGCATAGTGAGCTATTTGTAGATGTTTGCTTACTAGTGTTTGCTATTGCCTTTCTCACCTGTTGTCTGTCTAACTATCTGTCTGTTGACTCTAACTGGCTCTGATTATCAGTAATGACTTAGATGAAGGGCATATACTCGTATGTTACATGCTCATATGTACATATTTTTGCTGAACATGAATGCATTTGTGCATTTAACAAAAAAAAAAAACTGCTCTGATTTGAAAAAACTATGCGTTTTATACCTTTCACATTAATTCAGAATGGATGTGATCACTTTGTCGTGATGTTTGTAACTTTGAGATTTTACAGTATCAGTGTTACAGAAACAATGGATTAGTCCATCTCAGAAGTGTAGCACAGGAACCGGTTAATCTATTTCAACTGAGTTCCCCATAAAAATTCCAATCCTTTTTTTTTCACAATTAATTGAAAATAATATTGAACATAATGTAGCCAAATCGGACAATATAAAGTCCTCCATATTAGCTTATGGTAGAAAAACGATTAGTTTCTAATGTTAAGTATTGAACATTTTAAAGTTTCTGAAAACTTTTACATAAATGCCTATTTTATCATATTTATTTATCATGACATATAGTACCATAAAGTGCCAGTTAAACCTTTAATTATTTTTGATTTATTGTATGAAAGTTTTATATATGTTCAAACAAAACTTTATAAATCTATTTGAAAATAGAATTAATAATTATAATTAATAATAATAATAATAAAATAATAAATGGTGGAATGTGTTTTTAAATTTTGGCTATGTAAAACTTTAACATTTCAAATAAAACTCTTGTTGTCTTTATTACAAATCATCAGTCTTCATCTAAAATAAACTAAAAAAAAAAGATATGTATTCAAATGAAATCTTTATTGTTCTTATTCATCATCAGTATTGTCAGACCGCTTAAACTTATCAAAACATAATTTTTTTCTAAGAAAAATTGAATAAGAACCAATTACATTGTATGTAAATGCATGTTAAATGTCATCAGACACATGAAATGTTTCATGTGAAAGGTATGTCAAATTCGATTGATTCGAATTCAATATGCATAATTGTCTAATTTTTTGCAATAATTTATTTTAGAAAGTCATTCGGTGTTAGGATGGTTTAGTTTGTCTATTGATAGAGTCGACGACATTACAAAGCATATTAATAATTAAAAATAATTATTAGTTTTCCGCATTGTCATGGTCCCTCTATACTACAATACAGTATTGTGTAGGAACAAATTGTAAAATTGTATAGAATATTATATTTATATTTATACAATACTTTGCGTGCACAGCAGATGCATAGAAAAAGTAAGGCAAAGCAAAGCAAAAGTAAATATTTAGATTGAATTGAATTGCAATTTAATATAATTTCATAAGTACAATACATTTTGTACACAGAGTTGTGTCATTATCCAAATTCCTATTATATTCATATTTTTATATATAAAAAGAGAAATCTGTTGTTACATTTTAGCAACTCAATTGAATTGAATTTAATTTTTTTTTTTTTTTTTTTTTGTATGTTAAATGATAAGCAAACAATCAAATTGATTTAGGGTCTCATCTGACATCTTAATTTCCGTTTGTTTGTATTTTTCTTGACAATCTCTTACCGTTTTCAGTTTCCAGATTTATTTATCGTACAATATTTACAAAATTCTTTAACAGATTATGACAAAGATTTTTGATTTAAAAAAAATAATAAAATATTTACAGCGTTAATTTTTCAAATTAGAAGGGGATCGTGAAACAAAGGAAAAACTCGCGAAACTTGTCTACCGGAAGACATGAATTGTATAACTGCCTTAAAAATAGTTAAATGATATTTTTTATACAATCATCATTCTTAGTAAGTAACGTGAGCCACCTGAGCTTTGAGCTTTTCACAAAAGAATCACAAGAATCTTTTTTATCTGCTTAAACATTAGAGATTATAATTATCTGTCATCATGATCATGATGATCATGATCATCCCATTCACCTTATATGAGTATCCATTGTCACTTTCAGTCATTGTATCTGCTGGCTGATGCACGACAGACACATCGTTTGAAATTTTTTATCAGATTTGTTAACAAATATTTATTATTTGAACAATAACTTTATCAGAGAATTATTATTGTATTAAAATTGTATTGTATAACACAAAATTTCTAGTTACCGCTACCGAACTTCATTGAATCTTGTAACGTTCACGTCAAAGGCCCGTTTCGAAATGATAAAAAACAAAGCACAAAAGTTGAGTTTTTGATTCGCTGTCAAACACGAAACTAAGTCCAATAGTTAGACATCGATGCTGTTGTGATTGATATTGAAATATTGTACCTAAGTATGTATATATTTCTATTTTTAATTCTTCATTTAGTACGTTTTTCACTTTAAGATTTGCACAAATTGAAAATGGTAATAAGACACGGTTTAGATCAAAAAACGGAGCTTTGTAGATATAAATATTGTATTAATATTTCAAAGGGGAGCTGTAAGTATACTGACAAATTTGTATAATTCTTAATTCAAAAAGATTTTTTTCGCATAATTAGTATCGCTCGGTAATAAAAATCAACTGTTTACATCACGTTTTTACTATAGTACGTTACATAGAGTGTATGGCGTGTTAAGTATATCAAGGAGTTTGCAACATAATAAATCAATTCTCGGCTTTAGCATTGTACAAGTTATATGAAAATAATCGACCTATCTGTTTACCTATTCAAATTAAGGTTCCTAAACAGCAAACAAATTTTTTTGTTTTTAGCTTCAGCAAGCAATGGTCTGCTTTCTGAAGCATAGAGCATAACAAGCTTTTGTTTTTACAAGACACAATACTGAAACTTATTCGATACTCACGTATGAGATTCACTTTTGAGGGGCGGACTAAACAAACTCTAACAAAGTTTGAGAAAGCATAGGCTGTTGCTCCGTGATTCATCATTCATTGAGATCTGCAAATCTTACCAAGATTCACTCATTATACGCTTCATTTAGAACCTCTAATTTCAAAGTGTTTTATTCTAGATGATCTTATTGCTCTTTAAGACAGTTGTGAAATACCAATAAAATACTTCTTCCTTTTAAAAACTGATTAAAATGAATTTCTGTAAATATTCATATTCCTCATAATAATATTTTATAGCGTAAGCGGTTTTAATTTTCCTCAATAAAAATAAAAATCGGCCGTGTGCGAGTCAAACTCGTACACGGAGGGTTCCGTACCAGATTGGGGTTTGTGGTCCGATCAAACTGATTCCCCTTTATGTTTTTGGAAATATTACAGTTTTATTACTTGTTGTAGTTGCCCGGATAGAACTACACATTCTGTGAAAATTTCAACTCTCTAGCTATTACGGTTAATGAGATATGAGCCGACGAAGTCTCTGCATTAGGGTTCCGTTTTGTACCCTTTGGGTCCGGAACCCAAAAAAAAAGGACTTATCTTTTAATGAACATAAATTAGGAATGCTTTATTCTTAGGTTAGTTTTAGTTTTTTTTTTTTTTAATTAATTTTGTAAATAACAATAATAAACTAGGAATACGCATATTATCTTCAATGGGATCTAATTTAAATCTTCAGCTAGCGTGTACCTAAGGTAAGAGCTCTGAAGAGAATCTGAAGTAATCGTTATTCCCTATTATTATTATTTCTTACGCTAATAATTGATAAATAAAGTACCGAAGAATATGAAACTTTCAATTGTAATTACATAGAGAATTTTAAAATCAATATCACGTGTATATGTCAATTAGTCATGCTGAATAATATAATTTTTTAACAAATATTGCCTGTCAAAAAGCATTGTTAGGGAAGCCGAGAACACTGAGAAAAGTGTAATGAAATTACATCATTTCTTTTGAAAATATCCGCACAACAAATAGAAAAACAATAAAAAACAAGTGATCTTTCAATAATTTTATAGGTTACTTTTTAAATGAATTTTGTTTAGGGGACTACATCATCCAGTAATCGAAAAACTGATTTTAACAATAAAACCAAATATTCATGACAATCATATGTGCGGGCTGTCACACTGATCAATTCAATATAATTTAAAATTCATGGATTCTGCGAGGTATGGTTACAAATATGAAGCCAAAATGATTCATGCATGTTGACAATAGTATTAAAAATATTGAAATATGGAAAGTTAAGATTTTGCATCATAAATTTAGTTTATACATACGAGGGTAGTAATAAAGTTAAGAACTTGTATTTAGTTTTTTTATGATCTCATTATATCAACTTTATGGGCTGCTTATCGGTAAAATATTTTTGATAATTTTTAGTTTATTATTTTTTTTTTTTCTTAATTTATCACAATTTGCTCTGCTGTTTAAGACACACACTGTCTGTCATAGACAGACAAGTATTATTTATTATCAAAGATAAATACACTATACTCGTATACACTTCTAACATAAAGTATTGTATATTACATACGTATATTTGAAGTGAGAATGGTATAGAACTGTGCATTGGAACCCATTCTAAGTTGTGTATTGTTATAATTAGCATATCAGATAAAAAAAGTTGGCCCAAACACAAATTTATTGTACTAAAGTACAATTGTTGGTTCACATATGTATCTTTTAATGGTATCCTTTTAGTTTTTTTGTTCTGTGACAGATGATTTGATTAATATTTAGTTTTTAATTTTTGTCTAGATAAAATGTACTTGCAATAATCTAATGCTGATATATTTTCTGTTTTTAATTGTAGTGTTTTATACAATTTAATCGTGATTACAATATAAGTGAAGTTGTCTCGGGAAAGTGTGGGCAACTTATAAGTCATGAATTACTGCCTAAGTAATATATATATATTGTATATACTAAAAAATATTATCACTTTAGTCTAATGTGACTAAGCGTATGGCACCGTGCATCATGGATCCCAGAAAATATTATTGCATTTTTATATCTTTAAAGTGAGTAATATTTATACATATTTATTCATTTCTTTAGTATTTCAACAGAATTGCGAAGTAATCGACCATATTTATAAAATCCTTTCAATGCTTAATAAGTGAAGATGCCCTCAAAGTCATGAGGCATGGATATTTTGAGGTTCCTAATTTTTTCGGGATGTTTTACACAAGGAACAGGACACAGTGTATCTATGACATCACTACGCATTTACCTACTCCGAAGTAAGAATGTTTTAGAATAGACTGTGTCCGCTACCTAAGCTAACCTAACCGAACATAACCAGGTTATCCAGGTTATCCTCTATAAATGGGATTTCTTGGCTACTACATGAATGAAAACAATATGGGCCACCAACCCCATGAACGTTTTGGAGTTCGAATTTTGGTAGTATCTCGGGTACGAAGTCTGACCAGAGGCTATTTTCTGGTACCACGGGTGTCAGGAGCCCACGGAACTTGTACGGCCGCCTTGTGGGAGTATCGTGGTGGCTGTGGTTTAATACCCAAATGCGGGTAGAGTAATAACTCGACGTGGAGTTGTGTTATACAACTGGGTGCTGTGACCCAGAGATCAGCTGAGGTTTAAGATGGGCCTCGCTCCCCACCAAGGAGGGAGGCATATTTACCAAAATAAATATGACTCGAATTTGGGACCTGCGGATATATGTCCAAGGGGGCGTTGATTGACGTTTATCAACCCATGTGCTTGGCGCCGTGATCTTAAGTCTTCACAGATAGGTGAGCACGTAAAACACTGGTACTTTATTCTCATTTAGATCGCAAACATCCGTTAATGATACACAACCAAACTAGTCTTTAAGTGAAGCATTACTGCCTAGAAATTTTTTCTAAAGTAATATTCATTCATTCTTTTAAAGGCCATTGTATTGAATTTGTAGATCTTCAAACTCAGTTAATGTAATATTGAGATCCGTATTCTGTCTCTACCTTTATGTTACACTTTACTGACTGAGAATTCGTTCTGAAGAAAAATGTATGATTATGATTACCATTCCGAATTTTCTCAGTTAATGAGATTTTCAATGATCCACAAAAGTAATACATTATTTTGTGATATAGTTGTTTTTTTTTTTTTTTTTTGTTTGTATTTATTTATCCGATTTATAAGAAACTGATTGCATTACGTACATACTTATATATTTTCACCACTTTACGGTGATGATTTTCCAACAGTAACAAAAATAAATTATTTTAAATAATAATAAAATGATGGAAAAACTAAATTATTCATATTTATTTATATATATAAATATATAAATTTTATAAATTACATTTATAGAGTTCATAACATTTCGGCAAGATTACGATTTACGATTTTCTTTAAATTTAATTTATTTTAAATATTTTCAATTTAAAAACTAACAAAAATTTCACAAGAATCAAAGAAACAACACACAATAAAATCAAAATTAAATATTGAAATTAAAATTGCAGGGATAAATTGGAAAAAAGTTCATTTAAAATTAAAAACAATGAAAATTTCAATTTATTGTTGGTAATTGGGAAATTGTTATTTCAATGGTATATAATTATGGTAAATTGTATTGTAAGTATGTGTGTATCTCATTATTGGAATTTATTGTGCGAAGTTACAATGATTTGATTTGCGTTGCGTTGCGTTGCGTTGCGTTGCGTTGCGTTGCGTTCTGTAGCTCTAAAGGTACAAGATACTTTGCTAATTAAATTTTCTTAATTAAACATAAACATAAAAAAAATACAATATATAAACAGTTTTACATTACTTTAAAGAATGAGAAGAGAACAGAATAGAGAACAAAAAATGGTTAAAGAACATCAAACAACAGTCAACAGTCGATACCAAAAGTAAATAACTGAACTGTGATCTGTTGGTGAATGATTGAGTGAGTTAAGACCCTTCACCTAGCGAAAGTAAAAATGTTTATTGAAATATGATCGTGTGTGTGTGTGTGTGTGTGTATATAAAAGTAGAAAAAATGTATGTATTTTTAAATATATACTATATATGTTATATGTATCTACTAAATGTATTACAATACAATAAAAAAAAAATATGGCAAACAAAAGAGTTCTTTTTTTACTATTACGTAATTATATAAATTGTTCATGTGGTTGTTGTTGTTGTTATTGTTATTGTTGTAGTTTTTACAAGAAATTATAAAATTATTGAAGAAAACAAAATATAAATATATAAATACATAGCTAGAATGAATGAGAAAATAAAAATTTGAAAATAAAGTACGGTGGAATTTTAGGAGTATTTAAGTTTTGTTTGTTATTTTATAAAAATCCAATTAAACAAATTCTTGTTGAAACTGAATGGATTTTTTTTTTTATATATATACATAGTTTTTTTTTTGTTGGGTTTTTAAAACCTTTCACACATGGTCGGTCACATGGATAAGAAGCTAAAGATAAAGAGAAACCATTTCACTGTATCCATGGGTTGATTGTTTATAAAAAATTAATCTGAAATTTTATTTACAGATTTTTTACTGTTTTGTATATACAAAATTGTGACAAATATTAGTTGTACATCGCAATTTACTGAAAGAAGTTAGCCCTCTCATAATGTTAGAAATTTTCAAGCTATGAATCGAAACTTGGATTTTTGTATGGATCCCAGAAATAATAAGCAGGCGGTCCTCCTACGTTTAAGCAAATCTATTGGAAGATTGATTCCCAGATTTCTATTGCGGAGTTACATATCTTTATATATAAAATTCCGGTTACTTAACTGTTTTAATGAAATTTTTTTATTCATGGGATCACCTGAATTGTTTCAGTTGAATCCGAGAAATTGTGCATAAAGTTATTCAAATAAAATCAATCAAGTAGTCAAATAACTCAAATAACAATGGACTACAGTTTAGGACTTGTAATAATACTGAGGACAAGGGCAGGGAGAATTGCATTTTTATTCGTTTGGTAAATGATTGGAATTATTTATGCGTCTATCCATTTGTCCAAAAGAAAAAGCAGCAGGATGCATGAATGAAATACTAGATACACATAAACATTTGCAGTTTCATCACTAATTTTTTGGGAAGGAGAAGCAAAACAACGTTTGCCAGTTATCTATTGTATATTATTATCACTATTACAGTTTTATAAATTTGAAATCATCTCCAATTTTTCATATACTAAACTCAAGAGAAAAAAGTCCCCATGTCCCCTTATTTTGTATAGAAATTATCCTTGGTTTTGAGATATTGACTTGAAATTTTTACTGTACTTTATACAAGTGATTTATTTTGATTAATAAAGTTAGTCCTCACATAGTTTTAAGGCAGAAAAACTTTCACATCTTTCATGCTACAAGACTTATAACTTTTCTATTCAGAATATTTATATAAAAACCCAGAAAAACGTATTTTTTGCATGCAACATATTTATAACAATATAATAATTAAAACAAAATTCGAATTAATATTATCATCAATGGTTATGATTGTACTGCCACCTATCGGACTAACACATTATTTATTATTAATATTTAAACTGGAAAACCGTAACAGTTTTATAAATTTGAAATCATAACAACAATCTTAGTTTTAAAATTAAAAAAAAAAACTTCTCTCAAGGTAGAGAACTTTATTAGAATTCATTAAAACTATTGGATAGTTGTAACTAACTTGTTTCTCCCATGGATCATTCAAATGCTTCTTGTATTTTTTTATGTATAATTATTTGTGTGAAAGGTTATAAAATCTCCGATTAAACCGAAGACCCTCAAAAGTGTTTTTTTTTTGTTTCTTAATTTCGTTTTAACTTTTAGTTTTCCATCAACTTCTTGCGTTGATTTTGTATATTTTATTTTATTATTTTTTTATTTTTTTGATAAATTTTCAAATTTTCAAAAATTTTTTGTTCTATGTTGGTTTTGTTTTTTGTTGTCTTGTTTTACAATAAATGCACAATTATGTGATAAATTAAAGTTAAGAGACATTATTTTGTATTATTGCAAACATGTAAATGATAAGTGGTAAATCATTCATAAATAGTTTATAAAATTTGGAATATTTTTTTTTTATACAATTAATTTTTTTATATATACTATAATATTTATTTATATTTTATTATAAATGAATATGTTGTATTTTTCTTTTGGGATATGATAATATATTTCATTTCAAATTGTTTCCTTTCAATATTTTTAAACAATAAACTTTTATATAACGAGATCTCCTAATGATAGTTTAAATTTATTCGGAATGTTTTTTGTTTTTTTTTTAATTTTATTTTTATTTTTACAATTATTTCGAGTATTTTTATTTATATTTTTTGTTTTGTTTAAATTTACAATTTGCATGATACGCTCTATTAAGAGGGTTATATAGTATTGTATATATTTATCTAATAAACTCGAATCAAACTAAATTTTAATGTCATTTCGTCATGCTTAAGACCTAAGGTCATCATCATAATCGTTTGAGAATTATATGTTTTTTTTTTTGTTTGTTTTTGTTTTCTGTTTTTGAACTTATATTAACAAATAGATATAGGAGTACAGAGAAAGAGAGATAGATAAAAGATACAAGAAATATAGAAAATTTTAAATTATACACAAAAAATTATAAAATATAAAAGTATAAAAATAAAATAAACAACATTTTTTTATAAAAGATTTTGAGTTTCATTAAAACATAACATGGAAATATCATAATCATTAATATCAATATCATTATCAATATTTGTTTGTATTATTATTACAGTATAATTGTATTATAAGTACATACTATGTATAGTATGTTATTTCAGTAATCTCATTGTTCTTAAGCTCTTAGATGCAAATGCATTCTCATCTATTTATTATATTGTTTATTATGTCCATATGTATCTACAATATCCATCTATCTATCTATCGATCTAGATATATCAAAGACATGCTGAAGTTTATATTAGATTTTCTGTTTTAATTTAAATTTATAACTTATTTATATATAAAATGGCTTATTGAATCATTAAATTGTGTCCATATGTTTGTGCATTGCGTATTCACTGTGATCTCTTCTTCATGTACTACTGTACTTATGGTATGGTATGTATATATTTCGTGCCTGTAGTTTCTTGTTCAACTCCAACTCCAATTCAAATCATCTACTGCAATTCATGTCAAGCTAATTCCCATTGTGAGAAAATTGTTCCACTTATGGATACAGGTAGATTTATTGTATCCGAAACTCCTTCGTCGAATAACTCGTAACATCATTGATTGGGTAACTCAGTTAACGTTATGTCGTATAAATCATCTTCGATCTGCTGCACTTCCAGCAAAAAGATATCCTCATTACAATAATAAGAAATCATATCATCATCAATTTTCGCAGTAATCCTAAAAAATATGGAAATAAATTTTAATTAATATTTTATACATAATGGGCATTTAATATTTACTATTGTATTGTTGTATATGTATTTCAATGTGTGTGCTTGTGTAAGTATTTCTGTGTAGTATTTGTGATATACATACATAGTATTATAATCATTTAATCATAGATATTTTGTAATTATAATAAGAACACATGGTTATTTTTTTATTAATAAATCAAAGAAGTTAGATAAACAAACACAAGACAAAAGCGTATCAATCATTATTCATTATATATTTATTATTATGATTATCACAATCATCATCATCATCATCATCATCATCGTCATTATTACCTGACACCTCTTATTATGCATATAGAATATTTTGATTATTTTTCTAATTTGATTTAATTTGATTATTATTTTTTAATTATGTTGTTGTTATGGTTAATAATGACAATGAGATCGTGTTCGTGTGTAAATGTATGTGCAAGTGTCTCTATAGATGTGTGTGTGTGTGTGCATCTGTGTGAGTGTCGGTATAAGTGTTTGTGTGTTGGTGTGTGTGTGTGTGTGTTTATCCTCTTTTTCTCATTTCAAAAGATGATACCACCCACTAAACTAAGTATTCCATTTCATGTCTTCAGGGTCTCTTTTGGCATTATCTCCTCGACCTTAGCTTAACTTGTCTTGTCTTGTCTAGATCTGATCTGATCTGATCTGATTTGACTTGATTTGAGTTGAATTTGTTTGTTACTTACCCTTTCTTATTTGTGCGATAAATGTTATTAATGCTCGTTGTTGAGATTTTGTATTTATTTTCAATCTGCAATTGAGAAACGAGAGAAATATGATGTTGTTGTCGTTATGTATTCGTGTCAAGTATACAGAGAGAGAGAGAGAGAGAGAGAGTACTTAGGAGAAACAGAGAGATAGGTAGATGTACATAAGTATGCTTGTTTTTTTTTTTTTTTTTTTTTTGAACATTTAACTAAAACTCAAAATGAATATTTTTTGTCCATTTTTATCTGATTTTATTTTATTTATTTTTTTAATTAACCAACCAATTTTTTTCAATTTGAAATTTTATCCATATGAATGCATTTAATACATTAGATCTTCAACCTATACATTTTTATTTTTAACGCATCATTTTTCTCAGTTTCAAACACAATGGAATTTTTTACTATACATATAGATATGTAGATAGATTCATGTATTGTTTATGTTTGGGTATGTAAATGTTTGTTGTGAAATGTATGTAGTATGGTACATATAAATATTATATTATAGAAAATGCCTTTAATCATGAGTTAAGTGCAGGACGATTACAACATGATGACTAACAACCATCCAACCGCATATCCACTACGTACAGCTATACGCTTAGATTCTTTTGTACAAACATGTATGTTACTTATACACTTATACTTGTACATAGTTTATAATCCTACTACTTCTAACCTTTCTTTCAATGTCGTTTCCTCTGATATTTGTTTGGTTCATCTCACAACTACTCAATAGAATATGGACACTATTTTTATATTATCATTCTGGTTATAAGCAATATTTTTTGGCACAAGCGACTGTCAAACAACAAACTGACTTTGCTGAGTAATGTCATCTTCTTTTAGAAACTTAAATCATACAAAACTATTCTTCACAAATATTATTGTATACAAAATTAACAAGCGTTCCAACTTCGACATGTTTGCAACGCAAATAAATTCATTTTCCTCATTATGAAGGAATTAACTCCCAGTTCTTTGGTTTCAGTGATAGCCACAGTTTTTGAGTTATAAAAAGTCAGATTTTATACAAAGTCCCCTTATTGCTTAATGCAGATAATGGGTTTCTTCAGATTATTAGGCTAATATAATGTAATAAACTTAATGAGAAAAATATATGATTATCAATTTTAATATATTTGCAGTGATATTGGAGTTGCCTTGCTCTAGAAGCGATTTTCAGAAAGTATTCTTTATGTCATTTTGGGGAAAGTTAATTTCCCCGCCCTTGATTATGGATCTACAATCCAAATAAAGCCAACAAAATTTAAGCAAGAGCCTTTAACCAAGTTTGCTGATTATCTGCATAGAGGAAATTCAATCAATGCAGACTGATACTGCGAAATATTGAAAAAGTTTGGTGTCTTTGGGTTATCACTATTATTAAATTGTAAATGATTTTTTAGGCGAGAAAAACATGTGGATGACAAATGGTTTAAGTAACAGGCAACAGTCTTTTTTGACCAAGCTTGTCTTCCAATCTTAAAATGTAGATTAGATGTTTTTGAAATAATATTCATTTAGAAAATATTAACTATCAAAGGAAGGAACTTTAAAATTTAGAAGGATTTCTTAAATAACAGTAAAATAATCAGAACATATGATTTGAAATGAAATGTAGAATTAATTTTTTTCTCTTTGTTTTCATATTCGAAGTTGGTGCTTTTGTTTTAATTAAAATTTCTTCACAAAATTAGATTAGTTTAAAACATGTTTTCATTTTCCTTAAAGTAATTTTTTTCTTTTTGTTTTTTCCCCGTTGTTGTTGTATTATATTTTTTTTGATTTTTGTACTAATGAAAAATGTTTGAGAAATGCAAAATCGTTCGGTTTTTTTTTTTTGTTTTTTTTTGTTTGTTTGTTTGTTTGTCGTGAAAAATTAATTAATTAATAAACAATATTATTAATACAGTTATTAATGAATTTGTAGTTAAAAAATGACAGAATCTTGCATAAGTAAAATTATTATGTATTAATAAATATTTGATTTTGATTTTGGTTTATTTTTACTATTTTTTTTTTTTAGATTTCCAAAGGCTTTTTTTTTGCACATTTTGGCTTCATTCAATTTTTTTTTTCCATTTTTGTTGTAATGCACAATCATTAATAAATATTTTTGTGTTTAATTTATTTTTGTTTTTTATCTATGAAATTTTCTTTTAACCAATCAGACCAAAATGAACAAAATCACATAAAGAGCATAAAACATTTGATTAAGGTGAGTAACATTAACAAGATTATTAGAAATTAGATGCCATTAACATTTTTTTTTTTTTTTGTTTTGGTTTGATTTGTGATCCAACTAAGGTGCACAACAATAAGAAACAATTAAAGAAGGGAAATAAATAATAAAAATCTATAGACTTACCGCATTCAAGAGGCCTATTGTTGTTGGAGGCACAACATGGAGCGGCGTATAGACTTCTTCATTCTCTTGTCTTACATAAAGCATGACACGTTCGCTAGTAGGCGGAGTGATTCGTCCACGTTTGATTGGTGGCCCGAAATCGGTCATTGTCGCAGACATAATATTCTGTTCCAGTATATGCTCCTTCTTATCACTGTCACATGAATTGGAAAAGAGAGTATTACTAATTTTAGAGTGTTTCTGAACAAATACTGAACAAGGTTAAGGTATGAAGAACTCAATGATATCAGATTGGTAGCGATTTTTACTCACGTCTGCAAATCGGGCGGAAAGTGATTGTGAAATTTAAGTGTTGGCGTTGCAACTTTTTGACCTTGCAATATGAACGGTGATGCACCCTTCAAATCTGGTGAATCAGTCTCATGACCATAAAAACTCTAAACACAGTTAAGAAAACAGAAAAAAATTGGTATGTTATTTTATGATATATGAATCTATATTTATGAATATTAAATTAATGAACCTTTTCGATATCATCAGCTGGTGAAAAGAGAACCGGCGGCTTGGCAAGATCTTGCATTGTATAGAATTCAGATCTATCTGTAACAGGATGATAGAGTTCATCCAGTTTCTTTCGTCCTGTGGCGGTCATTTTTCGT
The DNA here is from genome assembly GCA_037043295.1 of Amiota minor. Lineage (NCBI taxonomy): Eukaryota > Metazoa > Arthropoda > Insecta > Diptera > Drosophilidae > Amiota > Amiota minor. The sequence goes on from JBAMAW010001787.1 coordinate 3,165,134, forward strand.
TTTGCAGCTCGTCGCTCTTCATCACGTGTTTTGCGTTCCGCACCCTGAAAAACAAACCAAGCAAGAAATACAAATAAATATAATAATAATTTAATAAAAGTTGAAAATAAGGAATTGTTTTTCGTATCTTTTGATGGAGAAGTTATGTATGCACTTCTGCCTTTCACAAACATTCAATGCAACCAACTCAACTCATAATGTATTTATTGTAAGTGATAGTTTCATATAAGTATAATTATGTTTGTATGTAAGTTGTAAGTATAAATGTGTGTGTATCATTGTAAATGCTTAAATACAGAGAAGGCAAACCGACCGGCAGACATCCCGACAGTTAGTCGGACAGACCAACAGCATGTGAAATTAAAAACATGTTTGCAAAAATTTAATTGATACATACCTACATACAACATACAACAAGAATACAACAATACTACAATATTGATAAGTACAGACAAAGTGGAAAGAGAAACTAACCTAAATGGAGGAGCCCTTGGAGTCCTCAATGTAACATGGTAACGCATAAAGCGAAATGGAATAAGAAAATCCACGAAATGATTTATTAATAAACCCCATCATCGAAAAAGTGAAGGGTTCATATATTGTTGTGTAAAACAAAAAAACAAAAAAAAAACGAATCAAACAAAAAGGAAAAGAAACAAGGGCATGACCATCACCATCAGGATCATATACAAACAAACATTATAAACAACAAGACCAACAGACCGACAGAATGACAGAATGACCGACCCAAAGACAGACAGACAGATGGACTAACTGATCGACCGAACGAATGAACGAATGATCGGCCAACAACCATACAGACAGATAGACAGACAGACAGACAGACATACGGATGAATTGTCTGTCCGAGAACTGACACCCGTAAATAATATATTGTATATTCCCACAAAGATCTACATGAGTAGCAGCACACAGATACACTTACTTACTTTACTTATACACATGTACACACTCCAATATCCATTTACTTTTAAACGAGCAACTCGTTCAGATTCACCCCCTCCGGTGATGCAGGCAATGATGCCCCCAATTCGTTAAAGCAGATGAACAGGAGAGAGCTGACATTGCGACAAGTGAATTAAGAAACCAAATCAACGTACCAGGCTCCTCATACAGGTTTTTTAAAACACACACCACATCATACTCGTACATTACGACAATGATGATGATAATAATGATGATGATGATGATGATGCTCTTGTATCTACCATACAACAAATGCATTAATATAGTGCGACGGACCGACTTGTGCACCTTTTCATTATTAACGACGTACATACTACACTAACTAAACTAAACTATACCATGCCAACGTACACATACTTCTTGTACTATAATTTCTTATGAACTCCTTCGATTTATACACGTGGGTTTTATTTTCCTTGTTTTCCCCCTTTGTTTTTTATCTTTTTTTTTTTTGTTTTGTAAGTTTTCATTCTTCTTGTTTGTAAGTGTTTCCTTTTTTCTGTGTTTTCTTTTTTCTTTTTGTTTTTTTTTTTTTAATTTGTTTCTAGACTTACTAGCGCATCTGGATTTTAAACTAGTTAGATTTGCAAGTTCACTTACCTTATCGCAGAAGACCTTTATCTGACAGTAGCCACGATGGAAAATTGTCGCATCTCGTGGCTCCTCGAATGTGTCGATCTGAATGTGCAACGGCAAACCCTGAAAATAAAATGGTATAAAAATGATAAAAAAAAAAAGAAAAGAAAACGATTGTTAGGCATAGCATGATGGTGTGATTTGAACAGGTTTCAATTGATTTATTAGTGATAGATACATTGATGTAGTACATACTCCTCGGACATGCTTACATACATACTAGTATACCATATATACAACTTACGTACTTAGATGGTATGTTTGGTGAAAATCATATAGAGAGCAATGTTAAACGATAACATCCGCTGAATGCGATTTCTTCTTATTGGCAATAAAAACACAAAAAACTAACCAAGTCTTTTGTTTAAATTTTCTTGATTTTTCGATAATTTTATAAACTTTTGATTATGGAGTTGCCTTAAATAAGAATTGTAAATTGATATTTGACTCGAGTGTTGAATGAAATTTCACTTTTCCACCTGCATAGCTTAATTCTGGTGTTTCATTCATAATTTTCCACTCTTGCTTCCCATTGCTCGTCTAATATTGATTTAATTTTCTTAATTTTTTCGTAATTTTATATATAATACTTTTAATTATTTAAATAAAGAATAGAGAAATCTAGGTTCAAAATTCAACTCGAGTAATGAATGATTTTTTCTTTTCCACCTGCTTAGCTCAATTCTGGTGTATCATTCATAATTTTCCACTCTTGATCGTTTCATTTTGATTAAATCTTCTTGATTTTTCATTAATTTTAAATAGTTTTGATTATGTTAGCTGACTGAAATAAGGATTGTATTGTATTTGATTTATTTAATGCAATAAATGAATGTAACTTTTTTTTTTACTCATAATTTCATTCATAATTTTCAACTGTTGCTTCACATTGCTCGTTTATTTTAGATAAGGGGGGCCTTATATTTATGAAATATTGATATATCAGTGAATAACTCGTATTATTTTCCACCCGCTTACCACATTTCTGGTAATTTTCTCCTATTTTCTTTTTTTCTGTTGCTTTCCTTGTTCGCCTATATCATACAAACGGGCTTAAGCTTATCCTTCTTGTATAGGTATGAAATATTGACATATCAGCGAAGTATTATAATCTTTGACATTGTCTATCGTTACATTGACCATCTCTATTTACGCAAGTAGCATATTGTACTATCCATGAAATCTATGTGATATTTACGAGCATTTTTTTTATTCTATTCTTATTCTTATTTTTATTATTGTTTTATTATTTTATTTTACATTTAACATTGAACTTTTCATTTGAAACTCACCTTGACACCCTTTTGACTGCTAAAATCTGTGCTCAGGCATTGAACTGCAATATTGATCTGGAAGTAGAAAAAAAAAAACACAAACATAAAGAGAAAATCGAGTTCAGTTTATTGGCATTATGTTTTATGTATATAAATGTATAGATACATAGATACAGATATAGTAAATGGATGGATGGATGGATGGATGTATGTAGTGTAATATGTTACAGTTTTCTCCATATATCGTTATCGCTAAAGTTGTTGGTTGGTTAGTTGAATGGATGTTGGATGGATGGATGGATGTCCGTCCCATTAAGTATACGCCACGTCTCTCGCTACTATTGTATACATATACCTAGGACAGACAGTTTAAAACATTCCATTTGCAACATGAAAAACTTAAACTAATACACAGAGGACCACAACTGTTTGTTGCAGTCAATTCATTTTTAGTTTCAGTTTGATTCAGTGTGTGTTTAAAGGAATTTTAAGCACGCCATATAAGATGGCAATGCATGCACAGCAACAACAAAAACAACAAAACAACAGCAAGCACAGCATCAAAATAAAGAGAAAAAAAATTAAATTAAAAAATAAAATAAAAAACAAAAAGAAAAAGAAAATCCATCAACGCAAAAATACCAAAGGAAACAATCTTAATGGTAAAAGTGCAACAGCAACAGCAGCATCAACATCAGCAGCAGCAGCAACAGCAGCAACAGAAACAGAGTCGTCCAGCAATCGATGTCGATGTTTGTTGCAGCAGATACATTTGTTGCTGTTGTTGCTGCCAGAGCGGCTGATGCAGTATTTAATGTGAATAATTAGCGGGCGCGTACCATATAAGACATGGAGCACCTGCATCTGCGTGGCGGTGCGTACGAAACGCAGCAGCCACCACAAAAGGCATCCGTCTACGTTTTCAAACTTATGTATTGGTAAGTATCTTTTTAGTTCTGTCTGTGTGTGTGTGTGTGTGTGTGTGTGTGTGTATGTGTATGTGTGTGTGAGCATCTGCGTATGTACTTATGTCTGTACATTTGCAATATGACTGCGATTGCCTGGTGCTGCTAACGGCACAAATCTCAAACGATATTAAAGTTAGTTGGTCTTTGGTCGCCATCATCATCATCATCATCATCAAAATCATCATTGCCATCGCCATCATCATCGTTGTAGTTGTTGTCATCTTCTTTTTGGATGTCGCTTTTGTTGCTGTTGTTATTGTTGTTGTTGTTATTATTATTGCTGTACTGGCATCGGATTGCATTGCATTGCGTTGCTTTGCGTTGTTGCATTGCAAAGTTTGCTGGATTAACATCTCAAGGCGTAAACAATTTGTAAATAAAAAGCTCCATCGAATGTCGTAAACAGCAAACGCAACTCATGTTTCGCAGCTCCTCGGGGCGCATGCGACACAGAAGACAACGACACGAATATGATGGCGATGATGATGTGGATGATGTGGATGATGATGATGATGGCGACTAATAAAACGTTGGCGTTTGCAACAAACGCTAACTAGCGTTTGTCAATTGGGCAAGCGAAAATGTCAATGAACTGGAAAATCATTTCTATTTTGAAATTCATTATTGATCCTTTGCTTATACGATTTTACTTCTCTCTAGCCAAACACTTACCACTTACTTACGTATGTCCATAACTGAATGATAAAGAAGCTAAAAACCAACAACAACGTCAATTATAAAATTAATTGACGGTGATTTGAAAGAATTGCTCTAATGGATAAGTCACTTGAACTAAGTAAAATGAATAAAACAAAAATAGGAGAGAACATTAATTTTAACTCAATCGAAGCAAACATACGTACGTAGGTATTATCTCAGCTGAGGGGAAGAAAATTTTGGCATATAGAAATAAAAATCGCATACAGAGGGTTCCATACCAAATTGGGGTTTGTATGGGAGATACCACCCTAATAGTTCAATTTGGTTAATTTCGACAAATGTACAGCGTCTATATTAAAAACTAATAGTGTCTATATTTCAGTTTGATAGAGCAAAAAATAAAAAAGCTTTTCCTAATTAAACGTGAATTTTAATGAAGATTTGTATGGGGGGGTACCTCCCTTAATTATCCAATTTGGCTGAAACGTATAGTGTTTAAATTTAAGTTCAACAGTGCAAAAATCAAAAGAGTTTTCCCAATAAGAACCTGTATTTTAATGGTGGGATGGTATGGGAGGTACCCTCCCTAGTGGTCCGATCAAACTGAAATTTCGACGCTATAAGTTTTTAATCATTTCCTCCAACTATGTAAATTTCAAGATCGTGGGTTTACTCGATCGTATAGCTCCCATACAAGCGCATATGTTTCTTGTATGGGGACCCCTTTAAATTTATAAATATATTTTAGTTTTAGTATTTGTTGCTACGGCCCGGATAGAACCACACAGTCTGTAAAAATTTCTACTTTCTACCTATTCATGAGATATAGTCCAAGGACGAACGGAAAGCGTAGCCTTGGTAATAGTGTTCCGTTTGGCATCCTTTGGGTCAAATTTTTAGATGTAAAATGCCAAGACAGATGGTTGTTTTTCTTTGTCTATTAAAACTTTTATGAACTCAGTTTTCTACCATTTGTTTATAGGTCAGTTAAATTACATGTTGGTCCGATTGATTTAGAACTTGAATATGTAAATAATATCAAGATTAATGGTTAGTTTTCCATAGAATAATAATAGTTTTCCATAAAGACATGTGTCCTAACATAAATTTTATATATAGAGATATTATAAAGAAATTTAATACAAAAACTGAGGATGTATTGGTTTCTGTTAGAACGCTATGTCTTCCAGTAACATATTATCAAAGTATAGCAATAAGAAGCTTTTTTGTTGAATTTCAGCTTATTAGCTCAAAATCTAGTTACATATCTTGTTGCAAAGAAATATATGGACTGCCTTAGAGTGACATTGATTCCCCTCACGATGTTATCATACCAATAAGTACAATATTCTTAATGCAATCCACGATGCAATTGCATCTATTTGTTACAAACATCACGACAATAGTGATAATACCTATTCACACTATGCTATGTGTGAAAGATATGAAATCAGCAAATAAAAAAAGAAACGAACGAATGAACGAACGAACAAGTGAATGAATGAATGAATGAATGAACTAACGAACAAATGAACGATGAAAACGTCGCCATATTAATAGCGAATGATAAGAAACACTCTAATACACATACGTATAGCACACATATTTATACATATCTAAGTATCTGAAGTTTGTATGCATGTATGTACATATGTAACTTAGTAAGTATATTATATCTACGTTTATTTGTACGTGCTCTTGTTGCTTTTAGAGATACTTTTTAAATTAAGTGCAATAAGCAAATGCACAAATTGCGCTTAGTCTAATTGTATCTGAAAGTGCGTTCATCAGAGAGAGATAAATATACTATTGTAAGTATCTTTCTAACACAGGCAGCAGGCGGGTCATAAGAATTTGCGTTTTAGTTGTAACATTTTGTTCGCGGTTTTAATATATATTTTTAAACTTTTTTTTTTGGTTTTTTTTTTCTTCTTATTTTTTATTATTATCATTTGCTTATTTTTTTCACATTTGTTTGTGTTTTGCATTTATAAATATTTCTGACGCGTATTAAAAAAAATATATCTATATAACTAAATACATACATATGGGCTTATGTGTGTGTGTGTGTGTATCATATATGACTTAACACAAATGTATGTAAATTTTAATTGAAACAATATCACATTTATTGCAAATAATAAAAAAAAAAATATAAATCTCTAGTAGAGAGGAATAAAAACTAATAAAAAGTAAACTTTAAACCTTAATTTACAAAGAAATACAATAAAACATTACAAGTTTTATACTTCATTGTGGTATAAGAAAATGTAATAAAAGTTCTCTAGATATTTGAATGAGAAGCAATTCATTTTACAGAAATATATTTGTATAAAAATATTACCATCTCTCTTCGAAACTCTATTTTTCTGTGTCTAAGAAATGGAATGAAACAATTTCAAAAATCTCTGGATGATAAAATTTAAATATTTTTAAAAATTCCCTTACCATTCCTTTCTTATATAAGCATCTATAGAACAGACATATAATGGCAATTTATATGATCTTTAATAATTATTAATCTAAATGGCTTAGAGTCTTATAAAAGTTTCAACTTACCTTTGCTGAACTTTCTAGTGGATTCCAATACACAGCGATCGCATTGTGTGATACTTCTTCTATACAACCAACAAGACCAACTGAGTTTTTCGTATCTATAACAATAAAAAATATATACTTATTATAATATTTTAACAAATATGTTGCTATGAAAAATCTATGTGTATATCAGTTTTCTAGATGACCTTATGATTTGATTAATATTATTGTTTCCTGTATGTTAACCTAATCATCAGAACAAACTAACTTTTAGCAATAAATTTAAAAAGACGGAAAAAATATCAGTTTTACTAATGATTATGTCTTTTATTGATCTTACACCTGTTTCATTAACGAAATAAAGGTGTATTGTACAACATTTCTATCTGAGAATCTAAAAGATTAGTTTATGTAAAATAGACACGCCAATCTTCATCATTATTAGTGCTAATCATGCCTATGTATATTTTTAAAAATCCCTATAATTTCCTTGTTACAAATATTAAACTAAAGTAACAATAATATTGTAATAATACATGTGCTTTATACTTTTAATTACTTGGATAATATGACTGCAATTACCAATAGTGACCGGAGTCAGTCTATCTATATCAACAAACGTCTCATGACTACACATCCAAATTGTATGGCCCAAGGTTATCACTTTTGTTCATTTCTAATCTTGAAACACATCTCAAATGATTCATCAAATACATTAACTCTATGCTGATTAATAATTAGTGGTTAAATTTTCATGATATTAATATTTATTTATTTTTCCTTTGATTTCTTTGCCTAATAAATATTTATAAAAGATTCAAAAAAAAAAAAGAACTAAAATTAAATTATGTATGTCTTACTTACCCGCATCTAAGATTCTTTGTTTAACGGAATGTTGACGACTATGCCAAAATTGCCAGGCTTTAATTTCATCTTCGGGACTCTTTTCCTCACGAAACATCAACATAATCACACTCTGTAAAAATGAAAATAAAAAACTTATTATTCAAAGATCTTTAATGAACCTTCCTTTTGCTGCATAATGCATTTTTGGTATCATCGAGATTGATTATTTTACCCAAAACAATAAGGTAAAAAATTTTGGAAGAAAAATTGTGATCTACCATAGATACACAGATAGTAGCAAAAACTCCCTAAAAACAATGTAAAGTTGGACGATGAAAATAGATACGTTGTGACATTTCGTTATCTATGATTCAACGCCCTTTTAAAAAGTCAAAAGGATTAATGCAGCAACTACAACAACATCAAAAGAAGATCTTTAGGAATTGTCCAAGAAGGATATTTTCCCAGCATTTGCATACAATATACTACAATAAATGAAGAATTTGAATTTGAATATTTATCATTAGGCGATCGCTTTGCTTTGCTTTGCTGATACCGAAAGATACTTGGCATTGCAAGTAACAACCCTTTTTTTTGAGCCTTTTGGTATATTTCTTGTACAAAGAAGTATCTAAATTACAGGATACAGGATATTTATATATGTAAGTATGCATATTGTATCTCTTTTTATGTATCCTCATACATCCTTGGAAGAAATGTTACTATTTGTGTTAAGAATATAAGTTTTTTCAACTAATATATTCATAGGCTGATAAGGTCATAAATTATATTTATAATTTGCTACGATTTCAACCATTTTTTTTTTTATTTTTTTGTTTTCTATTTCTGAGCTACATTCATTCGTTGGTAGTACGAGTATGTATTACGATCGTTTGTTAGTTCATTTGGTTGTTTCATAGTCTTGGGCATTTGGTATGCAAATTTCTTTCATTATTTCTCGAAGGCGCTGCGACAAAACAAATAACATCGTAAATTAATCTTGACACTTTTCGTTTTTTATGCGAAATAATCATAGTTCATTTTTATGGAAATTTATATTCTGGGCCGTTGAAATTTACTTCTTTATTGTGTGTCGTGAGTAGTAGTAGTGGTTCATTTAGTTTTGGACAACTTCAATTATTTCTATAGTACGTAGTAGTGTCTTTAGTAGTCATTTCAAATTTACCGTAGATACTAAGTCGAAGAGTGAAAAGCAAACAATAGACATCTGGGGAAATTATGTACATATGTAAGTATTTCTTATATTCATTGAATACTTACATATTTCCCCATCTCATCTATCTCAATCTTTTTCGGCAATCTCCTTATTTGTTTTATTTTTGAGTTAAAGAAAACGAATTCAATCCTTTGGCAACAAACACTTTTCAACTCTTCATGGTTTAGTTTACAATTTGCATTTCATGGCTTTCCGATTTCTTTGCTTACTTAAGTATTGTAGTATATGTAGATTCAAGAAACTGTTTAATGTTCACCTTTGAGCTTATCTGATTGATGATATGCGAATAGGCTGATGGAAAAAGTCCTGAACAAACACTATATCTGTCTGTCTGTCTGTCGGTCGGTCCATCAGTGTAGATTGTTGAAATCATTGTTGAAAGACACACAATTCGAAATGAAAAGCGTATTCAAATTCTAATTCTAATAAAGCGTACATGTATCATTTATCATCACTGCGCGCACACTCTCACTCTCTATCCTGTCATTCTTACTACAATACACTAACCCAACGAATCTGCTACTGCTGCTGCTGCTGCCACTGTCGCTGCTCCTTCTGCTGCAAAGCACATCCTGTGTACCGTGTACTGTGTACTGTGTTGAGTTGTGCCTTGTGTAATTGAGCAAAGGGTAAATCATCAACTTGCAAATCGCTTTCGGTAGCACCGAAATGCCAAACATTATTATAGATGCATGCATACTCGTACGCGAAATGCCTTCAAGGGATACATACACAAATAAGAAAAGTAGGAAAATGAAAGCAACAACAACAACAACAACAACACCAACATTAACTATTCTTCTTTGGATGACAAATAGGGTTATAAGTATGTAAGTGAAGACATTGCTGCTCAATGTGTTCGTTCAATGACTGCCCTAAAACAACAAGAACAGAACAACACCGCTATAATCATCACTCATACATCTTGGCTTGTATTTCTCGGGTGTCAATAAAATAATAGCAAACGGGAGAGAAGCAAAAAAATAAAAAAAATTAGAATAAGAAACCGTTCCTTACATTATATGAATCATTTGAGTCTTTGGAAAAACTGCCAGTTTTAGTGATTGACAACAATCCACTTATCACTTTGTATTATACGCGCAAATGTTGAAACATATAAATGTATTATAAATATCGGTATGTCAGTCAGTATGTCGGTTTTGTATGTTTAAATAATATGCAAATCTCTATGTGGAACCAGTTTCAAAACAATCATCATCAACTTACCTTTACTGTTGTATTTTTGATTGGCTTATCCGCATCGTGCACATACTCCAAAGTGATGCCATAGAATTGTCCTTTATTAATGTATGTTATTCGATCGTCCTCTCGCCTTTGCGACGAACTTATCGGACTTTCGAGATGATACCTAAAACCAACATTTGTGTAACTGAAAATATAGAGAGATATAGGAAAAATTTTAAATAATTGTTAATACAATAAAGATTTATATCAATCCTATCCTAGTGTGACGTTACTTTGGACTCTTTGAGTCAGTCTAGTCTATATAAATTATACCATTGCGATACACTATCAGAAGTTTTTCTTAACAAAATTTTGATCATAGAAGAATGGAGAACAATGTCAATCCAATATTGAATTATCTTGACCCCAATTTGGTCTCATTGGTAAAAGGACAACTTTGGAAATTTTAATGAGTAGCAAATGACAACAAAGAATAAGATCAGACTGATGCCAATAGTGGCATTATTTTGGACCATATCTAAATATAAGTCAGATCACTATATTGACTACATCAATTGAAGCCACATTAGGACAATAATGAATAATAAGAACACAATATTTTTTAGTGTAAATAGTGGTCTTACATTGGGCCTAAGGCGTTCAGAACTCTGTTTCATTTAAAACATTCATAATAATAATAGAGACTCTTAAATCATATATGGCAATATGATTCTCATAGTTTTGTAAAGAAAAATTTAACTTTAATTTTTATCAGAATTAAGCAACATAGCTTACATTTTTGGTATTTGTATTTTATCTGCATCATTTTGTCGACCAAAGTCATGCCACGGTCTCGATCGTGTCGATCCATTCGTACTTGTATCGACTAAAGAAGTAGTTGGACTGTTTTGACCACCATGGATGCTGACAGCACCACGTTGCATATTGTTCACTGGAATGGGTATGGTGCCATTGCCATCGATAAGTGTACCTGGACCAGGTTGGCATAATTCCGTATAATCGAAGGACTAAATTATAAACACAAAACAAAATTAATATTATCTGAATGTTGGAAACTAAGAATTTGTAAGATTATAAATTATAAGACTTAAAGATTACGCTAAATAATTTCAATGGACACTACACGCATTTTAGTTAGTTTTTTATAATTTAAAAAAATATATATTTATATATAAAATAAATGATCTACAATATATATACATTATATGATATGGTAATCATAGTAGATCATCATTATTATCATCATGATAATTATCGAAGATCAAGATGAGTATATGAGTAGCTTTGTTTAACATTTGCTTTGATTATATTAACGCACCTGTTGTATGCTATTTTGATCCCTCGGTGTGATTGCATCGGTTCCGATACCTGAGTCTGGACTGGGTAAGTCAACGGTCAAACCGGCTGCAGTAATCGCCTTAGCGTATATGGGTGTGCTGTTTTTAGCTGTTTGTGGTGGCGGAGGCGGTGGTGGTGCACTATGTGTTGTGGTTGTCGTGAATCTACCCTCGTATGAAGTTGTTGACTGGGGTGCCTCATTCTCGCCATACATAGATCTGGTAGACACATAGCCGCCTTGACCGTCTGGCGTGAAGTATTCTCTGTAGTAAGGTTCCGGAATGAAGGCAGAGGGAGGGCCCGGTGGCAAACGGTTTGTGTACATGCCATAGTTATCCGGATTGATGTACGGTCCCGGACTTGGAGATTGTGCACTGATATTTGCTTGTCCGGTTCCGCCATTATTCGAGGTATGTGAGGTCTTGTTTTTCATGTATCAATTAAGATCGAAGCAACAAATACGCGAATCAACGAATGAATTGAACGAACATACGAACACAATGACAGATGTACGATTGCATTTATAGTATTGGAAAAAGAAAAAGAGTAAGAGAGAAAGTAGGAAGAACATTCCATTATAGCACAAAGTATACACAAATATAGGAAAAATTAGATTTGAAAACTAATGTACAATTTCAATTTCAATTTCAGTTTCTCTTGGTTATTTGGTATTCCGCATTGGGGCGTCAGGATTATGTTTGTGTGGACGGACTCACCTGCAGATAAATTTGTGTGCCGCCGGTAGTAGCATACATGTTTTCTCTGGATGCACTTTCTGGACTAGTAGATCTTTTAGTTCTAGTTTCTAATGTTGGTGACGACGATGAGTCCACGACTAAAACCTGTGGAATTCAGTTTTGTTTTTCAGTTTCTTTATACACAAACAAAAAACCCACACAACGTTTTTTTTTTTTTTTCTTAATTTCATCAATTTTTTTTATGTTTTAAGTTTACTATGTATTTATGTACGAGTATATTCAAACTATGTTTAGTATAGTGGTATGGAAAACTGAAGAATATCTTCTCCACTTATGAAGAGGAAAACATCTCAGTTTTTTTTTTTTTTTATTACAATATTGTATTTAGAAATCTACATAAGATTACATTCCATGAAAAAATACACAATAAAAACAGCACAACAACAAACAAAATATCTATAAAAATTATAAGAGATACTAGACACAGCGTTGTTTCTTATTGGATACTACAATACTATCTATCTAACTAAAATCTAGAGGTACAGTTTCTGAAGCAATACTTATATTAAATACATCTGAATATGTTAATTACTACTGATTTTTATTGATCGCCTAAAATGTCAAAGTTTGGTTTTGACTCTTGTGTATCTGCGATGAATGAGGTAATATACACTCACACACACAAACATACTGCTACAGATACATTTGTATTTTTTGAAATCAATGTGCATATGCGCGTGTTTAAATTATTATATTTTCTATTTAATTTCCATACATACTCTTTTTTATTATTATTATTTTATTGTACTATATTTCATTCAAATCTTATAAAATGTCATTAACTAAGTTTAGTATCGTCGTGCAAATCAAGTCAGCACAAATGTTTAAAAAAAATAAAAATATTTTTATTTTTTAAGTGTTTATTTTCAATTTAAAAACTCAAAATGAAAGTGAAAACACATTTCGTTAAAGAAGAAGTCTTTCATTAATGAAACTACCAAAGTATGTATCTACATATGCATACATACATATATGTCTATTTTGAATCTTGTATCTCTCATAATTAAACATAGAATTATTATTTAATAAATTTTAAAAAATTAAGAAAAAAAACTTAGTATATTCTTTTTCCATTTAGGGGAACGCATTTGTTTTTGTTTTTTTTTTTTTTGGGTTTTTGATTTTATTTTGAATTTATTTATGACACGAAAGCACCACACATTTGATTCAATTTCATTTTCGATTTTTGTTGAAAATGTCAACTTGGTTAATAATGAAAAAAATAATAATATAATACCATACATGTATGGGTAGATGATATGCATATATATATTTGAAAGATACGTTGAATAATAATTTAGCAACAGCAAGCAACAGATTCTAGCTGTGAGCTAATTAAATTTGTTCTTCAAAATCAATTTGCATTTAAACGTTCGACGTCAGAAAAGGCCTTGACTAAAAATCTGAAGAAACGAAACAAAAATTTTTTTTTAATATGTGTCTGTCTATCTGTCTGTCAGTCACTCATTCTATCTGGATATCTATTTGTCTCAGTGTATATATATATTATATTTTATTTTATTTTTTTAAGAATCGACATAAAGAAAAATTTTAAAAATACGCATAGATAGATAAACGTACGGACAGAGAGACAGACAAGACATAGATAGACAGATATGAATAAATAGATATGTAGATAGACTGACTTAAAGTTAAGTTTGAGTTTAAGTTAAGTATGGATACAAATATACAAAGACAAATGGACAAAGAGACGACGACGACGACGACGACATAGACAAATAGATAAATAGGTAGAAATACATTTATTGGCTGGCGAGGCGAAGCTGTGATGCCTCTTAGAATTATGCAAAATAGCCAGCAGCAACGCGACAGTCAACATATCATACACAAAAATATAGTATACTACTATACTGTATTATAAATACTTTTTATGTATGAGGAAGAAATAAAAAATATAAAAAAAAAAAATATTTAAATAAAGCCAATTAACTATTTTAATGTGTTTGTGGATAAAAAGTGAAACTTTTTTTCCTTCTTTGTATTATTTATGAATTTAGTTAAGACTCGGAAACGAATGAAGACAAATACTCTTATAGCATATAACAACAACAACAACAATAAAAATTATAATAAAAATACAGAAGTAAAAGGAAAAAAACCTAAAACTAATTGTTTATTTTTGATTTTGACAATATAATGTGGGATTTGATAAATTTTCTGTATGCCAGAGAGTATCTATTACAAAATAAGAATTCTAAACCACATCATAGCTCTGGGTGTTGTAAATATACTTAGTACATAGCAACTACACTATGTATTTAAGTACATACATAGATACTACTTGTATGTATAGGGGAAACCTACTCGTATTACATATCATTTGCATTGAACGATTCGATAAGTTATTTAGATCTGTTATTCTTTCTTAGATTCGCAATGAATGTCGCTCACTGGCGCGTACAATTGAACGACAATAAGAAGTAGAGGAAAAACATAAGACTTAGAGCACAAACTTGTTTCTTGTGTGGGTGTTGGCAACTAGAGTGGCAAATAGAGGATAAAGAGATGGTCAGAGATGGCAGGCAGGGAGCAGGCAAGGCTGAACGCCCACACGCACCAAAGTCGTTGCCGCTGTTGCTTTAATATAATTTTATTATTTTATCTGTTGCTTTCGCTGTTGTTGTATTTTCTATGAGTTCGCTGCTTTGTGGGTTTTCTTTATGATTGCTGTTGTTGTTGCTGCTGTTGTTGTTGTTGTTGTGGTTGTTGTTGTTGCAACAGTTGATAATAATAAGATTTGTACCGAAACACACGGCTTAAATAAACATCAGTTGCAGGTGTTTTTTATGTTTCTTGTTTCTAGTCGTTGTGTATTTTATTGAATTTTTTCTTTGCGTTTTATTGAAATTTTGTTTTGTTGTTATGATTTTAATGCTGCGATAAGATTTCAATTTAATGCCTTTGTTGTTGGATAGTAAATTATATTATCAAATTTCTCACTAATTTCATTTTATCTTTTCTTGTGTTTAACACTCACTACTCAAAGACATGATAGTAACTTACGTTGTTTTATCTTTTTGGATATTATTATTATTATTATTATTTTGGATTCATATTTGTTTTATTTTCAAAAAATATCAACACTTTGGATTATTTCAAAAAAATGGACGACAACAACAACAACAAGTTTTTGTCACCCCACTAAATAAGAAATTAAAAATTAACACATTTCATTTGTGCACAGTATAATAAAACAAACGATCGATCGAACGATCGACAATCCACGGACCCACGGATGGACGCACTAAAGCAAGTTTAACCACATTCAATACTATAATAATAATAATAATAATATGATCGAACGATTACTCGGTGTCTCGGTCTCGACGACGACCACGATGAGATGACAACGACAACCACAACGACAAAAAGCCTAAGCTAAGTAAGATAAGCAAGCTTACAAAATTTACACTCAACTCGACTCTCGACAATTTAAAGCGATTCGATGCGATGCGATACGATTCGATTCGATTCGACTTCACAACGTTACTCACTCTCGTCTCGGGAACGACCTTACTGCGACAACGTGGTGTGGCTGACTGAAGCCAGGTACGACTGCGCGGTAGTTTGTGTTCGGGGCCGAAGAATTATTGTATTATACAAACAAGATATGCCGCCGATACATGTTGCAGATACATTCATATATCTATATATTTATAAAACATATGTTAGAGCGGGAGCACTATATATACTACCTACAATATACCAGATACGAGAAGTATATACTCATGTGTGTAGTCTCTTCATCACATCGGTACAGGTAAGGAAAATACTCGTACAATACAATAACAACAAAAGTTCACTCTCTATGGAATAAAATAAGCAAGCAGCAGCACCAGGCTGCGTTTCAAAGTGATACCGAGATTGAGACTTTGTCACGCGTTGTTGTAGATACTGCTGTTGTTGTTGTTGTTCTTGTTGTTGTAGTTAAATGTGTGTACGACAACAACGACGAGTGTATAACAGTTTCGAGTGCTCAGTTTGTAATTGTGATTTTTCTGCCTGTGAGCCAATAGAACACTCACTCGTATTGGCTGCAGCGCAAACGCTTATTGCGCCGTTGGCAGACCAATTGCAAGTCTTGGCGCCTAAGCGTGACAGACAACAAACACAAAACAAAACTCATACTGCGTATGTGTAATGATCATAGATACTATTATATTGTACGTACAATGGAATCGATTATAACACGTATACTAAATACTACGAGCACTAAAGCTACATACATATATCATACATATTATTGAAATAAGTAAGTATTATTGAGTCAACTTATCACGCTGTTGATCATATTTCATTACAATATTTATCAATCAAAAGCAATGCGTGTGTGTCCATTGAAAATACGTATTAATATTAATATTAATATAATAATTATGATTCTGTAGTTTAATTTCTTTGATATACAATAAATACTTAATAACAGGACTTACTCGACTCTCGATAGTCACTTACCTTTTGATTGTTATTATTGTTGCCTGTTCCATTGTCATTCTTCGGATCCTTGCGTAAGTCTTCTGGTTCTCTTTTAATGCTGATGAGCTGCTGTGCGTGCTGCTGCTGCTGCTGCTGCTGCTGTTGTTGATGATGATCAGCGGACACCACAACCGTTGCATTGCCCACCCCACTGACACTTGCACCTGGCACAATGGATGTTTGCTGTGAGATTGTCGTCGTGGAAACGGCGGTTGTCGCCGACGTGGACGATGGGTGTGAACCAAGTAGAAAGCCTTGAATTTCATTTTGCGATAGGCCAGATACATCGATAGGTGTGGTCTGACCGTTTAATTTGTTGCTCGCATTTGCAGCGCTAAACGACAACGGAAAACCATAACAAACGGTGGCAACATAATGCAATGCAAAGAAAAAGATAACAAAGATAAATATATAAAAGTTGATAAATATTGTAAGTAACTTTTCATACGAGTATATAAAATGAAAAGGCAAATAATTGTTAGAGGAATCAGGAATCCAATTGGAATTGCATAAATGAATATATAAGTAAATCCATAATCAAAAGGCTTTTCTACTCTACTCTACTTTGTTCTACTCTCATTCATACAAGAAGATGTCTGTAAGAGTATAGTATACATATGTATGTGTGTATATATGTATATCCTTAAAGTCTTATGGCATCAAAATTGTCTCACAAGTGTTCTAGTAACATCTTACAATATACTTACATGCCTAGGAGGAACAAGTCTAACTGTTAATTTTGTCATTTATTTTTATTTTATTTTGTATCTGTTCTTGTTTTCTTATTGTTGTTGTTGTGTTGATGATGTTGATGTTGCTGTTGTTGTTAATGTTGTGGTTATTGTTGCATTTCTTGCCTTGTTAGTCGTGCTGCACACACAATTATAAAGAAAGACATTCGTTCAGGAGGAATCGCCTTATTTCGGGCGGCAACACCTGTGTGTATCTCGCTGACTTCTGGCTGCTGCCCCTGCTGCTATTAACGCAGAAACTTGCAAGACAAGAAATACCAACAACATATAAATACACACACACATATATATATATATATCTATATGTATCGCGCATATAGTATATAAATGTGTATTTGTGCTCCTATTTATATACAGACAGAGCACAACACACAACATACAATCTCTGAGCAACTGAATCAAACATGATCAGAGAAAACCAGATTCCAAGTGCAAAACAAGTATGCTGCAAACAGTTGGCAACAAATTTCCACAATAAAAACAAAAGCAACATCACCAGCAACATCAACATCAATATCAAGCGAAAAACAACAACAAAATGATATCAACGGTACACGTCTGACGTTCTGACTCTGAATCGAGAAATCTCTGTAAGATTTCAGACATACGCACATACTTATTATACTCATATAAGTATGTATCGTATAAGTTCTCTCAGCCACTTCATGTTGTTGGTGTTGTTGCTGTTGTTGTTGTTGTTATGTCCAGAACCAAATCGAAACAATTTCAATGGATATCGTATCGCTGAACTTTAAGTCAACTGTAAAATTTGTGGGTTATGATTGCTTTTGATCTTGAGGCATTAATACTTATTCACTACACTCACATACTTGCATACTTAAGTACTTTTATATCTGTGTATCTTTGTATATTATTATGGGTAGCACTTGATTATTTTTATGCTTTATTCCAAGCACACACACATACACTTATGTACAAAACATGATTCAATAATACATTATTTCAATTGATTGATTGAGTTATTATGCATGTTTAAATAGTAGATACGCTTTTACTACTATTCTTTTGTATTTGCTGGTAGGCACAGACCAATCAATAGAACTCCTTAACCTACCACATTAGTTCTGGATATCAATTTAATGAGATTTTTCAAGATTATTTTGTTATTATGGCTAATAGAGAATTTAAAAAAATTTCATAGCTTTACTAGTGTTGATCTAATATTCAAGACCTCAAATCAAATACAGCAAACATGTAAATTTCTAACTCTAGAAAATCAGACTTAAACAAAAGAGATATTTAAGTCTATATTAAGATTTTCTATATTAAGGTTTTCTTTCTAATCATCACTTATGTCGTTTTTATAACAATATTTCAACCACAGAGAAATGCTCTAATATGCCTCAATAAAAATGCAATTTTCAGACTCTGAACACTCAGTGTTCCCAACTTTAAACTTCGGAACAGGCCCAAGGTGTAATTGTAAGCATATTGTTTATATTAAATTAGTAGTATAGGTTTGAAATGAAATTTGTAATAGATAGAAGGACAAATCGGAGACCCTATTCTTGACCAGCTCGAGGTATGCAAAACTAATACTGGAGAGCTGAACGAACGCTGTACATTTGTCCGAACCAGCTAGGATTCATATTCTTATTAGAAAAACTCATTTGTTTTTAGGATTCCGGACCCAAAGGGTACCAAACGAAACCCTTTTGCAGCGACTTCGTTGTCCGTCCGTCCATCCTCGAGTTATATCTCATGAACCGTAACAGCTAGAGACTTGAAAGAATGTGTGGTTCTATCCGGCAATAACAAGAAATACTAAAAATAAAATATTTTCAAAAATTTAAAGGGGTCCCCATACAAGAAACATTTTGATTTGTATGGGAGGTACACGATCCAGTAGCCCCACGATCTTGAAATTTGCTTGGTTTGTGGCTGTGAATTAGAAACTTTTATTGTCGAAATTTCGGTTTCATCGGACTACAAGGGAGGGTACCTCCCATATAAACCCCCATTAAAATTCATGTTCTTATTAGAAAAACTTTTTTTTTTCGGAATATTGAAATGAAACACCATAAGTTTCTGACATAGCGCTATACATCTATTGTAATCTGCCAAATCTGCCAACTAGGGGGTACCTCTCATACAAAAACACCATTAAAATTCAGGTTCTTTTTCGAAAACCTTTTTTGTTGTTTAGACTATTGAACTGAAATTTAGACACTATAAGTATATAATATAGGCGCGGTATAATTGTTGGTATCACTCAAATCAGACCACTATGTGGAGTAACACTCATACAAACCCCAATATGGTACGGAACCTTCCGTGTACGAGTGTGACTCTCCCTTGGCCACTTTGTTATTATCGAACTGAAATTTGAAAGCTATAAGTCTCTGACTCATGTCCGACAACCATGTAAATTTTAAGATTACTGGATCGTATAGCTCCTAAACAAACCCCAATTTAAATTCATGTTCTTATTAGAATTTCTCTTTTTTTTTTGTTTTTGTGTATAAGTGTCTGGATCCATATTCACTAACCATGCAAATTTTAAATATTTCTGTATGCTCAAACGTAGGTAAATACTTATTCTTAGGGGACGTAAAGAGCATAACAACTTCGGCATAGCTGAATTAAACCTTCTCTTGTTTTTTTTACTTATAAATTTTACCATACATTTCAGCTCTTTCTATAACGTAAGGAATCTTCTTACTTGAAAGTTTCAGTTTAAAAAATTATATTTTCTAGTGATTCGATAAATACTCAAGCCACTGTGAAAATTTTTACCTTAAAATAGCAAAAGCTAAAGACTCTGTTTATGTACCAAAACTCCTTCTCCTATGTGGGTCTCCAGCTTACTATTACAAAGTTTTGAACGAAATTTAAAATGAGTAAAATAAAAAATTCAACTATAACTGCTCCTATTGAATGAAAACATTTTCTTTCGAGTTCAGATAAAATTAGAATTCACTAAATCAAACTCAATGGAAAAGTTGTACTGTAGTAATATTCATAGCATTGTTTATCATAGTCAACAAACAAATAAGAACAAGTTAGAACGCAAATCAAAAGATTGTTTGACAGTCAGACCGACAAACAGACAGATAGACATGTACTATATGGACAACTTAAAGACAGAGTGTTCAGTTGAGTGTTTATTTCCCTGAAATGTTTTTATGCGTGCGAGCAATTTACATTTTTCGGACAAGATCAAGTTTAGTGTTTTGTTTAAGCTTGTGTTCTTGTTCTCTTTTTATTTTTTATTTTGAATTTTATTTTTATTTTGGATTTAAGGTCAAAATAATATTGTTCATCACGTACAAAATGAAAGCTTAATTCACAATTAGATCTGTTTGCCACAAGACTATACCATGGCGACCTTTTCCATGCCCCATTGTTACGGTTTCATCAACTTGTTATAGCGTAAAACACAACAGTAGCTCAGTAACTCATCATACCTATATAGAAAGAATTATATAGTAGTAGTATGGTATAAATACAGTTTTAGTATTTCATAATTTTTAGGAAATGACATTTGAAAAACGTGTTCTAAGTGGTTGTTAACCAATTTCTTCGAAATCCATAAATGTCGCTGTAAGTCAAAACATTTGTTTTGTTTTGTGTATGTAGTATTTTTGTTATGTGAATTCGCCGACAAAGACATTAGACCAACGACCAACGATCAACAACAATTTCATATCAACAGGAACTACTCTACTTCATGCTTACTATGTATTTCGAAAGATTCATGTTTAGTTAAAATTCATTCACCTACTTTTTTTCTTGGTTTGTCCGTTGTCTGTTGGTCGTTTGATCGGTGTCTATGAACACTGTGAGAGAGTGTAACCAAGTAAAGCTTACCTCCAGTACAACTCAGCGGGTTCGACCTGTTCTCGTTCAGTGGCGCTTTTGTAATAACCATAAACAAAGGCAGTCGAACCACCAATTGAGCCCGAATCATTCGTCGACGATGCTTGCATCGGATGTAATTCATAACCGACATTGGGCTCATGTAGACCCACTTCACTTGACAGTAAGTGACTAGCACTTTGTACTTGTTGTGGCGGCGATTGGAGATTGGTGTGATTTTCATGTGGCGGATTAGGATTTCCTTTTGCCACATTCTCTTCAATATTATTGTTGTTGGTGTTGTTATTATGATTGTTGCTGCTGCTGCTGTTGTTGTTGGTGCTAATGCTGGTGTTGTCACTGGTTATTATGTGTGGCAACATACTACTTGGTTGGTTGGATTGTCTTGGTATTTCCTGGTGTTCGTAATACCGCAAATGAACTGGTGAGCTTTGCTGGTGCTGCTGGTGATGGTGCTGGTGGTGGTGCGGATATGGTTCATTTTCAAGATTCATAATATCATCGGCGTGGGTTAAACTTGAAGCTTGTGTTCGTTCGAGTGACATAGTCGCTGTTGTCATCGTTGTTGCCTCCGTCGTACCCCGCCTAAAGATTAGTTTTGGGGTTTTTGTTTATAACTTTTGCGCCAAATTGCAATATTAAAACAAACAACCAATCAACCTAAAACGCTTATGTGTGCCGCTTTTGCGAGGTTTTTTCGGTATTTCTTTAATAAATATTAAAGTGATAACTTTTTCGGAAGTGTTTGCTTATTTCATTATATCAGAGTATCTAAGTTATTCATTTAGATCCATTAGCGACATTAGACGAATTTGTCCAATGAATACCATTGAAACACAAAAGAAATAAAGACGCCACCACCACTCAAAATTTAACACATTCTATGAATGCATAAAATAAAAAAAGAAGCTTAAGGCTTAAATCTTAAGAAAAGCAACACATTAATAACAACATCAACAACATCATCATCATCATCACAAATAACAACAACATCGAAGCAAAAGATGGTAAATGAAAGAAAAATGTAAGAAACTCAGACACACGCAAATTACAAAAGTTTTTTTTTATTTTTTTCTTATTTTTATTTTGTTGCGCTTGCGCTGCAAGTGGTCCTCACATGAAATCACTAATTATTAATTTCCCATGAGCGTGCAAAAGCTCCGCCAAAGGAAATGTTTTTTTTTGTTTTTTTCTTTTTTATTTTCTTTTGATTTGACGTCTTTTCTATACCCTTTACACATAGTAATTAGCTTAAGGAATCCAATAAGGTGTTTGTAACTCGACGTAGAAGAAATTCTATCGACCTTAAAAAGATCTAGATGTGTATAGTATTTAGTATTAACAACCAAGACTAGACTACAAAATATACATTAAGCCTTAAGCCTATCTTTGATTCTATAGGGAGAATATTCGAGTTCTAATTAGATATCTCACTGACCATTCCGGCCTCAGCCATCAGCTTAAGAAAGTAAGTACACTTTGCATATTTTTTACAATTATCCTGCAATTGCCAGGGAAAGATGTGCTTTCATTTCAGAAACAGAATTTAAAATCATTGAATGCCTGAACAACCTGAAAGTTTTTTCTTAGCTAACTACAATAACTGACCAATTCGGTTTGCTTTTGTTACCATATACTACTACATAAAAGACCCATAGACCTCTCCGATAATAATAAAATTTTGTCACCTCTTCTTTTACTTTTTCTTCAACCTCGTTCTTCTGAAATAGATAACTTAAATGTAAAGGTTCAGTATTAAAAATTGTACAGCATGGTGGTAATTCTTGATCTGACTAAGATGCTTTGAAATATTCTTTTACCATAGTTTCGACTATTGAAGATAAATAAAATCATAGGTAATGGGAATTTCAATAATGCCTAATTCTATTGCTAACTCTAAGCATTGCGAAAATTTACAATTTTTAAATGTTTCTACTTCGTGTAGAGTTGGACTAAGGAGGTGTTTTTATACGTTTATTTTTTGGTTTTTGAGCCTGTGATTATTTGTCACCTTTTAAAGTTTTGCCAACATTAGCAACCCCTAAAAAGTAATATAATTTTCTAAAACACTACAAATTAGTGTAGCTTAACTACTATGCCATATATACGAGTATATACCGTGCAAATAAACGCAACCCTCCCTCTAAGATTTTAAATTACTATAATGAAGATCGAGTGAAAAACTTAATGTTGACCACGAGCATTCAAAATCATTTTCTCTGCTTCATCAAGAACCCAATTAAAAAGACGCAGTATGGATGCTGATATAGGTAAATATGTACGAGTACGAGTATGCGTAGAATATTGTTCCATAGTGTTTTTTTTTTTTTTTTTTTTCTGTAAAATATCGTTGACTTAACATTTTTATTCACCACTCAGTGTTTGTCATTGTGCGTGCATTAGGATTCCTAAAGTTGAATTTCCTTCAAATAAATTAAATTTATAAATAATGAAAACACTAAAAACAGATCACAGATACATATATCATCGTCATCATCATTTTAGCCATCCATGGCATTGTCATTACTGAAGGTCTTTAATGCGACCGTTACTTTTGAGATAAATTTCTTTAGTGGCACATTGTGATGTAAAATCCTTGAAACAATAATTGCCTTCGGACAACGTCCATGACGGACCCTTTCAGAAGCTCAATTCTTCCTATTCTTAACCCAAGACTAATTTGCATAATGCTTTCAACTGGAGGACAAGCAAAGCGGCCGAATGCATTAAAAGCAGATTCTTTACGGTCTTACATACATACTACTATGTGCGATATTTCGATCTGTTTGCCTTTGCCATGGTCGTCGTCTTAGATTTATAATATATGCACAACTGTCTCCTCTGTTTCTATTTCTCGCGACGTCACTACCACCTTCCCTCCTTTCCTTTACTTTAGGAAAACGCGAACAATCGTCCAAACGACCAAGCGATCAAAAAGGACTAAGCATGATGAATTTAACACGGACGAATAATTCCTTTTCCTTTTAAGGCCGATTGTGTCATTGTTTCTCATGGTTGGACATCTCACCTAGTCCTTGTCCAAGATGATAGAATACAGAATACAAAAAGAGGAAAACAAAAAAACCAACATCAGCAATAACAACAATAACAAAGAAAAAAACAAAGAAATCCCAACTGAGCAAACCCAATCCAAGCCAAACCAACTCAGCCCAACCCAACCGAGTACAACCCAATCCTACCCTTTTATTTAAATGCGGCTGGACTGCTGCTTGCCCTATTGACTGCCAACTGCCGATGCGCCTATTTCAGGTAGAATAGAGACAAACACAAAAACTGGCCAGAGTAGGCTTGAAGGACACTTGCATATAATCATCACCCGACCGACCGATCGACCGGTCGACCGAACAAACTAAGATAAAACTTCAACCCCTTTTCTTATTTTGACAATTTCAAACATGCAAAATCATATCCAACACAATACTCATTCACTCACTTTCAGTCGACTGAAGAAGATGATGCTATTAATGAGATTCTGTTTTTATTGAAAACTATCTTTAAATTAAAGACAACCAACCCTTTAAGTGCGTCGAGTTGCAAGGATTCTCTTGTTCTCTAGTTTATTCCATTCCATTCCATTGTATGCATACTATATCGGTCTTTTATCATTTATTATTATTATTATTATTTGTTTCCTTTCTTTTCTTTTCGTTATGTCTTTTTTGTTAAATGTATCGTCCATTAAAGTGTCCACGACAACAACAAAATATATCGTATGTATCTCATATGTTGTTCTAGAGAATGTTGAAAACGCTGCCTGTGCCTTTTTATAGGCTGGCCAAACCACATTTGGTTCATGAACATTAAGATTGACATCACAATTTTTTATTTTATAGTGGTAAAGAGAATACGAATACCAGAGAGATTACGATGTTCATTCATTAAACTTGAAATGTATAAAAGAAAATTTCATTATTTTTCTTGCATTTTTTTTAAATAAATTGTGATTTATGGTATGAATAAAATGAGTCCTTATAAAAAAGAACCTTGGAAATTATATAATTTTAATAAAAGAAAATCACAACTTATTAAATTATAAACGTAATTTGTTTATTTCTTGGTTTATGAATAGAATAGCTTATTGAATGAACCCAATATCAAATTTGGCGGTCATCGTGTGAGTATCTATCTACATATCTATAACGAATATAAGTTAGCAAAATTCTTTTTTAATGATTTATTAATCAGTAGATCTTAACATTTCCTATTGGAATAAATTTACATACTTTGTAGTGTCGTACCGGAATTAATTTGTTATTTCTATTTAATAATTTAATCAATTTATCAAGAATATTATAATTTTTTTTTTTTTTATTGTGTTTTGTTTTTCTTTGTTCAGAATTAATTTAACATATTTACTTATTTTAATATGTTTCAAATGACATGAATAGTATATAAGAAATATATACTCGTACATATGTGTAGATACAATATTATTCTATATATGGTAGACACATGATATTGTCTTATTAGTGAAGTTGAAAGTACTCTTACTATTTCATTGAAGTATTTTTTTTTTATATTTTTGTAAAAATGTTAAAAAAAAAAAATTACAAACCAAAGGAAACTAATTTTTGTTATTAATTTTCAAATAAATTGGAATTAAACATAAAATAAAAACAAAAAAAACATTATTTATTGAAAATGTTTTTTGATTTTGTGTTCAAGAAGAAAGACACGTGTGACTGTATATTTTTTCAATGGAAAATTTTACTGTACCCTTCATTTGATTAAATAAATAAATGTTATTATAAGATGTGTGTGATGTTTGTTAGTAAGTAAATAAGTAAAATATATTCTTAACAATCCTTTGGGTTTTGAAGTAATAATTTTTAATTAAGAATGGGTAATCAGAATACAATTTAATATTGTTAATGGTTTCACGATAGTAAAAGGTATATTAAATTTGTCCAAAAGTTTGTAACAGAGTGAAGGAATTTGTGAGGAGTCCCAATTTAGTTAAATTTGTCTATCTGCCTGTGACATGTTGACATTGGTCAATCAATCAATTAAAAGTTGGCTAAATTATTGCTTTACTTGTTGTTGGTCATTTGTTTCAGCCTCGTTAATAAAAGATGTACGAAACCATTCAATAAACCCAACTTTTTGGTTGATCATTCTAAAAAGTTCGAGGACTAAACCTAAATTCTTCATGAACACAATTAAGTGTGCAAACAATTAATACTGTTGATATCAAAATAAAAACAACGTCCTCATTTATTGTAAGGCTCAAAATAGAATCACTTAAATCTAAATTTTTATTTTATTTCGATTTTTCTTGTACCAGTCTCTGGTCAATACAAAATAAAGAAACCAAACGTTTGAGATGGTTTTCCTTACTAATTGATAATTAAGTACTTATTAAGAAATTAAGATCGATATAATAGTCTATGTAATCATTTATTTTCAATTAAAAGTATCGATGATACAATACAATGAGAGCGACCCCATGTGAAGAGTATTAAAGTTATGGTGAAACCAAAGTATCTTACTTTTTGCTTTTATTTTCATGAATCTTTTAAAGAAGAGAGTAAAAATGACTGTAAATTATTCGAAAATAAAAATTTGATAAAATAAATTTTAATTCACCAATAAATTAATGGTATTACGGGACACTCTTTAATTCACAGTGAAATAAATTTTGTGAATTCAATGAAATACAATAATTAACAAAATAAACTTGGTTTTAAAACATCTTTTTTTAAATTTGCATGGAGATTTTAACTAAATATACAGAATGACGTCATCATGTGACTTAAATAATAGAAATGCAATCCAAATTATATACTTTTATTTCAAGCAAATTCATCAATAGACTGAGGCATCCTTTAATAAAAAAAAAAAAAACAAAACCACCAAAGATATTTAGATTTGTTTAAAGATCTGCTAATAAAATGTTTCCGTTTTATATGATAACTATGTATTTTATATGAATTTGTTGTTATGTAAATTGAATCAAATCATATCACATTGAAATTTATAAATATCTAAGTATGCACAATCAAAATAAACTTTAGTATTTTGTCTCTTCAGCTGTGAGATACATATGTACATACATATGTATGTATGTATGTATGTATGGTGGCTATGGATAGTGTTGTTGTAACTATGGTAGATACATATACAAAATGGTCTCGACTAGCAGTTTGTTGTTTATTATATTTTATAGTTTTTGTTGTTGTTGCTATTGATGTTGTTGTTGTTATTATATTATGACTATATCATTGATTGGATAAAACTGACTATGTTAAATGTTTTGGGCGTAGTCAATAAATTTCACATCCAAACTGCATTAATAACGATTTTAAATAAAATTTTAAGAAAGAAAAATACAAACATACAAAGAAAACAAAAGTCAAAAAGCAAAAATACAATAAAATAGGCCATCATCGTCATCGCCATCATCATTTTCTTTTCTTTCTTGAATTTTTTTGTTCATTTCTTTTTTTTTTTTTTTTTATTATCATTATTATGCACTTTAAGGGCTTTTATATACCTTTAAGATCAAAAGATACAATCACATTTTTATAATTCACTTCCAAAAAAGGCGCGCACTGCAAACGCACACACAAACGCTTCGGAGGTTTATAGTAATTGAGATATGTAGTATGTATGCTTGAAATTGTATAATACAAATACCATCCTGTGGGCAACCATTCCGAATGTAGATGCAACATTGAAATCCTACACAATTAGACCCGCTTCAAAGTGATCGTTCACTGATGATCATAGTCAAAGTACTTTGTTCTACTTTGGTGTTTCACTTGATGTCAATTTTAGCTTTTGTTACGCTGTAGTATTACAGTTTTTGACAAGAAATTAACACGAAGTTGTTAAAAACAATCAACTTTTTTCCACCAATTTGTTTTTATTTTTTACTTTTTCGGTGTTTTTAATTTTTATATAGAGAGATGTCAGAATTAAAAGACTTGGTTGAATTGGCTTGATGCTGTAGTCGACCTTGTGGCTTTTCGATATCAACTGAAAACCGCTTTAGTCGTTCGTTAAACCTGTAGCGCCAAATTGCCACTCAGTGACAGTCGTCGTCAGAGGCGGCAGTATTTAACAAATTTCGAAGGGGATCATATCTGTATGTTTATATCTGTAAATACAGATACTACATAATGTCACTATTAATGAATAAAATCACTTTATTCTTTTACACTTTCAAGGGTTTAATATCGAATAGTAGTTTTGAAAAATTTTTAAAGAAGGAATCGGATTTGGGTTTAAATATATATATATAAATGAATCCAAAAAATAGTATGACCCAACAAAACGCGAGAACCCAAGACCAATTTTATTGATTTTTTGTTTTGGTTGTACTCATGGAGTTACCAGTCAAATTATTTCCTACATTTGGAAGTAGTAGGTAGCGCTGTTGTCCAGATATAGATAGTTTTATGTAATTTTTTTAACATATTTTCATTTGGCACAAAATATACTGAACCGATTTTAATAATTTTTTTTTAAAGAACAAATGCTTCTTAAAGTTTCTTAAGTTATTAAAGAATATTAAAATATATTGTTCATTCACGTAAATTATTA
The DNA here is from genome assembly GCA_037043295.1 of Amiota minor. Classification (NCBI taxonomy): domain Eukaryota; kingdom Metazoa; phylum Arthropoda; class Insecta; order Diptera; family Drosophilidae; genus Amiota; species Amiota minor. The sequence goes on from JBAMAW010001787.1 coordinate 3,194,237, forward strand.
ATTACACATTTTACAACAAAGCTTTTTAGAAGAAACACACAATTAACGCATAGGGGGTGTAGCAACACCCGCCGGGTAACGCTAGATATATATAAAATAAGAAGTTTTTTTTACAGTTTTATATAAATGATGATTAGATTAAAGGGAGGATTGTAACTACATTCCATTGTAACTGCGTCCTTAGTTGGACAAAACATTTAAAAATATGAAAATCCTTAGGATGAAATATTTTGTGGAACAAAAATTGAGTTGGAAGATGTTGAGATAACGATGAAGAAGAAACTGTCGTACATCTTCTGTGTAATTGTCAAACTCTATAAATAAGAAGATTCAATATACATACTTAACTTTTATTAAAGATACAGATTGAGTTAACGAGGATCAAGTGGTATGAGGTGGTATCACAATAATAATTATTTAAATAAAAACAAAACTAAACTTTAATCAAAAAAAAAACACCTGTCAATTTCAGTTTTATTAAAGATCGGAGAACCCCTGTGAAACCTATGTCACTGGTCTTTGACGTCGCCATCGTCATTATCGTTAAGAGCAGCTTATTGTATTGAAATCTGTTTTTGTTGTTTTGGCTGTTGCTGCAGTAGTAGTAGACGGACAACGGTGCAGGTGAACAGGTTTGATATTGTATCAAAATATCAAAAATCAAAAATGTCGTGGCATCTCTGAAGAAGTCTACATCAACATTTATAAGTTTAAATGAGTACAATAAAAAATCTGTTGTTTTATTATTATTTAAGGATATTTGCATAATTGTACATAATATAACCAGTAAATGAATCGATTCAATTAGTAAATAGGGATCCTAAGAATAATTCAGGCATCTGAAGAAACCATTAGAAGTGACTACAAATTTTCAATCATAATTACAACAGAGGACAATGAAAGCGGAGAACACTGTACGGTTTTACAACATTGCCTACAGTCCGTTTGGATTGCGTTTGTGTGATACTTTGTTTTGCCTTACGATGAGTAGCCACCGGCTAAAATATTCTCAACTTAACATTAGCATCTGAGCTGGGTCCACAAACTATATAATATTGTATGTGTGTATCTATGTGTCTAGAATCGCCTTGCCATATGCGGAAATGCAATTTTGTCGTTATTTATGAATGTAGCCAAACGGAGTTGTCTGCTTCGTCTTCTGAATCTGTGTACATGATGCATGCAGATGATGATGACGATGATGATGATGCAACAACAACAACAGCAGCGACGAAGACAACCATGTCGAGTTGCAGATGCAGATGACTTAGTTGTGCACCACCTTGCTCGAGGTGAAATGCTCGCCTCTGTTGGTGTGTTGTTTGTATTTTCGTGTATAGTGTGAGTCAGTGTGTGTGTGTGTGTGTATCTCACTTTAAAGTAACGGTTTTCTATTAGATTAATTTATATTCAAATTTTTATTACTTGCGCATACCAGCGCCAGCGCGCAACTCAAGCTCAGGCGCAAACGCTGCTTGCTCTAAAATGAATTGCAATTCAAGCGACTCGGGTGCGTCGCTATGTTAGTTGGGTTTGTTAAATCGGGTTGGGTTGGGGGATCGCGACAAACGCAAATGCAACACAGCCAAAGCCAAAGCACCCATAGCGGCCATAGCAGCTCAGCTCAATAGCCACGCCATGGCCACAACCGTCTGACGGTGTCTATATCTATGTATCTCTATGCATCGAGAATGTTTTTGTATCTATGTGTGAGTGTATGTGTATACATATGTGTAAGAGTGTGTGTATTATTAGCTCGCCTACTTCAAGATTCGATGCACGCCAAATGGTGAATGTTTTCGAAAGAGCTTTTTTGCGCAGTTTGAAACAGTTACAACGGAAGCTGTCATTCTTGGAAAGTATAGACGTAATTAACAGTAAATTGTAAAAATATACTTATACATATCTATCTATCTATATGGCATTCTAAATTACAATAGCAACGACAACAACAAGAAGAATGCAATTTTCAATTGATCAATTGAACTAAGAAACATAAATGATATTCGTGAATGAGTAGGAGGAGGAGGAGGAGGAGGAAGTTAAATACATCAGATACAGTGGTAAAGTAAAGTTAAGTAATTAATTTTAACTTACCCTTGTAACTGCTCTTCAACACCAGAAGGCAAAGCTCCATCGGATACAATATATACTGGTTGTCCGGCAGCATTAGTGCCACCATATGGTAATCCCGCTTGTACAACAACTTGCCCATCAGCCACCAAACCACTAATGTCACCACCCGAATAGATTTCTAAACCCTTTTGATCACTGGTTGAGTATATAACCGTCTTATTGCCATCATTATAAATTAAATCGATGTGTTTGTCGGTTTGGTAAATGTCTGGATCCATTTTTGATGGTACCGCCAGGTGGGGCAATTGTTTTGCAGCCTCTGCATCGGCGGTAGTGTAAATGATTGAACCAGCGGTAGCATGTTTCTTATGTTCATCGTAAATGTCGGCTTCAGTTTTAATTACATTATCAGAACCATAGTGCAAACCGGAGGCATCCAATGGCGATGTTTGATAGACGCCATGTTCGTTGGATAATTTCTGTGCTTGATTATACATGGCGGTAGCGACAGCATTGTCATTCGGCATCAGTTTGGTGGGATCACTAACAATGCGCGTTAGTATGTGTTCGCCCGCCTCATTGCGTGACAGAATATGATGTTCGCCATTTATGATCTCCCGCGAAATGATCTGTTGTTGTTCACCGTTTGGACCGACAACGCGTATAATTTGATTTTCATCGAATTCTATTTTGGCCAAAGGCTGATTTTCAGGTGCACCAAGTGTATTATGTGGTTGTGGATTGAGTTGAGCAGCAATTCGTGCATCGATTACATGATCGTTTTGGTGTTGTTGTTGCTGCTGCTGCTGATCCACTGATGGCATAACCACTTTTGGCGTTTCATATATGAAAACGGCTTCTTTGTCATATAATTTGGATGAGTCCGTATGCAAATCAAGCACATTGACATTGGTCATTGTGGCCAATTCCGGCTGTGGACTATCCGGTGAACGGTGTATTGTGTTCGAAGTGAGCAGGGGTACGCCATTTGGAGCAAGCGATGCACCGCCTGTCGATGTGGCAACAATGTGTGCGGCTGTCGCTTGTTGGATGGGCGACAGCGATGTTTCACTAATATGTCCAATGCGTTGATGCATGGCGGCAGCAGCATGCGATGCCAGCGAAAGTTCGTTAGACGTTATAACGCTTGTTGCGGCAGTTGTTGTCGACATTTTATGAAAGAAGATGTGTATTTATATGTATGCTTTTGTAGAGATTTGTGAAGATTACTATGTACTTAATATACTAATTTGAACTTAATTTCAGATTGCACTTTAACGGTTAGCACTATGGCCTTCGATTACAATTACGATTACGATCACGATTACAACACTACTACGTTGCGAAGGATTATTATTATGGCTGGATGGATGTGGCAAGCTTTTTAATATTTTAATAATTTTTTTTATTTTATTTTGATTATTTTATTTTATATTAATATCACTTAATGAATGGTTCAAGGCACTTTAAATTTCACGTCGTTGCTGCGTTTTGAACAAAGTTATTCGTTGTTTTTGTTTCTTTTCGTTTTGTTTTGATTCGTTTCTCCGCTTATCAATCGATCGATCGATAACTTTAGAGTTGCATTTATGGCACTAAGGAGCTTTTATCATTTCGATTGCTATTCCTTGTGTTTCGATTGAAATTGTGTTGTCTTATCGATAATGTTAACAGGTGATCTGCAATGATAACAAGAGAAAGAACAAACACATGTTAGTCATTCACACAAATAAATAACAGATAAGAGTATAATATAAGAAGCAACAAGCAGCAACAAGAGGAAGAAGAAACAAACTCATAAAAACAATAATAACAAAATCGTAAGCAAATACATGCATGTGATGATGACGACGTGAGGGCGCGATAGTTTGGCACGCGTCAGTTGAACGGCAACAAGTTCAAAACAAATCCCAATTGAGAAATTTGCAAATAAACAAAACAAACGAATGGAAATGGAATGAACAAAACCAATGATGGACAAACAGACGGCGGACGATAGAGCAAGCAACCGACCAAGTGAGTGTATGAAAGAGCAGAGCGTGCAAACCAGCAATTGAGCGAGTGAGTGAGCGAGCGAACGAACAAACAACTTGACATGCACACACGTGCCAGTCGAACTAGTTTGACTCCTTCGCAAATGTCAAAAACGTGTAACTGCATAACTCATCACACAATACACAACACTCATCATTAACATCATCAGCAACAGCAACAACAACATTACGGGCAGAGTGAAGTAGAGCTCAACTCTTCTTCTTCATCTACGTCATTTTCTGCTTTTATTTGTTTATTATGTTCAGCAACAAGGTGGTGGGGTGGCTGGCTGGCTGGCTGTCAGTCAGTTAGTCCGTATCAGTATCAGTGGCAGAAGCCTAAACTGATCAAGAACAGATCAAGCGTTGGCAGAGAGCAGAACCAGCAGCGGCAGCAACAGCTTGAGCAGATTTACACCGGTTACGAATAATAACAACATCCCAAAAACCAGTAAGAATGCGAAAGTCAAATTGGTTTAGTTTAGTTTCTGATGCCACACACATACACTCTCATGCACACTTGTCCATACATGCATGTGTATGTATGTATAAGTAGTTGTATGAAGACTCAAACAAAACATGTTTAAGAATGATTTCCAAAAATTTTCTTTGCCTGTTTAAAACCGGGAATGTTCGTTCACATGAACAACAAACAACAAAACAACAATGAACCTGAAGCTGAAGCAAAACCAAAACCAAAACACAGAAACTGGTACCGGTAGTCAATCCTTGACCTAATCCAGATGGGGAGTATGCTCTGCTCGGCTGCATTTGTTTGATTAAGTTGCTGAAATACTACAGCAAAGTTCACATTTGTTGCTGGAGTGGATAAACTTGTTTCTTGATTAGTTGGCTTGGCGCAGAGCTTCCGTTAGTAGGTGAGGTCAGTGTCATGTCTCTAGACTAGTTTCAACTCCACCATCAGCATCACCACTAGCACCAGCACCACCCCCGCTAAAAGTTTCAGAACCACCATCATCAGCGCCAACACCAATAGTTTTTTGAAACCAGTACGCAGTGAATGGAATACAAGAAGAATCATACATAAGTACTTATTATTATTATTATTACTATTATTGTATATTTTTTGTTTACTAAAACCTACAGTGAACGAGTGATGAGGGTACCAACATAAACAAAACAGTAGCTCGCTTAGCTTGCTTATGTTGAAGGAGCAAAAGCAAACATTTCTTTTTATTTTTAGACACCTTCTTTTCATTGCAGTTTAAATATTTGTCCCTAACAAAGAAGTCATGTCTTGACTGTTTATACTCCTATGGATGCTTAACTCTACACCGCGCGAAACCGCGCAACGGTGGGCAACAACACACAATCAACTTGGCTTAAACAGAAAAAGCCAAAACAAAAACTCTCTCAGATAACATTCCCACAGATGACTGTCCATGTGTGTTTGTGTGTGTCTTATAGACCTTTTGAAGGTATTGGTAAATGGTCATACATATGTATGTACATACTTCTATCTGTTTGATTGTATATGAGTGTTTATTTCAATCAAAACCTAAAGCGTTCATTTCTCTTCTACTTCTCCATTCTCTGCATGAATATGATCAGCATCGCGCATAAAAAATACAATAAAAACAAAACACAAAAAAAAAATTATAATCCACCAACAGCAACAACAAAGCAAATCAACTAACATTGATCACTCCACCAACACCACCGCCGCCGCTGCCGCTGCCCCCGCCAATAACATCATCTCCATCACATTTTCGATACCTTTCGAACATCGCTGCAGCAGCAGCAGAAACAACAGCAACAAAAGCATCGACGCTGATCTTTCGGCGCACAACGTAAGGTAAGCCAAGCAAGCAAGCATTTGGCTCTTACTCTACCTGCCGCACCATGTCTCTCTAACACTTCTGCCATTTGGAAATGAACCAAACAAAGAGGAATGTCGTCGACGTTGTTGTTGTTGTTGTTGTTGTGAATTTCGAAGTTAACACGGACACAAACTTAGTGAGAGAGGCTCACACTCACTCACACCACACTTATTGTATCTGTGTAGCTGCGCACACTCACACACACCAATCAACACATACACAGATACAAGCATTCACACGCAAAGCATTAAGAAAACTGAAAAAGACCATCGTCGTCGTCGTCACAGGGTGAATAGTTTTAATACATAATACCAATGCCGTAGTCAGGAAGAGTCTTCAAAGGGGACTTCGTTCGATCAAAGAAAGGTTTCTTTTAATTAATTTTTGTTTTGTGTTTTTTCCTTTTCATCATCATATGAAGAGATATTTAAGGCAATGAATCCTCCAAATAAAATATTGAACTCCAATGGACCCCAATGCATCTACGTCTCTGGTTGAATATAAGAAACCTTTGCCTTCTTGAGTTGAGTTCAGTTGAGTGGCTCGCTGGCTGAATGCTATTGTATGAAATTTCCTATATAAATGCCAGCCAGGCTATGGTATGTCTGTCTGTCGATCTGTCTGCCGTTTGTACGGGAGAAATGTTACCAAAGAAAGAAAGACTAAAACTGCAGCACAACAGATACAGCTACATATGTAAGTATATACATACATACATACCTACTATTGTACATGCATATGTATCTACTACCAAATTTACTTGAAGCGTCTTCATTTAAGCCAAATGAATTTTACCAACAAACAAAATAAAAAATGTTACTCACTTTATGTTTCTTTGCCATTAAGGAACAATTTCTTCGCTCGCTATTTTTATTGTTGTTAGTTTTCTTTGTTATTCTGAAAGCTGTTGCTGTAGCTGCTATTGTTATTATTATTATTATTATTGTTGTAGTTGCAGTATCTATATTATGTTGTTGTTGTTGTGTTTGTTCTAATTGCTTTTGTTGTAGTTTTAGTTGCATTGCAAATAAATTTTTTGTAATTTAGTTCGCATTGCTTTTTTATACTTTACTTATTAAACAAATATTTTTGAATTGGCACTTTTTATTGTTGTTCTAAATATTGAAATATTCTTGCATTGCATTGAGTTGAATTAAATTGAATTGAAATTGGGCTTATGGCATTTGATTATTAAATCATCATCATTTTGCATTTGTCATTTGTTAAAATCACATAAAAATGACTTTTGACTTAGTTTTCTTCATCAATATATGAAGTGAAATCCTTTTTAAGCCTTTTACTGTTTGCTGTTGGTTGCTGCTGTATCTTTGTATCTCAGGTAAAGGTAAGACAAAAAGATACATCGATCCAACGAACGAACAAAAGTGTACAACACTCACTCACTCGCATAGGCACAGTTGGAGTCAGAGTCAGGGGCGCAGACGCAAGCGTTGGCAGCAGCAGTTCGGACACGCGCGCGTATACAAATTCACATTTCGAATGTTCGCCCGCGTCTTTGGCTCTGGCTCTGGCTCGATCGATGATGTCTTGGCTTGGCTCAGCGTAATGGTGAGCTGCCCAAGCCAATGTTAGTTGGTTGGTCTTATTTGCGTTTTGCGGTGGGTGCACCTCACCTTTCGCCAATACGAAATCTGACTAAATGCTTTCACTACACTACGCCACTAAAGGCCACTAACTTGGTCTTGGATGGTTGATATGTTGGTTGGTTGGTTGGTGTCTTAGATACTAAGTCCTGTTGCACACTTCTTTCACTGTTCACTGTGTATTTTTTCTTTCTTTTTATTATAATTTAAAATGCAAAAAAATTCTTTTAATTGAATTGAATAAATGTTAACTTAATTGTTTTGTTTTTGTTTAAAGAATTCACAGTTAACATTTATATGTATATAATAATTTATAGACGACCCTAATGTTGGTAGTAAATCTAATGGATCTTGTTGTTTTGATAAAATATTATTCGACTTTTTTGAGTTCATCGCCAGCTTTGAATTGAAACAAAATTTCTTGCGCATAGATGGCGTCTGAATTGAATTTAGTAAAATAAAACTTTTTATTAAACTTGGCTCTCACACAAACACTGAATTGAATTGGTTGGTTGGTTGGTTGGTTGAATTTGCTTGTTTCGTTTGTAGTCTTTTTTGTATCAAAAAAGAACTTATTGCACATTTGCATTGAGATAAATTTGAGATGTTTAACTATATTGTATTTTTTAATAATATTTATTTATTATTATTTTTTCTTAATAATATTTTTCCATCGTTGTATCGATGTAGACGTCGTCGTCGTCGAGAGAACGCGAAGCGCTGCACGAAAGACACGAAAAACTTGTCGCGGATGAACGTAGCTGTATTCCAAAGAGTCAATTGGAGATTGTTCAACTGTTGAATGTAGTTTTGTGTTAGTTAAGGTGCTGCTGTGTATCTCAGTGTGTCTGTGATGTGATTTCGACGCATTTATCTTTCGTTGTATGCATGCGCCTATGTATTGCGAGAGCGAAAATAAATGCGAGAGTAAAGATACGATACGATACAACGACGACGTTTATTGCTTTTTGCTTTTTATGGTTTCATCTCTTTCGTAACTGATATTGAGTAGAGCAAGCGAGCGAGCGAGCGAGCGAACAACCGAACGACCGAATGACAGATACACAGAACGACGGACTGACTGACTACATATTGTAAAACTCAAATTCATCGATACTATGTGTGCCTACCCACAGCAATAAACACAGGCAAACGCGCGCGCACAGACACACACACACACACACACTCAGATACACACAAAGATACAAGCGACGTCAAGGTACTTTTTGTCAGTATCGAGAAAACGAAAGACTTAAGCAACAAACTCTCAACACATTCAGTTGTTATTGATTGCAATTAAAGAAAAAAAAAACCTAACTACGAAAACAGCATCAGATTAAATTATTATTGTACACACTTGTCTTTGTTGTTGCTGCTGCTATTGTTGCTCTTAATTGTTATTGTTTTTCAACTTCGTTCGCTGGCTCTCTGTTTTGTATCTTATTGTTGTTTTGCATTTACTACTTGTTTAGCCTCTTACTAAGAGCATCGTAGGCTGAGTGTGCAGCATTAAATGAACGCAGACAGTCCGCACCTGTATTAATTTCTACATATTTCAATGCTGTGTGTGTGAGTGAGTGTATCTGTGTATGTGTTCCATTAGTTCATGGTTCATTTTCGAACAACCGAACCGATACAAATGCACATGTTGGTTGCTCTCGCAAAACATTATAGTATCTGTGTATCTTTCTGTGTGCTCAGATACTCTGTGTTTGGGGTCATGTGTATTGGTGCAGTCAACTTCAACAGGTAGATACTCCCGTATGCTTATAATACTATAGCAAGTGAGTGTGTGTGTATGCATGTGGTACGCCGTAACCATAGCTAAGAAAAAATAACCTTAACTTAACGATCGTTCATTTGTACGCTCGTTCATTTTATTTTTCTGAGCTCACAATACCCTGCATGCGCAATGCGAAAGAGTATACCCGACTCTGGGCCACACTGTAGCGTGGGTGTTGTGACATTTCATGTTATTATTACTAATATTTTATTTGTTTTGAAAGTTGTAATATTGTACATTATATTAAATCGTTGTAGTGTTCATGTATGTATAATTTAAATCATATTTTAAGAAAATAGTGTACTTTATTTTATTACTTATATTATATATTAAAATTTTGTAATTATACATATGTATAAATGATAAAAGATATTATAATTTTTGCGCCTTAAAATCTTCTGTCTAAAACTATATCGATTGTCGTAAAGTAAATGAGCAATGTGACAAAGCAAAGTTTAATCAGTTTTCTCTTTATATAAAATTGTGTGTGGATTCAATTTCATAAAACATTTTTTATTTTTCATAAAATTGAAAATAAAAATTTTACAGCAACAATATGCATATTACAGTATTATATATAATACGTGCTCCGTTCCTCCATTTTAATAAATTTTCCATGTACATGTCCAGCCATGACCAAATAACAACGAAATACTTAAAAGAATATAGAAAAAAACATTCGATTAAGTGTTGAGTTACAAAGCAGTTCACTAAATAGCAACAAGCAGTTCGCCACCACACACGACAAGCAGCTCTCCATTGAGTTATTTCACCACATCATATTAAATGTTCACCTTTTTTTAACAAAATCAAAATAATTATGTCTTTAAGCGGTGGATTCAAGGCAATTCATTGTCAGAAATCTAGTCAATTATTTCTTTTACCATAATACTTTTTTTAGAATTTTGTTTCTAAAAAAATTTTTTGTTATTCCAATTTCGGGAGATCAATAAAAACTTTAAACATTTGCATTTGATTAAATTAAATATATAAAATCATGAATTCATTACTAAAAGAATCATCTGTAGACTTAGTATTGTCGCTACAAGCCCGTTTCGTGCCAGTCACAGTGGCTAGCAAAAATGTTCGACATAATTACACATTTTGGTTTGTAAGATTGTCTCTTACGGTTGAATAGAAATTATTGGATAGGAGGATTATACCTCAGTTAATTAGCAACAGATCACCAGTCACTAAAGCAAAGGAAAAGAGTAGGTGACGTATGTATCTACGTCGGTGAAGTAAAAATATATTAACAAAATTGCCATTTGACAGCAAATAACATTATAATTTACAAGTAGAAATCTTTTGATTCACCAAAAACATCATATATTTTTTTAAATAATATTAAGATTTATTTATACTCGTATTATTATTATTATTATTATTATTTCATAAATAAGTTACAAAATATTACAAGTGTAAGTTGCATGTTTTTTTAGTTTTGTTTTTTATTAATAAAATGTTATCTGGTCGAAATTTTATGTTTTGTTTTATTCTTTTGTTATAATTTTCCAATTTAATACGATTTATTTATTTATTTATATGCGTACTATGTAGTATTTACAAAAAATAACTTAAAGGAAACTCAACTTATTGCGAGATTAAAGTACAATGTAGCCTAAATTAGGAATAAGATGTTGTTGAACTTTCTTTATAAAAAAAATTGATTGGTATATTGAAACTCTTTAAAATAAAGATTATGTATTAATTGTAGTACATATGTATTTCACTATTATTGTATGTTATTGTATTTTAATATACCATAAATAATACAAAAAGAACAACTAAATATTGGATCACAATAGAATCGGTTAATATAAGTATATAATAATAAGTATATTCGGTTTATCAGAATCTCGATCTGATTGTATGTTTCATCGAAATACTATCTTCTAGATACATACGAGTACATACATATTTCGATTAACGATTGTTTTGTTTTATTTATTTTGTCTTTTATACTGCAGTGTATTTATTCATTCATCTTCATCTTAAGTGTATAAAAAAAGTGAAGCCGTTTTGTTTTTTGGTTTTTTGTTTTGTTTGGTTTTTTTTTTTTTTTTTTAAACTGTAATACTGAAGAGATAGAAAAAGATATATACCATAAATAGAGACAATTATAGAGAGAGATTTGTTTTGATTTGATTTGATTACAATTATGCTAAGATGTTCGTTCATACATACATACATTTCTTGTTTTGTTGCTGTTGTACAAACAACTACAATACATACATGCGTACATTAGTTTATGCTTAACAGAAGAATATTTAAATTTAAATTTATAATAATATATTTATGATTTATTTATCTCATTACTTTTTTTTTTTTTGTTTATAAATATAATAACAGTTGTGTTGTTATTTGTTTGTTTGTTTTTGGAACTGGCAGTGATTTTGCAAACTGTTATAAATTATTTAATATAATAAAAGAAAAAACAAACAAAAGGAAGTTAGTTATTTGTTTATGTTATAAGTATATTCACAACACATGTTGCTGTGTACATGGTATGTGTGGGTGTATGTGTTTGATTAGTAACTTACTAAGTTAATGTACTTGTATGTACTTGTATCTCATCATCTTAATCATTATACATAATTCTATATAAGTAAGTATGTACATATTATAATGAACATGTATTGTATGTATGTAAAATGTATCTATTCCTCCTTCTTTCAATTTTTGTTGTTAATCATTTTTTTATTTTTTAAATTGAATGTCAAACCACAAACCCAAAAATATCATGCATCTTCTTTTCTAAATCTTACCCATTTTTTATTGGGTTAAATTAATATTATTTTTAGATTCAAATTTTTAAAAGATCCTTGTAATTTATAATTGTCCTAATTCGCGTTTTTTTTTTATTTTGTTTTTTTTTTGTCTTCTTAATTTTGCATATATTTTTATATATTGTAATATTTACAAAATTTTTCGATGTTATATAAAATGCCATTATCCCTCGCTAGACCTATTAAACATAGATAGATTATCATCTAGTGTGTGTTTGTGGTCTGTTGGCATTGTCATTCTTAAATATCAGATTCAAATCCATTGGTCTATACTGGGCTTAAATGCAAAACTCATTGAATACGTTATACATACAATATTTATAAGTATTTAAGTATGTACTTGTGTATAATATTTCTTTATAAATTTATTGTTATTAACTTTCACGTATACTCAATATTGTATGTTGTTGGAGTTTCATATTTACAATGCACCCAAAAATCAAGAGTTTAAGTTTTTCGTTTGAAGAATATTTCAATTAAGAGAATCGCCATTTATTTATATTTTAGTTTATTTAAATATTCAATTGATCCTTATGAACCTCATGATTATCTTTCTTATAGAAAGACAAAAAAAAAAAAAATAACATTGACTTAATAAACTGGCTGTATGCCATATAACATAAGGAAAGTACTGGCTTGTTAATGTAAGACGGATCACGGTGTCATTTGATGTGCCCACAACAATACCCTACATAGGGATCTAAAGATGCTTTCAGCACTCGATGAAATCAATCAGCGGCTTCAAATATACTGGTGGCAGACACGAGGCAGACTAGAGAACCTGCACCCAACGAAGTAAGTAAGCCTATGAATGCAACGTTCACATAATATCAATATTATAAGTATAATTGCAGTCAAACTTAAAATAAATTAATAAAAATATTCAAAGAATCAATGTATTGTAGTTTCGATCTAGTTCTATATAAGTATACTCGTAAGTATAGCATAAGTACATTTTTAATTAAAATCTGAACAATTAGTCTATAATAACTAAATAGATCATGTGAATTTGATTTATCTAAGTACATATCATGTATGCATTTAAGTATCTGTGAAAGTTATGTGATCTTCGATAAATCCGAAGTAAGTCTTGTATTGTTTTATTATGTATTTGCTTAAAACTAAATAAAAATTATTATAAATGAATTGAAGAGGCTGTAGTAAGTAACACATAAAATCGCATCATAATTTATAGTCACAACATAATGATGAATGATCATGACTCGGTTTCATTTTTATCAATCAACATGCAACTTTTAAGATGATTTGTGTTGGCTTGGATTTTCTTCTTGTATTGTATTGAATTTTAAGTAAAGTAACAAAGGATTGAGTGATTTGTTCCTCATCTCTTAACTTATTTTCTTCCTTCCATCCTTCCATATATTAAATCTATATTTGGTTATACTTCTTTTCTTTTCTCTTTTTTTCAAAATTTTAATATAAACGCTATATGGCATATAAAGATTATATCATTTAGTTTTAGTGTTTTTGTTATTCCTTTCGATTATAATAAATTTTAACTATAAAATCTTATACAACGCGGTTTTCATTATTTAGTTTCTTCATTTTCTGTCTTCATTTGTTATTACATATTATTATTATTATTGGTGAAATTCATAGTATGATTTTGTTTTGTTTTTGGTTTGCTTACTTTAAATGTCATTAAGGTATGTAAATGTATGTATGCATACAACAATTTAAGGTTTTATGTTTTGGTTTTTGTTTGTTTAGCTTCAATTTATCAAATACAAAATTTATTGCTTTTTATTGTTTAATAGATCAAGATCAAATTGAATCTTTTGGTGTTTCTCATTTGTAAATCTATGTATTTTCTTTTATTATTTTTTTAAATTTTGTTTATGAAATCTTTTACTTTTTTTAAATGTTATTTTGGTATCTTTCATTCCTCTATCATTTGGTTTTTTTTAATTAATTATTTTATTATTACATATTTTTATTTTTTTGTGATTTTTCTTTAGCCTAATAAGACTTGGATTTTTTTGACTAGAACATTTATTAAAATACATATAAATATAATGGTATGTTTAAAACGTATTTTGTGTATGGTTTTTCTTTATGCTTTTGTTATCTATTCTATGCAAGATTATTTGGAAAATAATCTGCACACAGTTTATACTATAGAAAGTCTGATAGCAATGATTTTAGGTCGGGCTACTTGCTTTGGACCCGGTTGTAGATGCGCTATCTTGAAGCTCTGCGAGTGTTTTAAATTTTTGCGAATTGAGAAATCTATACATTAATAATAATAAAGATATAAATTATCGGATTGCATAAAGAGAATATGTGTAAATTACTATTACTGACCTTGGATAAGAGTCTCTATGCATTAAAGTATAAATTTGTATTTGAGCTTCATCGAAAGTATGCGTCGTTGGTTCAATCATATTGCGATTAACAATTTCTCTAACTCTGGAATCTAATGAAACTTCTCTCGGCGATAATATTGATATATAATCCTCATATATAAGTCGTGCCTTCTCCTCAACAACTTCAGGGCTACTTTCATTCTTTAAATCCTCGCATGCCAAATAAAAAAGAATATTCTCTTCACTAAATTCACTACGTAGAAAATCTCTAAATACTTTGCGTCCACCTAGGGAAGAGTGACGAGAAGAAAAATATGAAGTGAGTATATAGAGTATAAACTCACTTGAACTCTTCATAAGCTTATCGAAACTTTTACCCCAACTTCGTATCTCTTCTAAGGATGGCCTGCGGACAATGTACAAAATAAACTTAATTAAATACTAGGTAACTGCATGGCAGACTGACTGACTGAGACCATGAACATATGCATGTCGATAATATTGTAGCATCACTTACTGTTCACCATCGAGAAATTCTGTACCGACAATATCACGTTTAGTGGGCGCATTCTCGTCTGCGTTCTTTATAGCCAAACTGAAGTTAAGTGATTTTCATACAAAATATGTATAATAAATTCTCCACTCAAGCGTTCAAAGCTAACTTACCATTTAGCCCTGTGTTCGATAGGATAGGATAGATGATATCGATAGTGGATTGATAGGCAAAATGTGCAAGAGGAAAAAAGGAAAGCAAAAAAAAAATAGAAACGAACAGAATTTAATCAAAGTGTATGTACATAATGAATTTAAGGATTCAATTTACCATGAGCAGGAGCAACAGCAACACCAGCAAAAGCAACAAGGCTTCTGAGAAGATTGGCGTTGTATCGGTGCATTTGATTCCTGCAAAACGTTTGTCGCGCCGCTGGGAATCACCGTGGAAGCGCCTAGTGAGTTGGTCTTGTTCAGCATGCCGCCCACATGCAGGCCACTTGTATTGATTGCACTACTACCACCACCACTGCCACTGTTGGTCGCGGTTTGAGCCGTTTGCCCCGTCATGCCTCGCAAACGACACCCAGTCGGAAGCTCAGATACAGTACATGACATCCTTTGAACTAAGCGAAAACATACATACACATGTATATTTATTTATTGTATAGTACAATGTAGGCTATGTTATCTATCTAAGCAATAATACCAAAACAAGTACACACTTATACACAACAATGTATCAACCAAACACCACCACCGCACCACATATTATATACTCGTATGTAAGTATGTATGTAAATACAATACAAACATTGTAAGTACCAAAGGTTTTTCTTCCTTTTTCTTGAATTTTTATGTAAAATAAAAACAAAACATAAATGAATATCTTAATAAAAATAAATAAAACAATATACTTGTACAACATAAAAGCGTTCAGCCTTTCATTCTCATTCATTCATTCATTTAATCATTCGCTCAGTCATTTATTCACTCAATCAGTTAGTCACTCACTCAGTTAGTCAGTTGCTCTGTTAGTCAGTCAGTAGTCACTTACCTTCCTTTCGTATGGAACGCGACGACAAGTGATGAGCAAAAGAATAATATGTTCCCGAGAGTACCGAAAGCAAAGCAAAGAAACGGAGAGTCCGCGATATGCCGTGCGTTCCGTTCCGTTTCCGAGTTTATTTTTATTATGCTCTACTATTTACACTGCTCTATGTATGTGTTTGTGTAGGTGTGCATGCATGTGACCGTATGTATGTGTAGGTTTGATGTTGCTTGTGTAATTTTCTCTTGATTTTGATTTTATTTATTATTATTATTATATTTTTTTTTTTGTTTTTGTGTTTTGTACTTTGGAAACTTTCAGAGCAGCCTCACAAAAATATAAATTTTGCTTTCACGGCATTTCTCTTCTTTTCCATGTTGCTTTATACACATATACATACATACATACAACTCGATATCGGTACTCTATATAGTGTATTGCCAATTTGATTCAATTGAATGCGATTTGATTATTTTGTACTCTATATGCACTACAATTCCTTAGTTAGTTAGATATCTTTTCCAGGTTGCTTAATATGCTTTGATTGTATGTAGATAGATATATAGTAGCTATCTATCTGTGTTTCTATCTATCTATCCATTTATCTGTCCAATACAACACAACGGAACAGAACTGAGAGTAGTAGTATTATTCACTGGATATCGTGGTATCGTTTATTAAAACTGAACTGATGTTATTCACTTTTGTTTTATTTTTCTTCTTCTTTTGTTTATGAAATTTCAAATAATTTTTTTTTTTTGTTATTCCTTTTGTTCTTATTCCTTTTCCTGTTCCTTACCAAAAGTGGTAAAACAAATGAAGGGCTATCACTACTTACTAACTAACTACTATTTATTTCAACGATTGTTCTATTTGGCGCTTCGCTACTGCCTGTTAGAACTGACTGACTGACGACGGCCTGCTAATTTCGAATACGATTCTTTTTCTGCCTTGTGCTATTTGCTGTTGGTTGGT
Source organism: Amiota minor (assembly GCA_037043295.1). Lineage (NCBI taxonomy): Eukaryota > Metazoa > Arthropoda > Insecta > Diptera > Drosophilidae > Amiota > Amiota minor. Next base: position 3,211,208 of record JBAMAW010001787.1, read on the forward strand.
TAGTTTTGTCGGTCGGGCGTTTTCGAGGGTGCTGCTGCTGTTATCGAAGTTGTTATTGTTGATTTCCTTGCTGTTCTTCGTGTGTTTGTTGTTGCTCGTGTTTTTATTGTTGTTGTTGCTGTTGTTGGTTTTGTATACAGCTTATGTATGTATGTAGTACTGTATAATGGCAGCAATGAGACATTTCCATCGTGATGGTGGTGTATGTACACACATGTTCCGCGCAGCAATTTTCAGCTGCAATTCAATACACAAAAATGTAGGAAAAACGGAAAACCTCAACTTTTCACGAAAATCTCAATGAACGCGATGTCTTCTGTATATGTACACACAATCATTCACTCACTCACACACACACACTCACGCTCCCTCAAACACACACTCACGTTATTCCGATACAAAAATTTTTTTTCGAATAGACAAAATTTTATCGCATGTTTTCTCTATTATTCCGTCCTTCTTTGAGAGGATTTCTTTGAATATATTTTGTAATCTTTACAATTTGCTTTTCTTGCAGTTGCAAAGTTTTTTTTTTTTTTGTTTTTTGCTATTCTCCAAACAAAATTTATTTATTTTATTTTCCTTTTCACATTTGTTCTTATTTTTCTTTTTATTTGAAGAACCAGAAACAACGGCGCTATGAGCTCCCTCGAATTTTTAAAATCCCAAAAGGGGTGGTGATGGTTAAACGTATCACGTTGGAAGGGAATAAGCAGACTGACTCAAGGAAAATTTTTATGCTCCCAAAAGAACCTAATGCGAAAGCCAAAAGAGCTAGAGCGAGCAGCTACTAGCCACCAAGTGCTCGTTCTCGTATAAAATCCCACATGACATGTGCGTGCGAATGCAAAGCTTCCGGAGACCTGGAATTTGGCGCACGGAGCTTTCGCATGCTTTGGGAGCTTTCATTTGCAGAGTTGTATGTTTTCCTAAATTTCCTTATTTTTTAGTTGTGCTCTTCAAATGTTGGATGTTTTATGTTGTCTAGCATTCATATATTTTCTGCCTTTTTTATTTTATTATATTCAAAACAATTGCTAAAGAACTATAAATTATAATTTAAGTATAAAGTCTAATTGTTGCATCGGCTCCAGTTGAAAATACCCAAGGTTGTACAGGATGCCAAATAACATCGAGTACCCCGAACTCTTCCAGTTTCTCATGTGTTTGTAGTTTCTTAAGAGGCACAATCAGGGGATTTTGTAGTAAATCACTAGAATTAGAAATTAAGATACATTTTAAGGATTTGAGAAAATGAAAAACGATTGAAAACTTACTTATAAACCATGCCATGAGAAACAATAACCGCTTGATCATCACTTCCAGAAGCAAACAATGGATAACGAAGATGAAAAGCAACACTGCGAACTGCGTTTTTATGCAGACGCATAGTTTGGTATGGTTTCGTTGATAGATCCAAATCAAACCAGAGAATTTTCTTATCGTACGTTGACACAAGTAAATTATCACCCTTCGGATGTATTGACATTCCAGATATCCATTTAGAATTGGTTAAAAGTTTCTTGATTAGTTCCTGTTTAACTAAATCATAGATGCGTATATTGTGCTGAGTCTATAATGTATTAGAAGTTACTTAAGTCATCCATCATCTTTGCTACCAAGCATATACTTACAGCGACAAACAAGCAAGGTTTGATTGGATGGAACAGAACACACTGAATGAGACCTTTGCTCTTGGAAAATGGTATTTGGGAACGTCGTTTTGATAATTGATGGATCAAGGCCGAACGATTTGCACCTTCAGGCATAACAGTGGCCAAATAGTCACCGCGTCCATGCCAGCTAACTTGTTTGATGGGCTTGAAATGCGTTATCACAACCCGGACACCCTTCTCTTGTTCCGTGGCATTCGCTGTTGACCATTGCACAGCCGTTTTAATACGCTCATTTTCAATAAAATCATCACTTGGTGCTTCTGCTAAGAGATCATCCGTTTTCTTGATAATCATCTTGTCGCCAACTTTAGGATTAACAAGCAAAAGTCGGTTTCCTGTTGCAACTGCAATTATTGATAACTTGACATTTGGACACCAAGCAACACAACGCACAACATCGTCAGTTTGAATAGTTCGTATGCATCGACCAGTGGAGATTCCCAAACTAAGAAAAATAAGAAACAAAATTATTACGAATTTCAACTAGTCTGTTTCACTTACTTTTGACTGTTTTATCATCAGATCCAGAGACAATATATTCACCCTTTGGCTCTATGCTAATTGAACGCACCAAATCCTCATGACCACGATACACAAGACTTTCGACAGTTGGGAATGGCTGAAGGTCGCGTGGCGAAGGCAATTTAGGTATGAGATATTCAGCATCAATATTAAGTTTAACACGTTTCGCGCGAGGACACAAGTAAAGATCAAGACAACGCAAGAATCTTTCGCGCAGATACCGAGGATAGGCAGGAACTTCACGAAGGGATTTATACTTTTGCGGCATAAAATGTAACTTGCGTTTGTGTGGTTCCTCTTTCAATTTAAGCCATTCTTTTGTTTCTCTTTCATCAAATAGATATTCAGGCGGCGGATTATATGATTCAGCATGTCCAGGCAGGTCTCTTTTGGGTGCAGATACAGGGTCATGTATACGACGCATTTGTTCGCGACTGGTGTCAGACTCCCAAAGCATATAGAATTTGGGACCACGTTTTGCTTTCTTCTCTTTCTCCACTTCTTCAATTGTTTTCATCCAGCCCATTTTCAAAGCATGCACCATTTTCGAAACCTTTTTCTTTTCCGACACGGATGGCAAAAACGAACGTTTGTGGTCTGGTACATTACGTATAGGCATTTTCTCCACTTCCGACGTAAACCAATCGACCCATGGTTCGTATTCATTATGCTCACCATTCGGTATACGTGCGGAATTGATTCGCTTGATCAAATCAATGTCAGCATCTGTAAGAACCACTTCTTGACCAGTCTGTGGATCTTTAACAGTTCGCCAAAAGTTGGGATCTTCGATTTTGCGAAGAAAATCATCGATTTGATCACCTTTCGGCGGTTTAATTATCTTCTTGGCATCCCAATCATATCCTATATGCTTGTAATCATCATACCAATGCATGGGAATGTTACCAACCGTATTTCTTATATCCTCCTCATCCGATGTATCGGAATCTTCGTATTCTGGTTTTCTACTTAAACGCGGTTGAATTTTACCATCAAGCAACACATTCTTTGAACGTTGTGAACTACGCGGTTCATCGTTAACATTTCCATCATTATTTTCGTTTTCGTTCCCAACTACATTTTCATTCTCGTCGGATGTGTTATCATTACTTTCCACAGATTCCTCAGATTCTTCTCCATCGCTTGCTTCTTTAGAAACATAATTTCCCTCGGTGTCGCTTTCAAATTCCAGGTCTTCACTACTATCTGAATGATATTCCTGGTCAATGCCTTCATCATCAGTGCTATCGCCATCATGATCACCGATTGTTTTTAGCATATCCTGTTGAATATTGCAAGTTTTAGTTAAATACTTTGAATGAAATTGTATAGAATATAAACACCTCATTGCTGTTGTTGGTGTTCTGCGAATCAGTGTCACTACTCGCTTCTACACTGTCATCGCTGGGCTTTCGTTTACTTGCAGATTTCTTCACCATTTTCTTCTATTACACTAGGAATTTGATTAAAATACGCACGTGTCGAGCGGCGTCAACATTACCATTCAATACAAATTTACCATTCACAGTGATGCTCTGCTGCCAACTTTGTTCAAAAAAATCATCCGATTTTGACAATGTGATGTGATGTGGTGCTGTGCGATTGAGACAAAAACTATGTGCTTTGGACATAAATCAGTGATTTGCAGGAAAAAAAAAAGTAATAAAAGAATTTATTAAAAACCAAAATTAAAACTGACATTTTGGTAATAACAAATAAAAAAATATGACTGCTCCTCGGCGTCTCAGAAAGGAATTAACTGACTTGCAAGAAGGCTGCTCCAAGTCATTTCGAGACATCAAGGCCGACGACGATAATTTGCTGCGATGGACAGGACTTTGTCTTCCCGATAATCCCCCATACAATAAGGGAGCTTTCAGAATCGAGATAAACTTCCCGGCAGAATACCCCTTCAAGCCACCTAAGATCAGCTTCAAGACAAAAATCTATCATCCAAATATTGATGAGAAGGGCCAAGTTTGCTTGCCAATTATTAGCACTGAGAATTGGAAACCCGCAACTCGTACAGACCAAGTCATACAAGCCCTAATATCATTAATCAACGACCCAGAGCCGGAACATCCATTGCGCGCTGATTTAGCTGAAGAATTTCTGAAAGATCGCAAAAAGTTTGTTAAAAACGCTGAAGAGTATACACGTAAACACAGTGAAAAACGACCTGCAGATTAGTCCAACCGTCGTCATTTGTCAGTTTGGCATATTACTAGTAACACCAAACACACCATACTAACATATGGATGCAGCAGCAGCAGCAACAATTATTAACAATGGCGCCGTGCATAAGTTTTATAGAAGGTTACATTTTTAGTAAGATTCTCGATTGTAAATGGAATAAATAAACATTTTGTCTTGAGCAAGAGATTTTAAAGTATATATTATATTTTTTCTACGCTAAGATATGCTTAAAAACATCAATCAAAAGACGATCATTGTATTTAATGAGAATTTTAGAGAGTTGACTGCAATGTATTTCTTTTATATTAACAATGCAATGTAGATTTGTATTCGCAACTAAGAGATCAAGCAGATGGTTCAACTGCCCCTTGGTTGATTCTTCATCAGTTTGTGGATCCCTTAGAGTGATTGTGTAATGTGGCTGCAAGTTAGAAAACTCAATAGTTTTAAAAATATTTTTTGATAAAAATCGAAGTATTGACACCGAGAGATGCGTTAAAAATGGAAACGATGAAAATACAACTAATCGTCGTGGATGACCTTCAAGCAGCTTATTCAAAAGTCTTACAAAAAAGTCATGTTGTATTTTACAGAACCCTTCGGTAATAGTACTATCATAACTTATAGTTACATCATTATCTATGGTACAACTATGTGCTAGTGACCAAATTGGATCCTGTTGGAAAACCTTATGAAAATGTGAGCGCATAATTAAAACTTCCATTGAAGCGAAAAGGCTGCTAAGCAGTTCAGTAAATGGTTTCGCTTTGTAAATTGTTATAGAACAGGAATTAGCATTAGCATCTGTATTTTGAATTGTAACCAAATCATTAAATCCTTCCTGACACTTTTCCAATTCATTGAGATCGCCGCGCAACTGGAAAACTTGTTCGCTTATGTCTAACTCCCTACGAGCTTCTCGTTCCGCATAAGATCCTTTGCGATTAATAATCTTTATGCGTGCTGCAATATTTATGTGCTCGCTAAGTATACAATTTTCTGCAGCTATTGGTTGCACATGGTAACGTTGAAAATATTCTTGGCAGACATCATGGCGTAGTTCATGTATTTGCTTAAAAAGCTTCCGGGACTTTGCTTCATATGCAATTATATTAGATTCTATTGCTTGGTTTTGCAAATTCATAAAGAGTCGACAACATATTTCATGTTGGATCAAAAAATCTCTTGGCAAATAAATCTTTGCAAACATTGGTAGAGAATTTGGTTGATCCATAGCTAAACGAGATTTCATAATACTTATTGTTTCACTTAAATGCTGTGCATCTTTCTTAAATCCCAGGCAGATTATGTAAACCTCCGAATTTCCTTGCTTAGAGGTTGCTGGCTTATAAACGTGAACACTTTCAAAGGCACAATTTAGTAGATATATTACACAAATGCTGCACATTTCGAACAAGGTAAACATCTTGACAACAAAGTTTCCCCCTGCATTGAGAACACTTAAGGCAGTAACAATTTCTGCAAAGTGCAACTTGGACACGAACTCTTCTTGGCAGTCTGGCACTTCGGCACAGTCTATTGATCCATCGGCAGTAATAAGCTGGACACCATTTGGTAAATTCTCCTCCTTACACTTTTCAATAATACTGTCGATGTTTTTGATATCCATCAAGTTACCAGTGAAATCCTCATAAAATAACCAATTATCCAATGTTTTGAGTATGAAACGATCATCTATTATCATTTTATTTAAGGGATTGCCTTCGTAGTAAGGATTCAAAGTCGTTGCTTGCCAAGACCATGAGACCTTTTGAAACAAAATGAATAGAAATTGTTAAATTATTAAAAAGAAACCTATGTCTTTGACTTACCTCATTCTTTTCATAATTACTATAAAGATAGTGATTTAATGCCGCTATAAATGCACCTGGCGCTTCACACAGATGCAATGAATTAAATGCCGGCTTCTTTACCAAAGGATAACGATGTAGACATTCAAAAAATTTGCACCAAGCTACGGTAACAAACTCTGCTTTGATGTCGTTTTTCAAGCGCCATGATACCTCACCTGATGGATTCGTACGCTTCGTGTGAGCAGTCCATTCTTCTGCCGTATAATGATTAAGTTTACTTTTCACAGCATTCAAACGTTCTTTCAATACTTGAAATTCTTCAAGCTGGTAAAATTCCTTGTACATAGTCTCAACCTTTGGCAATTTCCATTCAGCCCAACCACCATTTGGTTTGTGATATTCAAATTTCTTTTCAAAGAACTTTTCTAAAAACTCACTTCTGTTGATTTCCATTGCGTACACTAAACACAATTTTAAGTTTTATTTTATTAGAAATTTTTACCGGCTTTTTGTTTTGGCACAAGTTGTTGTAATTTGCCTGCAACTGGTTAGAATGATGATTTATTTAAATCCTTCTTAATATTGTAAGTATCCATTAAGTTTACTGCATTTATCCATTAAACTGTAATTCTCTAAACAAACTTTTTTACCTTTTTTTGTCTTGCATACGATAAATCTCACGTTATGCATCAGTTTACATTTCGCTCTGATGATTTGTAGTTAAAGTAATTCAATTAATTATCTCTTTTTATCATTATTTATTTATATTTTTAAAAATTATATGCAATAAATTAATGATTGCATTTAAAAAGTGATTTTAAAGCAAATTTGTCTAAATCAAATCTTTTCCAATGCATAGCTTAAGGTGCCGTGTAAGTTTAAATAAAGTCTCGTGTAAGCCTCCCCTTATAATTCAAGTTGGCAATGTTGCAAAATCCCATCGTTTATTTTTTAACTGCTATCAAAAAAAAATATTTAAAGGAGTTTTTAAAAGAATATTGAACTTTTTATTCTTAACATTAAATTTGATGCTTTGCATTTGTTGGAATGGATGATATTAATAAAAAAATAAGTTTAAATATCTTAAACTTAAAAAATAATAATAAAATAATATGTCATATCAAAATATATATTTGCAAATTAGGTCTAAACCTTGGATACTTCGAGATGATGAGGGACTTAAAGTGTGGCAAGGACTGGCGGTTAAACGATTAATGTGGGGAGAAATTGCCGAATTGTTAGATCGCACCATGGAATAGGTAAAAAGGAATGCGACTCACTTAAAACCCACTATGATGCATATTAAATTTACGTGTATGACTGGCTTGTTGGCCCAGAGGTTAGTGTGCTGGCTGATATCCCAAGAGTCGCGGGTTCGATTCCCGCTCAAGGCAAGTCTGGTCCTGCGCTTTTCTAATTTCCTCCTTTCCTTCTTAACTTTCCCCTGAGCTGAAGGTTATAATTTATAATTATGATCTTAGTTCTAATAAATAAATAAATTTACGTGTAATTTTTTTAAATTAAATTCTTTTAAGTTTAGGTAGAGCAGATGGGACAACAAGCCAAAAAAAAAAAAAAAAAAAAAAAAATAAGGCGGGGAGATTCCTTTACTTTTTAAACTTTACGTACTCCTCGGATTTCTATCAGACGTTCTTTTAGCAAAAAATGAATATTTTGACGGAAATGAAAAGCAGGAACATCTACTTCATATGCATTGGTTGACAAAAATACTGAAACAAAAGTAATGAATAGAGACATTGCAGATTTGAAATAGGATTTCACAAAAAAAAATTAATAAATATACATATTCCAGATGAACAGAGACAATGGAAATGATTATTTCAAAGAAGATGAGGAGGAGGATCCACTTGATATACAATATGTAAATCAAATAAGAATTTTGGTAAATTTATCAACCATGAGTTACGCCAATGAGAAACCACAACAGCAAAATAACATTGTATGACTTTATATTCTGTTATTTTTATCAATAAAACGAATTTATTTATTAAGTAATAATTTTTCAGATTGAAAGACGAAATACTAAATGCTTATTTGGATTTTATAGATAATGATGAGGAAAACGATCAGAGTATTGAGAAGTGAAATGTTATTTTTACGTTTGCTATATAAAAATTGAAGACATTTTCAATCAACATTAAATATTTTATAACAGACATTAGCCAACAACAATTATAAATAAGTTTCATTCTGAATATGCTTGTGTATATTGTATCTCATGCAACAATATGGATTAATGCCGCCGATCTGTCGGGAATCGGGAGAGTTTTTTTGTATCAGTGTGCATAGAGTCGCGAACGCGTACGGATCGTTTTCTTAAAGATCTTCAAACCAAACCGAATCTACACATTGTACTCGTACATATAAATACATAGAAATATAGATCGTTATAATAAGTACTTATAACAACATATCACGCATCAAATTCTTTGCTTAGGTTCAGTTTAGGTTAAAATCAATGGTGTGCGTGTTTTATATAGATAATTCGAAATACGATTGAATAATAAAAGATTTGCGTAAATCATTTCGAATCTAAAATAACAAATATACTTGTACCTACTTGTAAATACTCGAAATTCGCGCACAATTAAAATGCAATTGAGAAATCATATTAATTACAATTACGGTCATTTGAGATCAGCGGATAATTGGCGTTAATTGAGTGTATATATTCGTACTTCTTCTTGGTTATGGTTGTGGTTATACTTACTTAGCTCTTGTTTCATTAAATTGATAAGAAATTTGCCCACATACGACGGCATACGACACTTTGCTCGTATGCTCTTTATAACTTGTAAGTTTCTCTTTTAAGACCTCTTACTACTCTTTGACAATTTAGTATATTACATGAGAGATACTTTTTCATTACAATTATAATTGTACGAGTATTTTATTGTTTAAAGTTTATTTTAGCTATTTTTCTGTGATCAGCAGGTAGGCAATTTGTGGAAGTTCGTTCCTCCAGGCATGATAATCTTTGTTGGTTTAAAATTTTAGAATGCACTTTCATTAATCAGTACTTTCAACCCTCGACACGGGTCGTCAAAAATGAAATACTATACTGAATTGATAATCGATTTTTTTTTTTAATGAATGAGTTTGTTTATTACTAGTATCTACATACACGTAAAATTAGTATTTGAAGAAGGATTCGGTTAGGTAGAAATATTATAAATGCTCAAATGATCTTAGATAATTTAACGGAGGAAATGAACTGATAGGTGGATTTAAGAAGGATTATGAGAAGAGTTTAACAAAAGAAATGCCTATTAAGAAGGAATTGCTTTTACTTAATATTTATATCTTCTTCCGATTAAATTGAATGAATAATAGGTCAATAGACTTACCTACGATGAGTTTTCAAGAAATTCATTCATGTACCATTATAGCTTTTACTTATAACATGACTTCTTACTCTGGCAATAAGATATTGAAGAGATTTCAATTTAAGGAGTAGATTAGTTTACGGTCTATAGCACTTTCTATCTATGTACTATCATCTTCAGGTCCCGATGATAACTTACAAAATCGGTTGAATGCAAGTAGTCAGAAAGCAGTGTCCAACTTTTTTGATGCCTTGGGCCACATTGGAAGAAGACGTGGGACTCGCAGCGCAAGTATATTAACATGAACAAAAAAGCAAAAAAAGTTCTTTTCTCGCGAGCAAAGGAATAGAGATTTCTGTTGCCTTTGTGTTTATCACTTGGCTTAAGCCCGCAGACCCCGAGTTGGAGAGCCCTATCTATAGTAAGACTTTTAGCTCATCTCAAAGTTTTTGACACAAGTTTGCTAGATTCTAGTAAGTATCATATAGCTGGATATTCAAGAGGACTTACAACTAGATAGGTTAGAAGTGCGTTAGGACATAAATGCCAGTTCCTGTTTGAGTGGGAGCAGCCGTAGCCGCATCAGTCTGCTAAGGTGGGTTGAGTATGTTAGGTTGTGCTAGTTATTTTCAGTTCCTTGTGGTGTATGTTCAAACCACCACACAATCACTATAAGTGTCTGACCCATGTAATTTTCAAGGCCTTTGGATTACTAGGTACCACCCATAGAAACCCAGATTTGAATTCATATTCTTATTAGAAAAACTTTTTGAAAATGATAGTTGGACTTTATAAATGTCCTATATTCCCTTTCCATCCTCACATTAATGGATCGTATAGCTACCCATACAAAGCCCGTGCAGAGCTCGATCGCTTGATACTATCTGTTAAATAGAAGAGTCTTTGATTGAGATTTCGAATCACAATTCACTGGTTTTAGAATATTTTATTAAAACTTTGTATGAAAATTGTATTAAAAATAATAATATAATAATACATTAATAAAATTTCGTTTCTTGTTATGATAAACGTATTAAATTTAACATTTCTTTCTACTGTTAGTAATATTTAGCGGCGACAAACGCACACTTGTTTGTTGTTGCAGTATCCACCTTTATACTTCTTGAATATGCAATGGGCGGCACAAGCGCTGTGATTGACATTGAATTTGCTCAAAAGATCACAAGTAGCACGCTTTTGGCGGCTATGTTCCTCAACTGGAATGTTATCTGCAGACTCAACTGCAAAGACATCGGGGCTGTCGATCACTGCTGTGTCTTGAATCTCTTCAGTAACTGGTAGAGCTGCAGTGTTCTGGAAACTGGCAGTTGCGAATATGACCAGGACAACAAAGATAGCAAAAGTCTTCATTATGATGATTGATTTTAGTTGAGCTTCTGAATGCAATCGCTTAAATGATTTCTTGATATTGATTCATTCTTTCGAAAGCGTGCCTTTTTATATGAACACGATTAATAATGATAGCAGGTGATTTTTTTGTAAACTGATAAGAGAGGGAACACCCAGTTAAGATGTGGGGAAAATAAAACGTATTGCATTTTTCATTTGCAAGGGGATTTATTTCTTTCAGGAAATTTCAGAATGCATATGCACAAAGTGTGAATTTTTTATTTTTTTTTTCTTATTTTGGTCTGTTTTGTAAATACTCGTACATAGATGAAGAACAAAGAGTTCATATCTATAAATATATTTTTTATCGAACAACAGTAGTACATTGATACATATAAGTAAATAGTTTTAGATAATTTCTAAAAGAAAGACCTCCGTGATTGATATCAATCAGATTGGCTTGATTTTCACGCATACTAGACCGCATTCTTAGACCGTAAACTCTAATTTTCCATGTCGGCAGTAAATGAATGCTAAATTTGATTGGTCATTGGTTAATTGAGTTTGGCTTGCATTATTTAATTAATATCTTCCAGACTTTGGTCTGTCTATAGATACTCATCATTTATATTTATAAGATTATGTGAACACAATGCCCTACCTGTATATATTGGTTATTATAGGGCTTCCACCTTTGAAACTTTCCAAAAACAAGGGGTTGTTATTTCTGAAAACTATAAAAATGGCTTAAATATTGTTCTTTCTAGTTAGCCAGTTAAGTCTAAAATTAATCAACTGGATTGCTAAGTCTCCAGATAATAAAAGTTACATTAGTATTGTGTACAATATAAAGGCGCTTGACATTATTATTAAAATTTAGATACTCAAACTTTCACAAAAATTTGGAAAGAATATGCTAATGATGTATAGTTATTTGTTTATGTGGAAGTATGAGAAAGTATGAGATGTTGCGATGCCTTATAGAGCATTAAATTATCGGTTCAATCGAAGTTAATGTTGTTTTTCCTTTTATACCTTTTTTTTTGATGTTGGAAAGAAGAGTCGTTTTCACATTTGGCGTCATACTGTCTGGGTCTTACCCATATCTGTTGACAATTGAACTCGGCTTTTAAGAGCACTCAATGTTCTGCTGTCTCTTCATTGTACGAGAATGAGACTCAAACAAATATATAAAATGTATTGTACATATTTTATGTCTATAAAAATTATGATCAACAGGGACATGTTACATACATACATAAGTATCTGAATATGTATTTTGGGGAAGATAACTCATCCACATAATGCAATTGAAGGTTGGTCAGAACAGGAGAATGGTAAACGGACTGCTTCGTAATCAAACATACTTATATTTACATAGTATATGGAAGAGTAGAGGCAAATCTTTAATCTTAAGTTTCACTGATACGTTTTTTTTTTTATACACTACAAATATATAATATAGTCTTAATATCTTATCACTTTGATCTAAGGTTTGTACGAAAAGTAAATATTTTGTGTAGATTGTGTACATTATACATAATTCCCCAATTTTGTGACAGCTTAGGAGTATATTAGCTGGTCTCACTGGAACTCAACTATTCCTGTTGTTACACGCTTAAATAAATTTTGACTAAAACTGTTATTCCATTAAAATTGATATTTTTTAAGTTCTTGTTAGATTTTTATGGTTAGAATCAGAATCTTGTGTAAGTAGTATCGGTGTGGACTCACGGGTTCTTTTTACCACCCAGATTTTATTCAAAAATTTTTTTATGAAAATATAATTTAGTGTGATGATATCCGGTGATCTCTAAATTACCTCAAGGGTATTTAATTGTTAGCTAGACCGAAAATACGATTTTAATTTTGGTACCATACTTTTTATTGTTTTTGTGCCCGTTGCCGTCAGAGTGTCTGGCAAGATCTTTTCGACGTTCCACGTTGCTTGGGAAAATAATGTTGTGTATACCGACTCTATAAATCACAGTCGGGCTACTCCGCGAATATCAATGTATGCGTGCATTTGAACTCGGTTCTTTTTATGCTCGAAAATCTGTTTGTCTCTACATAATATATACACAAGTATCTGTATGTTTGTATCTGGGATAGTGTTTGTGTGCACTTGGCTCAAACCCATGCGATTCGATCCCATGAACACCGCAAAGATTTACCTTTGTATTGTTGGATTCCTTACGAGTATTTCTTTGTTTGATTTCAACTTGGTTGCAGATACATACTGTATTTGTGTGTGTATTTATGTTTTTTTTTTTTTTGTTTGTTTTGTTTACTGAACAAAGTCAAAATGTTCTCACATGGAGTGCGTTTGATTGTTTGTTTGTATCGGCATCTGTATCAGTATTTGTATCTGTATCTGAATGCAACCAACCACTTGAGATATACAAAGGAAGATAAACTTCCATATGTACACACATACTTATAGTCAAAGAAAAGAACAACACATGACGTCTATTCAGTCCAGTCCAGTCCACTTCACTCCACTCCACTCCAGTCCAGTTGATTTGTGTCTGTCCACAACAATTCACTTTACTCAACGACGATGAGGGAGCACAATTACTATTGTAAAACGATGTGGATTTGATTTTTGTTTTCTTTTTTCTTAAGAAAGTTTATATGTTTTATGTTATATTGGATTCGATTGTACAAGTATTGTATTGTAGTTGGTGTAGCCATTGTTGGTATTGTTGTTGTTACTGTTGTTGTTACTGTTGTTGTTGATCATAACACAATGCGTTCGGACGTGTTAGTCTTTCTTGAAGATAAGATATGCCAGCAGACCCAGACAGACCAGACATTGTGGCGACATGGCTTGGCTTGACGTTTGGTCGTTTTATAGTTTTGTCGAACGGTCGATTGGTCGCTTTGGCTAACAGCCATCAACAATGAATGCTCTTTACATTGGATTTTCTCTTTCCCTTTTGTACTCGAATACTTAAGCGATTCTCTTTAGCGATGAGCAAGCAATCTATATTGAAGTTTGTATATCTGCCTGCGTATCTAACAATAAGCAACGAAGTCAGTCAGTAGCATGTTGTTGCTGCTGCTCTCAATCGAACAGTTTAAGCCACAGTCAAGGCCCATTGCTCAATGTGGCCCCTGCTGATCGGATCTGATCAGCTCTGTTCACTTCACTTCTGTTCAGCTGAGCTCAGTTCCACTCAGTTCGGTTCGGTTCGATCGGATTCACTCTCACGCAACACTCGCTTCTCCTAGCATTGTTCATTGTTCAGTCGTAATTTAAAGTTGCGACGTTTAGCTCGTCTTAACGTGCGGATTTCAAACACTAAAAATATATCAATATCTATGTACTATAACGAACATATCTTTTAGTGATTTAATTTGCAGTTTTTATTTTGTGCAACATTTGCCATATCAACACAACAGTCATATTTTTACCATTAATAATCTTTTTGATGTGTTAAATATTTATTTGTTATTACTTTGACTTATCGATTTGAATGCGAAAGTACTTACACATTCTTTCTACTTATGTACGTGCCAAGCGTTTTAAAGTTTGTTCGATTTTTAACAATAAAAACAAAAAAAAATAAACTGTGTAATTGAACTATGATTTAAACAATAAAAAAAATTCTATACAATTTTCAAATAAAAGTGCAACTGGTAATCTGTAAAGAAATTAGAAGGGAAAACAATTAATAGATCAACTTTCTTTACGGCTAAAATTAATTATAATGATTTTGAGAGCGTTAACCATCCTCATTGTTTTTGTTCAACTTGGATCAACAACCCAAAACAGAGAACGACATGAGCTTTCGGTAAGTGAGATCCTAAGAGTGATATTTATCTATTATTTTATTTAGTATAAGTATAAATGAAGAAATACCTGAACCAAACTGTTTCATAAGAAAAGCTCAAATTTTGACAGTGCCTAGAGATGGAGATGGTTAAATGGGAGATAAAAGTTTGGGTATAAAATTTATAGGCAGTCGTCTACAATATATAGTATATATGAGCATCTTCATTTTTTGTACATATAGATAGATGCATAGCTTGGAGATAACAAACTGAAATTTTAAATGTATGCTGGAATCAACTAAGCAATTCTATATAATTTTTATGAAATACTCTTATTAATAGGAAAATCCTTAAAAGCTACGCAGATATTCCGATACAAAAAAAAAAAAAAGAGTTATGTTAAGTATAAATTACAATAGAATTATTTACATATTTAGTTTAGAATAATGAAAGGACGGGAGCTAGTCACTTCGCCACTGCGGCCTCGATTGGGTATGGATAATTAAGAACTTATTATACTTTTTAACAAGAAAGTTAATTTTAATAATAAGAAGGAATTTTCTGTTAATTTCTCATTATCATTTACAATGACAAATATACTACTTCCTTAAGCCTACACCCTTTGGCCTCTTCTCATAATAACCAAACCTTATCCACTAACAATTTTCTTAGTTACCAAATTTGATAATTGATGAAATCCAATCTTAATTTAAAAATCTCTATATAATAGGTTTTAAATCCTTCTAAATCAAAGTATCGTACATGATCAATAGATACAATTGTGTCTATAATTTGTGGTTCTGGTTTTCTTGCAAATCATTTTAGTGTGTGAGACAAGAGTTCTTAAATTTTGAGCAAAACGTTCACACGTTAAAGTGCCAAACAATTTTATTAAAAAAAAAAGAAAAAGAAATACAGTCAAAAGCAAAAAAAAAAAAAAGTAAAGAAAAGAATAAAATCAACGAGAACCTCTTTTAAAAAAAGGTGTAAATCCCAAGAAAACACTTGAATATTCCAGGTATTAAAAGTGGTCGTGCGCTCGGCTGCAAATTGTCTGGATGGGACATAATAGAAGCAAAAACAACGTCCTGTCCTAGCTGTCCAATTCTACTCAAAACGCCGAACCGACGGACCCTCCGACTGAACGACCAACCGGCACAAGATACAAATTCTTAATTGTGTATGAAAATCTAAGTTTGTGTGTGTGTGTGTATGGGAGAGCGAAAAGTTCAACACCTGAGTACTTTACATGCTCTGCTCCATCGTGTTTCGTTTCATTTCATTTACTTTTATTGTTTTTTTTTTTTTCGATTATGTGATTTTCGGTTGTATTTTTTTTTTTGTGTTGTAGTTTTCGTTACGATTTCTGTTAGTCTCATGTCCAGAGATATCCATACTCATACATACATACATACAAAACCTACACATTGATACACATGATGTGCAATAAAAAGATTTGAAGGCGCGCCGCCGAGCTGTCTGCTGTTACTGCCGCCTTGTCTGAAGATCGAAGCATATGTTCATAGGCATCTCGTGATGTTCGTCTTATGCGATTGTTACCTTTTGTTTCATCTGCCGACAATACCATCACCATTAACATCACCAACATCAACATCAACACAGATACTTGTTGTATTTAGATACTTACAAACTGACACAGTCAAGTCAGTGTGGGAAGAGTAGAGAGAATAAGGAGAACACACGAATGAACGAACACGTTTTGAAGGAGCTCTTCACTAAGTCAATTCGGAAAATGGCCATACCTATATCAGACCAAGAATAGAGTTTCTGTTGCTGGACTGGACAATCTACTGTTTAACATTTTATTTTTTTGTTATTTATGGCAAGAGAAGGGCTTTATTTTCACCGATGACAAAGTGTGTTGCATTTATTTTGTTAAAGGACCAGTAAGTAGTCTAGGATCTGAAATATGTAGTTAGATTAGCATCAGAAGTATCTGTCTGCATGTCTGGATGTCAATAAGTTTGTCATATTCGTAACAATCCTAAAGTGCAACTAATTGAAGAATTTAATTTATCTATTTGTAATGCAGAGATATGTGTCTATTTTAAGTCACTGAGAATTGAAAAACTATTAAAATGCAATTAATTGTATTTCAAGCACGAATCTCGTACTTTTCAACTTTTTTTATTTTCGTTTTTTGATGTGCTGCGAATGGTGATTGATTGATAGAAGATTAAATAAATAATTTTTTATTCACGAAAACGCCCTTTTCCGAGTTTGTTATGTATGATCAATGCATATTTCGCGTGCAAATACAGTCTAGATACACTTACATATCTAAGTGGAATGGATGAAATACTACTTATGTACGAGATATGTGAAATTGTGGCGCCGCCACCGCCCATTCTGGACTCTATAGTGATGCAAATTTATTGAAAATTCTTCGTTAATTTTTTGCACTGCATGCCAATGAAAGTGTTTGAGTGGGCGATGGCGGTGGCGGTGGCGGTGGTGTTAGTCAGTTTCATCAGATTTTTAATAACTTAATTAAATCTAATCAAATTAAGCTAACTTAGCCTACACAGTAATTTCTGACTCTAACACTGTACGTGTATGTATGCAGTATCATAATATACTGGGATTGTTTAAATTTTTCTCAAATTGAAGACTTCATTAACTCTCACTCTTTGACTTTCACGCATGTTTTCCTTAAAGAGATTTGCCGCAACAAACATGGTCTGCCCAACATGGTTAAATATTACAACTATTTAGTCTAGTACATACCTATCTATCTATCTATCTACTGTATGTAATACTTACTAGGCATATATTGTACATGGTGTAATTACTTGCATTCATAGATGTCTCTATTTTTCTGTTTACCTGTCAGCCAGTCAGTCAGTCAGTCAGTCAGTTTCGCATGTCCATTTGTCATTTTATTACAGACACATTACTACGAGTATGTTGCTTGACTCAGACAGAAGCTACTGTCTATTGCTTTCTGTGACTTATATGTCGACGTCTGGACGGTCTACGAGTAGATTATATTACATATTATTAGCTTTGTTAATGTCTCTGATTTCTGATTACTTACTATATACTACATATATCTCTATAACAATTTGAATGAAATACATAAAAGTATAACAAAAATCGGCTTACATATTTCTAAACACAATATGTATGTATATTGATTGATGTGTCTGCCAAATACAAATCAAGAAAAAATGTTGCACACAAAATATATAACATTATTATTATTTGCAAACAATATTTACTTATTTTTTATGACTAATGCAATTCAAAACTCACTTTGTCTACAAATATAAATATGGGTTATCTATATTTTTAACTGGATACATTTGTACGAGTATTGTCTCGCAGCTACCGCATTCGATTACATTTGATCGTTTCTTCTTATCTCTGTTGTTATAAAAGTGTTTCTATAGCGATGCAATGGAAAAACCTCTACCCCATAAAGATAGTACATTCATACATGTATCTGATTTTGACTTAAACTGAATATAATATATACGAGTATAAGCAATAAACACTTGCTTTTAGTAACAAAGTATAGTACCTAATCTAATTTTGTATAGTGGATGCGGGAATTGAGAAAAATTTAAGTCTTATAATATGTTTAAAAATGAAACGGAACAAGGCTTTAAAATGATTATTTAAGATTTAGTAGCAAAAAGATATAGTTTCCTTTAATCAGGCTTTTTTAGATTTAGGGGACTACCGTCAGTGTTCAAGGAAATTCGTATGGTATTTTCTTGCAAACCACTAATGCAAGTTTCATGTTGAAACCAATTAAAAAAATCTTAAAGATAATTGACAATCTTTTAGTAATATGTCAATTAAAAATGTGTGGCTAATTAGCAGCAGAAACTCACGCACCAAATTTGCAGAGGCACAAAAATGTCAAAAATTATTGTATATGAATTTCTGAAATGCGCAAGATACGAGTATTTGTTTGTGTATCTACAGAAACTTGTGTGTCAATTTTTTAATACGAATTTGCAAAATCAGCGAATTCTGATAGCTAAATTTAGATCTGTTACGAAGAATTACGTACTCTACACAACGATGACTCCCTTTTCCTATTGAAATACATTTCAATTGAATCATTAAATGAAATGTATTTATTTGTGCTAGTACGAGTGAGTCTGCTTGGATCGACAGCTTTGATTTTTGTTTGAGATACAATATAAACAAACACAAGATACAATACACAATATTGTATGATCCGTTGTCGATATACTCGAATGCTTATATATATATGGATGTATGTTTGTAGTATACATACATGTCGGCCAGTAATTCGTATTCAATGTTGCGTTTCTGCGTATCTTGAAGTTGATCCGCCGTTTACCCGCATTGCACTTGGAGCTGTTAGTGCGCACACGCTCATGCGCACATGACCATAAGAGTATAATAAATCATTTAACGCGTGTTAAGAAATTTATGGCCGCTCCTTATATGCTTTGCGAGAGTATCTCACACTTTTGGCACTTAGCGGCATTGCTGACTACTTTGCTATTTTGAGGTGTAATATATTTTTTATACAATACTATTCAATATTGAACATCGATTGCATGCGGACAACAAATTTAGAACTTAAGTAGGTTAGAGATATCAGGCACAAACGCACAAATAAATCGATGAAGTAATCATCGTCTCTGATCTTATTTCACTTTCCATTTAACATTAGATATCTGAGTGTGTCGTCAAAATAGGCGAATGTGATGAGAAGAAGGGTCGGCCAGTTTGTGGCACGGACGATCAAACGTATCCGACAAGATGCCACCTGTTGCGTGCCCAGTGCAGTGGCTATCAAGTCAGCCTGAAGTATCGTGGACCTTGCAAAGGTAATTTGTCTTCACTGCAACAAACAAATACCATATCTAATCTGGATGTTCGTTCTTCTCTTAGCATGCAAACAAGCTCGAGAGTATGCTTTGAGGCACAAGTCAAAGAATCCACCAAGTTTTGAACCCAATTGTAGAGCTGATGGTTCTTATGCAGCAGTACAGTGCTTGGCCAATACTGGCTGTTGGTGTAGTGATATTACTGGCAAACCCATTGAAAATACTTCTGTGCGAAATGGTAAACCAAAGTGTCGTGAGTTTAATAGAGGCAACCGACGGCGCTCACCACCACGTCAGCTGAATCGTCGCAGCTGTTCTCAGGAAGATCGTGCCAACTTCAATGACAACCTCTTCAAGGTTTTCCGTAGCGAATGCTTGCGTGCCGGACAACAGCAGCAACTTACATCCGATACAGTACTCGATTGGAAGTTTGCCCAGTTGGATGTGAATGGTAATCAAATGTTGGACAAAAACGAATTCCGCGAACTAAAGAAACTTGTCAAAAGGGTAAGCCTCAATGTCTGGCTGTCTGTGTAGTTGACGCTCCAAGTGTCATCTAATCAGCTGTACTGTCAGTCATAATAGAGTGGAGTGTATTGCCATTTTATTTTACTATAAATATACTACTTACTTTATATTCTTTGTGTAGGCCGTAAAGCCCAGACGTTGCGGACGTGCTTTTGGCAAATTTTGCGATGTTAATGCCGATGATCGACTAACGCATTTAGAATGGAATAGTTGTTTGTCCAAGGATGGTAGTAATCGTAAGTATCGCATCGCATACATATGCATTTTCTGCATATAGAGATTAATCAGTGTTTGCATGAAATCTAACATATGGAATTACATACTTATTATATCCAATATCATAACATAATCAATCATATTATACTAAAATCGTCCTGTTTTTATGTTGTTTGCTCATCCATTTAAAATGTATTCACAAACAGGAGGCGGAGGAGGGGGAGGAGGAGCAGCTCATGCGGCAGTTGATTACAATGCGGCAACGGCAGCAACGAATCAACATACCATCGAAATAAGCAACACCAACAACAACAACAACAACCTCCACCACCAAAATCGTCATCCAATGATCTCAAATCAACATCAAATTCATAATACAAATTCAATCAATAATCATCATAACACTATCAGTCACAATCCGACCAATAACAACAACAATAAGAACAGCCAGGACGAATACGAAAACAGTAGCAGCCTTGCAGCCGAGGACACCGAAGAAAGCATCCAACATAATGAATATGACGAGGACTACGATAACGAAGATGTTGATGTCGATGAAGACGACGACAGCGACGATGGTGGCATCACTCTAAGCATGCCAAACTCACGCTCATCAACGAAATATCCATCCATATATTGTACGTACTCTGATACGACACTAACCACTCAATGCATGCCAAACACTTCATGATTCTCTAATTAACAAATTGAAATCATTTGCAGTTCTTAATCCAAAACCGGAATCATCGACCAAAGAGACAGATGGTGAATCCGATTGTTGGACTGATCAGGCAGCAGCCCTTGAAGAACAAAATGTTAGTCATGTCATTACGTAAGAGGCCAACAGTTTTAGCATTTTTCTCTTCTTATTCCCCAGCTTGGTGGTACTAGACTTTATGTACCTGAATGTACACCCGATGGACGCTATCAACAAGTACAATGCTATCGATCTACGCCATATTGCTGGTGCGTAAACGAAGACACCGGCAAAAACATACCAGGCACATCTGTCAAACATAAACGTCCCCAATGCGATACCATAGCCCCACTGTCTCGCCCAATGAAGGGATGCTTAGAACCGCGCAAGACAATCTTCCTTAAGGAACTGAAAGAGTTTCTAAAGACACAAATATTGTCAAGCACCAATGCTGGGTTAGTTTCTTACTTAACAATTTTTAATTCTCAGTCTCTCTTGATTTCTAAATTGATTTATTATTTTTTCTAAAGTTTGAATACAACCAAATGGAGTTCCGAAGACGATCG
Source organism: Amiota minor (assembly GCA_037043295.1). Lineage (NCBI taxonomy): Eukaryota > Metazoa > Arthropoda > Insecta > Diptera > Drosophilidae > Amiota > Amiota minor. The sequence continues at coordinate 3,232,732 of JBAMAW010001787.1, forward strand.
CATAGCAACTTTGAGTTTTGTATTCTTGGACAAGAACAAAAATAAATCATGGGAACGCAAGGAATGGAAAGTTTTTCGCGAGTTGGTCACAAGTTCCAAGTGAGTCTTATTAGATCTCTTATTCAATTAGAATAAATTAATTATTTACATGGTTTTACATTTTATAGAAATCTAAGAAAATGTGGCAAGAAGATGCCACGTTACTGGATGTGAACAGTGACAAGAAGATCTCACTTGCGGAATGGCTTAATTGTCTACAGGCTCAACCCAATGAAGTTGAGACTACACAAAAACCAACACAGATAAGTAAGTTTTGATGATCCTCTTAATCAACACTTTACTCACACATTGTCGTTTCCTTTCTATCCAGATGAGACTGTGACCTCGAAAACTTCAAAACGTGTTGGATCAAATCCACTTGAACAATACCTTAAAGACTAGTATGAAAATTTGTCTAAGCATTTTGTGAAGTGTGTGTGTGTGTGTGTGCCATTTGTGTGCAACATTCGGAACCGAAACCAGATCAGTTTGCTGCCAAGTCCAGGGCTCAGCTCATTGGCGAGGCTTATTTAAAAGCGAACATTCCCGTTGCGATTAAGATTTTAATAATGTAATATGTAGTTTATAGTTTGGAGTCTCAATCTCCCTTAAGATCGAAAATTGTTAAATTGCTGTAAATATTTTAAACACATGATGAGGTTAAGTTAATTTTTATTTTAATAATTGATTTAATTTAGTTTATTTTTGTTAACAAAAAGTTATATTTAATGATAATGAACAATACATAAGCTTTTGGAATACAGAATCATCACATCATTTCAATTTGTCGGCAATTCCGGAAAATGGCATTTTCAGGAAGGCCTTAGCCACCAAAGTTAATAGCAAAATGCCAAGCGTTGTGATTTCCATTATTACAAAATGTGATATGGAAGAGCCAATCTCAAGCCAAGAGCCTTTATTTCGTACGAAAAAGAGAAAATTCATGCCCATGATATCACAAATTAGGAGCAAACAAATAAAGATTTTTCGCTCATTTAGTCGAGCAAACTCGGATAGACCAAATATTATGGAAACGATCAGTAAGGCTGGAATGATTAGCTTTAGAATGACTAATCCCATTATGGTGAATGGAGCAAATTCAGTCAGGAAGCAACGCATAACATTTGGATCAAATGAACTTATAGATGCAATATTTCCAGTACCAAACAAGGAGAACAATGCATATAACAATATGACAAACGACAGCCAAAAAACATTCTGTAAATTTTGTGTTTGCTGGTTACTTTTATCCATGAGTCTTGGTGTTGTTGTTTCATGATGATTGTCAACCGACATAATGAGTTCCAAAGCTAAAATTTGTATAAAAAGTGCTTCATATGAAGTGCAGAGAAAGGCATAAAGTGATGACAAGTTGAAGAAAATTAAATTTACGCGCTGCTTCAGTCCTGCTACTGGATTAGTTAAAATCGAGGTAAATGCGTAGCCAATAAAGCACCAGGAGACCATACGCAACAATGGTGTTACTTCAATTAAATTTGAATGCAAGTAAATACATAGTGCAGCATTCGCAAGACCACCAGTATTGCATAGATTGATGCGCCAATTGACATAGGTTTTTGTGACAGTGGGCCGCACTGCAGTAATTATAAAGCCCAAAGCCAGTAACAGGGAATTTTGATAGCCAACCGATGGCAGAAAGGGAAATATGGCCAGAACGACAATCATTAAAACCCAAAGATACGATTTTGCTTGTTGTCGCTTGAATACAACGCGGCTATTCATGGCAGCGTGCAGCAAGAATCCAGCGGAGATTAAGCGTCGATCAAAGAATGAAAATACTAAAAATTCTGTGCAAGCAATCAATATCGTCATTCTACCACCCATTGTTATTGATCTAAGGCTCTTCTTGATTTCACTCCAATTGCTACCATGTAAAGCAAGCATCCATATGGGTAAAGGCAGAATCAAATAGAATCCCACAACAAATGATACTTTTTGCAATTTTACAAATGTTAGCAGGCACGCGCCAATTGCACAGAATGCCAATGAATTGGATTTAATTGATTTAACGTTTTCCAATGTGGTCATTTGCTGCTTCTTATCATCTACCAATTGCACTAAATAGAGTATCCATCCCAGAAATGTTGCCGTAGTGCTTACCAAAAGCATATTACGATAATATCCATGATAGTAGTCAATACCCTCTAATGCCTTATGCATGGTATGCAAACTAACGCGAATGACTTCTTCATAATGTCCAGACTCTAGTTTCTGTTTAACATACGTCTTATGGGCATGAATACGTGGTAAACTCAGAGAAAATTGCTTTAAGTAGGGAGTAAAAAATCCACTATTATGCTCGAGAAGGAGTTGCTTGTACTGAGTCAGGATTTGTAAAGTATTGATATGCACGGCATAAGCTTCATACTTTGCACTTGTATTGATATAATTAACTGGTAAAACGCCAAAATTATTCATTGGGGGCGGTAGACCTATTAAGGCTGACATTAATGGAGTCAACTGTGCTTGCTCTAACTCATAAAGTGGCAATTTTGTATAGTTATCTGCATAAAAGGTTTCCTTTGCAATAGGTCGCCCCCTCTTGGCAACTCCAGCACCCCACAGAATGAAAGGAGTATCGGTCTCATGAGGATCTCCAGAACCATGAGAACCTGCAATAAAAATAAAAACTTGAATTAGAAACAGACGGAAGATGGAGTAAATATGTGCCATTACTTACCACTATCGGTCATCCCATGATCTGAGGTCATAAGATAAGAAGTGCGTTTATCAGGAAAAGTTCTTTCAAAGAGTTCATAAACTTCCGCTATTCCACGTTCAGTATAATTTAGATTCTCTAAAAACAGCTTCGTTCCTGGTTTGTGAACATGTCCAGCAGTGTCCAAGCCCAAAAGATGTAGGAAAAATACAACTTGATCTGCATTTTGGAGCTCATATTTTTTACGTTGTAGCAGGAGTGGCACACGCTCAAACACCCATTGATCCTGATGATAAGTTTTGTCCTTACCAGAAAAATCAAGATCATCGTAACTTTCAAAATGTAATGGGCGGTCACTATCTGCCAGTCGCGAGAATATGCCCAACACATCACTATTTCCCCAGGCATAGGTTTGAGCGCTTCTATTGAATAGATTATCGAAATCTATGGGATTTGACTTCCAGCCTCTTGTCACAGCCGAAGGATCTTCATAGAGACCAGCAATTAATGCTATATGACCTGGCCTAGACTCTGTTGGCACACGTGTTCGTGACAGACCCACCAATCCTTGTTCCTTGAAGATTTTGCTCAAATGAGGAACATTTTTGCAATTTTCTTGGAAAAATGATTCCGCACGCAAGCCGTCAGTCACTATTAATACTAATCTCTTGGCTGGTGGTGGCTCCAAACCATCAATGCTTTTTAATGTTGCCTGTGGATGTAGACCAGTAATCACTGGCGAGCGAAAGTAGATCACGAAAATCGATCCCAAAAGTAAAATATGCACTATAATTGAATATATAATCCACATATTCCAAACACTTCATTGAACACATATGAATACTATTAAAATAACATTTAAACCTGTGACAATGTTTTGCCGGTTTCTATGTGTAAACAGAAAACAGTTGATGATTGATGATTCCTAATTAGAAACTCCATACTACGCGTTGACGCGTGCGCGAGTATAATCGAACTCTATCTATTTGCAAAGCAGACTCCACAGCGGTCATTCACGTTTCGGCTGCAACGAGCTGTTTGATAGTTTAGAATATATAGTTACATTTTGTTTTCTCCCAATTTTCATCAAACTTATTATGTGATTATTCTTTATAGTAGTAAATTGCAACGGTTTAAAAATACCAAAGCTCAAACGCTTCGAGCCACTGCAAATGTTGGTACGTTTCATATCTTGTAGAATTATCGCATGCAGCCCTGTCAGAATTGCATTATTTCTTGAAAAATAGCGAGTACTCAATCATTTGTTAGGCAACAGTGGCTTTCTCCGAATTTTCGGAATAGTTAATATTATTCGTCGAAATGATGGCATATTTTCTGGGAGGTTTGCGTTTGTTTTCAACGCATTTGGTCAGAAACGCGGCTAACAAAAATGCTATTGGTGGTAGAAGGTTAGTCGAAAAGGTGGCCATAACTGGCGATGGAAAGACTATTGTTGCTTGGCATCCTGAGCAAGATTTTCCCTATGAATTAACGAAGCCTTTGCCAAAAGCTGTTGAAGCACAAAGTTCCGAGTTGATCAAGGAATCTGTTCTGCAAACATCAATGAAAGCCTTCAAGGATAAACATCCAGAGGTCGCGCGTCAAGAGCTAATGAAGTTGACTCACACCACCAAGCACCGTTGGTTCCCGCGTGCACGAGACAAGAGAGCTAAAAAGACACCAATGGACAGGCCATTCTTATAAGTAAAGTCTTGCATAAGTGGGCGCTTGTTTGTTTTTATATATTAACATAAAAAAAAAAAAAACAAAATACAGTGAAAATTTATTATTTACTAAACTAAATTTAATCCACACGTCTTTTTTTAACAAAAGCCCCAAGTAAGTCTGAGAGTGGAACGTCATGAGTTGTCGCATGCTTAACCACTTTTTGATTGCGGAGTTGCGGAAATGAAGGCATCAATTTGGGATCACAGGCTGCAAAATGGAAAGATTAATTTTATAAATTCCAGGAAACATAAGCAACAGCGTAGTTACGTAATGGATGCTCAAGAAAGTAGCTGTTCTTTAGACTATCCTCAGCTGTAGCTCGTTTTTCCGGATCATACATAAAGAGTTGGTTTAAAAAATGTAAACCTTTTTGACTTAGATTTGGAAACTTATTTTTCAAACTATTGAATGGTTGATGTTTCAGTGTAAAGCATTGAATCGCTGGCATGTTGGAGAGGCCAGGCCAAATTGCCTCAGTTGGTGTGCCCAGCAAATCTACGATTAAATTCAATTGTGCTATTTCGGAGTTGCCAGGAAGCAGTGGTTTGTTTTGTAACAATTCGCCCAGTATACAGCCAATGGCCCACATATCAACCGCGGTTGTTTGACTCTTTGAACCCAGTAAAAGTTCAGGTGAACGGTACCAAAGTGTGACCACTTGTGGCGTCATGGGTTGTGGGGGATTTCCAAAGAGACGCGCCAAGCCAAAGTCAGCTGGAATTTGTAAAAACTAATTAAAATTAGATATATACACTTGGAAAGCTAAGAATTTACCAATCTTCACGCAACCTTTATCTGTCATTAACAAATTGGAAACCTTCAGATCTCTATGAATTATATAATTGGAGTGCATATATTTGACGCCTTTAAGAACCTGCAACATTATGCATTTAATCTCCGATTCTGTGAATGGTTGCGATATATTATCGAGCAGTGAAGCTAAATCCTGCTCACAATATTCCATTACTAAAAAAATACTAAGAGACTAAAATTATTAGTATCTCCAACTAATCCAATTAAAACGGACTGTTTACCTTTCCAGACTTTTGCCAACGACTACGTCGAGTAAACTTACAATGTTGTCATGTTTACACATCTTTAACATCATAATCTCACGCAAGCCACTCACTGGCAGACCATCTCTTTCCTGATCCATGCGCATCTTTTTCAAAGCCACCACTTCATTGGTATGTGTGTCACGAGCGCGATCTATCCAAAATCGTGTACGTAATTTCGAAGTTGGATCGAATAAATTAAATTAGTATTATACTTACAAACAATACCATAAGTTCCTTCACCGACACGGTTCAGTTTTTCGAAATCTGTGACAGCTCGACAACGTCCATACTAAGTTAAACGTTAAAAATATATTGATTAATTTACCATAAAGATTTATTTGGAAACTAATATATTACCATATCTTGCTCATTAATTGGTGTCGGCTGACCAGTTTTAAATGAAATAAGATATCCTTTGCGTGTAATAGGAGCTTGCGGATCTCCAGCTGGTTTAGGGCCGTCATTTTCCGAATTGTCCATTTTGTGATCCAAATTCAAGAAGTTTGTTAGCAACAAATAAAACAAATGAACAAATGGTTAATAGTATTAAAACAACAATAACATCAGCCGGCAAACTATTTCGCTGCATCTGAACTGCCAACTTAGTTCAAATAACATTTTTGCATGTCATTGTTTAGGTTCTTTTAAAATACAACTTGTTGTCAACGTTCCATTTAAAAAGCCTTCTCCCAACGCCTTATTATTTTAAGGTAATAAGCAGCCCAAAAATTCTATGTAAAATGTAAACACTAGATGTCGGAAATTAAACTGGAGTTCCTCAAGGTAGAGTCTTGGGTCCATTATTATATACGGGCTACACCACCGATTTACCAATTGATAATGACAATAATGTCACATATCATATGCTCAGTTATCATTTTTCAAAAAGTTCTTCCTCGCCCAATTTTTGTTAACTAACTTGGATATAATGATCACAATCTGACGAAACGTGTTATTTAGGCCTGTTTTGTTTCACATGGCGTGCACACATGAAATTACTACAGGTGAAGAAGCTAAACTGGCTCCTACGGGTAGGCATGCCAGAGCAAGGCACTCCAAAGACTCACGCATTCACCGTGGCTTGTCCGAAATACTACGCTATACAAAGAGCTAAATATTCCAACGGTTTTAGAGACAACACAATACAATATAGCGACTGGCACGCAACAAACCACCAGTCGTACCCTAACCCATTCGCGTCTGCACTGTTCCGAAGCCCAGCTACAAGCTGAGGTTAGAAAGACTCCATTCTCATGACCTTGAACTAAAGAGAATTTTATAATTTATTAGCATTTAAAAAAAAGTAAAACTCGTGCAAAATTTTGGCTCTCTAGCTCAAAAACTGAGCTTGCATACATATGTATAGATGGTTAGACGGACAGCACATACAGCGGGTACATAAATGTTGTTTCTTTTTAAATCTTGTACGTTGGTACGGATAAGGAACAAGTACAATGAGTTGATAAAGCAGATTTTTAGTTGATGAAAGGGTAAAGGATGAAAATTGGTTTTTTATACTTATTAACCATGTCTAGTATTGAATGTTAACTTCGAGTCTGAATCTAGATCATTACCTAAATCTTACTATATGTTGTTTAATATGTCTAAAAAAAAATAAAAAAAAAAAAAAAAAAAAATAAACAAGTGCGAGTCAGACTCGTACCAGATTGGTGTTTGTACGGGAGGTACTCCCCCTAGTGGTCCGAGTTGACTGATTCTAACAAATGTACCGCGCCTATATTAGAAACTTATAGTGTTTAAATTTCAATTCAATATTCCATTAAACAAAAATGTTTTTCGAATAAGAACCTGAATTTTAATGGTGGCTTTGAATGGGAGATACCCTAGTGGTCCGATCAAATTGAAATTTCGACAACTACCCAAATTTAAAGATCGTGAGATTACTAGATCGTATAGCTGCCATACAAACCAAAATGTTCTTGTATGGGGCATCTTTAAGTTTTTAAAAATATTTTAGTTTTAGTATTTGTTGCTGATGCTGTGAAAACTTCAACTCTCTAGCTATTACGGTTCATGAGATATGACCCGAGGACGGACGGACGGACGGACAACGTAGTCTTTTCAATAGATTTCCCTTTGATAACCTTTGGGTCCGGAATCCTAAAAATTGACGGAACTTTAATAAAAGGATGTAAAATACATATAAAGGATTTATCTACGAGTTGATATGCTGTTTTATTGAAATAGAAATGGATAAACATGTAAAAAAAAAAGTATATGAATAATAAAATATTTAAAGTATCAACAAAAACAACATTTGTCTGTTATCATTAAACATTATATTGAATACAGTGATGCTTTTATTTACCATACAATTATCACCTTGAACTTGGACCGACGCAGGCAGACTTTATGCATGCAGACTCGTAAGTATATAAAGTCGGCAACGAAACTAAAAGACATCAAATAGTTTTGCTGCACTCACCAAAGTGGTTCACAAAAAGTTCATCACATACAATATTAAAGAAACCAAACTACATTTTTATAAAGAAAACCTAAATTGTGAAAATGCATAAAAATACATTTTTCTATGCCATTTTAATTCTCATCGTTTACTTTACACTTATCTATTGTGAGGAGAATACGGATAACATTGAAAAGGATCGGAATGATATGGAGCTGAGTAATGCGAAAGAACTTCAAGAAGTGGAGAGCAGAACAAGAAAACGTCATGGATTTCGTAAGTAGTCTGTCTACACTATAATTTTTCTGCACTGCATGCAGTTCATCCATGGGTTCTTGTTGTTGATCGGCGGCATATACCAATTATTCTATTGGTGTAATTATATCATTATTGATGATGATCTATCTATCAGTATTATTTTTACTCTACATACCAATTATCACTTTCGTACAGGGCTAGAGAAATTTGAAGTGATTCGAAAGTTTTCCTCTAGATAACGCAAATGTGTGATTTTGTCCAATCCAAACTGATTCAATTGAAAAGTCACGATGATGTTCGGTGCACCAACTAATTAGCACTTTTCACTTTCAATACAATTACAGAAGTTGTAGAACGGTTGGACACAACAACATAATTTGGATTAGATTGAGTGAAAGTGTTATGATAATTTGGAAAACAGTGATGCAATAAGTAATAATAATAATTTACTTTATTTATTTCTGATTACAGGTCGTTGGGGTTGGCATGCACTTGCCATTGCTTATTGGATCAAGGTTAAACTTGTTATAGTATCTTTCTTTTTGGGCAGTGCCATATTCTTGGGTTTACGTTACTTTTGGCCACATAAATGTACACCGGAAATTGTTTACGATCATCCGTAAGTCACTAATTATAACAATTTTATAAAATTTATTCTATTACATATATATATGTACATATATAGGCCATCTTTCCATCATGATCATACACCATATTCCTTTGACCATTCAGATCATTTTGCTGATCATTCTAGTTTTGATCCAAGTTCACTGGGACCCTATTCTGGCTATAGCAGCTATTCGTCTTCTTCGGGTGATATCATATCAAGTGACCCTAGTCCAACCGGTCCTGCAGAGATTCATCGTATTGGACGTCGTAGTGTGGACATTAAAGGAAAACACACAAACAAAACCATGAAGCGTCAAATGCAAACTGAAGAACAGTAAGATATTAAAGAGACCTTTGCACTCAGTCAATGTATATTCTGTATAATTGATGTTGATACATTTCCTTTTTAGAATCGCTGATTTTATGTTCATGTTCTTAGGCCTGGATTCAATGGCCTGCCGCCGTCGCTTTATTTGTGAAATGGAGTTTCGTTCAAAGTCTCATCCATTAACTAGCATGGCCTTTCGTATTGTGGGTCGTGGTTTCTTTGAGAAATACACAAATGCACGTAATCCCCAGGGACGAGCTACCAACTTCTTTGAGTGTGCTGCTGTTAATCCTGAATGTGTATTTATTGAGCAAAATATTGAAGAAGAAGAAGGTGATGAAGTAACTGCACAGGCTACTTCTTCTGATCAACAACATTCCAATGGTGTTACAGAAGGAGATGTGAATGAAATTATTCCCAACTTGGATTTGGAGGCAGAAGAAAATGCAATTGAATCTTTAAATCAACAAAATATTAAAGCTGAAAAACAACGGAATAATAGATTAAAACGACGACGTGGTGACAGACAACTGGACACAATTGCCGAGCACATAATGACACAAATCCAGTGAAGAAATCATCATCATCATCATCAATACAGGCGAACTGGTTTCGTATAATTAACTTATTTTTAGATTAACTATTTATTATTTATTTTTGTATATATGTAATAATTTAAATTAAAAAACAAAACAAAATCTTTATTTTACTAAGTTATACATTGAATGACTAAAAAGCAATAAACTTGCCCCGATTTCAGAAAATATTTGATTTCTTTGAAGAGTATGCAGAAGTGCATAAAACTGTTTTCAATAGTTGACTATTTTCTATTATCATTAATCATAAGGGACAAAAGTTTATTACATGAAAGTCTTTTAAATATATTATCGGAATATACATATTAGGAATCCATTAATCAATCGTCCGATTCTGCTTGAATGATACTGAAGAATTTAATAACCATTTATACAAAATAAAACTTATCCTTTTAAACGAGGTCTCACAAAAAACAATTTCATATTTAACTAAATATTAGCATTAATTACTTTTCTTTACTATATTTTCTTTACTTTTTTCTTCTTTATGGCATTTATTTGTTCAGCAATTTGTTCGATTTCACGTTGATTGATCGGTTCATTTTTCCGAACATTCGTTTTGGCATTGTTCCTTTGCCTCTGCGCAATGTCAGCAGCGACAACATTCACCTTGGACCAAACAAAATTCAAGAAATCCATGGCCAAATCTTGCCTGAAGAAAGCAATTGCAACTAAGGCAACTAACACTAGAGCAGATAAGGAATTTTGACTGATATCCGCTTCAGCTGTCCGTACTTCTGGCTTAAAGTCCAATTCAAGGTAAACTGAACCGGTGTCGGCTACAAATGTCTCCACCGGAAGTTTGTAAGTGTAGGTTCTATCAGACAGAGATGTTTGAAGTTCCACGACATATGTTTTGCCATCAAGTGGTATGCGTGGGAAGAATATTGTAATACCAGGATTAAAACTCGATTTAGGATTCAAGGGTGATGGTACACGTTGTGAGTATATGGGAGAATCGGAAGCGCCACGTCGGTACATGACAATACGGAGAGTTTTGTAATGTTCATTAAGTGAAGCAGTTATGCGCGCAGTAACGTCCACAATTTTGTTGGGACTCACCGCTATAAAATTAACATCATTTACATCCTCTTCAGTGACAAGCACAGTACGAGATGAAGGCAAGGTACGTTCGACATTGGAGTCGGGTTTCTTCAAACGAATAGTGTACGTGCAACCAGGCTGTAAGCCGCGTAGGCGATATTGACCATTTACTTCACTTGTGGATTCTTCCTGTTGATGCATGCATTTCTCATCGGCAACTGCTTCGATGTTTACATGTGGGAATGGTTCACCATTGAGAGAAGATACTTTGCCAAAAACGGAGTAGGCAAAACGTTTACCACTGGAATTGAAAAAATTATATTTTATTTTATCTTATCAAATGGGAAACATCAACTTACATTAATTTAACATTTTCAGTTTTGCCATCTTTAATGTCGATAATTTTCGAATTTGGTTCAAATTTATATTCCTTCATCATTGGCCGCAAGAAATATTTTGATGGTGAAAGCGAATGGAATTTAATGACACCATCATCGCTTGTTATTATGTTTTTACGATAACTTTCTGCTCCACTCAATGAAAGGAGAACGCCACTCAAAGGCTTGTTTGACTCATCCGTGACTTCTACGGCAATCTCACATAATTTGTGCGCACTGAATGAGTTCGACTGACGATTGTAATCCGAGAATACATAAGATTCCTTTTCAGCTTTCAAATCATATGATAGACTTTCATCGATTGGTCCAAATAGAAATTCACCGGTTATCGAGGTAAGTGTAGTCTCTGCAGGAAGTTCATGATTGTTGGGGAATGTCAATGTTATTTTTGCATCTTTAATTGCAGGTTCCACTTTGCCACGAAGTATCAGACCACGGGTTGCAATAAAGTTAAAAGCCACGTCCACACAATCTTTGGCACCAAAAATTTCTTTTGTTTGTGGCGTAAATAAAAGGATATTGCTTTGTGGTGTTATACGTAACACTTCATCTGGTTTAAGATAGACATCATGGCGGTAAGCATGTTTGCCATCGACTTTGTGTGACTCGGCAGTGGGCCTAACTACTTGTGTTCCATGGAATTCTGACTCAATAATAAGCTTGAGTGAATCAACATTTGATTCGGTTGAAAGAACACGAATGCCAACTTTATGAGCTACAGCTTTGATAATAAGAGCTTGATGTTGATCGGGATCAGGAGTAACAAATGTCTTTGGCAGTGATTCATCGTAGATGTGACATCCTTCAAGTTTAAAGTTATAAGCACCATATTTATTGACGCAGAATGTATTATGACCGGCTAGCAGTTTCAATGATTCTGTTGGTGATTGATGACCCTCGACTCCAATGTGAGAGTATTTCATCTAAAAACATAACAATTAACTAAAGTAAGTGAGAATTGCTGTGTACTTACAATTGCTCGGTGACTCGAAATAATAGATACTTCATACCCTCTGTGTAAGAATGGAGGGACTTCGACTTCAGCTGATGCCACATTCAACAAAACCCGTGTAGATTCATAACAAAGATTTCCTTGGGGAATTGTGATTTCGTATGGACCAGGAAGCACATCTTTGAAAGAATACTTGCCACCTAAAATGAGCAAAGTTTTAAGTATGTTTCATAAGAATGAAAGAGAAAAGAATCTCTTACGATGTGCTTGGGTATGCACTTTATTATTAGTTGGTCGTCCATTCGAGTCCAATGCCAGTAAAGTTACTTCAGCACTAGTACAACTATGTGTAGCGTCAGGTAGGCATTGGAGTTCGCCGCGAATGGTGGCACGTAGCTGTGAGAATATTATTCCACTAATTGGACTAGCTTTAACCTCAATTTGCTGCTGTACTGGGAAGAATTGAACACCGCTATTCTTATCTGCTTCCGTAGTGAGAACTTCAATGCTATATTTGCCATTTGGCAAATCTACACACCAAATACCGGACTCTGCTTTAGTCGCAGCTGTGGTATGGAAAGATGAACCTATTTGCGAAATTCCCACAACATAGGATTTCTTTGAAACAACCTTGCCGCATACCTCATATGCTGTGGGGACTATTGTTGGTAATTCGGGTGCGGAAACATGCAATCTAATTTGTACTTCATCGAACTTAAGCTGAGGTGCCTCAATTTGTATGGCATAGTTGCCATCTTTAATGTTTTCCAATGTATAGCTTCCATCTGTTGCAGTTTTTGTTATTTGTTTGCCATTCAATATAACAGAAGCAGATTTCAAAGGAGATCCATTGACGGAATTCAAAACCTTTCCGGAAACAGTAAACCCGGTTACCTATAAGAAGGAATATATTCAGCTGAATCTTTTTATGAGTAATATTGTTTTTCACTGACCTTGAATTCTTCTTTCAATTGTAGGGTGTCCTTACCCACTTCAAATTCAAAACTTTCTGGATTTATGTGCAATTTCAACTTAACATTCTCATTTACTGGTTGAATGAGATATTTGCCGGGTGGGACACCTTTGAAAATATATTCGCCGGTTCTTTCAACTTCAATGTAGCATGCAGGTTCAGTTTCGTAATCAGTTTTTAATGCTTTCACATTTCTTGACGGTCGTTTATTACAAGACGAAGGAAGTTCCAAAGTTTGCTAAAAAAAATATGCAAAATTAAAGTGATAAAGTGACAACTTAGCAATTCTATTTAACTTACGCCCTTCTTTTTAAACAAAGCCACACCAATACCAGAAGTTAACTGACCAGCAGTATTGAACCGTCCGCTGACATCAAAGCCAGACACAACAAAGGAATTCGTGGGCAAAACTGTGTTGCCACTGACAACAACCACGGTGTGCTCAGATTTCGACAAATGCCATTTCGGGTGTGTGGCACGAACAACATATTTGCCCGGTATTATTGGTGAAAATGAGAACACACCATTTATATCTGTAGTGGCGTGGCGAATATCATCACCATTTGCCGATTTAAGTTCAATGTCAACGCCTCGTGCTCCACTGTCCGTAAACCCAGCGAGTGCAACTTTTCCTGTTATACCGAAGCCCTTGAAAACAAAATTCACATCTTTGCCTTGGCTGCACAAGTCGTTTTTCCCATCGAAATTGAGCTCAACACGTTCCGGCTCGAAACTCCAACCGGGCGGTGGCGAAATACTCAATACATAGCTGCCTTTGTCATAAATTGGTAAAAAGTAATATCCATTTGATGGCGAACAATCGACTTTGTCTTTCAAAGCGCCCTGCTTAGTTAACCTGAAAAAAAAAATAAGAGTTTTATTGCTACACACACACACACACAACAGAAGATCAAAAGTAGGTTATGAGCCCCACATCACTTAATCAAATTAGAAATGCGCTTTTCGATAAAGTGATTTTACTTACAATTTTATTTCGACTTTTGAAAAATCGATCGCCGCATGACTTTTTATGAATCCCCCACAACCAATGACTTCATTCGCAATTGCATTTTGCAATAAACAAAATAGTTTTATTAATAAGACTAATAAAAAACCGGTGACTTTCATTTCGTGTGCTTGAAAAAGAATACAGGCTGACCATCTATTCAAAAAATTAATTTCATTTTCTCCATAGGCCCCATAAACGTTGAATCATGTATGATTCAAGAATCGGTTGTGTTTATTCGGTGTAAAACATCGGTGCTATCCTGCTTCGATGTTTTTCGAAAGTTTTTAACATAAAAAACTTTTACGTTTTTAGCTCTACAAATAGAAATGAAAAATCAATCAATCAATATGCATCACCAAATGTCATTCCATTTATTTATGTGTAAATCTGCATAAAAAATCGTTTTCTGTTCCTTTGCTGATTGACTTTTTGAGAAGTCTTAGAAAATAAACGCTCGGATGGAATCGATAATGTCGACATTAATCAAGTATTTGAAGGAATTTTTATAAAGCTTAGGAAACTGAACTTTGTGATCACAGCAGTCTAAGGGCTTGGGTTTTTAAAACTAAGCAATGGTTTAACGGAATTACCTTGGTGCTGATGCAGTACAAATCATTGGACACTTGTTTGATTGACTTGTAATACAAAAGATAGAATTAACAGTTCTGTTGCATTGAGCATTGTGCATAATAGTATGTGCTGTTCCATCTTGTCGCAACTTCTTGAATCAATTTTCTTTCCTTCTCTTTTTTCTTTTCATTTAATTGTAGGGTCAGTAAAAAAACAACTGAAGATGATTTGATGTTTAATAAATATCCCTACCTCTTGTTGCTGAATCGATCTGCCAACCTGTGAGAAAACTTGTACTTTTTGTTTGGTAACTTTTTGAATTCTTTTTGATACCAGTTTTTACATGGCAATATACATAAACTGCGTTTGTTGCGCTTGTTGAAAAATAAAAGTCAGCTGTTGTGTTGTATTGCTCATCATGGCAACACTAATGTCAATTGCACTAATGTCTGGCAACACCATAATTTGCAATTTTTTAGCCAATGCTATTTGTTTTGTTTACAGTGTAACTCAAAATCAATTTGGCCGAAAAATTCAGGGGATCGATTCCCATTGTTAAGCTGTTTATGATTTTTTTTTTTTTTTGATAAATAAAAACGAAAATGTATCGAAATGAAATAATATACTTTTAAAGTTCATTTAATTAAATTTAAATTAAATTAATAACATTGGGTTAGGATTATACAATACAATTTTGATGCCATTAGTCAAATTTTGATTTAGGTGTAATTGAATTTGGATTGAATTTTCTTGTGTTATTCATGGATTATACGTTGCGGATTTCGATTCACTTTAGAAAACAAATAGCAAAAAGTACTATATGTCTCATTAGATCCTCTAAACTGCAAATCGGATAATCTTTGATTAAGAAAAATAAGAGCAAAATAATGTATAGAAATTTTAAATACTTACATTTTAGCAGACCATTTCTGTTTGATTTGAAGTGCATTTAATTTAAATTGAAGTTCTTCCAAAATTTGATGATTCTTCATTTTATTGAGGGGTTTTGTTTTTTAGTTATTAGTTGAACAACACCCAAAATTTTTGTGTCTATATATTTGTTACATTTTATTTGATAATTTTCCTATTTCACACAATCTACGCCATTTTGCAAGAAGCCAATTACCTTTGCTAATCAACAACTCCCCTGTTGCATCGAAGGCAGCAATACATTGCGGGTCTGCGGCGTTTGATAAAAACGATACACACTAATATGTGATAATACTCAGATGAATTTTGAGATGAAAATAGGCACGTCAAAAGGAAACGTCAACCATACTAAGCAGGAATATCAAAGATAACTAAACGTATGACAGAAGTTATTTAAAATTTAAAAAACAATGAAATCATTGGAATCAATAAAAACCAACATAGCAGGCGACTTCCTGCTACAAAAATCTCACCAGTACTTTGTAGAAATGATAAAGACAAAGGATTAAAAATGGATAAACATGATAATTAACGATCTTAAGTAGCCTAAAGAATGAATTAATTTTTTGCCTGATGTACATCAAGTTTAATTGCAGGGAAGGGCAGGGAATTCGAAACAAGTTACTTTTGTTGTTGATAAAGTTTGTATAATAGAAAGTTACATTGTATGTATTCATGTTTAAAAGATCTCCAAAGTCTTCTTGAATGTAATGCAAACATCACAGCAATTTATTATATTATATACCATTATTACATGTGTCAGGGAAGAAATATTATTTCTTTAAGGAGACGAAGAAGTGATTGGAAAGACTGAGTAGCCATAACAACGAATTAGATACAAATACATCCTAGACTTGCCAAATAGATTTTAAGTTTTTATTTGTAAAATATGTGATATTTAATACTTAAATATATGAGCTTATTGGATCTCAACAATTTGTTTGTATTGTATTCAGAATCTTAGTATCTAATACCAAGCGACCGAACTTTGATTGAGGGTGTTATGGGAGCTGTACGATGCAGTAATCGATGAATATGGGTCAGACATAGTGTACAAAATTCAGTTTGATAAAAGGAAAAACAAAACAAAAAGTTTTTCTATTCAGAATAAAAATTAATGTTGTTATGAAATATACGAACAGAACATTTAAAAAAAAAGTCATATGAATTTCAAACTTTTAAAATTGAGTGTAGACATAATACATTCAAAAAGCATGCAAAATGCATTGCAGAAATGAAGAACTTTATATTCGTTACATTCAATTGTGTAGTCTTAATTATCAATCATCAAACGTTCATAAATTCATTAAGTCCCAAAGTGCAAACAGAGAGTATCTTGTGCCATCATTTGCCATGTGAGTTCTAAATGGTTTTTGTTGCTAATTAATTATTTGATGGAATGATAAATCTAGATGAGAAGATAAGGAAAAGCGCATACCGAGTAATTAAGAACAAATTGCGAATATGAATTTGTGGCATTGACTTTGAAAACTGAGTTTTGTGTTTTGTTTGTATTGTTTGTATTGTTGAACAAGTTTGCGTCACATTGCTTGAACAAAGAGTTTTATTGTTTGAATGCAGAATTGAAATTTATGAGAGAAGGAATGGTTTGTTATCAAATGGAATTGCATTTTATCTAATGCTCATAATAAAACAGAAACCCATACCGGATGTTATATAAAACAACGCAATTTAAGGTCTAAAACGTATAGATTTCCTTTTCTATTGTTAGAGTTCTTATTTGAATTCAACTTGTGGTGTTTTTGTAATGTTGAATGCTACCTGCAATTGTAATTATCACGTAATTGAGACCCGTATCCAAATACATAAGTCCAATGCCTTTTTTTTTACTTTATTGTTGAAGACTAATTAGGTATGCAGTGAAAATGCATTAGGTGCACAAGGAGCATTCGAAGATAAGCCTTCGCTGGTGTTGTATAAAATGGCGTCTAATGGATCATCATGATCTATCGATTTGCATGATTTTATTCGTGGCCATTAATAAAACAAAAACTTAGACAAGTTGTCACCGTTAGGCGATAAGTCTAGGTCGAAAATTAAAAAATAAAATAATATTTAGAATCAAAGTCAAAATAAATACATTAAATATATTTTTTTGTATTTTGTTATTTTCGAAGTGTGGGATCACATAAGTCGAGAGTTCATTAGCTTTTTATTGTCTCTTATCGCAGAAGATTGGACAGTGTTTAGATTCAATTCAAAAATCAATTATGGTAGACAACATTTTATGACTATACTTATCTATTGCATTAAAAAACATTCTATGGTTCTTTGATTAAATTCTTATTATATTATTTCTTTATTTGTTTGTTGTTGTAATGTTATCTCAAATGTCAAAAGTTGGCTGGGGGCATAACAAAAAATTTGGGAATTTATATTCAAATTTCTTAAATTGGATCATCCGCAATTAGTTGCTATGTTTTGTATTTTACACTTAAAAAACTTTACATAAAAATTAAATCATAAATAAGTTTTTAACTAAAGACAAACATGATTTGTTAAAATAAAATAGAAATTCTATACTTTTCTTCTAAGATTGACAACATTTATGAAATGCATTCTTAACCGACATGACAAAACGAATATCACTACTTATGTCTGTTTGTCTCAATATGTTTACTTCGGCTTTGGAAGTGTCGTGTATTTGTCATATTGTACACACAATTCTTCAGTTCAGCATAAACTAACCAAAATCAGTAAACTTATCCATAAGAAATAGCATGTCATCATGTAAAAATATTTCGTGTCATTGGCCACCATAGAGGACTAAAACTGCCATAGTGCTTTTATTCTTTAATCCCTAAAATCAACAATAATTTACCATATATTCCTTTGTGAATAGCCATAATTGCATCGCGACTTCCAGACGACAATTGCACTTGACCATGAGATGAATGATTTTAGTGTATTTAAGTACTCTATTAGGTTTATTATTTCATATCTGCGATGGAAGCAATTTCAGAAAATTGGAGAATTGGAGGGCATTCACAAACAATGTCTAGTTACCTGTTCACGATATCGACTGTACCTACTCAGTGTCTGAGAGGTCAATTTCCTTAAAACGATACCAAAGAAATTCTGTTAGTATCCATTCCTTTACCGTAAATGAAGATAACTATCAGAAAACTCCTTTTGCGATTTAATGAAATATTTTGGTTGGCTTTAACCTTCAGTTTTATGTCAGTATTTATCTTACTCTACAGAATATGAATATATGGCGTGACACCTCAAACCATACAACAATACATTAATCAAGATAAAATATACTTTTGCTGTCCCGATATTATTGAATTTCATCAGATTTGCTTTGAGCATACCTCAGTAAAACTCCAACTCCAATCATGCAATGTCATCGTAACTGTATCTCCCATATTTCAACTTTAGAGTTCTAAATAAATAGTACTTCCATATCAATCACGGTGATTGAAACTGCTCACTTATCCTTCCCATCATTAGATATAAATTGTTTTTCAAATTAAAAAATCTTAAATTTAACACTTAAGTATTATATATGCAGATGTAGACTACTTAGTATGTGAATATCTTAATAATTGTCTGTAAATAGTAATGTAAAGTAAACTTTTCGTAAGTCATTGTTATCCTGTAAATAGGCTATTTTAAGACCTTACGTACAAATGCTTTTTTTTATATATCTATAAGGTTATAGTTGATTTGTAGTCAGTCTGATGTACCATTTTCTCATGAATACACTTACTACTTCAGATCAATGCTTCCAAAATTTATTCTGTGAAAAATGTTCAGTTCGACAAATTTAACCCATCCAAGCAAGATATAGGGAAAACCATAGATCGTGTTCATAATCCGCACAAAGACGTCGTATAGTGTACACAGAAGTAGTGGAGAGTAGTTTTGAAGAGGACACTAATTTGCATTAGAAAATGGATAATTATAATATCTGTCTTATTTTCATTTGGGTTTAATTTTACGTGTTTCATTTCATGTTTAATTTGTCCTTAAAAACACGCTATATATATGTTAAATGTAATTCAAAAATGGACTCTATCAATTTATATAAGTACTTGTAAATATTGTATAAACATTTTCCATAAATTTGGTTGGAAGTAGTATGTATATGGTACCTATATGCATTACTTACTTACTGTATACAAGTATAAATAACTTGAAACTATCACACATATGTATTATATATTTCATATAACTCTGATAAAAATACACAAAACATATGCCATTCAAAAAGGATTTTAAGATTATCATAGGTATTTTTCAGGTTTTCATAGTAAACCTAAATTTTTCATAGTAAATCAAGGATACTGAGAATGTAATATGATTATTTTTTTTAAATAAATTTCTTTTTATTTACATTGTAGAAGCTTTTAATATACCACAAACGATTCTTAATATTATCTGCATCCCCTGAAAACGATCTCATGACTTTCTAAGCCAAGCAACCCCTGCAGAAAGTGCACCAAATTCATTTGACGATGATGTCTCGTACAATAGTGTGGTATATAGTTGTATGTCTCTGGCAAATAATGATCTGGGAAAACAAAAGGTGTTAACAATGTGTTCGAAATGAATTGTAGTCGCGTTGAAATGCTGAAACAACCCGCAGCGCAACAAAAACATTTCCAGGGAGTAAACAGAAATCGCAAATACAAAAGCAAAAATGAGAAGCGAGAACGCGGTATACAATAATACGAACAATCTCGCTTAAAGGATCAGTGCCAGTACCATGTGGCGCCAGAACACGAACTCATTAAGAGTTAGTCAGATACACTAATACGCAAAAATAAATATTCACATACACACTTCCACAAACACACAGAGATGATTTACATGCGTAGACACTCAGATACACTCAGTACAGGGTATAGACGCTATAAATCGAACACACAAAAGATTCTGCGGCGAGCGAGATACTTTTGTATCTTAGTTTGTATACGACGGACGACGACGATATTCGCGAGTCGTGTAAAAGAGAATTCTCCGCCCGTCAAAGCAGATTAAAGAAATGATGCTCAAAGATGTTTTCGCTGGCGGCGACGACGACGTCGTCGTTGAATCTTTTGCTTTTAATTTGCTTACTTGTCTCGACTTGTTTGTGCCGCTTGTCTGTTTATGTATTTGTCAGTTTGTGAGTTTGAGTTTGCCTTTGCCAGAATTCACTGCTCGCAGATGCCGCTGACTTGCACGCCTGTGTTAGTTGATCGCGAGACACAGAAGAAAGCGGACGGTTTAAAATTTTTTTTCGTAGCATATATTTTAGTAGTGATTGTGATTGCAAAACTAAGTGCGGGTGGAAATCGAAAAAAAAAAAAAAAAAATATAGTACAAGACAAAAATATACATTAACAAATGAGTGAAAATTCTATAATTTTTTGAGAAAATTAAACAAAACTCAATATTAAATCTACAAAGAAAATGTTACTTATGTTAAAGAACTTGAAAGGAGAGAATCGAATCGAAGCGTGAAATAAACAAAATAGTATTCTAATAATAAAGAAAAGCCCCTTGGAACTTTGGCTGATAAGAAGTATTGTCAAGATCAAACTTGTTTTGCTGTGCTGCAGGAGTAAATTCTTTTGTAAATTGCAATTGATCAATTAAATTGCAGCAACCTCAGCAACAACAACACCAACAACAAACACAGTACGAACAGCATCTAAAGCCGACAAGTTATTTATGCCGCGAGTGTTTACAAGTTGTATATCTTGTTGTCAGTAGCTACAACAGCAGAATTTTTGAAACTTGTATCTTTAGACTCAAATCGTCTCATCTCATCTCGTCTCGTCTCGTCTTGGTAGTTGTGTGTTCGTTCGTAAGGTTAATTATTTATTTATTCATTCATTCATACATTCAGTCGTTCGGTTCTTGTGTTCAAAGTCAGTGTCTTTTTGAGTTGTCTGGTAAATCAACCATTGTGAACTAGTATTGTGGGTGACCGACCCCACTAGTACTTACTGCATACTAACTCAACTCGGCGAGTATCCGTTTCCTTTAAAACGTTTCGTTTAGTTGACTGTTAGTCAAATCACGAAGAATCTGTTGTTGCTTTAGTTGGCGTGTTGAATTTGGATGCCATTGAGCGTGTCAATTATGACAGCGGAGACACTTAAACCGTTTATAACACCCACAAGTGCCGTCGACAACTTTCCGGCAACTCAGTCATGCGGCACCACGTCACGCTCGCAACACAAGCGTAATCTTGTCATGATTGCTTTGACCATTGCGACGTTAAGCGTGGCTGGAATATTGCTTGGATTTACGGTGAGTACATTTCGATTTCGCTTAACAATGATCATAAAACATAAAAAAATGTATCTAAGTAAATATATATACTAATATAATATACCACAATAGATAATTTTGGTAAATTATCAAATGTGTGTGGGAAAAAACTGATTGAACTTTACGCACAACACATGTTTTCGTTTTTGTCTAAATATCTTCTTGGTTTTTATTGTGCACAAAAAAAAAAAAAACAAAAAAACAAATATAATATTTTCAAATTAAAAATATGTTTATACCGACTGGTGCTGGTGTTGGTGCTGATGACATTTTTGACCCGACAAAAGCCAAAGTCTCAGTCTTACCTAGTCAGTAGCCGATATGGGACCATAAAAAACAAATTTATGTGTATTTAAATTCATTTTGAAAATTATGATTATTTTTTTTTGGAAAATTTAAATTTCTGTTTTTAAATTTGTTTATCAAACTACAATACAATATATTAACTGTGTAGGTGTGTACATTGTATAGGTATACTTATTATGTATGTTGATAGAGGAGGAGAGATGAGAAAACTAGTTTCGACTGCTGCTGGGTGACAAAGTATGAAAGAAAATCTTAAATACAAATTTTTTAAAATTAAGAGCAGCTTTATTATTGTATTTTTTGTATTCATATAGTTGAGTACTAAGTATAATTTTTTTTTTTTTTTTCCTGAATCGTTATAAATATTTTAAAATATTTCAATGATTAATAAAATTTTACATTCGGGAGAAAGCGATAACTCAAGCCATCACTTTCAAGCATTTTAATTAACCTACCTACCCCTATTTACCCTTCTTAATGCCACAGAAATGCAATGTACCTGCTCTCAGGATGTAATGCAACACAGCGCCTTCAAGACCAAACCGAAGTTAACATGGCAGAGCGCCTGGCTAATCCAAATCTTAGCAACATAAACTCGATCTATATACAATATATTATTTTTAGATCTATTGTACAATACTAAAATGGAAAATCTTTTATAACTAGCATTAATTAATCTCATACTTCAATTTTATCACCACTTACTCATCTATGATCTGGAAGTCATTGCAGGTAGTGCTCCTAATACTACGAATTTATATTTCACCTACTTCTTAATAATAATAATAATAATAATAATACTAATAATAACTGCCTTGGGTTTTCTTTGAATTTTGAACTCTACCACTTTTTTGCACTAATTTAAATAAAAAATTTTGTTTATTTAAATTTTAATACTTGATAAAGTCTACTCTATTTATATTTTGTAGCTCGATTTTGGTGACGATGTCGAGTTATTACTAGCTACTAGGTCCATCGACTCTACAAATATGTAAATATATATACATATTATAAAATATTGTTTAATCCTTTGCCCTCCAATCATATTTACATATGACGTGTTAGAAATTCCGAAACATTTTCGCTTTGAGTAATCAGTTACTTCAGAACTTTTTGTAAAAATTTTACCTACTTTTTGTTATAACAATATTATTATTAAGATTAATTAGCGGAGGAATTGCACCCGTAAATCTTTCTATGGTGAATAACTGGTTTAATATAGAAAAAATCTTGAATATTAAAGAGCATCTTAGTTTGTCAAAAAATTTTTGATTTCTTCTTAGATTTTTTTTCCAAGTATCATTTGTTATTATTGTTGTTTTTACCCTTTGTATCTATCTATAGATTAGTGTCGGGAAAATATTGATTCTGTACCTAATCTTAAAAAAAAAAAAATACATTACTTTTATTTTACCTACTTATGAAGCATTTCTTGCACCTCATACTCAGTAGTCTGACTAATGAAAACATCATAAACTAAACAATGTGTTTTAGAACAGATACATGTGCATCTAGCTGTGTATTATATGCATGTGTATATCTGTGCATGCATCAAATATTGTCGTCGCTATGATGACTAGACAATTCAATCCAATCCACATAGCCAAAAGAAGATTTGGTAAAATTGTTTTTGTTTGGATTTAAAGAATTTCCTTGTAAATCATTAACAACTGTTTAGAGATAAATTGATGTTTTTTTTTTTTTGTTTTATTTTCCTTGGTTTAAGATTATTGTGGTTTTATTTATTAACCAATGATGCGTCCGTTTATTGATATAGTTTAGATTAGGTTCAAACTTATGCTTTTGGGATGATATAGAAAGAAATGCAACAAGGAAATAAAGAAAATACATCGACGAGTATAGTGAGTATGAAAGACAAGATATTGGGAGATCAATGTAATTAAAAACTTATTTAATTATATCAATTATTCAATTGAAATCAGCTGAAAAGATGACCTCATTTAAACATAGAAAATCACTCCCGCTTTCGCTAGATTCCATATACATATACATACATATACTTATGTATGTATGCAGTATACAATATATAGTAAGAATGTGTAGTTGTTGTTTTACCATCAGTGGGTTTGGCTTTGTTATCATTTTTTCAAGTTTTTTTTTTTTCTTTTTTTTTTTTTGCATATTTGCCTTTGCATCATTCACTCTACAGACTCGCCAATATCGAACAACGTAGTATGTAAATGAGTAAAGTACGAGTATCTGCATATGCAAACGAGAATATTATTCTTTTCTTTAAAGTTTTCTTTTTCATTGCGTCCCCATCACATCGAACTTCTGCTTTGAAATATGCATGATCACAGGAAGTCGCACAATTGACTTGTAAATGATTGTCGTTCCTTTCGTATTGTATAAAACTGTATTAATATATTAGTATTACCCAGTTGTTATATTTTACCTACATATGTATGTAATTACAATTCTCTGGAATTACATAAATCTTTTCTTTTAAACAAACATTTTAAGAAACCCACATCATTTTGACTGCAAATTGAAAATGGAAAAATATCCAAATCATTAATTTATTATATTGTATTTGTTATAATAAAAGAAACAAATAGCTTTTGCTGTTAAAGGTAAAGAATGAATTATAGGCATGCATCTCTAATATTGTACTATATGTACATAATAGTTTAACAAAATTGAATTTGTTGTAACAACTCGTACAATACAAACATAGATCGCAGATAAGTTAAATGGTCAGTTAATGTAATTTTCTCTTTTTCTCTTTGTTTTTATTTGTAAGCCAAAGAACTTGAGTCGACATGCGTTGAGACGAGCAAACATTTGATTTAGCCTTCTGATTTACTTCCGAGCGCCGCGTTTTCATGATCAATGGAAACTTAATTAAATAATTTCATAAACAAGTTTGACTTCATTGTGTGGCGTCAAGAAAGAATTCTTTGTATAACTGGGTCCAGCACACAACATTCAATGGCGTGAATTAATAGAGCGGGCGTGTGTCTCTCACCATAGAGATACATAAAAATATTTCTTGAAATAGTACAATAAGTATGTGGCATAACTTGAGAAACAGAATGAAGTGAATTCAAAACGGACCGCATTCGGTCTACATACAAATCATAATATAAAAATACAAAAAATAGAACTTGAAAGACACCCGCTGTCTCTTCATTTGTCCACTTCAGTGGCTTAATGTTAATGATCCATTAAGAGATAATGTTCAAATATTGTAGCATTGTATTTGTCTTGTGACCGAGTAATTCGATGGCGGCACTGTTACTTTTGAGAAATCACTCGGAATCTACAATAATAGTATATAATCTAGTCTGGCTTTTTTTTAATGAATTGAGCGCTCGTTCAGTATTATTGGGTGTGATATTTGACACTATTATAATTATTGATATGAATTTTAAGGAGTCTGTCGTATTATTGTAGTATTCGCATAATGGGTTCCTTAGTGAAGAAATCTAAATTTTTTGAGGCCTACATCAACAAGTATTTAAAGGATTGATTCCCATTGTTAAGCTGTTCATGATTTTTTTTTTTTGATAAATAAAAACGAAATGTAACTGAATGAATGAAATAAGATACTTTTATAATGAATAAAATAATGATTTGTTATTTTCCTTTTTAACAATTTCTTTATGCCAAATTTTAATTAGTAATTTAATTCAGTCACCATTATATCTTTATGATTCTTTTAATGATTCTTAATGAATTTTCATATTGTCTTGTAGTGCATAACGATTTTGTGTATACCGAATATGCCAACGTCTTTTTAATTAAACTACGAGCAAGAAGTTATTGTAAAATATAAAAAAATGATTAATGAAAATTTGAAATTTTCCTTTTAGATATGGCACTCAATGCGCGTTGCCAAATTGGAAACCGATGTGATAGAACTAAATAAAATTATTGAAAGTCTACAAAAACGTTTAGGTATCAACTATTTGGATGATCTGCATGACTTTGAAAAAGAGGTAAGATTAATTAAATTTGTTTAAAAAATTTAAAAAAAAAAATATAAGCTAGATCCATCATGGATTATACACACAAATATTAGATCAAAAAATCTATTTACATAAAAACTATGACCTATAGGACCTGGTCATTTTCATTTCAAGAAATCTGTAATAGAAATTTCACTAAAGAAGGCTTTGTCCATACAAACACTATATATTCATTCTTCTGATCGATTGCATTTGTGAAAATATTCTATTCTTTTGTTTTATGATTCGAAATTGGTTTCAAAATTATCCGACCTTAAGTAGAAATGCCATTGTATTTGTTTTTTAGCCATCAAAAGTGAATGCTCTCACTGCATTTGTAAGCATGTGAAAAGTTGGTCATCTTTACTAATAGTACTTGCATTTTTTAAAACACCTTAGACCAACCAATATCAAAGCGGAGCTAGGTTCTACTCTGAGGGAGTCTGCCCCTTCATTTACAATAGTAAAATATAGGGTAATATGAATAGTTTAAAAGAAGTCTTCAAGGCGAACTTAGTATTGTTCGGCCAACTGATGATACCAAACCAGAAATGGTGAAGAAAATTCACAAAATTATGTAAAATGTACGCATAATGGGTTCCTTAGTGAAGAAATCTAAATTTGGTTGAGGCCTACATCAACAAGTATTTAAAGGATGGATTCCCATGTTAAGCTGTTCATGATTTTTTTTTTTTTTGATAAATAAAAACGAAATGTAACGGAATGAAATAACATACTTTTATAATTTTTTTTATTAAATTAAAATTAAATTAATAACATTATACAATACAATTTTGATGCCATTTGTCAAATTTTGATTTAAGCGTAATTGAATTTGGATTGAATTTTCTGTTGTTATTCATGGATTATACGTTGCGGATTTCGATTCACTTTAGAAAACAAATAGCAAAAAGTACTATATGTCTCATTAGATCCTCTAAACTGCAAATCGGATAATCTTTGATTAAGAAAAATAAGAGCAAAATAATGTATAGAAATTTTAAATACTTACATTTTAGCAGACCATTTCTGTTTGATTTGAAGTGCATTTAATTTAAATTGAAGTTCTTCCAAAATTTGATGTTTCTTCATTTTATTGAGGGGTTTTGTTTTTTAGTTATTAGTTGAACAACACCCAAAATTTTTGTGTCTATATATTTGTTACTTTTTATTTGATAATTTTCCTATTTCACACAATCTACGCCATTTTGCAAGAAGCCAATTACCTTTGCTAATCAACAACTCCCCTGTTGCATCGAAGGCAGCAATACATTGCGGGTCTGCGGCGTTTGATAAAAACGATACGCACTAATATGTGATAATACTCAGATGAATTTTGAGATGAAAATAGGCACGTCAAAAGGAAACGTCAACCATACTAAGCAGGAAAATCAAAGATAACTAAACGTATGACAGAAATTATTTAAAATTAAAACAAAAAAAAAATCATTGGAATCAATAAAAACCAACATAGCAGGCGCCTTCCTGCCACAAAAATCTCACCAGTACTTTGTAGAAATGCAAAAAAAAAAAACTTAGGATTAAAAATAGATAAACATGATAATCAACGATCTTAATTAGCCTAGAGAATGAATTAATCTTTTGCCTGATGTTCATCAAGTTTAATTGCAGGGAAGGGCAGGGAATTCGAAACAAGTTACTTTTGTTGTTGCTAAAGTTTGTATAATAGAAAGTTACATTGTATGTATTCATGTTTAAAAGATCTCCAAAGTCTTCTTGAATGTAATGCAAACATCACAGCAATTTATTATATTATATACCATTATTGCATTTGTCAGGGAAGAAATACTATTTCTTTAAGGAGCCATAAAAACGAATTAGATACAAATCCATCCTAGATTTGCCAAATAGATTTTAAGTTTTTATTTGTAAAACTTGTGATATTTTATATTTAAATGTATGAGCTCAACAATTTGTTTGTATTGTATTCAGAATCTCAGTATCTAATACCAAGTGACCGAACTTTGACTGGGGGTGTTATGGGAACTGTACGCTGCAGTAATTCTAGAATCTTGAAATTTACATGGTTCGATGAATATGGGTCATACATTTATAGTGTCCAAATTTCAGTTTGATAAAACGAAAAACAAAACAAAAAGTTTTTCTATTCAGAAGATGCATTTGAATTTGGGTTTTGGGTAATTCAATGTTTGAGAACAAGGCTCAGACATTTATAGGGTGCAAATTTTCATCCAAATCGTTAGGCTCGTTTTTGAGATACGCGAGATAAATTTAAATGTATACAAGTGTATAGATAAGTAAAGAAATATACAAGAATTGTTCGTTTAAATTACAATACATGAATCTGTCACAAATCAATATTTATTTTTCATTCAATATTTATATATCGACACACCATACACATATAGTGTATATAGTGTTTATCATTATTGTCTGAAAAATGAGTTTTTGTGTGTGAAGAGCGTGTAAACAAATAAACAAATGGAATATGTATTTTGCAATAAGTTAAAAATATATACACACATACACTACTATGTAATAGATAATTAAAAATGTGATATTTGTTAAAAAAAAATAAGAACATCAAGTACTGTAAATTGTATTCGAACTTCATACAATCCAATTGATACTCACTTGAAATGGAACCTGCATAAAATAAAATGACCACACTTCACTTTGTCAATAAACACTGATTTATAGAGATGACCCGCGTTTATTTAAAGACTCAAATCATTATTTCAGTGCTGTTAAAATTAAAAAAACATTATACGAAAACATGACGTTGATAATTTCAAAATATGAAATAAATATACGTAATAACGACACAAGTTCTTGTTATACTATTGTACATTCTTAAGTTAAAATTAAACAGAACACTAAATTCGGTTATACTGACCAGATTTATACCTTTCACAAGAACAGTATTTCAATGGAAATACAACACTTTAACTGATCTGAAGTTTAAGGTATAAAACAATATTTGGTAAAAAATTCTAAAGTCTTCCATAAAATTAGACATAGATTTCATTTAATGATAGTATGGGATCTTGTCAATCCTTCAACTAAATTTTAAGATATAAACTAAGGAATTTTTGTTAATAAAAATTAATTATTTATCACTTTGCTGATTTATGAGTTCACCAAGTACGCTTTCACTGTACCAAAAACTTTATGTGGTACAATATTTCACTCTGCGATCAGTTCTATACTTAAATATTTTTAGAAATAGTAAAAAATGAAAATAACTTAAAAATAAAGAGGAAAAAAAAAATGACAGTGCGTTGGCGAAAAAATTCATGCAAGAAAAATATTCAATTTTTTGTTCCAAATTTATAAATTTTTTTGTACAAAATTTCACAAAACAACAAAAAAAAAAAAAAAACAAAAAAATTAATTTTTATGAGTAAATAAAACCAAATTAATTCCTAATAGATTCTAAAATTTGGATGTGATGAAATTCAAAAAAATAAAAAAAGAAAAAAATTAAAATAATAATAATAAATATCTTAGCAAATCGAGGGAACCGACCCCATAATTTATGGACTACGAATAGGCAATGACATATTATGGTTTTGTCTGGCAAATAATCTTGGTATCGATCAAAGGTACAACAATCAAAGATGGGGCATGTCCCAATAGACATAAACTTATTTATTATGCTTTTATGTTTATTTATACGGAAGTCTTTATAATTAATAAAACGAAAGAAATTTATTATTTTTATTAATTGGCAACATTTAATAGGAGGAATGTGTTCATGCTCAAGAGCAAACACACTTCAGATCATGTCAATAAGATAAAATATCTGGCAAACATCATCATTTTGTATAAAGAAGGCGGCTGCCAGGCGGGACTGGTTTGACTGACTGAATGATGATTTTTGTTGTTTTGTGATTTGCATTTAAATGATCTTCTTCTGATTCTTTCTTTCATAATATTTAAAAGAAAATTCGCTAAGCTAATGAAAACTGAAAAAAGGAACAATTGAATAGAGAGGCGCCATCAATTAAAAAGTATCACATTAATGAAATTTCAAAAAATAAATAGAATAAATACTCGTGCATACTAGAAAAAAATAAAAGCACGTATATTTTTAAAAATGAAATCATAAATTCAAAACTATAACGAGCCAGTAAGCATTTGATTGAGTTGTCCAAATGATGGAGTGGAGTAGAGGGCAGACGGTTGGTTGATCGTTATGACTGACTGACGGTTGGTCGCTCGGTCATATAGATTGACGTTGTCTGCCTTTGCCTCCTTGTTTCCTCTTGGTGGTTTATGATGACTTCAGCAGTTCCATTTGATTTGTGCTTAGCGCAAAAAAAATGGGCGACGCTATTGCGAATGTATTTCTTCAGTGTTTGGTCGTTGCTCGGGTAATAGTTTTGTTTCCTTGGCGTCGATGGCGATGATGTTGATGATGTGAGGGCACATCACATCATCATCATGAGTTGCAGGCGATTAACCTCATTTTTAAGTTATTTGCAGTCAAAGAGAAATAGTCAAGTAAAGTAAGAACGTGCATTTTTTTTTTTTCTTTAATTTTTCTTCATTATTTGACGGAATGTAAATTTGTGTTTTTTATTTTACAGAAATGCACACAATTCAAGAAAATTCTCTAACTGAAAATATATTTGAAATGAAAGCTGTATGCAGATTTCGAAAGAAAAAATCTTTAAAAAAATATAAATATTGTATTTTATTTAATTTTAGTATGCGAATGCATTAATAGATGATCCCAACACATTGGATGATGTCGATATTGCTGATGATGATCAAGATGATGAAGATGATGACGACGATGATGAAGATGATGAGGTTGAATATGGAGAGTACACAGACTTAATAAAGGTAATTTAAATGAATTAAACAAAACGGAAATTCATTAAATTTATTACTTTTTTTTTTTTGGATCATTAGAAATATGAAGACTATAGTGAAGGTGGTGAAGGTGGTGAAGGTGGTGAACAAGATGATGAAGAAAGCGATGCTTCAGAAAAGGATAATCTATTTGATGATTTCGAGAAGTTCCAGGACTCAAAGAACAAGAACAAGCAAAGGTAATTTACCGTAATAAAAAAAAATCCTTCTATTTCCTTTAATCGTTATTTATAAATCATAATTAAAAAGGAAATTTTTATAACTTATTTTATAGAAAGCAACGTTCTATAGCCGAAGGTGGCAATGAAATTCAGAAAAGCAATGAGTTCTTACAACAAAATAAGACACAGCAAGAGAGCGCAGAATTGGAACAATTAAAGCCAAGGTAAATAGTAATTTCATATATCAAATACAATATAATAACTACTGAAAAAGTAAAATAATGTATGTTTATATGTATATATATATTTTTTTTTATTTAGTATTCACTCACTGAGTGTCAATCAAAAGAGTGTAACAAGTCGTCATCTCACATTCATTGACAGTTCAGAACATAGAAGAACTGCAACTGTACGGACTCGTACATCTCGCAGGAGAAAGTTACCAGTCTTAAAAAGTGGTAAGAATTCTTTATACATATGTACATATGTATATTGTATTGTACATTTACATACTTGCATATATTTACATGTATTGGCTTAATTTTATTGGCATTATTACTTCAACAAAAATTGTTAAAAAGAAATTTTTGAATTATAAATTTATTATTTTATTAAATTTCAGGTGAATCTTTAATTTCAGCCAAATCTTCAACCCACCTGACTTCAGTCGATACGAGGCCAGCTGCACATTTTCATTTGAATCGAAAAATTAGTCATCATAATGCAGCCATCAAATTAGATTGTAAGTGGAAATTTTCACATTTTTAACCAACCAATGAAGAATATTCATAAATTTTTCTGATTCTCATTTAGCTTATCCCGGTGACATGTACATTGGTCATCCAAGTTCTACAAGCAACGAACAGAACTGGCAACAATATTTCAATGTCGAAGGTGGAGTCCTGACTGTCCGTGTGTCCGGTCTGTATTATGTATATGCACAAATTTGCTATAATAATACGCATGATCAGAATGGCTTTGTAATATTCCATGGGCATAAACCATTTCTGCAATGCCTCAACACGGTACCGACAAATATGCCATTCAAAATACACACATGTCACACCAGCGGACTTATACATCTTCAGGAGAACGAAACAATACATTTACGCGATTTCCACAGTGACCGAAATGTTATACTAAAGGATGATAATAATCGCAGTTACTTTGGTCTCATCAAAGTTTAATGATAATCTATCTGAATTATCCACCACTGATAGCTCATTGCATTTAAAGCAGGAATTTTAAATGGGCTTAGATGTTATCTGTTCGTGTGTATTTCAATTTTTAAGCTTTAGTAATTCATGTAACTCGCTTGCATAAATACAAAAAACAAAAACAAAAACAAAAAAAAAAAAAAAAACAAAAATTTGTATTCAGGTTAAGCAAAAGTTTAGTTTTAGAATTTATTTTAATTGTTTTCGATGACAATGGGAAAAACTTTTATGCTTTTCCAATTGTTGCGCATATTAATATATAATAAATCTTACATATATTTATTCTGTATATAAATCTCTATCTATCTGTGTATGTAAATGTAATAAAATCTATGAACTTTAGTCATTCATAAATTTAAAATTTGTTATTTTATTTGGAGTTTGAAAATCTTCATTTTGCATGGATTGAACGATGGTTTATGTCATCAATAAGCTACGAGCGTCTTACATTGAAAACAAAATATGATTTTTTGTATTTTGTTGCATAATTGTAATCTCTTTATTGGGACTGTTCCGGTGGATTTTATAAAAATTATTTGTTGGGAATATGGTAATAGAAATACACATTCTGTGAAAATTTAAAGTCTTTATCTAGTGCGGTTCATAAGATATAGAATTACAAAAACGTGACGATTTGTATTTTTTCACTCAAATTTTTAGTACACATTTCCGCCCAATGCCGCTAAAGAAGTTTCACTTCAATAAATTATTCTAATTTAGTTGATTTTAGGTAAAAGGGGTGTAACTCCTGAAATTCCATGAATAGCTTTCTGCATTTCCATACGTCATAAAATGCAAATGCGTAGAATATTTATTTATAGTCCTAGCTCGAGCTTAAAGCTTTCTACCATGTGAAAGATTTGTCAATGAATACAAATCATTACCCAATCATTCCTTAAGTCTGCAACTATGAAAAAACACAATAAAAATGTGTAGGGGATTTTGAATTTCAATATTTTTTTTGTTTTAACTCCTTCACAAGATAAGGAATTATTACTGTTATTGGTTCTTCTTGATAATCATACTGGTATGAATGTAAAATTAATACATTATATAGCGAAAGAGAGAGTGAGTCTTCTAACAGGTGTCCAATGATGATGATGATGATGATGATGATGATGATGATAATAGCAAATTGCATTCAAGTTTGCATAATAAAGTGGAGCAACAGTTTGCACAAAGACAACAAAAACACTTTAACGATAGTTTAGGCTTTTGTTTTTCTTCAAAGACAATAAAAGTTCACTTAGGATAAAATAAGTTTAATGCGAAACGTGGGAGGAAAATGTGAGAGAGCTAAAGAGATAATTTCGTGGAGAGGCCTGCGCATTGAGTTTTCAGTATAATTTATACTCAATTTTTCCGTTTCAATTCAGAGAAAAGCTTCGAAGAAAAATTCTATTAAAAGACGGCAAGCGAATCTAAGAATTTTAGTCCTTTGTAGGATGTGAAAGTGTACAAAACTTTTGTGAAAACTAAGTGAAATTTATAAATAAGTAAAAATTTGTTGAACAAAGCAAAGGTAAGTTTTATGTTTTTATTTATTAAAATAAAAAAAAAAAAAAAAAAATAAATAAAATAAGAGAAATTCAAATATTATTTGATATTTGTATAAGTTAAGTAAACTAAAACGTGTGACAACAACAACAACAGCAACAACAACAACAGGTGGACACAATATATTGTACATACACAGAAGACATGGTGCATAATAAACTATAGCAATCTTATTACGTATACGTCGTGTCTGTCCTTTGAAAATGTATTCATATTTCTTTATATTCTTTGTTGGTTAACAAACAGTGCAACCTTGAAGGAAATTACGCATTTCGATTATAAAAGATTCTTTTTACCAAATTTAACGAGAAATTTATTAGTATTTTTTGTATTAATTACTTTACATCCTTTTTGACAAACGTTGTGCTCCATTTTACTCTGAAATTGAATTCTCTTTGTTTTGTGTAAAAGCTCTTCGAAGCACGAACTACGCAATTTTGGTTGTTGGTGCGTAGGTTGATCCGAAGAGCGATTCGTTACTCGACGACAAGTATAAAACCCACAGTTAAACGACATTTAATGTCATTGCAGGATTTGTCTCCATTCCAGAGCATGAGCCATTGAGTGCAAGAAAGGCGCAGCTATGCTGCTCAAAAAAAGGAAGGAAAATTATTAATTGTTTGTTGCAAAGTGAAAATTTATAAAATTTTACAAGTTTGTAATTAATTTTTATGTTTTGTGAATTTTTGGCAAAAACAAAAGAAAATATTCATTTAAGTGGAAATTTCATTTCTAAGTAAGCAACGCAAAAACACATAACCAAAATTCGGTAAGTAATTTTCATGAATGAATTTTTGTTTGTGAGAATGTGGGCGTTTCTAAAGGTCAAAGGTTCTAGAAGTATTTTTCTTTTTTTACATACGCAATAATAATTTTTATTGTCAAAATATTTTTGTACTTTGAATGCAGTTTATCTATCTTTTGTACAAGTATATTTTCGTATAGAGTTACTATCTCCTTGCTTTGCAGAGAGTCAATAAACACATTGAAGCACCCACAGGATTTCTGAAATAAAATTAGTAGGAAATTGCTCAGTGCTAAATTTAGCACATAGACCGACGCTTGCAATGAAATTTGCATGAATTTGGTTTTGCTGCTGCATTTGCAACTGTGTACAGTTATGCATACGAGTACATACATGTACTGCACATCACATCACTTGTTTTGGTTTTGGTTTTTCTTGTCAGTGAGTGCGAGTGAGAATGTGTGTGTGTCGTATGTGCTTATGGAAGTTTATGTGTTTAGTTACTTTGTTGGGTTTTTAACTTGTTAGCAATATGGGTGCTTTCACTATGTTTTTGACATAATGCCAACAGCTTGGTGTCGTCATTGAAAATATTTCGTTAACTTTACCACTATCCCATCCCATCCCATCCCATCCCAACCCACTTACTCATTCACTCAGTTACTCGCTCGTCCACTTACTAACTCAATCCTTTTGAGTCTTTCAATTTACAACAATATAATAAAATTTTAGTTTTCAACTACAAGTATCTTTAACTGAGTTTTGCATATCCTTGTTTTTGCTAGTCTTAATTCAATTTTCATGGTTCTGAGTGCTTTGTCAATGGCTTTGGGTGTATTATCAATTTTAAACAATTTCAGTTCATGATTTTATTAGTAATGATATTA
Source organism: Amiota minor (assembly GCA_037043295.1). Lineage (NCBI taxonomy): Eukaryota > Metazoa > Arthropoda > Insecta > Diptera > Drosophilidae > Amiota > Amiota minor. The sequence goes on from JBAMAW010001787.1 coordinate 3,268,327, forward strand.
TTAATAATGATGAAGAAGCTTTGATATTTGGATTTGATTTAGTTTGTTAGTAACATAGTTTATTTTGTATTTCAATATAATTTAATTTTGTTCTTAGTTAAAAATTCTTGTTAATGTAACTTTGTTGCTTGTTTAATACAAAAATTTAGAATCCTCATCTGGATCCCTTTGAAATACACATATCAATACTTTATTGCTTATGCTTCATTTAAATACTCTATATTATATATTAGATATTTCAGGCCGCCACTTATGTACATACATCATTCTTAAGACAATTATTTTAATCACAATTTTAAAAAATAATGATAATATTTAAAAAAAAAAAAATGCATTTAAAATGAAAGCAATTCATTCTAACAATTATTTTCCATTCATTTTCTATTTTCTCCTTATTATGCCATTTTCCCTTTCATTACGTTTAAGTCGAGAACTAGGTGAAATTCAGATTTTATAACAAATTAAAAGGAAAAGTAAGAAAGCAAGAAAGAATGAAAGAAGAAAAGACTCTTTTCAAATCGCATTCATAGTGAAGCACACAACCATGTAACTACATACCTATATAAATACAACACAAGCACCCAGACCCACACACACACATACACATACACACAAGCACACAAAGCATCAACAGGCGCGCTGGTAATGAAAGATAAAACAAAAAAAAAAAAATAAAAAATGTAAGTATGTACTATGCGTAGCATACTTACAGGCGTTCATAAAACTTTTCCCTTAAAGGCAAATGTTTGTCGGTTGGTTTTTGAGTTTAAATGAAGGAGGATCTTTCTGCTCAGCGTAATTGTGCTTCGCGTTGTTAGATGGATTTTTCCATGCCTGCTATTTCGTGACATAAGCGTCAAGAACTTAATAATAAAATATGTGTATGCACGGGCAGGAATTTTATTGATTTTAACATCTACTATTACATCTACCATATAACATTCTTATAGAAATTTATCTTTACACATATAAACCTGTACAACACTACTATAAATAATGTATATATAGTACCAATGAAGAGAAGAATATGTATATTCATATGTATATTCTTCATTAAATTGTTAACAAGAAGTGACTAAAACGTTGCTGCAAACTTGGATGGAAAGTTATTTGCAATGGTATTTTATTGGATGTTTTGTAGGGTTTTACGAAAACTTTTCCTATTCTAAGAATGGGAATTTACGCAATGAACTAAGAATAAGCATCATTGTTAATATGTAATCACCTTCCTTGAGAGACATTTGCATAATAAAGACTGTGTGAATGAATGAAAATTCCACCTTGATAAGTAACCAAAGATGAAGTTAATGATAATGATGATGGCACTTGAATATGTATGTAGTTGTGACATAAACAATTTCCGTAGATTGAGCCAAAGGAAATAAGTTGAAAATATCTTCACAAAGTAAAAAATCATTGTAGCAAAAATATAATTAAAAGTTTTATTTCCCTTAACCTGATATGAATAATAATTAAATAATACTTATAAACATATAAAATTGGTTGGTTTAACCCATTCCTTTTGCTTTGTTTTTACATATTTCACAGCATCACCGCAACACGGTTGTGGTCGGTGCCAAAAAATACAAGTGCACAAGTGAACTAGGACCGAGGCTCCAGCTCAATCACGAAACCAGACAGCTAAAGAAGTAAAGAAGTAGGAAGACCCAAGCATGGGTTGCCAAAAGACGGCCATTCCATTCGGCCTGCTACTGCTTTTAGTGCAGTTAAGTGATGTCTCTTGGGCTCAACGCTCTTCTGCATATTCACTCCAAGCAGCGTTGGATCAGTTACGGCGGGGAGAGGCAGGAGGAGCTGCCAAGTATCCTTTAAATGCGCCACCAACACAACGCTTTGGCAGCGCTTTAGGAGTTGGCGTAGGTGGCGAACAGGATTACTGGGATGAAGGTGAGTGTCCTTACCATGTAAATGCTCGTTTCAAATTGTTAAAAACCGGATAACATTTTTATTTGATTAAAAAACAAGTCCCAGTAACTTTCATTGTTATGCGGTGACATTTACTAAGGTCACTCACAAGTGTGAATACAAAGTAAATTCCTTACAACAAAGTTAGAATAACTAATTTAATAATTTTTATTTATTTTTCTTTTCAATTGCATTTGCATTAAACAAACAATGCAAATTGCATTTTGCTGACAAATTGAATAAACCATGGGCCATGGGAATAAGGACCAACATCGATGAATTGAATTATTCATGTTCACTGTACATACATTTGTTTAGCTATGAATTAAAGCGGAGTTTTAAGTTTGAAATATTTAAGAGATCATTTTAGGTATTCAAGTTTGATTCATTTAGGAAATTGTGTTAGTAAATAATCCTTATCAGCAACCAATCACACTTTTACACATAATCACTGCACATAGTTCTCTATAAAGTAGCATAAGATACTTTGACACAAAGAAAGTAATTCCAAATCACATAAGAATCTTATAACTATGCTAAGCACTATCATAAAATATAATAAAAAGATATGTATGAATGTTCTTTCTGTTGTATCATTTCTATCATATCCATAAACTACATATACTACAATAATATTGTTGAAACGAATCTTTTTTCATCAATCAACTCCTTTATCAATCTCATTTAAAACCGAGTAACTCTATTGCTTAAACCCAACTATTGGGCGATAATATTGTACGTATATCTATGGACTGCTTAAGTCGCAACTTTCAACTTTACTCAATACTTTACACCTTCTCTTAACTGTGATGATTATTAATTTATCTAATTTATTTGTTACTCACTGCTATTTATTTAATTGATTTAAACCAGCATGTTGAAGAACTATTGCACAATTTTACTGTATACACTTGTCCTGCACACTTCCAGATCCTGAATACACGAAGCCCTCTAAATTTCGGGATCGTCATAGTTTCAGGAAAGCACTTTCCAAGTATTTAGAATGTGAAAATAATGGTGGCGATTGTAGCGGATTATCCTTAAGTCTGTTTCCTGGTTATGAGTTTGAAGATGACGAGAACAATAAAAGTCTCCCATCTGAAGAAAAGAAACGTGCGTCACTCTTCAGAGAACGTGACAATAAATATGGTAAGTAATGGTAGTTAATGCATGAATGAGCATGGTGGGGCCTACGCATGTGATATGTAGCGTGTATTTGTCATGCTGAGAACCCTTCATGTGCACTTCAACACATGATGACGCACACATATAAATTTACGTAAATAAATATCAACATTTTGCGTATATGCTATAGATACACACGTCATTTATCTAAAAGTTAAGTGTGCTGATACAATGAAAGTAGTATCTATCAAAAGGAAAATAAGTGGACGAACGAGTGGAATGAAAAGAGTAAATCTGATGTGAAAAGGAGAAAAAGCACTTAAGTGATATTAAATCAAAGTAAAAGAGGGGTATGAATTACTTAGGTCAAATATTGTATAATACGAGTATCTTAAGATTGTGAAGTGAAGAATATTTTATTTAACTTGTTAATATTCCTTTGATAAATGTGCTTAGTCAGAAGGAAACTGTTAGAACATCCGATTGATTTAATAGTCTTAAGGTCACTTATGTAGGTGGTGGTCACACAATATAAGGACTTTATTGTTAAATAAAGCCAACTTTTAGACGTTTGTTTCTATATATGCGATTAATAATAAAGGAAAATTGCAAATAGCTGCGCTTACAGCAGTTTTATTACTAATTGGACTATGTGGCAATGTTATTAGTATAAAATAAAATAAAAAGACTGACCTTGATAGGTTAATAGCTAAGAAGCTCCACCGCAAATACTTATGTTATAAAGGTCAGCGTAATTTTATTAATTAATTTAACTTTATGATGGATTTCTTTTGCAGAAAGTCCCACCTCATCTGTGTTCCGCGAACGAGAATTGCAACCCAATCCAAATGTAGGCGGCGAGCCACATCAGGCCGAATTAACTGAGGAGTTTTTAAGAGAAATCGAAGAGGCAAGCGAACATGAACGCAAGGAGCGCTACAAAGAGGCATTGCGTCATTTATGGGAGAAGTACCAACAGCAAGAGAATGAAGTCGACACCAGTTTATTTGAGGAGAAGAAACGCATGCGTGTTCCGCCCTATTACATGTTGATGCAAAAGAAACGCTCCTATCCGGTGTTGCCTTGGTTGCCCTATTCGGGTGATAAGAAAAAACGTTTTCCGGTTGCCAAACGTTCTGCATCGCGATCAGCCAGTGACATGGCCGTGTTTGGAAAAACTGATGAGAAAGTGGTACAGGAATTGCGTGAACTATTTGGAAACCCACTGGATGAGAAAAAGAAGCGCTCAATAGATGAACAGGTGAATTCAGCAACAACTACACCAGCACCGGAACATGCAACATCACCGGCTTGGAACAACATGCGTATCGAGCCCAATGAAAAACAGAACAATGGAACTCAAGAGAATGTAAAGGTAACTACAGAAGCAACTAGGGGAAGTGACGTAGACCATCATATTGGCCATGCTGGCTATCATGGCCATAGCGTAAATGAACATAAACATCGTAAACGAAGTGATCATTCGCATGAGGATTCTATTGAGGCGTCCGAGGAAGATGAGCATGAGCCACATGAGCATGTAGGACATGTAGAATCGAATGAAGATTCCGATGAAGATGATCACGACGAATTCGATGAGGATGATGAAGAAAGCCGTAAGAAAAAGAAGAAGAAGAGGGACACTGAACTCAAACAAGTACCACAATTAGAGGATCATTTGATGATGCGCAGAAAGAAATCCATCGATTGGTCTAAATACTTTGGCTTGGATCGTAAAAAGAAGTCCACAAATCCTGCTAAGTAAGTTTAGTTTAGTATTTTTAAAATTTAGTCCATTAATAAAACTGTAATTAAAAATCATTTTCAGTGTGAAGCATGAAGAAACTTAGCCCTACCAATACTGAAAACGATGAGCATAAGAAGAGTGAACTCGATCCAGACAAGCTTGAAAATATGGACAAGAAATTACAGTCAATCGAAGATATTATTATTGATGAGACTATCAAGTATACTGGCGCCCATGAGGGCATCTCTAATCAGGAAGAGATACGCCGCTTGAAGGACCATGTGCTATCGCGTCTAGCTACAGCTTATAGTTTAGAAAAGATGCGCAGAGCCCTCGAAAAACTACGTCAGTCTGTTGAGAATGAAAATCATCTTTTGCGTAATGTCATTGAACCTGAATCAGATGAAAATGACATCGAGACCTGGACAAATCAGAAACGTGTGGCTTTCAAGAAGGACAAGGCCGATCCACATGAGAATGAGTGAGTGCACCATAAAGTAAGCTTATTGTTTTTAAAAAATAATAATCATTTGTTTGTTTTTATCAATTTACAGAGCCAATGGCAAGGATAAGAAAATTGATGAAGATGCTGATGATGGTGAACGCAATGACAGCCTATTTAGCAACCATGAAATGAAAAAAAAGAAAAAACGCAATGGTTACTTGCGTTACACAGAGGTTCCAAATGAAATGGAGGAGCTTGCCACCGGACCAGGTCCATATGAATCATTTAATGATGCCTATTTGGGTAACAAAAACTACATAATTGGCTCGAATCAATGCCCATTGATTGAATCTATGGCGGAACGTTGCCGTGGCGTTGATCTCCTAAGCGGCGATATTAATCAAGAGTTGTTACCCATCTGTGGGGTACATCAAATTTGCTATCTTTGCGTAAGTACAATTGAATGATTTAAAAATAATATCCTCATTTAACATAATGGTTCTTATAGGGAACTTCCCAAATCGCTTGCGATTATCAATACTTGGCCGAAGCGGACAACATATGCGGCACCAGTAATGATTGTCAATCAGCTGCACGTTCCGTCCTAATGATTTTAAGAGGAACACCCGGACCGCAGCTAGGACCACGTGAATGTCTCAAGAACCCATGTTTGTATAGCGCTATGCGCGAAATAGGACTATAAATTCATAGTTCTCAAAAATAATCACAAAATATTGATGCATACTACTTATACACAAATGGACAAAGTAAATCCTTAAATATAAGTTTAAAAAATATAGTACTTATTCCAAAATGTTGCAAATTGGTCCATATGCCAACATGAATTACAGATTTATTTTTGTATTTTTTAAATTTTTTTTTTTTTTTTTTGATTGGCCAACTAAATACTTTTCCTAGAAAAAAAAAAAAACTGACAATTTCCTAAAGAAAACTTAAACATACAACAAAATAAACAATTTAGCGAACTTAAATGTTTTATATAAATATTTATAACATAAACAATATACACTATATTTACTCACTTATCTATTATAACATAAATATGTATGTCAAATATTATATACCATAAATAATATAAATATTGCATGAAATATTCACAAATTCAAATAATGTATTAAATATTATTATACTATACTTATATGACATATAAATATCGACTATATTATAAACGATATCTATGAACAATTTCCCAAATACCAAGAAGAATAAAATATTTATTGATGTGTAAAATATATATATATATATTATAAATTAATAATAAATAAAATATATAAATGTTGATTTAATGAATACAATAATAATTGGAAGCACTAAAGTCAAAGTCAAAGTTTTGACAAAGGGAGTCATACAAAATATATACATATATATATATAAATTTAAGGAATACAATTTCCAACAAAAAACAAATATACAACACATGATTATATCTTTCTAAATATATATACAATACATATAAAATATATATATATATAAAAAAACAAAAAAAAAAAAAAATTAAAAGAATACATAATACTATTTATTGATATTGGTTTATTCGATTCGCGTTCAAATGATTGCAGTTTTTCAAAAGTAATTTTGACGAGAAACTTCATGCGATTGAAAAAGTTTTGAATATGCATGCACCTATAAAAACAAAGGAGCTAGATATCCCGAAGAAGTTTTGTAAAATGAATTTATTGTATATTCGCAATGGTAAAGACCAGCGAAACAGTTTTATAAAAAAAAAAAAAAAAATATTTATAAACCCTGAAAATAAAACAGGAGAATCTACAGGATCAAAACTAAAACAACAATATTGTAATATCATCATTTAACTAAGTGAAATGATGGATACAGTTTAATCTCATACTACTTACGAGTATCTTCATAGTATAACATAAATTAAAAAAAGAAAAAGATAAACATATATTTTAAATCAGTAAAGAATTGATATTAAAAGTTATACCATTCATATACTTATATATACAAATGCACATATATAACGCTTACATAATACTTACAATATATAAATGTAATAATATAAATATTAACAAAAAAAAAAAAATATAAGTGTTTGGTGTTTCTATATGGTTAACATGAATAAAATATTGGTAAAAAAAACTATATATGTATATGAAAACATAAATAAACATTTAAAAACAACTAAATTACACACAGAGATAAAATTCAATAAACATTAATTAAATAAATATGCTGTATTTTGAAAACTTTTGTTGGTGTCTAAACTAATCAGTGAAAAAACATTTAATGAGCACAGAATAAATGAAGAACAGGAAACACAATAAAACATAAAAAAAAAAAATAGAAAAAAAAACAAAAAAAAAAATTTATAATACATACTTTATTTATGTATGTAATTAATTAAATGTGTGTAGAATAAAAATTATTGAATTATAATAAAGTCCATAAATTTATTGCTTTTTAATGTTTCAAATTTAAATTATAAAAACAACTGTAGTGACTATTATTTTCTTACAAATTTATTTTGGTTAATAAGCATGCATTTTCATCCACAAGAAAAAATAAATTTAAGCAGTATGCCTCAGCACAATATGGAAGTGAAACTCCTTTAGTGAAGAGAGGTAAATCCAAAAATTACAAAATGAAATGTGACGAAAATCAAAATACGAGGATGCTTCAGAGACGTAGAGAATGAATGCTTATGCATGAGAAAGAGAGAGAGATAAAAAATGCTTTACTGATTGTGTTTACTTTACAAAAGAACGTACGAACAATGAATTAATTATCAAATAAGAAAAAGTAGAGCCCACAGAATGGAATATTCAAGTCAATTTAACTTTTATTTGATCTTGACAGCTTTTGTTTTGAAAGTGAATTCAGAAGTTAATACGTCACATATATGTGACACAGCAAATTCTGTGGATGATCGCCGTCACACATGTGTGACACTCTAATAGTATAAATGCCTTGCAGTATGTAGTGGTCTACATGGAAGGTTTTTTCTTTTCATTATGGTCTATGTATCTGTTTTTCATATTTACGTGTCTCTTCGTCTTGTGATATAGGATTATAGTTCAAGCAATAAAGCGCAAAATAAGAGGACTTGTAAAATTTCTCAAAATAGTGTGTGGTCCTCTAAGAAGAACTTACCTTCTGGTATATCACGTGTTAAGTCGATTTAAGTATGAGCCCCAGGTACATAGGGAAGCAGAGAAATATAAAAAAAAACTTACACGTAATATATAGAAAACCTAAAAGTTTTTTCTATTATGTGTAAGATTTAGGGTTACGGTAACGGTGGACATATTACCGGAGGTGAAGGTGGGTTAACAAAGAACACGAAAAAAGCAAAAAAGCTCCTTAAATTACATGGGCGTGCAGAAAATATAAATAAAAGAAGTCCTCGGTTAAGCCGCACTGATATCTTGGGATGGATGCGGCCCACGATCCACAAGTCGAATAGCCCTGGTCTAGTCTATTTCTGCTGATGTTTTTTTTTTGTCTTCTTTCGCGTATTTGGCTTATGTTAATATGATGTCGCACGCAATGACAAATTGTAAATACACCTCCGCTTAAACTCAGTTAAAAACATGCGGAGGCGGATGCGGAGATGAAGGTACGATTCCTTGCTGATGTTCTACAGTTGGGTAGCAGAGGCGAACTTCAGTTACAACCCATGCTTGAATATAGAACGAAGGCACCACCGGGAACTTTCAAAAAAATTGTACCTAATCTATTATATAGATATTATAATTTGTTTGTTTGTTTGTTTGAGTTTAATGCGCGCCCATACCGATAATCTGATTGAAATGAAATTTTGTATACATGTATGGTTGCTTCCAGATAAGATAAGATAGTTTTAGATACAAAATTGGTGAATCGAATGTTGCATACAAAGCTTAGAGTTGTAAATTTATAAATGAAAATTTTGGATTCGTCTGAAGTTTGTTAAATATATACTATATTTCAAGTATGTACTGCGCAATGCACTAATATAGTTTTGTGAATAAAATTGCGAAAAAAAAAGAAGAAAACAGGGAGCGAGAATGAATTACGTTATTCTATTTTTCTATTCATGATCGTACTGATCACACAAAGTTCAAAGATTTCGATTGATCGTGCCACGCCGGGCCGGGTACTTTAGTAGAATATAAAATCGTCGTATCAAAGCAAATCAACTAAAAATAGCTACATATTTCTGGTGCGTCGATGTATGCACGTGAAGTCACTATAATAAAATGCTACTATATTTTTGAATATCAAATGAAATTATTAGAATTCATTGCAATTGTTTTTTTTTTGCCAATTTTGAAATCAATGAATTTCTTTGAACGTGTATAAGCCTTAAACTGCAATAAAAACTGTTTAATCAGTTTTCTTGAGAAAAAATAAACTAATAATTCATTAATTTATTATTTATAAAGAAATAAAAATAAAACGATGAAAGAATTAAGTATTAACATTGATTCAAAAGACTTTTCAATTAATATTTTTCAAATATTTTCCATTGCAGTGGGTTTTCATAGCCAGAGTGATCATTTATTAAATTTGTAAAAATTTGTCATTATATTTTTATTACATTGTGTATTATTTGTGATCTGGTCACCCTAATTTCAACGCTGTGTTCGTAATACAATTTGGCTCTAAAATAGTTTAGACTTTTATAGAAAATGTTAACCAAATTATTGTGAACAATTCAAATCGGAAAAAAGAGAATAGAAATACATTAAATATAAAATCAATTATACATGCATTTAATGTATAATTTTTTGTAGTTCAATTTGTCACAAGAATATGATGAATAATTAACACGTCAGAACTTTTTGTCATTCCTCTTTTGTGCAGCACCGACAAAAATTCTACTCGATTTTAGCGACGCAATCGACAACATCGACATCAATGCAAACATAAAACAGCTGTGCAAAGGGGAGGAGCACAAAAAGCAAACAAAATACACAAATTCGTAAAATAAGAGGCGTCGTCACCAGCTGCAGCAACTGTTGCAATTAGAAGAAAAAGAGAAATTTAATCACAATCAAAGAATTAGGTCTAAATTAAAAACAAGAAAATCAAAGAAGCGAAATAATGGCTGATTCAAAGGTAGAAATCGAAGGAGACATGGACGTTCCTCCACCACAAACTGGAAGATTCTCCTTCGACATGAACAGGTAAGAAACACACACTCAATGTAAACAACAAATGCATCATAATGATTTATATTTTCTATTCATTTCCATTGCATAGTTTCGCAAAAGTATCCAGCTTACCTTCACCAATCGAACTTTTTCATATGTCACGTAAATATCTACGACCGTGGACCGAATTCTTTAATACATCGAATTTTAAGAGTGCTGTAAGCATGCCACGACTTAGCAGTCGTGTTATACAAAATCTTAAGTACTTTCAAAGCAATTACATTGTTGTTTTCGTTGTGATGATGATCTATTGCCTGTAAGTTAACATAAAAGGGACATTTCAAGACTAATAAATTCTAAACTAAATACATATTCTATGTATATGACAGCGTCACCTCACCACTGATATTGTTCGTATTGGCTGGTGCCGCCTTCGCAAGCCACAAGATACGATCTTCGCCACAAACAATCACAATCTGCGGGCAGACATTAACAACACGACAACAGATAATTCTTTTAAATGGTCTCATGATTCCTGTTCTATTTCTGGTTGGAGCAGGCTCGGTGCTTTTCTGGACATTGGGAGCAACATTTTTCTTAGTAGGAGTACATTCAATATTCTACAATATTGATGCAATAGTGACCGAGGATACAGACAATTTCTTAGCTGAAGTAGTATAAAATTGCTACTCTGCTTCTGATCGCTTTGAATCTCCATATGTTATATTTGAAAAATATTGCCAACATGGGGCCTTATTAGTTTAATAACTGACCATTTACACTTAAATGTAAAAAAAAAAAAAAAAAATCCAAACCGATAATTTTCTTTTCGAAATAAACATTACTGATTAAGAATCAACGACAATGACAAATGTAAATACTATTCTATCATATTTGTCCTTTCACGAATGCGTTTATCGCGCATATTAAATTGTAAATATACGATAACTTTTTGCCTTCTTGGTTGGTGTTATTTTATTTTCAAATAAAATTATGTTATTAAAATTAACATGTTCTTCATTAAATTTGTAACTACAATACAAAAGGATTGAATTTGAATGAAGTTACACTTAAAAAAATCCTTAAATAGTATAAAGAATTGTTCAAACGACGACTTAAAGGAGCCCGCTCATTATGGTGATATAGTGAGGATCCGATATGATTTTATTTAAAGGAAACTGAGGCTCACATTTAGTGAAATACAATAGACTGCAGTCAGAGCAGCAAATCTTATTCAAAGTATATTTCAATTTAATTCATATTTTGCAGTTACGACCCTAATGATTGGATCTTTGAGACACGTTGGGCGTAGATGCGTCGCAACAGTCGATTGCCACATAGGAATGTTAGTACCGCAATTGGAATGAGCAAACGCAGCGTTTGGAACATGTTGAGTTTAAGCCAGAAAACGGTGAATAGCGTTAGGATACCGCCGAAACCTACATGGAATCCAATTGTGCTTAACGAGAGCGTGAAATTCGATACATTAATGCCTAGTTTTCCCCAGAAAATGAAAAGCAACACCAATGGAGTTAAGCAAAGACCAGTAAACACATCAGAAACAATGCGTGGTGGACGTTTTTCAGGCACTCGGAATTGATGTACGATTTCCGGTAGAGGAGCACGCAAATTTTGTTTTGTTTTATTTACTGTGAAAAAATAAAAAATTCACATTAATAATGAAAAACATATTGTTTATAAATGAAAGTACCTTTAGAATCTTGCTGGAATTTTAGTTGCACATCAGCAACCTGCCATTCAAATGGGTTCGAAATTGAAGCATCGCCAACGATTAAGTAAACTTCGTACAGTCCAGAATGGTAATTAAAATTGCTACCTTGAGCTCCAACGTCCATATCAAACTTATATGCTTTAGTATTATCTTGTTCAGCGACGAAAATTATCTCTTGATCGGTTTCTTTGTTATAGAGACGCACGAATGCTTGATGGACGCTTATTGGTTTCTTGGTGCCTTCATCCACTAGTAGTGTCTTTAAAATCAGTTTTTGTGTGTTATCTGCCGATAGTGCTTTGTTAAGCTTACTGGGATAATTGACAGTTTGTTTCTTTGTGGCCGCACTTGCATCCGATTCTGCAATGCCAAATTCCAATGATTGAACCTTCACACGACCAAGCACCTTAAATTGTAACTTCTGTTTGTATACATTGTTTGCATTAAGCTCAGCTTGATAAATGCCACGAACAAGTTTGAGGCTCGTCAAATCTGCGCCATATGTGGTTTTGTCTGATGATTTCGAAGTAAGTGTCAATTTTTCAGCCACAACTGAATTATCCTTTTTCAGCACAATCTTAGCATTTATATTTTGCAAAGATGGTGATAGTGGCTTTCCTAGCAAATCAACCGCAGCAATATTGAGTGACAGTGCATCAGGTTGAAGTTGTCCATTTCCAATGATTTGCAAACAAATGGGCGCTATTTTACTATCTGAACTTAGAGTCTTCAATGCCTCAATAAGAATGTGAGCGCCCTTAGCAGATTGTACAGAGCGTCGGCTCAGGAAATAATTGGAAAATTTAACTGCCTGTTCTGCTGTGATAGGTGCGGGTTTGTTGAAAGCCTTATTGACGCCGAAAGCTCCATTGATGACCAAGGCAGTTATACTAAGACCACCCTCAAATTGTAACAATTTCCCATCAACTTCATCCGCTTGTACAATAGCGTCTTCCACACGGTCTGCGACAAAGGCAGCTTCGGAACCCAACTCAGTGGCTACATTGAAAGCATAACCGAAACTGACTAAGGTATCTTCCTTTTTAAGTAGTTCCTGCAGCTTCTTAACGATCTTGCTTTTGGTTGCATCATTTATTTGAACATTTAGAATTTTGTGAGTTGCAATTCGATAGTAAATCTCTTGCGCTGTTGGCAAATCCAAATTGATAGCGGCATACACCTTGGACAATAAGCTTTCAGGTAGCTTTGTGCTACAACCTAAGTTCTTATTGGCACCAATCAAGTAGAAATCTTTTTCGAAACTCTATAGGAAATTATACAAGTGTATACATTATTAGTGACAAGCATTTTTTGAAAATACTTTTTCATACTCACATTAAGTTTCGAGTCTTTATGTAGTGTTTGTATCTTTTTGCAAAGAGCTTCCTTATCTCCAGCATTTGTAGTCTCGATATTTAGGGTGGCATAATAAATGGACTGTAGATCATTGGAACTTAAACCATCGATAAAAACTTTTTGCAAGCGGGTCAGATCATTCGAACTTAAATGACTGTCCACAGTTCGAGTGGCCAAAGCCATTGTGGAGAAGCACGCTAGCGTGCAAAATAGCAATAAAACTATGAAAAAATAGAGTGTGTAAATTAAATGTGAGTTTTATTTCCGAAATTGAGTCAGCAGTAACAAATTCTACCGGCCAAGAAAAATGTCACTGATGCGGCCGGCATTTTTTTGTCTGCACTTTATCAAAATGTTGCTAATTTATGTTTAAATTGAAACTTACTCATAATACGCATATTCACACGATTTTATTTAAACAGAGTATTAGAAATAACAAAAACTCGAAGAGCACCGCCTGTTCAGAATACTACAATTTTCACGAAACCGGCACGCTCAAAGACACGTAAGACAAAAACTGTTGTTGGTATTTGAGAGTGTAAAATGGAAGCTTGAGAGAGTTAAAAAAAAATCTTTTTTTTTTTTTTGTTGCATGCTGGGCTAATTTAGGTAGGCTAAGAACGATCTCACAACAGTAATGATGGTCACTCTCCAAGCGACGAATGAGTCATGCCTTTGTGGTGAAAAACTGTTTAATATATGGTGTGTTTCATAGTCATAAGAAAACATTTCTTTGAATTATTTGGTAATAAGTAATAAAGATAAATTGGCAATAGTTCAATGGTTTTAAAAATAAACGAAATAAATTTAAATGTATTTTACTTTCGATTAAACTTTTGGTTTATTCTTTTCCTTTATCCATAGCAGCTCCATTAGCAACACAAAAAAATCTTTTTTGATTAACGTGGATGTGTGGATTATTAAAAGGCTGACGTCAAGTTCAGCTACAGTTGTTGCCTTAAGCTCTTCATTGTTGTTATTCGTATAATTGCAATAAAGCCCATAAATTTTCTATGTGATTTCAGTCCGAAGTCTATCTATACTATGGGTAATGCTATCTTATAAATTGTGCTTTTGTGTCATTACTTACATACTAGACTTCTCATTCGCGATGATATGAATTTAAGTTTGAGTCGATTTAAAAGTATATTTGTTTAATAAATCACCGGAATAGATTCGCCGCATTCTGTGAATCTGTGTCAAACAGATGAATTTTGAAATCAATATTGGTATCTAATGAATAACAAATTGCTCTTCTGCAAACTAAAGACGTGTCACCATCTGACGTAGATCTCTGGTTCCAATAACGAATTCTCTTCGATATACCTATGTATGATGCAAAAACAAATTGTTTCCAAAAGCTTTCAATAATCTTGTGATTTTTTTACAGTGTCTAAAAGATCTATAAGCATCCACCATTCTTAAAAATAAAAGGCATTGTTTTGATTTTTTCTTTTTTTTTTTTTTTTGTAATATGAGATTGTTTTGTATACAAAATTTTTTTTAGGCTTGCATCCAGTTTGAAAAATAATGTGTTGAGAGTTTTTACAATGGCGTCTTCGGCTCCACTACCAAATTATTCAACAGGCCTACACATATTATATTTAAACTGAGCTGCTATGCAAATCATCATTCGCCAAATGGTTCAGTGCACTCTTGAAGAGGTCGAGTAATTGTGTACTTCTTTCTGAATGTCTTTGTTATATCACCACTTTGGTTATAGTAGGTTATCGGAGTGGTGCAGTATAACGGATATTTATTGGTCAGAGCCTCGTCGCGTTCTTCGTTCTTTGACGCTTTATCCTTACAGTATTCATCGAAATACTCGGTAATGGACTTGGGAATCTCTGTATCATTTTGGCGATTGTTTTGACGGCAATATTCCTCGAAGAATTCTTGCCAAAAAAATTGTTCTAAGCGCCGAGCTCGTGTGGCTGCAAATCACCAACACAGAAAATAAATATTTGATCTAAATTTTATGTAAAAATTTGTAATTATTAACATACCCAATTGCTTCTGTCTCTTTGGCAAACCGAAACTGTCCTTTGTTTCACTAATGCCATCAACGCATTTGTCCGATTGGTTCATTTTTAAAACGTAGGCAAGTGTATAGTTTAAAAATTATTTCACTTATAAAATTTTATATGGAACATATAACATAAGTTGACAAAATTCGCAAAGACAAATAAATAATGAATGTGAGAGATAAACTTTTTAAAATATTAATACATATAAATAAATAATGTTTGGTTGTCAACCAAACAATTCTAATTAATGTATTCGAAGCCATAGAGATACAAAATATCGAATAATGTTTAGATGTTGACCGCATTTGTATTTGAGTTTGTTTGATCATCTTCTACAATAAGTGTAACTTCTTCAGGTTTTAAAATAAAATAATAAACTACAATGGTAGCCATAAACAATATACCACTGTAGATGATCCAATCCCAAATGAAACCGAACCACCATGATTCAAAATCCTCATTCATGTACCATATTGAGGTCATGGTGATGTTTTCCAACATGGTCAAAAATAAATACAGTGAATACCAGACCCTTATGTGTTTGAATTTGATTCGAAATTCGAGTAGCACAAAAATGTATATGTATGCAAGGAGCAAATAAAATAAAGTGCGGTTTAGGTTGTCAAGGGAGCTTTTCGTTTCAAGGAATAGCGCCGCCAACATGAGGGCATAATGGATGCTTATCACTATGAAGAATGCTTTAGGATAGAAGATACAGAATGTGGCAAGAGCGAGCATTCGCATTATAATGAATGCAATCCAACCGAAAAATGCCACTGTTTTACCAGCAAAATCATCTTGTTTTATGCCATTTACTATCTTCGTTGGACGTGGTAGAAAGAAATCTACTACATCATTTTGCCTCAATGGACTTGATTTAGAAGAATCCAATGATGGTGATGAAACAAGTGGTGTTGTCTGATCATCATGTTCTTCTTCATTGACTCGTGTTATTAATAGTTTTGGTGGTCGTGGCACATGTTCCTTTATATACAACTGTGCATTGACAATCAGCATGTCTTTAAAGGTCTCCAATTGAGATAAGGGTCTTGAATAACGCTTGCTCCGGTTTGCGTCTGAATTTCTTGAGCTTTCGCGTATAAGCGGTGGATGATTTGCTTGTTCCATGACATTTCCAAGAGCTAAGGTATTTGCAGACGACGTTGGCGGCTCTGGAGCTGTTGTATCGGGCACTGAATCTATAACTTCAATGTGATCTGCATTAAGTAATTCCTTATTCATAGTTTCGCTTAGTTTAGGTTTCGGTCGTACTTTGATCTTGTCATCGTCTGTGGCATTATTCGTCATGTGTACAGAAGGATTATGCAATAGGACTTTGGTTTCAATGGTTTCCAATGCATCATTATCTACTTCATCCTCGCCTTGTACAGTCAATTCGTGTGTTCGCTGCTCATCATCTGATTCTAGTGATATGCTTGAATTAAATTTCCGAAAGTTTGTCATGATCTTATCTGATTCTGGAAAACTTGCAATTGTCCGCCCCGAGTCGTGTTTTTTACGTGCCACTTCAATTTGCAATTCATTGTTTTTCTTAATTACACTTCTTTGTGCCTCGATTTGTTGAGATGTTGACCAAGGATAATGGCGGCCTACCTTCCTTTGACTTTCAAAGCGATGATATGTCGTTGTAATACCAGCCAAATCAAGAGCAGAAAACACTAAACAAATTGCCTGCACATTTGCTAGTTGAGTCAGAACAAAAAATCATATTAAAAAGATATTTCATTCAATACTAACTTAACACTCACTTACTTGTATCAAAATCTCTAAAAAGATCGAGAGTTAGCATGTGGTATAATTGTAATATAATTTGTGGTGCTGCTTGTCCATAAGCCTGAATAAGAAGATATAACTCACAATTAGAGCATTCCTCTGCTTTGGACAGACACCACATACGCTCTGTGTCATCGTCATCGTGAAATAGTGCTTCGACAGACCAAAATATGCGAACTAAAAATCTTATCTTGCAAGCAATAGATAACGAATCAATTGTATCGGAACTTCGGTAATAAAAAAACTCACCTATATATCACAAATACCGGAAAGAATAATAGTTGAAGCAGCAGCTTTCCTAAAAACAAGTATGGATTTGAATTCTGTGGATCGGCTCTATGATTCCGTGATGTGACAATAGATACAAAAGTTAAGAATGGTGGTATAAACACAAGGGTTAAGGTGCCTGCACCAAAGTCCGGTTGTCGATCTTTAAAATGTTGGTAGCTAACAGCACAGTCGGCAATCGTTTGAACTATAAATATAAAAAGCCCAAGTGTTGCTGGTATTATATAGGAAACGTAGATTCGTGTTCGACTTCGTATTGGATAACCAAGTATGTGCTCGGGTGGACTACCCGCATGGGCATCCTCCATTTGTTAAACAACACTACTTTTTCGGCGGATGGTTAAATACTTTAATTTAAAAAGAAAAGAAAATTCAAAAAGAATGTGTTCTATAATTATTTTAGTATATGTTTTCCTCTTTATAAACAATCAAACACTGGATGGTGAGTTAAACTTGGCTATGAGTAACAGCTGAAACATTGAAAATTCAATTCTTATCTTCACTGATAAGATATCAACTCTTTTCAGGTGAATAATAACAGAAAATGTGTTTGTTTATGAGTAAATCACAAAAAGTTATTACGAATCAGAGCTGACCGACCGACCGGGTAGGTACATAAGTAATGGGATCAATATGTTAGGTTAGGTTAAGTTATACAGGCCGCCCGTGACAACACGCGAGATCACCCAGAAGCCCTACGCCCCATTGTGATGCCTGTTAGAGGAGAAAAGGCGGAAGGAGATAATGGGCCGGGAATAGGAACGGAAAAAAAGGGGAGATACTTATAGTCGTGCTGGCTGGTTCCACCAGCAGAAGAAGCAACAATATCAGCCAAAATCCCCAGTGGGACTCTCGCCACACTACCCAAGTCCTCAAAAGCGGGAAGGCCTTCTGAGTAGTGCAGGACTGTCACACAGGAGGTACTGAATGCTATCTTCTTTTTCCTCGTTTTGGCAGCTACAATAGAAGTCCTGGTGAGGAACGTGCAACTTCTGAGCTATTCGCCCAATTGCACAATGCCCCGTTAGTTAGTTCGAATGTCTTTTTCAACTGATGAGGAGGACCAGAGCTTTTTAGCGATAGAGCACCCTGGCTCTTCGCCCATCTCGTCTCTGCTGCCTCCTTAGTGTCTGCTACCAACTCCGATAAATGGGATCAATAAATTTCAGTAGGTAGTCATTGTAAACATCGATGAAAGAAGGTTAAAGAACATTAGCCCTATCCATCCTCACCAGCTTGACACCACATCATCACTGTAATTTGTTGGGTGTTTCTTTTTGTTCGCCTTTCTATTGTTTCATGTCATTTACTCTGATTTCTTTTTTGGCAGTTATTGTAAATAGTCTATTTGTCAACACCCCTGAATATACTTATGAAAGATTGAATAGTTTTCTCTACACCAAAAGAGTTGACTGCAGATGTTTAGGCTGTCAGAGTGACGTATGTCTTTAACTGATTACCATTTACCATTACGACATGTGGTGAACCAATTTTGAAACTGTGTTTAAAACAAAATATGCCAGATTTAACCCCAAAGTGCTCTATGTTCAAGCCTCAATTGCAAGAATGAGACGTTTGAGCTATAAAACTCGTGTAAAAATTTAATATTCACTTAAAATTCACATATAAAATACTCCCACAATATAATTACACAAAAACAGACATTACTTGTGTGCCAACCCAATGCATACCAAATATTCGCAAAAGACATAGAAAAAATATTGTGGTACAATACTATATTTTAAGTAACTTTTTGTTTTAATTCCAGTCAAATCAAATTTTCCATACAAGTTGGTTACAATATAACAAATTACAATACAGAAGTTTAAGAGTCGTACCAGGTCTTCTTCATCCAATTTGATCGCTTGCATGGTTCGTCAAGCACCAGAAACGAGCCCTGATTCTCGCAGTTATGCTTAGTACGCTGATTATCAATTGCGTATTTGGGATTCCCTTCTATGATAGATGACTTTTCACGACAATTATCGGCGTTTTGAAGTACGGAAGCACGTCGACCAAATCGCGCTGGTTTTTTCGGTGCGTTTGCACCCACGTCCTCAAAGTTTGGTTGCACTGCCGGTACATGCTGGACTGTCGAACGTTGACGAGAAGGCCTTCGTTTATGCGTTGGTTGTTGCCTTCCGAGTGCCTCCAAGGAAGAGTCAGAACTTTTGCGTAATTGCTTACTATTGCCACCGCCATCACTTTCAACTAACTTGCGAGGTGGTGTACGCTCTCTAAGCTGATAATTATAGTTTGCCCTTCTATATTCAGGAGTGTTAGTTATATCCTCTTTTACTGCATTATTGTATTGCTGACGCTGTGGTGAACTTGACTTGTATTCACGACGTGGCGTGTGCTTGGGACTCTTTTGATGATCATCGGTGGTTGTCGTTGTCGATGTATTCGAATTTGGCAGGCGAAATGATGAAGCTGGTTTGCGAATAATTGGTCGTGAACGTGGAAAATCTAGATATGTGTTGCGGTACTCTGGATTAAATTCGATTTTTCCCTTAAGGCGCAAATATGGTTCCCGACACTTGCCACGTTCGGGCATTTCTTTGATTTGAGGATCACGGAAGCTCTCATAATACTCTGGTAAATCTTTGAAGAATTCGCCACGTGGATGTAAGTGATCGTCGGTCTTCAAAGACTTCTCTTTGGACACATTCTTTGGTGGGTCATTAAATTTGTCACGATATTCGGGCACTTCTGTTGTATTTATGGTATATGATTGTACCTCGGCACCCGATACCCGTAAGTTGTCTGTCTTCTTGATGGGTGCGCTTTTTGAGTAATTGGCGTACATCTTAAAACTGTCCTGATATTCAGGTACTGCGACAAACTTTCCCTGCATCTTAAAGCTGCTCATTTGTGGAATGGAGTGAGCCTTCTCGATGGGAAACTGTACAAACTGGCACTTATACTCCGAAGGAGTGGGATCATCGTGTGCTGCATGAGCACGTTCCTGTAAATGACACTTGTGCAGCTCTTGTGCGGCCAAATCACGTTTGAACTTGTCTTCGGCAAGTTTGTTGGCTGCAGCAGTAATAGGTCCTGGGGATTGCGTGGGGTTCTCTTTGGCTTTCGGAATGGTAATACCTTTTGTCGTGTTTTCCGGATTGGGCCGAAATGCCTCACGCGGCAGTATTTGCATCGACCGATCGACCATTGGATATGATAAATAAGAGGAATTCATATCAGTATTTTCACCCAAATGAAATGTTTCAGGATTTCTTATTGGATAGGCACGGGAGCTAAAAATAATGATCATCATAACGAACAAAATGAATATCATAGGAAATTTTGAATCAATTAAACTTACTATAGCCAATCCTCGGGAGTGAACAGTTGATATTGTTCCCTTTGTTCCGATTGATGCTGCATTAAGCCTTCCAAGCGCAACGATGTCGCTCGCCTCAGTAATGACGGTCTTTGTGCCAAATCAAGCTTACGAAAATGCTTACAATATTCAGTTTTCAATGAACCGAATGGAAGTATTTCGTCATCGCTTTTATATAGACAGACGTTGCTTTTTGTATGGAAGTCTAGAAGATGTTTATCCAAATACCAAATATTTAATCTACTAAAAACATTGATTGAATACCTGAGGGTTGTCGGCCACGTCGGAAATATTTTAAGTCATCGACGGCAATATACTCATGTGGATGTTTAATAGTGAAGCGATTTCTATGCTTATGTGGACCTGGGTATAGAATGTATGGTAATAATTAAGAGATATAATCGATTAAATTTTTCCTCCATACCTGTTAAATTTGGTTCAGATAGAGAACGATTCCAGTCAAAGGCACCACCACTATACGTGTAAAGAAGAGAAAAATATTTTGTTGAAAATATCTTAAAAAATTCCTTCTTGAGATCCTTTCACATGAAAAATCCATTTAAAACTAAACAACATTCGCCGTTGCTTTGGCAGTAAATATCTCCACTTAATAACTTTAAATGTTTTGTTTACAAAAAACAACAACGGCAACCAAACTGAACTGAACTGAACTGAATAGAATCGAATCATTCTTTATGCTTTACACAAATTTAAGGGCCTTCTAACATTCATCGAAAATTTGCTACATGGGCAGATATGACAAGCAACTTCTTAGTGAAGTTCGAAATCTCAGGAGGGAGGTGATATAAATTGTTATAAATGACACATTATGCGAAATTGATTTGTAGGACAGAAGATCAAATTCCAATAATACAGATTAAACATTTTAAACCATTTATATTGATGGAATAAAATGTATTATATTTATATAAAGTTTTTCAAGAAGTTTTAGGAAGAAATTTGGTTTTAATATTATCTACTTAGAATATTTTTTCATTCCTGCTTGTCGAGTTAAGGTGGCTCAGTAGTTGTTAAGATCGTAAGAGCGATGCCTATAGGTAGAGGTAGAAAGTGTAAAATTAAAAATATTTACTTAATTAGAAAGTACACAACTTTCGTTATTACTGAAGATATTTCAATTTCTTCGCTTTATGAATAATTCGAGTAGAATGTGGATATGCTTCTTGTTTTTGTTGTCAGTCTGTTAGAGAATTTTGCATGACATGCCACTATGAAATATAATTTGGAAAAGTTGAGACGTGAGCTAGACACATTTTAGATTTACTATATATACACACAAATTTCATCCACTGTTCGAAGTATGTAGGTGCTTTTCATCGAATTCCATTGTTGCTAAGTCTATAGATAAATAAACCAATACTGTTCTGAATAAGTATATTGTTTTTTAGGGAAATTCAATCAATTTTTTGCTTAGAAACTTTGCAGACCTAGTAATTTGATTCTAGACCCATTGTACATTACAAAAATCCAATGAATATAAAAATATATGTGCAATCAATCAATATTTGCTTAGCTTTATAGTCATAGAAGGTATGTAATTATCGTCCTTGACAACGAAACAAATCAAAGTTCAATGTGCACATTCTTAAAAAACGCAAGATATCCTTGCGATATCCGATTTTCCCTGCCAATGTCTGAGTAAATACATTACTCATCCAACCGCAACCAACCACATTTCCATTTCCAGTCGAAGAATATTGGAAAGTTGTTGTGTAGAGGTAATCATTGTTAGTAAACTGGATTGTGGGTTGTGTGGGGTTAGTTAAATGTTTATATTTTCTAGCATATGTAGGGGAATGTAAATATTTCTCCACCCCATATTCGAATTGCTTTTGAAATTCAAAAATTCTTTGGACAACTTATGAAATTATAAACTTGTTGAATTCAAACACTTAAATATGAATGGGAACTTTGTAATGTATGGAAAGTTGTTTTTGTACAATAGTTCCTTCGTGTTTATTTATGTAAATCGGTTAGTTTTTAAATTATAGCCGCATTATAGAGTTTGGCGCCAATATTTAAATACTTTTTTAAATAAGTTGTTAAGATTTTATGAAGTAGAAAGGAATTTCTTAAAAACTATTTGTCCATTTGCCAAATGAGGTTTTTACTATTTAAGTTTTCTTAAATTGTATTAAAACTTTAACTACAATTTAAAATAGTAACAGTGGGCAACAGAACCAAGAAGAAACCCAGGAAATGCAATCAGTAGACTACTAACTATTCGTGCAAAAAGAATATTTCAGCAAATGCCATTGGATATCATGCCGACAACGGAAATGAGAATGAAGACTTTGAAAAAAAAAAGAGTAATATAATATGTACAACATGAAAAATCCATGAACAAATTGCAAGGCAGGAGAATCATGTCGAATTAGGCGGCATCAAAAACAACAACAACAGAAAGCATGCAAGTTTGCACAAAGTTGACCCAAATCTTGATAGATAAAATACAAACCGTATTCAATTGAATGTTATACATTATACTCGTATAAAAGGAATGCAATGCAATTTGAATGAATTAATTAATCTTGACACCAAGTTGTTACAAAGAAGGACATGGTCTGTAGGTTTATCAAATCTATTTGTACTTGTATGGTAGTTGCATTTAATAAAAATCAATTATAATCAAATGGTTACAAATAGAATGAAAATTAATTATAATAATTAATTATAATTGCAGTTTAAAAAACTAAATTTATGGTTGAAATGTATGTATGTACAATATATATTTACGTAAACACAGTTTGAAAATGCAGTTAATGCCACAATGAGACCTAATTAATTTTCTTAACTTGGCTTTTACTATTTTTAGTTCAATTCAACTATTGTATGTTGTCTCTGTGCGTTCTATGCGCATAAATCATTTAATTGCATGCTAATTATGAAATTTATTACAAGCTGAACACAAAATTATAACAACATTTCCATGTCACGCTATTCTATCATAATAGGCAAATGTTTCCTTCACTGACAAGAGACCGCTGTGTCGTATACGTAATGAGCATTTTACTACTTACTTACTACATATACTCGTACATATTCATTTACACTGATTGCTAAAAAGTGAAGACATAACTTATCAATATCTCAAATTAGCTGAACAAATTTACTCTTTGAAACCCACTGCATACGAGGGTAAATCAATTGTTAGGAATGAAGAGGCAAGCTTATCATGTTAATAATTTTTGTTTTGCAATATAATCATCTTTTAGTTAAATAATCTTTTTCAACGTTTCTGTGGGTTTAAAGAAAACCCTCAAAAAAATATAGTTTGTTTTCCCCCGAACCACATTTTTATGTTGGGGAACAGAAAGAAGTGGTGAAGTGTGGCAACAATTCGTAATGCAGTTCATGCAATTTGGACTCGTGGTGAAACATAACTCTTGATTTTGCATCGAATCGGCCCAATATTTCATTGTAATACTGTCCCATGATTATTCTTCCTTTCTGCAAAAAGTGCATGAGTATTATACTCTTGGGATCCTTTTTGTTTTCTTCAGCGCAAATTGTTTTTTGTGTCAACGCCACTTGCCTTCTAAGACGGGTACTTATAGATCTACTCTCGGATATTTTGTAGGCATCTTGTCAAATGATAATTTAAAGAATTAGCATATCCTTCTTTCCTTTTTTTTTATGATTGTGGACGCTGTTTGATATCCCCTTTTGCCAAGGTATTTGCACAAAGGTAAATGTGTCGATGTTGTTTCTATTAAGCGTTGATATTCTATGATGATATAGTAAGGACACAGACAATACGAGATATTGACACATTAAAATGTCTTACCATGGCGGAAAATATAAGCTAAGTGTAACATAATAAATGATCCAGTACTTCATGTACATACATCCAATTATACAATTTAAAGGTTTGATGCACTGTCAATCTCAAACTCGGTATTATGAATATTGTATATTTTTGGAAAACACTGTAAACTAGTGAGAACATGAGTTGTAAGTGGTTGCACCTTTTCCAGCTGAAAGGAACAAAATGTTTGTCCTGTGTGCAGATTACTTGTACACTCGTATGTAGAGGTACACAAAGTTGTTGTCCATAATGGTAAATAGACTATGAAAAGGCGTGACAACAATTGTTTTGTGGTTTGGTTTTCAACTTATTATGTAGTTAGTACCTAATACAATGAATCCTTTGCATTTTAGAAGAATTGTTTGGATTATGTTTTTACTTGCTAAATGAAGTAACAAGGTCACGTAATCATGTGGTGGTGGTTGGACACAAGAACACATGTTTCCTTTTACAACAAAAAAAAAAAAAAATCAACTTAAGGCACGTGACATTACAAAGTGACCCAAATGAATATTAAGTATTCGCGAATGTGAATAAATACAAGTATGTTTTTTGTATGTAAACAACTACTAAAAGGCGCCCTTTTTTTATTATTATGGTAGATTACTATATGTTACTTTATACTTTATTGGGCTATTTTAATTTCAAAGTCAAGTTAAATGCCAATGACATGCATACGATTACAATTGATTGTGATTTTATTTGTTAGCAATGATGAGACCACCAAACAGGCTTACATACATATGTATGTAGGTATATATCCTATAGCAATTAAGCCTTTATACTTTTAAGTTATACTTATGTTCAGAAATAAAATATCTTTATTAAAATCACACCTTTCTGCATTTAGCCAATCCACTGCTGCAGTCATTTTGAATACTCAGTTGTTATTATACTCTGGCAGTGTTTGAATTTTTGAACTCTTTGGGTTTTAAGCTCGTTTCAGATCACCAAGTGGTGAATTGTAATTGCGTAGTAAATTCCCACGCATCCGGTTACACATTTTTAATGGCACTTTTCCGTTTCGCAACAAAACATACTACATAAATCGAGAGTGAAAGTCAATTTAGGCGTCTACTCAACTCAAGGCTGTAAAGGACAAGCCATGATTTCGCGAGCGCACTTTATACCGAGTGCGAGTAATGATGTCGACGGTGACGACTACAACGACTTGACCGCTTAAACTGTAAATCCCAACTGATTTGTATTCGCAAATCGAGCAAGAAAAATGCTTTCTTTTTACTTGTTTTGTGTGTGTTTATTGGGTCGGTTGTGGATACCAGTAGGTAAGTAGTAAGTTCGTGTCAGCTGCTAAAACTAGAATAATACAATGTTTGTTGCGTGGCAGATCAAAAGAGACGATGTGCCTGGCATGCAGTGGAGTTAGCATTATTCGAGGTGTCACTCACAGTCTATTTGGCCAACTCGTACCATGAACATCAGACAAACATTGTTTACTGAAGTTTGATTGAGCGCTGCAAATCGAATCACAACTACTACCACCCTCACCCATTTCTAAACACTTTGTTAAGTTTCGTGAACAAATATTATTCCTATACATATAGAAGTAGATATGCAAATGATTTCATAAACACCTTCGCGTTTGTCATCATCAAAATCCAATGAACACTTATGACAAAATCCTATTTCAAGTCAAAACCCTTTGGCTAAGTGTTGAATTTTAATTTAAAAGTACTCAGTTTTAGACTTTAAGCATGCAAAAGAGCAGCAACTCGACGAGTTTAAAGTGCCATAAAACTGGTTGAGTTTTCTTTTTTTTTTTTTTTTTGTATTATTGTTTCACTTCCGCCTGCCATTAAAATGATATTGGATTTTTCTTCTTAGGCATGATTATTGTTTTTATGGTTATTACATTTGCTTTAACTAAGCACGCGAAATTTTGATTGTCATGCGAACAATCGTAATTTGATTTTTGGTCAGGAAGCTCGCATTTGTATTCAACAAACTTTATTTGGGTCAAGGTTCCATTGACTTCACACTCTTGATAACAAATATTTTTGTAAACGAGGTCAAATCTATAAGTAAGGAGGATATATGTACTTTTGATAAGAAATAGAGATTATTTGATCAAAATTTAGTTGATTTCCGAAATCTATTATCATATTGAAGACAAATTACATTGGACAAATGTTTCCTGAGAGTAAAGCGTTGCTAGAGCAAAGTTATTTAAAGTGCCAAAGATTTGCGATGTTAGAAAACTAGTAGAAAAGGTTAGTTTAAGGAAACACAAAACTCAGACTTAATTAAGTACAGAGTCAGTAAGAAATAATGAAGAAGGAGAGTTGACTTGTGTCTAATCTAATCAAGTCAGGTCAAGTACATTTGATCACATCAGCATTCATTTAGCAATTGAAGTTACAAAGTGCAGGTCACACTGTCTAGCACTAACACAAATGTATCGTAAACTAGAAAGAAGGTTATCTTCGACTATGCCGAAGATGAAATACTCTTCACGGAACGCAGTGAATGTTTTATTGTAGTATTCAAATGGGTGGTTTGTATGGGAGGTACCCCTCTTAGTGGTCCGATTCGGCTGGTTCAGCTCTCTAGCTCAAAAACTGAGGAACCAGTTTGTATACATACAGACGGACATTTGTCTAATCGAGCTGATCAAGAATATATATACTTTATGTGGTTTTTTTTTTTTGTCTCCTTCTGCCTGTTACAAAATTGATGACAAACTTATAATACTATTCACTCCGTGAAGAGAAATATTTTATAATGAGATTAGATTGAATGTAAAAGAAACAAAAAACCCACAATAATTTTCAATTATGAACAGAGGGTTCAATTTTGGTTTATCAATTAGAAAAGAGAGAAAATAAAACACATTAATTAAAAATTTTAATTATCATATTAATTAGCATAACGCATATATGTATTTACTATAAACATATATATAATTTGTATACAATTTAAATTCCCAAATTGGTGCAAATGAATTCTTTATATAAATATTTTACATATGTATATGTTTGCCAAAGTTATAGTCATATTAGTTTTGATTTCGACAAGTTTTAGTTAGTAAATGCACTCAAATTAATGCAAATTTAAATGTCATATTTTCGATAGACCTTCCCAACGATCAGGCACGGTATAAAAATATCTATCCATAGCATCAGTAAAACGCTGCTTATAAGGTTGTGGTGGAATAACTGTTGGTAGTTTACCCATGCCACCAAGGAAACCTGATTGCTTGACAATGGACTCCAGTTTCTTGTCAAATGTAAAGGTGCGAATGTAATCTGTTTCAAATTAATTTTAAATAAACTTTACTACTCAAGTAATGAGTGTGTGAATATGATGATAAGCAACGTACCTATAATACCCAAAACCAAAACACTGTTTTTATTGTCTAGGCCGACCAGCAGTGAATAGTCCATAACACGATTCTTTTCAAGAAACGATGCATCGCGATTGATGGCATCGGTAAGCACAACTTTGGTATGTGAAAGTATATAGAGCGGTTTTGACCAAGACACTAGAAATGGAATAAAGTGTTAAAACTTTAGTTAAATTGTGTGAGAGCTTAAATAAAATTTAGCTCACTTTGTACTAAATTTTCATCGAGCAAGACAATTTCACCATTCTGATTTGTTGGATCCACAAGGCGATTGCGTTCTGAACCTTTTAAATCAAACTTATTCGCAATATCGCAATCATAGAAAAGATTTTCCATAACAAGAAGTGATTTTTCCACAAAGTTGCTAAAGGGAAAAAAGAAATTTATAAAATTTGAAAGCTTCATTGAATAAATTCATCTGTATGAGAAAACTCACTCTTTCTTTTTGATGGTCACTTTGAAGACGCCAAATATTTTAGCCAACAAAGTTGGCTGGTTTTGTTGCTGGCATTTGTTTATGTATTCAAAATAGTTTGGTGCAAAATTATCAAAGATATTAATATCGACTTTTTTCATCTCTTTCAGCACAAAGCGATCATCTTTAAGAAAGAAATTTTGTATTACATTTTTGCTAACATAACTTTAGGGACTTTTTTTTAGAAACGTCTCTCTTACCCAAAGTTTTGCTGAATCTTGTACCCGATTTACCTCCTTTAGCTTCCCATTGAACACTATTACAAAGGGAACGTGCAAAAAAGTTACGACATTCATCAATATCCAGCAGCTCATCACTTTTTCGATTCTGTTCAGGTATCGAAGAAGTTTTGCCTGTCGTACCAGCATCACTGGGCTTACGTACCAATTCCATTTCAGGACCACTTCTACTTTGAGATACTTTCAGTTCTTCGCGC
This sequence comes from Amiota minor, assembly GCA_037043295.1. Lineage (NCBI taxonomy): Eukaryota > Metazoa > Arthropoda > Insecta > Diptera > Drosophilidae > Amiota > Amiota minor. The sequence goes on from JBAMAW010001787.1 coordinate 3,297,331, forward strand.
ATTTTAGTACGTTCTAATTTCTTGTAAACCGATTGATCTAGTTTTGGAAACTTTAATGTGTTTCCTCGCATTAAATCGAATTCACGGGCAAAGTATATTTTACACGTGAACTGGGCTCCATTATCCTGAAAACTGATCTCAATATGTGAGTCCGCAGAACCATTACTATTGCTATTTATATTTGCATTCGTGTTGTTGTTATTATTGTTAGATCGTGGTGACGTCATATTATCTTCACTATCACTTTCATGCATTTTTCGCTTAGGCTGTGGACTTGGATTCGGCAGGTCTCCTCCTTCGTTTACATTCTGTGGCGTTGGATTTAGATTAAGCATCACACGCTGATACTCATTACAAGTAAGACTGTATGCTATTATAGAGCTTAGATCATTATCCTGAACCAGAATGGGAAAAGCACCCAATGGTAAAGTTAAGTGTTCTTGCGCTGAGAACGGCGATTGTAAAAGGTTTATTTGTCCCGTTGAAGGTAAAAGTTGGATTAGCATCTTTTTGATTGACTTTTTATCCGAGGTGTTAGTTAACTGTTCAGATGAAGATTTCTTTTCAACTGTGGAATGCGAACTCGATGGTGTCTTGGTCTCCTCACTGGCACGTTCTGTTGGCAAAGTACTTATAGCATCAGATGTGTGTGCAAGTGTTGCTGTGGAACGCTCCCCTTCTTGTGCTGTCGTCACTGGCGCAGCTTCATTTTGTTCCGTTCGTGTATCCTCTGTGCATATTGTACCTGGATCGACGTGGTGCGTTTGTTTTGCTGCTTGTTTCTGTGCCAAGGCAACATCATTCAGACGTGGACCCCACAAATCAATACTTTCGGCAAGAACACGTTTTGACATTACCAAAGCATCCTTGATATCATAGGCACTCGCTTTGCTTTCAGTTAATAAAGTTTGTACAATTTCGATTTTCTGCTTAAATAAGAATTGATCCTTGGACAGAGTTGTCTTTAAACTAGCAACTAGTGGTGAGTTCTCATCTTCAGTAGCCAAATCTGCAATGCGTTCGTGAATGCGAGTATAGACCTCATGGCCGCGCATCGAGAAATTTTTAATTTCTTCAAGTATTTCAAAGTGATTAAAGTTTTTCATTGGTTCCAGTTCGAGCACCAACTCCGGCAATCCAATTTCCCAGACATAAACTGGGGTATACTGAAATTTTGCGCCAACACCACGATAGCTAAAATAATGTACGTAATCACGGTGCAAAGAGTGTTCGCATTTATTGTTTTCATTTGAAACAGACTCATCCAATAAGCGTTTCTTGTACGAGTGGCCGTGGAATCTCATTTCCAGATACTTGGCTAAAGACAGGCACTTGCTGGATTCCGAAAGCGGCACACTGGGTGTTATTTCATTACAAATTGAGCACCATGATGAAAAGTAGATTCGATTTGGATCGGTGCGTGTGTGATCTTCTGAAAGAAAGATTTGTACACACCCCATGGAATGCACATATCTTCTGACATGACCCAACATGGGCAATTTGCATGAAGGACAAATTGACGTAAGTAAACAGCAGTAGCGCTGCAGGAACTGTCCAAGCATAATATCTTGTTGACCATAGAATTTCATATCCAGCAACATGGGTGGCGTACAAAATGATGATGCTGAATTTGGGTTGAAATAGAAACTACAAAAAAGCACTGGTAAGCGCTGGTGATTTTCTAGATCTAAGGCATCTTTAAAAACTTGTTCTTCGCTTATTTTCTGTGGCTTTTGAAATGATTCTCGTCTCTTTTTTATTTTGAACACTAAAAAGGAAGATTAAATCTAATTAATCTTTGTCTTTTTAGGCACTTACTAAGTACTTACAGTCATTTCTTTTGGGATAGCGACCGCCAAATGAACGAAATTCGGCGAGAAGAGTTTGAACCTCTTGACTTGATGCAGGCGTTGTTATTTTCATCTTCAAAAAGGGATGCGGTGGCAGAAGTTGCTTTTCTTTTTCCTCAAGCGATGCTGTTTTTATTACTTCCTGGCTATCTTGCCTCTCTAAACTCCCATGCGTATTTGACCATAATTTTGAATAGTAAAGTTCAGCTGAGAACATCTTTCGTAGTTTACATTTACGTCCAATTTCAGTTTCTAAAAATGGCAGGGGAAATGTTGAAAATGGACTTACTGAAAGTATTGTTGAGCTTAGAGCATTTCGAAAACGATTATCATATCGTGTTTCAACGGCCAAAGCCATAATTGGTTGATCACTTGGGGATGTCGATTGTTCTACCATTTTTAAGGAACGCAGTGGATCAGTGAAGTCAGAAACATTTTTGGAAACAATTGAAAGTATTTTATCCTCGGATTTCCTTTCGATAATAGTCCGTTTAGGTGGTAGTTCCGAACGCAACTGTGGCTCTTCTTGTTCTCCTGTCTCTCTGTCACTCTCACGTTCATTAGCTATTTCCGTTTTTGGACTGGATTCTTTTGAGTCAAAAATAGGACGTTTTGGTGTTAAAGGTTGGGCAAACTCATCGAGCAGGAATGACATCTCCAAACGCCAGTTATACCGGGCATACACTAGGAATGAAGCCACCTTTTTAACTCTAGCCAATTCCTTATTGCTGCCACCTCGAAGCAAGCATGTATAGCCTCGCGGCCTGGTTAGTTTTTCGAAATACATTAGAGTTTGCACGAGCCACTGCCATCATTGAAATTTTGTATGTAAAAGGCATCACAAAGGCCAAGTATCGGTTGAGTTATATTCGATTCAATGGAAGTCAGGATATCGCATTGTAATGTTCTGGCCAATCGCTCCATGACTGATAGTTTAACATCAAGAACCAATGTAACGCCATGTGAACGAAGCATTTCTTGGGCCACACCAGCAACGTTCTTATGCACCAAGACAACGCTTGGTTTAAAACTCATAATGCGCGCGCAAACATTTCGTAAATACTCCTTTTCTTGTAGTAAAACTGTTGAAATCGTTACAAATTTTCCCTCAATACGTTCGTAAACGATTGGACACTGTAAGAGTAGAATGCGTGGTCGTTCCACACGTGTCGCCATTTCCTTGTGTGCAACATTTTTCGAAAAAACCACACCACCGACTATACGGCATTCCGAACGTTTGCCACCTGGAACCTTTTTGAAATTCACATAACTACGAATATCCATCAAGTCATTTGTACAATACTCTGGCCTAAAATGATTTGCGGCACCGCAGCAAAGTGGTTCAAGCACATTCGCCCATTTCAGATCCAATTGATAGCTTCTCAATAATTGCGTTAGCAATTGTTCCTCATGATCGCAATAGGATTCATGCAGTTTCGATGTTGTTGAATTCTCAACTTCAAGATCTTGTACTGATTGAAAACTAAGGGAAGCATCAATGGATTTCGGTGGTTGCGGTTCTGAACTGGAAGCATCGAATTGTGGACTAATAATAGCATCGCTTTGTTTTTCAACTCCAATGGAGTCATTTGTTTGTCTAAAATTTGAATTGAAATAATTAAAATTAAATTTCAAAGTCTGTAATAATAAGTTGTTTGGTAATGGCTTGCCGTTTTAAAGGAGATTTAAGGTTGAATGCCCACTCATAGAACATCTTTCCCTTATTGGACAAATGGTTTTCCTAGTCTGCTCTTGTGTTGGATTTAATATCACTTATACACAACAAGAGATGGTAATCCGATAAAGCATTGTGAGGACTATAAGGAGGCTGCATTAAAACAGTTCTCCGAACTTCTGAAGATTCGTGTAACCTGGCGTTATCCCAATAGAACAAATGCTTATGGACAGTTTTAGTGTACCTTGCACACTGAAGAATTTCAAAAAAGGACGGATATCCGCAGTAATGAACTCTATGTTTAAAAAATGCCAATGTCTTTTTTAGTTAATGTCATCACCTATCAAATGACATACAGATTTGCCAAAAGCTACTTGGTTTGCTTGCCCCAAAAAGTGTCTTTAAATTCCTTTTAGTGGAAGACATCACCAAATAATCTTATACATATCTATACTTCATACATTTCGTGTCTTTACAGATGTAATACTTGACGTGTTACTTGCCTTGATAATTCGACGAATTTGTAGTGTAAGTTTTCATCAAACTCAGTTTGCTCAGCATCAGGGACAATTGGTTGTAAAAAACCTGCCGCCAACATGGCATTTAATATAGCCACGGCTTGAACTTTGTTGGAAGACTTATTGTTTGAATTCAAGAACTCAATTAAGCTAAGTCCTAGGTTTTGTTGCGGCAGAATGCGTTGCATTTCATCGTGTAGCGTTATAAGGGAATTAGATTGTTGCAGTATATTTTTGCGATCATCAAAGGACAAACTGTAGGGTTGCTGTGAGGCAAAGCGTTCTTCTTGGTAGCCAATTGAGGTCTTTCGTGAATTATTATTTCGCATTGTTGGAGTACTCAAGCTAGCCACATTCTCATCAACTTCAAGTTTATTGCTGAGATCATGTTGCAGGGCTTGAAGATCGGCATGTAAATCAACAGAGATATTGGATGACTTTAAATAGCTAAGAACTATTTTAGAGCAATAGTTGCAGACTTTTAAGTCGCCTGGAAGAGATAATGATATCTGATTGAAGATATGAGGCAATTGGTATGAGAGTTTTTTAAAATTTACCAGAACACATGATAATCTTGCCCGGCACAACTTGATTGCAACATTTCGAACAAAATATTTGACCACATAAGCGGCAATGGTGTTTCCTTCTGAAGGTTGAGAACTTTTGTGAACAATCATAACATTCTTTTGCTTTTGAGTCTGGCATCCAAAACCTCTGCAGATCTGTGTCTTTATAGTTTCGCAAATTCTATTGAAAACCCAAATTTAATTATGAAGTGCAACTTTTATTTTAACAACAACAGATTTTCTTACATTATTTCGTGCAGCTACTAAGTTGCTCATGCGTTTTAAGACGTTGACCATTGTACGACCTTCGGATGCTTCAATTGGTAATTCCATGGCATGTTCATTTGCCTCAATGCAGTCATCGGTTTGTAAATTTGTTGAACTATTGCTGCGACTATCGCCGCTGATTGGCTGTTGTATATTTAGATTTGTTGGTGGCTGTGGCCTATTCGAGTTTAAACTAGATGTTGAGCTGTCACGTGACATTGCAGATGCTGCTGCTATATCAGACGATGGTGCGATAGCGTCTGAGTAAAAAACTGATTTGTTAATTTGCACTTGACTGCTGCCGCTGTTAGGTGCTTCATTGACTGTATTATAACTTTGATTGTAGGCATTTTGTATTTTGTTAACGAAACGACCGAAAAGACTCTCAGGCTGCTCTTCAAAATCACGTGCAAATTCTGTTAGTTTCGTGGGTGAGTGTAGGTGTTGATGTACGTTGTTATTACTCATTTTGTATTTGATAATTTAAGTGTATACAGTATAGAATAGTGTTCTTTGTTGTTGTTGTTGTTATGCGTTTTTAAATGGATGTAATATTTAATTGATCAATTAGCGCTGAGTCGGGCGCCAAAGAGCTAAGAGCCAAATCGTTCCACTTTTGTTCCTACAATGAAAATTATCACATAAGCACATAATTCTATTCCTAAGAGACAAATTTCAAATATTAAAAGTTTACATGCCTGTTCGCTCAATGTTAGATGAGAATCACCACCATCAGCTTCAGGATCGGGAAGTTTCTCAGTTGGAACTAATATCTTATCGAATGGTAACACTTCCATCCGCCAAGCGTTGTCCACAATATCCAGCAAAAAGTCATCAATTGGTGTCTAAAAATTCATTCGATACGATATCAGATACGACTTTAGTATGCATATCAATTGCGATAGCAACAAATTCAGCTGATTATTTGTGTTTAGGTTACGTCATTTGTAACAAATTTTCTCATAAACAAACCGACACAAGGCATTTAGCCTATATTTACTTTTTTTTGTTATCGTTCGGCGACGCTTGCAGATAAATTAACTTTGTGGCTACTCTATTTACATTGTTTTGCTTCCCCTCTTTACTTACCTGACTGTCCATTCCTTACTAATGATTCCTTCAAGAAATGTTTAAAACATATTATTTCTTTGTTTATTTTAATTCACCATAAAAATCATCAGATGAAAACAATATGATGAGTTTGTTTTGTTTTGCACCACTGTTGCCAACTATATCAAATTTTCAAGGGTGCTTGCACATGCTTAAATTATCGATAAGCGATATTATTAATCATATTTCTATCGATTTTCAAAATAACCAGTAGTAAAATGTAATTTTTATTAAGAGGTAAAGAGATGGCAAATGAGAGTAGAGTAATTTGATTGAGCCGTTTGAGCGAGAAAGAAGACAAATATTAAAAAATTATCAATGAAATATTTTGAATATTTTATTTATTTATTTTATTTCTTAAAATTATATATAATTTATTTTTACAAATTAACATTAATAAAAAAAAAAGTCTATTTGTATTAACACTATTCCATCGTCAGACATGTGATAATGATTTGCTGAGTTAAAATTTCTATTATTTTGTATTTCCATTTCTCTTAAACTATTCTTGGTTAGTTTCATGTTTTCTGGTAGCAATGAATAATTTATGACATTCATTCTTCCATATTTGAAAAACTCAATATTTGGACCAATAGGATTAATACTTAAAATCACAAAGCTTTAGTATATTTAGTACAGTGATGGAAAAAAGTATACGTACGATCGATCCCATATCTGCTTCCTGGCAAGTTTAAAAGTGAAAAAAGTAATAATGTAGTTTTGTCTTAAATGTGTGTAATTTTATTAATTAAAAACGTTTTCTAAATTTAAACTTAAAATAATGTTAACGAAAAACAATGCCAAATTAATCAGAAAAAACTAAAAAAAGGTCACTAAAAGCAAATGAATACAATAAATTTATATTTAGGCATCTATGACTGCATGATCATTGACGCGACGAAAATTTTCATCTGATTGGGCGTTAATTGTTGCCATTCTTTTGCAAGGCTCTCTTTTTCAGGATTAGCAGATCTGGCATCTCCGAAAAGTGATCAGTATACGTTCAAGACCAGGCTTTGAATTGGTTGGTCCAACAGTCGTGGAGAATAGTGTAGCAGTAAGTCATTTACAATATGAGCGGAGTATTTTGTAGTCTTGTTGGAATATTCCACTCCAATCAAAGTTTAGTGTATCAATCGATGCTTTATGCTGATGCTGCTTCAAAATTCAGGCGTGTCTAACTTTCTTCTTTCCGTTATACCAATGGTTTTCTGCAAATGCTTTTTAAATAAGTAGAATAATGACATACTAAAAAATCACTGCATTAGAGTTATTTTGATTCTCTTGATCAAGTGGAAGTTTTTAAATACAAGATCCTTTTCCATTCTGTTCTTAATCGCTTGTTGTTTTATTTATCTGCAAAATCTCAGAAGAAACATGTACTAGATATTAATAAGAAATATTTTTTTTTGTTTATTGTTCACCCACAAAAATGAAATTTCAATATTTCATAAAGGATTAAAATCGTTTAAATATGAATACGATTTTCATTCAAGATTGTTTGATTAAAAATTCCATTATGAAAGGAATTAATTTCTTGGTCATTAACAGCAACTTTTTTTTTTATTATAACAGAAATATTAATGAATAATTCGAAGCTAAGCATTAAATAAAAGACACACAACTAAGCATAATTGAAATCCATCACACATACACATATCGTTGAATATTCCATTGAATCAATTGACTAGATGCAGCATAGCGCTGTCAAATATCGTTGTCAAATGTCAGCTATGCCGACATCTTGCCAATTCACCAATAGAAACACATCAAATCCAAATCCACATAAATTAATACACAAATTAAAACATTGAATACAAAATAATATAAAAAAAACTGTAGTATAAAGGCACTTTTTTGTGAATTTTTTTTTTTCTTTTTTTTTCCTTTTTTTTTTTTGCGCAATTGAATGATTAGTTGTTGTAATACGACTGAGTACTAATTGGTAACTGATTTCGAAGGCCCACAACGAACTCAACACCACACCTCTACTCGATTGGATTCGATTCGACTTACTTCAAAATAAGTAACAGACACGAATTAAAGAAGCTTCAATTCAGTTAAATTGTGCGCGACGTTGACGGCTCAAGCCACAAAGTGTCACTTATACAAATGAGTAAAAAACATTTAAAATAAATACAAATGATTTTCGAAAAAATGTCTAAAACCCGTTGAGAATTCTCCTTAGCACATACACAGATACACTTGCAGCCGTAAAAGTGGGGGAGTATAAGCGTGGCTTAGTGCACACACGTACTACAGCGTACATACATGTAATGGTTAGCAGGTACAGGTAGCTGCTACATAGTAGTCCGGCCGGCAGTTCAGTTCAGCTCAGCTTGGCTTAGCTTAGCTTGTCTCCGCAGCCAGCTAAGAGTATCTACACACATATCTATGTACGAGTATCTATCCGTTCGTATAGTTGTGTTGGTTATATTTGAACGTTTTTAGCGCGATGGCGCCTGATTTGAATATCAATGAACTCCCTTTAAATAAATATTAAATGAAATTTACTTAAGCATACAAATACGAGTACTACGAATGCGAAGACGACGATGATGACGATGAACTGATGATGCCAATGGTTAGTTAGTTTTTGTTATGGAATTCATTGTTGCGTTTCGTCTCGTCTGTACTGACAAATGAGGTAATGCAGTCGTTCGTAGCCACAGGCAGTAATATTTTCAAAATACTCGTACTTCCACTTGTACTTGTTAAATTTTCAAATTTCATTAAACGCAAAATAAATAAAAAAATATTATAATCAAAATGTTTGTATTACTCAATATAGAGTTCCGTTTAACAACAAATACTGCATATTACAATTTATAAATAATAATTGGTAAAAAGCTATTTTCATTATTATTTTAGCTATGAAATGCGAATATCATCCGTTCATTGTTAAATTTACTTTTTCATTTTTATTACAACAAATACTCTGAAGACTAAAAAGGATTTAAACAATTTCCTTTTATACATTTGACAGGGACGCAGCCCATAAAAGTAAAAATACTAATCAACGAATTAAAGATAAGTTATCTTTATAAAACTAGACATGTCTCCCGTTTCTATATGAACTATTGTATAATTGTTTCTCAGAATTAGCTTGAAAAGTTTATATTTCCATACACTGATATTTGAAAATGAAGTTTTTACACAAAACACAATTGCAAGGGAAACTTTTTAAAATAATATACCATTAGTTTTGATATACAAATATGCAAGAGTATGTTGAATTGATCCGATAATTTTTGTATGATTATTATTGATTTTTATGTCAGTGTGTCGAAGAACAACAATTTGACCATGTCTGGCCGTTTTTAATACTATTTTAATATTGACTCATCCTTCTGTTATTTGCCAAAGACTTCTTGTTACCGAATATATGGTTCAATGGATACATTATTATTGGAAAAAGTCAGAACAAGTTCGGCTTGTGTTATTAAGTGATGCAGAGAAAAACTTTTGTTACATGATATGCCATCATTTGATGTATCATACCTATATCTAAATGTTCGATCTAGTAAATTTGCTAAAATGTATTAAATATCAGCAAATTACAATAGATCATTTGGATTTTAGTGTAATCATGATAAAAATATAGTAGATTCTTTTTTATGGTAAATATGTAATTCATGCTTTCAATAGAACGACAGAAATTCTACCATTGTATTTGCTTAATTTAATTGTATTATCAGAAACCACAAACTCATCCAGATTCATAGATTCCTGTATGACCCATTTTACATGAATATACTTACATAGTAAGACAATAAATTTATTTATAGGTTCATGAACTTCTGGGGATAAGGAATTTAATTTTGTATGAATTGAGTGTTTTTATCTAAGCATTAAGGATTTCAAAGAATAACGCAATTTTCGAGGTCTATTGATGTAGTTATTAGATATATGTATGAGTATGAGTGACTGATGATATGGGATAAGTTAACAATTTCGATGCATTCTTAAGGCATTGCAGTAATGTCCATTTATAAAAAACTGTCACGTGCAATCTTGTTACTCACCGTCGTTGACGACAAAGACGACAATGTCCGAAACGTCTCGACACACATATATAGTTACTTTTAAGTACATACAATATATTGTATCTGTATATCTGTATATCTGCATGTATATCCACATAAATATCGTTTGTTCCAATCAATAAACCGAGCCTATATATCTCATATATGTACGTTATATACCGAAAGTTTATAATTTGAATTTTATTATTAATAACTTGAACGTGTCATTTGTTGTTGTTCTTTGCGCGTTCCGGCTGCTGCCTGCCAAAAGTCCACACATTCACTCACCTAAAAGCAATTCGAAATTCCATATTCGAAGCTCAAACCCATGTTTGGGGCATTATCATCATTTCTTTCTTTTGTTTTTCACTATTTCCGTTTATGCGACAATGATCAGGAGTGATAAAACAATAGAAAGAAAGAAATGAGAAATGTGAAATAAGTACAACCAAACGTATTCGGTTAATTTGAAAATTAATATTCAAGAGTTTGATTCAAGTGCGTTACCATAAATGTGTGTGTATAACCGGCCATTTTGTAATGGATTTTCATTATTCCGACAGTTGGATACCAAATATATGCACGCACAATGGATGTAGTAACTGTGGAGTCCGACTTTCGGTAATTTAGAAACAAATGTTTATTTGTTTTTTGTATTTTACTCACACTCATGATCGTTGGTTGCTCTTACGGGAAATGTGATTTTGCTTGTAACCATTTTCCCTACACTCTGTGAGAGATATATGTATAAATTTTGATTGAAAGTTTGTTAAATCTTACGAAGGTCCAACATGATAAACCATAGACGTACAATAACTTTACCTAATTAAGGCATCACCTACTTAACAGAACCCAATTATATGAATATATATCGCAATGGTGGGATTGAATGTCGTCACGTCTAGGATAGGATATAATATTGTAGTATAGACAAGGAGCGAGTTTACCAGAAGTTTTGCAATCACTGTCATTGTTATGCCTGTTTTGGACCGCTCTTAGCTTCAGTTTTCATGGCACTAGGCATCGCTCACAGTGTACTTACAATATATGTACTGATCTTCCTTACCACGATAAGATGGCAATCAATCAATGGCCTTTGGAACTTTCAATCTAAATAAACTAATTTTATAATTAAAAAGATGAAATCAATTGAAAAATCCATGGCACACTCAGCCTATAGGTGGCCGGATGTGACAAAAATCATACCGTGCCCTTTGTCCGCTTAAGGAATAAACATTAGAAATTGGTTTACCTCTTGATTAAGCTGAAACTGCTCCTTTCTAGTTTTTGGTTTAGTTTTTTTTTTTTTTTTTTTTTGTTTAACTAGTTTAAAGAATGACATAACTCAAAATGATATTTCATTAAATTTTTATGTCAATCAATAAAAAAAATATTTATAAATTTGAATTTTTATCGACGTAGAGACAATCAATAAAAAAAAGTATAATTTATTTGTTTTATTATTAGAATATTAATAAGATGATCAAAGTAGGCTGGCTAACAATTGAAAAAGAACCTAAAATAATTTTTTTCGGGAAATTAAAAAATAAATAAATAAAATAATGGATGCCATTAAAAAAAAACTAAAATTCCGGATTAAGAAAACGAAATCTGAGAATGCATCAAATAGTGTAGAAGATGTCAATATACGCGCAACACAACGAACATCTAGAACAATAAGATATACCACCGAAGAAGAAGTACGTGCGGCACTCATAGAGTTTGTTATTTATCTTCTCTTTGTTATATTGGCCACTGTTGGTGAGTGTGTGTGTGTGTGTGTCAGTAAATAATTTATAAATAAATTAATACAATTTATGCTACTTAATATGATTTGCAGTTTGTCTTTCAGTGCGACACAGTTATATGTATTATTTCAATAATACGATAACCAAATTTTTTGTAGAACGCTCCCTTCCAGTAAGTGTAGGTCGATTAAAGTTCAGTGGATTATTGACCGTGGATGATTATTGGGAAAATATAATTTTGTGTTTTTTGCCGACATTACACTCTGGAAATATTATTAGGAATAGCAGTAGCCATAATGACACAGACTCTCAAAATGAATCTAAGAGAACAAAACAAAGAAAACGTGGAAAAGATGGAAAATATGGAAAACAAGTTTATTTCGTTGATGATTCTGATGAGTATAGTGATAATGAGGATAGTATATTGTTAAATAGGAAAAAACGACAAGCTGACGAAAATTTGATGGATTTGAAGGATCATTCGAGATCTGATGGCATGTTTTTGATGCGTAACCATTTATTAGGACCACCGAGAATACGTCAAATACGTGTTAAAAAAAATTCTTGTAATACACAAAATAATTTATATTTTCAATATTGTTATGGTGCTTATACATCCTCTAGAGAGGACAAATCCCCTGAACATAAAACGTAAGTACTTCTTTAGAAATATGTATTGTATGTGTATTGTATCTAATTGTATATAAGAATATTGTTTATATGGTACATTAAATGGTACATTTGTAGAACATACTTCTATACAAAAGACGAATTACATGTGTTGTCAATAAACGCTCATCTTGCCATCTACCAAGGCGGAGGTTATAAAAAAGATCTATCATATTCTCATGCTGAAAATAAAAAGATACTTATGTCTTTAAGGGAAATAGACTGGATTGATCGTGGTACTCGGCTGATTGTATTGGAATTTAATCTATTTAATAAGCATACGGATTTATTTGAAAGCGTCAAGTACAGTTTTTATTTTTGGGGAAATTCATACGTAATCCATATTAACCCATGGTAGTCCATTTGTATTTTAGATTACTCTGCGAAAATTTTCCGACCGGCAGCATTTTAACCTCTGTTCAAAACCGTTCCGTCAAGCGTTATTCTTTTTTCACAGAGCCCAGTGTTTTACTGTTAATTACCTACATTTTGTTTTATGTCATGACTATATATTACACAGCGATTACAATCAATGATCTACGAGTTCTTGGTATCAGATTGTACGTTAATGAAATTACCAATATTATTACACTTCTTGTCATTGTGGTAAATTTTTGTAATATCCAAAGTCAATCTTAAAAATAATAATATGTTTAATATTTTTTCATTATTTCAGATGTCTTGGACGGCTTTGATCTATAATGTGTGGCACTCGTGGATTATACACAAATGTATGAAGCACATGAAATCTAAGAAAAACGTATACTATAGTTTGGATAATATTGTATATTGGAACTTAATCTACATCGATATGATGGGAATATTGATATTCTTAGTGTGGATAAAAATATTTAGATTTATTGCGTTCAACAGAACACTCAGACTGTTTACTTCAACCCTCAGTTTGGTAATGAGTCTTAAAACTATAATAAGTACTTACACAACAGTCGATTAAAAAAAAAACATATGTTTTATTATTGAACAGTGTGCAAAGGATCTACTTGGATTTGGGATTATGTTTGGAATAGTGTTTTTATCATATGCCATGCTTAGTTTGATCATATTTGGCTCAAATCATCCAGATTACGTGTACTTCACCACTTCCATATTAAGTTTAACACGAATTATTCTTACCGACTTCGAGTATGCCCTCATTGAGGAAGCAAATCGTCTTTTAGGTCCACTTTTTTTCTTATCGTACATTCTTTTGGTGTATTTCATTTTATTGGTAAGTTTAGTTATCCTATAATCCCGTTTTTTATATTTGCAATAGATTAAACAAGAATAATTTCAGAATATGTTTTTGGCTATTATAATGCAAACTTACAATATGGTAAAATCGGAAATGGGTCGAGACGAAGCCAAACTTGGCTCGTATTTAGGGAAAAAAATTAAAACCATTTATGGTTACATTTGTCGATGTGGTAGACCTAAACACCGCACGGGGCGCAAACGTGAGGACGTCTTCAGCACTGTTAAGGAACAATCAATGGTTATGAGGCGAAGTCAAATTCTTCAAAAGTAAGAGCATAGTGTTATTGACCTGCAATTTTTATGATCACATGCCACAAATACATTTTAATTTTGATTAAATATTTTTTATAAATACAGCAAAAGAAATCGATTCTATCAGGATCTACCTGATGACCTCTATAATAAAGATTTGACACGGTATGTATCAAACATTCAACTTAAATATCAATTATTATTTCTTGTGTTGTGTTTAGACTTACCAATCGAATTATAGTGCTTGAGGAAGTTCTAGAACAGCTTGTAATAAATATGAATATGATTACGAACAAAATGGAAAAAAAAGAAAAAGAATCTAAGGATATGAGGAGCGATGACAATGAGTCATCACGCCTAGATCATACGGCTTCTAGCAAAACTGTCTAAATATCTCTATAACACAACAATATACGAGTTACAATAAAATGCATATGATGCATATACAAACATATTCACATATATGGATTTGTTTCTCTCATCTTGTCAAGATTTTCAATTAATAACTTAGACCGAAAATTTGTTAAAGAGATTTATTTGCAAAGTAGCTAGCTATGCAGCTATGCCCCTATGCCCTACTCAAAGTCACTTGTCGTCAGAGACATGCAACCGTTCAGGAAAGACGGGGTGGATAAACCAAGGAGCGACGTATAGTTCATCTAGTAACCGCTGCATTTTGGTCTATTTTTTGTACTCTGGTAATTTCTCTAATATTTTGGCATAAATTCAAAAACAAAAATATCAGTCACTTGAAATTCGGTACAGTTGGCCGATCTGACTATGCCCACTCTTACTATTTTTTTGATAATAAAGACATTATTTATGAATATGAATTGATATTTTAGTCATAAACGTTTTCATCTTAACTATCAGTATAGCAGTGCAAATTTGAGTTGTACACAATTGTCGGCTCTTTCAGTAGGATTAATAGATAGATACCTCTTTGTATATAAAAGGAACTAAAGCTTGTATTTGTCTGACAAGGTCACTCTTTTCAGCAATTATATGAGTAGTAGTTTCTTTGATGAATTCTATTTTTACAGGCCTGCAGTATCGAACAGACTGTGGAGTGGCATTTACCCATATACTTCTTTCAAACTTGTTTATAAATTTAATGGGTATTATCGATGTGACAAACAATGTCTTATCAATAATTGTCTCTTGATTTTCTTGAAATTTTTGCCTTTAAACCATTCAGCTCAGTAGACCCATTAAAGTTCAGATAATGCTCAAGGACATCTGCAATAAAAGTAGACTCCTAGCTGTATGATCTAATAAACAGTGGTACTTGAGCTACCGTTTCAGTTATTCTTATTCCACTTGGACGACATTGCACTTTAGCCTCCAGTAATTTCTGGTAGCTAGGAAATATGTTGCAACTTCGGCTTTTGGTTAACAATCTAGTGTTGATATATTGGTTTTTTGTCATAGAGTTTTCAATAGATATGCCAGCGCTTTATATGGAGATAACTAAAGTTTAGTGATTTCCAATGAGTCACTCGGGCGAGATTTCTTAGCTGAAACAACTGCAACATGAAGTAGAAGGTATTTCTCATGTCCTAATGGACTCTCTGATTCTGATGCAGCCAACTTTCTTTTCAATCGAAATCCAGCTTCCTTATAGCTAAGAGAAGGACGACTGCTTTTTGTGGGTGATGGAGTGACAGTAAAAGATTTGACGAGTAATATAATCATATTTTGTGGTAGCCAGTGTGCGTGGGTTTCCTGAAAGCAGCTTACATTTCGATTACATTTCGGGAAGTGTTTCTTAACATGACCAACACAATTCTTTACACTGCTTCTTACAATATTTATTCATTGCATGTCATATTTGCCTAGTTTTTCCATAATGAAATCGGAATAAGTATATTTATTTGTTAGCTGCTTGCGCCTGCTAAATAGAAACACACAAAACACTGGACAACACACTGGACACATACCATGACGTCAAGATATAAGTAGTTTTGACCTTTATTTTCCATACTATTATTTTTACTCAAATAAAACAATTTGTATCATAATCGAAAGTTAGCAAAAAGTTCCCACCAATTTGGAAATGCTAGGGTTGCCATTGATCAGTTGATTAAATGCAGGGTTACAACAAAGCTAAAAAATAAAAATTTTTCGATTTTATGCCGCTGTGCAGTGGCTGGTAAAGTAGACAAACATACCTAAATGAAGTTGCTGCGGAGCATTTGACTCAAAATGTTTTGTGTCCTGATTTTTTTTCTGCATGCCGTTAGTTTCCCAAAAATGGGTACTAAAAATTTTACAACAAAAATATGAAATTGTTGTAATACGTGCCCCGTTTCTCCATTTTGATAAATTTTCCATTTCCTTGACCAGACATGACCAAAATCTAACAGGAAAAAAAAGTATAAAGGTCGCTACCAGCGCAGTCGACTGAAAAATACCATAACTCGACGTCGCTCCTGCAGTTTAAAAGTGTGGCACACACGCTTCCGATGACCAATATTTGCGCATGCCCAAATTCATGCGCCCTCTATTTGCTTGTAGTTAATGGAAGAGGGCGCCAGTATGTGTTTCCAATACATTTAAAACATAACGGAAAAGAACGCAACTAAAAAAATGGCGGTTTTATCAATATCATAATCTCTAATTATTATTAATTATTAACTATTAATTAATTAATTAATTAATAACAGTTAAGCACAATAATAGTTCAAATTATTATGATATATATATATAAATATATTATATATACACCGTAAAGTAAATAAAAATAATTTATTATTTATTTATTACAGAATTTGTTTAATTTTCGGTCATGTTTAATCATTTTGTTAAAATGGAGAAACGGGGCACGTTCATAATTTTGGTCATGTTTTGGTCATTTTCGCCCAGTATTCGCGAAAAATGGAGAACCGGGTTACGTATTACAACAAATTTCACATTATTGTTGCAAAATTTGTTCTTTAAAATTTTTTGATAAAAATTGTCACAAAATTATACGACAGTATGACTGACAAACATGAACAAATTCGAAATATGTGCTCTAAGTTCCCCACAGTTCGCTTGAAACATTGGGCAATTTCGTAATTCATATCAATTTGAAAATTTCGAGATTTTTCCATTTTTTTATTTTTAATTTGAATTAAAATTAAATTGAATTAAAAGTTGAAGATTTGGAGAAACCATTTGTTGGCGTTTTATCAATATCATAATCTCTAACTAGTGTATATGCACAATTAAGCACAATAATAGTGCAAATTATTATGATGGAATGAAAACCACCGCAAAGTAAATAATTGTAACAGCGTGTGCGATTTATTTTCAAACAAATCGTGATAAACATACCTTAGTATCTTTATCACTTACTATAGTATACAATTTATCAAAATGCATTGACATAAGTGTGCATATGTATTGTGTTTACACTTTGGGAAATCAATAATAAATGCAACAAGTATACACTAAAAACTTTAATTGAATTTAAAAATGGAAATAATAATTTTTAAAAATTCTCAAACATTAGTTAATCATTTTATATTCTATTATATTCCACAAGGTCATTAGAAATGGAACTGTGTGGAGGAGTGGAGAGAAAAACATACATACATACATACGTATGTTAAATTTTTTTCAGTGTCTTGTATATAAAACTAATTCAAGAGCCACATACGTAAATCCCTTTGAGCGTGCGCAATTGTTGAGAATATAGATCAATGTATATAAATTTGGGAAAAGACATTACCCGCATGTCACATCCACAAAATTTCAATTCGAATCGAACTATCACAAAGAGAAGCCGTAGTTATTGTATATTGTATCTGCGAGAGAGTTGAGTAGTGTAAGAGTAGCGGCAACACCAGAAACCGAAACTACTAAAAACAAAGACAGCGACACTCATTTATAGTATCTCTTTCATAACAAATTGTCGCTAGTATTATTATTATTGTTTTTATTTTATTTGTTATTATTGTTTTCTTGGGTTTATTTTTCGTGATTTTTATTGCGAACTCAAAACACTCGCCGAAAATACAATAAAAAACAAAAAATAAAAATATAAAATAAAATAAACGTCTAAATAAAAACTGCGATTTTCGTTTGTGCCGATAGAGGTTAATTAACCAAAAGATACACTCCGCAAGTACAGATCACATTCGAAATCGAAACGAGTAATACGCGTTGCGGATCATTTGAAAATATATAAAATAATAAAAAACAAAATTACGAAATTAAGCGGAATTTTTTGTAGGTTTTTTCTAAATTTCAACAAAATAAAACAAAAAGAAACACAATTTCATCGAATTGAAATCAAAATACTTACCCATTTCACCCAATCAGTGTGTTAGTGCGGTGGTTTAGTGTGTATGTGTGTGTATGTGTCTGTGTGTGTATGAAGTGCGTAAGGGCGGAGCAGAATTATATTGAATTACCATTCACCAAACCTTAAAGATGACAGCCAATTATGCAATGGAGGCGGTGGGAAATCAAAGTACTGTCAATGGAAATTACAAACAAAATCCAACGGAAGTATTAAAATCCAGTCAATCAAGGTGCGAAAATATTTAATTATCACAAATTTTGACCATAAATCATAATCATCACCTAACATTTTATCTTAATCAGTTCAATTCAAACAATTAAAGATCATTAGAAGAGGGCAGGCGCCCAAATTCTATTGTACTTTATAATCATCAATTTTGTAGAACAGACAATGTTGCGTGGCATTTTGTATCTGCGAAGCGTATTTCGGTTCAAATACCTTACATATTGCATTAGAAGTGGGGTGTATTGGTAATGCAATGTTGTATGGCAGATATTTCAATTTATATTTGTTTTGGGTGGTTTACTGAATTTAATCATACTGATGCCTTGGCAAATTCTATAAAAAAAAGGGGGAGAATATTAATTCCTGTTCATTAAACTTTACAATCCCCATATAATTACACCTCATATAATCTAATCTACTTTCTTATGATTTTAAGTGGATTTATAACATTTGTATGTCCGATCAGTTCAATCTTTGATTTGATGATATAAATCATTATTTTAAAACTGGCTCACTCTTCAGACTTATATTAACGATATATGGTATAACCTATATGTACCTATATGATGTGCAAGAACAGAATTTCGTTAGCTTAAGAAATGAGCGAATATTTTGAATAGAAACTGACGAACTGACTGATAGACCAATCCCAATGTATTTTTCTCGTCATGCTGATTATTTTTCATCACTACAAACTGATAATACCAATTCATATTGTACAAAATATACTTTCTTGACTGTTATTGTAAACAATTTTAAATGGATTTTAACGATAATCTATTTTGAATGACATCCAGCAAAGAATTCTAGACTTAATCCATAATTGTAGGGGACCTGTTTGACTTTCAAACACTCTTCAGTTTTACAAGTATTTAATTTATTTGTTTATGGTTTATATAAATGTGACAATACTTAGTAATTATAATTAAGTATTCTAACAGACGAAATATATATTAAGGTTTAATAAATGGTTTCAATTTTACTATACTTTTGATCTTCTCATAGTATTTGATAAATTGTACAAAGTATTGTATTACAAAAAATAAATAAAATAAATCATCTAAAGACATAAATAATAAATAAATATAAGTATGACTTTTTGCATTAGCATTTTTTTGTAATATTTAAATAGAAAATGGAAGAAAAATGTTAATGGATTCTTCACGCTAAATTATGAATAAAATTTAATAAACATATTAAATCAAATAACCTTAACATTGAAATTTATTTTGTATTTTTGTGTTTCTTAATGAAAATGATTCATTTTATTGTTTTTGGCAAATCGCAATGAACAAATCTATGTGAAGGGTATTAATAATTCGGTTCAACTACTTAAATTGAATGTTATTTACTTGTTTCTTTTTGGTTTTTTTTTTTTTTTTTTGTGTGTACACAAGAAAAATGAATTTAAAAGAAAAAAAAAAAAAACAAAAGTAAAATAAATAGAGGAAAAAATAAACCATAAATAAAATTATAGGTTCCCTCTTAAGAGAGACCAACTAAGAAACCAGTTCTTCTGTTTTTTTTTTTTTGCCTTTGAGTTTTTGTTCATTTTGCAAAAAGTCTCTTTTTTAAACATTCATATATCCAATGGATATACACAATATAGCTACATACTTATGATTTGCAAATAAACGAACAGCGAACGATCGAATGAATAAGGCAATCAAAAAGAACTGTTCATCATAATGAAGATGATTTGACAAAGATATTTTATATATGATAATACCACTATTTAAGTTAAGGAGGCCTCATTGTCATGTGCCAAATGATACTATACCGGAATCGGCAAACGAAGACTGATCTTGATTAGTTTTTAGTATACAATATTATGTATTTAACTAAAACCGAAACAGAAACACAAAAAAAAAAAACAAATTTATTCAAAGGCACGTGACTTTTATGTTAATGTTTTTTTTTCTAGTTCATTTAATTGCTAGTTTTAACCCGGTTTCAGCATGAAGATTGAATGTTAAATATCAAATCATCATCATCATCATCATCATCATCATCATTATAAATTTGTTGCTCTTTATAATTAAAGAAGATTCAATTTTATGTTTTTGCGATGCAAATAAAAATTTGCACAAATTTGTCATCGCCATCTAAGTTATTAACTAATCAGACTAATGCTATTGATATCTTGTACAATATATTGTCAATATCATTGTACATACATTTGGAGGCAGCGTAGAACCAACAATATTTTCAATGTTGTTCATTCGTTTTGATTGGTTTTACTATACGTCGATAGATTCGATTAATAATTGTTATAGTAGGGCATGTCAAGGCCTTTTGTTTGTTCAAGAAGTTCAATTCATTCATAAATTCATACAAAATATAAAATAAATTTGTATTTATCATCAACCAATAGAATGATCGTTCAAGTTCGCGCTTTTCAACACCCTGTGAGGATGGGAAATATTTATTTATTTTATTTGTTAACAAATAATGAACCTTAATCACATGCTTTTTTTTCTTGGGGAAAATTTTGTTTTGGTTTTGTTGTCGTAAGAAAATTCAAAATATCATATAAACCACAATGTGTTAAGTTGAATTGGTTTTGATGGCAACGCCCCATGAATCGCAGGGCAATTCAATAAAAAATAAATTATAATTTCATCAATAAATGTATAGTGTTTGATAAAACCTTCAAGGGGGTAATCGCGAAAAAATGTATAAAGAGAGGCAAGAACTTTGGAATACAGAAGATTTCACACCCTTCACATATCAAGTGATAATTTACCCATATTATTGTATATAGTCTATATGGCAGCTATATTAATTACTTGTTCGATAAGTTCAATGTTCAGATATGTTTTGTAAATTGTCAATTCAAATTGTTTTGTGATCGATTGATAATCATTATTATCATTTGTTGTAAATTAACATTGAAATCCTTTTCCGACACTCAAACAACAAAAGTTAGTTGCTACAGAGATATTAAAATGTGAGACTGTTGTTATCGAAATTATGTATATTTTGGTTTTCTTATAGGGATAATCTCTTCTACTTACTAACAGGAGAAAATTGTTTTCGATAAATTGTCTACGTATGACAATTTGAAGTGTTAGACCCGCAGTTCTATGCGTTACAAAAAACACTATAAACTCAAAATACCTATTCAAATTAAGTAGTGTGAAAGGTGCAAAACAATAAGATTGTCAATATGCCAAATGAGATAATTTTTTTGTCTTTTTGTTTATAGTGGAATATTTTTTTCAATTTATTTACTTAGCATAAAAAACCAAAAAATTAAAAATAAAAATTATGATGGTGAATACGATTGGGTATATTGATATGATGTACATACTCGTATCTATGTACGAATATGCATTGAAATGCTGAAATAGATATTTTCCTGCAAATTTAATAATGGAAAATTTAATGTTATCTTTTTTATTATTAATTCGAATAATGAATTATTATTATTCAAATTATTTATGACAATGATGTACAATGATATATTTTTATTACACTTAATCATATGATAATGGTAATTTATGAAAATTGTCGGTGATTTTTTCATGTAAAATGCTCATGGTTCTTTGTCTCGTCATTTATTTGGTAATTGAATATAACGAAATCACTTAGAATCCAGACAAAAAATTATTGCAAAACTATTTAATCGTCATGGAGTTGGGCCACTGTTAGCTTTTTGGTATATTACTTTTCAACAATAATCAAAATCGGGTAAAACCGTCGTTGTCAGCTGTAAAAGTTGAATTGTGAAAAAAGTGAAAAGTGGTTTTTCTCTTACTAAACATCTTTTGACCATTCAATTATTGAATAATTGCTTTTTGATTTCGGTGATTTACAATATTTAAAGTTTTGAAAAAGTTTCAAATTCAGTGAATTAAAAGTGAAAATTGATAAAATAATACAAAAAATACAAGGATTTTAAGGTAAGTAAAATGATTTATATTTTTATGAAAAATATTATATTTGTAATAAGTTTTTTTTTTTTTTTTGATTATATTTAAATTTTATCTACAATTTACATTATAATACTAAGTAGATTTAACAATATAAAATGTAAATTAACTTGTATTGTGCTCTAGTTGGCACAACAAAAATGTTGACCTAGGTTTGATAATTTTACATCTTCGAAATTATATAAATAAATTATTATATTTTATTGAAAATAAACTATTCTACTATTATATTAATTAGTTCTATATGTATAAACTATTTTATTCTGTTAGGGGCGTCTATAAGGTAGATAAAGAACATGTGTTTTTTTTTAGTCTGCGAACATCTTCACTATTGTCTAACAGATTTAAGGCTAGGATATTGTTGTGGCTTTCCAGGCTATGAAGGTACCTAGTACCTGAACTTATTGATTTCCTCTTTTACTTCAAAAATATTAAAATCTTTGTGTATATTATAATTGGAAAGAAACCATGGAGCAGTGCATATCATTCTTGTTTTTGTTTGGTTGACATCTTTGTATTATCTCAATATTATAGTTATATGCCATAAGTCCAAACTGGTTTCAACATCGTTTTGTTCAACAATATCGTACTTTGTTTTTAAAATTGTGTTTTGACCTAAGGCAATACATTTTTTAAGTCTTTATTTTTAGATGTTGAGCTTTTGCTTTTATGTGAGTTTCCAAGTTAATCGACGATCTAAGCGCATTCCAAGGCATTTCACAGTATTGCTGACAGGTATGAATCTATTGGTCCTAGTTGTAAATGTTACGTACGTCGATTTATTTGGGGTTTGTTGCACTTTATTAATTCCATTCAACCAATTCATTAAAAAAAAACATAATATGAAAGAGAAAAATTTTACAAAAAAAATTTAAATTTGTTGTACGTGCCCCGTTTCTCCATTTCCATAAATTAACCATTTCCATGACTAAACATGATCAAAACCAACAGAAAAGACAGAAAAAAGGTCGCAGTCGACAGAAAGGACCTTAAGTAGGCGTCGCTGCCGCTATATTCTGTAAACACAATGTTTCTTTTCTTTAAATATGTTAGACTAACAGTTGTTTAACATGTAACAGTTTCTGATCGTGTTAAGTAATAGTCAGCAGTACATATTTGAGAATGTTAAATGGCGACACCACTGTTAACTTGCACTGTTATCCATTTGTCTGGTAAATGTTAATTTAAACACTGTTCACACTTAAATGTTACTGTTAAAAAGACTAAGTTTTCATTTAAAAATAAAATGTACATATTTACTTATGTATATATTTATAAAATAAAAAAGAATAAATTTCTGTTATTAAATAATAATAATAATAATAATAATAATAATAAACAAAAAAATAATCTATGCTGACACAGTTAAGCCAAAAAAAGTAAAAGTTTACCAAGAATTTTTATTCTTAAACTTATTTAAGTATTAGACTTAATTAAATAAAAAGAAAACCAGATAAACAAATAACAAACAGTGCCAACCAACACAACGACATTTCACAACTATTTCGTCTGTCGAATATTTATTATACGTGTATGCTCTGTTAGATGCAACAGTGCTTATCTAACAGAGCTTAACAGTGAGAGCGTATGCGAGGTGTGTTAGAAATGTAAAAAATATGATACACAGTCTTCCCAAAAGGTTTTTAAGTCAACACGAATCGTCAAGCTGATATATCTACTTTATGGAGTCTCCGATGTCTCCTGTGTGTTACAAACTTTATGATAAACTGCAAGTGAAACTTACTAAATAATTTCAAATAATTTTTATCTTAAGTCATGAATTTATTTTCGATAGGGGAAAATTACATCGTTCCCAATATAAGAAAACCTATAACACAAAACTTTCTGCTATCAAATTGAAAATGGAAATTTAATGGTAAATTTATATTGAATGTTCAATTTGTGTGTGTGTCAAAACTTTTATAAAACCCCTCGGTTTGTCGGTTGATTGGTTCGACGGTCGGTGCTGCCGCGTCGGCTTTACTTGTTTTTAATTCTCCGGGCGATCGCGCGAATTTTTTTATACGCTCTGCCAATATCGAGTAAACAATCGAACTTAACGCAGGTTAGTTTCATCAGATCGCTACTACTTACTACTTCTTTTGGTACTTTTTTACAAGTAACATATTTTGGTATAAAAAGATTTCCATGAGTGTGTGCGTTAAATTGAAAATTATTTTAAAGGAAGCAAATATCAAAATTCCATAAATAGATTTCATTTTCTTTACTTAAGACATAAGAAAGGTGAAAGATTGTGTTATTTTGAGTTTAGACATCAATCCAGTTCGTCTTTTTATCTTGGAGAAAATAAAATATCTTAAAGATAAAGAGAAAAAAAGAAGTTTCCAAATTGACTTATGAATGAAAAGTAAAAAAAAACGACAAAAATAAATAAACCAAGTGCTAAGCAGATGCCATTCAAGAACTTGATTTCTATGAAATACAAAATAATAAACACAATGTGAGATGTGATGTGAGTTAAACGTTGCCGGTTTGAATTTGTTGTCATAGTTGTTTGATTTGGTTTTGTGTCTGATTATGGAAAAGTTTGTTATCTTTTAGAAATAGACAAGGGAGTTATTTTGATTTACATATTTCTCAACACCAATTTTGGTTTTTTTGCTTTTTTTCTTTTTTATATAGAAAATGTGACAGGTTACCTTAATGATTGCTTGGTATATTTCTTAGAATATTTAATCGACCTTTCATTACTCTTTAATGGGTGTGTATGTAGGTATGTGTATGTGTGTATAATGAATAATTAACATTATTTTTTATTGTATTGTATTTTTGTTGAGTTAATTAATATTTGCATTATTTTGCATTTAATTTAACAAATTGCTAACTGAATGAAAATCACTCTCTCGCATAGAGAAATACTTACTTAGTAGTACCTGACATTGCCTTGAAAGTACTTTAGTTTTTTATTCTCTGGCTCCAGTTGGTAGCATTTCAAGAATACAAAAAATATCAAATGCAAATTTCATTCTGAGTTGCATATAAAAACCTCCACCAAAAAACCAAAATAAATTCATAACAAGCATTACAAAAGAAAAAAACAAAAATAAAACTAGTTTTTTCTTTTTGTTTTTCAAGTAACAATACTTTTACTTGATTTGGTATACATATAGTATAATCATTGAAACAGTAACAACAATAACAAATATTTAAGGTATATAGAAGAAACACCCTTCCCTTCTCTTCCCTTCCCTTCCCTTCCATTTGAGTGCGTATTTTTTTGTATTTGTCAAATACTTCAATACTTGAAATAAACGAGTTTGGAAATTACAACAAAATATAAATTGTACAAATATTATATTTTGTATTTGAGTTGCCTTGAAATGATTTTTTAAAATTGCCCGAATTCTTTTACATTTTAATTTACTTTATACTAGTTTCGTATTTTCTATGTTTTTGTATGTAATTTTCACTTTCTGTAGCCTCAGACAAACTCCCCTTTATGAGTTAGTTGTTTTACAATATTTATTATTAATATAAATTCTGCATTTGTCCCTTTTTATATTGTAAATTTTTGTGTATTCATTAACAAAAAAACAAAAGAATTCCTAAATCTACTCACATCATATCAACATCATTCAACTTAGTCGCAATTAAGATCCAATCTTTGCCACCAACTCACCCAATGAGGCGTTTTAAAAGAAAATAAATAAATCAACAATATAGTATCGGTTTTTATGACTTTGTTTTTTTGAAACACACACATTAAGTGTGCCAGATTATTTTGTTTTCTTGTTTTCTTTGGATTTATTTTGGAAACATGAAGAGGCGTTGCGCTATCAAAACGCAAAGTCCCCAGCATTCTATAATTAAATCTGCAGTGTATATGTATGTAAATGTCCACTTATTCTTATCTAGTGCATATAAATTTGTGTGTTTAAATATATACATACTTATGTACAATATTTCTTACACATAGTAAAATGCATTTGAAGAAGTCGATAAGCCTCTTTTTCAAGAAATGGCACAATCTTAAATTAATTGATTCCATTTCATTTTTCCTATCTTTGTGCTGCTAGTCCCCCCAATTTTTGATAACTTAAATTAAAAAGTTTCAGATGAAAAAATGCTTAATAAAAATGCCAAAGATTAAATTATCATAAATCATATAGGCTCTAGTAAGTATAAACTACATAATGTTGTGGTTTAAAATGCCAAGGGTAAATTAAAATATAAGCATATTTTGTTGAAACGATAAACTGCCTTAAAAATAAAAGCAATAAACAAAACTAAGATAAGAAATGTATAAATGTAAATCTTGATGAAGTTCATCTTACATACTACATACATGCGAGTATACGACTAGTACAACACTCCCTATAAATGTTTTCTAGAGAACTTTACCATATCTAAATCATTAAAATTCTTCAAAAACATAATTAAATAAAAATTAAAATTAATGTTATTATAATATTTACATAGGTTTAACAACAAGAAGGCAACATTTTGACAACTGAACAAATAGATTTCATTCACTAAGAATATGATCTATTTGCTATGAAGTAGATCTCTCTTAAATACGTCTATTTCAGGGGGTTTTGTACTTAGTTTAATTTTAAATGATGTTTTTATTCCCAAATTTGATCGGTTGAGTGTACAACGAAATATGTATTGTATTTCAAAAAAATTTCAACATTTTTTACATAAACAATCAAAGTTTATCAAATTTTGTAGGCTTCACGTCTTCAAGATAAAATATTACAATATTTTATGGGATCCCAATAAAAAGTACAGTTATAAATGAAGGGTAATATACAATACAAATTTCTAATAATGAACAAACCAACATACTCGTGCAAGTATCGCCCAATTATTTGAAAATATGTTCAAATAAATAAAATTAGATATTAATCGTGATAAAATAATCTACTCGTATATAGTCATTACTGAAGATAAAGAATATATTGTACTTACTACCAACGATGTTTATGTTGCCTCAATGATATTATACAATACAATATTTGAAAGCTATGTGACTTTTTGACAGCAACATTGTTGAAATTTCTTTTATTTGGAGTCGTTTATTAATATTATTATTAACTTATCTTCCAACAGAAAACATATCACACATACTATAGTACATAATTGACATAATTGAAGGGGCCTGACAAAATCGTTTATTATAAAATATAATAGAAAAATACTTATACAATGTAAAACCAACGGTAAGGGTAAATTAATATTTCACAGAGAAGGACTACATACGACAAAATATAATCCAATTAAACAATATTTTTTTCTTTACAATTTTCAATTTCTATTTGATATTGATAACGATGACTTTCAAAAATGGTATCTGTCTAATGCAAACTAAAGTTGACTTCACTTGAGAATATATATTCACTATATTTACATATACCTAAATTTTGTATTTCTATATATAAACCAAGTATAAGCTTTCATTAGAAACCGCAATTTATGCTTCAAATAATAAATCCTTAAACTTTATTTTATGATGATTATCATCATCATCAGACTCTTCATGAATTTAATGATTTAATTTTATTATTATTTAAATGACAAAGATATTTCTCATTATAAAAGTGATGGCAACGTTTGATATTTTTTTATTTTCAATATTTGTACTTTTTAAGTATTTTTCAAAAAACTTCAATAGGAAAACATCATAAAATAAATATCCATTTTTCTTTTAGAATTGTCATTTAACTATACGATGAGTAAATTCAATTGCTCAATGTTTTAGCAATAAATACTGCAAATATCAAGTGAAGCGTTTTATTATTGACAACAAGTTCCACTTATCGACAATATCAATAATAAAGTAGACAATAAATGTAGTAGTAGTAACAGCAAATTGATCTTCGTCTATATATTTGTAAATATGTTCAATACAAAACTACTTAACAATCAATCTGAAGACGTGAGTTAAATACTTGTATGATCAAAGTTAGAGTAGAATGTGTTTTAAGAACTTCACGACAATATTGTTGTTAACTGACACGATATATCAAAATGCTAACACAAATTATTCCAAAATTAATTGCATATTCATTTCTAAAAAAAAAAACCTATAGTCAAGGTGTTTTTAACTACAATTTATACTAATTATAATATAAATACATAGTGATTGTACCCTGTAATCGGGCATGGGTAAAAGAGTCTTTAAGTTGATGCAGATAACTGTAGCAGATCAATATCAACATCATATTTGATCTAGGTATATCCGTTTGTCTGAGCGCCTAAACTATGAGAAGCTACATAACTAAAAATTGATATACAAAATCGGTTAGCTTCGAAGCAGATCAAAGTTAGTAAATAACTTAAGTAAAGTTCTTATATTGTAATTACATAAACAGAGTATCCAATAGTCGTATCCAACAGACTAAAGTGCTGCAACTTGTTTTATAAATATATGTATTTTTAATTTCCAATATGAAAATAATTTACTTAAAGTGTTTCCTAGTAAATGATGAATGAATCAGGTATCTGAGTCTTGAGCATATACAATAAATATGTTGAAAATCTTCCAACTAGAACTATGATTACTTGATATTTTCAATCAAAATACTAAGTGTTTAAGCATGATAAGAACATAATTGTCTGTAATTTTTTATCAGAACAGTTCATAAATACTTGACATTTTCATATACTTCACACATCAGTTTCAAAAGGTATCAGTTTGTAATCAGATTTAATTGAGAAATCTATCTAGCTAGAAAAGTAGGCACAGTTTTGAAATAAATTCTACACAAAGGCAGATCAGAAGCTGAAATATGACCCAGATATCAATACCACTTCTGAACTCTATTTTATAATAATTTATCACAAATTGGGTAGGAAGTTTCATGTGTATTGTCTTAAGTTATTGGACCAAGCGAGCTTTCATATGCCAGACTAGATATGAAGTTTCAAATACATGAATTATGTTTTTAACTTAGCAAATTAAAGATATGAAAGAGAATATTACTTAATTTTATTATTTATGTGTGATTTCTTTTTTTTTTTTATTAAAACCTTAATTATCATAGAATTAATACATATATTAAAATCAAATCTAAAAGTGAAGGTGTTCACTTGGTTTATGAAATTTAAATCATTTAACTTATTATTATTTCTATTCAATTTAGTTGCAAGCAAATCATGCTGCAGTCATAAAAAAACGGTTAATAATTTACTTCATAAAATTCAATTATAATTATTATAATTTTAAAAATCTACAGAATTTATCATTGATAAATCAAATACAATAGCTTCAAGGTATAAGTACTTCAATCGAACTTGGTAGTGAACGCTTAATGTCTACTGAAATTTTTTTTTTTTTTTAATTTGTAATTAAAACAATGCAACCTTTATGATGTAAGATATCAGACTTTAAAAGAATTCTATAGATAATAAACAATAAACGTAGAAAAGTAACAAAATTATAATTCTAGTTTTTCTTAATTTCATTCATTGAATTCTTTATTTTCTTGTTTTCAAATGGTTTCATATTTTTGAAAAATGAATGTTGTTTATTAAAATGTATTGTAAGCATCTTATAATCAGTATGTAAATAATATATCAAACTCATATCGATTTTTTTTTTAACCTCTTTCAATTTGCTATAAATAAATTGTTGCTTCTTGTTGTGCAATAAAAAACAAAAAAAAAAAAAAAGAAAACAAATAGAAGAAATCACAAGTTAAATACACTTAATACTTTTCACTGATAAGATGCCGCTGTCAACGCAAAAATCTTTCACATACTTTTTTAGTATGATTATTGTGATCAGTTTAGTTCAGTATTTACTTTTATACTATGTATGTTGATCATATCATTGTGTAGATCTTACCTATGAATAAAGTATATACTATACTAGAGTACACAGCCCGGCGTCGCACAGGCAACCGAAATCCTTAAACTTGTGTGATCAGTACGATCATGAATAGAAAAGTTGAATTATATTTTTGGTCTTTCATTCTCGCTTCCCTGCCGCTTTTTTTTTTTTTTTGGACAACCGGACAGACACAGAAAAATTCCAGTGACTTGACAAATGAACAGCAACGTACACCTGGCCTTGTCTTCAGTATTATTGTATTATAGAGTCTTTCAATTTATTCAAAACAATTTGTAGTGCGTTGCACAGCACTTGAAATACTTTTGAAAAAATGAGACGAATCGAATAATTTAATTCAAAAATTGGCATAGTATCCTTAGGGTTTTAACGCAGGCGACCTGATTAATTTAAAAATATGTCTCTAAGCTTTATATGCAACAATTGATTCACCAATTACGCGACAACTGCCCCAAATATCGGATCTAAAACTATCCTATGTCCAAGGCGGGAACCAACTATTCACATACAAAAAATTTCATTGCAATCAGAAGAATGGTATTGCCGCGCATAAGACTCGAACAAACAAACAAACAAAGTTTAATTTTTATATAATAGATATACATACATATTGTGAATCTAAACCATTCTCAGATCCCCTTGAACACACACAAAAAATGTCATCAAAATCGGTCCAGTCGTTTAAGAGAAGTTCAGTGACATACACACTCACAGAAGAATTATATATATAAAGACTATACTATCATCATCATCTAGATATAAATGTGGATGATAGTACTTATGATCAATATTATGTGTCATTTTGCAATGTTTTTCTAAATGAGTTTTCAATTCTCAATACATAACATTTTTTTTTTTTTCTTTTTTTTTTACTATATCAATGGAATCAAATAAAACTGTGTGTCTGAATGTGTGTTGCATATACGTCAATATTATTATCAGGCTTTAGACTCAATTTAAATAATGTCAAAGTCATTTGACCTTATTATGAGGATTTAAGTTCACACATGTGCAACTTCCGACATTTCATACTAAGGAAAACATACAATTTCATTAATTTTTTTACTATACTTGTACATTATAATCTCATTGTCATGAACAAGGACACTTCTTTCCATAATAGTAATTAATTGAGAACAAAAATACAATAATAAAAAGAAGACAAAATGCTTATTTTGGGTTCACCGAAGCTTACATACGCTACGCTACACATAAATTGTGTTTAGTTTTTTTTTTTTTTTCAGGGTAACCATTATATAATTTATGTGATAGATAATATGAAAATAGTCCCTAAGCTGAAAGAAATGTTTCTAGTAAAGAAAAAAGAAAAAGATGAATTGTAATAGTTTCCCGGTTAGACAGACCGATTATCAGATATAAATGGACTGGGAAAAGATCATTTATTGTGAGTGATAATATGTCATGTATTATGTACACTGTTCCAAACATCAGACTAAAGTGAATAGTAGCTAATAATAACTAAATAAGTGAAGTATTTTCTCTTTGATCAAATGTTCATATCAAAATTTGTAAGTAGCTTTGATAAAAATGTGTCTAAAACAAGTGTTGGGCATGCTTTATTAAGCCTTTTATTGCAGTTTCTCTGCGTGATTAGGCACTAGACAGTTTTAAAAATTGTTGCTATTTTTTTTTGTTATTATTGTTTTATTTTTTTTTTTATAAATTTCATACACTAATCATAGAACACTTATTATACTTTAAGACAGCAATTGTGATAGCGTTTATCAGTCATTGAATTTCCAGTGGCTCTACTACTTGCTTAATTGAGTGAGTGGCAGTGTGTGATTTAACAAATTTTACACGAGTTCACATGTATTTAACTATACCAAAATAATTGACAAGATAATAAGGCACTCGAAGTTCATTGTGTTCATGTTGCATTCACACTATGTAGTAATGTAGCTTGGGTTATCTCATTGAATTGAACCAAACAAAATTTATTACGAATCAATTACAATGAAAAAGTAAAATCTTTTTGAAAATTTTTTTCATAAATCAACTTTATGTACTCGAATAGTTGAAGGGAAAATATGCAGAATGCCAATTTAATTAATTATGAAATGTAAAATGCGAAACGCAATATATTCACTACTGATGCATATTTGATATCTGAATGAAACACGCAATAATAAGTTCATACTTTCCATCAAATATTCCATCATCAAAATGCAAGCCATTTAATTGTGTTCTGTGTTCTGAGTTCTGTGTTGTGCTTTGTGATTTGTCTGTTATTAGGATGTTGCCAGGACAACATTTAAATGCTAATTGAAATACTAAATTGTGAATTCTGAATAATATGGCCAACGCACAAAATCAGTGCAATTCGCTTGGTTAAGCTGATTACTTGTGATTGTGGTGGGTGGCTGGCATTCATTCATTGTTGCACTCGTATTTATTTCAATACGAAAAAGAAAATTGTAAAAATTAATTAGATTGGCACTGCAACACAATAATGTTTTCATTTAAAAGACTATTATTTTCTACTTAATACGATTTCAATTTAAGTCTTTACAGGTGCAGTGAGTTGTATTTGAGTTCAATTTAACTTAAAATAAAAAATGAAATTTAATTATGATTTTTATATAAAATTTTTAAATTGAAAATATTTATCCTGATTCTCATTTTATAATGAAAATTTCTTTAAAGAAAATGCCTTTAAAATATTAATAAGATTATTAATACAATAATATAAATCATTTTCATTGTCATGAACAACATCATCATCGAAGACAATAAATTAAAGATTAAAATCAATAATAATTATTGATTAAAACAAATTATGCAAAATGTTTCTAACTATTTGCCTTTGGCAATTCATGATGCTTCCTAATTTGTGCATTTAATACAAATTATCGATTTTCTTTGGAAATTAATTTTATTAGTAAATAAATCAAAAAACCAATCCTACACACAGAAATTAAATTATTTAAAGCACACTTTCTGCTGTTCCCAAAGTGCATAGTATTGTATTTCATTGCTAATATTGATGTTGTTATTGCTTTTGTAGACTATCATCAATACAATATATGTACAAATATTAATTGTATTATAAATTATATTGTTTTTGTTCATCGCTAATAAAAAATTCAACATTTAACTGCATTTATGCAAATAATAAAATATGTAACTAAAATTAAAATTGCAATAGATGAGACTCAAGTATATACAATATATATAAACATACAATAGATATAAAAATATGTTATCATACTTGTTGCCTTTTGGTTATGTGTTTAGCATTTTAATATGATTGTGATTTTGAATATATGTAAGATTTCCTTGCCAGATCCTACATATATTTGATTCGATCTTAACTACATGGGGGGGTAAACGTATTATTGTGTCCACAAATTGAAAGGTGCGACAAATGCCTCATTTTATGATTATCAACTAAATAAACACGTTCAATGGGACAGAGAGAGTATCAGACATCCATACTCAATTGTGTATTTAGGTATTTATCATAGGCGCTTCTGTTTTTTTGTTTTTTAATTTTTTTGTTTTTTTAATAACCAACTTTCAAATTAGTTTAACAAACAATCATAAATTTAAATTAAACAATGTGAGTTTATCTTATTTTTGTTAATTAAATCGCATACACCATTGAAGTTTGTGTTGTGTTTAATTATTGTAGTAATCAGGCTCGGATATTCATGACCATCAATGGCATGGGTTAAACTGGTCAGCTATCTGATTTTTTACTATTCAAAATATACACTAACAGTTGTAGTTCCTTTATCATTGAATTACCTATCTAATTTCATATAAAATATTGGTTGAAAATATAGTTTTTTTCATGAAAAACTTATAATTCTTTCAATTTGAGGAATTGCAGCAAAATACATAATTGTTTCATTAAGAGCTCTTTGTGATACCTTCTATCATCCAGATTACACCAGATTACATACTCATAAAATGCAAGTCTCAAGGCCTGGCCTCACTCTCATTAGGCAAGTTGATGCAATGGTTTAATTTTCCACGAACGATTGGTTTAATTTTTCCATTGCCTAAATAGATTATTTGGCTTGTTTTCATTTAATTTTTGTGTACTTATTAAAGAAATGTAATCTTTTGTAGAATATTTGCCTTCCCGTTTACTCTGTTTAATTTTTCCATTACTAAATTTATTTTCAAGTGACAAAATGATAAACAGTTTATCAAGACATATGTCAATTTCTTTCAAATGTGAAAAAGTTTCCAAAAATTTAATGAATGATAAAGTTTTCATGTTTGAATGGAAACATTTAAAAATCAACTAGTATGTATTAGTTCTAGAAGCGTCACATACTACTTCTGTGTGAATTACTCATGACCTCTTTGAAGTGCATTTACGCATAGTTAAGCGATCGTCTATCAAATATAAAAGTGTTCCGTAAACTAATGTACACTCAAACATTCTAATCAATTTTTAATCAAACAACAAAATATTATAGTACTTAAATATTGTACAAGTGTGTTTGAGATAGATGTAGTAGATGACTGTAAAGGGTTATCAGATCAGGCAATTTGATTTTGAACTTGTCGGCAAAAATATGACAACAAAAACAATCTATGGATTGCATTCTCCGTGATCTGATATGTGTAAATATGCGCCAGTTTCATTCAGATTGAGATTGAGTACTTTGATCTGTATTTTTTTTATTCAATGAATACATTTTCTTAAACAAATGTTGTTATTTATAAGTAAGAGTACATAATAGTGTCAAAAGTGAATGGATGTGAAATGGACTTGCAAATTGTTATTGCATATTGTTGTGCTTCACATCACTTTTCACATCTCATATCATAAATCACATCAACTCAATTCAATTAGTGAGTAGTATTAAAGAATTTTACGCAATTTGCGTGCAATTTTCTTCATTGCGGTTATTGTTTGTAGTACGAAGTCGAATATGTACTCTTGATGTTGCATATGGGTGGGTACCTATGTATATAATATTTACTTAGAGATCGTTTACTAAGTGACTTTGTTTGCTTACATTTTTCTTACGTCACAATTGTTGCCTATTTATGCTGCTAGGCAATTGTCTCTCAGGGCATTGGCCAACCCAAGTAATGCCATGACACTTCATTAACTCACTTATTTGATCTGCATATACGTTTAGTATTTGTGTAACTGGTAGGAATTGCAATTGATTTCAAGTTGTAATCGATACTCAAGCAGTCAAGCATTCATTTGTGTCATTGTGGTTTCAATTGAAGTACAATGGATTGATTGACAACCAGAAAAAAAAAACAACAAAAATTACACCCAAATGAAGACACTAGTAAACAAGTTGTTTATTGTTTAAATTCTCATAATTTCCATATTCAAGTTGAATTTTAAGAATAAGTTAAGTAAGTAATTATTACAGATGAATGTTCCCCAAAATAAAATTCTATTACCATACCTATAAGACAAATTGAGATTCTTATCTAACATGAAACCACACAAAAATTTGTAATTCACTTTCACTGTTTAACTGAGATACTTAGACACACACATATACGAGTAGATACTGCTGATGTGATATGCAATATTTTAGAAACAAATTGTAACTACAGCATTTCATTTTTAAAATGTAATCAAATGCTGAGCACCTGAATTTTCCTTTGTTGAATCTGCATTATTAATCACGACTAGACTAAGACACTTTTATGACTTTCATCTTGTGGCGTTTGTACTTTTACAAATAAGTATATAAGATATCAAGATGAGATGAAATGAGATGAGGATATGATTTATTACTATTATACATAATATGGATTGTATAAGCCTTTCATCCAACTATATAGATATGTCTATATGTTGTTACGAACGACTTGACATTGACAGTCGTGTAGATAAACTCGCATTTTGTTAAATGCTTTTGTTCTGTATGGACATTTTACAAATTTCTTTCGCTAAAAACGAAAATCAAAAATTCATAACAAATTCAGTTCTTGGACTAAGTTTTGATTTTCGGTTGTGTTTGATATAAACAGTGACTCAATACTACACAATACTTCAAACAAAAAAAAAATCATTTAAATGGGTCAGCGGGAATTTTTAGATAAAATTACAACTCGGTAATAATTTGTTGATTATTTTCTCATATAAATTTAATCGAAGAACACAGAGTATTAAAAAAAAAAAAATAAACCAATATCTAAATAAGTCATGTGGTGATATAATGAGAAATGTTAGTAAAACATAAATCATTCGAACAGACAAAAAGACATAAAAAGTCTGCATAAGCATAAACTTAAGCATCATGATAATTTATTGTGCCTCCTAAAATATTATTGCGTCTGGTAAAGTCAGGCATGAGGTGCTTTTTTTTTTTTTTTTTTTGGCAAGATTCTTAACTTACCAAACACTTTAAATACAAAGATATATGTTATCATTATTTACTATTGTGCCATGTGCGTTAGTTAAACTATAATATAATTTTAATGATTTCTTTTTGTATATCTTTGCATTAATCTCGCAGACTCATCACACATGCGATTCATTTTGCAACATACTTCTAGTACTTTGTATTGTATTTAATTTAACTTTGAAGTGCTATCAGTATTTCCTAAGATGAGGAGAATAATCGCACATGTAGATACTGTGGCAATGCACTTGAGGAAACTCCGATAAAATCTGATCGGTTCTTTGTATGAAAATAGGTAGACAAACAGGCAGGCAGGCAGGCAGGGAAATTGTGTCTATGAGTTGAGTCATTGACTTGAGAGGCAGGTAAGCGCGTCATTTGTCTTTGATGCGGCGGCGGCGGTGTTCGCGACTACCGGAGTTCAGTTTAAGTCATGTCAGTTCATTGATGTCAATCGACTTGTAAGAACGTGTTTCGCGATCACTTCAATTAGTATAAAATTTTAATATTTGTAAAATGGCGGAAGTACTAGAAATAGAAAATACACATTTAAGGTACATAATTGATAGAATCCTTGGTTTTCTGGCAAAGTTATCTTCTAGTAAATCTTCGCAATATTGTGTTTTGATCGAATTTACTGAAATTAAACAATTTAATTACTTTTGGAATGGATTTGCTTAACACACGCACTTAATTACTTCATACGGAAGTCAAATTAAAGGTTATACCAACTGAAATTAATATCAAAATAAACCAAAAAATAATAACAATAAAATTGCCAAATTTATTATGAAAAGTTAAATCTGAGCGAATGGCAAATACTTGTTTAATTAAGTCTATTGCTTGCCAGCCAACTGACAACTGATAACGTGCGATCTCTATCCTAGTCAAGTTAGTTTGTTTTGTTATTTATAAAATTTATATATTTTAGTTGTTTGGAGCGCCTGAAAATGAAGTCAACTACTTTGGATAAAATTTGTTGTTTTCTCGGTGAGCTCCTAGGGACTGGTTTACTCGTTTTCATGGGCTGCATGGGCTGTGTGAATACAGAGAGTTTTCCGAATTCACATCTGCAAACAGTTTTGAATTTTGGTTTGGTTGTTATGATTGCCATTCAATGTTTCGGTTGTGTTTCTGGAGCTCACTTAAATCCTGCAGTTACCATTGCAGCTTATATCTATGATTTGGTGACACTGCAATTGGCATTCGCCTATTTTGTTGCTCAGATGTTGGGTGCTTTCATTGGTTATGGTTTGCTTAAAATTGTATTGCCTGCATCAACTCTAACTGGCTCTGGCATTGGTTTGTGTGTCACAGTGCCACATGCAGAAATAACAGTATGGCAGGGCTTCGGAATTGAGTTTATTATTACTTCCATTCTCATAGTGGTGTGTTGCGGTGTTTGGGATCCACGAAATTCAAAATTTCATGACTCAGTGCCAATTCGCTTTGGTCTTGCCATTGCCTCTTTGGCATGTACAGCGGTAAGTAAAGAAAAATTTGATCTTCTATATGAATACAATTAATGTTATATTTTTTATTTTAATTTAGGGTCCCTTCACCGGTGCCAGTATGAACCCAGCCAGATCATTTGCTCCAGCTCTCTGGAACAGTCACTTCGAGGATCATTGGATCTATTGGATTGCTCCACTTGCCGCCGGTGCCATCACTGCTATCTCATACAAGGCTGTCTTCAGACGCGAAGTAGTCGAGGCACAGCCAAATGACAAGCTACGTGCTTTGGAGGAGTTGCCACTCTCTTAAGTTTTTTATGTTAAAGTGATTAAAAGCATTTTATGCATTTGTAGAAATTTGTTTAATCGAAAAACAAACCTGTTCACGCTAGTGTGAAAGGTTTAAAAATACGTAGCTATTGTAAAAAAAATATAACTGAAACAAAATTAGTTTTAAGAACAAAATATACTTAGTTTAACTGTATTTACAGTTCAATCACATTCGGACATTTTTGCATCTGATATGGTTAACTGCTTCATGCCATATTGAATAATAAATCTTAAAAGATTTTAAATATACGATGAGATTCTAACCCAATTGCTTTTTCGTTATTATTCTTTCAATACTTTTTGTGTTTTGCATTCCTTGAAATAATAGTTGTTGTTGTACTCTTTGTTACCTACAATGTTTTTCTTAGAAAATGTCATTAAATTGTGCTCTTTCACACAGGGTTCACAGAATCTACGGTTACATGCGATAGTCTGTGCATTCCCTTTCAGAAGTTGAAGGGTTTTGAAAGGAAACTAAGTAAGAAGAGCAATACTTCTGCTTCATGTCATAATAACTGAAAAAAATAGTAACTTAAATGTTAAATCTGAAACGAGTTCAGCGCCTAGATACCTAAGTATATTTTTGTAATATTTTTATTTCATTCTATGAATTTAACTATCCTTGAAGTCATAATTCATGTATCGTTTGATTGGGTTAGTGAAAATGAGTATGTGTGAGTTACATTGACACGACAAATCGACACGGTGTTTCAATATCGATGCCATTTGTTCGAAATGATTTCACTTTTTTTACAATCAGCCCAAAAGTATGCAATTTTATCACACAATCACAATATGTTTATTAATAAATTAAAGCGAGCCGTTTTCGCCCGTACTTATGAAAACTAGTCCCTCAGAATTATATTATTATTAGAAAACACACTTTAATTAATGAGTAAAACAAATATTAGAAATCTATTATTTGTCTTGTATTACTGTATGTACAATATCTATGTACAGTAGAACCTCGTTAAAGCGGTATTTAATTAAAGTAGTTTTGTTTGAACGCGGTTCAACAATTGCGAAAAGTTTTATATAAAATTGTTTTTGGTCTCTGTTTAACGCGGTTATAGTCTTGAAAATGTTTTGAAGTGGATGGGTTTGACAAAAATAAGGTTTATCTTTAAAACAATCAATTCAATCTCTAATTCAAATATAAATATAAGTAGATTACTTGCTTTGCACAGCCACGCTTTACTGTGGCCTTTCAAGCAACAAATATAAATAAGTAAAAATGAAATGATTAAGTTTTGCAAACATATTGATGATAATGATCAACAAATAAACATGATGATGACAATGATCAACAAACTAAAAGTAAAGCTTTTTATTTTTTTAACTGTATTTTTATTTGCAACTCTCCCAAATGGGAGAACCAGCGAATTTAATGAGTTGAGAATGACATGTTGTTATAGTACTACTTAAGAGTTATATTTATAATATATTACTGACTGAAGAACATCGCTTAATCTTCCGGTGATCTGAAAGGGAGATCCAGGGGATGGTAACGCATTAACCTACGTGTGTGCAAGCTATTGTCTAACAAATTGACAGCGAGGTGATTTTCATGTGATTCAAGTCGAATTGGCAATTTTATTGTTTTGTAGAGAAGGAGCTTGTTATTTGTGCTTAATTTTGAATTATGCCTCAAGAGCCAGCTCATCCTGATTAGTTTGAGGTTAATTTGTTTTTGATGTGGGGTCTCCAGGTCAAACGCCTATCAAGTGTCAATCCAAGGTACTTCGCTGAAGTGAAAGTTGGTATGTTATTTTCGTTTAGCTGAACCGGGGGACAGGATGTGTGTCTCAGGGTAAAGGTGACATGAGAAGATTTGTCTGCGTTGACACCAATGTTCCACCTTTTAAGCCATGGCTCAATAATTTTTAACTGATTCTGCAAAATTGATGAGGCAGTGGTTGGGTCAGGGTAAGTCGCCAGAAGAGCTGTGTCATCAGCGTAGGTAGCTAACATCAGGTCATTATCACTTAGAATCGGTAGGTCAGCAGTATAAAGCATACAAAGTATTGGCCCTAGCACACTGCCTTGTGGCACTCCAGCTCTGATTTGCTTTATGTCCGATTCTGTACCTTCACATATGACATAGAAAGTTCTCTTGTCAAGGTAAGACTTGATGACCAAATAGTACGGTGCTGGGAGGAGTTTCTTCACTTTAAAAAGCAGTCCTGGGTGCCATACTTTATCAAACGCCTGACGTATATCCAGAAAGGCAGCTGAGCAATACTCTTTGCTTTCGTATGCTTCAAGTATCTGTTGGACCATTTGTGACATTGCTCAGGTATTCCATGCAACCTTCTGAATCCAAATTGGTGATCAGGGATCATGCGTCCGTCGTCCAACAGCGGGAGCAGTCTCATCAAAAATATTCTTTCGAATATCTTCGAGAGAATGGCCAGCAGGCTAATTGAACGGTAGGAGCATGTTCAGGCTTCCCTGGTTTGGCAATCATGATTATCTCAGCGCACTTCCATTAAGCAGGGAAATGACTGAGCCTCAAAATGTCATTGTAAATCGCGACAAGTAGTAACGAGGTTTTTCGAGAGCATCTACTTTATCATACCTAGGGGATCTTTTTTGTTTTAAGGCAAGCAATTTCATTTTTAACTTCTTGTAGCTCAACAGGGCGTATTGGTAGTTCCATCTGGCATGCAGAGTCAATGAAACTGATCGTATCTTGCTCATCAGCGTGAGAGCAGAAGTTGAATGGGGTGAAGGTTGCTTCAAGATGCCTGGTAAGCTCCTGAGCCTTGTCTTCCCTACACCAGGTACCGGTTGGACTCTGCAGAGGCACCTTTCTCCTTGTTGGTCTGTTAAGGTAACTTGTCGCTTTCCCTAAATTATGCTCTGCACTCCCTGGTTCAACTTCTGCAAGAAAATCTGCAGTTGCCTTGTTTTTTGCCTCAGCCAGCAGCTTTGTCAGTTCTTTTGTTGCTCGATTGAGTGCCGTTTTATCCCTCGGATTTCTAGAGAGATGCCAGACCCTTCGTAGTCTTCTCTTCTCTCGTACCATGTCATCAATTTCAGGGTACCAGAGATGGTTTGTGTATAACGTCAATAGGAACATTAATCTTGACTAATACAGCTGAGTGCTCTGAGCAGAGGTCATGAAATGGTGCAAATCAAAAATTAAAACTAACAGCATGTAAGTCTTTACTAAATTCGTAAACTCACGAATACACCGCAACTTTTGTCGACTTGGACTATTTCACTCTGCTCTCTAAATACTTATAATTATTATATTGGAGCTATTAGGCAAAGACAAATAAAATGTCTGCATGGTGTAGTGGTTAGAGAGTAGGACTGGCAAACCGAGGGCGTTCGTTTCGGGTCCTGCACTGGGATTTTTTTTTCCTTTTTTTTTTTTACTTAATTTTGTCTTAATAGAAGTCTCATTCTCTCATTAATGCAGTCATGAGTGAAAACATCGTTCATTCTCTTTTGTGTTTTTGTGTTTAAAGAGAAACAAAATAAATAAATAAATAAAAATAATAATAAATAATAATAATAATAAAAATGAATCCAAAAAAGGAACTTAAAAACATACATTTTTCAATATGTAAAAATAATAAATAAAAATTTTGTTCCGAATGGAGCTGCGCTCTACACGGGTGCCCACGACACCACTTTCTTTATTTTTTTCAAGAAAAAATTAATCGCGTTATACGAGGTTCGATTGTATATCTTAATACGAGTATATTAACCAAATATGATACTTCAACTGATACTTATCCGACACCTAAAATCGACGCCAACACAATCAATTGACGTCCAATCTGTTCTGGGAAAAATAGATTCCAAAAAGGAGATTTTATCGCAAATTTATTATTTCCTGGACATAAATAACGAGCTATTTAATCTTAGGTAATATATTATATCAAAACCATTAGCACAAGTTATTAAGTTGTTAAATGCCTCCAGAAATATGCTCGCACGCCTCTCAATCTATTCAAATCAAGGAGAATTTTGATAAGATTACAAAAGAAACAATCTAACTAACTATGTGTAACTTTGGGGTACTTT
The DNA here is from genome assembly GCA_037043295.1 of Amiota minor. Taxonomy (NCBI): domain Eukaryota; kingdom Metazoa; phylum Arthropoda; class Insecta; order Diptera; family Drosophilidae; genus Amiota; species Amiota minor. The sequence goes on from JBAMAW010001787.1 coordinate 3,339,710, forward strand.
TTATTGTGTTCAAAAATTCTTTTGACAAAAACTACTTCTTGTTCACTACTTTTGAAGGGCAAACAAATAAGTAAAAGTGTTTTAAATCAAGTATAAACGACTACTAAACACTCTACTATATATTTAAAAAAAAAAAAAAAACAAAAAAAGAAACTGAGAGTATTTTAAAACATGTCAATGAAATTGGAAATAGTAGTAATATATTCTATAAATAATATTACAAAATTTTTAATTCTACACTGTATTAATAGTTTAATAAGGATTTGAAGATTAAGTTTATTTACATAAAAGAGCTTCAACATAAAAAAAACAAAAAAAAAAGAAAGTGGTGTCGTGGGCCCCCGTGTAGAGCGCAGCTCCATTCAGAACAAAATTTTTATTTATTTGTTTTATTTATTGAAGAATTTATGTTTTAAGTTCCATTTTTGGATTCATTTTTATTATTATTTTTATTTTTATAGTTCATTGGGAAGTTAATAAAGTATCATAATTTTTGTTTACTGAAATGATCTTTGATCAAAAATTATAAAATTTGAAAACAACACGTCAGGCAAATGCCATTTAAAACACTTATAAAAACAAAATAGCTATCAAGTATTCGACACTTTCAGCCATCAATCAATTAAGTCGATTTAATGCAATGCTATATAGATATGTAAAGTTTTGATTTAAATTAATGATTTATTTAGAGAATTTATTCTTTCACTTAAAATAATAAATTTTGCCGTGTTTTGTACAATAGATACAAATCACTCGACGTCACAATCCCAAAACTTATTGTTAAATAATAATGTAAAACAAAAACCAATACCAGTTAAAATATTGAAAAATGCTGATTAAGAAACGGACATTCATAGTATTATAGTAGAAGTATTGTATGATAATTCTTATGAATGTTGATAATTGATAATAAGCGTTCTTGTAGATTAAAACTTTTCCAAGTAGAAAATAATCAATAAACTTTTTAATCTAAAGAGGCTCATGAAAAGCTTTAATGGTATTTAACTTTAACTCACATGGGTCCGCAAAGTCTCTGATCAAATATTTAAAAAAAATTGAAATCGAAATTGGCACAGTTTATAATTGCACTCCGCGAAGTAATAACGTCCTACGCCCACTGTCGTGAATCGAAAATATAGGAATATTTAAAGACATAATAACACTAGTATCTTTTGTCCTATATAAACGAGATGAAGGAAGACAATAGTAAATCGTTCAGGTGCTTATTATACAATATCATAATGTTGTAACAACTATCAATTGTGTATTTGTGTGTATATATATAGTCGGCTAATGTGAATTTGTATTATCTAATTTTAGTTGCCTGCAATGCATGAAACTGAAACCAGCAACTGTGGATAAGATTTGTGTGTTCTGGGGTGAGTTGATAGCCACAGCAATGCTAATGTTCCTCGGCTGTATGGGATGCGTTGATACGGGCATGTTTCCGAACTCACATTTCCGAACTGCATTAAATTTTGGTTTAGTCATATTGATAGTCATTCAATGCTTTGGCTGTGTTTCGGGTGCACATCTGAACCCGGTAGTTACGCTCGCCGCCTACATCTATAATTCAATCTCGTTTAAAATGGCTGTTGTGTATTTCATTGCGCAACTCTTAGGGGCATTTATTGGTTATGGTCTGCTGAAGGCTGTTTTACCTGCCAGCACTATCAAGGGTCCAGATACGCCCAATGGTCTATGCATCACTGCCTTGCACGAGGAGATTAACCCCTTACAAGGTGTCTTCATCGAATTTCTTATAACATGTGTTCTCGTAATGATCTGTTGTGGTGTTTGGGATCCACGTAATGCGAAATACGGTGACTCCACACCACTTCGTTTTGGTCTTGCTATTGCTTGCCTGTCAACTACAGCGGTAAGTTAACTTTTCAATGCTATATAAATTACGAGTATAACTGATGATTTTGGTATTCTATAGGGCTTATTCACCGGTGCTAGTATGAATCCAGTTAGATCATTGGCGCCAGCTATCTGGAATAACTCTTATAAAGATCATTGGATATATTGGGTTGGTCCAATGGCTGCTTCTGTTGTTGCTTCATTAGTCTATAAGCAGGTCTTTAGACGAGAAGTGGATGAGGATAATAATAAGCAAAACGATAAAATACGTGCCTTAGAAGAGGCAAACTTCTCATAGAATATTACAACATACATATGTACAATAATTCGAAATAATCAATTAAGGACCATTAGGGTAATTTTACTCTTTTCTAAATACTTTATATACTTTATATTTTTATATAAATATTTTATTTAGATATATTGGTTTTAATTTTCTTTAAGGTTTTTTGAGTTAATAAAAAAAAAACAGAAACTAAAAAAAGCGTGATATTTTTACATATTAAATTCATATGAATTTTGATTGCAAGATGATTGTACACTGTGGATATAATTTTTATATTATATAAGAGATAAATTATTGTGGTATGGTAGCATGTTCATCGATCCATCCGTCTGTTTCTTGAAAACTATTGCACGAAAAACTGATCAGTTATACTGATTTAGGCAAATTGAATATGAAGAACATATGGCAAACAGCGTATTTGTTAGTATTCAGAGTATTTGTTTGCACTGTACAGTTTCAATCTCCCAAGTAAAGTGTAGATATTTAGCGGCATTCGTTGTTTGAAATTACCATATTATTCTTACTTAACCTTTGCATCTTCGCCCACCATTAACGATTATTCCATGGTGACCTTGCATATATAAGTACAATATTTTAACATTAAAGATATTTGTTGTTCTATCTCTAACATCTGTAGAATACTTTCCCAGGGCTGCACTTGTTGCTCTAAAGCTATTAGATTATTCTACTAGGAGAGCTCCTAAATTTAATATTGTATGTTTATATTACTAGCTTTTGATCTAGTATTCAAATAAGTTCCCACAGTGAATCTATCATAGGTTTCTTTCAACTCTAAAAATAATATAAATTTGAAGGGTTTACGAGTATTGAAACGTAAACTTGATATCAAAACATGTTGTCAAATGTCAATGATGTACTATATCATGTCGCGAGTGTTTTAATATTTGTTTTTTTTTTTTATTGAAATTCTTATTTAATCACAACTAAGCATAAGATTGAATCGAACATCTAAAAACAATAGACATCAAAGTACCATTGTATGTAAAATGAGAAATGACTGAGTGTAGTAAATCAATGTCAATCATTTTGTATAAATTTATTAAATTATTGTAAAATTGGCCACACACGATTCTTTATTTCTATAGAATTTTGTAAAATATTTTAGTTCATTTAAAGAAAAATTCATTGTAAACTGTCGAACAATAGCATTAAAGTGACAACTGATGTGTCTGGATTTTCACGATTTGAAATGCCTTTGAAAAGCTCAATTGATTTATAGTTTTTATCTAAAGGCGTCCCTATAGCAAAAGTTTATTTTCTTACATTTTTCGTTTGCACCTTTTTGTTTTGTTGTACAATAGTTGGACAGTAACGACAATTCGACTTTTGTACATACTAAGTATATTGTTGTGCGATATTGATAAGTCACCTACCTAATCTGTTAAACGTGTTGTCATTTCCCATATAAATGTGTTTCGATTGAAGGAAGTGCAATGAATTGCAATTGGAGTTCAATTTGTCATCCACAATTTCAATAAAATATCATATAGATTATTTAATAAGAATATTCAAACTATTTTTTTAAAAAAAGCTTTCCCTTTGATAAAGAATAAATGTAGTAAGTATTAACTGCAATTTTTTGGTTATGAATATTATGCTGAACTTCAACAACAACTACAACTACAACATCAAATAGTGCCATTAAATAGATTATTAACGAACCATTGATCACATAATTAAGTACAAACCAATGCACACTGGCAAAGGCCGGAACAAGTACACGAGTCCATTGCTTAATGAGATTGCACCTGGTGCTGGCAACCATTGCCTGCCTGGTTCGTTGGAACAAATTGAAAGAGCGCAATTAAAAATGTGTCTTTATGGCAACAACATTGTTGCATACGCAGAATGCACAAAGGCCTTGCCTCAATATCTGGTTCGGACAGCTTTGTTGTTTGTGTGGGTACGAGTACGCTTCAATGAGCTTTTATAAACATTTGAATGTATTCGAGTGTTGGGCGCGTATGAGCATGCTCAAAATTGAACGATTTGCCGAAAAGCAAGAAATAAACAATTTTGACAGCACAAGGTTACGTGAAATACCATGGAAACCTTTAATAAAGGTTAGTTGATAACACAATTAAAATGCATCATCTACTATTACAGTGAGATTCATGAGAAACTCATTTTTTTTTTTTGTGATTTTGTGAAATTTGTAATTGAAAGCAAACACATGACTGGAAAATATTGTATGATGGACGTCATCATCATCATCATTTATCCATAAACTAATTGTGGTTGTAGATTGCAGGACGAATTTTTCATACACATATCCAGAGAACATTTTTCTCTTTCTCTTATTTCTAGACAGTAATTAAAACAGGATAAACTCGTTTGACACTTTTTAAATAGTTTTGCAGCTAAATGACATTTGTTGTCACAGTTATTCATATATGTGTATATACTCGTACTATATGCATTGAAGACGTTTTTGTACAGATGCCATTTCATAAATGTTAACATGTTTGTAAGCTGTAAGCGACATCAAAAGTAAAAAAAAACAAAAAAATTGTAATGCTCGGCGCTATGGTAATAAAAATCTAGAATGCAGAAAAATTCTAAAAAGCCAACAACAAAAAGCTAACGCAACTGCACTTTTGTAAGTAAATGCGTGTCTGAGTGGGGTAAAAGGATTAAACATAGTTTTATAGTTATGTGTTTGTGCTTTGGTTTATATGAATAAACACACACACATATATATATTCACATTTGTTAGTTTAAATAGCATTTAATTTGTTTTTATTTTGCTTTTAGAAAAATATACAAAAAACTCATTTGTGAACTTATAGTTCCGCGACATATGACAGAAACACACATTCATTCCTCGCCCACTCATCATATAAAAATTCATTTATTTTTTGATGTTAAACTGACTTCTACATATACAAGTATGTATAATTTTTACCTTAGTTTCAGGGTATACACACTACAATATATGTTCCCTTATAGAAAAACTATACCGAAAGTTTCAGGGATCGATGCAATTATATCAAACAATATTGAATAAGGAATTACGTAAATTGTTGTCGAAGAATATATTTCTGAAGCTGAAACAGCAACATTCTTTCAGGTCACGTATTTCCAATTTTGTTTTGATTTCTAGCCCATTACGCATAAACGATCGGAGGTCAAGTTTTGTGCTTTCTCAGTGGAATATTTGAAAGACTTGAATGATAATCATACTTTAGTCTTCTTACTTTAGCAGGCTTCTTCTTATAAATCTCCCATCATAGTAAAATCACCGAATAATTCTTGGTATAAGCTTTCTTCATAAACTTATTACTGGTAATGTTAGTTAGTGCTTTTAAGCCAGCTTAGATTCTGTGTCCCTAGTCGTACGTCTAGAAATTAGGTTCCCTTAGCTATAGGTACATGCACAACTAACTATGCCCTACATGATCCTTTCTGAGTTTTATGCACTTTTTATAATAAATTCTATCACGTCCTGTCGCCTGAGATCTCGCCCTCTGCGCTTAACATCATCGTCCTTCGTTGGCTTCTGGAATTGGAACGAACTGCTACTAGATGAAGTGGACATCGCTCATTGACTCACACATCCCCTCTGTCTCTGACCACAATTGGCTGTAAGTAGGAGCATAGCTTGAAAAAATACCTCCAACGGGTCAGAGACGGGTAGATTTCTTTTAAGTATATTATCTTACGTTTAATTTTAATTTTTGCTTTTTTTTTCATTAATTAAATAAATTTAAGACTACTTTAATCACTTATTATTATATTATTATTATTAATTATGTTTTGTTTTTTTTTTTTTTGTTTTTGTTTTAATATCCCCTATTATGTTAATAACATTTTAAGTTTGACAGTTTTTGTCATAATAATAATACATAAATAAATAAATACAAAAATAATAATAAATAATCATAATCCAATGGACCAATATTTAATTATGTATTATTAGGTGGTTATGTCGGATTGCATGAAGTTTATTTATAATGTTTATGTTGGACTGAGCCGTTTCAGACGATGATTGTTTTTGCCATATTGCTGTCTGGAGTATCGAGTTTGTTGACAATGGAGCACGGTGCTTAGAGTGAGGGTCGATTAATTTGAATTGTAGGAGCAGCGGTAGTATATCATTGAATGTGAACAAATTTACATAGAAATCGTATGGAAGGCAAAGAAGAATAGACAGTCAGACTACGTCTGAAACAGGTCGTAGGAAGAAACTTTCCCCAATTCGAACACGACAAAAAAAAAGTCTTGCAGGGGAAATTCTGTTTGGAAATTTTCCGGATACTTTTTAGTGCAAATAAGAACCGCAAAATTTATAGTAAAATATACTATAATAAAAAAATCAAACATTTTAAGCTTAAAGCTTTGCGCAAGTGCTCAAAATTGAAGAGCTTTCCATGTATATCATCTTCAAACCCTAAAATATTTTCATTTAAAAGCATTTTTGATTTTATAATAATTATATATATAAACTTTTGGTAAAATAAAGTACAATTTTGTCATTCATAGGACAAAACTTTAGGACAATTTTTCTACTATACAAAACTATGATGATGATTCAATAATTTCAAGTGACGTTTTCCAAGAAAGATTTTTCCAAAGTTTCTGATGATTGTGGTTGCTCTAATTTTTCCATCTTTATATGGTTTCTTTCAATTACTGTGATTTTTGTATAGATGCTGTAATCAGTCTAGTAACATCTGCTTCATCCTTCTGACTGAAGACTTTTTATAGTTTTCTTTTTTATATATTTTTACTTTTTTCAAATGTCTACACATGGTGGTGACAGATTGACATAAATACAACACATAATTCTATTTGCTTTGCATAAATCGTTTGCCTTCAAAAGAAAAAATAAAACATATGCCAGACAAAGGGCATCTTTTAAGGTAAAGTCGCAGGACTTATACAAGTTTGTCATGAAGTTTGCAACAGTTCGTCACAGAAGGAGACCTCCATAAAGTATATATATTTATACATATCATATCCTTCACCAGTTCGACGAAACGAGTTGATTAAGCTATGCCATATTGTACTAGAGAGCTGAAATTCCCTACGAAATTTTCCTTTCACCAGACGCTGTAAATTTATCATCTGACGAATAAGACCACTAGGAGGGGTACCGGCCATGCAAATAATTCATTTTGGTAAGGAAACTTAAAACGCGGAGATACTGCAAAGATATATTTGCCTGAGGTGAACCGAATGGGCATAGTTCTTTCTCTGGAGATTCATCTTTACTCTTGCACTGTTTTGTTAACTGTAGTATAGAATTTGAAAAATTTAGAAGTTAATAAAATCCAACTAATGGAAGACATTGGCACCAATCAAACTTACTATCAAAATTCATGATTAATGATCGTCTTCAGATTTTTTCATTAGTTCATAATTTCTTATCATTAAATATCATGTGTTTATAAAACCTTCTTAGTTGAAGAGTATGCAAACTTTGTTGAGGCCAAAGTTAACAATTGTTATTTTACTTTTTTTCGTGTTTTTGTTGTTTTTGTTGTTTTTATGTGTTGTCAGACAAAGACAATTTCTTATCTGTGAATGTCTGTTATCAACCGCCACCATTAACTTTAATGAAATGAGTTACATAATATTAAGAGCCTTGAAAATCAGCATGCATTTGGTTGGTTTGGATTTTGTTAACTAGAATTGCCACTTTAAGCAACGAACTTCCCGAGAAATTTTCAAAACTTTGTCGTTTAGTTAATGGATGCTTAAGTTACATTGTCTTAGTTTTGGTGCTTCAATGTCACCAACATTCCTGTCACTATGAGCAGTAAATAAAAAAAGAAAACAAAAAAAATCACATCTCATTGATTGCATTGCAACAAAGTGTAATACTATGTACTTACTTTGAATGTAGAAATTTAATTGAAGTTTAAATAGCATGAAAGGCTATTAAAGCAAGTGTCACCTTAAAAAGGTGTTAACAGTAAACTGCATTTCCAAATATTTGTAATATTTCTCATCCTTTTGTTACGAAGAATTGATGTTGGTTAATTTTTCACAGAATTTATTTACTAAGTAATCATATTAATTTAATAAATAATCCCTTTTATAGGAATTATTATCAAAATAAAAACTTTTGAAATAGTTCATGCATAAATATTTTATAATGAAGTTTATTAAAATTCATAAGTGAGAATTATGGTTGATAAAACCTTTTTTCATTTTGCCTACTCCTAAACAGTTTTCAATGATTATCTCATTTGAATGCCGCGATAGTCCATTATTTTTTCCTTTGCTTCTCATTTCTGCAAACGATTAATGTGACAGACTTGTTAAATATATGGAAGTAGCTCATTTTACTATCAGGCGGGTAATTAGGGTCAAAGGCTTTAAAGAAACAAAAAAAAAAACGTCCATTCTTTATAAACCAAAAGTAAATAAAAAGCGGCTCAGAAACAAAAGATACAAATATATGTAAAATTTATTACGCTTCACTGTTTTGATTTCAAAAAGGGAAATCCAAGCCCAAACTCAAATCCTAAATCGGTAGAATGTTGGCTACTAATCTTCTAAAGCTGCGAAATACTATAAATAAAGACAAAATAAAAAAAAACTTATAGACTTTCGTCCGAATACACAAAAATAGACAAATAACTCCCAAATGAACCTTAAACTCAAAGTTCAAAAAGACAAAAACAAAAAAAAAAAAAAAAAAATAGACAAAAGTGAAATCTTTAAAGTCGAAAGGCACAAAAATGTAATAGAATGAATAAATCACCAAAAAAAAAAAAAAGTAATCATAATATTATAATGGTTGTTATATATAGGACATGTTTTTGTAAGTTCAATATTCCTTGTGGTGGCGTATGAATATATAAATAGTATTGATGAATATCAGATTTCTTATGTAGTCAGTAATGTTAACAGGATCCGTGATAATTTGCCAAAGTCGATGACAGGAATTCTATTTAGAATCAATCCTTAATGGAAAAAAAAGCCAGTTTGTTCTCTGTTGTTACTGACTTTGAGCAATCTTCACATACCAAATGACAAGTCTGCTGACATTTTCTGATAACTTTTGAGTTTTTGTATTTTGTTTTTTTTTTTGTTTCTCTCTACTACTGATTATTCGTAAGAAATGAACAACTCACGAATTTCTAAGAACATCAACGTTAAAATTTATTCAAATTTTTTTTTTTTTCTGATTTTACGGTTTATTTTTGTATTTTCCCTTGAAATCTATATTTTATAACATTTGCCATGTTGACATTCATTAATCCTCCCTCTTATTGTTGGTGTTGATAGAGACAATTCTTCTACCCTTCACTACAATTCATATCTTGATTTGAAGTTTCTTCAGTTTGATTACAAGAATACTTAACTTTCTTCATCTATAAAAAATATAAAAACTCACTGTAAACGATTCAATAGAAAATCAAAGATTTATAGTATAAGTATAGACGTATACATTTATTTTATTAGAATTTTTTTATTTTTGTACAAATTGTGGATATATCAATCAATGAATATAGAAAAAAATTCTATGTGCTTGGCAAAAAGAGATATAGCAACATACTATTTGGTATGTACAAAGATAATCTTTAAAAAACACACATTAAAATTTTATAAATATCCTTTTTTTTTTGTTGTTATTTTTGATATTTTGATTCGTTGATTTTACGTATACAAACAGTGTCTTACAAAATTATTTTTAAAATCTAAAGATATTTTATTTAATTTATTTATTTTTATACCTTTCACATTGGTTTGTAACTGTAAATCGTGAACCCCATTAAGAATATAAATATGAAATGATCATCGTAACGACAAGAGTAGAGTAGTCTATCCGGATTTCAGTCGAAACCAAAGCTTTTCGATTACTGGAAATGGTACTGTCCATACAAAAACTTAACAAACTAGGATTTCAGCTTTGTCCAAATACAATAATAGGATCGAAAGGACTATAATTGATAAAACTCATGGTAAAAGAATGTATATCTTAACGAAAACACTTTAAAACGAAACTGCACAAAATAATTGGAAATAAAAATTGGCATAAATTATCCAAAACCTAGACGGGTTAGACGAATAATTAATACATTTCTCATAAAACTATGCCAAAAATTTGTAATTGCTATTTGAAAACATTTGATCATCTGGAATGTGAAAGATTTGTAAATTTCGGTGAACCGAAATTTTGTTTTATTCTTTTTTGTGTAGAGAAACTTACAAATCTTATATAGTTTCAATGACCAGACAATTTACAATGTACGTTCCATATTCTCAATTATATAGTGTATATGGAAATACTTATAGGTACCAATCTACAATAACCAGTTCTTTTAAGAATTCCATCCTGTAGGTAAAGTCGTCATTTTCGAAAAATCCATTACTATATATGTAACTATAAGTATTGATAGCCTACATCACATCATCAGAGAAAATGATTCCGTTGCCTTTGGGCTCGGTGAACTCGAATGCTGTCGAGTTCCTTGTTCGCTGTGGACGTTGCAATGCCTTCTGTTGCCTCTGGTACAGTTGCTGTTGTCGTATTCCTGACATTATATTAAGACCAAAGCCATCACCATTTGTCACATTGGTCAGTTCAGAGGGGCCGGTTCCATTTAGACTTGCATTTGGTAGAGATGTAATGGTAGTCTCCTGCAACCGACTGTATCCCAAAAGAAAAAGAAAACAATTCAATGATATTATAATATTATATGTGTATATAAAAATAAATAAATAAATGTACAAATATTTTCTTCTACATAGTAGTTCAAGTTACCTTCGTAATGTGCTTTGATAACACGAGTGTCTCGAGTTGAATCGTTTGGAAGCGGTGCTAGTTAAGGACGTGTTGCGGTGCATGCAAAAAGTTTCGTTATGCGGGTGTCGCCTGTGTCGGCGCGTGCTGGGCTCTCTACAGAACAAGTATCTAGCTCGGCAGATAGACATGTTCAGAAGACACGGATGAGTAAAATGGATTTCTAATTAGTTTCTAATGGTCACAAAGGAATTTACATACACCCACTCCCACACATACACACACACACACACACACACACAACAACTATGTTCAATTCAATTTTAATCATCTATACTATTGCATATACATACATACATAAATACAAGGATACGCATTGCGTTAGTTAAAGATTCAATTGACGATTGCTTACTCTTACACAGATAGATAGATGATATACGAGTACATATGTATCTTGTATCTTGTTTTTTTTGTTAAATGGATCGTGTTGTCTATTTTAGGTATTGTATATTATGCTGCTTCATTGTAGTGTATAAACAAATACCTATTGAAATGCTTTCGAAAGGCGCCGCTCACAAAATACAGGGCCACTGGATTAGCGCAGCTGTTTGCGAAAGATAAACAGAATCCAAGTATGCGTAACACATGCCAAAACGCATTGTAGTCCTCTTGAGCTGTGGGCCTGAAAGTGGCAAACACAACAGTAGACGGAGAGTATTACAAAACGCAAAATAACCACGAAAATATAAACAAACAAAAAATGTCCCATTACTCATACGTCACGTTGTCAGCAAGAACAATATTACGTAAAAATAACAAATACTCATAAGAAATATCGTGAATATTTTGTAATTTGTAAGTTAGTATGTAACTTATTATCATAAAGCTACCCTTGAAGTTTGACAAATTGACTATTGAACTTGCGACCATCCAAACAGATGATATGAGTTGAGTTGAGATGAAAAAAACAATTTGTGGATGAGTAGAATACATAACAAATTGTAGTTATTCAAAACAGTTCTGAGTAGACTTGGAAACCACTAAAACTTGATACTGTCCATGGTTACAACCAAATAACTTTTAGTAACAGACAAATGATGGAGGCTGGATGACTCAGTGACTCTCACACTTACCAATAGTAAAACCACAACATAAAAACGTGATATGGTAGAAAGCAAATACCAAAGATGACAACAAACGCCAGTACAGTAACAGCAACTTTCCGCCTGGCACGAACCTACAAGGAACAGAAGAGAAATAGAAAAAGAGAAACCACAAAAAGAAAAACGAAACAAACAGGAAATGTTAATGTTATGCGATGTGGCAGAAGCAAAAAGCGTAAAAAGTACGTGCAATTTTAATGAAGCTTACTATAATAAAAAAAATGAAACTCTATGGGTGGCGCCATATCAAGTAATTGAAGTTGAAAAAATTGAAAATAAAAAAGTGAATTTGAATTTGTAAAAAAAAAAAAAACAACCAAAACAATAGAAAAAAAGCAATGGTAGGGATTTTCTTCTTCCCATGGGGTATTAATTTCTCTCGTAGTACAATCAAGAATTTTTTTTAATTGGCATCTTACTAAGTATGAGATACTTACTTATGTATGTATATAGCAAATATAACAATACTCTTCTACCATCTGCTTTTCTGTAATAACAATACTTTATTTTATTACCTGTCGCACTGCTCCCTGTACTTCTCCCGGTACTCTGGCTGCATATATCAAATGCAATGCAATAAGCACATAGAAAACGGCTATAATAACCAGAGGAACTGCATAGTAAACTAAAAAGCGCAATAACACCATTATTTTCGCATACGGTATACCCCAATCTTCCGGAAACGGATAGCAAAATGAAAATGATTTGCTACTATTGATATCAACTTTCTGCAATGCAAGAGAGAGAGAGAATAATACAATACATATTGTATATCCATTGTGAAGATGCGCACCTTCAAATAAGAACCAATTAGTGCAGGCAGACCACATATGAAGGCCAAAATCCAAATAGCCACTGCAATACCAAGAGTTGTACGAGTTGCTCGTTTACCGCCTCCTGTAAGAAGAATTTATAAAATATTATATTGTAAACATCATACAAGAAACAATGGAAACGCTATTCCGTGCTGTGCCGTGTTGTGCTGCTGAGCTGACCATACCGTGTGCATGAAATTTTCTCAATGGATCCACTATAGCGAAGTATCTATCGCCTGAGAGAGCTGTCAATGTGAAAACCGAAACGCCAATTGAAACATCCTTTACAAACTCTGAAACCGTACACAAGAAGCTGCCCCAGGGCCATGAGTCAACAGTATAGACAGTTGAAGTAAGCGGTACAGTGGTCACAATCACAAGCATATCGGCCAATGCAAGTGACAGTATATAACTGAAATAAATTATCATATTATTTATCAAAATATTATTAACAAATAAATTATTTTTTACCCTTAACAACTGTATGTACTTTTCATAATTTGGAATTCAACAATTTAATCTATTTGCTAACTTTCTGTTTCGTCATAATGAGTCTGTATAACAGCTGATTAAATAATCATTAAAAACTAAACAGAAGAAGCCCAGCCGACGCATCTTATGTTCGAAAATGTAAATCAAATGGTATTTATTTGGACCATATTGTCTTTTTTTTTTGTCCTGTCTGCTCACTGTAAATTATTGCATGTAAAAAAATCACCAATTTTCACAACTGACACAAGCGGACGGACGAATGGACATGACCATAGTTATTCAGGTTTCTGAATGAACTCGCCACCTCAGTGTCAGGTCAGCATATCTTATCCAATAACAAACAATAGTAAATTGCTTAAAAAAAAAAAAAAAACCTGGATTGAGGCAAAAAAAGACTAATATTTATAAAGATGGAAACTTGATGGAAGTTGATTACGCAGCTTGGGAAAGATTGAAACCCAATACTTCCGCTGCTAATCTTGAGGATTATATTGAAATTGTGTGTACAGAAGATGACCTTATTCAATATTATCGCTTACAGCAGGTACAAGTAAATCTAACTTCAAGTGCCATGAAAGATGATGTCGACAGCTTGGAGGAAGAATTTATTGAAAACATTTCCATGAATGATGTAGTGAATTTCTTTGCATTTTGAAATTCATATTTACAATTTGAATAGTAAGTAAGGCAACTGACAATCAATATGAAGCATTGAACAAATTAGAAAGTAAGTATTCAAGCATAAATTTCTTGTTTTATTGAATAATACTATAACTCGAAGTCGAGTTAAGGGAAGTTCGCAAGTAATTTGTTTAATGTAAGATGCATGATTTCACTTATGTATTCCAAACATAACACTACTACTATGCACCATATATATTTTAACACATTGTCAATACCCCACTGTCATTATCCCTAACGATGCCCCTGAAATTTCATTAAACATTCACTTTAATTTAATTCAAAATCGCATATTGACTAAACTGCATCAACTTGATAGGAATTCATATCATAAAGACATTCACTTTGGTAATGAAATCTAAGTGCAAGTTCAATAGGGAAGAATCTTCCTTCAAAGCATTTAATTAAATAACTTAAATTACTTGTAATTCTATTTTTGGTGGTAAAATTCAAGTCAAATGCAACCGCTGAAGGATTTAGGTATATATACATCACAGTACAATATTTTATATTGGATATTTCTCCCTGCCAGTAATTCAACACTCATAGTCACAATATTAACTTAATTATCTCTCTCACTCTCAGAGCTCAAGTTCAGTATGGTTGAATGTTATTTATTTATCTAATTTCAAATTGGTTTCTAAGTTTCATAAACTGTTAGCTCAAATGCTTAACTCATTTTCAGAAGTACGAGTATGTATGTAATAAGTAGAAAAAGCGGAGACTTACTAACTATTGTATAAAGACTTTGATGGTCTGCATTTTAGTAAAGTAAAATGTTTAATTTGTAAATGGAAAGATAAAAGAAAGTGTATTTCTTTTACTGAGAAAAGTGGTAAACTTTTCATGAGTTTTAATATTAATACTAAGTATATTGACATAAGTAAATGGTAAATGGATTGACGGACTCTTTAACAAATTATTTCTTTTGTATCTTAAAGAACTCACATTTACAATTTAGTTAGTGCTGCTTTGAAAATTGTTTTTCATTTATATTTTTTCGGCTTATGTTGAGTCACAACCCTGCCAAAAAAAAAAAAAAAAATAAAACATTACCGTGTCTCCCTCAGATAATATGAAAAGAAGTACTTTTTTCACATTTTATGGAAGTTTATATTTTATTCTAACAAAAGAGAAAAGACAAGACTATAAAACACACTTGTGTTCTTCTTTGACATTTCATTTTGCATTTGCATTCTAGTTTAAAATGTATTTTGTTCCAGATAATAACAATTTATTTGAAGTGTAAAAAAGACATCATCATCATCATCATCATCATCATCATCATCATACTTACGTATTTGGAACATTCCGCATTTGACGCACACTGAGAAATACTGTAATTAGAGTACCATTCCCCAAAACGCCTACAATGAAGATGAGAGCAAAGAGCACGGGCACAATATATGTTTCCGGTCGACTGCCATATGGTACAAAAGGCGTTTCCGTGGATCCCCGGTCTGAAGTTAAATTCGTCGCATTTAAGAATGTATCGGGAAATAATGCTGTAGCGCCTTTTAAGTAAATATCAACACCACTATCAGATATGTTAGTATATGCGGTTGTTGTTGTTGCTACTGCTATTGCTGCTCCTGTTCCTGTTCCTGTGGCCAGTGTATCCACTGTTGTTGCCTTCGTAACCGTAGCAATTGCCAAATGCCATAGTTCTTTGGTTACATTGTAAGGTGAAATTGTTGTGCCCACTGAGGTTAAGCTAGTGGTAACAATGCTGTTGTTATTGCTATACGACATTGTGACAAAGGATTCGTTGCCATGAAGCAGTGACATGATATTTGCCTGATTAATTTCTTGGTGGTCAGCAGTTAGCTTAGTTAGTTCATTACTTAAATTTTGCCCTTTAGTTGTGTCTTATTTTTTTCATTTTAACTTTGTAATCAAATCAATTCTGTTTAGTTTAGTTTACTCAGCAGGTAGATATTTTTCTTATATCATTCGTAGTCTTTGGAAGATTTTCATAACATTCATTTCATTCATATTCATAAGTCCTCTCCTTTCACCTTTCATAAAACCAGAAATAAATCATGTTGCTGAAGTTATCTAAAATGAAACAAAAATATAAATCATATAAATGCAAGATTAAGAAGTGAATTTTTTATAAAATTATGATTTTTTTTTATTATACTTAGTACATCATATGAAAAGGAATGAGTGTCGTGAATTCGTTCATCTTAGTAGACTAACAAACTGTGCATTTTAAGTGCATCCTTGTTAAAAGTGAAAGTATGTAATAAGAAGTTAAGATGCATGTATCCAAAATACGAAACACAGATCTTTTCATTCACATAAAATGTTAAAGTGAAACTGTAACTGTATTTTGAAGACAACATTTCCACGGAAAGATATGAGAAATGTCATAAAAAATGCTATAAAACCAACCAAACTTAATATGCATTAAACTTAAAAAAAAAAAAGAAAAAAAATACATGCTCAGCATAAATATTATAAAAATATAAATGATTTTTATACTACATCAAAAGGCTTTATGCATCAAACATGCAAAAACTTAAATGTTAACAATGTTCTACTAAAAGTAATAAAAAGATACTATAAAACTCGATTTAAAAATGCCATGGCTGTGCAGAAAACTATTTTAATAATACTTATAAGCCAATGAAATGCAATTCATTGACCAAGAATAGCAATACATACGTAGGAAGCGAAGAATTGGGAATTTCTTAAATTCTGATGAAAATGATACAAAATATTATAAGGGATCGATATGGTATTGTAATAAAGAATTAAGTTAAATATTTAATGACAATGATTTATTATTATCCTACTTTTTCAAATAACAACTGACTCGAAGAACTACAAGTAAATAACTAAGTATCTACAAGTATAATTCGGAAGTTGTATCGCATAAAGATAGCAGACATTATATACAGTATAACAATTATGTATCCGTTTCAGTACTGAAGTTCTATCTCAGCAAAAAGTCACGACATCTATACATCTATAACTCATGAACCGTAATAGCTAGAGGAGTGAAATTTTCATAGAATGTGTACTTCTATCTGGGCATTAGGAAAAAATACTAACGCTAAAATAATTTCAAAAACTTTAATATGGCCCCATACAAAAAACATTTTTGTTTGTATGGTAGCTATACGCTCCAGTAATCTCACGATCTTGAAATTTGTTTAGTTGGTGACTATATATCAAAAACTTATACTGTCAAAATTTCAGTTTGATCGGACCACTAGGGTGGGTATCTCCCATACAAACCCCCATTAAAATTCAGGTTCTTATTCCAAAAACTTTTTTCTTTTTGTCCTATCAAACTGAAATTTAGATACTATACCACAATCTGGTACGGAACCCTCCGTGTATAAGTCTGACTCGCACTTGGCGCATTTTTTTTTGTTTTTTTTTTTGTTTTGAAGATATTTAGACCATGCAAAGAACATCGCCGTATGCCTTTAAACTTATTCCACAATAATATAATAATTAATACAAAATAAGTAATGTTATTTATTGTCACACTGTAATCAGTAAGCCAATCTCTCTTCCCATGATATTTTTTTTTTAAATTTTTGGTATAAAGGAAATTACTAATGCTGACATTTAAAAAAAAAAATAAAAAACCACATCTGGACATACAATATTTCAATTCGAAAAGGACTTAAATGAAATTATGGTAAAGCGAAATGCATGCACGCCATTAGCATCGAAGAAAAATAAATATATCTACAACACATTATGTGTTACACAATATTCTGTAAGATAAACATGTAAAACAACAAATCATCCCAACGCACCCCATCCTCATGGCAAAGGAATTTGTTTGGTTTCTATTACAATGTCACATTAATGTGCGAATATTTTTGCTCCCCTCATAGAATAAATTGATGCGATTTATCAAACAACAACAAAAAAAAAAAAAAAAAAAAAATCACTCTACTTTATATTCGGCAATGTATAAACAATTGCCTTAATAAAATTTGCCATGTTTTCGTATTTTTTCCAATCTTATCTTTGTGTATATACAATATATATTTTTTTCTCTTCTTTTTATTTGCAATCTGTCTGTCAAAAGACGATACTAGGCGAATTTGAATAAGGAAAAAGTTACAAGTTATTAAATTAATTTATCGGTGATATATTTTAAATATTTATACATCTGCCTACATACTGTATACTGTAATATTTTTTCATGATATATAAATCGTGGAAAAGATTCATAAATAAAAATGAAGAGATTTTAATAAAATATATAAAATTTATATAATTTATATAAAAAAAAGTCGAATAAAATATGAAATACATTTAGTAATCATAAAAACATAAATCTTGTATTTCTAAAACATTAAATATTCAATTGCAAATAAAAACGTTTCAAGGGTGTAGAAACTCGCTAGGATTAACCCAAGCAAGGCTTTGTTTTAAACCAGAGATTGACCATGATAGAAGACGAGGAGGGGAAGAGGAGGGCTTCCGATGAGAGTAATGAGTTACAAAGTCCAACTTAAAGGTTGTGAGTAGGAGCTATATATATTGTCTTGCTATGAGAATAATATAATATCCAACAACATCCCACTTAGAGATAGTCAGTATTTATCATTTAACATATGTAGCCAGTGAAGACAATGACGAAGTACATATTTATAAGTAGTGTCCGATCAATTAGACAATGGAAGCCATCTGATACCTACGTTCTAATCGTAAGTGAAGTCACAAAGTGACTTAAATGTGTTTATATGGAATTCAGGATGCTGTAAATGTAATATTGCATCAAACCCAAGAAAACACACACAAAATTGGACATAAGCAAAAAATAAAAAATAAATAAAATAATATATGGTCTAAGCAAAGGGTATTAAAGCATCATCATAGTTGAACTTTAAGTTAATATTTCCATATAAACAGAAATATTTTGCCTTAGTACATAAATACCATAATAACAGTTTATATCTTTTAAATGTTATTTCCTTCTGAACCGAAAAACGATCTGATGGTGAACAAAAGGCAGACGAGAGAGAGAAAGTCACAGGCAATTTAGTGCTTTTTACGTGTTTTCGAGTTTTAAACTTAATGTATATTTTCTTGTGGCATGATGCAATTTTAGATAATTCAAATAATCAGAGCACAGCTGAAAAAACCCACTACTTATAATATCTTTCTATTCTTCCTTATTCTATTATATGTAATTTACTTTATTTTAATAATTTATTATTATCCTTTGTATTTGTTCAGTGGATTAAATATTGTAATATTCAAATGATATTGAAGAAACGTTGATTTGAAAAATTACATTATACAAATAATTTACAAATCTAGTAAAAATACATTAATTATTCAGATTAACATAACTACCAAATCTACACAGAAGTGATTTGAATGCATGTACAATATAAAATTCATTAAATTCATTTCTTTAAATTGAAAATAGTACAATAAAATATGTAAACAAGGTTTAACATATGTATGTTATTGAATGTGTATTGCATCAATATTATGTGGATTTAAAGAGACCTTTTACAATGATACATTATTATTTTCAGCCAAGGAATTTCCTTTTCCTTTCCATGGATTGTTAGAAGTAACAAAGGATAAGATTTGTCGCATGCGATATTGTATGTGTATATTATTTTTCTTCACTGCTCTCTAATGCCTTTGGTGACCATAAATTGTATTTTATTTATATGGCTTTACCACATGCGGAAATTAGAAATGCGGTCTTTGAACTTGATTTCATAGTGTCGTATGCTTATTCCACAGGTTAAACTGTTTATTTTTTTACCTTTCTTTTTATTTATAAGTGTATTGCAAACATTTGTTTATTTCTTATACACTTCCCACTTATGTACAATGTGATAGAATTGTGTATTGTGAATATATTGTGATTCGTGTTTTGCGAGAGTAATCAATCTGGACTAGTCTCCATCAAACTGATACTTCTCTTGCGTCTATGCAAATTTTGCCTCCTTTTTTTTTTTCCATCAGAGCATTTTCCGCTTGAACAATTTAAAACTTAAAGCATAAAATGAATACAATTCTGTCTACAATAAAAAAGAAAAAACTAAAAAATTGTTTAAAATTTTACAATTGAATAAAAACTTTATTTATTTTATAGAATTGAATGAAAAAAGTTGTCTTTCTTCTACCATATAAAATCTTAAGTATTTTACTTTTTGCTTATCACATTTTGTTGCTTCATCCATGGAATCATTATATGTGGCATCTTCCACTTCCACTTCCATTTAGTAATTTAGTCAACATGCATTCCTCCTATCCTATTTTATCTTTTCAATAAAAAAAAAAAAAAAAAGTGTAAACACCTACATCTCACTGATACATACATAATTAAGTGTGTATGTATATAGTATGTTTGCATGTATGGATAAATATTTATGTGTATATTTATTCAGAGCTTTCCAATTTTGTTAATTGAAAGCACTTCCTGTTGAAGTGACTTGAGAGTGTCGAGAATGCCATATTCTGTTCATATTTATGGTAAACGATAAACCCTAAAGCGGGTGAGCCAAGTCAAAGTATCGCATCTAAATCCAAGTAGTGATAGTAGTAGATTTAAATGAACCCACGTCCTAGTTGATATATAGTTTCAAATGATTTACAATACAAGTTCGCTTCTCTTAACTCTGCAGAACCAACAACAAACATTTTGTTCGAATCCGAGTATCTTGACAATGTTTAAGTTACTTATGCAGCCTGAGCAATTAACTATCCTAACACGTTTCAAAACTTCATGGACAAAATGGCCAAGGATATTAAGAAATTCTATGCATGTCGATTGTGAATTTTTGTCTTTCATAGGTAAACCGACAGACGTCACAGATTTATGACATAGACAAATGGACAACGCGGCGTATACGCTACGCATTAATCCTGTTTAGAAACATTCAAACATACATATACGCAAGTCTATGTCATGATGAGTGTTCCCAAAAAGGCGACAGCATAATCTTTAAATACCGGACGCATTTAGCCATAAAGACTAAAGCTGAAATTGTATAGTTGCCACATGCCATTGGAATACGTAGACACTAACTCGGAGAGATAGTCAATCGACTAGAGAAATAATACTTAATGTCGAATTATGGTACCATTAATAAATTTTCTATTACCCATACTTAATCGATTTATGGAGAACACAGCCAGAAGCACACTCTCATGTATACCGACCACAAGGAGCCTTTGAAAAAAAAAATATTTACTTCTCGACTTATAAAGTGGTGGAATTTAATGTATCTCAAATTTAATTTGACTTTTCCATAAGATATTGTACTATTATAGTATTCATCTTAATTTGTTTAGTGGTTTGGTATTCGATGGGCAATTTTATTTCATTTCAGTTTGCCTTCCCAAATGGGATTAGGTAACACCAAGCATCTCCCATTAGCCATCAGCAATCCCAACACCATCACCCGATTAATGAGCACATTCTAACTAATTTTTGGTGAAGAAAATATGCAGAAAGCATTACTCGCGGTTAATGCTTAAACACAATAAAAAAAAAAAAAAAAAAAATTATAAAAAATACTATAAGGCAGAACATAAACTTCTTTTTGACGAAGCTTATATACCTTTTACACTCAAAGATATAAATTTGATCATATGGAAGCTACTAAGTATACCACTTATTTGTCTACTATGTGTTGTGTAAATTGTATTTTCAAATTATCTTGAAAAGTTTCGATTCTCTCATTCAAATCTGTGGTGATCTGATATCTGTATACGATAATAAGATGCATTGGGCCCAAATTTCAGCTTATGGATTAAAGCACTAGATTGCATAGAAATAGACAGGCAGATGGACGAATAAATATAAAGTTTTCGAAGTCATATATCATGTTCTTCAATGCATGATTATGTTAGCTTAAGACTGGTTTTATTGACACCATACAAATCTAAGACTTTAAAAATGTTTAAATTTGTCATGCTAGTTTTTGTGAATGTCTGGATCAAGTGTAAAATATGCTACAAGGTCTCCAACACACAGTTATATGCTATGTGTTACAAATATCACGACAAAGTGTTACAACCAATTCAAAATAATGTAGAGCTTCGATGGTAAATTTTGAAACGCCTTTTTGTCACTTTTAAATTTCTCTAAGGATTGTTCTGTGCTAATAAACACATTCAAGATGATTTAACAAACTAAATGAGGTCGAATTTGCATAATTCATTTTCACATTTTCAACATTCAGCATTTATTCTTCTTTCTATTTTCTCCCCCAGCATTGTTTGTTTGACTTTGCATTCAGTTTGTTGACATTTTCTTCAAAGAATTTTTGCCGCAATCCAACAAAATGATGTCGTTTTGAGGGTGACATTAGGCATATTTTGGTCATTTAAATTGGAAAATGTACTTTGTAATTGATATGAGTAATTCAGTTACATCATTTGTTTTTTATTGTTTGTTGTTTGTTTATGTCACTGAGGAAGTTCATAACCTTCATTTATAAGTTAATTAAGTTAAGATGACTACTACATCAAATACTTGGGAATTATGTTTTATTAACTTCAGTTTTTATCAAAATGACTTTCTGATTATAACAAAATAATGAAAAGTAATTTGAAAATTTAAATGAATCAATCAATTTTCAATTTTATTCCTTTTTTTTTTTTTCTCTTCCATCAAATAAGACATATATTTCTCATTAAAAAACTTGTATGTTTATAAAAAAAAATATATATATACAGAAACTGTGTACGCTCGCTTCTAATAAAAATAATTTGAGTATTTTCTCACAAATATTTTTGCCACATTAATTTTGAAGGCACTCTGTTGTCAGTCAGTCCGTGTATCTGTTTATCTTTCTGTCTACCGATCTGCCTGTCTACGATTATATTTATATCTCTCTGTATTTCCCATTTAATATCTTTTCTCAGTGTTTACAAATTTGTAGTGACTTTAAACATTTTGTCGTTTTTATTGTTGCTTAGCTAAATCTTTTCAAAATCGTTTACACTACACAAAATGGTCACTTGAATAAATATTGTGGATATTCTATGTTTTTGTTACCTGGCAAAGAAGCTCGACAATTTCGTTTTGTTCATAAGAATAGTTTTGAAGACGTTGGTAAATATTGTGAAAGTAAAGTTAAAAGTATCTTAAGTGTCAATGTTAGTAAACAGTAAAGTTAAAGTTAAACAAAAACTAAGCAATCGAACAATAGCAAACAGCTTGGAAAATAATCATTCAACTCACATCAGTTGTCACAAGAGTTTTTTATAGAATAAAATTTACTTTTAGAGTTTAAATGAAAAATAAATTATGTGTAGATAATCTAAGAAGGTCAAGTTAAAAGTCATTTTGGTTTTCGATAATACAAAAGAAAAAAACGAAAAAGTAAATATAACTTTTGCCAGTTGATAACAATAAATTTAATCAATGAAAGTGAGGTTTCACAAAAAGCAAAAGTTTTTTTTTTTCATCTTTTTTTTTTCATCGAATACTTTTCCTTTTTGTTTGGTTTAAACTCACTTTTGAGTTTTCCGAATCTGTGCTTTAATTCGAAAAATGGATGTCTTTGTATCATATGTGTCACATGACCAAGGACAATAAAGACAGAGCGTAGTAAAATATTAAGCCTTTTTTAATTTCATTTTTCTTCATGGAAAAGATTCAATTTCACATTTTTATGCTATTCGTCCTAACCATTCTTATAGCCATTAAACTGCAATCAAACTGCTCAAAAGTGATGAACGTTTGAGAGGAATTTGAACACAAGCAACCAGTAGTCAATGTTTGTACAAGAGTACAAGAGTTTTTAATTGGTATTTTTATAATTTAATATAAAAATTCTTGTGGTGTCAGAGAAAAAATGTCAATCAGTTAAGCAAACAATTCTTCAAAATGATTTTCCTATGCATTTTATAATTTGTTTGCATTGCGATGCTTTAAAGAATTTATGACAAACATCTATAAATTGGAATTTCTGTTCTGCTAGTTAGAATAGATAGAAAATTTCAAGAATGGAAGCACATCTGATTTTTTGACCAAGTACAATATAATAGTCATAGTTAACTGAGGTGTTTAAAATGAGAGAGTGTGGTTTGCCTGTTGTCAAAGGTGTAAAATTTCACACATTTATTAATTTTTATTTAAATTTGCATTCCAATTTGGTTTTATTTGGTTTTAGCAAAATATAAAATTTCAAAAAAGCGTCATAGTCAGGATGACACCATGAAGTTCTTCTTATGAAAAAATCAACCAGGACCTGATTGGCACTGCATACAATGTGTATGATATATGTATGTAGATATAATGTTTTTAAAAACACGAAACATATGATTGCATTGAGCTGGTTGGATTTTTTGTGGTTTAGTTCTTCATTTCTTAATAATTGTGAACTAAGTGTGAGTCAATGAAACCAACTAAAATGAACTTATTTTAAGTGCCAGAGATGAGTAGATAAATGCACTTTAAGAACTTAAAGTTACAACAATGTCAAATTAAAATTAAAAAAAAAAAAAAATTGTGGAAAATACTATAAAATTGTATTTTGTTCGGAATTGAAAGTATTTTTAATTTACCTACGCAAGGGGACTTCTGTATCAATAACATTTATACATAAAATTAATGTTTAGCTTTATTTAGTTATATTACAATATTTTAATAGTTCATATTATCATAATATTTTATAGTATTTTTTAAATACTTATTTTTGTAGATTTTCCAATTTATTTATTATGTTTTATCTTCTTGTCAATGTTTTTATGTCAAATTATATTTTCAGCATTTATACAGTAAAATTATTCATAAATTTTTTTTGTTTAATGTTACCACTCATAAATCTTTTAACACTTTTTAATAGATTCTTAATTGAAAAGATATAATTTATTATTCTTTTTTTACTTTATTTTTTATTATTTATTCATAAACATTCATTTATTTGGCGTAAAACTGATATTGTCTTAGATTAATAAATGATATTTTAGTTTTATTATTTCCATTGCCATGAAGAACAATATTTGAAAAGAAACGGAAATAACCATCAACGCGAATTTTCACGATTTCAAGGTGAATTTTTCCATTTCCGCCATTGCGACTTGTGCAAGTAAAATGATAACAAATACTGAGCACTGAGGGACTGAATTGATTTGAACAGAACAAACAGATGGCTAAAATACTGAAGCATAAATCCAATCCACACGATGCCGGCAACAAATTGCGCTCGTTCAAGTTTCCGCAACATTTTTCCAAGCAACAACTTGGGCGCGTGCACTGCTCGAATTTTGTTGATGTTTTATTCTGATGTTTTGTTGAGCAAAGTTTAGTTTCGGCCATCGATGTTTATTTTCCAAATGAAATATAAACAAACTGACTAGCACGCTTACTTACTTACTTACTTACCTCTGAACTTTTATGTCTCTCTTTTATCGAAACATCGAATTGACTTTGTTCGTGTGTTTACTAAATTGGTAATAATAGCCACCAATTCACAAATCACAAAATTGATTGCCGGATTGAGGTGTCACTTTTAGCCATGATCTTTAAATACAAAACTTATTTGAATTAGAGAAGCTAATGACCTTTGTACACAGATATAATAATACTAGTACTTTAGATAGATATGTGGATAGTAGTAGGTCGATGCATAAACCAAAAATGCCAACCACATACATTATTCATACGTCACGTTGACAAACATGATTTAGTACTTTATACGAGTAGGTTTGCGTCTGCATCTATGCGACCTTTGTTATGTTAGTAAGTATGTATGTAGTTCAATATTTTCTTTATTTTCCTTGCTTTCAAAAATGAAAATAGTCCTAGAAAAAAGACTTATGGAAACAACATTTTACAAATTGAGCAATTAATAGACACAAAATAAAACAATGTTGTAGTTTCATAGTTCAACATAAATTTCTTCATTTTTCCCTCTGCAAATATGAGTGAATAAATGAACAAATGAATTGATGACTGGGGTGGGTGCCTGTCTACATGAACAAACAAGTATTCATGGTTTGATTGGATCCAATCAACAGATTAAAAATAACACAACCAATAACAATAAAAAGAAAGTTTCCATCCAAAAATTGGAAAATATTGATGAATCTATTGTTTCTTTGTAGTATAAACTATAAATTTTTTGTACCTACTAGTTAGTTAGTAAAATACATAGGATTTGTAAAGACAAAAGAATGTTTTGCTTAAGAATTGACTTTTGCAATGCATTTAACTGACCTCTTAACATTATGTATCTTTTGTTCTCGAATTTTAAGTATTACAATGGACTAGGCACCTTACAAATTAAATTTAAAGTTTTAATATTTCCCATTTGCCTACCTTAAATACCATAAACACTCACTTCAAGTTCATCTGTTGTTATTGAATTATTAATTGCAAATTTTATGAAAATATTTATGAAAAATAGAATGTTAAATTTAATTTTTTTTTACTAAAAATGTCACAAAAAGATTTATAAAACTGAGCCGTGTGATTGATGAAAACTATAAACAACAACGAAGCAATGTACGATCAATCGATGGAAGGAATCTATACTCACTCACTCGCATTTGACTTATGTGAATAATCTACATCAACATTTATATTGACACTATGACACTTGTATTCATTCATTCTTAAAAAGGGATGGATAACAATGAAAATCACTCATCTTTTCAGTTACTGAAAACGATGACTAATGATGGGATTTTTGTGTGAATTTTCTTTAAGCTAAGATAAAAGTTGAGTTGAAGCGACGTTTTCAACGATTTATGTAAACAAATAAATTATTATTCGTATCAGTACTAGAATAGATTTGCTATGTCCCTTAAAAGAAATTTCCAATTTCAATTCTCGAAATAAATTCAAAATTTAGTTATTCTGACTGCTTGTGATTCGTTTCCCTTGTCCTTTCTTCTATCATTTATACAGTGTAACAATTGACATTCAATTTAAAACATGTGACACAAGTACGCAGCACGTTGCACTGCATATTCACTCCTTTCTCCTTTCATTTTCTATGACATGATAACCAATTACAACATTTCGCGAATATACAAGAAAAAAAAAAACTACCACACTACGCTATACTATGTCCTGGCTACTTGGTACGTGCTCCAATTTTATTTTAATTCAATGAACCAAAGGATTTGTAAGTATTTTCATAAATTAATTTTTTTTTTTTTTTTAACGTAATACATATTTTTTTTTTTTTTTTGAATTGGAAATATATTCTATGCAGGAATATCCTAATTAGTTTGCCAAAGGAAATTCACATATATTTTAGTATACTCGTAGGATATAAAATGAGGATATTTTCAACGTTTAGACGCCCCATTGACATCATTTGAGTTGTTTTTCATTGCCATGGAAACATTCTTTGTTTGTACAATACTAGAACAACTCGCAATATTATAAAGTAAGCTGCATAGCATAGCAGGAAGAATAGTATGTAAATAAATTTTATTTCTATAATTCGACACACATGGATCCGGAATTCATTCAACATTCAACATGTGCAATCAAATTTTGATATAAATCAATTTCGGTTTTTTGCATAATTTTATAAAAATATCAAACAACACAAACAAAAAAAAAAAACAAGGAGAACAAATCAAATTATGTGAAAATTTAGATGAAATCAAATTAAACGCAATAGAATAAGAAATTTCTCATATTGACATATGATATTTTTATACTACAAGAGGGGTTTGAATTCACATTGTGAAAAATAATACAAATAAACAAGAATAATAATAATAATAATAATAGCAAAGATAGAGGATATGAAAGGAAATAGAGCCTTAAATTGCATTTAATAAAAAATAAACAAATTTTTAAACTTGTATAATATATATAATTAAAGAAAGAAATCTATGAAGACAACCAATAATTTTTGGTCCTCTTAAACTCAACCACAATATTGACATCAACACAACGTAGATTAGAATAGAAATTTGAAAACAAATATACAAAATACACTCTATACTTGAGTGTAAATACATATTTCTTTCATCACTTTCATCTGTTGTTTGTTAAGCATATAGAATATTTCCTTTCTTTTTTTCTATCATCAAAAGGGAATAGATCTAGTTATATCTATCTTCTCCATTGAAACTAATCACTTTCTATCTAGGAGTATTTTGTTGTTTTTTTTTACACAAATAATGCATAGAAGGAAGCATATTTAAACTTCGATAAGGATTAACATTTTACATTAATTCAGTCTACCATTTTAAAATACGAGTAAATCACCAAATTTATTTAAAAAACCACAAATTTTCAATATTATAAATTTTAAGCTATTGATTGGACTTTATTAAAACTTGAATGATTTCAGTAACCAATTCGCTGTCATTATTATCATTATGATTTTGTGAATTTTGATTAACCGATGCTGCAGTTACACTTCTTAATTAGTTATCACTTTAGTAAGAAATATTGTAAATTAGGGAATAATATCAATTTAAGGTTTTGTAAAATTATGTTTCTACTCATTAAATGTATAAGCTCTTAATGATTTCGTCAAATTTTAATTACAGTCTACAATTTATGGTTTCTGGTTTTGAAATTGAAATCTCGATAAACACAAGCATAGCTTCTTTTTTTATTTACAAACTGTACAAATGATATGGCATCAACATCCAGGAAAAATTCATATAGTTTGAGAAATTTAAATGACCGGTTTTTTGTATGATCTTCCACCACTTCAATAATCTTTCTGATTTTGTTGACTCAGATATTATGAAATACAACATATGAGTATGTCTTTTTGTACATTGCAAAGATTAGGGTTTATTGGGCATCCCAAATTCTTCATAATAACTTCCATCATAATCATGTAAAAGAATCTATTATATATTGATGGTAATGACGACTTCGGTAATAATGACTCTATTAAACTGAAGAAGTCCTTTGCAAAAAATAAGCAAAACAATGGTCATCATGGAGTATTGTAAACGACTTTTCAAATGTTGTCGATGTTCGCTCCAGGATGAATACCGTAAAGGCTGTCCAAAATCAGTTTTTTGGTTTTCATCGTGAGATGAAGGCTTCTTTGGACATTACATGGTTCCAACGCATGCATGACCGTCATGGAAAATATTTTGAAAAATAATAAAACCAATTTCGATCAAAAATATTTATATTTTTCATTATTAGGACAGAAATGTAAATAACAACCCTCGTATTAGGGTAGACCAAGTACATCATATTGTATGAAAATATTTACTTTCACTTTATAAATTTTTAACTTATCACAAAAACTTTTTTCTGGATAGAAAAAAAAAAAATTTAATAAAATGAAGAAGAAATTTTTACTGGTACACTTCATTGTATTTACATATTTAATAAAGATATTGTACATTGACATATTCTCATGTTCAGAAACAAAAACATTATTCATCTACAATAGAACATGGCTGAGTGTTTTTCCTTTGAAATGAGTTCGTTATTCAGATTCAAAATGAATGAATTTTTCTTTTATATACTAATGCACTAAATGACATCATTTAAAATGCATTTACAACAAACCACGATTAAAGTTAATGTGTAATCCTTATTATATTATTATGGTAGAAAAAATGAAATAAAATTCTCTGATAGTATTAAATGAATCTTAATTAAATGTATAAGATATATGTACAATATATAAATATATAAACACAATACTTGTACTTGTTTCATCATATTATCAATTGGTTTAACCAACCAACTAAGTAGATAACGCAATTTTATCCACACATTAAACAATACCAATAATAAATTCATTAAAAATCAATTTTTGTTTTTATCACGAGTACCATCAGAAGTCTCCAGTCTCCTTTTTCAAGTTTCTTGTTTCCTGGCTTTATGATGAAGTGTACTACGTGTTCAATTTTTATTGCATTTCGTGTAACCAACTTTGTCACAAGATAATTAAGAAACTTATAATAATCAAAGGAACGTTATCATAAGTCACATCGCCATGGGATATGTTTACAGTTAAATCGACTTTTATTTTGCGAGAAAATGGTGTCTAATTAGTTTTAAGAGACACTACATTGTATTTAAACGTTATAAACGAAATAATTTATTAAGCAAATGGAAAATAATAAGCATTGTTAGTTTGAGTTTTTGTAAGCAAAAGAATAAATGCTTCCTCCATTTACCAAACAAACCAAACATCATGGTTTAATTTGTCACCTGGAATGATCAAATATAAAAAGCAGTAAAGGAATTTTGGATGGGAAAAGCGAGACTGCAAGTTACAATTTTAAAATTCAAAAAACCTTAAAAACGCAAACTTATTATATCTCTACAGTTATACAGAAAAATGAAAATGACAACAAATCTATATTATGTTTTATCATCATCTTCATTAACTATATAAAAACATAATAAGGTCCCCAGGTTATTGAATTAAAGATTAAATATGAAAATATAATGACACATCAATTGTCACTTCTTAATACAATCAATTATTGTATTACTTGCAATTTTAATAAATCCATCTTAAATCTTTTTTGTTTGTTTTTCCAATAGTTCACACAATAACAACTTTCAACAAGATACAATTGTGAAGGGGAAGCAAACCGGGCGACTAATGAATGTCTGAGTGTCGTTCTTTAGGCTGCCAGTAAAATCTTTTACATATACATATGTATTATATTTTTCTGAGATAAATTAAATTTTAGTGCTCTATACTTTGTTGGTAAAGAAATATTAATATATTGTTAACAAAAATCTATTGGTTTGAGTTAAAAAATTGATGAATTGTCGAGTGCTTAAATTTGCCAATTCAAACGCATATTTTTCAAATTGTTTAAATAGAGAATAGATACAAAATCATCTCTACGAAAGCTAACATCACCGTGCAACAATTTACATAAAAATGGGAATCCCTTAGTTAATTGATACTAAGATACCAAAAGGAAATCATCAATTTACACGCAATTTTTGTTGTATTTTGTTCTTAAAACATACCGAAAAACGACTGACTACAAAATTTGTCCGGCGACGAGAAAAGTCCGCCTGTTTCTATGAGAAAAACATAAAAAACATTCTTTTGACAAAATATATGGATGTCAATAAAAAAAAAAAATTAAATTATATAAAAAATCGACCAAGTGCGAGTCACACTGAAATTTCGACACTATAATTTTCTAATCCATTTTCACCAATCATGTACATTTCGAAATCGGAGGGTTCCTGGATCATAGAGCTCCCAAACAAACCAATATGTTTTTTGAAATTATTAAATATATTTCAGTTTTGGTACTCGTTTTTGTAGCCCCGATAGAACTACACATTCTTATAATATAAAAATTTAACTTTCTAGCAATTACAGACAACGTAGCCTTAGTAATAGGGCCTTTCGGTCCGGAAGCCTAAAAAGGCGAATATTTATACCAAAAGTCACAGAAAATCGGAAAACGATCTGTATAAATATGCTTAATTCAATATAAGTAAACTATGGTACACCTAAGTGACATTTGGTACAAAAAATCAGTTCAAATATTGTAGATGATATATTGTACATATGGTTTGGGTAATACATGACTTTCCATTAAACTTGACTAATTGATTGCATGATTTATTGCTTTTCAACCTTGTTTATTATTCGTTTACTTACAACTAGATACCTCATATGTATCTTAGTACTACAATAAACATTATACAATATGTGAACGAACAACAATCCTTTGCACACCTAATGCACAATAATAAATCAAATGCAAAAGAATTTTTATCAGAAAACGCCACTTAAAATCTGGTAATGTTTGTTTGGTTTACTGTTCCCTTTTATTTTTTTTCGTAGGTCGGTTGATTGCTGGGTTTATCATTCAACAATTGTGGTAATAAAATTGTCTAACAAATCTTATCTCAATTTGTTTCCCCTAAAACAAGAGTGCAGAGTATTGTATTAACACCTGAAAACAACATTTTGTTGTGTAGATAAGAATATCGACGGAAAATGTGTAATAATATTAAAAAACAAAAAAAAAACAAAAAAGGGAAAGGAAAAGGAAAAGGAAAAACATAGCACAGAAAAATGTTCCCACTAAAAATGTTGTTAAAAAAAGAAAGAACTTATAAGGATACCAAATCAAGCACTGAAGCAGTGAACAGCAAATTTTTTGCTGATTACGTTAAATAAAAAAAAAAAAGGTTCACATCGAAAGAGAAAAATTCAAAGCCACAGAATCATGGTGTTTTGCTAAAATGTGGCAGTTTCAACATTTTGGTTTTCAACATTTTGGTGACACTTTCACCATCTATTGTGATTAGTTACAAAGTGACTCGTTTAAGTGCGTTTCTAAGTAAATTTGGAATGGTTTTCTGTTTTTGACCTTTTTTCTTCATTTTTCTTTTCTTTTTTTTTCCTTTTTTTTTTTTTTTTTTTTTTGTTGAACAAAATCAATTTGTTTTTGTATTTTTGCTTTTTAACTTAAAAAAAAGTAAGTAAAATATTTCTATTTTGCATACAACTTCATTAAGTTCCAGATTAAAAAAGAATTTAACATTTTGACATGATTTCTGTATTATATTGTAAGAGCATCTTAACAATGGAATTAATTCGCTGACTGTGCTCGCAACAAAAGTAAAAATTACACAAACTTCAAGCCAAGCCAAGCCAACCCAAGTAAACACAACAAGGCAAAGGGAAAGTTTACGAATATAAAGCTAAGAATTAATTAAAGTTGATTGTTGCACTTTGCCATAGTTCTTGGGTTAAATGAAATCAACTTTGAGCTTCGCAATACTTACATCTACATCTAGTTATGTGATAAAGTACTTCTTGTTTAAAACATCGACAACCCCAATCCTCAATAGAATATACAATTGATAGCTCGTGTTCGTTCCATTGAATACAACTTTATTAAATTTCAATATTATCTTAATTTTTTTTTTTTGTGACGTTTAACGTGTTTTTAAATTCTTTTGAATCTTTA
This sequence comes from Amiota minor, assembly GCA_037043295.1. NCBI lineage: Eukaryota > Metazoa > Arthropoda > Insecta > Diptera > Drosophilidae > Amiota > Amiota minor. The sequence continues at coordinate 3,372,599 of JBAMAW010001787.1, forward strand.
CCTTCTCTTTTAACTTTAATTGAAAGTAAATTATGGTTATTAACTATTTATGGTAAAGTTATTGAAAATATAAGTCTGCTTAAAAAAATATTCTCCGTATGCTTGCTCAATTATTTATTCGTTCATTTATTCATTGGACTGGGATATTCCGAGAACTGGTGTGTGGGCATTGGGCATTGGGTGGCACTGAAAGCAATCATTTGGAATGGCTAAGGACCGAGTCTGAGGAAAATGATAACTATGGATAGTAGTAGTTTCATGATATTGAACTAAAATAATGTAACAATTAATAAAAATTAAAATTCATCCTTGTAGAATTCAATTAAAATGAAAGTGGAAAATGCAAAAACCTGTTAAGCGATAAAAGCTTTTTACCATGATTTTCCTTTCAGTTTTTGCAGTTTTCTTAATGAAAAGTCGCAAAAGCAAAAACAATACAAAATTCTATGTTAAGTGGATTAAAGTGAATGTGAAAAACTAACAAAAGCAGAAGTTTTAGTTTTAATTTTGTCTTGAAGAATCTGTGATTAATGTAGTACATATGAGAAGAACTAACATAAATCATTATTAAATTCTTTACATTTTCTGTATCTTACCATCATAGGTTTACACAATTTAAGAAAAGATAAAAAAATTTGTAATAACCTGTGATTGTTGTTCCTAAAAATAAGAATTTGAGGTTTCCCTAATTTGAAGTGTTTCTCTCTTGTTTTGTTTTTTAATAATTAATCATAATTGTAACTTTTTAAGCTAATCATAATGAAAATTAAACTCATGGCACCTTATGATTGTCCTTCTGATTACATTTAATAGACACTTTTAAAATGTCTAACAATGATATTCTTATTCTAACAGATTAGTAGTAGAGGAAGTAGGCTTAATTAGCGGTGCCAACCAAAGTTTTCTTTGGTTTTTTTTTTTTTTTTTTGTATGGAGATTTTGCAAAAAGATTGTAAGTCTAATCTTGGTCATCTAATTATCATTATTCAAAGTACACTTAATTTACTTTTCTCCACAGTCATTACGATGAATTCCTTTGGGCTTATTACTCGTATAATTTGTTCAGTTTTAAAGGTTTTGTGTGTTTGGTTTGTCGTTGTTAGTTTTCTCAGTGGTTAATGGTGACGAATATCTTTCTAAACCGGCGTCAATTTTGAAAAATTATGATTATCTGTACATCATATCCCATATCCTATGTCATACCTGTCAGGCTGCTTTGGATACGACCAATATATACTTACTCAGATACATATGAGATTGATTACAATGACAAATTGTAACGCATATGATGGAAAAATATACTTCAACACTTAAGTGTTATGTAGTTTACTGACTGGTTTGAAATTAATTAGTTGGGCGTTAGCGTAGTGTATTGAGTTACATTTGCTCATATTAAAGTCATTAAAATAATTTTCCAAAATGCCATTTGTCTTTTCTAATTTATCTGTAATTTTTGCTGTTACATCAAACCAAACAAAATTGAACCAAAGAAAGGCAAGGAAAGTAAGTCACTTAGAATGGCAAAAACATAACACCCAACGCGTATTGCAAGATAAATGTTAATGATTTTATACTCATTTTACTTGGCGAAGAGAGAAGGTTCTTATTGTATAGCAGAAATGATAATAATAAAAAGTCATATCATTTGCAGGACGAAGGAAGAACTTATTGTACAAGAAATTTTATGCAGCTCATAACTTTTTATTATTATTTTTTTACTCTGACAACTCCGGACATAAGTTAGTGAGTATGGAAGTAATGAAATAAATATGTGTGTCCTTACAGCATCTTCATTACCTATTTCATTGTTTGTCTGTGAGTTTATTTAACTTGCGGCCATGTTATCCGCATATAGGAATGTGTTTGATGGTTTTTGTCTTGTCTTGTTTTGTTTTATATCTTTAAGTCATTGTTTTTAATTATTATAAATATTATAAAATGGCAATTCTATTTAACAAATTTGTGACAAGACACACACATTTTATGCTTTTCAAATACAATTAAGGACTTTTGAAACACCTTAAAGGTATAAAAATTAATTGATAGTAACAGTAAAGCTACTTTGTGTTTTAATTAAGTTTATACACTACTACAAGTATACAATACATACATATTTATGGGTTGGTTTTTTAGTTCCTAACATATTTTCGTATATAGGGATTGATTGCAAAAACATTGAGTTACCTGAAAATGTAATATGGTGTTCTGACTTAAAGCTTATATTTATTTGTAGCTTATAAAACCATCATTTAGTCTATGTAAAATTGACAAGATAAGCATCGGAAAAATTCTGCTATACAGATGATTTACATCTGTTTCAGACGCAATAATCTGAACACTGAAAGTCATACAAACCGTTTACTCTAAATTACTCTACGAGTTGGTAGTTGTGACAGTTGATTCTGCAGTGATGAGATGACTAACTCTCGCCGTCTCCCTTATCTACTATACAAGTTTAGTCCCGATTCATTGCATTAAAAAATTATCCCTCTCTGGTAGAAGTACAATATATTTATAGGAGGCAATTTAATATAAAATGATATATAGACAAATAAATAAAACATACCTATTAAGTCTACATTTTTATTTTTATTCATAATCTGTGCAAACATTTTCAGATCACACATACAATTTTCTGAGTTTGTCATTAAATAATTAATTATCATTACATGAAACAAATTATAGTACGTGTACTGTATAAATTTATTGGCCTATGCATTTGTATTTTCCTTTTATAATTTATTTAAATGTAAATTCCCCTTTAAAACTCAATTATATTAATGGTTTAAGCTTAAAAACGAACGTACACGTATAAGGTTATAGATATGTACTTACATACTACATAGCCTACATATTAAATCACATATTTTAATAATTTTTCATTTTTTTTCTTGTCAAAATTACCTACTTGACTAATTTAATTAAATACTCAACTTGTACTTATTTATGTAACTACAATTGCATGATTTTAAAAACAACATTGAACTTATGTTGATGAAATTAATTACAATTGAATTTATTTACATACTGAAAACCAATTTGGCGTTTGACATGTTAGTAAAGTTATACAATAGTATAAGAACTAAATTTAATTTGTACAAATGAATGAATTCTGCTTTGATGAATACACTTTTTTGAGTCACATTTTCTAAAGCTGTTACTGCTGCTGCTTTATGGCTTTCATTTAAGAATTTTCATTATCACGGTTCGCCGAAATGGAATTGTTTTTTATTATTTATTTATTTATAATATTTAGATACAATATTTAATATTACACCTAAAATTAAAAAGAGAGTACTAGCTATCAGTGCCTATGACTCTATGATGAGAAGGCGTTGATGCGTGAGCTGAGTATGCCCGTTACTTAGGCGGACAAACATAGACCACCGTTGTTTCGATGTTATTGATGGAAAATGGATGCCAATGCGCGTAGGATTGTAGTTCCTAAACCGATGTTGGAATCCTTCCCAGTTTGCCAAAGACTTTGTGCGAACAACTTTCGTAAGATGTCTTTTTATATCTTTTTCAACCATTGGTCGATCGATATACACTGTGCCGATAGCAAGTAGCGGGCAGCTTTGTCAGCGTTTTCATTGCCAATTATACCTTGGTGACTGGGCACCCAAAATACCAAAATTTTATCTTTGTGGATATCGACAATTATTTTGTTTAGATTATTTATGTTCGGTATCGCAGTGATTGTTGACAAACTGTCGGTACAGACCACGTACCGTTTTATTTTTTTTATTTTTTTTAAACTGGCATCAGGTAAAGAAATTAAATTGAAAGAAATAAGTAGAAATAATATAAAATGAGAAAACTTAGTAAACATTGTTTAAACAAATAATTAATTAAGAAAGAAATCAAAAAGAAACAAAACTAAACAAAACAAAAACCAAAAGGAAATATACTTTTAAATGAGAATTGCTATTTCCGGCATTGTGGCTTTTATGAATGAAAAATCAACATACAAAATAGAATTGTAATCAAACTGTGTGTGGAGCTCATTCAAAAAAATGTATTGAAAGCGGCTACATACAGCGCATGTCAATGTTGCTGCAACATTTGGATGTTCCTACATAATAAACTAAGCAACATAATTGATACAAATACATGTTTCAAATATCCACAATATCGAATAATATAATATTACTATGATTTAAAAAATACTAATTAATAAATAAGTAATAAAGGAATTAAAATTAATACAATACTAATAAAAGGGCAAGTAAATGTTGCTGCAACATTTGTATATTTCTATATAACAAACTTAGCGACATAAAAATGTATCACATCAAAAATCCCAAATATTTAGATTAATAAAAGAAATTATGTTCCTCAAGAAAATAATAATCAAAAAATCAAAATATATAAATAAATAAGTATAAAAAAAATTATTAAATTTACTAGAAATAAATTTAAAGGCCACAATATTCGTTCATTTTATGAAATGAAATGGTTACTTTCATCAACAAATTGGTTTCTTCATTGTGTATTGACGACTCACTGAATTTTTTTTTTTTATTATTTTTATTATTTACGATTTGAATTTTTTTTTTATTGTTGTTGTTTTGTGCAGCTGTTCATTCAAAATAGAGTTGAATTTTTTTTTTTTTTTTCTTAAAATAAAGCTGTCGCCATGACATATTAATTTTTCCTCGCATTTAATTTTACATTTTGTGAGTCTGGTCACACTGGAGAATTAACACGTATTTTGTTATTGTTAATTAGGAAAACACTGAATATATTAAATATATGTTTTTCTCATAAACATAATTATATATTTTTTAACGCGAGTGATTAAAATGTTTGCCAACTTGAAAAACAAATTGATTGAGGAGGTGAAAGCGTCACCTTCGAAATTTCAACAATTTGCAAATGCAGCACAGGCAAGTGAAAATCGGCAGACAAAAAATGACAAATCAACAAATCTGAAAGAAAAAAAAAAGAAGAAAACAGAGCAGAATAGAAACAAAAACAAATGTTGAAATGACCAAAATAGCTGTTCCCCTTTTCTTGTTGGGATTTGTGTTGCAATATCGTTGTGTTTGCTTTGTTTTTTCTTATAAGAATATTACATTCATATTCATTTTGTGTTTGTAGGCTGCAGTGAGTTCATCATCTTCAAGCGCAACACCAAGCACAGACAGCAATAACACAAATGTAACAAATGAGAATTTCTTCAGCATCACGGAAGAGGGTAAACTGAAAACTTCTATTATACATACATAAGTATATAATAATCCCTTTACAAAATATCTTTATTGTAGACACACCTCAAAATTCGCCATTTAGGCCACAAAAACTGCCACCAGGTGCCTCATTGCGTGGGCGCGGCTCTATGCAATCGCTTAATAATGGCAGCGGAGGAGCAATACCGCGTACACGTAAACTATCGAATTCCTCAATGGCTAGTGACATCTCATTTCGACTACCATCCTATGATGCGCCAGCTGTAAAGACAACTCTATATATTGTTTGAAGATATTTTATGGCCTCTCATTAAATTTTAGGTTTATCATTTACAATCAGATTATGAGGCTTCGGGCAGCGAAATGGATGACACAGCTTCCACTGCTCGCCTAGATGTCTTAACCAAGGAACAGCTATATGATGCTTATAAAAAGTCATTGGATCGTTACCATAAATATCGTTGTCGATATACAGATCTAGCGAAAAAATACAAAGACTTAGAACATGATAGCAGCAAAGCCCGTGTAAGTTATATCAGTGAGTCACCACGTTGTGCTCTTATCTCTCTTTATCGACACTGATAAAAAAAAAATAAGAAAAACTAACATCTTGTTGTTGCAGTCAGTGCTTGTTGAAACACAAGAGAAGGCTATACGAAGAATTAGTGAACTACGCGAACAATGTACACTGGAGCAACAGGCGAAAGCTCATTTAGAGGAAGCCTTGCGCTTGGAAATGGATGATATGAATTGCAAAATGCAAGCCTATCAAACAAAATTGGAATTACTAGGTGAAAGACCAGAAAGTGTTACAGAACAAACAAACACGGCAACTCTAATAGATTTAAGTGAAAGTGAAAGTAAGGAAAAGAAAGGCGGCAATGCAACAATTGCAAATACTATAGTGGATATTGATAACTCTGAGCTACATCAAAAAGTTACAATGCTTGAACGACAACTGTCAGAAAGTGTGAAGCAATTAAGTGAGCTAATGGAAAATATGAAAAAGCAACTACCACAATTGAAAGGCTCCGTAAGCAGGAAGAAGAGAATGTTTTACTTCTTGCGCAAACCAAGCAAGCAATTCACACTGAACTTGAACAGAAAGAGAATGAAGTTAAACAATTAAAGACTAAGTTGAAAGTTCTGGAATCCAATCTTGAAACTGTCAACAAAAAAGAGAAACATGTTAGCGAAGAACAATACCAGATGCTCCAAAGTGCAAAGCAAGAATCAGATGCAAAGGTTATTGCTACCGAACATATGTTGAACCAGTTAAAAGCTGAACTTGCTGTTAAAGAACAAAACCTAATCAAACTCGACGAAGAAATTAAAACTATGAAAAATGAAAATGCGCAGAGCTTACTGGAAATGCGTCAGCAAAATCAAAAACTCAACGAGATGCTGCAACGGAATCAACAAATTGAGATCTCTTTGGCTGAGGTTGATAATGAACTCAATCAAAGCAAAAATGATAATGTTATTCTGAGAGCTGAACTTGTTGAAAGTGAAGGAAGGATTCGCGATATGGAAAGTGCATTGCAAACAGAACGTGAAACTTTATCGAAACTAAAAAATTATGAAGAACTTGAAACAAACTGTAAAAAACAAACACAAAAAGTTGAACAACTCGAAGAAGAAATTCGCTTATTAAACGAAAAATGTTCACACAGTGAAACGGAAACTATTACAACACTAAAAGCAGAATTGGAAGAGATAAGAAAGCAAAAAGACACAGACATCAGTCATAAAGTCAAACAAGACGTTGATCACAAAGAAAAAGAACTGAAAGCGGCAACAAATAAGCTCAATAAACACAAAAAACACAACGAACAACAACAAACGAAACTGAATGAACTAAATGCTGAAATGGAAAAGCTTAAATCGGAATTAGCTGAACGTGATAATAAATTGGAGAGAGCAAAACAAGTTGAAAATGAAAAACAAGAACTTCAAGAAAGAGTCACTTCGATACTGCAAGAAATTAACATTATGCAGGATCACATGCAACAAGTGCAAAAATCCCATTCAGAGCTCGAGCAGGAAAAGCGAGAATTGGAAACGAAAATCGAAAGCATGTTAAGACAGCAAGAAGATGTCAATATTGATTCTGAACGAGCTCGTGAGCTTTGGCAAAACTGGGAACAACGTGCTCAAACTGCAGAGTCCAAGCTGGAACTTGTTGAATGTGAGAATACAAAATTGGCAGAACGCAATTGTTTGCTTGAAGAACAGTCCAATCACTTGGAGAAACAATTAATGGAACGTGAACGACAACATGTCACTGAAGAGGCTGGTGTAAGTGAACTGCGCCTCAAGCTTCAAACTTCTGAAGATAATCTAGAAAAACTCAATGAGAAAATGAAACAAGTTCTAGATGAAAACTCACGTCTGCATAATGCTCAAGAACTTATGGATCATGATTATCGTACGCTGCAGGATAAAAACGATGCACTTGAAAAGGAAAAGCTGATACTTGAAGATGATTTGAAGTGTGTAAAAGAAACTCTGCAAAGCAACAACGAGGAAATGTCTTCTTTAAAAGAACAAGTAGAAAATCTCTCACGGGATAAACAGGCTACAGCGAACGAAGTGGCGCAATTCGAAATGGAAAGAAATAATTTACAAGAACAGCTAAACTCTTTTAAAATTGCTTGTACAGAAGATCAAAAACAACATGAAGTACTTTTGGTGGAGGCCCAACAACAAAATATTCAATTGCAAAATGAATTGATTAAAATTACAGAACAATTGCAGACATTCGAGAAAAATGTCGAGACTTTAGAACGGTCCAAGGAAGAAGTTTTGTTACTTCGCGAGCAGCGCGATTCTTTGGAATTGGAACTAGAAGCACAAAAGGCTAGCATCAATGAATTACAATCTACGATTAGGACTTTTGAAAATGATGCCCAAACATTGGATATGCTTCGAGAGGAGTTGCAAGTTAAATCAAGGCTATTAACAGAGAAAGAATCAGCAATTGAAACACTACAAGCTCACATAGCATCCAGTGAACAAAAGTCTACAGAATTGGATTCATTAAAAGCAATACATGATAATCTTTTAACTAAACTAGCAACACTAGAAACAGAATATAAAGCCGCACTCAAAGAATTGGCCGAAGCAAAGTCTAGTGCTCAACAATTGAATGAAGTTTTAGAAGCTAACAAGATCGATCAAAGTAGTCATTTACAGATACTCGAAGAGAAGTGCCGGAATTTGAATACTGATGTGGAAAAGTTACACGAGTCAAACGATGCACTCCAGTTCGAAATCGACTCTCTAAAAGATAAACATCAACTCCAAGTGAATGAACTACAAAAAGCTCTTACAGATCGCGAAAGTCAATTACAAAATCATTCTGAAGCAGCGAACAAATTAATTGCTTTCGAGCAAATGCAAATTGAAAATGAGTATTTAAATAAGCACACCAAGCAATTGGAAAGGGAACTAGAAATGGCAAATGATACCACTCTGGCGACAAACAAAGAAAGCGCTGAACTTAGGGAGAAACTGAAATCATTACAATGTGAATTGTATGTGCTGCAGGAAAATGCTGAGCAACATGCGCGTCAAATATCTGAAAAGGATTCACATTTTGAAGAAACATTGGCTGAAGTTAATAAGTTAAGGCAGTCGCTTGAAGAGAAAATCAGTGAATCGATTCGACAAACAGAACACACTGATTTCATAACTCAGCAAAATGATACAATACAAAAGGAATTACTGCAAGCTCAGCATCAACTTGCCGATGCCATGCAACAGCTTCAGCAAGCGAACTCTGATTTATTGAAACATGCAGATGATGGCAATGCAAAACTGAAAACTCTGGAGCAACAAAATGAATCTTTACATGCAGAAAATACACGCAATTGTGAAACAATCGCGACACTAAACAAGCAAGTAAGCGAAATCTATGAAGAATTGCAAACGAAAACCAAACTTATCGACGCACTGCAAATAGAACTTGCTGAAAGCAGGCAAACAGAAAAAACGAAAATGATCAACACAAATTGAATGCGGCTCCGCCCAGTATTGATGCAGAACACTTGCGTACAATGAACGAACAATTGCAAAGCGAATTGGAAGATATCAAGTTCAGATCTGGAGCCGAAAAGAGAAATCTTAGACAGGAAATTGAAGAATTACAAATGAACAACAAGCAAATGGCTGATCGCATTATGGAATTGGAACAATTGCGAGCTGGTCTACAAGCCCAGAAGTTACTGCTAACATTGCCCGCGCCAGAGCAACACCAGCAACAGCAAGGAAAAAAATATACACAAGCAGAATTAGATGAAAAAGCCGATTTGGAATCGAAATTGAAAATTATTATGAATGAAGTTCAGGATGTGAGTAATCGTAATTTGTTTTTAGAACAAAAATGTGAAAACTATCTAATACTCGAACAATCAAATGAGCGGCTGAAATTACAAAATGCTAAGATATCACGGCAATTGGATGAAACATTGGTTAGTCGAAGACATTTATCAATATACTTTCTTTCATTAATTGTTTCTCTAATTATTAGGTATCAATGCAACACAGTGAGGGTATATCAGCGAATACAGAATTCGAATATCTGAAAAATATCATGTTCCAGGTAAAATGCATAAATTCTCTTACTTAATATCCCAGTTATACTAAGTGTTTCCCTTTTTTCTTTTAGTACTTAACCGGTAATACAAATAATGAAACACTCGTCAAAGTAATCTCTGCCGTACTCAAATTTTCTCCGCAACAAACACAAGTTGCCTTGGAAAAAGAGCATCAACGTCGTTCTCTGGTAAAAAAATCATTTTGAATGAAACTTTATAATTTTTTGCTTAATAATTTTATAAATTATTTTGGAATTTCAGTTAAATAAAATTCTATAGCATGAAGCGGAACAGTTTTATATCAATAATAACAACAATAACAGCTGGTAGCATCCATTAATCCTTATACTTCGCTTTGTAACACTATATGTACTCTATTTCATAACAAACAATAGCATATATTTTGTTAGTTTATAATATTTACATACATACACTATACATATACTTATATTATATAATTCATAATCACATGAAGTACCTTAACAAAAAAAAAAATTCGTTAGTCGCAATTTTTATACCAAATTAAATTAAATTCAAAAATTTGTAAAATTTATTTTAAAAACATACTTATGTATTGTATTTTGAATATCTTTAAATCAGATATCGATGATCTGATCATACAATAAAATCAGAGTAAGCATTTTCAGAAGATTGTGTCCATTATAAATTCTATAATTGTACAATAATTTAAAAAAAAAATTAGTCCCAACTAAGTATATTGTATATCATTTAATGAAACATAAAAACAAAAGAAAAAAATCTGAATTTAGTATAATTTATAGAAAACAAAACAAAAATATATCTCTGTCTAAAATAATTATCCTATTAATGTTTATTTAATTATTTGTAGTCCAAACAAATGTTGTGCAATCCATTGTATTCCTTCTATACTATACTTTTCGAAACTTATTAAGTTATGATTTGTAAAAAATTGTATGTGTAGCATTTAAAAAACAAAAAACAAGAATTATATATATATATTTATGTGTATCCATACCATTTATAAAATTAGTAAAATTTATTTTATTGGGTGTCGTTTAAACAAAGCACATTTACCAAGTTAAATCCACTGTGACTAATTAAAAATTGTAATGTGTTTTTATCTGGTTGATTTATAAAATATTGAGTGTACAAAATGATTTATTGAATAAAATTTTACACAAAAGTCAAGTATTATAGTTTTACATCCTGCCTGTGGTTGGACGTACCAGGCAGTTTAATTTCCCAGACTTAGCGTAGAAACAGGCTGTGATGAAATTCACATGTAGACGGCAAATGACCAGAATTAGACCAAGGTACCGGGATGGTCCACATTCGGAATGATCTTTAATCCGAATGCGAACCCTGGGCACATGCCATGCCTCAGCATGAAATCACAATTGGATGATATGCTTGAATTATTGTCTACATTCCAGTACTTAGCCCAAGCATAGAATCATGCCAGATTGTTGATCATCTCTGTGAAGCTGTGTTTCTGTTGGCGAGCCAGAGTTGTTTAGAGCACAAGTGTCATTTGGATATGTTGTCAGAAAGGCGTTAGAACGAAGACCACATAAATTATAGATTTATACATCTATAATTACGATACATACTTATTTGTATTAATAGATTGTCCAAAAATTCACTAATTTTGCTTATAAAAATTATATTTATTATTATTAATAACCCTGATGTACACACACTTAATTTAAATATTTACAAATTGTTGAATTAATCTAACTTATAAAATAAATAATTTGTTTGAGCCTTACGTTGCTTTAGTAAGAGGTTGCACTGCGTACTTAGGCTAAAAATCTTCAAAGTTTTCTAAAACAATTTTCACATGTGACATGCTTTTTTTTAAACAATTTCCGATGAATGATGTATCAACTTTATTTTAGTTTGAAATGGTTGATTACATTTACTGATTCCAAATCATTTTCTCACTACTCCCCCTTGCCTCTGTCAATAGACTGATAGATGTCTAGTAGAGTGTAAGTCTGGCTGTACATCACTTTGGGCAAAATTAAACTAGATTCATTTCAATATCAACCAGATTTAGTTGCAAACACCTACTGGGATCTTTTATATTGTATTCTGCGCTGTGCAAACGATCTCAACATTGCCACAGTTAGAGGTTGCAGTGTATAATTAGGCTGGAAATCCTTAAGTGCTTCGCTACATAAGTTGTAACCAAAGCGCTGAAGCCGGATAATGGCTTGCACGGCACCTTCCTGGACACATGGTCTTTTAATAGAATACAGAAATCGTTCAAATACCGACATGCATGCATTAACATCAGTATCCTGTTTAAACGTTTTGAAAACCGTCGACATACAAGTAAGTAAGGCTGCAATGCGTTCATCATATTCTGAAGATAGTTTTGCAAAATCATAGTATGTATTAACTAGAGGCAGCAGGCCTCCATTAATTACATCTTTGAGGCATTGTTGCATATTCATACGCTTGCAAAATACAGCAAAACTTAGCTGAAGGTGTTTTAGTTGGCCTGATTCTAATTTGCTTATAAGTTCTTTGATGACATCTTGCTGTAGAGGTTTATATATTTCAAAATGATAATCGAAACGTAATTTCGATAGCAATTGGCGACTGCATAAATCTCCGTCGAACATATCATATTTATAGTTCATGAGTTCATGCTTGATAACCGTAATTAGTGGATCAGAGTGATCATAAGTCTTTTCATCTCGATGAGGTAAAACAGTTGGAAACAGACACAGAACTTCATATACTAAACGTGGCACGTCTTTTGGAAGAAAATACAAAATTTTTGCGATAATTATTCGTGCAGGATTCTTAAATTCCGAGTTTCCTAACGTTGCTGCCTTAAGTTTGGTTGCCGCAATATAAATTTTCAACATATTTAAGGATTCCCACACTGTTGGTATGATACTTCGATTAAATGTGAACAATTTGACATCTAATTTCCACAAGAATTGTGTTAAGAACTCTGGGTATATTTCATTTAGATGTTGTAGTGCGTTTATAAACCGCATATATATCGTTTGCTCTTGACTGTTTTCGATTATTTTTAAAGTATCAGAATCTAATAATGCAGAAATATATAAATCCTCCTTTTGACTAATGTTTTGCAAATCATAGCATAGATTTTTGACTTCACATTGTTTTGTACTTTGCAGATATTCAGTTATTTTAATGCACATTGCCCTGATAAGAGTTCCCTCGTGGTTTTCGGTTTTTTTGTTTACTTTTGCCATATTATGTTTTTCTTTTTTTATTAGGTTTTCTAGTAATGAATTAGATCCAACTGTCACAGCTGATTTACGTAAACTTAAAGGTATTTGAATTGGAAGAGAATCATTTTTAAACTGCTCCTCATAGTCATAGTCTTGCGTTGGTTGAGGTGAAGAGGGAGATTCAAAATCATCCACCGATGGGACACAAATACTTGGTCCTTTGTGTTTACTTTCATCATTTAATTGTGTATCATTCAAATTATTAAATTGATTTGCATTTTCAGCATCCGTAAATGATCGTGTTTCTGACAATGTAGTTGTTGTTGGTGCAACTATTGAATGCGAATTTTGTGTAAAAGGAAAAGTTGCAGATTTTTGGCCAACAAAATCGGGTACTCCTACGGGAGCATAGGTTCGATCACTAAGGGTAGAACCCATAATTGTCGATGTGGACAATGGTTTAGGTTTATCACAGTTAACATTTTCGCCAAAATCATGAATATTTGTTGCTGCTGGCTCGTTCTTATATTTTGATGTAGTATACATTCCAATAATATTAGGAGTATTAGAAATACTTTTATTTACTGCAAGAAAATTCTTTTCCGCCAATCGAGCTGAACGCTTACAAGGATTTAGAGAATTTTGGGATACATCCGTTTCATGTTTTCTCTTGCGTGTTCCCTTCTCTGGAGATTTTGTTATGTCATCATATATTTCATTAATTGTGCTCAGTTTACTACATAATTGCGATGCAGATGCATTTTGCTGCTGCACTAATTTTTCAGATTTTACAGAACAATTCATGTTCACACTATCATTGCTAATATCAGATGACAAGGTAGTGTCATCTATAATCAGATTATCTTCGTAACTGTCATCTTCAACACTTTTTTCAGGACTCAGATCTGTTGGAAGTTGACTAAGAATATTTTCATCTTTAGCTTGTGTTGAACAATTTTCGGGGATTGACGTATCCAATTCAGTATGCACATTGATTTGTTCTAAGCTTTTATTCACTATTGATGTATCTGTTTCAGAATTCACATTGACTGATTCTAAGCTTAAGTCCACTTCCATTTCCACCTTACCACTTCTAGTAGTAGATTCATTCACTTTGTTTGATTCTAATGAAGTACTTTCTAAATCAAATTGAGAATGTGATGGACTCTTAAATGGTACACAATTTGCTGATGCCAATAATTCCATTTCACTTTCATCAAGATCTTGCAAACTGTTACCACATACATTTTTAAATGTACTCAATGAACTCAGAAAGTTTACAGCCGTTTCACTAGATGATTCATCAATTGAGGTGTTTGCATTTGTGGCATTTGACAATTGTATAATCCTTGGATATTCATGGAAATCGATAGGTCTAAACATTAATTTATCTGAGAGAAGGCGTATACGTGTTATGCCATTATTATCCGACGTCTTTTCGTTATTACTATTGTTATCTTTCTCGCCAAATATGACAACATTTTCAAATTCACTCTTCTTGATTGGACTTGTTCCAATGCTTTTAGTTTTTGGCAAAAGATCTATAAGAAAAAATAAATTTTTTTGATTGTGAAATATTTATAACATACACAATTATTGAGTAACATACCTGTATGCTGATTAACATAGTCCTTCTGATTTGTATGGTGGCCATCCATAGAATCCTTTGATGATGAAGACGGTACAAAGATGGGTAACGTTTGTAATAAAATATCATGTTCGAAATTTTGACATGCCTCATACATTTTCGGCAGCCAACTATGAACTTCTTCCTTTTTGGTATTAGGATGAGTAGAACGTCGTTGAAGCAATCCAAGCACCATTTGTCCAAAAAGTTGCCATAAGTCCTCAAACATATCTGGTGTAAAATTTGATATTGGGGATGCTTCTCCGAAACTTTTACTTGACAACAACTTTTCATTGAAATAGTCTTTTAAGCCTCCATAAGGTAGATTTAAATTAGACATTTCATCGTTCACACTACTAAACATTGACCGCGACGGCGGCCTCGAGTCGCAACGCTTAATTTTTGGAGAATGCAGCACGTCATCAATATTTGTTAAGACATTGCATAGAATGGTACAAGTTCCAACCGTTTTCGTTTCTTTGGCAAGTTCATGTGCGTGTGGTTCTGGTGGTGCATTGATTGGATTCGTCGGGTTCATCTTTATTGCGACAGCTTTTGGTTTTTCAATATTTGATATGATCGGGTTCATTTCATTTTTAGATGACTCTGGTGAATCATTAAATGGACTAATGCGGTTCATTTCTTTTGTAGGGGATTTATTTGGTTTATAAATTGGAGTACTCGGATTAATCTCTTTTGTAGATGATTCTGGTGGATCAGTAATTGGACTAATTGGGTTGATATTCCACATTTTTATGGTGTTTTTTAATGTCTCACGTAAAGGTGACAATTGCTTTGGTTCGGGAAAATTTGTAGCTGCATCGATTCGCTCAACCGGGGGCACCGGTATCGTCATTGTGCCACATGACGATGTAAACGTTTTGTATTGTGTCCCCTGTTCCTGCGTACGAGCACGGAAGCATTGTGTGGCTCGGGTGCATGTATCTGGCTTACTGTTCAATTGACGGTTCGTCGTCCATCCTACAGACTTCTTGTTTTTCAGAACACCTAAATGCCGCTTAAATGTGCTGATACTGTTATCTTTGCAAAATTGCTTTAGTTTATTTAAATTTAAAAGATCTCGTCTTTGAAGAGCATTATCGGAACATTGCTCAACCAGACTCTGGGCGACGCGCACATATCCATTGACCAGTTCTATCACATCCACCGGCAGGATGTTCTCTTTTACCCGTGCCTCAAGTTGATCACATTTCAGTGTCAATTCTTCCAACTCATTTCTAAGCACTTCATTTTCTTTATGCCAATTTGCAGAATTCAGCTCAATTTGGATCCTTTGTTGTTTTTCAATTTCATACAAATTCTTGATTTCGTTTGCACTTTTTTGCAAATCTGCTTGTTGTCTAACGACCGAGTCTGCGTTGCAAATACGTTCCGCCAGCCGGCTTCTCTTGTTTTTAGTAGAATTGCTGACATTGGATATTTTCTTCTGCGGCTGCCCGGAACATGATAATTCAATGCTAGTGCAACTATTTGTTGCATCTTGTTTGTATGATGGTGGCGCAAGTATATCGAAATCAAAATCGTCGAAATTGAAGTTTGCTTGTACTTCCATTTTGATGTTCTTTTTTTCACGTGCCGACACACACGACCATACCGTAAACGTTTGCCGTTTTAATTCGTTGATTGAACACTTATGCAAACTAATAATTTCTTTTCAATGGACATCGGTAGAATTATTGTTATAATGTTTTTAATTAATAAATAATGTAATTATTGATATTTATTAGACTCTGCGCGGCAATTTCTGCTTTCCCCTACTTCCGAACTATGCCGATTACCATTTTCCATCTTCTTCACACTTTTTGCAAATGCAATTTGCACTTCGTTGTGAATGGTACTATAATCGAAGAAGAAGACACTTTGCCAGATTT
The DNA here is from genome assembly GCA_037043295.1 of Amiota minor. NCBI lineage: Eukaryota > Metazoa > Arthropoda > Insecta > Diptera > Drosophilidae > Amiota > Amiota minor. The sequence goes on from JBAMAW010001787.1 coordinate 3,389,105, forward strand.
TCGCTGATGAAAAAGGGAATTATGAATTTTTTGTATTCATCTTTTATTAAATTTACATAATTACATTGACGATGATGACAATGGAAATTATGAAGTAATAATTAATACAGATTTCAAGAAATCGTGTAAAGACCAGAAATCTGTTGATATTAAACAATATACAAGATAAATTTGTCCTGATTAAATCATTCAATTTCTTTAATTAACACAATATCCATATTAAATCAGCTTAAAGTAAACACAAAACCACAATCGGGAGATGTTTACAATTTTACAAATGTATGTTTTGCATTTAAACTAATCTTAATGTATGCACCAAAATCTAATGGTGTGCCGCCTTCTCCTTTGCTTGCGATTCAGCCCAGGCCTTCTTGTTGGCAGGAGAATTGGCTGAAATATTAGAAATACAATTGTTTATTTCACCAAAAACACAAATGCTTGAATACAAATTACCCAATTTGCTGATTTTGTAGAAGACTGGAACGCAAGCGACAACGGCAATAAAGTAGTAGCGCCAGATCCATTGGTTCTTGATGTAATGCTTAATTGGAAATTGAGCGATCTTGGCAGAAAAAGTGTATGGGTACTTCATAGGGCGACCAGCGGGTTTCTCGACTTTATCGGCCATGATGCTGTGCTTTTATTTTCTGCTGATTCTGCAAATCAATAAATTATTGTAAGAAAAATAATTATGTAATTTTCAATGTGTCCGAACTTACCTAGAGAGAAAACCACTAATGTCAATTTCCGACAGGGCTGTCAACTACCACAAAAATTTACCAATCAAGCTATGCCGATTTCCGATTGCAGCAATATTACAGGGCTGCAAAACAGTGCGAAACTACACAGTACTGCTTTGTAGCCTGGCAGCACTCAATAAGGAGTGGTCGTTCAATATTAAAATATTATAATCAAAACAATTTACCAATCAACTCTTACAAACACATAAGCCGGTTAAAGTTTTTATTGAAAGAAAAATATATACACTTTGCCGGAGATAATTTTTATTTTTCAATTTGATAATAAAAAGCAAATTGAAGTTTCAATCGAAAATCAGTTCAGTTTGACAATTTGTTTGTTAAAATGGAAATGGTCAGCTTATGGAGTTGGTAACCCTGCAAATGTATAGCTATGAATATATTTTGCCAAATATTAAATAGATCATTGTGGAACTGTTGATTGGGTTTCGTTTGATTAAATTAACAAATATTACTTTTTGGTGCAAGGTATTACTAACAAATTCACTTAAAGAAATCAAATGAATTTACCCTCAGATAAATATGTGTAGAGTCACTTAATTAAAATAAATGTGGGAGCTCTGTGCAAGACATACTTACATATTATGTTTAATAAATACAATAATTTTATAGTTTCTATGTTGTCTTCTTTTCCAAGCTGCTAAAATGGTTGTTAAAAGCGAACTGGTGCCAAAGGTATATTTCGCACACTTTTAATTGCAAGTTTCAACTAAGATTTTCATCAGCATTTATTGTTTGCTTTTCGTGTATCTAATAAAAAGTTATTCATGCTTGCCAACTCCGCTTTATTTGACACTTATTTTAAACGTTGTCTTTTTTTTTGCTATTAAAACAACAATTTTTACATATTCATAGAACCAATCGATTGAGGGAATGGTGACAGTGACTTCAACTCAAAAGAAGAAAAAACGTGTAAACCGTAACGTAATCGTCCCCGGAATAAACGCAATCGCATTCAAAACGATCAAGTTCTACAAACTGACGCAAACCAACAACAAAGTACATCATCGTCGGATTCATCTCCTGAAAAAGTTGTTAAGTCAAATTTGAAATCGCCAGTTGTTCCAGAAGCTATTAATATGAAGCCTGTAATTGCCACAGAGCCTCAAGCACATAGTACCAATGCTGGTTCCGATGCAGCGGCAACGAAAACGCGTGAACAGATTATGGCCGAGAGAGAAGCTAAAAAACTTGCAAAGCAAGCTAAGAAAACAAAGTCAGGTGACATGGCGCAACACAATGTATACAGTACTGCAAATGGCAGTAATGCGATTGCCAAACCAACAAATACCCCGTCTAAAGCGGTAGTGGCAGATAAAGTGCAGACTGCACCTGCGACAATTACTTCAAATGAAGTAAATGAGAAAAGTCGCGAGCAAATAAAAGCTGAACGAGAAGCAAAAAAGGCAGCAAAACAAGCTGCTAAAACTGGTAAAACGGCGAAGGATGCGATAGAAATTGTTGCACAGCAGTTGGCATCTGTCAAAATAACCTCCGATGTCCCAGCAACCATAGATCCTGCCGGTCTGGAAAATGTAGCTTTAGTTGAGAAATTAGACATGTTTAATTGATGCTTATGATGACTTTTCTTTACAGAAAAAACCAACATTGTCGAAAGCTGAAAGACGCGCAATACAAGAAGCACAACGGGCAGCCAAGGCCCAAGCGTTAGCACAAAAAAATCAACCAGCAGGGAAGACAATTCCTGCGGTGGCAATTAAAATGAGCCCTACATCACATGCTTCAAATAAAAAGGATGTTGCGCCAACATCAACATCACCATCTAGAAAATCAATGACCAATTCACCAGCGAAATCTGTGAACTCAAATATTGATCAGGATTGCAAAGTCAAACTGTTTAATCATCTAGAACATGTACAAAATGACATAAGTCTCTTTATCAATAATCCATTGCTGCATCCGAGCATAGCAAGACTTGGCGAACAATATGCCAAACGAACGATCGTGGGCTCAAACGCCAGATGTATTGCCTTCCTAAATGCACTGAAACAAGTAGATATGACAATGATGACCCAAGATGATAACTTATCTAATTTACCCTCTCTTACTCTTTGCAGGTCGTACAAGACTTTGTTACACCACAAAAAAAGGAATTCACCCGAAGCTTGGAAGCAGCTGTCAAGCATCACGTTGATCATTTGCACAAATGCCGTCCATTGGCGGTTTCCGTCAATAATGCGTATAAACAATTTAAGAATCAACTACTACAACTGCCCACCGATAAATTCGAAACTGATGTAAAACTGAAAGAAGTAAACAGATAATTTAAGTACTCACTCAACCATTTCTTCTTATTTAACAGCACAAAGAGATACTGACACACTTCATAGACACCTACATAGAAAATCAAATAGGCAAGGCTGCGCTTGCAATAAGTTCTTCATTGCAAGAAAAGATAACGAATGGTGATGTTCTACTGACATTCGGATGGTAAGAGACTTCTCACATTTTGAACTTAATTGCTTGTCTTGAAATTGAAAGTAAAATGAATCTTCAACAGCTCTTCACTTGTAGACTTCATTTGCGAGGGAGCCAAACAACGTAAAGTCGACTTCCGAGTCATCGTAGTGGATTCGCGTCCATACCTTGAAGGGCGGGAACTTTTGAGGCGCCTCACAGACAAAGGCATACCTTGCACTTATGTACTTATTAATGCCATTAGCTTTGTCATGTCAGAAGCAACAAAGGTATTGCTTGGCGCTCACGCCCTGTTATCCAATGGTTACGTTATGGCGCGTACAGGCACTGCCCAAGTAGCATTGGTCGCCCACTCGCACAATGTACCTGTTCTGGTCTGTTGCGAGACTCACAAATTCAGCGAACGTTTCCAAACGGATGCGATTGTCTACAACGAACTTGGAAATCCGGACGATCTTATAATGAACAATAAGTGTTGCCTCACAAATTGGCAGGCCAAAAGTAAAATGACGCCACTCAATCTAAACTATGATATTACGCCTCCAGAGTTAGTAACCGCAGTCGTAACAGAAGTATCGATTCTACCGTGCACAAGTGTTCCTGTGATTCTTCGTATAAAACCAGATATTGGTTACTAATGCTTCCAAGAATGATTTTGGAATATTGAAAAACAGAAAAGAAAAAAATCTCAACCAAAATGGTTTCGAAAATTTTCAGAAAAGAAATTAAACGATCGGATAGTTTATGTTTTCCATTATTCTACTGTTTATTGCGATTAAATATTGTTTTCAACGAAAATTTACCCGACTATTAAACACCCTCTATGGCGCCACGGTAGCCGCGATTGAACCAAAATATACGCAAACTAAAATAATAGATTAAGTCGATTATGGTCAACAAATTCCAACCCAACAAAATTGAATATGCGCTGCCCAATGAAACGATATAATCTGCTTCGGTGTAATAAACTTTTTTCTGATATTGTACATGTGGTGGATACGGTATGATGGCAATCATGTTGAATTTGCTTTCGTCATCCAATCGCACCTGTGTTGTCAAGAAATTATTGCATTAAGTTTTCTTTTGAAAATAATTTCATGTTGTAGGTCATATTACCGTGTTTAAAATTTTTGGAAATACGGTTGCACAGTTTGGCAAACAGTTGCATTGAAAATTACGTTGGCTGCTTTCTAAAATTCTGAAGTGCCTTAAACATTGGAGTCCATTGAAACTGCAATTGTTATATCTAGGAAATTGTATTGCAAATAAATGGGGGAGGCAACCGCATACACTTAATGCTTTTTGTATGCGACAATTGAGAAAGCAAAGACCTTGCGAATATACTTTGGGAAATGTTGGCAAGTTGGATTCCTCTGGCGTGCGGCATTGTCGCGTATCGATTGAAGTCATCCTGAAAATAAATATAGCAATGTAAATTTAAATAGGCATTTGTTTTAGATCTCTGGGAATTGCCTTGCGAAATTCTCACATATACAAGTTCTTTTAATTCGAGCACTATTTGTGTCTTTTTTGCATATTTTAAATAGGCGTGTGGCTTTCTGCAAGTCACAGGCATTTCGTGTGGAGAGTGTACGAATAGTTTAACATCAGATGTAAAATTATGTTTGACCTTTAATTTCAAGGGATACTTTGAGAAATAATCATATTGCTTGATGATTTGTTGTTTAAAATGATTGATTTCAGTTGAATTCCTATATTGGTGTATAGGAGATCTTATTCCCAAAGCATCAGTTAGTTGATTGTTAAAGGTGTAACAAATTCCTAGATATGTTAGGATTTGTACACCAGTTAATCCGTTCATCTTTATGGCATAATTTTTGGGTAAACTGCAAAAAGATGAATGAATCTTACATACATATGTATGTATACTCGTATGGTATACTATATGCGGAACAAGTTCCTCCTACCTTATAAATTCCTTTGTCCTGTTAATATCTTCAATCGGTTCATTACAAAAAGTAAATGCCGGCATCGTGGACACAAAATTCATGCGGTTTATATCAAATGAAATTTGCACATTCTTTTGATCGAATAAATCAATAATTGTAGAGCGTAAAATGAGATTATAGCATCCAAGTGCACTTAGTATGAACAACCAGAATATGCTGCAATGGATACAACAAAGTTTTGTTTTTAGTAAATGTCGAAGAATCACAAGTTTAATGCAAAAAACTGACAACTCTGAATAGTGAATATCGGTACGAGCCAAATGTTTAAGTCCATGGATATTGCTGTTCTTAGAAAAGTCAATTAGAAATCTCAATATGACTTGAGCACGTGATGATTTCTTAATATTTTGAATTAACATTTCAATTCAATTAGGAAAATAGAAATCTATAACCTTCTTAACTGAACGTAAGCTATTGTCTGATTTCTCCCAGTTTATTTTGTTTTATAGTTTTTTATTTAGAAAAAGAAAATGCATTGTGATTGATTAAATAATTTATTCATGCTTTTTTTTTTTTTTGCTTTGATTTTTGATTATTTTAAGATATTTTACTATGTTTTGTGTATATCGCAATTGCGTTTCAATATTAATGGAATATGTTATCATATTTTTTTTTTTGTTTTATTTTACTGTATTTTCTTTCTAAATTAACGATTAAAACTTTTATCCTTCACATTTGCTGCTTGCTTGCTCTCTTACTTTGATTGCGTTTTAAATGAAAAATTCGATTTGTAAAAATCAAATTCATAAATTATTCAAAACTAAAATCAATTTTAATAATAGTAAATTGTTTAAAGTACTAGTACGTAATACAATAGTTTGTGCTTAACTTATTATAAAAGAAAAATATGAAAATATGAAAAAGTAAATGAAATGAAAGGAATGTGACACAATGTATAATGTAAGAATGGGAAGTTTAGTTTCATAGTCACAGAATAACATTAATGTTATAGTAATTAAGGAATGAATATTGTCTCTTATTTTAGAGAAGCCACGCTTGAAAAATTTTATTACATTATATTTGTATATTGTATTGTTGTATTTTGTATATAATAACTGGAACAAATATCATATTTCTATATATTATTTGACATTTAAATGTGTTTCTCTTTTTCAATTACCGCTAAACATGCAACAATAAATTTGATTTTTTCTTTTGATTAAATTTTTTTTTTTAAATTCATTTTTTTTTTTGCTTTTAATATGCTTTTATTTATAAGCTTAAACACAAATCACATTCATACACTCAACTCTTTAGCACTATGCCCATAAATATTTATGTAATTTCTTATTTTCATTTTCATCAAAAACATTATCAATTTAACTCTCATCCAATTCCATTTAAATTAAAAATGCGGTGCTATGCTTAGAATTAAGATAAGATAGAAAGATGTTTGTTTGTTTTGTTGGTACATATATGTATCATATTTTGAGTTATTAAATATGCATTTATAGGAAAATCTTTGCTAAATCTTAATCCCCTTTATCATAGTTCATAATTTACGGACTATTGTTTTGTAGTAACTGAAACAACTGCGGCATACAGGTACAGCTTTACCACTATCCTGACCAGGAAGCGCAATGCTTTTGTCAATGCAACGTTCGCAAAAAATATCACCGCATTTCCAACAATGAGTCTAGCAGCAAAAAAAAAAAAAAGCAAAGAACAGAATTTTAAAATATTCACCCATGTTATTCTTATGAACCACAACTCACCTTCTTACTCAACTGATCGAACGGCGTAGAGCACGAGCAGGCATTCACATTACGCATTGTCTTCCAATCTAAAGCCACCGAATTGATTTCCTCGGTTAGACTATTTGGATTAGCAACCTCGGATAACTAAAAAAAAAAAAATGTCATTTTCATTTATTGTGAGATGTCAAGTATAATTGGACATTACCGAAAGGTTTGCAAATGACATATCATGAGACTTTAATGGATGATCATCATCAGCAGCTGACAGTTCACTCATTTTCTTGTCATAATTATATCTAAAGAAATGAAAGTGCTTTTATTGATTAGAATTGGATTTAAATCTAAAAGAAACATTCATTTTAAAGAAAGTTTTAACGCTCTCGAAGTTTCCACGTTTCCGAATAAAATTAGATTTTTACTTACTTGTTATCATTAATTTCTGTAACTGAACTTTCCTTGCTGGTTTTGGTTGTAGCATCTTGCAGCTTTTTGGCTGATTTGGAGATGTAGTTCTTGAAACTGGCGATTCTCTGTAACATGAAAACTCAAATTTTGTCAAATTTGTTTTCGTTTTTCGTCACAAATTTACCTTTGTCAAATGTTGTACATGATCTTCTAATGAATTACAATGATCCTTGCTGACTAGAAGCAAATCACCAAGTGGTTCACGTGGATGTATGCCACTCTCAAAACGACTATACATGCCACGCCAAAATCTATACATATGGAATAAAGATTATAATATTAATGCAAAAGATTTTAACATATCATAGGCAAACACACTCACTTGATGCATTGTGGTGCCAAATTCGCTTTAATTGTCTCATCACATCGGGTTTATAAAGCGGATTTATATATTCATTTATATGATTTGCCATAAAGCCCCACAAGGAATATGTGCGTTCGCCAAGCTTTAGATCCAAACGATCCTTCTCGCAGTTGCCAACAAATGTACCAAATTGGCACGAATGCACATGATCGTGCAAGATAAGCAAGAAACGTTCATTAAATTCAAATGCATCATTGCGTTGTGACATCAACTGCCAAGTGCAGTCCAGGAATTGTGTAAATATTGGGGAAACCTCTCGTGATTCCGTTTGTATGTGACCACAGCGTTCACTGAATTTATGCCCAAAAGCCAACCAATCTTTTTCAATTAAAGCCTATTTACGTACATACAAACGATATGAAATTTTATTGTTTTTGTTGAAACAATTTTATAAATTTACCTGAAAACCTTTGATCGTTCGATAATATGGATCCAACATGAGTGCAGCTAGTGAACAAACTTGCGCTGTGCGATCCCAACCATCCGAGCAGTGGACAACTACAGAGACACCTTTATCCACGGCATTTGCAATGAAGCTAAATGGAAGATTATACATTATTTTTAAAATTAATTAAAATTATTTAGTTCTATTGAAATGTTTTAAATCTAAACTAACTTATTACTATAGTCAAACTTGAATTCATTTATTTTAACTCGAGTGAGTTACAAGTGACGATAAAATTAAAAAAATAAATCAATTTAGTTTTTAAGTACAAAAAAGATCTAACTAATCATGACTTTAATATTAAACTGAATCTTCGATTCTTTATATGTTACGGATTATCTGTTTTACTTTACGCCATGGAGATATGGACTATTAAAACTATATAAGACATATGTAAATAAATTAGAAGCGTTCGAAATACCATAGACAAACAAATGCTGAAGAATTGCTAAGAATGCAAGAAAAACGAGAATTATTCGCGAATAACAAGAAAAGAAAAACCACATAATTAGGGCACAGTATGTGTAATAATAAATAGCAAATAATATGTACTGCAACTAATCCTGCAAGGAAAAATGGAAGCCTTAGAAATAGAAAGACCACTGGACTGGAATAAATACGAGTAACATAAGTTTATTAATGCGCAGGATGAGTTATCCTGACATGCTACCAGGAAAAAAACCTGACTATATGTTAAATGGTTATTTGATCATTAAATTACCCTGCCTTCATTCGGAATCGAATTGTCAAATAAAAAAGATATAATCAGCTTCCATCAAGTTTCTTCATTGTCGCATGTATAATATTGAGCAAATCAAGATTGTTTCTTGCCAACACTCTTGATGACAATATTTCCCAAAAAATTTGACTTACGGTTTCACGTGGTTATTTTGTTATTCGAGATATTTAAATTATGGATATTCGATATACACTTACTTATACTTATATATTGTAATAGAAAAAACTTGTATAGCATTTTCGCTCCAAACGCTGCTACAACTTGGTTTAGTGCGAATTATGGAAGTTTGATTGTAACCTAAAACCTCTTTCAGTGATCTAGTTAATCCATTTGAGGTACATAGTGTAAGTGGATTTCATTCTACCCCTTAAGTATACTGGTCAACAAACTGTGCTGTACCGCCTTTATTGACTTACCAAGTGGCAGCTGATGTATGTGCAGCAATTCATTCTATATGATTCTCATTGTGCAACATCATACTCAATTATCATGCAGAGCTGTTCATCACATGGTATCATCATTTCACATGACAATGAGAAGCTCATTGTAGGTGATTTTTGCTCGCAAGCTTCAACTAGTTTCTGTAGGCTTGTGCGCTGCACTGTATATTTTCTATGCCAAGAAAATGAACTTTTATGTTTTCGTAGAAAGCTTCGTTCTCGTATCCTTTGCCGGCGGCACGATTTGCCATTGCGTTGATCTGTTGGATATAGTATGAAAAATATTTGATGTCATGTTATTGTGCTTGGGGTTGCGGTTATGATGGTATTTAAAGTCAACTTATACACACCCTTGGTCGCGTGTCGACCACATACATGTAGTCTGTGTTGGGATTGGTTTTGCGTACGGCCTCCAACATTTGTTCGTCTTCAAGACAACGTGCACTGAAGCCTGACAAGGGCTGGCTGCAACGGCAAATGGATGCCTGTATAGAAAGTATTATATGATAGTAAAGTTTTATTTGCTTCCCAAGTTCCTTTTGCGTTCCATCGTTACCTTATTCGAGTGCAAGTAGGTCAACGCTGGCAGACGCCCCTTTGATCGAAAACGTGAGCTACCAATCAACATTGCAGTATTAGCCTCTTGTGGTACATAGATCTGACGTGGATAAGTATCGCACAATTCGTAATTTGCATTCAGCGAACACAGTGTCCAGGTCTCATTCGGTACACGGAGCCGTTTGAATTCATGCTCCAATTTAAAAAAATCCCAACCGGAATTCTTCGGATAATCATTCTTGGCAGGCTGATAGTTGAAGCAATATAATTTATTTATCGAAACTGCAAGCGTGAATAGTGATGGAATAATAAAAACAGAAAGTACTTATTTATAACAACGTCAATCAAATGAATTGAGTTGGTTTTATTGTATTGTACTATATAGTATGTATTGTACAAATACTTTCATAAATTGATCATCATTATGACTCACTCACCTGGTTGAAATAGTTTAATCAACGAAGTATAAACATCATGACACTCGGAATCCTTTGGTACAACAAATGTCACAGACAAAAAAGTCTTGCAGCGAATCAACAACGGGGAACCAGTCGTGCTCAATGGCAATTTCTCGATGTTCGCAATGTGCATATGCAAAATCTGAAATAAACAGAAGCACAAAATTTTGTATATAAAAAAGCGAGAATACAAAACATTTTTTATTTCTATTGCATATCTCTGTGTAGTTGTCTGTCTGTACGAATTACTAGTATGGCATACGGGATTTGTGAAATGAATGAGTTTCAAGGACACACCACACTACAAATTCTAGTGATAATGTTTGTTTAATGAAAAAAAGTAAAAAAAAAGTTTATTCAGAGCGTTTCATCATGTGGATGGATTGTTTAGCTGCTGTTGGTGATAAAAAATGGATATAAAAAATAACCCAACTACAATTCTTCATTTTCTCATTGAAATAGAAAATAAAAATTATTTGTTTGTTTTTTGAGTTTGTTTGATTTGCATGTCATCATCTTTAGTTTATTAGATTTCTTTTCATTTAAGTACATACAATACATAATTCCAATTTATTTATTTTAATAATCTTATCATGGATGGTAAACAAATCGCAATGATTAGAGCAAAGTTTAACGCTTGCTAACAGAAACATTTCTTATAGTCTATAGTATACTAATCTTTATTCAAACTATGGAAGCGTGATGCGATTCTCTCGACTTAATACCTGTAAGTTTAGCTTACTGCACAGTTTCAGAAATTGTAGACACAAAACAGTGTCCTCCTAAAAACAAAGCCTATTGTCATTAATGATATTTTACCCAACTGAACAAATGGAAAATATACCATACATTTTTTAATAAATGTATGTCTATAGATAAGATTAGTTTAGAACAGGAAAAGACGGGAGCTAATAATCTCAACAATTAAGACACTCATAATGGCACAGTTTCCTCTTGTTTACTTCATAATCTATGTACATACTTGTAGGACGTTGCAAATTATTTGCTTATTATGTGCAATGACCTGTTCAGAAGCCCAAGATATATGGATAGCTTTTCCAGTTAGCCCTACAATATCCCTTCAGTTCTTTTACAATACAGGACCTGGAAGAAATTAATGTTTTCGGTACCCCTTTGTTTCTTGTTTCTATAAAATATTGATGTGATTTGCCTTTAATAATAAAGTTTACTTTTGTAAAACATTTCAAAGTAATTCACAAGTTTTGTTTCACTCTCTTAGAAATATCTAGGGTCTTTAAGATTTGTCAATTTAATGGAAACATTAATTAGTTAATTTTGCATCGTATTACTTTTTGAAAATTTATTTAAAACCTTAGTTGCAGCTTTAGATTTATATGTATAGTTTTGATTTCATCATCATTAAAGATGTTTAAGTGATAAATTTGTATAAGAACTTTACATAAATTAAGAAGGTATCCAGAAAATAAGTCATAGGATGTATGACTTAGAGATTGGGAATAAGTTGTGGTCATTTAAACAATTAAAGTCCTTCTTAAAAGATTTCCATACCATACAAATGCTTACCGAATCCAAATCTCTTAACATTTAATACATACATAGATAAATCTTATAGTGATTAAATTCAATCATTTCCAGTGCCCCTTAAACGAGTAGTAAAACAACACAGCACTGCCACTGGATTCTTTAATAATCATCAAAATGTCTTAGTGCCATTCATTCTCTGCATAGTTTAATCAGTTTAATAAACTAAGCAAAATAATAAAAGAAACAAATTTTTGAAACATCAAAACAGAATATTTTGATGAGAATGAAATTTGTGGCATTAAAATTCACAAAGGAAAAGAAATTCCATTCTTATTTTGTAGTCAAGTTCAGGCATGTATCCACTTTTGTAAGGAATGTAATACAACTTCTAGTTGTATCCCATGAATCTACACCAAAACCCAACCCACTATAAAAACTAAGTGAAATTCTCTATTGTATGTTTTTGTGTTTTGTAACAAAAAAAAAAAAAAAAAAAAAGAAGAAAAGAAAATTGCTCCTTTTGGCATAAAAATTACTTTCTCCAAAGAAACTTTAAGTGTCGGCAGAAAAAGCAATCCAAAGGTCAGCGAAACAACAAATGTGGCAGATGATAATCTTGAATTATTTTATATTGGGTGTATGCATATGATTCCGCCCTTTTTTGTGAAAACAAAACAAATTTGCTTGTTTAGAAAAAGGAAAATTTATTTATTCAAAGTATGCCCCATCTGCAGCTACAACCTTTGCCCATCTTTCAGGCAATTTACGGATTCCTTGCATAAAGAAGTCCTGGTCTTTTGAGGCAATCCAATTATGAAGCCAAATTTTGATATCTTCATAAGAAGTGAATCGCTCTCCCGTAAGATCAGACTGCATCCTTCGAAATAAATGAAAATCTGAAGGGGCTATATCTGGTGAATATGGCGGGTGGGGTAGCACTTCCCAGTCTTGTCCATTTAAATATGTTTTCACAACATTTGCCGTATGCGGTCTGGCGTTGTCATGTTGAAGAATTAATTTGTCATGCCTATTCACCCATTCCGGTCGTTTTTCTTCTATAGCTACCTTCAACCGCATTAGTTGTCGTCTGTAAACATCGCCAGTGATAGTATCAGACGGTTTCAGCAACTCATAGTGCACAACACCTTTCTGATCCCACCAAATACAGAGCATAACCTTGGTACAATGAATATTTTTCTTTGGCTGTGATGGGCCGGCCTCACCTGGCTTCAGCCAAGATTTTTTGCGTTTAGGATTCTCGTAATATATCCATTTTTCATCTCCCGTGATTATCCGATGCAAAAAACCTTTTCTTTTTTGTCTTTGAAGCAGCATTTCACAAATGGTTTTGCGACGTTCGATGTCTCGGTCTTTCAATTCATGTGGCACCCAGTTATTGACTTTTTGAACCATTCCCATTGCTTGCAAACGTCTTGAAATAGTTGATTGATCAACATTTAATGTTGTTGCCAATTCTGATTGTGTTTGACAACAATCTTCGGTCAATAAATCTTCCAATTCAGCATCTTCAAATTTTTTGGGTGGTTTTCCATGTTCTCTGTCCTCAATGTCAAAATCATCATTTTTAAATCGTCGAAACCATTCTTTGCAAGTTGTATTCGATGGAGCATGCTCACCGTAAACATCAGCAAGCAAACGATAAGTTTCCGCTGCACTTTTCTTTGCAACAAAATAGTGCAATAAAACCTCCCGCAAATGATGTTTACTTGGGATAAAACTCGACATTTTCAATGAATTAGAAATATTTGTTGTTTATGCTTCCACCGAATGTTATACACTGTGTTTAACAGCTGATAGAAGGCACTATCGAATGCAAGTATTAGTATTTTAGTGTGCAAGTGTAAGCGGCGATACTAGCGAAACTATCGGAAAGGGCGGAATCATATGCATACACCCAATAAATAAAGTACTTTTTCCTATTTTAGCCAAACTTATTTTGTGTGTGAGTTTGTGATTTAAGAAAATCAATAAATTGTTGAAACTTTTGTTAAAAATTCTTTTTGGAAATTACAATAACAACAAAGAAGAAATTCAATTGTTAGTACAATAATAAAAAAAAAGTGAAGAAACTAAAAAATTTTCCATCTTTTAATTGGGATTCTTAATTGGTAATTAAAATAATGCGGGCAAGCGAAAAAAGAGTTTAAACCTCAAGGACACTCATAATTATGTAAGTGAAAGTAATTTTGTAAATTTTGTTTCCTCTTTGCTCAGTTAGATTGCCTCAAGCTTCTGAGCAACATTTGTGCATCACGATGTGTGTAAATATTACGTATACGCACAGCAATTAATTGAGACAACGTTAAATTGCCAAGTGCACGCGTGGGACACACAATAATTTAAAAAGCAACCAAAGTACCAGAAACAGAACAGTAACAGTAACAATAAAATAAAAACAATAACAAAAGCAACAACAACAACACCAACAGAACATATGTAACTCAAGTTTAACTAAGCCGCTAACGATGCTTGAACAACGTTTTATTAATTGTGCTTAGTACTTTTTATGTTTCATTAAAATACTCATAGAAAAAGGCATATTCATTTTTTGTTGAAGTTTGTTATATTATGCTGACTTCATTCATTGCATTAAAAGAACAGTTCTCGACTTAATTAATCTGTAAGAACAGTTTAATTAAAATTTAAAATTTTGTAAAAAAAAAGTGTCCGAATAACTTTCGTATATAAAAAAGGATTATATATACTTTCGGTATGACATCCTTAAGATAAGCAGCAAAAAATTTTAAATTTGTTGTATTCTTTGATATTATATTATATTGTGTTAAATTTCATCTTACAATCAAAGAAACTGATGGACTTTTCCTTATAGAAGAGGAGAAAAGTGATACAACTCAAAACACACGATTTTTGATGAAGCAGAAATACTCGTTATATGATGATTTATATTATACAATATTTCATGTTAATAACTTACATACACTCCGTGTGAGAAGACATTATTTCTTCTCAAAATAACCAATTTGTGAGTGAATTAAAAACTATAAACGCGATTTTACCAAAATCCTGTTTTTTTAGTTGTGTGTTCAATAGCCACATCACAAAGTAGTGATGACACACATATATAGGTCTAGTTTTGTCAGTTGAGACACTATAATGTTGTGACTGGCTATATGTATGTAAGTAGTTCTATTTTCTGATTAAGTTATTCCGGTATGTAACAAAGCGCAAAAATTTGTGTAGAAATATCACTAATATCATTCCTTATAACTTATGCTGGATATACTTGTATAAAGAATATGTACTAGTTTGTCTTGGGCTCCTCCTTATCCCTTTAGATGCCACAGAATTCTTGAGAATACACGCCCAACCTTCTCTTATGATTACCTCTTAGACAATACTAAGTATAGCTTTCTTCCAGAGGAGTCTACAGACTGGTAATTAATTAATTATGAATTTTTATAAAAACATGAATATAATCATCAGTGAAGCGCTAAAATTTATTAAAATCTAAGCTTTGTTCTTCAAATATCATTGAAATTTCTTATGAATTAGATAAGTGAAGAATAACTTGCATATTTCTTAGGCAAAGCATTAAAATTTGTATCTTGCCGAATGAAAATTTTCATTTTTATTTTAATTTATATTGCGTTGCCTTTGCTTTCCTTCAGATTCGAGTGAATTGTTCTGTTGCATGTGTCCATGGTATGTTATTTGTGAACTTTATAAAAGCCTCCAGCTGCTGAAGAGGATTATAACAAGAACAAATAGGTAACGACAGCAACACTGCGAACAATGAACGAACACAAACACACCAAGCATACAATACTTGTGCATACCTTAAGCCTTTAGTAGTGGTACTCAATGGGGTTTATACACGAGCATACGTATGTATGTATGTATGTATGTAGTTTAGTGGGTTACATTGCATTTCCTTGTTGCGCAAAAAGGCAATACATGCATGCATTTTTCTTTATTATTCCAATGCTGGCAGTTGCCAATGCTCAATGCACGTGCCTGTGTTCGGTTCGTTCTCACAACTGAGTGCGTAATTTATGCTTGGGGTACATGCCGCGTATACGCAATTATCGTTATGCAACAAGTATTTAAGACTAAAGAAAATTACAACCTAAATGAATTCTCATTTCTTTTCAAAATTTCTACAAATGACTTTCATTTAAAATACTAATTTACAAGCCAAACTATCTTCTAACTAAAGTTAGACAAATTATTCCCATCAAAACATGCAGAAACCAAGTGAAAAGTTATATCACGCAATATGCATAGCATGGTACGAAATGTCACTAGAACAACTAAGTAGTTTTTCTATAAGCATCAACCTACATCCGTCCAAACAGTCCATTCAATTATGAAACAATAAATTATAAGTTCCGACGGAAGTATGGAAAAAGTTGGCGCCAGAACAAAAAATCAATTTGACTAGAAACTTTCAACATACAGAATTGTATAGAAGAGAAGGATGTTTATGTGTTCCATGGTTAAAGAAAACTAACGGCTTCTCTGAACAGGTGTCTTCTATAATATTGCTTAAATAGCAATTGAATGTCGAAATCGTTTCGAATGTATGACGATAACTACAAACTCTAGAAAAATGCAATCAAAATTTGTACAATCTTTGTTAAAAACTCTCTTTGGATTTTTGATTTATAAAATGCCGACGTGTTCAAAAGCTAACACAAAATCAAAAAGGAATTTTCTTTGTGTGTTTGCAAAATTTCCATTAATTTTTTTTTTTTTTTTTTTTTGTAATTTAGCGCAATCGCTCATCACTCATGAATGAATATGTATTCCGAGTACTTTGTCAGTCAAGTGCTGCTACTGCACTAGTTTAGTTATCGGAATAAAATGCATATCATTCATTTGGTTTGGTTGGCTGAATACCGGATGGCTTTGGTTTAGTTTCGTTTTGTTTGGATGTTTGTTTCATAAGCTTTGCATTTCTATGTGGGATTATACTTCTTCACTCACTTCATCAAGTGCAACTTGAGTCAAGTTTTTTGACATTTTTGTTCTCTGCAAAGAGCAGACAAGGTTTGTTGG
Organism: Amiota minor; assembly: GCA_037043295.1. NCBI lineage: Eukaryota > Metazoa > Arthropoda > Insecta > Diptera > Drosophilidae > Amiota > Amiota minor. The sequence continues at coordinate 3,405,984 of JBAMAW010001787.1, forward strand.
AACGTTTTGTTTAAGAGTCCTTGATGCAATAAAAAAAAAAAAATAATAAAAAATTAAATTGTTTTTCATTCTCAAATTGTATTTTCTTGTGTATTTCTACCATTTCATTTCAGAAACAATTGATGATGATGTCATTCTATATGTACATAAATATTTGCTTTCTGTAATCGAATAATCCTGTAAATATTATTGCTGTTGCTAGTTGTTTGTTTATAAGTTTTTATCATGGATTTTTAATATGAGTAGTTTAACCATGAAAATCAATTTTCTGTTCATGCAATTTTGTTCTTTGTTTTAAGAACCATTGCGATATAATAAAGTGTTTTCATCGAATGTTTTCCAAAATTTTATTGGTCTTGTCATCAATAGTTTTCTAACAAATTAAGTTTCATGTTACAAAATGAAATTGTTTGAAGAATCAATTTGACGTTAACCACTTTAAATTGTTGTGAAGATTATCTGAAGACAACATCAATCAACTAAAAGTGAAGAACTAAACTTTGTAATTTACTCGTATTAATCAGAAACAATCTTAAGTGTGTTTGACATTAGATGAGTTAATTTTCTTAGTTTGTAAAAGATATGGCGCCTTGTTATCTCCTTTCGTTTGTACATTTTTGCATATTATGATTTTCCTCTTGTGTTTGTGTTTGTTTTGTAACACAAAGAAGAATCTTTAAATATTCCATTAAATGTTAATCTTGACAATATCACAAAACAAATCGATTCATCCCTCAACGTGTCTATTTTTAAGCCAATGTGATTTTTAAAAAATAATTAAATCTTCATATTCAATTCATTTGCTGGTATGCACTAGGAATCCATATAAACTCATCAAATTCTTCTTGAATTTCTTTCAAATTTGTTAAAATAGAACCGCCAAATAAGTATAGGAATTGGTAAACCAGTCTTCAACACTAAAAATAGGATCAAACGAAGGGACAATTAGGGGTCTCTTTAAAGAATAATTCACTTATATTTCATACAAACTGGGACTGGAATTATTTATTAATATTTATTTGAAGCAAACAAAAATAGATTTTGCCTTTATCCGATTCATTTAGATTTCATTTAATCTGTGTACTTACCCATGTCTCCTTGTTACTGTCTGGTTCTACGAATATTAAATGTGTCGCTGTTACATAGAGAGTTCCAACTGTTGGATTTTTGGTATTATAACGATCAATCATTCGCACATTTTCTACCTGCAAAATACAACAATATAAAAGACAATCGTTAATCGCTGTGTGCTTGGTTTTTATGAGCTTAAATATGAGTTTCAAAAAGAAATAATAAAAGTTCATAGAATATTTTATGATGATGCTGTAAGTCGTAATGCAGATGGATTATGGTAATTCATATTACTTTATTACATTAAAAAATTTTCTACTGGCTTCGCATAGAAACACACTTTTATATTCCATCCATTTAAAATTCCATATTTAATAATGGGAAATTTTCTGTTCTGTTCAGAATAAACCAACTATGTTGTTTATTTGCATAAATAACAAATTACATTTGCTCACAAAAGATTGAAAATTTAAGAATATTTAATTTGAAAGCTAAATCTTGAGGATTAAAAAGGAATTTTATTTAAAAACAAAAAGATTTATCATTGTATATTTATGCATATAATTTGGATACCTTTCACATTGGTGTGAACGAATATTATAATTTTGACTCGAAGTTTGTAATGCAACCCGCATAATCGTCCGTCAGAGACTCTATAAAGTATGTGTAAGTACATATATGGAAATAATTAGCTTTATGGAGAGAATCGATTAAACCTAACCATCCAAGCATATACTCGTACATATACGAACTATAAGATCTATCCGTTTTTGTGCTATCGAGTTGAAATGTGATACACACGCTTTAATGACGTAAGCTACTGATATGTCAAGTTCTCCTATTACTGCGATATGTACATAGCCTGCTAGTATACAAAACTCACTTTAAAGTGGTATTTCGTTTAATATGATTGACTTATCTCATTTTTTTTATACATATTTCGATTCTAACCATTGAGAATTATGCTATTAACATAATATTTACTGTTTCTATATATAAAAATCAAAAACATATATGCAATAATTTTAAATTCGTCTTTATTTCTTGAACAATTTAAAGCTATAACACTCAGTATAAAATTGTAAAATTGTAATAGCACAAGGAAATTGCAATATCACAATGTAGTAGTATGAGTAACCTGGATACTTTGCCTTCATAAGCGCAGTAGTTCGTGACAAAAGCAACAATTTGAGGTGTTATTTCCGCTAGAATGGTGCTTACCAAACCAAACTTGACCCTTAACAATAAACCGCGACGCCATTAAGAAGCGGTAAAATGACAAAAATATTGACAGTTAAAAGCAAAAATAGCTTAAATGCCACAAACAAGGCTAATAACAATGGATGTTGCGGTATAGGTAGTATACTAGCAAAAAGAGTCAACAGACCAAATTTATATGTATGTATGTATGTTTATGTATAAGTTTGAGTGTTGGTAGCAAATTACCCTTAAAAGGATGGATGGATGATGATGATGACCTATTTTAAGTAAAATATGTATAGTATTAAGAAAATTCTGATAAAGTAAGCAATATTTATTTAAATAAAGGCAAAGTAAGAATAGCGCCAAAGGCACAATCTCAGACCAGAACGAACCTTCCTTAAAACTGTGATGCCATTGTAGTAAAGTTTTGGCTCGTTAAATTCTTCTTCAATCCATGAAACGACCTTGTCCGATACAAATGGTGGTACCGGAACACCCCAGAGTCGCTTGTTAGCATCTGGCGGCTCTTCGGTTTCAGGCGAAATATTATCAAAACTCAAACGTAATGCCGATGTCGGCGATAATTGATGTTCAAATTCGTTGTATTTATTCATGAATCTAGCAAAGTCCATTCTTTAATTGTCGCTCTTGGCAAAACAAAAAAACCAAAATGATTCTATGTGAATTTCTTAAAATTTTTATTTCCAAAACTTTGACTCGATCAACCCTTAATTAATTTTAGTACTTAGTTCAGAAATGTTGCCTATATTTATTGATTTTTAAACATAACAAAAACTTCCCGAAAAACAAAATAAACAACCAAAAGAATATAGAAATGACTTCCATTTAACACATAACCTATAAAGTTCTTTGTCTCAGCCAACCGTCGGTAAAATGATACTAAACACTTTCACTTTTTAATATTGCAAAATTTTACTTTGTTTTATCTTGTGATTTTCCCTTTTTCTTTACTTTACTATATACACATTCACACACACACGCACACACGTATGTACTATACTATAATTGTGTAATGGCACAATAAAAAGCAACAACAGACGACAACAATAACTTGGGTGATATTCTAAAAACCGAATTCAAAGACGTTTTCGCACATCCGTCAAAGGTTCCATGCAACCTTTAGGCTCTAACAGCAAATTCCTACTCAATGTATGCTGTTCATTGTTCACTGTTGTCTTCATAAAAAGGTTCTAAGTGCCAAGAAAAAGGAAATTATTTCTTCAACAGGGGAAATTTTCTCTCTCACATATCCGAGTACATGATGGCAACAACTCAGAACACTCTCAATTAAATCATTCATACGCAAGGAATTCCTGACGTTAGTCCTTTTATGGAGTTGAGTTTTAACCGCATAAAATAATTTAGAAAGTCTTTACTGCTCTAGTTTGTCATGAAATATTGTAAGTATATTAAAAAAATACAGAGAAATGGAAATTTATTTATAGTCAGAAGAGGCTTTGTTTCTAAAGTAAAAAAAATTAATTTTCCTTTTATTTCATAGATAAACAACAAGATTTCCCCGACTTTGAAGTCATTTTAAGGGCAGTAAAAAAAATGTATGATTGTTATGACGTTTTCACTTGTCCTTGATCATGAAATTGTCTTCCGCCCACTCATGTGTTTACATATCATATCATGTATGTAGTATATAGAATGTAATGTATTTACTTAGTGAAAACAGATTCTATTGCTGCAGAAGGAAGGTGCTTAAGTAAAGCTTGACACATAAACAAAAAATATGTTGTGGCAAGCAAGAGAACAAAACCGAAGCGAACTGAATAACTTTTGCTTTGCAGAGCAAGTGGTTTGTTGAGAGTCAACTACATGTTACTGTTTTAATGAGAGTGGAATTTTTATATTGCTTATAGTAATCCTACTATAGAGATAACTTAATAATTAAGAAATTTTCAGAACATTCACAAGAGAAAGTATTGTATTTACAATATGTAGAAGCATACTTATGTTAATGTGTAGGTATATCATTGTCCATTTATTCTAACATAAACAATATTGCTATTCTAATATGGAAAATATAATAAAATCTTAAAACCATAATTTCTATAATACAAAACAAATTAAAACACCTGTAGATTAACATTAATAATGTACAATATTAAACAATTACTCTTGGCGATATCTTAAAGCATATGGTTCTCCTGGCAGAGAGAAATTGCTATGCAATTTGATAGTGATACGGGTTCGAAGAGTCATGCAGGTACAGGTGCAGGTGCAGTTGTTGCGGCCATTGGCCATCGATTTAAAATGAGAACCAAGAAAAACAAAAGCTTAAATGAATCACAGGTGAAAGAGGATTATGGTGAGTGCATGGATTGCAACATAGTATTATGATATAATATTGTTGTATTTAAATCTAAGTATATAAGTACCTTTGCTAATTTAATATCATCCATTGTTTATGTTCCAATATTCCAATGCTTTGTACTTATATTGTATTGTATTTTATTGTGTGTGTAATTGCTTTATGAACTTTATCAATTTTAAGATTGGTTTCACGGTTGGTTTCCAACTAATAGAATTTTGAATCACTTCGCCATTATATGAATATACCTAACTTGCACTTTTGAATATTTTGCACTTTTAAACTTAAGAAATTGAATAAACTTTTATTTAGAATTAATTTTCAACATGTAAATATACTTGAACCGAATCACAAAACAGCCATAAAACCGAACAGCTGTTGGACTCACTTAGTGTTAAATAAACGTGTTGTAGTTAGTTGAGTGTTGCAAAGCACAGAAATGTATAGGCGGCAGGCAACTCATCATCATTAACAGTTACAAAATGTATTTATTTAAAAAGTCAAGAAAATGAGAAACTTTGAGTTATTTGGAATGATTTTGAATGATTTAAAGGTTTAATAAAGCATTTTAAAATTAGGTAAATCATATTTAGATAATTTTCCAAATTCAAAGTTATTCCAGTTCTCAAATCGTAATAGCTTTTGGGACGATGCAACCAAAATGATGCTGAAAATTGGAACATCATCCTATAAGTTTAATCAAAATGCAAGAATGAATGATATGTTTTTCTGGTACTAGGACGACCAACAAATATTATATTAAAACATACAAATGCTTTACATTACATATTATGGGTCAATTGTAGATCTCTATGCAATGCAGTCACTACCTGTCGTAGACCCATACATTGTTGTCTACACTAAATTGAAACCACAGTCTATGGAGTCAATAGATTTACATAAAATCCTTTTTATATATTTTTATTTTCGAAATTGTGCAATTAGTTTGTTTTTCATAGATTGATTTGTATGGTAGCTATGTCTTCTGTGGCTGCGAACAATGATTTGTATTTAGAAAGCCTCATTTTAGCTTATGAGGTGGATTCATTGCGAAGCTGATAATGCCAAAATATACATATAATACTTTATGACGCCTCCGATGAATAAATACAGTGTACACTTTGAACACACACATACATATATCCATATAATTTTATTAAAAAATCACACACAAAATATTATTAAAGCTAAATAATTCCGCGTTCCTAAAATGGCAGTTTTTTAAGTGCAATTAAGGCATTTGTTTTTTTTTTTTTTGTTAATTAATTAGGTAATTACATATTATTTTCTCATTCCAACGTATTTCGTCCATATACCTTTATGATCAAAATATGATTTATTACGTGAACATATAATAGCATCCTTGAAAATCACAGCATACGTATTCGGTATCGCTGTATTCTTATAGAGATTATATAAAAATTCATAAATCTGGAAAAAACAAAAAATAGAAAAAATTTTCAAATTATTTATGAAAATGTCATTATCATATGATTGTTACCAACCTTAGCTTCATTATCTTTCCAGAAAACATGTTCGCTTAATAATTGCATGCTTTCCGGAAAGAGAGCAAAACGTTCGTTCCGATCAAAAGCAACAATGTCCAGATTCCCAAGAAGAACAGCACAACCAGAGAGTACATCCACCGATAATATGAATATATCCAAAAGATATAGAACTTTTTCAAGTTTCTCCTTATTCGAGGACTCCGCAAGTAATGCTTGTATTTGCAAAAACATTTCCATGATCCAATTGCAAGCATGTTCATCACTTGCGAAGGCATAAAGCGTTGCAGCCAAGTGTCGGTAAAAGAATGCATGCTCATCTTTTCGAGTGACATAGGCATCAATGATAGGTGTTAGCCATTTCAGGGGATTCGTCAATTTGGTATTATAGAGTACTAGATAACAGCGAATAATGGTTGCCTTCTTTAATTTACCCAATGGAGTTTCCCACCAATTTGCTGGTGTAGTCAAACCATCAATTGCATTCGGATGAAGAGCAGCTACAACTTCAGTATATCGTTCGAATAACTATGAATAATATTACATCATCATAATGCACTTTACCAGAAGACTTTTGCATTGAAAATTAGTAATTACCCTTGAATCCAAGTCCATAGAATCCATATATCGTTCAACAATCAAAGTAAAAATGTCCAACACTTCGGGAATGTCGCATTTGCCGGTAAAAACGTATTTAACACTTTCCAAAAACTTCTCAAAGAGGCAACCTGCAAATTGAGTTGATTATGAATTTTATAACAAATTGGTTTCTTCTTTGATGCATTTCTTACCTTCAGTGAAGCCACTCAGCTGGGATTCCTTAAAACAATATACCGAAACTTTCTCAGCGAAGTTTTTAAGTATTTGCAAACTTACACCATTGCCAATCTCCGGTAGTAAAGAGAAGAGCAATAGCAAATCTTCTTCAAAACAATTTGGTTCAAATTCAACTAAGAAATTCTCTAATAAACGTTTCGCAGTGCCCGAATGAAGCAACTGATTTTTGGCAATCATTATGCAGTATTTGCGTGCATCAAATGACAAATGGAAGAAACTATGTAGGAAGCACCAATCCACTGGTGGTATGGGTTTTGGGAATTTTTTTGAAATGGCACGCAAAGCAAAAGTTACCGTGTTTGGCTCTGGCACATAATCTCCAAAACGGGATTGAGTAACTAGATAATTTACAATCGCTCGCAAAGGACCATGTGTAACGAGACCTTGTAATTTGCGCGGTTCCGGCTTCCCTTCAGGCAAACGATAGACACCGCTGCGAAATTCACTAATTTCAAGATGAATATAGTGCGCGATAAGATCGGCGGCAGCATCTCCACATTCTGGTCGGATTTTCTTTAAAAGCTGCACCCAACATTCGCCAGGTATGTGTTCTTGCTGCAGATCGAGCACTTCGCGACCATTTGCCCCAGTATACTCACGAACACCACTAATATCATGTCGAAATTGCATTGGTATGTGACGCAAAGTTTGGTGCGTACCAAGCTCATAGTTTTTAAGTGCAGCCAATGCATTTCGCACGAGTTCTGTATCGGAATCAGAACGACTTACAGTCGCCCAGAGTTGTGACAGTGCATCATCGGCAAGTTGTTCATATTCTAAGGTGGGTGTTTGTAGCAATGGCACAAGTGCAAAGAATTTATATAGAGACTTTAATGCAAGTGGTCGCTTTTCAGAACGAAATTTGTTGCCCAATGCCTGCCAAGTTGATGCTATGTTAACAGTATGACTATCGCATAGAGCTATAATGGCTTCCAAAGCTATTGAGGTGGCCAAGTCGCCAGCATCGTCGGTACATGTATTTAGTGTACGCGATAGATGCGGTACTAGGTCGCTCCCATGCAGATTAGGTCTATCATAGCAGATTTCGCGTATTGTATAAGTTTTTGCAATTTCCAGTTCCCAGCTGTTATCTTTTTGGGGTAAGGTGATTTGTTTAATGAGAAATGGATAAGTACGTGACTCGACACGCCACAAACGCAAGTATAGATCCAAGCAAAAATCAGGATTGTCAGGTGCCATATTACGAAGAGTATTGAGTATCATAGGCACATTATCCTGTGAGAGAATAACAATAATTGTTGTTAGACAAGTTGAATAGTAGCAAGGTGGTGGTGTTGCTTACCTTAGAAACGGCAAACATGGGTAAGCCTCGTAACAATTCGATTTGTATCTCTGGACTTTGTTCGTTGCCCAAGCGAAATATGTAAGTCATAAGAAAATCGTACGCTGTGCCACTGTTCACTTTAATTATTTCCAAAATAACCTCGTATATCTTAAACCAGCAATCCACAGAAGGATCGCGTGATAGAAACAGAGCTCTCAAAAAAAGATGTAATCGTTGACAAAACGCCGAATTGGCTTTGACATTGAGTGCATCAACAAAGGCAAAAACGTCTTTATACTCAGAGGAATCAAATGATTCTACCAAATTGGCCAAATCAAAGGCTATGGCTATGTCGGGGTGATAGTTGCGTATTTGTGCGGGACGTAATTCCTTCGTGCACACTTCCTCAGCAAAGGATTTATCGTCCTCATCACCAGCAGGTGTTTTATTGAGTACGCGCTTTACAATTTGATGCGCTAGTGCCAGGCCCTCTGCAGGTATAAATGCAGTCTGAGACATCCACTGAATGATACCGTCCAGACACATGTTCAGAATGTATTGATGCCCACAGCGTTCCTGTACGACTATGAATGCAATGATTCGCAATAAATCAGCCAGATAAATCGGCGGTTGTAGATGCAATGACTCTGCCAGCAGTATGAGTAGAACATTGTAATGATTTCTTGTATACTCTCGCGATGCATGCAGCACACGCAAAATACTATGCAAACTGGGTCGTGGATCGATTCCGAAGTTTACAAGATTGTTGACCAACAATGCTTGATAAATGCAGAGATCAATAGACTGTCCATAGACTTCCTTTTGCAGAAAGTAATCAATTGCTTCGATAACCAAGATGCTAGTAAAAAGACAAGTTGAAGATGTGCTAATCTTACTCCAAGATAGAACTTCTTGCATAAGCGCCTTTGCCTCTGGCTGAGTACGACTCAAGGATAACAAACAAGTCCATATTGTCTTAGAATCATGCAAAGTTTGTGGATTGCAGAGTATATAGAGAAAGACTGGTCTCAAATACTCAATACTGTGATCCTTAATTCTATAAATTAAACATAACAATTTATATGTCTTAATATGTGGTGTTAGTTTGTTTGCTTACTGTTTATCATAATGATTACAGATGCTTATAATTTTGTTAGACACATCATTCATATTGACACCAGGATTCTGCAATAATGTTATTAACGGATGTTGCTGCGTCTTCAGTCCATATTGACTTTGGTATACTTCTCGGGCTTTCAGAGTGGAAGTTCTCCTTTTAAGACTTAACAAAAGAATACTTACGATACTTTCTGTGATTACCGTAAACTGTGTTGCACTTAAAATAAAAAAGAAGAGAAAAAATAAAGAAAGCAATCATCATGAATAAACACCGTTTAACAAGTAGGTGCGCCTGCTTCCGGCTGGCAGTCATAAATTTCAAAATGCATTAGCTTGATGAGATTTACTGGGTTTTTTTTAGTTGATGGGAAATGGGGTTTCATTTTATTAGTCGTAATTACGTAGTTCTATTGCTTGATTCGTTTCAACTTTTCCTGATGGTAACTTTCTTGAGTAATCACATGGGTTGGGCAGGGCAAGTAATTTGTGACGCTTCAGTATACCATTTCTTTTTTGCAACACATAAGAACGAACATAAATATGCAATTAGCTTGTGTAAAATTTTTTTTTTTTTAACACTCAACGAACACTCACTTTTCTTTTAACTTAATTTCAAGGTTATTTTTTACGTTTTTATTGGTTTCTCAGGTTACACAAAAAAAAAAAAAACCTTCAAACGTTATAAAAATTCAAGTTCAATGTAAATTTTTCTTCTAGTATTTAAATATTTGGAAAATGTACATTTACTTATATCAAATTAAACTACTATGTATTGTATTGTACACATTGTACTAGTGGAGTAGGTGGAGAAAGAATACTTCCGCCGCATTTGCGTTCTTTGTTTTCACATAAAAAAGTAAACAATTTGCGCTATCAAGGTCTGACAGGAAATGTTATACGAGCTTTATTTTAATTACTTTCAGGAAATAATGTTACTTTTTCTAACAAAGAAAGGAAAAAATTCTTAAGGACACTCGTTGGTAATCGGATTTTATCAAAATATTTGACATATACACACCATTCATTAATGACATTTGTTTGCATGAACCAATATATGTATAATATGTTTTTAACAAATAAAATCTTCCAGTTATTAAAACCAAAAGTTTCGATCCATTGTAATTAGATTCTGTAGTTTTTTAAAAGGGACAAATTTCCACAATTTTTATGAAAATATTTTAGTCAAAAGTGCTGAATTGGTGATCTGACAAATGGATATTGCAAAACCAGGATAACAATCAAGTTCTTAAAACAAAACTCAAGTACTTTTAACAGATATCGATCCAAATAGTCTTGAGGCTTCAGACAAAATTGAAGCATACAGTGCAGAATCGGAAGTAAAAGACCATTGACAAAGTGGTAGTTATTGATATTGGACCTGCTATTTCTCACTTCTTTACTAATGAAAGCGTGAGGATGTATTTAAGTGGGGCAAAAAAGAAATTAAATTCCAGAAATTAGAACAATTCAATGATTAAAACTACCGCAATTACAAAGTGGTTCTAATTTCTGAGCTTCTATTGTATTATGTTACTATAACTCATAGATTTATGTATCTGTAACACAAGTTGAATAGAATATTATCAGTGGCTTGTAATTTTGGATATGCAAATGGAAATGTTGGTGATGTTAATATTTGAATTGACCAAAGTTGTTGTTACTAATAATGTAAAAGATTCGGGTCAACGGGTCAAAAGGCGTACACAAAAAGCAATAGTGAATTGGCAATCTCAATGCCAAGTGTAAATGGTCAGAACGTTGAACTCATTACTAATTATATTCATATAAGAACAATATAAATACACAGAACAAATAAAAGAAAATTTGCGCAAAAAGCAAAATGTCTTATTTATCATATTTTACATATAATTATGTATACAAAAGTATATACACATTTTACATATATACACAAATGTCAATTGGTTAGTACATACACAGATGTAATGAAAGTACCGGAAGTAAAGCCAAGGTGGCGTTATAGGTCGATATGTTTAAGTTAGACGTTATGATTGATTATGTGTTTCGTGCACGCCCAGTGGGTCGTAACTTTTATTTGTTGCGATAATTATAATTGTTAAAAGCTCTTCAAGAGATGTTCAAAGAGTGTGGGACCACTTAATAGAATTCGCATTCAATTAAATATTGCCGCGTCAAGTCTTCAAGCTAACAACTAATGGGGATGGCTGGCATATGCTAATAAGACTACCTTCTACTCGTTGTGGCATTCTTTAGACTATGCGCATACATAATGAGTAGGTAATGCGTGCTAAATCAATGCTATGCCTGACAGGCAGCACGCGAGTCCTGCAATCTGAGAGCGGCACAGCACAACAACCATAAGGAAATGAAGAATTCTAGTCTATAAGACACGCGTTTGCACGATACGATTTCCGTTCTGTTCCGTGTTCTATGCGCTTAACGCGGACATAAACATGTGAAATGAATGTAATTTATGCGCGTATCCTTGAATTGATTTGGTTTTTGTCTATCTATTGTAGCATTGTATTAAGTACCAAAGCAAGTTGAACGGATTTGGTGTTTTATGGTTCATTCATATCATTTATCTAAAATCAAGCTAAACTTACCTAGAATTAGGCAACATTGATAGAAGCATATTCAGCACATTGGATATTTCGAGCACACCTTCTTCCACCAGACGAACAAACGTTTGACAGCTCATGAGACTCAGAAGTACATGATCCGAGGATTTACATTGCGTCTTCAGAAACTCAATTTCCTTGATTTGATGTTCGGCAATTTTTTTTTCGCGACTGTTGCTAATTTTTGTGTAGATTTTCTCCAAGCAAGTTGCAATCTTGACAACAGATGACTTTGGTGTGATGGTATGAAAGTCCTCCATGGTGATTGACTAAACTGTTGTGCGCTTCTTTCTGCAAAATAGTAAACCACACAAATGTAAATCTATGAGTATGAATGTGTGTATGTAATATCTATTTGCTATCACAATTTCAACAAAACTTTGAAATTTATTGTATGTTTTGCCACCAATATGCTGTCTTGTCTGCTCGTCCGCCGGCTTATTCGACTTATCCGTGCTGACTCGCGTGTCCTTTCGCTATCACGCCAAAAACACAAGTGGCTTTGCGGATTTCTTACATTTCCCTAATTTGTTGTTTTTCTCTTTTTCGTAATGTGAGTACAACGAATGCTCCTTGCTCCCCACTTCCAGTTTGGCTTATTCGTTTCCTCATGCAGTTGTTAGCCAAATAGGTAAAACAAAAATGTAAACAAACACCTTGACTTATAGCGGACATACACGATAAGTCGCGATGCATGTTCATTCGGTTAGATTTTAATGAAAGTGACACCGAAATTAATAAAAGCAATTCTTTAATGAGAAGAATAGAATTATTTATTTATTAAAAAAAATTACACTATAACTAATTATTAACATTAGAGCATTGGTTGCCTATATTAAATTATGTACTATTATAATGAACGCTAATAGCTAAACGTGAATCAAAACATACACAACTAATTCATGAATCATGCATGATTCACTGTATAAATCCTCTATTAGAGTTGGACTACTATCGATAAATGAAATTCATTGAAAACTATTAATAGTTTGTTTAGTTCGCACATAGAAATTTGCATATGATTTAATTATGTCCTCATTTTCTATGGCAAGTAAAAAAATAATACTAATATGAAATACAATAAACATACATATTTCTTTTTTATACAGCAATTCAACAATCGACAAGATCTGATATTATATGATATTCACATAAGAAGAAGCCTAAAAGTTATGTATTTAGCTCAGAAGAGTGGGTTGCAACTATCAATTATGTGGAATAAGGACAAACTATGTAAAACAGATATGGAATTCATCGTATGTAAATAAGATCTGTAAATTTTTGTCTGTATTTCTTACTTTCAGTTATAAATACAACACTATTTAAATTTCTGAAATGTAACTTACAAATTTTGTAAACATGAATTTAATAAATATAGTTGGTAAATTAATTTATGATGTGTGGCACTGTCATTATCTTTGAGAATGTCGGTAGCAAGTTCATTTTGATAGCTACTATATCCTCATTACATCTTCCTTAAAGAAAGTTGGTTCTAATTATAAGCATTGATAATATTTCTTAATAATTTGTTTTGATGAAGCTGTAGAATTTCAATGCTTGTGTTGATTTTAATATTAATTTACATAGTAGAATTTTGTTTTATATACTCAATTTTAATTTAATTTCAAATAATGCTGAGATTAAAAGTGTTGTGATGTTTTCACTGGGACATCACTAGAAGCTACTAACGGCATGTCAGAACCAGCGTGCGTAGCTATATTTACACCTTCTGACGATGGTATATCGGCTATAAATTCATGTATATCTAGTGAGGAGTAGTGTGCATCTATCAATTATGTTGGAGAAGAACAACACAATTAAGTGAAAAGGTTGGATTTCAATGTATGTAAAAAACTTATGTTATTAATATCTGTATTCTACTTTCAGTCAGAAATACAACACAATTTTTAAACATCTAAAGAGTAACGTAAAACTATTACAACTTGCACATCAATCTTAATGTAAAATACTACATAAAAACTATAAAATAAAATGCTTGTTAGCATGACGATTCCATTCGTCTTTTTTGTTTGCGTTTAGCTTCGAAAAGTGACATTGTTATTCTCTCAATTAAATTGTCTCTTATGTCTTCGTTCGTAATTGTAGATAATTCGGCTTTGATGAAATTTGCAAATGCCTCATCCAATTCCAATCTTCCGTTGCAATGTGACCCGGTAGCGTATGAAGACTCCAAGTCTAGGGCATCAGCCTGGATATTTTCTTGATTACAATTTTCATCTCTATCATTAATGTATTCTTGATCAAGGTATTCTTCAGTGACGACTTCTTCACTCGTTGTTAATTTCCCCTTAATACTGGTGGGTGACGCCGCAATTTGTTCGTTATTTGAAGTCTCATAAATTGTAGTTTCATTATACGACGACGATTCATTTGTGTAACGAGGCCTTTTGATGGTTTTGACTGTAACATTCTCAATTTCTTCATTGTCCGAATAGTGTTCACTGTATGAATCAGCAACAACTGGTTCGCTTGAATAGAAGCGCATTTTGTTATCCCCAGACCCAGATTTGCGAACTTTTACAAAGTCCAAAAGGAAATCCAATTTCTCGTACCAAAAAGGACTTGGTACATAGATTTCACCATCCTCTGATGCTGCGCTTTCTCTCACTTTAGACAGTTCTCTGGTGTATTGTCCGCGTAGGTAATTGATTTTCATCTACAATTAAACAAATAATAAATTAGAAGGGAATCAAAGTAGTTAAAAGTCAAACCACGTATGTACTTTGATATCAGTTGCTGTAATGTTGGGAGTTATCTCCTCCAGGACTCTTTTGATTTCATTGACAGCATCATTTCGGGCTCGTTTATTGTGATAATAATTCTGAGTTGGATTGTAAAGAAATTCAAAACTTTTCCACATCTCTATCAACTTGTATACAAGTGTTCTGGTCCATTCAACCTTGAAAATATGATTATAATTATTCCATCTATAGTGTCGCACATTTAAATTCAAATCTTACTTTCGAAACTCTTTCCATTTTGTTTCCAAAAAAGTCAGACGAGAATTATGACGCCCAATCCCAAATCACAAATACATATGTGCAAAGCGCAAGCAAAAAGAGATAGTTTATTTTTGAGGCTCTACCCTATTGATAAAAGTGTAAAGCAAATGGTATATTTTACATCTCGCTCACTCATCATTACATAGCAAGAAAACAGGTTGGCAGTTCGAAATAACAAAAGCTGCCAACTGATGATTTTTAGTAAAATAAGCATACCCTCATATCTTGTCACTAAATCTGGATAGTTATTTTTTGAATGAAATGCAATGTGAAACGACAATTGTTGAGCTTTTAAATAAATTCGTTGCTTTGCAACAATTTATAAATGTAATGTATTCTGTTGTGATTCTAGAAATAATGAGAAATAAATGGGATAACATTCCAAATTGAAAAGTAGATATCTTTTGGTCGCATTGAGGGTAAGGGCGCGTATGTCCATTAAGTAGACATGTGATGGTTATGGCGCTTTGGCCGATTCATGGATGATTGAAGATGATGAATTTTTGTTTTGAAATAACTATTCAATTAGTTAGATTTCATAATATTGGGTTTAAAAATGTAGTAACTGTGTCTTTGCGCATTGGCGATATCGAAACCAGTGAAGTTCTCTTAAAAATTTTACGCAAGATAACCGCCATCAATACACTTACGGCTTACACGACCACAGATCACAGATCTGTTGTTCAAATTATGACACAAAAAGTATGTCATTGAGAAGCTACATTTGCCGGCAGAACTTGAAGATGCCAATGACTTTAACGACAATGGCAGTAGTAGTGGCGGTGGTGCTGCCATGCATAACTATGCCTCCAACTTGGATTTTCAATGAAGAACACCACTTACACTTTATTTCTCTCTTTAAACCCTATTCTACTGTTGCTGCTTAATTGATTTATTGATGATCTCACCACACGCACTATAATTATTTTCAAATATTCGTCATTCGTACAAATTAAATAAAATTTAAATAAAGAAAACCTAAAGATAATGAAGGATTTGAAGACAATATAAAATATTCCCCATTTTGTATCATTTGGAAGCATTTTCTTGTTCTTTTTTAATGGCTGGAGGATGGCTTCTTCCTGTCTTCTGGTTAGCTGGATAATAAAAAAAACAACCCCTTACATTTATGTTTAGTTCGACTAAAAAGAAAATAAAAAGAAAAAAACGTAAAGTAAACAATCACAAGACTACAGGTCAATTTGTGTAAAAAATATATTTAAGAGCGAGGAAAATAAAGAAAAATTCTTGATAAGAAAATCTTGCGATTGTATAGAAATATATAACTTCCGCTTTCGTTTGGTAGCCCGTAACAATTAAATAGACACAATTTATAAATACAATAAATAGACGAAAAGGCTAAATAAGCAAATAGAAGACTTTATACTTTAATTTAAACAAATTTACTTCACATAAATATTAAAGAATTGTATTCAGATTCGGAAATTATTTGGAAAAGTCTGTTTCTAATGTTCGTTATCTCAGAGGATTGGATGGGCACTTTGGGAGTTCAAACTCATTTTTCCTTTAAAAATAATATACTTGGATATTGTTTCTATTGCGATTTATTTGTTTTTTTTTTTTTTTTTTTTTCAATGGAACTTACGTTTCCGGTATTAAACATTAACGAATGTTTTTTTGGCGTTCACTTTTCTGCTTTTAATAATGTAGGTTTATGAAAAAATGAGAAACGTTCTGTTCTGTGGAAAAATGTTCGTTGTTGTTTTGTTGTCATAGTGTATTAGATATTTTTGTTTCTGTTTATAAAACTAATCCATGGCATAAGGCATCATAATGTTATTTCATGCTTTGTTGTTCGTTGCCTTCAAGCTTTGACTTGAAATGCACCCTTCACATAAATCCAATCATCATTAAGTATTTATTTAGACAAAAATTGTTTAATATATTAAGAAGCTGTTTTCTATGAGGAATTTAACAGTAAAACTGGTGTATACTTGAATATGAATTACGTTTGCGTTCTTTAAAGAATATTTTAAAGATGTTAAAAGTTCTTCGTTTTAAACTTCTTTGCAGTAAAACATATTGCAACAGCTTATACATATGCGCATCACATAGCGTCACAGAGTAATCTTTCTTAATCTGTCTTTAGTTTATTCCTCTTAAAACTTTCGAAAAGTTAGGAAAAAGGAACTTTAAGCATGCAGCTTTAATAAAAAAAATTATGACTATAGTTTGTTAAGACAAAAAGAGGTGTTTGCACATAGGCAAGGGAGGCACCACAGTGGGAACTGTAAAGCCTTAATTATAAAAAGCCGAGTACTACACTGACGAGGCGAGTAGCCAAATAATACCCTTCAGCAGTAATTAACACAGACTAAACGGCTGCGCATAGAGATGGAAAACTATTAAACCCTTCTGAAAGATGTATATTTATTTCTTGCATTGATATCTCAGCTCTCATCCATTTTCTTTTTGAATGATTAAAAACTCAAGCATTACGCAGTTTACATGTATTTCCCAAAAGCAAATCCCCTTTTCATTCTTTCCAATCCGTTAACACATAATTTGAAACTCATTTTGCAATTTCTCAAAATTTCAATCTATAAAATCTGATCTATTGTTAAATTTTTGTCAACTAATATTTTGTCTTTTCATAAACTTTATCAACCCCATCTCTTCTCCTCTCTTTTAAATTTACCTACCAAACAAGAACAATAAGGTTATTTACTTATGTAAAAACCTTTTTGAGCTGAAGGCCTTTGTTTGGTCGTAAGTTAAACTAAGTTATAATTTGTAATTATACATCCTGAAAGACTTTTGGCCCCATTGAGGTACGAATTACTAAAAGGAGTTTTTCAGTTTGGAAAGTATTGACAAAGAATAACAGATATTATATATATATCAGATCTATCTTATTATTTTAGAAACTGAAAAGTCTTTTTGATATAATTTGCCTAAAAACAAAAACAATTGAACTTGATATAGGAAAACGATTCTTAGTTAAAAATATCCGTCACATAGTGCTATATATAATCGTAGCACTAATCAATTAGACCAACTTAAAGCTGCTTTTTTAAATTATTCATTCATTCATAGAATAGAATTTGTATGAAATTCTAAAGTATATTTTAAGTAAACATCTCATTTTGAATCTTCATCAAAAAAAAAAAAAAAAAAAAAATATAAAAGTATATTTGTGTCCACATTTTAATTGCAACCTTTTTGTTTTAAGAAACTTTCAACTTATTTGTTTTTTGTTTATAAACTTCCATACAATTAAAATATGTACCAAGTAAATATGGTCACACATATGAATGAATATTATAAAATCCAATTTTCACATTAATTTTTGTAAATTTGAAGAATTTGCAAGTGTTTTACTGAGTGAGTAAAGACATTTAACTCTTCAATGATGTCCAATACTAGTAAGTTTTATCTTTTACCCTACATACTTGTAAATGCGGTTGAAATCCACTCACAACAGATGTTTTTCCCTATATAATCCTCTTTAATACTTTAAGTTTTTTGCCTACAAACTATTTTGTGTACACGCATAAATAACTAAAACTTTTCTTATATGCTAAAACTTTAAAAATAGTTTGGTGTGTCTTTGTGGTTGGATTAAGGGTTGGTTGAACTTAATCATTGTAATAAATTTTGTAAGAATGGAAAGTAAAACGCAAGAGTTTAGTAGTAGACTTGATAACAAAATGAATTGGACTTCAACTCACTCAACTTAACTTCACAAAGAATATTTGAAGTAAAAGATACCAAGAAAGAAGCATGCATACCTAAATCAGAATTTTGAACTGGGATAAATACAATACTTATAACATCGCTTTAACTAACTAACCTAAGAAACTAAGAGGTTTTTTGATTACAAATTCTTGTCATTGTAATATAAGTAAATATTTTTGTCATCTGCTCCCCTTTGTGTTTTGGGGTTTTTTTGTCTCCAGAAGCTGAATCAGCTCTAAAGTAGATATACTATTTAATATTCTTTGTTTTGGATAAGCAACTCAAAAGCATTTTATGCATAGTCATCCTGACGTCAATTATGACTGGCAGGTTACTTTTTGATTCACAATGTTCCATTGTCAGTCAGGCAGTCAATCCGACAGTCCATTAGTCAAAAAGAACATTAAACTTTTGTGTGGCTCAATAACATATTAAACTGCTGACATTTTGTATATGTAAGGTAATGTATATAATTGTAGTTTGATATCTGTACTAAAATTTTTATTCATTATACTTATAAAAGATTTCAACACGTGTCCGTTTCAGATATTTAAAATTATTTTTTTTTAATATTTTGTTTATTTAGAAATTAAATTTAATTAATAATTGTCTTTTGCCGAGCTTTCGATTATCTCATTTCCTGGGTGACCAATTTTCTTTATATCTTATATCTGAAACCATAGTGGTCGGTATTCTATGTGTTAGGGGTTAGGTGTGTTTATGTTTATGTTTGTAATGGGGTTTTTTATATACAGCTTACAGAATCAGAATCTATCTACGGATATTCTCTGTGTAGTGCATAAGGTCAAGTGAGGGCAGTGTAACAGGGACATACTATATTATATATTATCTATACTATCTCTACATGTTTTGTCCTTCATATGGACCATCGTCTAAGGACGTCGTAGGATATAATATTGCTGTGTGAATGGTAGAATTTTGAATTTATGTTTTTTGCAAAATATTTGTGAAAAATTTGGTTAAAAAAGGTTTGTTCTCATGATTAGTTATATGTATATTCAAAAATATCTTAAAAATATCATACAATTTATTTTTCCATTAATTCTATATATTTTTAAATATTCCAAAGAAATTATTATGATTTTTGCTATTATCATTAGTTTTATAGTATTCCACCCCCATTTGCATTATAAAAACTAAAGACAAATAATTTGTGATTGTTTTGCTTCGTTTAGTTTGGTTTAGTTTACTTTTAAATGGGCCTTTGTTTTAGAGAAAGTTTTGCAAATGGCAATAAATATTTAGCGTAACATTAATTAAGAAATTCAAGCAGCCACAACCGCTGTGTTGGCTGGCCTTCGTTCACTTTACTCATTAAGGGTTAAAAGCACCCTGAGGTGACTGTGTTGAGGAATTTACGCTTTCAATATGAACTAAGAGTCCTTTAGACCACAGGAGTAACACTATAAGTGTATGTGTGTATGTGTGTGTGTATGTTTGTGTACATATGCCCACTAGGCCACAAGTGCTTGTGGTGTTCAAAGTGTGAAATATTTTTTAACAGCATACACACACTTACGCTCTAAAAGGCACAACAGATACTTACAAACAGTGAGAGATTCCCAAAAACACTAGCACTAGGACTTAGTTCTTTGCATAGATACATACATACATACATACATACATACAAACGTACGTAAGAATGAATGTAGGTACATAGTTTTAAAGTGGAATTGGGCCTTGGGAAACTTGAGTTTGTATTGATGTTGATGTTAGTTTATAAAGAAACCCAAATAAACATTTTCCCTTTAACAGTTTACGCCATTGGTTGTTATTCTTATTGCCTTCATGGCAAATCGGCCGAGTCAATGTATGGCATTTCGTTTTGGCCACTAACCCTATTTGAAAGTGGCACCACCGCCGCCTCAAGGTCCATTCATAAATTACTGTACTTGTACACTACATACTCGTACAATATAGCAATGAACGAATAAACAAACAAAAGTTGTTCGAATTGTTTATTTACCAGTATCAACTTTAAAACTGAACAACAACGTTGGCCAAATGCAAAGCAATGTGTTCTGTATTGCTGATGATGATGATGGTGATGGTGAATTCAATATAACGACCGGACAAGAGCTTGTCCAGTCTTGTTCTGTCCTGTATCATCCATGTATGGGTCTATAAGTGTGCTTTTGTATGTGTTTCGGTTCATCACCACAAAATAGTTGAGGAAATGAATGACTTTTCCGCATCACAAAAGATGCCTCGGATAAGGCATATAAAGTCAGTTACAACCCTCGCAGATACAAAGATCCATTCATTGCTGCATAAGCTGAGCTCAATGTACTTACACTACATGTAAATGTTCTTCTGTAGTTTATGGTATGTACCCATTTGTATTTAAGAGGATGTCCAAGTAGCAATTGAATGTCAATGTGAAGTGTTTTGTCGTCGTATTCGTTTCACTGGAATGTTTCAATTAAATGCCCAACAAGATAAATAGTCATTTACTTCGTGTACTTTCATGTATATACATCGAAAACCATCCAAAAGAAAATACTTGTTACGAAGGGAAACTATGTTGCAATACGTAAAAATTTCACTATACAATAATTTTTAAGGAAATTTCACCTCATCTGAAATAAGGGGCTTAGACTTAAAGTTTAAGGTATTTAATTTTTCAACAGACACTTCAAATTGCTTCTATGTTAGCTGCTAGTAGTAGAGTTTTTTAATTTATTGTTTCAAGTCTTCAGTTTCTTCTTAAAGTGTTGTAATAAACTTTCTTGGTTTACTAAATAGTCGAAAGGAAAAGTAAACCAATTCAATTTATTCAATTGAACATATTATATATACGCACAGTTTCAATCATTCATTGAGAGAGGAGTATAAAACTTGATTTCTGTACAATTTATGTCTGCACTCTAATGTTGACTTTTCTTGTGGTTTCCTTTATGTTCTAATATCCTTCCTGTCTGTCGTCCTTTCGAACTTTAACTTGTATCTGACTGAATGTTCATTTTTATTGCCTAATATTCGAATACACTCACAATATTATAGACACACACACACACAATCATATTAATGTGTGAGTATCTGTGTGTAATGTTCTTGAAATTCTAGTTGAATGTTAGTTCTTTTCAATTCTGTTTATTTACAAGATTTACCAACAACAAACAATCGCAAGCCAACAAGTTGAGCAAGCAAAAGTAGCAGCAACAGGAGCAACAGGAGAAGTGGTGGCAGGAGCTGGACAAGCATCGGAAGCAACTACTATTGTACAATAAATTTACTAAGTCAATTTGAGTTAATTGTAAATAAACGAGTGTTTTGTGTGGTTTCTACGCAACTGAAATGTTTTCTTTATTTGTTTGAGATACTTGTACATTTAACCTAACTTTACTGTGGTCGGTTAAAGATCAAAATGTTATTTTCGTTTGGTTAAATTATAGTTTAAACTGATTTTTGACCATTACAAAAAGGTGTTTCTTTATACTATGTACAATTGTGTAGTGTAAATAAAAATATAAATACACACAAACATATGTAGAATATTTAAAATACATGGAAAAGTATGTTGTACAAAACCTTAATTGATATGTTTTTAGTTTTATTGACTAATTTACTTGAAAAACTATTTACCTTGTACAAACAAACAAATTTATTTACTTACCTTCGTCCTTAGGAACATGTTAATAAACCTTGAAAAGTTTATCCAAGTCTACAAAGATTACTTATGTAGTATATTTATTGAGATCCTTTGCACAATATTTTTTGTTCTTGGAGCAGTATATTTATAAATTAACACAAAACTTTTACATTTGTGAAGAGCCAACAATTGAGATGATATGAAAAGGATGTATTGATCAAACGAACTAGGCTTTATCATCCAACCATCAGTTCAAGTATTGAGTAACAAGTTTAATATTTTTAAATCATCATCCTCAATTTTTAACTCGCTCCTTTCTAATTTTTAATTATCATTTCTTTTTTTAAATACTCAATATTTTGATATTTACTTGAATTTAATTTCACTAAAATTCATTTATGTAAGAACTCAATAAAAACAAGAATAAAAAAAGTCTTTAAATATTTCATATTTCTCTTTATTATAAAACAAAAAAGTAAAAAACGTAATTATATAAAATGTAGAACTTTCATTTTAAATGTTTTTTCAATATTGGACACTCTTCTGAATATGTGCCGATGCACCAAGGCCACCGAGACTCTCCTGCAGTGAGCGTAAAATGCCAATTGGAATCTGTTGTTTATATAATAGATGAAATATTTAAAAGTAAAGAAGTTAAAAAAATTTCCATTTATTTATTTACATTTAAAGCATTGAACACAGCACCCGGTGGTGGTTGGGCCACTTGAATTTGTACATCACCATCTGCGGTTGATTGTGGCTTAGGGAAATCATATGCGGGACGTTGGACAGTTTTAACAATTTTCTTGCTTTGGACGACTCGGTTAACCGGTTCCTAAATAAATGTAAAAATACAAACAAAAATCAGAAACATTTTTATAAAAAAATTCTCAGATTTATAAAACCACAAATTTCATTTGAAAAACTAAATAAAAAAAAAAAAAAATAAATAAATAACAATGTCAAAAACTAAATGAAGGCAAAACAAAAAAAAAAAAACAATTAAAATTTTAAATAAAAAATTACAATAGCAAATAATCGAAAAATAATATATAAAAACTTAGTTTATTATGCTATAACAAAATAATAATAATTATGTAATAATTATTTGGAAACTTTGAAACAAATCATTATTTTTTTTTAAGCATATTGCATGTTTTAGTTTAATTTTTGTACTTTAAATTCAAATGTGCATAAATGTGTTTGGTGCTACCAGGAGGAATAAAAATTTTTAATGTAAAGTACTAGGTAAGGTACAATATAATGAATGAAGTATTGTATTGTAGTATTGTAGTTATTATGTAAGTCCTTAGAAATATTCATGTATGTATCTTGTTTAAATGAAATGTGGATGCGTTTTATGAGTAATGTAATTTTTCTTTGGTTTCTTTATATTTTGTATCCTTCAACCTGTGGGCTTATAATATATCATAGTGGTAATATTGTAATACATATATAATGTTTAGGCCAGAAGTCGGCAAACTTTTGCTCAGAGCAGGTCAGTTTATGTTTTGGAAAAATTATTAAATACAATATATTCTGATGGAATTGGCGAAGTTTATAGAAGTGTGAACTTTTGGCTACATATTTCTCCAACAATGTTACTTTCGATCTTTTCCAGATTCCAAGCTAAAGCTGTTCTGATGGATCCTTCCAAACCATACTCAGTGCTGATTTTTTATCAAACAGTTGGCAAGTTGACCCCTGGCCTGGGGCATAACCACAAAAACGAAGCGTGCATATCAATTGCAAAATCCAAATGGAACAATTAATAAAACTAAGCCTAAGCGAACCGAATATACCAAAAAATCTATTAACTACAACCACAACAAGATTAATTAAGTAAAGCATATTTATCATCATCATCATCATCATTATCATCATATTTTATTATCATCATGACTTTATACGAGTATAGGTATAAAGCAAATCCATCCCATGCATTGTTGCTTAAATGCAATTTTCATTACAATAGTAACTCAAGTGGTGACATGCGTATTTTTGTGCATCTATTTTGGGTTTCCGCAATTGTTTGTTGTTGTTGCTGTTTGTATATTTGTTACCTGCAACAATTGTTTTTGTTGTTGTTGTGGCAGTTGCTGCTGTTGCTCTTGCTGTTCTTCTTGGGATCCAACGGATTGTTTTTGGGCTAAATAAGTAACGCGAACTCGTTGACGGGGACGTTGACCACGTTTACGTTGGCGTCGTTCGCGTTCACGTTCGCGAAAAACTATAACTGCTGAATTTACGTCAGGTGCAGCAGTGACGTCGGAACTCGTGGCGTATACGTGGTTATTTTTAGCTTTTGTATTGTTGTCGGTTTTGGTTACACTTGCACGGTCAATAGCGGTTGATGTAGTAACATGTTTTTCAATGATTTTAACATTTGGCAAGGGCTTTTCATCATTGTGGTTGTGATGCTAATGGAGGGGAGTGGTAGGAGAATGAATGAATGACTGACACATGAATACATTTGACAAATTAATCTAAGTGCACTTGACTGAATGCATCCTTTGAAATATACGAGCTTAGTTTACACTCTATTTGTCTTAGTTGGTATACAAAATTCAGTAAATCTTTTTCGTTGAATACTTACCTCACTCTTTATTAGTGTATATTTCTTAGGTGGCTTGATCTTCTGCACATAATTTGTTTGAGTAAATGGTGCATATGTCACTGGTGGAAGTGTTGCTGCAGGAGCTACTGCTACTGCTACTGTGTCGTCATGGGCAACTGATGCCTTTGGTACCTGATGATTGGTTGTAACCATTTTTGAGGCAATTTTGCCATTAGCGTGAGCTTCGGAGCCAATGAAACCTTCTTGGCCGGCGCTGCCACCGAGCACAGCACTAGCACCAACATCAGAGTTCGCCTGGGCGCCGGCATAGGCAACTCCAGCAGTTTTTCCTTTGTTTTCGATGTTAATATTAAAATGAAAAAATTAATTCCTTTAAATTTATGTTAAATAAACACAATTCCATGAACTAACCATCAACTTGACCACCGAGGCCAGCAGCGGCTCGTGGACCCCATGGAGTGCCTGCCGAAGCACTTAATCCGCCATGCGCAGCATTACCGGTTAGCAGACCTCCTAGGCCGGCATCAGCATGATAACCACCAAAGTTGACACCGACCTTGCCATCCTTGAAAGTGACAAACTGTGAAGACACAAAATGAAATTTATTAACTTCATCATAATGACTATTTTCCTCTTCTTAATTAACTTAACTTAATTTTAATTAACAATTTATTTTCACTTTAAAAACAAAAAGATTCAATAAAATATCACTTCTCTATAAAAAGCAACAAGTGCTAAATGTTTTTTTATTTTATTTATTTTATATTCTTTCCGCAATTTAATTAATCAATTATTAAAAAGTGAAAAATGATATTGAAAAATATGGAAACTTCTGTGAAACAACAAGGTTTTCATGTTTATTTAAAATAAATTGCAAATTAAACAAAAACCAGAAAATTACAGTTTCACCAAAGTTTACATAAATATCACATAGGTACATTACTTTTTTATTTTAATTTAAATAAATTTATTTTGAATTTTTTTTAACTCCATGGTCTCACATAATGAAAATTATAAGTTGTATATGTCTAAGAAAACCCTTCTCTGAATAGACTTAGATTAGTCTTCCAACACTTATTGAGGTTCTAGGTTGATTGACATACCTACGTATTACAGTTTACGGAACCAAATGGAGAGACGTTTATGTAAGCTTTCATCTTAAACCTTTTGTATTATATCTAAGTATATAGAAATAAATGGACTATGACTATTCGGGTATAGGGATATATATACTTACATACCAAAAGGATGTAAAGACTTATGTTACAAACATCAGACCAAAGTGATGATATCATATTGTATTGTACATTTGTTCTAAAGTATATAAAAACTTTTTGCAATTGTTTTTGAAACATGCAAACATAGTACTATGTAGATATAAGTTTTAATTGTTCACTTGGCTAAAATCTATTATGCATAACAAACCGTTAAATAATGTACTAGGTTTGTGTTAAAAATACCAGAGTTACATATGTATGTAGAACATAAATTAAAAGCTATTTTTCACATGATTTTAAAGCAAAAAATAAAAGAAGTAAATGAAATTTGTACAGTTAAAAGTAACTACTTATGTATCTATGTATAAACTTAGACAGTTTAACAGAAACCCAGTTTTTTTTTTTTTTTTTTTTTTTTCTAAAATCTTTAATTGTACTGTTATTATAAAACAACTTAAATTAAACTATATACAAAACAATAACAAAACAACTTATATTAACAAGTGGGAATAATACTAATACATTTAATATGCTCTAGTAGGGAGGTCGACAGGATGCGATCTTCTCAGCCTCCTCGCCACTCTGACCCCTCCCTTTCTGCGTTGCCTTAAAAGCCGCCTGGCTAGATTGTTTGGAGGATTTGCCAACCGATTAATGTAGTCCTTGGCCTGATGATTAATCACGTCGCCAATTTTTGGTATTTTCAAGTCATGCTCAAGGTCCGCTGTGCGCATGAACCAAGGGGCCCCAGAAATCATGCGCAATGTCTTGGCCTGCAGAACTCTAACCTTAGCAATATTTGTTTTTGCTGCTATGCCGTACACCTGTAAGCCATAACGCCAAGCAGGAGCAATTATTGCCTTGTAGATGTGTACCTTATTTTTTAGTGACAATTTATTGCGACTGTTTAGGAGCCAATACAATTTCCTGATTCTCTGCCCGAGCGACTTCGTTATATTTGAGATATGGGTTTTAAACGTTAGCCGCCTATCCAAATATACACCAAGGTATTTATATCCCGAGTTTTGCTCCAGCAACTGATTGCCAATAAAGACGCCCGGACAAACATCCGACCGTAAGGCGTACGTCACGTTGGCACATTTCTTTTCGTTAATGCCAATCTTCCATCTTTTTGTCCAGACTTCAAAACTGTGCAGATATTGTTGCAGGTTGTCCGTGGCTTCATATATGCACCTGTTTCTGGAAAGGATGGCCGTGTCATCTGCAAACGTGGCGATGATAAGATCATCAGGATCTTCTAGTGGTAGCTTTGAGCTATTGGGCATGTCGTGCGTGAACAGGGTATAGAGTGTCGGCCCCAGAACGCTACCCTGGGGGACACCTGCGCGAATAGCCTTGATGCTAGACTCCACACCATCCAGTACCACTGTAAAGGTTCTATTATTGAGGTAGCTGCGCACTATTAACCATAGTTGAGGCGGTAAGAGGCTCTTGAGTTTACTGAGCAACCCGTCGTGCCAAACTCGATCAAAAGCCTGCTTGATATCGAGATACGCTGCCACAACGTACTCCTTGGCCTCAAATCCTTCAACAGAAACCCAGAGAATTTGAATTTGACAGAGAGGCACAATTTGGTGAACAAATTGTTCTATTTATTTACTTCAAAGTCTTTGCTATAGATGCAATAAGTTGGATTGAAAAAATCACTTACATGGTCACTTTCAATTTTAGTTTCCATTCGGTAACGAAGAACACTTTAGTTTTAGGTTTAAAAAAGATTTTTGTTTTTTAGTAAATTTTAATGATTTTGTTATTGCAAATCGCAATAAAATCGTGTTTGGGACGCGGTATTTGTATATGTGCACTCTTTCATTTTTTCAACGTTTATATGTAAGAATTATCGGAAATTTTAACGAACTGAACTTAACTAAATAGGTCTGGCCATCAATCATCAGATCAGTTTCAGTCTGATAACAAATAGTTTTCGCTTTTTCCACGTAGGGAAAACTGACAGTTGAACTGAGACCGAACTGGTTGTGAAAAAGCCCTTTAGTCTAAAGAGAAAATTTAGTATTTAGTTTTTTATTGTTTCATTTATCACATTTTAACTTTTATCAGAACATCACACAGATTTTCTTCTTATTAACATATGTACAACATAAATAAATATAGAAAGCGTAAAAATGTACTGATTTGGGTCAATCTACTTTCATAGAAATATAAACAATATACTTATTGTATTTTATTGAAGGGTACAAATTTACATATGTACTTAATTTAAATTTCTTTATCTGTCAATTGCATATTTTTATGATATCTGATTGAATTGAGTGTTTTGCAAATGTGAAAAGTTATCAAAATAAATATTTATTTTGGTCTTTGTTTATTTTTGCATAAAACGCAAGCAGAAATGAAATTATTAAATTAAAGTTTTTTCCTTTTCGGATACAAAAATAAATTGAATATATATTCGTCCTAAATATACTTACGTACACTTGTATTTACATTAAACAAATGAGACTCGGGTTTCCTTGACCCATTTGTACCCTACAATTTACTATGTAATAATAAGTTTAATTGTAATAATAAGGGAAAATGAAAGGATTAGAATTGATTCTAATTCAATAATCTTCTTCTGGTTGGTTATATACTCTTCCACAAAATTATTGTATTATATATTTAGGTCAAAGTCAAATGAAAATAGAAATGAAAAAAATAGAAAAAAATTTATCAAAGATGATGATTTTTTTTTGTAAATCGCTTATGAACATCTGTGTGTTCAAGTGAATTTAGTAAACCCTAATATTTTATGTATGTATGTATGTATGTATGTGTTAACTAATGTAAATAAGTAATCATATTTATAATACATAGTTGCGTATCTTCAAAAGTGAATACCTATAACAAATACAAATAGATAAAACGGAAACACAAACACATATTGAATGTCTTTTGTTTAAAATGAATCAGCTAAAACTTCCAATAATTGAACATAGTACAATAAGTAAATAAATTAGAAAAGAATTCATTCGCAAACAGTTGAATAAATATTTTCATCTTATGAACTATTTATTATCCAGTAGTAAATATACAAAAATAACATCGTACTATGTGGAGTTAGTAGTTCTTCGTTCTGTTGTTCCAAAGCTTTTTCGGTATTTTCAAAATCGAGTAGTGATGAGTGATGAAAGAGTATGGAAAATATTTGTCGATAATAACAATTCGACGTCGGGTTCGACAGAAAAATGAAGCGACTGTCAAAAGTTACCGGCGGCAACACTTGCTGAAGCCGCCTGATAAGCGCTCGTTACTGATTATTTTTGCCATTCAATGTTTAGTGTTCTGCTGACTTTGCCTTAAACAAAACAAAACGAAATAAAAACCAAAACAGAACTAAAGAGAAATAAAGTAAAAGAGAAAAACCAAAAATTGAACAAATAAAATTACTTTGTGGTTGAAAATCTAATCGAATCAAATAAGTTATTGTGAAATATTATACGATTTAAAAGGAATAAGCTTACTAAATATTTGCACTTGTTACAAGTGAAGTTCATCATAGATATGGCGCAAGCAGCTTTATTAAATCAACAGCGATGTGCTTTTGGACATTCATTCATGATGTCGTTGTTGTTCTTGTTGTTGAGGAGATCGTTGTTGGTAAATGGTATCGAGTTGTTACCGATTGGTGGGGGAGTTCTTGTCGATGTCGCTACAATCACCTGGGGCCATGCAAATAAATACTCAACAATAATCCATGAAGAGGAAGTGGTCCTTGGGGAAGATCCCAGCAACTGCACCATGGATGTAGCTTATCCATCGTCTTTACAGGTAAGGAGTTCAGTAGATAGATGGATAGATAGATAGATACATACTTCTACTGCTGTTGCTGTTCTTTATTTTTATTTTCTGTTCTATATTTTCATTGAACAAGGCCGAAGACTATGAAGACGACATCAACGTCAACGTTAACGACAGCGACTATGACTATACAATTACGGCCATACAGGTCTATGCCTTGTCAAAGTTTGAACAGCTGCTTGAAGAAGAAGGCAATAGCATAGCATTGGAGAAGCCAACAGAGGGGGCAACAACTGTTGAGGTGGTGGTTGGTGGCATTGGCCAGAATAACACTCTCATACGTTTCGAGAGACTTGGGGATGAGGGCAGCTCTACAAAAGCTGCTTATCATGGTAATGTACATTTCAAGTTGGTCATTTATGGTTTGGATTTATAGTACTTAAGTAGAAGAGTCTGAGAGTCGATAATATATTGTACTGTAGTAAGTAGTATCTAGTAATTACATATCTCGTTATCTTTATATGTTTATTTTTTTTTATTGTTATAACATGTGCCAGTAATAATTAGAGAGCAACAACAAACAAATACACAGAGACATAAGTTTAATAAACTAAACAATTTGTACATACTATTTGGAATAAATCTTCCACAGGTATAATTATATAGTAATTAAAGAAAAAATAACTTAACTGAGTCTAACATTGGATGACAAAGTTCAATGTATTATTTATTGGAATTACGAGGGGGAAATCTGTTTAAAAGTTTCACAGTTTGAGGTTTTTGCTAACATTTTACTAAGCATTTAAATTAAAAGACTTCTTTCAACGCACAGAGGCACACGCATTAATCAAATATTGACATTTTCATTGAAATCAGTTAAATAAGTCGAGAATTTCTTAACAAACAAAGCAAACTGGCAAACAAACAGGCAAATTGAAAAGAGAAACCTTTTTTCTTATCAATTGTATTTTATGCAAATTTTGCATCTATTTATCTGGGATCACCTGTCGTTATATATTGTATATTTTAATCAAATATACCGTAAACACTTTGTTAAGAGTACAATGGTATATAAAATATATTAATGTTGATGCATTGTATACATATTGTACTACATACATTAATCATTGATCCTTTTTATGCTCTTGACGCACTAAAGAGTATTATAAGTTTGTTATGAAGTTTATAACACCCAGAGGGGAACATTGGAGATCCCTCAAAGTATATGCATATAAGAATTTTTAATCAGCTTAGCTAGACGTCTTTCCGTCAGTCCGTCTGTATGTATGTAAACTAGTCCCTAGTAGGTTTTGAGCTACAGAGGTGAAATTTTAAACTAGACGCTGTACATTTGTCGGAATCAGCCTAATCAACCCCAACAAACAAACTCATATTCAAGTTTAAGTTCTTGTTGGAACAATTTTTTTCTTTTTTGTAATATTGAACTGAAATTTTGGTCAGTATCTGATCCATGTTCACTAACCATGTAAATGTCAAATCAATTATGAAATATTTCTGTATGTGAAGAGTATGACAACTTCGGCATTTTCGAAATTAACCTTCTACTTTCTTGTTATTAAATGAAATTTTCAATTTTTTTCTTCCACTTGTAGGGGAGTAAGAAGAATAGGCATAGATAAGAAAACACAAACAATGAAATCGGTTAACATTTATTACAATGTTATGTGTTTTGAGTGAATGTAGAATGCAAAAAATTTTAATTATTTTAAGTGCAAATAATTAATTGTTTGTGCAACAAGAAATTACAATAAGCAATGGTGATAAAGTAACTTGGAATTGTCACTGGTGTGGAAATGTAACTCGATGGTTGTAGTATATAGAATCTTGAGCCGGATAACCCATTAATTATAGTATGTATATCGAAATGAACAGAGTGGCTAAACTAAACTCTCAGTTATAGAGATAACGATACATATTTTGTGTGTGAAAATCAGAGTCCTCTGATTACTGGAAGAGGTAGAGATCAAATCGAATGCGATTGTTATTTTATTTAAAAAGCAGATGTGAACTGGAAAAATATCTTTAAATTAACGCTTCATGAAGCATAAAAATAAAAACATTTCGTCATTTTTTCGTAATTAGTTATGAAGTAAATTATAAAAATATATAATTGGGTCTATGTTTTATAACAATTTTATTTATATTGTAGTTAGTGTGAATATCTTCTCTTTTCTCTCTTTCTCGATTGTTTTTTTTTTTTTTAACAAGAACTTTCGCTTTAAACTGACCAAGCTCCATTTCACGCATTAAAGTTTTATGCAAATTAATTTTTGGAATCTCATTTCAAGGTTCTAGTGGAACTGTTTACTCGTATGTATTTATTAGCAACCATAATAAAAAATTAAATGATTATAATAATCCCAATTTACTCAATGATGATGACAATGACTTTGACTTAAATCACTCGTAAAAATTTGTGTAAATTAATTTCATTAAAATAATTATAATGAGATTTTGTTTATGGAATTTTTATTTTTATTTTTGTTTGTTTTTGTTTTTTATACAATAATTTCACTAATGTAATGTGATGACCTTCAATGAAGAAAATATGAAAAACTCGAAAAACCAGAAAATAATTAATTTTTTCATTTAAATTGCAAAAGTTGAAGTTGGGTTGCCTGATCCTTATCACTACATTTTATAGACTTAATTTCGATATTTTACGAAAGAAACAAGGAGAGAAAGTGAAAAAAGGCGACAAACAAAATTGAGTAAATTTTTATCAAAGATATTTTTTACAAGTTTTATTTTCTCTTTTTTTTTTTTTTATGAGTAACAAGAAGAAATGTGTTCACATTTAGTCTCAAAAAAGACTTTTATACTTTTTATGCTTCCTTTTTTTTTTTTTTGTATTTCATAGTTAAAAAGAAAACCCTTCTTTAGGTGAAATGATGAGTTTGTGTATATAAATATAAACCCTGTCTACTAGACAAAAAGGGTCATCGATTTCAATATCTTAAAGTATTGAAGTATTATTAACTTTTGCAGTTGTTTGATTATGCTATTTATAGAAATATGAGCAACTTTCACTTTAACTTTATATGACTGGTTTATATTAAGATTGCCTTTCTAAAGCCAAAACAAATTTCACAATCTTTAGAATTGAACAAATATTTACCAACCAACAGATGTGGTTGGTTAGAAGTCTTTCCCTTATATTGTAAAACTAATTAGTCACAAAATTCGTTGCATATTTCTAGGTGTTACAAACATCAGATAAAAGTCGTTGTACAGTTTGTGTAAAATGTGTAAAGGGTAAATGCTAATTTCGTGCATACTTTGATAAAAATCTATTCTATTAGGCTTTTGAGTTTGTGTCGCATTCGAGGACAATGTAGTATAAGGTCGCAAAAACCAGAAAAAATTCAATGAATTTAGTGACTGAAACGAAAGGTGTGTTAAATGAAGGTTAAACTAAGAGCCATTAAAAAAAAAATGCCACTGCACAGTTATTACATTCTCTTCTGTTCTGTTTGACTGTGTTCTAGTTGGTTCTGTTTGATTCTGTTCAGTGAATGTGTCAAAGGAGTACTTAACCTGTTTGTTTGTTTATTTGTTGAGAACACAAATTCGCTTTCTGACCTTCTTTACCTCGTCCTTTCATTTCTTCAACAATCCAACAAAGTTGCAATAATATTATGTTCAACAATGCAATTTACCTTCAACAGTCTTCAATGTCACAGTTCTCCGAATGTTCGCCATTTCATTCTCTGGGGGTAAGAACAACTCCAATAAATGTATTTTCACACGGTAAACGACTTTAACTTTAGACAAGTATAGAAAATTGTGTGCATATTATTTGCAACTAACAACGAGAAGAGACAGAAACTTACACTACAATTGGCACATTGAGCAAATTGACAATATAATACAATACTATACAAGTTTGTATAGTAGAAATGACAATCAATAGAATTCTCAATTTCCGGTATCACTATAAATTACTATACAGTAAAATATTCGGATTATTTTAGAATTACAATATAAGGACAGTAAAATATTCGGATTATTT
Source organism: Amiota minor (assembly GCA_037043295.1). NCBI lineage: Eukaryota > Metazoa > Arthropoda > Insecta > Diptera > Drosophilidae > Amiota > Amiota minor. The sequence goes on from JBAMAW010001787.1 coordinate 3,439,867, forward strand.
TAGAATTACAATATAAGGAAGTAGGTAGTTGTTACAGGATATGAACAACATATCTTATCCATCTTTATTGTATTGTTTATGGAGCTAAAGTCTCAATTATCGGACATCAACAATTTTCATTAGAATTTGAATTTGTACTTTGAACCTTGAAAGGCAACAAGTAAATTACAAATTGAATTGCAAAAGAGTATGTAAAGAAGATATAATTAAATTAGTAAATGTGGTCCAGATATATGGGCATCTGACAGAGCCCGTAAGTATTTACAATAAACTAGAAAGCAAATAAGTTCATTGTCATTAAGATACAAATCTACATTTCTATGAAAACTAAGACTATTTTTGCATAATCAAATTTAATTAATTTCTGCCTTAATAGAATTAGAAACACGAAAAACAACAACAGCAAGATGAATAAATTGAGATGATTTTGAATTTGTTTCGCATTTGTAACTCAATTACTACAATATTATGAATATATTTTAACATGGTGAGATTTAAAATATTCAGTATTTATTCTATTGTAGTTGTTGTGTCAAGAGGAATAGAAGGACTAATTCGTATTCTATAGAATAGGTGTAGTGTAGAAGGAGAGAGAGTGTGAAATTATAATAAACCACAACTGAAATCACATTTGCCAATATGTTAACCATTGAGGATGATGATGGTAGTAAAAGGTGATGATGATGATGATGATGATGTTATTTGTTATTTGAATTGATGTGACACGCATTAGCTGTAAATTTGTCTATCATTTGTGGTTAGAATCTGTTTGTGTTTGCAAAATGTTATATAATTCAAAATGGTCAAGGCTACGTCAACACCATCATCATCATCATCACCACCAACCACCCTTGCCACCTTCATGGAATTTGGTGTCCATTGAAGCACAAATGCAAATGCTACTATAAATTGTATAATTAAAATATACTACATGTATGTAGTAGGTTTGGGTTTATTTCAAAATACTATTACGCAACTGAATTCTATGTTTATTTGCAAATGCCAACAACATAAGCCGCAGACAACCGAATGAAATTGCATTGAGTTTTTAAATGGTTTTCAGGTTTTGGTCACTTTTCAAAAGCCAATGCGACCTCTTAATGTTTATTGGTGTATAAAATGATGTAGTATATGGTATGTATGTATATTGTAATAGTATACAGTGATAGATAGACACATTGGTAAACATCAGTAGAGTCATTAATTAATTCGTTTATTAGATTTATCATGTCATGGCAGTATGGTTTCTGTGATGATTTCATGAATTTATGATATCACAACCAATGAAACATTTCAACAGCAGATTTATAAATTCTCACTTTCGATTGGCATTTTAACATAAAACAATTACATTGATTTTGATACAATCGCAATATTGGTAATGAGATGTTTTATAGAAATAATGTGCTTATTTAAATTTTTAGAATCAGATTATTAGTTAAAAGAAGATTATTACAATTCATTACTTCTCATGGCATAAGTAAAATAAGTAATGCAATACTTTTCTGAATAAAAGTAAATATGAATCAGGAAATTTATAAAATGAATAATCTAATTTAATTTATTTCAATTTAATTCAAATATTGAAATTTTATATAAAAATTAATATGAATTTCTCTTTTGAAATTTCTGCGTAAATAGAAAGAGAATATAATCAACTACCCATTGGGCAATACTCAGAATTCAAATGGAAAATGTGTAATAAAATTTTTTTTTTCAAAATAATTTAAATGAAACATTTTTAACTAGAAATTTATAAAATGAATAATCCAGAAAATATTGATTAAGTGTACAAGTTATTATAATTCATACTCTTTTAATAAAAGTTTTTTATATAAAAATTAATATGAATTTCTCTTTTGAAATTTCTGCGTAAATAGAAAGAGAAAATAATCATTGGTCAATACTCGGAATTTGAAAATAATTTAAATGAAGCATTTTTAGCTATAAATTTGTAAAATGAATAATCCAAAACATATTGATTACGTTTACAATTTAATTCACATATTTACATGCGAATATATTTTTTAAAATCTATAAAACATTTTCCCCTCAGGCTCTCCCACCTTTTAAAGCTACAATATTGTAGTCTTGACCGCCACTTTATCAAAAGATATTTTCGTATGTTATATTTTTTTTTTTTTAAATGAATTATGATATTTGATAAATGGCGATTTGATCAAACTGTTTCATGTTTTCTGTATACTATGTACATATAAGGTAAATAGTAATTCCATTCATCAGAATATGCAAGTAGCCTGACATTCCTGGTCAAGGAAGCTTAACATTATAATTTTAGTTGTTTCATAATTTCATATTGTTAAATTTATGAATTATGTATGTTAAAGATAAAACTTCAAATGGTTCAAAAGAGAAATAATAAAATGAGAGTTGAAACACGATCTTAGTAAGTTGAAAACGTCCATAAAGTAATGGAAAGAAATGATCAAATAAACATTGAAAGCAAATAGATGTCATTTAATAACAGGAGTGTCTTAATGTATGAAGAACAACTAATTGATAAAATACTAAGTTAGTTTAATGGTACTAAACTGAATTGTGAAGAAGTGATTGATGTAATAAATAATGGCGTTCATCTGGACAAATGGCTCACCTGGCGGAAGCATATAGAAGATAAAAAGACGTATATGAAACAAAGGACTCACAGTCTTCACTGGCTAATTAATTTTATATCTGGACTGAGATTTGAGTACAAGGTGATGCTGTATAACTCTGTTATTAAACCAATTTGGTCTTATGGTTCTGAATTGTGGGGTACCGCGAGCGCGAGTAACATGGACGTTATACAAAGAGCCCAATCCAAGATACTTAGAACAATCACGGGAGCTCTATGGTATATCAGGAATGAAGACATTCACAAAGACCTGGAAGTACCACCAGTAAAAGAAGAATGTTCCAATCGTAAAAGTGTTTACATAGACAAACTAGTTCGACACGATAATCCTTTAGCCAGAGTCCTTGTCCATACAAGGAACTTATCTCGTCTGAATCGCAACGATCGTGCAGCCCTTTGGTTTACTTAGAGGCTCGTAGTGCTAAGTGAACACCTTCATCTTCCATAGAGGAAGGACACAAATGTATTATTTTTTTTTTTACTGACATAAAGATTGGACTAGCTTTGGCGTTTTGTTGCAGTCTAAAAAAAATCGGCCAAAGGCAAAAAGGCAAGTTGAACTCGCACACGAAGGGTTCCGTACCATCTAACGTATCATTTATCTAAAATTATGGAAAATTAATTGCTTTTTCTTCAAATTTTTTTCTGATGTTTTTTTGTCGCAAAAGTGATTCATTCAAACAACACCTAAAAGTATACCACAAAAAAAATTAAAAAAAAGTATAGTATAAGGAAAGATAAAAACACGCTTCTTTGAAGGGGGGGGTGACACGTTTCTTGTATATAATTTTTAGCTATATATTTATTAATTGCTATTGTAGCCACAAGACACATTCTGTGAAAATTTCAACTATCTACTTCTAATGTAACTACGTAACTACCTGTTACGGTTCATGTGATAGATAGCCCGAGGACGGACGAAGAGCGGAGTCTTAGCAATAGGGTTCCGTTTGGTACCCTTAAACCGAAATTCGATAACATAAAATAAAAGTTAACTTTCCTTTTTTTTAACACACCTCCTATAAAAAGCCTTTTGCTATTGTATTTTTTTGATTTTTCAAACTCATATAACAGTGAGTATGTGAAGATGCAAATGACTGACCACCATAACATTAAAGTCATATGTTCATTATTTTATTCAATTGTTTAGTTTAGTGAGTAAAATATTGACATTAAATAAAAAATAAAAATGAAAATAATACTGATTCAAAATTTATATATATTTTTTTGTTATAACTAATCATAATCTTGATAAAAGCTGCTTCAAAAGTCCCATCAATTAATAATAAAGTATGCGCCCGTATTTGGTGAAGGGACTTTGTATTCTATTTTTTTTTTTTTTTTTTAAATATAGTAAATGCAAAAATATATGCAAAATTTAATAGAAATTTCTCCAAACTTCTTAATAAGTACAAAAAAAAAAAAAAAACAAATATTCTTATTCTTCTAAGATTGAAAAGCTACGTTTATATTATTTTGGAAACCCACCTGCGGTTGTACATTTATGGCAAACTGCAAACACAAAATTCCAATTAGAATGCGCATTTCTTTCTCTTCTTCTCAGACACACACACACACACACACTAACACTGAAATAAGTTCAAATATCTTGCGTACGCTCGCTCCTTTGTTTTAAGTTATTCACTCACAAACACACAAATATTTACTTGACACAGATACAAAAACAAAGTGCGGTATTTATGCGAGTGTGTAGTAAGTGTGTGGGTATTTGTTTTCTTATGCGGCACACGTTGCACAAGTCAATGATTCTTCTATATATTTATTTCGAGTTCTGAATTTTTTTGTTTTATTCTTATGCAAATTGAGTTATGGACACTTTGTTAATTGTTTTATATTCTTTATACAAAAATAATTTAAAAGACAATTTTAAGATTTGATTTCAATTTGATTTTAAGTATTTTTTTGTTTTTTTTTTGTTTTTGTTTGTTTTCGTTTTATCAAGAAGACAGACAACGTCCATTCACGATGTGATTCAAGTTGAGACTGTTGTTTTAAGTTAAACTGGAAGTAGAGCTAAGCCAGCCAAACTGACCAGACACAAACTGAGCTTGAATATAAACATTTTTTCATATGTGTACGAGTTACATATATTTTATTCTGTTGTTTATTGACCAACGAACTGACTGACCGATCTACGCTTTCCTTGCCTACTTGACGTAATTAATATGTAAACTTGTATGTCTCGAGGAATTTGTATATGTAAATTCTTCATTTTTTATTCCTATATAAATTTTATTATGTGGCTTATCTGCTTTCTAGACAAATGAATAATATTATATGTGTAATAATAACAACATCATAAATCATATGATGGCATTGTTATTGGATTTGATTATATACGAGTTTAATAATAGTTTAAATTTAAGTATTCTGCGTTGTTTCAAGATGATTTTATTTTAAGCAAGTAAGTGATGAGATTTCATTTCATTGTTATTATATTATTTTTGGCTCAAATTTGTACCAGGTTTTATAATATAAAAAAAAAAAAATCTGTTATTTCCATACGCTGATAGATGTCTTTAGACTTTTTCTAAACTAAAATAATTAACTAGATGTTAATTAACAACAAGAAAAAAAAAAAACAGAAAATAAACAAACTAAAATTTTCTGTTTTGAAAGCAGCAAAAAAAAAAAAAACAATAAAAGATTAATACTTTGGCATTAAACCGGTTTATTATAGACTTGACTTTAAGTATAAAAAAAGCGGAAAAAAACAAAGTAAAATCAAGTAAAATAAATTTAAAAATTAAGTCAGACGCAACTGTTGCAATATTCCTTGCAATAACATTAAAGTTGCACAAATTGCACAAAAAATGAGGTTTTAAATGGAATAGGACAAAATATTGAATACCCTGCAAAGTATACATATATATTGTGCATAATATAGTTTTCAGAATTCGAACAATACAAGTGTACATTTTATATGTTATATGTTACAAGTTTATGAATATAAATACCCTCCACACTTGTATGTCGATAGATTGAAATACGAGGGAGGACATATCTCACATAAGACTCAATCAACGAGAAAATTTAAGTCACAAGCCAGTTATTTAATATTTTCAATTACCAATTTCACTTTAAAATCCCACTGTTACGTGGTCTGTTCATAAAGTCAGGTGTATTTATCTTTTCTCGATCTATGTACTTTCGGTTTTTTTTTTTTTGTTATATTGCTTCGTACATAAAAGAACCACCGCGAACTATCAAAACACATGGATGAGATGTGGGAGAGGGTGCAAGCTGAATGGAGTAGCATTCCAAAAAAAAAATAGTATAGAAAATTTGGTTGAGACTGGTTAAAACTGTAATAAACTTAAAGGTTTGTGGACTTTAATAAAACATAAAGGTCTGTGGACTAAATATTAGTATTTCGGTTTTATTGTTAAATTTCATGTTACGAGCAAAACTGTACTAAATGAGTTTGTTTAAGTTTTTGTAAAATAACTCTGTTTTCTTATTGTATGTTCTTGAAGTTTTATCTTAATTACTATTTTGTTGTATAACAAATAAGAATTAATTATTAAAATTTGGTTATTTTTCAAATATCTGTAGAGAATTTATAGCAACTTGAAAGCAAAAGTGACGAACATCCGAACTGTTTTGTTTCTCATAGTATATCCCCAACATTATGTTGATATTATCATACATTTTCCATTGTTAGTTTTTTTTGATTGATTTTTTGTAACCAGTTATGACCCTTTTAAGCGAATTTTTGATAATCGCTAATGCCATTGAACATCTCCAGAGCGATGCTCATGCGACGTTTCTTTTGCTCAAAATTTAGCGATTTCGCTGACACACGTTTCATGCCCAAATCATCCGATATAATTGCATGGCATGAGAAAACCGATATGACGACATCCTCAGCAACTTCTCTAATAGTGATTCGACAGTTCTTCATAACAATTTTGTTCATTTCTTCAACGTTTTCATTGGTTGTTGACATCCAGTTCGGGCATTGTCATTATCTTTATTTCGGCCTTTTGTACAGAGTTTTTACAACCTATACATTTTTTTTTGCTCAACATAGAATGCTACTTATAACATTTTAAGTGCTTTGAAGCTCTTAATTATATTTTTCACAAAATAAAAAACAATCATTAAATGTACGTGGCCTGAGGAAATTAAAAATGCACCTTACTTTTTGAACAGACCTCTTATACCTGTAGTGTAATTGCTAGGACTTGTGTATTTCCTTGATGTTTGTAACATTTCCATTCTTGGCCATTAGCATTATAACAAAATATCCATTAATAAATTATTAAAAATAAAAACAATAAGTTATTTCGTAATAAAATTTGTATTCCATAAAATAAAGTCTTTATTTCATGCTCCTCTAAAGTCTTGTCAGATTTGCATTTAATAAGTAACTTTATCTCAATATTTTTGCATTCCAATAGTAAAAAAAATCTATATATAACTATTGGAACAACATAATAAGTAAGTATCGATCTCCTTAAGACGATTAGCAGTATGAGAAGATTCCAGCATTGTCACCAACTAGATTTAATAATAACTATAAGCCAGATAAATTACCTCACCAAATTTAATCAATGTGGTTATAATTAATAACTTTTACTAACTTTCAGTATATATGTACATACATATATCTATAAAATTTCTTTAAAAGGCATAACATTTTCGGTTAAACTGATGTTTATATTTCTTATATTTTTCTTGTTTCTTTTCATTTTTCTGTTGTATTTTTTGTTTAATTTTTTTTTATTGTGCAATTACAATAATACAATTCGTAGCCCGAAGCCGTTGCTTTTAACCATCGACATGTCCTCATGCTTCAATGCACTTGGAGTTCAATTTGTGGTTGTGTTCAAGTGATGCACACCACTCTTAGCCGTTGGTCACCACCAACCATTGACAACAAATACATATGTATGTACAGTACAATAAGTAGAACAAGTTAAATGTGAGCTAAAGCTTGTTGTTAAATCTCTGTCTCATACTCTATGAATCACAAACACTTACATAGATAAAAAAAATATGTACTGTATATTTGTTATATAATAAAAATAATACATACATACGTACACATACCAAAAAAAAAAAAAAGAAAAAAAAAAAGAAAGTATCTACAGTTGTAATCTGTGTGTCTGCAAGGTCAAGGCTTTCACATAGTCGTTGCAATAAAAATGAATAAATTGAAATAAATATGCAATTCGTAATCTGAAATGAAAAAATATTATACGATATTTAACGGTATGTTTCCTTAGGCAAAAATTTCCATTCATTAAGTTATTAAATTAGTGGAACTTTTTATTCTTCCGTAAATATTCATCTTTTTATTTTATTTTTTTGGTGTATTAATTAATTTTCATCTAAAGTTTGAGAAATATTAAATATAGAAAAAGTTTATTTTTTATTTATAAATGATTCTGTTTTGTATTATCTATGCATTGTATAAAAGAAAGTCGAAATTCCTGTCTCTTCCGATAGGCAAAAATTCTATACCACTGAATGGATTTTGTTGTGATTTAAACTGTCATAAAGAGAAGTTTCTGCGGAAGGATAATAATAAGTACATGCATAAACAATTAACAATTTATAGTAAAAGGTTTTAATTCAATTTCAATAATTTTATGAATTTATGAGAAAAACATTTACTGCCACGAAAATGCCTATGAATCTGTGTGGCATAAGTTTCCATCTTGCTTGCATATTATAATCAAATTAACACTAAATAACAAAATTTAATATAGTTGAAAAATTGGACAGAGGCACGACAATTTCAAAATCTTATCGAAATAAACATTTTTCAAGGTAACAATTGTTCGCTTGCAATATAAAAACAAATATTGTACCAAAAGATTTACTTATTATTGTAGTTGCTACTAAAATATTTACGGGCAACATTAAAGCAAAGAAACTTTTAAATCAATTATGTCAAGGAATTGTTTAAATGTTGATCGTAGAGCAAGAAAAGCAAAACAGACTTCGTTTGATTTTGAATGGAAATGATGGGAAGGGTCTCTAGTATGATGTAATAGCATTAATTGCAGATTTAACTATAATAGTAATTGCAAACTTAATAAAAGTTTTTATTTTTTAATGGAGCCATGAGTAAGTTACATACTTTTCGTTGAGATACTCGTATATGCACTAAGTTTTTCAAGGATGCATCAATTTAAGTTTCTTTTTTAATATTTTAGTAATTAGATTAAGTTTCAATATGATATTAAAGTATATTGTAAACACCTTATCAATGTTAAATATACAAGTAAGTATTGCATACATACTCGTATTTATAAAAGAGAAAACCAAAGGGAAACAAGAAATGTGCGTATCATTTAAGATTTCTTTTTGTTTTTTGATTTAATTTTTTGTAAAATAAAATTGTGTTGACCATTTTGATTCCAAATTTAAATTTAGTTTGAAATATCGAAAACTCATTAATAAATCAACACACAATAAGAAATCATTTTATAGTCAGTTAGTTTCTTAGTTGTCTCTGTTGGCTTTTTGGTCTTTTGCTCCAATGATTCTAGCAAATATGTTTTAATTAATTCGCATTTCATTTCGTTCTTATGCTCGTTTCTATTGCATTGTATATAACATTGCCTAGAGGTTTGATGAAATTCAAATTGTTAGCCTTTTTTGTTTTTGCTGACTTCATTTAAATTCAACTCGTGTTTGAATATCATAATTTATTTTATTAAAAAATTCAATTCAACGATGAATTTTTGGATTTTTCCCTGTTCTAAATTCACTTTTGGGAGTTTTTCGGTGTTTCTCAACTTGTTGATGGGATTTAATGTATGTCCAATTGTGTTGTTTTATACAATGGATACATAATTATTAATTATTTTAAGTATACATATTTATTTTGTTTGTCTTTTATTATTTTTAATCAATATATTTGAGATGATTTATAATGAATTCGAATTGATTGAATATTAAAGTTATGTTTAAACAAATGAATGATGAATCTATTGCTATTTTTCAATTACTAAAATTGTAAATTGGATTATTGATTTATAAAAAAAACAAAAAAAGACGTGAGTGTGTTTATCACTTATGACGAGCCCTTGATGTGAAATATCTTTGGTTTCGATAGAGTAAAGTTTTCCTTTTTCGTCATTGTCTTCTCATCACAGTCGTTGGTTCATCGACTCACGGTGCATACGTCGAAGGGAAGCATACATTTGAGCCTCTCCTCTATAGCGAATTAGCATATAAAACAAACATTCGTTAAAAAAAATTTAAATGAATTAAATTTAAAGTTTAATGCAAAGTTGAAAATAACTTTTAAAAAATCAGACTCAAAAGTTTAAAAGCATAAAATTGATCCCAAAGCTTTAATCCCAAAAGCGCTTGATCAAATTAGGCTCATTTGCCAAATGACATATAAATGTTAGCATACTTTTTGATGTTACATTAAATTGAGGCTTAACATTCTGTTAAATTTAAAATCTGCTTATGATCGTTTTCAGTCGACTGCAACATTTTTTTTCTGTCTTTTCTGTTGGTTTGGTCATGGAAATGAAATATTTTTCAAAATGGAGAAAAGGGGCACGTATTACAACAAATTTCTTATTTTTGTTGTACATATGTTTATTTTTCATTTTTTGGAAACTAATGGGCATGCAGAAAAAAATATATATATATTTTATATTGCATTATTTATTGATTTTTAATTAAATGAAACATTAAATAGAACTTGAATTTAGAAATTTGTATAATTATAAATAAAAATATATGTAGATGTATTTACGATCTTCTTGTGCTTGTTTCAAAATAAAAGGGGGAAAAGTATTCACCGGAACCACTATAGAACTTTGATTGAAATTCGACCCAATGTAAGCGCAGAGTATGAAGAAATGCTGAAAGACCTTCCATGGCGACTAGTATAGCAAGAGAAAAAGATGACCAGGCAACGAATGCGATCACAATGAATATTGGTCGCAAAAGGTTATTGGTTGAGGTTAAAGACTTCTGCAAAACCATAGTCCATAAGACATGCGAAAGTTGACCATGTGCAAGTGAGAGTGCCCACAGTCGCAGATAGGATGCCGTGTGGGAAATGGAGCCAAGTATACATTCGATGCAATGTATACCCGAATGTACCCAGACTTCAGACATCTCAAAGTCCACAATTTCCGATACTGTGTCAGGTTTTTTGAAAAAAGATTTCGATTGTTCTGGGGTATCGTCGTCGTATTCAATAGTATATATCAATGACTTACGCACTGCTATTAACGTATCAAGACCGATTTCTTCTCGTGCCTTTGTATCTTTGGCATCCCTCACACTTCTCTGTTTGCGCATTAAATATATGGGTTTGCCAGCCAGAAGTATGGGAATGCAGCAAGCAGCAATAGCTACTAAAGCATACTCAAGAATTCTTTGTCCAGGAAACATATTTCTCGGACATGCTGGAGGGAGGTCCCCTGAACTTTTCATTAGCACCATATCGATAAATCTTATTAAAATTGATGGAGCACATGCCGAGTTGTATGGCGATTGCTTGTGTCCTCCATATATAAACCACTTTAAAAATATCATAAAGACAAGGTAGCAGAATATGCACAGCATAAATATTAAAGTCGGCAGGACTACCAAATACAATTCCTCATTCTTTCGGAAGAAACGAGCATTTATAGCCGACAAGATCAAGCCAAACATCATTTGTGATATACCCAAGACGACAGCAAGTTTCATTTTGAGCGAATTGAATGTCGTTATTGAATCTTCACCAGATGAATTCCAAGCTGGGTCCATTCCAAATAAATAGGGAGAACCCTTATACGACTCTGGTGAATTCGGATTTAGCTCAATTTTGCTATGATCCGCGTCTGCAATAGAATTTTCATCATATTTGGCATACCAAGAGCTTCCAAATAGATTGAAAGGAAGTGAAAATATATCGTTATAAATGAAACCAGTATAAATTGAAAATATGCCCATCAGCAATATAATGTAACGTCCATAGAAGAGTAATTTAAAGATTTCGCTATCCTGTGTAGACGATCGAAAGTCTTCCTCAATTTTCTTTTCTTTTTTAATCAATAAAAATGCTAAGATCACCAATATAAGGCCATGTCCAACGTCTCCAAACATTACAGCAAACAGAAAGGGAAATGTTATTATCGTATATGGCGCTGGATTGAATTCCTGATAATCAGCAATGCCATAGGCATTAATTAAATTCTGAAAACCATGTGTGAACTTGTTTAAGCGAAAGTACGTTGGTGTAGTTTGTCTTGGTTTACGCTTTACACGCAATAGCAATGGTACAAAAGAACCACTTGTTGAAATATAGGCTCCACGACGCAGAGCTTCACGTATATTTTCCACTTCACTTTCTGGTATCCAGACCTCCGCATGCAAGAAATTGTCCCGTTCTTCATCCTCGTCTATAACCAATTTGTTCAGCAAAACATACACCATCAATGCCTTCTTAATGTTCACCTTCCAAATGAAAAGTTCTGCGTTGGTTGCATTTAGCAAATTTGCTCGCAAATCTTCATTTTCGGTGAGAATCGAATCAATGTATTTGATTTCTTGATCCATTTGTGTTGCAATCTTTTGACGTTCCATTGTAGTCACTGGGCATTCATAGATTGTCACGTGATATGCTTGACATAGTTTTAAAATCTTAACTCGTATTACATTCGTAATATTCATTACAACAACTACATACATTTTATTGGAGGCAACTTTTGATTGTTGGCCCCCTTTAGTATCGCGGTGGGCCATTTCAGCATGCCTGACTAGCACATTGAAGCCAAAGAAACGATATAACATCGTCTGAAATGATTCAAATTTCTCTACGTTAATTGTACCGGCAATATAATGAATCTGAGTCCCAAGACCAGGCGACTCCTGAACAGAATCATCATGCAATATTTCCCTTATCTCGCTTTCTGAATATTGTAGCTGTGTCGCACTGCCCATTTCGTTTGCAAGAATCCCTTCGGCTTTGGTAACAACCTCATACCATTCAACCAAAAAGTGTTGACGTTGTATTAGATCATTTCTATTATCTGATGATAATTTCAGATCATTGTTTATCTTTTTTAGCCGTTCTTCTATGATCGGGATTTCAGCCTCTGTTGGTCTATAGTTTGTATCGACATCGGGATAATATTCCAATTCAATGTTAGCTTCCTCAAGTTCACTCATAATAAAATCAATTATGTGTTGTAATTCCATGCATCGGCGCACATCATATGTATACTGCATATTTGGTAGATTTCCTTCTTCATCAACATAGTTAAACTGAGTCATGCCAAGGATTCCCAATTCGACCATGCAATCGAATGCGGTCTCTATGTGCAGAATTAAATGCCACAGTGTCATTTCTTCACTTCGATAGAATGCCATTTTATCATTTACAATAAAAACAAGAAGATTACATCCACCAAAGCCCTTTCCTTTTCTTTTCTTTTTCTCCCTAAGGAAATGAACTTCAATATTGTTTATGTAATAATTTAACAATAAAACTAAATAGTTGAATGATTTCGAAAAGGTTTCTTAAATTCTATTCTATAGTCGTTTGATTGAAAAATTATATATTTGAAAATTTAAAAATGAAAATAAAATAAAATACAATAAATACTTCGGTGGAGAGCAGAGAAATATTTGAAGTGGCCTTTGATTATTATTGATTACACCCCACAGATCCACTTAGTAAGAACAGTTGTAAGATGATGATGTGATTCGCAACAAGGAGCTGTTAGGGAACTATAGGGGTTAAAAGGAGCATATAAGAAACTATGTATACAATATAATACTTATATACTTGTATATAAGTGTTCTTCACTTCTTGGAAGAATTTTTTTGGGAAATCATTGTATTTTGGCAAAAACTTTCCATCGGGGGACTTGGTTCTAATAATCGATTCTGCAGTATGTTTTCAGTAAATAAAGGAAGCCTTACACGAGCATGGAATACAACGTGCACATGTCATTTACGAGGGTATTAGCAGAAGAACTCGACCTACCAAAGAAAACACATCACATTTTTTGGAATAAATAAAGGAATTTTCACCACGTAGTACACTTTCACCTTGACACTCTTTCCCCAGCGATGTTCAACAGCATCGATATTCTACTTATAGTGAGAAATGCTAAGCCCCTTCACATAGCCATCAACCGCAGATTCTACCTTTTCATTATTGGCAAATCTTTTACCACTAATTCATTTCTTTAAGTTTGAAAACAGGAAATAAACCGTTGGCTTAACCTGGTGAATAAGGTGCGTGGGTAAGTAATTCGAATTTTAACTCCTTTTTTTTTTGCAATTGTGGTAACGATTGTATGAACTGGTGTATATTGCCTTGATAAAATAAATCTTTATTTTTAGTTAAAATGCGTCCGCTTTTTCTTAATTTCAGCAATCAATCTTTGCTATAAGTTTGCATTATAATTTTTGTTGATTATTTTTCTTTTCTGAAGATTAACAATGACAATTGTCGAACGGACCTGCTTGTTGGAGTTGTCTTTGCCTTCTTTGGAGCTCTTTCAGACCTTTCTTTCATATTTTCATTCACAGTTATAAAACTACTCAAAAATTCGATTGTATTGCTGTGGAATTTCGACTCACATTTGATTGAAACATCCATCTTCTGTACAGCTACCTCATGACCAAATTTCTAGTCAAAATGCAATGTACAGTTCTGATTTAAATACCTATCATATCTCCTAGCTCGGCCGTTCAATATTATTTGGTGAATTTTCTTCGCCATATCTGATCGTGATTCGTCTTGGAGGCATTTACGAACTCATATTATAATGAATTGTTAAGTCTATTGTGTGAATTTGATTATTGCTACACAAACTTTAGTCATTAATGATATTTTATTCATAGTTTTTTTTTTTTTATTTTAATTTTCATGAGAACTTTTTTCCCCTTATAACTTAAAGCCAAAATGTACAAATATCACAACAAACACTTAAGGCAAAGATTTCAACATAATCTTAAAATTGAGGAACATAAAACTAACAACGACGAACTTAATCCATATAAACTAACTTAGGATAATTACATACATTTATATTTACAAAACAAATGCACATGATAAAATGAAATAAGCCCGTGCTCTCAGATTTCTACATTAAGAAATTTAGTTTGATGCTACAAGAAAGTTGAATTCTTTATATATGAAAATACTACTTAGTACTTAGAAATGGGAAATAAATTTAGTAAATCTTCCGTTAGTGTTTAGATTGATTGAAAAACTTTAGAACAAGTTTAATTTGACAAACATCAATTACGGCAAAGAACACTTAAAATAAACTTACACAAACTCGAATGAACAAATTTATAGGGAATAAAAACATATAATAATAATTATAGGTATAACTCGAATGTTTTCTTCATTAAACTTGATGAAGGTGAAGGTGAGTGAGGTCAAGTTTCTTATGTAGATACTTCAGGGAGAAGGTTTCTTTTCGTTCGCTGTAACGTTGGCTCTCGAGTTGTTGCTGTGTATGTGATGAACTTAGTTTCTATTGCTGGCGCCAGATTACCATGTTTTTGGTTATCTTCGGAAAGACTCAACTTTTGACTTATTTCTGATGCAGATTTTGATGATAATGATTCCGATGTTGGAGATGCCTGACGATAGCTGCCGGTTAAGCGCGCAACCAAAGTGTTGACAGCTCGTAGTGTTGAAATTGGAATCTGCCAAAAATAAAATAAATGGAAATGGTTTTTTGTTATTGCCATTAAGGATTTAATTAAAACTGATGAGCTTTGCTTACCTCGAATATGCTGTCAATTACAGGACGAAAACTAAAGTATGGGAAATTTTGTTGTTGAATATTCGCTGAGTTGCTGCTGCTACTGCTGCTACTGCTGCTACCATCCCATGCAGTCATAGCAGAATGAATACCATTTGGATTGCCTACGCCATTAACTGAGAGTGTTGCTCCATTACTGACAATATGACCAGCATTTGGTTCTATGGCATTGACGTCACTATTGCTCATATAATGTGCTGCTGGCCTTTCATAGAGACCATAGTCGTGGCCTGGATAAAGTACCATGTTCTGTACTGACATCGGTTGAAGTAAACTCTGTAAATAACAAAGTAAAACAAAACCATAAATGAAACTGGAGCTTTAATTTAAAGTTTATGGTATTTTTCAATGCTTTCTTTGTTTCCTTTGCTATCCTTGCTTTCCTGTCTTGGTCTTGTTTGTATGCAAAACATAACGAATTCATCTGCTGTTTACACAGAATTTATTTAATTATTACTCATACGTTCTGTATGCTTAAGCTATAATATTTACCTTATAGCAATTTCAAGTACATGAGAATGAATGATAAGCATGATGTTGCTTTGATTTTAATTGTTTGGACAAGAAAAGTTTTTAATGAAAGCCTTCAGGCTTCAAATAAAACCAATGAAAACCAATGAATTTCATTTAACCTTGTTGCATAAATAAATATTTTATATTTGTACAATATGATTTCTCTGGAAATGTAAGAGGGTAACCATAGAAACAAGTGACTTCACAAGAAGATAATGAATGACAAAGATAGTGAAGTCTTAAATCAAAGAGCAAATATTGAGAGAAATTTGTTTGTGCCATAATTGACAACACATTTACTCGTACTTACATCATTGACCAAGACCACTTCAGTTCGAGAGCCTCGAGCATATCCTGTTACACGTGTGAATTCGGTAACCAAATGCGAACTAACCACCAGTAAAACAAACCATACAAAGCGATCCATGGCTGTAATAATAATCTGTAATGATTGAATGAAATTAATAATCATTTATGAATTCAATTTTGCTATGTACAATGCAACACAAACACACATCATTGTTGAAACTCATTATGTGCAGTAAATAAAGTGTACATAAAACACTTAAAATCTCATTGATCTTGGCTTGTTTGTTTGTTTGTTTGTTGCAAGTATCCAACTATGAATGCTGGCAGCAGACACTTGAAATTGAAGTAGAATTGCAAAGTCAAGCGCAATTTTAAGTGGCAAGTATCTGTATATGTATCTTTTTTAATAGATTCGAACCGTGCAAAGCGTGTATTTAAACTTTATCGTTTGTTGGCTGAAATCGTTCTGAACCAACTAGTTTTATAAAAATACTCACTCATATGAATACTGCACATGAATCGAACCCAAGCGAATACATAGTTGGTGGGGTTTGGCAAATGGCAAATGAAGCTATTTGATGGCCATTTGACCAAGCCAAGCTACACCAAGTCAAAACAAGTCAACTCAACTCAATTCAAGCTAACCAACCGATCATTCTACAACCACATAAAACGATGTTGATATTGATGTCGATGCTGATCTTTTTGCGAATGTTGTAGATGTTGCACGACGCAGCTGTTTTGCTTGGGTTAAGTTAAGTTGAAATCGAACTCTACTAACTAGAATTTATTGTATATAGAGTGTGTAGAGTGTAAAGAGACTGTATGCGGGATCGTGGCATCGAGTGTTCCAACATGGGCGGTTAGTAGATTAGCACAAGGCCGACATGCCGCATCGAGTGGTAACCAGCAACCAGTTTTTTAACATTTGCTCATACAATTTTCATGGTTTTTTTATGATGATTTAATTTTTAAATTTAATAAAAATAAATATCTATACTTTTAACTGATGGAAAGAAATTTTAATGTACTCTGCCATCTTTAAACTTTATTTCATTTGAATCGAATTGCACGCATTTCTATCATTAAATTGTTTCTGTGACTAGACTAGAATTGCCTTTGTCTTTGCATAGAATCATTGAATCTATAAAATTCCGCGCAAGCGACTTTGTAGCGTCTGACTTTTCATTGCGCTTTAAGTAGCTCAAAGTAAGGCAACGAAGCATTACGTCAAACAGTTATGACTCTATGACTTTGCATATTCAATGTTGTAGAAGACAATAAAAACACTTTATTTTTTTCTCTTTTATTCTTCAATTTTTTTGTTAAATTTTTGTTAATACTTTAAAAGAGTATCTAATGTTATTTTGCACACAAAAAATAAAATAAAAAAACACAATATCATTTAAAGATTCTTATTTCTTTTTATACCTTGGCATAGTTTTCAAAATAGACATAGAAGAGAAGTAAAATATTGTATGTAGCAATTAATTTAATAACTAAAAATCATTAAAATTTCAAGCTCAAATACATCATCATAACCCTGACCATAAAAATTTAAGAAATAAAAATCAATATGTTATAATAAAAAAAAGTAAAATTTATTCTTCACACTTCAATGACCTTTTAGTATCAGAAGCAGAAACACATAAAATATAATAAAAACTGATAACCAAAAGAAATGAAAATTTTAAAAACAAATTTAACCAAAAGGCAATAAAATAAATTCTGTTCAGTGAGGTGAGAAATTGTATATATTCTATTGAGTATATCAATTTCCAAATGCATTAAATAGTAAGCAATTTAGATACTAAAAAAAAAAAAACAGAAAAAAAACAATCAAACTCAGTTTATTGTAAAACGAAACGAAACAAACAAATAAATAAAAATAAATTTCTAATAGCAGAAATCAAAAATTAAATTGTTCAAATAATAATAAATAAAATTTATAACCGCATATTTCAACGCTTCCTTTAGTTCAACTTTACTTTACCCATATAACCGAATATCTTTGATTTTAGTCTACGAAGAAAAAAAAAAAAAAGAACTTATTCCATTGAATGAATAATGAATTTATAATACAATAAAAGGCAAAAACACAAACAAACAACCAAATAAACAAAAAAAAAAGAATACTTTGAAATACTGTTCTTCTGTTCTTTTTCAATAAACAGTATTCATACGGCGAGGACTTTATTATATTCAATTCGATGTTCGATGGTAGAGTTTCTCGTATTTTTTATAGAGGGGAACTCTATGGAAACTATTAATTTTATGATAGCATATAGTTTTGCAAGTCACTCAAAGCGTGAAATTAAAAAAGAATTTGATTTATTGGTGCACAGCATATGTTAACCTTATTCATATCAAATACACAATCAGATACAATTGTATCTGAGAGTATGACAAATTGTTTTAAATTTGAACAAAATAATAGAAATATGGTAGATTTGGTTTCTTTATTTATCTTAGAATAAAAGACAAAAACAAACAAAAAAAAAAAAAAAAAAAGAAAAAAATAAACGCCATTTGTAAATTGAAAGAAAGACAAATATTTCTATGAAGAAAGTTGATTTATTTTTCAAACTATTAAAACCAAAGACAAAGCAAATGCTATATATTTTTAAGTGGCCTGAAAGTCTGTTTTTTTTTTTTAAGGAACTGAACTGAATATGCAAATAAACAGAAATACAAATACACTCACTCACACTTACATAGTTCTACAATATAAAAGAGAAAGAAAAAGGAAAATTTAGTGAATTTGTATTTTGTGGTTGTTCGAACGAAGCCTTTTCATTGTCGAAGGGATCCTTGGTTTTTTTTTTTTAAATTTCACTCAAACTCATAAACAAAAGTATAATTCTGAGTAAAATGTTAATGAATATGTAGATATTTTTAGCCTTCACTTTGTTGGCAACTGACATTTTCCCTGCATAGTATTTATTTATCGCTTTTCCGAGTATTTTAGTTATGTTATTAACATATATATTTTGTTTTTCAGCAAAGTTCATTTATCATTTTCAACTTTATTTTAATAAAGAAAATATCATTTCAATTTTTCTATTGAAAAAAATACTTTTACGGCATACGCTGCTTATACGCAATATCCTTGATGAATGAATAAGTTTAAAATGAAATGATGATTATGATGATATTGATGATAAACATGTTCATGTTTCATTACTTGTTCACCTTAACTTTATAATTTGTATAACATTTAAGTATATTTTTTTGCTTTGTATTATACATATTTATCTAAACACACACACACACACACATGGGTATAGTACAACTGGCTAACATATACAATAATAAGTATAATACTTGTATTAAAAATTATACGTATATAGTTGTTTTCGTTGTTGTATTAAATTTTTTATTAACAAATTGGCAAATATTTGTGCCGACCACAAAAAAAAAAATAAAATAAAAATACACAAAATCAGCTAAAATCATCTAAAAGTAACAAATGTTGTAACAATTAAATATTATAAAGTAAATATTAATTATAAAAGAAAGAATATAAAAGTAAGCAAAACATTACATACATACAATACAAGTACATGATGATGATGATGATGATGATGATGATAATGATGAGTTACTCTCAATTTTAATATCATGTTGCTGTTTTTGTTTTCGTTACTGATTTTATTAGTTTTTCTTAAGATGCAAAAGATTTTTCCTTATTAAAAAATATTTATTGCAAATAAAGTCAAATTAAAAGCTAGACTTCAAAAGATCATTGGTCTTACCATTTTAAGTGTATGAAATCTATTGGTAATTAATTCAATCTTTACATTATAAAGTTCTTAGTATAAATTTAGTTAGTAGAAGAAGAAAACATAACTTAAAAAAATTAAATTAACCAATGTTGTTTACTGTTGCTTTTCAAATTATGTCAATTCGTGAACCGAAATTAATAAAATATGACAAAAAGATTCATTTGCTTAACAAAAACAGTAACAACATCTTTAAAGATACTTATAACATTACATAGTTAGTGAGTCTTAGTTGGTGGAGCTGCTGTCTAATGCATTCATGTAAATGAAGATTGATTGATGCCAATGACAGAACTGACAGACTTGGCCACAGCTGTTTACAGCAGTCCAGTCACTTGAGGTATTAATAAAACGTATAAACATACACAGAAACAAAAAAAAACCTCAAATGTATCCATTGGTTTCTGCATGATTAATGAAATGAACATCTTTTAAAGTGTTTCTTACAGTTAAACAAATACAAAATTGAATTAAATAAATAAATGATTAAATGAAATGTACCTGTTTCACAAAACTATGCTACAATAATTAAACTAACAAATTAATTTTCAATTCATTGCCAAACAAATATTTTTTTTTTTTGTTTTTTTAGAATGTAGACTATTTGAGATAATTTTCACTGTGATGTATTAAAACATTCATTGTTATTGTATATACAATAATATTCTTGATATTCTGGGAATGTAATTCAGTGGTTTCCCATTGTATTCTAAATGGATTAATGTTTATATAGCAAAAAAGTATGGTAACACTTTATTTATTACTATTGACTTCCATATTCACCATCGATCTTACCGGTATCACATCAAGTTAGCAATGCCCGAGAGATTTCAGAGTTTGCAGAAAAGAACTTTTAAATTTAACTAAAAATTGATTTGTTTTTTTACTAAATTATTTAATAATTTAAATGTTCAAATTTGGTTTCTGACATGTAGAACTTGAATGTTTTCTGAACTAGAAATATTATTTTGTTAAGCTCAATCATACTAGTAACTTACATATATTTAATATACATTCATATTTTCGATGAAACCAAATTTATAGTCAGTCTTTCCCGATATTCAATCAACATACAATAATAATATTCATGATTCATGGTAACTTCATGAAACAATTTGTATACACTTGTGATAACTTGTGGTATACTGTTCTGTTTTTTTTTTTTTTTGTTTATATATATATAATTTTGTTAATAAACAAATATTCGATTGTGGTTTCAGTTTGTTTTACTTCCTTAACAAATGCAATAATGAAATCGATATGTTTAAATGTTGTATTTTAAAAAAAAAAATAGTAAAAATGCTAATAAGAATATTAAACAAAAATAGTATTTTTTTAGCACATCAAATAACGATATTAAAAATAAATACTTAGAATCTTATACACTATATCTATTCTATTTCTCTAATTCAAAAAGTTAATTATATAAAAGTTTTATGATTACATTGAAATACATCACTAATTGCTGATACTTAGTACAATGGCTAAGGGCTTTAAATACTCGTACTCATACATGTTGATGGCAAACAGAGTTAATAGTTAAGACAAAATGTTTAAATATGAAAAAAAATTGCAAAAAATTGTAAATATAAAAAAACAAAAATGATAATAATTTGTAAATATTTATATAAGATTTTACTACCAAATGCCGGCAGCAATAACAAAACTACAGAACTTATTATGCAAATGAGACAAACACATGTCATTTTGTTTGAGCATGAGTAAATCAAGTCAAGTGAATACTTTACTAAACACAACAACAACAACAGCAACAACAACAACAACAACAGCAACAACAATGGCTTGTAGCAACTTATAAACTTATACAGATTATATAACATAAATCAAATATATTAGAAAATGCGAAAAATTGGCAAAACTGGAATTGGTTTTTGGTTAAGCAGGAAACTCTTTAAATGAAATCAAAGCAAACTAAGCCATAAAAGACAAACTCGTGTTGAGGATGGTGATGGCTTTTGGATAGTGGATATTTACCTCATTTGTAATAGTATAAGAGCTGCTCGCAACCATATTTATTTATTTTATCTTTTCTAAATTTTATTAATAATAACAAGTGAGATTATTCTTTTCTTTTATAGTAAAAATTTTAGTTATCATTCAATAATAAAGAAAACAACTTCAACTGGTCACTTAAGTCACTGAGAGAGAACTAAGTGTGGGCAATGCATGTGCAGCATTTTATATCACATCCCAACACATCGCTTGTCATCGATTTGAATGCAATTTATTTCAACTGAAATCGGTTAAGAGATTTCATTAAAAGAGATCACATTCACTGATCATCACTGTGGTTTGGTGACTGTTTCATTTGGAATTCAAATCAAATTAATTAATTTTCACACAAGCACACATATCGTTTCACTCGAATTGCCAAATTTGTATTTATTCAAATATACAATATAAAAATATATTCAGAAAGACTTAAATAAATTTATATTTAGTATTTATTTTAAGCTCATGAAAAGCACGTCATCATTCGATTGCTGCACATATGGTACTAAGTAACTGACGCATCATGGCTTTGTGAAAGTGGTCTCCGATTCCAGTATCAACCAAGCAATGACGTATGTTCATACATACTCCACTTCCAAAGTACGCAAGAGTGTTTGTGGTAAAAATAAGTTGGTTTATAATCGTCATGCCAAAATGAGATAGAAATGTTTCTATTTTTTTTTTTTTTGGTTTATGCCACAAAAAAAAAAATGAAAATGTTTCTTGTAAGAATTTCTTTGGACTTTCAATGTTCAGCATTCAACAATAACATAAACATCAATAGTGAGTAGTGAGTAGTGAGTGAAGGTAATAAATAATACCAGCATCTCTTGTAAAACTTGAACCGGTTTGAACCGTTACAACAAACGCGTTTCAGTAAAATCAAATTAAGTGTATGAAAGAGTTAGTGAATGGACTAATACAAGAAATAAAAGACATACAAAACAAAAAACTGGCTCAGCTACTTTCATTGCAATTTCTTTCCATTTTTCGAATGCGTTCGAAAAAGCTTTCTTCATGTCGAAATGTGGCACGAGCCCAACATTTAAGCTTGCATCAAAATTTATTTCAGTTTCTTTTTATTTCCAATTTAAATGCTAAAAATATCTTGATTGATTTTTTGATTGAAGAAACACTTAATTGCTTTAAGTTTTTTTTTTTTTTTTTTTTTTGTTTTTTTCATTTCCTTATGTGTTGATTTAACAAGCACAACACATAAGTATTATTTATATTGTACATACATATAGAAATTTAAGAGGAGTCATTGGCCTGAAAACTCGGTCAAATTAGAAATTTAAAAGATTTTTTTTTAAACAGATAATTTCAAATGACTTTAAGTGGGAAGATTGAATTGATAAAATGTTGTAAAGATATAAATGAAATAAAATAAATTTTATTGTAAATTTATTGGAAATTTAAGATAAATTTTATTTGTTACTTACAAGAATTAATTTTCAAACAAAAACAAAAATAAAGGAATCAAATTTTCTATACAAAACATTAAGATAACAACATAACAAAGAAATAAGTTTTATTTTTTTTATTTTGAATTACTTCCTGATTAATTTTATTTGCAATTTTCGTATTTCTGTTAAATTAATGACATCGATTTATTCAAGTTCATGTGTTCTTGACCCACTTAGCTCAAGAATACAGGCAGAACCAAAAGTATAAAAACAATTTGTATCTCTGATTACAATGGCCAAGGGTATTTTTTGTTTATAACTCGTATGTAAGTAGTAGTAGTAGTAGTAGTAATTCTTTAGATTAACCGTAATTCATTAACACAGACAGCATGCCAAGTCAAGTTCAGTGAACTGGTTTAGGTAACATGGATAAGAAAATACAATAAGAAACAAGTTTACCGTACATAGGAATGAATGAACGAATGACAAACGAAAGATTAAAAATGGCAATAAAACCAAGTAAATAAACACAAATTGCAATAACAAGACCAGAGGGAAGACCTTTACTAGAGCTGATCACCTTCTAAAAATTGTAAGCATGATGCATGCGGTCACGCACTCGTAAGCGAATGAGTGAGTGAGTGAGTGAGTGAGTGAGTGAGTTAGTGACCCAGTGATTATTTGATAACAGAAAACAAAGCAATCAGAAACAGTAAACAAGGTTAAATATGTTTAAAGCAAAATGTACAGAATATTCTCAATATATTTACGAGTATGTACAATAATATAAAATTTCAGTTATGAAGTCTTCCTCTTTGACAGGGATTTCAGCATTTTTCCGTTCACTTAACCCTGTACTCAAGTGGAAATGGCAAAGGTAAAACAAAAAAAAAAAAAAAAAAAAACAAAACTAGAATGAACGATTATGCCGAAGATGAAATACCCTTCATGCAGTGAATGTTTTATTGTAGTATGTAAGCTTTATTCTCAATAAAATGGATGGTTTGTATGGGAGGTACCTCTCCTAGTAGTCCGATTCGAATGGTTCCGTCAAATCTCCTGCGCCTGTCTTGTAAACTGACAGTATTTAACTTTCAGTTCGGTAGGAGAAAAAACAAAAAAGTTTTTCTAATAAGAACATGCATTCAGTTGTGTGGTTTGTATGGGAGGTATCCCCCTAGTGGTCCTATTCGTCTGGACGGACAGACGGAGATGGCTTAATCAACTCATCTAATCGAGCTGTTTAAGAATATATACACTTTATGTGGTCTCTTTTGTCTCCTTCAGCCTGTTACAAACTTCATAACAAACTTATAATCCTATTCACTCCCGTGAAGAGTATAAAAAAGCCAATACATACAAGCAAACAAGTGAATATTCTACAATTGAAAAACAAACCTATGTTTATATGATGGTGTACATATACATGTACATAAGTATGTGTATGTATGTATTGTATATTTGTACATGTATGGAAAAACATACTTCACTCACTTTGCAAAAGCTGCATATGCATCACAAGCGACAAGTATACGCCACAGGTTCTCAGAATAAGTATCATCAACAACAAAAACAACCATAGCGACATAAAAGTCAACAAATACTACAAATAAAACTGTGTAGTCACCGGAACCACCTTGAACTTAGTAGAGATACATATATCACAGTATGACAACCTACCTCCATTCATTTATTGAATCATTCATTACAGATTGTTCATGAAGATACACGCAAGCATACAACATCAACATTATGATATTCATATGTAAATTCTTATTAAAATTCAAAACTTAATGAAAATCAAAACCAACCTGAATGAAAATAACAACAATAACAGCAAGAATTACAAACTGATATGGGATTTTTATTTTACAGTAGCGTCAAAAAATTTAAATAATTCAAATTTATAAATTTATAAATTTTTAACTATAACCTAACCATCTTCATCATCCATCTTCATGATTATCAATATCATTATTATGATGTTAACCTTTGACCTGCTTATACCATTCTCATTCAAACAAAGCGACTATCATTCAATGAACTCACACACAGCTTACATTTATTTGTGTTTCTGAATTTCGTTTTGGAAAATAGACAATGAAACATTGAGGACCCACTCACTTACTCAATTTGTCAGTAATTCACTCACTTTCACTGGGTTCAACAGTGTTTAGTTTTGTTTAGCATTATTATGTTTGCTTTTGCTTTTTCGATTGTTTTCATTTCATTTCATTTCTTGTCGATTTTATTTGTTTAGTTTGAATTGAATTGTAAATCACAAAAAGCAACTCGTTAAGTTTGCAGATTTTATACATTTATTATTATAAGATATACAAAAACATACATATGTATGTTGTATATTTTGGATGACAATTGGTTTTACTATTTAAAATGCATTCGACAGTTATTGACCCTAAACTTGAACTAGAAACCGAGTAACCAAATTGAAAGCAACCAAACCAACTAAGCCAACTAAACCAATGTTTATGTCGATGCCAAATTGATTGTACAAACGGCTGACAATGCATAAAATTTGAATAACGATGCGATACATTTATCTATCTATCTATCTATCTATCGATGAATATACAATATATATATATATATAGATGCTCAGATGCTTTGTTTATTCATTTTGTTTGTTTGTTTACAGAAATCTATTATATGCATATACTATTGTGCATAGTCATTCACTCCTACTCACACACATTTGGTCTGGTCGACAGAGTTCAGTTTGAGTTACCTTTTGATTTTATGTTTGTTGTACCATTACAGTTAAATTTACACACGCTAAGCATATTAAGCCCTGACATTGCTCAGGGTCAGTTGTACCAATCGACGTTTATATTTTCGGTATTTTATTTTATTATATACCACATTTTATTTTGTTTACCTCCGGTTTTTTTGTTACCAATTTCCTCTTTGTCTTTGTTTTCTTTCATTTTCTCACCAGTCTTCAAATTTTGCTTAAAAACGTGATTAATTTTGAAAAGGGGAATGCGAGTTAAGGGGTAAACCTAGGTAGCTTTATAGATCTTGGAGCTCAAACAGAAAAAATTTTAATAAACAACAATGGAATCAAAATGGTTTTCTTCTTTTTAATGTTTTAATTTGCATTTAGCAATTTTTTGTTTTTTTTTTTTATCTTCCACAGATATTCTGATTCGTTTTATTGTATCATCACCATTTATTTTGTAATGTATTTGGGTTGGATCCAGTTTGTTTGCTAATTTATTTTTAATACATTGACTTGAAATATTATATACATAAAATATTTTATAGATACATGGGTAGATCGAAATTTTTTTATTTCTTCAATGTAATTTCTTTTTAGTTCGATACATTTCGTGCAACATTTTTTCAATCATTTTATCTCTTTCATTCGACCCAAATCTCTTACCGACGAGGCATTTCTTCAGATTTCAAAACAGGAAATAGTTGCATGGGGCTGAAATTGGAGAATATCCTGGATGGTGTAGCAGTTCGTAGATTAATTCATGGATTTCTTCCTACACACGTTTTTGTCATGGTGAAAAAGCAAATTTTTCTTCACTAAATGTGTTAATTTTTGCTTCAAAAACAATGAATAATATCCGCCGGTAATGATTTTCACCTTATCAAGGTAATCGATGTGAATGAGAACACGTGCAACCCAAAAAACTGCCTCCATGACCTTGTTAGTCAACACCTTACACTTCTTTGGTGCACGTTTACCCGGAGAAGCCCAATGCTTTGACTTTTCCTTGGCCTCTGGTGTATTGTGATGTGTGATCAATGTTTCATCCACGGTACAAAAACTTTTTCGGATTGTGGTTGAACATCGCTAAAAACACTCATTTGAAGTGGCCACACGGTTGCGCTTATTGTCGAGTGTGAGCAATTACACGGATAGCTGTTTCAAGTCCAAATGTTAGTGTAAAATGTAATGTACCGGCTCAGTTTAGCTCCCTACAGTTTCTGCCAACTCACGCACCATCTCATCCAATGTCATGCCATGGATTTTATCGACGATATCTGGAGTGGCCACCTCTTTCCGGCTAACTGAACGAATTCAGTAAACCTCTTGTTAACCAATGAAATTGTTGATGGACAGACAGTCCCCATAGTATTTATCAAGCCTTTTCTTCAATTTTTTTTTACGTGTTCGATTTACTGAGACTCGAACAGCTGATTATTGATGCAATCACGTAGAATTGTTCACTTCTGAATGTGATTTTTTTTTTGTTTTTTTTGTGTACATTGAAACATGACTAGTTAAGTCAAATACAACTTTTAAGTGAACTTAAAATGGATTGACCCAAAAATGATTTCACACTATATTCATCATATGCTGTATCGTATAAAAAAAATATCTACAAGTATGAATCATTCCTATGGCTTTGTGTATCGAATGATGCGATTACTAAGACTCATTATTCCGATGTGAATGGAAAATTTAATGAAAAATTTTTTTATAAGAAAAAGTATTCATTGTACTATAATATTTTTTATTGTTAATTTAAATTCTTAAAAAGTTAGTTGCTTCTTTTCTTCCGTGGATACTATGAAAATCTTTATTTAGAAGTTCATTGAACTATAACAAATACATATATTAAAATTAAAAATTTGCGATACCATAACTAGTTTTATTTTTTTTTTTGTTGCAAAAAATTTGAAGTTTATTTCTATTTTTTTGGATTTTTTATTCTAATCAGGTTTCTAACCTTTGAAGTGATATCAAAAAATCATATTTAATACCAATTTACTTTTAGCACTTTGATTATTCAGGTTTAAGCATTACAGTATGTTTATGTATGTTTTTCAGTAAAGTGTAAAGATTCATTTCATTATTTATCCACAACAAAAGTAAGTAAGAATAATGAACGACAACTACAATACATTTAAAGTATTGTACTAACATATATCTATTGTACAATTGTATTGCATTGTATATACTTAAAGTAGCGGTGGTGGTCGTTGAGTTAACAAGCATCTAATTAATTGTATTCAATTCAATCATTTGCTTTGGTGTTGTAATTACCAAACGCCACAAAAATGGAAGCCACTTAATCCACAGTAATCAATGTAATTAATTCACATTAATATAAGTTCGCCTCTTTTTTTTTTTTTTCACTTTTTTGCAATATAAAACAATTAAGTAGCAGTTTATTTAATGAAATCGATTTCATGGAAATATTCATACACGTGTATGCAAACCTATGGGAAACTCAATATGAGCAGTCTACGATTATTACATTTGTTATTTTACGAGTATGTATGTTATTGGGTGTATGCATATGATTCCGCCCTTTCCGATAGTTTCGCTAGTATCGCCGCTTACACTTGCACACTAAAATACTAATACTTGCATTCGATAGTGCCTTCTATCAGCTGTTAAACACAGTGTATAACATCGGTGGAAGCATAAACAACAAATATTTCTAATTCATTGAAAATGTCGAGTTTTATCCCAAGTAAACATCATTTGCGGGAGGTTTTATTGCACTATTTTGTTGCAAAGAAAAGTGCAGCGGAAACTTATCGTTTGCTTGCTGATGTTTACGGTGAGCATGCTCCATCGAATACAACTTGCAAAGAATGGTTTCGACGATTTAAAAATGATGATTTTGACATTGAGGACAGAGAACATGGAAAACCACCCAAAAAATTTGAAGATGCTGAATTGGAAGATTTATTGACCGAAGATTGTTGTCAAACACAATCAGAATTGGCAACAACATTAAATGTTGATCAATCAACTATTTCAAGACGTTTGCAAGCAATGGGAATGGTTCAAAAAGTCAATAACTGGGTGCCACATGAATTGAAAGACCGAGACATCGAACGTCGCAAAACCATTTGTGAAATGCTGCTTCAAAGACAAAAAAGAAAAGGTTTTTTGCATCGGATAATCACGGGAGATGAAAAATGGATATATTACGAGAATCCTAAACGCAAAAATCTTGGCTGAAGCCAGGTGAGGCCGGCCCATCACAGCCAAAGAAAAATATTCATTGTCCAAGGTTATGCTCTGTATTTGGTGGGATCAGAAGGTGTTGTGCACTATGAGTTGCTGAAACCGTCTGATACTATCACTGGCGATGTTTACAGACGACAACTAATGCGGTTGAAGGTAGCTATAGAAGAAAAACGACCGGAATGGGTGAATAGGCATGACAAATTAATTCTTCAACATGACAACGCCAGACCGCATACGGCAAATGTTGTGAAAACATATTTAAATGGACAAGACTGGGAAGTGCTACCCCACCCGCCATATTCACCAGATATAGCCCCTTCAGATTTTCATTTATTTCGAAGGATGCAGTCTGATCTTACGGGAGAGCGATTCACTTCTTATGAAGATATCAAAATTTGGCTTCATAATTGGATTGCCTCAAAAGACCAGGACTTCTTTATGCAAGGAATCCGTAAATTGCCTGAAAGATGGGCAAAGGTTGTAGCTGCAGATGGGGCATACTTTGAATAAATAAATTTTCCTTTTCTAAACAAGCAAATTTGTTTTGTTTTCACAAAAAAGGGCGGATCATATGCATACACCCAATATACTATAGCGCGTATCAAATGTGTTTGAGTAATTTTTTTATTTTTTATTTTTTTTTTCTCAAATGTATAAAAGAAAAATTTAAATTAAATAATCCAAGTAAAATTTTAATTCAAATGTAATGTTAATACACTACAGTTTTAACTCGAACTCTTTACAAAACATATGGCTTTCAATATTTCAGATGTATCTAGAAATATTGTGGTATATAACTTTTAATATAAAATTAAAATTATCAAACTATAATGACAATATGTTACGAGTATCATGGAATGTTGTATTGATATCAATATTATAGTATGTTTCTTTTTTTTTTTTTATATTATTAAAAATCAATAGCAGAATATATATTTCCAATGCTATATTTATAAGCAATCTGAGCCAATTGAAATAACTAGATGATGGTTCCATACATATAATAATATTGGCTTTTGATATTTGAAAAGATTTTCTATAGGTAACCGTGAGTAATGGCACGATATTATAATAGAAGTCAAAGAGAAAAAAAGGGTAGCATGTTAAGAAAGTCTGAAAAGCAAGTCAGAATATCAGAAAGAAAACTCATCATATCATATTATAAGTCAGTCAGAAATAAATTTATATTGCACTCAGTTGAAATAAATAAAATTGATTAGGAAGTAGGGACATTTTACTTGCTTCCAATCAAGCTGAGATATCAAATAACCTCTGATCATTTCTCTATTACAAAAGTGATGATTGACTACAAATTTCTGTTCACTATCTTTAAGACTAATGGCTTATAGTTTCGATGAGTGAAAAATTCATTTATTTATCTCATAAACTGGAAGGTTTTATCTTACAAATAGAATAGGTTAGATCTTGCAAGACCCCATAGTTCTCATTTATGTAAGTGTTACAAACAACAGATCAAAGTGAATATATCAACAAATTGAGTATGATGTTTTTAATATTGATTGCATTGTGATTAGTAAATAAATAAATATAAATTAAATAAATATTATAGAATAAAATCAATAATAATGAGAATAATAGTTTTCTATTTATAAATAATATACAATAAATAAAAATAATTTTGTTTCCTCCATTTTAAATGAGCACATACTTTGTGTATTACACATATGTATGTATATTGTCAGCAATTTATTGCAATTATTTAGTATTGTTGTAGTTACTGTAACAGTAATACTGTTCTGATATAGTAAATTGCGGAACAGTTTACCATAGATAAAATATTGCAGTTAAAACATGTGTATGCAAAAGTTCAAAGTTGTCACGTTTAAGATATTTTTTTCGTTATTCGACTAAATGTGCAACATGCATTTCAAGAGATTAACATAAACGTAGTTCATCAATACTCATTATTTGATAAGTTGAATCACTTATTAATCATGTCTCAAATACGAGAGCAAAATAATGTTGATGATGGTGACTATGAATATTTATTATACTAAAATAAAGGCGCGTGTGTTAAGTTTAATTACTTTGTCAAGTTTATCATATGAGCACAAAAAAAAAAAAAAGCAAAACAATTGAAATAACAATTTTATACTTTGTATAATGCAATCATTGCATAAAATTGGTTCAATCTTTTTGAATTTTTTAATTTGTAACTCGTTTGTGGATTTCCCTTATAAGATTAACCTGTAGATGACAGACTGGCACGTGTAAAATATTTAATTTTAAAATAAATCACAACAAAACAACACAATACAAGACAATACAAAATCATGACAGGCATTGAGAGACATTGAATACAATCGCAACGAAATTTAGATACCTTTCTCAACTTTTTTAATATTCCATATATCAGATATGTAAAGCAATTGATGTAACTTTGGAATATAATTAAATATAAAATTGCATTGCATAAGAAAAGTAAAGTTTTTCAAACAAAAACTACAATAATACATACATATGTTTCTCATTGGCTTATATGGTGACTATAGTATGATATAATATTGTTGAATATAATATTGTTGAAATTTGTTATGTTATATTCTGTTAATTTCCAGTTTTAGTATTGTTATGACTTCAAGATTTGTATGGAACTTATTAATAAGGTAAGCTATAAAAAAATACAGTTTCCAAATCAAAGTGATTTTGGTTTCTGTGTAGGAGTTTTCCATTTAAGTAATGGGGGAAGTCTAGTTTGGTAAATAGAGACAAAGACACGTGTTTGCATAAAAAACAATGAGATGGATTTGTCTCGTCTAGTCTGATTAATCTCTCCATATACATACAAACAAGTATTGTATGGTATGTATGAGTTCCATACGTGACAAATGTTGCAACAAAGTGAGTGTACTAACGAGCATTCACGCTACATGTGAATAATATTAAAAAATCTGAATTACTTTCTATACTTTTAATTGCAATTTAAAAGTTATTCTTTCTTTTGTTTTCCAATCGGTTTTTTTTTTTTTTTGCAGGTGGTCTACGTGACTAAGAGCACAGAATTTTTAGATGCTATCACAATGAAAGTGGAATTTGTTTCTAAACGGATGAGAAAACAAGTAAATGAACGACAATCATGACAGATACGACAAGTGTTTTAGGTGCAGGGAATGAATGCATGAATGAGTGATGTTAGGAAATTAGGCATGCAGAAAATGAGTGAATCGTTTGACGTATGTATATGTATTTCATTTATGACTGACGTCTGTCAGATAAGTATTGTGCATACATATGCAACAGATTCAACTACTGTACAAAGTAAAGACATCTAACTAAGGTAACAACAACAAGTCAACTGTCATCAATTACAGAGATGAAGATGTAGAAATATGTTATTTGAAAATATGGAAATTAAATTTTAATTTAAATAAATTTAATTTTTTTGTACAATATTTTATATTTAATATTGAAAGTTTTGATGATATTTATATGGAAATTTAATTTCTCCTTTTGTCTCTTTTCTGTAGCCATTTTAAGTCCATAAGTGTCATTCACTTTGTCCGCATGAATATGTGAAGAGTTTTTAATTTTTATTTAAAAAACTTATTTAATTTTGGCGCCATATGACGCAATGTGATCTGCTGCCAACTTCATTCATTCTATTAAAGTATTGTTTTGTTCTTTTTATTTATTTTTGTATTTTTTTTCTCAAGTAACATATATTTATTTCAATATTATTGTATTTCGATTTTTATTTACAATCCACTTTGATTAAGAGAACTTTAAAATGAAAAAAGCTAAAACAAATTAAATAAACAAACAAAATCGAAGAGCGAGCGAGCGTGTGAAAGAAGAAATAAGTAAAGACCAAAGAAGAATGATTGAATGAATGAATAAATGAATGGGAGAAGGAACAAAAACAAAAGTAAATTTATTTAAATTAAGCAAGCTGCTGTAAATGATGGTGCGTCATAAGCAGATTCCAATACAAAAATAAAAAAAAAAAAAACAAAAAAAAAAAAATGATCAGTCAAATCAGTCAAAGTCAAAGTCAAAAACTTCTGAATC
This sequence comes from Amiota minor, assembly GCA_037043295.1. Lineage (NCBI taxonomy): Eukaryota > Metazoa > Arthropoda > Insecta > Diptera > Drosophilidae > Amiota > Amiota minor. The sequence continues at coordinate 3,473,298 of JBAMAW010001787.1, forward strand.
ACTTTTGCTTTCTGATACTCAAAAAGTTTAGACAACGAAAAAGATTTCATTTCATATAAATCATCATTTATGTTTTTATTGTTAAAACATTACGAAATCATAACCTAGAAAATCTTCACGAATATACAATAGTAAAATAATATATTTTACTTATAACATCAGTTGTGGAGAAATAGAGAATTACATTACTTTTAATTTTAGCAGTTACAAATTAAATGTATCTAAACTCTAACCTACGAATGGGTATAGGTTTATATTCTATTTGAAAGTTAATTACATCTTTATTATTATTTTGTAGAATGAAGTATGAGAAAACAGTCTTCCAAATGATTGATTTATTAATGGAATTTCTTTATTATTGCTTGTTTTTTTTTTTATTATTATTATTCTGTAAATATAAAAACCTCACCTAACTCAAATATATTTCACTTGAGTCTTTATTACATTGAATATTCGTATAACTTTATTTAAATGAGGTTGAGCAGCTTTTAATGAAAAAAAAAAAGAAAAGATTAAATGCCAGTCAAACGATAACTTAACCCTTTTTATAGACTAGTAGGTGCTTATAACAAGGTATTCGTATTTTAAGTACATTTTATAGATTGGTATCCACCCTCACTCACAATTCTCAATTCTCAATTTATGTAAATTTTAGATCGTTGATATTGTACAATAATATGAAGGGAGTCAGTTTATTACACAACCTTTCCAAGTAAAAGATTAATTTATATACAATACAAACTCTTAGGTGTTGGTGAATTGTAATTTGAGTTGAAACATTTTGTATTAAAATAAAAAAAAAAAAAGTATCTCTCAATTTAAAATTGAATACACTCATATATAATACATAATATTCTTATTTCATGGTCAATCGAAATCGTAAAGTGTTTTACTTTATTAATTTCTAATTAATGAGTTCATATTCATATTTCATATTTTGGTTTCTCAAAAATCACTCACCTTATCGATTTGGTTTCGCCTGCTAATGTTAATCATTTTTATATGTTTTTATTGTACTTTTTCGTATATTTTTTTATATTAAAAAAGAGAAGTTTTCTAATTAATAATTAACAAATTTTTATTTATCTATATTTATTACTAAGAAATTTGTGTTTTAATCACAAATACATTTTAATATGTTTCTTGTTCCTGGGGATTTAATTCTTTAATTTAATTAAAAATTCGCGCACTTTTATTAATTTTTTTTTATTAGTACTTATTTCTTATGCATACATATGTATTTGTTATATGTATATACGTATATGTAGTGTATTTTATTATGTATAGAAGTATGTGTAAGTACTCTTAACTCTGTCTGAGATAAGTGGCGATATAAAAGAATAGCACGTCCGACTCGTTTTGTCTGAAATTCGCAACTGAACACTGAAGCTTATCTTACAGATACTCAAATAAGCCAAGCAAAATGTGTGAGCAAATAACAAGAACAACAACAACAACAACAACAACAGTAGCATCATCATAAGCAGCAGCAACAGCAACAACAACAACAGCAACAGTAGAAGCAGCAGCGCATAAAGCAAAGTATCTCATAGTTAAACAACAATCATTGAAAGCCGGTAAGAGCGTAACATTTTCAAATACTGAAATACGTGTATGAGTGAATATATCCAACATGAGTTGACTGATGTCAACACGACTTGATCATTTTGCTGCCGTCAATTCACTTAATCGAGCTAATGTGAGTCGATACTCGTATAACATTGATTTCTCAGCAGCACATTCGCACTCGAGGAGAGGCTCTTGAGATATTAGCGCATTTGTTTGCGTTTTGCTTGATGCGCATAAGCATTAGCGTTGTTATACTTTTAGCTTATTTCGGTTAAATTTGTTAATTTTGTGATTTTTTACACAGTTGAGCTTAAAAAAAATATATAGTAGCGAAAAATATCACAATTGACATTTTCAAAATCAGAGCATTTATGTGTGGATTTATCCTTTGAGAATTTTTGACTTTAGCTCAAATGAAGAAACTAACTTAATCCGAAGATACTATAAAATCATTTTAAGTCTTTTCTATGAACTAAACAATTTTTAGTAATAAAAAGATGAAAAATATGAAATATATTGTATGAAACTTTTCATCAAAATTTATTGGTTTTTTTTTATCGGTTCAACATCTGAATCATAAGTGATGGTAACTTTTTCTAAATTATTCAAACATGTTTAAAGTAAACTTACTTAAAATTTAATCTCTTTAGTTTGTCAGTTAATTCTGTTATTTATTATGTGTTAACTCAAACTGAGACTCAGTGAAATTTTCTTTTAATTTTATTTAAAACAATTTAATTTTTCACACTTTCACTTTTCAGAGACAAAAGATCTTTAACATCACGTTATTTTTTCACACCTACACTTTCAATATTTGTATTATATATCTACTACTAGAATAGTTTTTTTGTAAAAAATAAAATATACTATTGCATGTCATCAGCAGTTACAATATAACAAAAGTGTATTTAAAAGACTTTATATTATATGATTTTCTTGATGTAAACTTACCCTGTCTTTGTTTTATTTTTAATAATTTAATTTAATTAAATTACTTTATTTTGCTTTACTATTGTGATTATCCTTTTGAATTATATTGTATTGAAATAATTTTGTTACTGACATGCGAACAATACAAGCACTTGATGTGTGTAGTTTTTTTTTTTTTTAAGTTTTTGTTAGAATTTACTCCCTTTATATAAAATTCTAAACCATAATTTGTCATTTGGTTTTGTGTGTTAAATAATCAATTGAACTACAAAGTTTTTAGAGCGTAAATACAAATTATTAAATATATATGTATGCACATCATTATTGTATAAACATTTAAAAATGAAACGAAATACACAAAGTCAAAGTTTGTTAAAATTTCCAGATATTTTAATAATTGAAAATGCATGACTTGATTTTTTAATTAAAGAACTGAATAGAAGAATGAAAGAGTATACAATAATTTTCAAGAGAATGTGAATTAGATGTAAATTTAAATGATTTAGTTGGTGGTAAAAGACCTTGAACTTGACTACGCAGAAGTAGAAATGGAATATCATTGATCAGTTAACAATTCTAATGCAGTTTGAATTGGAGTGGAGTCACATTGGTCGCAAAGCATCAATATCCAATGAGTAATCTGAACCTCTTCCGAATTATTATTATTATGAGAGAATCAGTTTTGGGAAATGAAATTAAAATTAGCAAACAAAAAGTCTATTCTACCTTTTCATTTCAAGGATTGGCGTAAAACAAAGGACTGTACTATGTGGGTTCCACACAGTTCAGTTCGACGGATGACTAAAAATAACTTCTTTGCAAACATGTCACAAAGTTCATCAAGCAAAGCAAAAAGGACTCATGAAAAAAAAAAAAAGAAAAAAAAAAATTTAAAAATTCATTAAAAAATTCATTAAAAAATCAAGACAATGCTTTGATAAGAAACCCATTATCTATAAAGAATTCAATCCAACTACTGAAATTACGGATATTGACAGTGTTTGCTGATAATAAACTAATTTTTAAGTACAAACTTTTAATTCTTAATAAAATTTTAAAAGTATTTTTCAATAAAAATTGTTCAGTGATTTTCTGAAATGTATAATCCTTTTATATGAGTACGAGTAAAGTATTGTTCCAATCAAATGAAAAATAATAAATGTATTTCACTTTGTTCTGATCAACTCAAGTAAAAAAAAGTAAAAGTTATCTCTTCCATTTTTGCTAAAATGCATTTATATCAAAGCCAAAAATTATTGTAAAATATTGTATTGTATTTGAATTGAATATTTTTTGGAAAACAATGAAAATAATATTTTGGTCTTTGGTATTTTTCTTCTAAGCTTTTAATTCATTTTAGTAAAATGGAAAATATTTTCTGTTTTTTAAATTTAAATTTTGTTTATTTTATTTGTTTTGAATAAAAAGAAACAAAAACAAAAAAAAAATATCAATGAATCTTTCTTTCAGTAGTATTTTCCCAATAGAAAAATATTAAATGTAAAATGAGCTTAAAATTCAACCTTTTTTTTATTTAAGTCATACAATATTAAGCTATCCAATTCATAATGCACATATTTTATAAATATACATAACATACATATGTATATGATACGACTTTGATATACTTTACTATTCCAAGGATTTGATATAAAGTTTATGATGTGTTGCCTCGAAATCCGTAAATTCGATTGCAAAAAGAAATTTGTTCGTTGTATATTAGATAAAGTGTGAAAATCAAATTTGAGTTAAATCAACATCTATACTTTGGCTGCGTTACCAAGATCCGACGGAAGTAAATTTATGCAGAGCAAATCATTGAGTAAGGAAAATAATTGGTCGAATGTGTACGTGATTCTTTTTTGGAAATCGGAAAGAAATGTGGGATTTCTATCAAAGTCTTCACTCAAGTATTCTAACTTGATGGAACTTTTGCATTAAAATAAGGATGAATAAGTGGGAAGATTGGAATTTTTTGTAAGAATACTAACGTAAATTTGATAAGAATTTGAGTTGTTTTTTATCTTTCAATATGTGAGCATGTTATTTTTATGGTAAGTGGGGGGTGGTTACCAAAAAGGTAAGGAGCACGTTTTTAAATAATGATTCCTTGGGAATCTATTTTCAACTCAATTATTAACGTTCGTGCATAGAAATAAAGGAAAACAAGTAAAAAGAAGGACAGATGGACATGGGTTAATCAACTCGTATCGACGAGCTGATGAAGAAAAGATTTACTTTAGGGGGTCTCCGATATCTCCTTCTGTCTATTAAAAAAACTTCATAGAAATCTTATAACAATATTCACTGCGTGAAGAAATCACCATCACCATTCATGTTTTCTCTTGAACTGTCTTCCATAGTCTGAATAGTAAGGTGCTAAATACAATACTTTATGTTTTGCCTGGACAGATGACTGAATTTTAAGCTCATATCAAACGGAAGTATGAGTGTATAGTAAGTTCCAATCAAAGGCTTTTACATATCAAAACCTTTTCTATGTAAAAAGTATTTGCTTCATACGAGTTTGCAAGTCAATTCTCAAATCTATACGATAATATTGAACTCATTTGTAAAGCAAATGATTATAAATATTATATCAAAATTCATTAAATAAAATATGTCAATATTAGCAATTTCATTTTATATGACATTATTTCTTACTTCAAAATTGTGTCATTGTCATGTGATGTTTCAGTTGACTGAGAATGACAATTTGAAACTAACCCACATACAAAAAAAAAAAAAAAAAATTGTGAGAAATTTGATGCAATTAACTTTTTTAGATTAATGTCCAACGATATTCAATTGTAATTATATTTAATAATTTAAATACACATCAATTTTATCATTTTTATTTTTTTGTTGAAATTTTAATGACAAGTGCAAAGCACGCAGATTTGTAATTTCCATCATTACTGACCTTACCACAATAAGATTGAGTTGAGCATAACCAGATACTTTGTACAACATATGTATATGTATGTACACATACACTTTGATGCTGATTCTGTTTGTGGCATGTAACTTATTGGCATCACTAAAGCTACAATATCTGCACATCCCTTAAATTGAATTGTATGACAAGTGAATGAACGACACACAAATATGTCACAAACTAAAACACACAATGAGTTATGCACATACACGTACATATAGTATAAGTATAGATGCAGATACTTCTTTCGGGGTTAAGCGATGCGATGCGATGTCGCAAAGAAACCAAAAACCACTGTTGCAATATCGTGAATAACTTGCGACATGATATTTGCTCATTAGCAAAAGCGTTTTGCGGAATTTGTCTGTTTTTGAATTGCAATTAAATTGTTGAATGACATGAAAGACATTTTGAAGTACAGAAGATTTTCTTATTAGTTGGTAAGTTACTACAAACCCAGTGAGTGAGTGAGTGAGTGAAAAAGTGAATGAATGATGACGACTACCACTGATGGTTAAGTTCAACACAAGGTCAGCAAAACAATTTTACTTAATTGGATATATATCTATGTAAATATGTTGGTATATACATATGTTTCCTTAAACATAATCATCATCATCATCATCATCATTTTGATTATAATTCTCACATTCATTCAAGAAGATTTGAAGTTGCAGAGTCTTCTAACGTAGAAAAAAAACTAATAAGCTAAATGAAAACCATTACCTTGTGGTGAATATTGTATATTTATTTACGAGTATTAAATCAGCAGATTTAAAGAAAATAATAGTAAATTTTCTGCTTTACCGCTATTTACTCGTACATATATTTTCAGCCCACAAATGCACTCAACTAGAAATACTGAGTAGATTTTCTCGTGCAAATGGTTCTGAATTGGCTAAAATATTGGCGCTGTTGTAGTAAAGAAGATGCCATTTAAACTATTGTAATCGAACATCATTCTTTTATTCAAAGTTTAAGAAAACATTTGCATGCAAAACAATTTGAAATGCAAAATAAGTGAAATGAAATGAAATGAAATGAATTGCCGACGGACATCGCAGCCGTTGCCTTTATTGAGATCCCAAACACATTCAAAGTGAGTGAGAAAAAAAGAGAGAAACACATTTGCAACAAATCAATGTCAAATCAAACAAAAATTCTGCGGGCGCTAAAAATTGTACGCATCATTTAACTGGGAATCGCATTAGAACCCGTTAAAAATACATTAAATCACACGTTATCAATTTCGTAAAATCACATTTCTTCTATTAAAAGTTGAAGAAGGTGATACCTTTAAATCGGCAGTAGGTTTTCTGGATTTTTATTTCTGTTCTGTGTTGGTGCTGCTGGTGGTGATGGGAGGAGGAGTGTTTTTGTGGTGATTCAATGCATTACCCGTATCCTTCCGATACAATACGCTGGCATACGGCAACTTATTTGCTTAACAATACAAAATCCATGTAAGTCACACCCCAATCATCATTACATTATGCATATGCGAATGGGCGCTCTCATTTCAAGTTTCCCATTGAACCGGCAACGCTTGTGTATCCGCGACTGATGAGCACGTGTGCTACGTGTAAGTAAATCCCATTTTCATTGATGCAAAAGCAATTGAAACGCATGTAAACTCAGTTATTCATTCATTCATTTATTTGTTTATTCGTTCGTGTATTTACTGATTTCAGTTGACGGTTGGTTTGTTGCTTTCGCTTACTGCAGAGGCTCTTAAACTGTGGTCTGACGGCCCTCAAAGCATGCGTTCTTTCTTCTAGCTAAAAAAGAATTACGTACACTGATTTATTGTATAAAGAAAATCATGAAAAGAAGTTCGTCTTTAACATTTTTCCGACTCAATGAGTATTTTTGTTGACAAATAGAAACTTGTAGATAAATATGGGTTTTCTATTCCAGGCCTATGGGATCATTGAGCTAAAAATGATGTCTTAATAATTGGTTCAAATGGGTTGGATGGGGTTCAAGGGAACAGGGGTCCACGGCCTCTAAAAGTTGAAGAAACTTTAACAGCCACTAATCTATAGTGTAACTACGTGTGACTATTTTGATTGTGGCTGTAGAAGGTAATTGTAGTAATTGCCATAAGCGACGAACATTACTTGTATAAACGTGTTGAATGACAGTGAGTTAACATTGCGTATACGCAATGTTGTATTTACACCATAATTACAATATTTAACTTATTTCTTTAACATATACAAATTCACACACACACACTGTACATTGTACATTGTACATACATTTGTTGTTTGACATTTGCATATGAGAATGCTGTACGTGTGTGTTGTGTCCTTGTTTCATATTTGTTGCTGCGATACAATCAACGAGGACGAGAATAACAATAAAAGAAACGCCCAGCGGCATTGTCGTACAACATTTTTGTTTTTGTTTGTCCTCAACAGCTTCTGCTGTTGTCATTTTATCGTTTCCATCGCATATTTCGCACATAAAAAAATACACACAGGCATATATAATATGCTCAGTGAATCAGTGAATCAGTGACTCGGTTTCAATCTATCTAAGTCTCAGTATCAGCAGCTTAGCAATTGGGAATGCCACCAACACCATCATTGCCACGATTCTACTACTACTTAGTTTAGCCACCATTGCTATTGCATTTGCTTCATCGTTTCATTTGTACAATGCGAACATTTTCATTCAAATTTCACTCTTTGTTTAGAGAAAGGAACCACAGCATGTGTTGCGTTCGCTACAAGCGCGCTACTTTTAATATTGTTTGGCACATGAACTTAGCTCAGTTTAGTAATATGAGTACATAGTTTTCCATTTCAGATCCAAAATGGGTTCACAATGGTTTACCATGCCTCACGCAGCCATTTTTCAGTTACAGTAGCGTTCACTTTTGCATTTGCCCGTTTTTAATTAAACTTTTTTGAGTTATGTTCCAGCCAAAAAATAAATGGATGTAAGCGAAATTATGTGTTTCATGAGTAAACATACTAAAACACCATACGAAAAATCAACAAAATGGCAAGGAAAAAGGCAAAAACCTTTCGAGCTTACAAAAACAATCAAAGTTCACCAAAGCCACTTAGTCAGACGCCTTAATGCAGAATTGTTTCACCAAACCAAACTAAATTCATAACTTCAATATTCAAAAATTTACCATTCTAAGTTAAGTGCTTAAAATAAACATAAACAAAAAAATAAAAAAAAGCCTTAATAATCGGTAACTTTAATGTATATCATTGAAGATTAAAGACTCTTCGCAATAATTCAACAGCAAAATTTAAGCAAAAAATGTTTACATATTTAGAATTAATAATTGTATAAAATACTAGTGTTTAGAACCAAATTTAATAAAAACATTACAATTTGTAATTTACTAAAATCATCATCAGATGTTTTATGTTGGCGCACAACAACGAAAAAGCCACGACCACTAAAGCAGAATTCAGTCAAAATTCACCTAAAAATTATGAAAATTTACCAACACTACGCGGACTGACCATTCTAAGTTGCTATGGATGCAGACATCGGGGGGTGGATGCAGGCATCCAAGTCTACAACAACAAACTCACAATTTCATCATTTTGTTGTTGTTGTTGTTGTTGTTGTTGAGTTGGATGAACAGATCTATGTATTTTAGCTCTTACTGTCTCAGTTTGAGCATCTTTGTCAATTGAAATGTACATAACGAATAAGTTTAACTTGAAACATCAATTAAGAGGTGTTTCACTTAACCGATTTCGACTGTATGAAAGAATGGTATGAGTAGTCATGAGTATACTTTCTCCCTCGCTCTCATATTGTTTATGCGTACTCAATTAATATTAAATGAGCGTAAAAAATACAATAACAACAACAACAACATACACTCGCTCTCCCTCCCTCTCTCTCTTTTTCACTCTCTTACTTACTCCGCTCTCAATAAATATCATAACACAGGATGAAAAGAACGAAGAATGCAATAATCTAATAAATGAGAGGAAAAAATACAACAATAACGCAAAAATTAAGAAACATCAAAACATAAACAACGAAGAAGGGAATGATAATTTTTGAGCGTCTTTTTCCAAAAACTTAATCGTAAGAACAGCACCAAAGTGTTACATAAAGAACTATTTTCCTTAAAATTCATTTGTGATGATGTACTTTCTCGTGAGTTACTTCTTACACTTCATATTTGAGTATATATTCTTACTTGAGTGGACATACCCATAAACTCAGTTTATAGGCAGCATTAAAGCTTCTGTTGTAAATAGAGATCCGCTATGGGTCTATATTTATATTCTTAAGATAAAGGAGATTTAGTGTAATGGTCTTGCAACTTATAAACATTCATATATTTATAAGAAATAGTGGGTAAAAGCTGGTTACCCAATGCCTAGTGAAGAAGAGGAGTAGCGGTGTCAGCACGTGAATGAAAACAGAACAACACGTGGCACATGGTCATAAGTTTAAAGTAAAACGAAGGAAAAGATGAAACAGAGAAAAGAAGACACTAAATTTAAATAGTTATAATTTTTAAACATATGTATTGTACAATACATAAAATGTTATAATGGGCCCCTTAATTATTGTATAACTAAGTTCTGAAGGAAGCGAAATCCTTAACTCTTTAAGATATACATATTAAGATATCATAAGCATAAATCAAATATACATTATGATTATTATTAAGATGAAATAAATTGGCTTGACTTGAAACATAGAAACATGACTCCTGTAGCGTAGCAACTGGAAGGCCTAACAAGCTTGTAAGGTCAATGGTGAATATCGATATCAAAAGCAATCCACAACAACGGTGTATGTTACCATAGGCAGGTACTACTGAAAATGGATGCCTGCAGTTAAAAAAAGTAATTCGCCATGATGTGTTTTCCATCCTTCCTGTCAGAATGTCATTCGATAACAGTATAACAGTGACCGTAGAATCATAATTACGTCCTTCAATCTCCGGCAAATCGAGGGTCATAAGAATAAAAAAGTAATTATAATTATAATTTACTGTTATACGATCACGAATATTCGTAATCGAATTGTGAACTAAATCTTTAGGTTGTAGGTATTTTTAAAGATATTTGATCCATTCGAATGTATTCTTAAAATGATATACAGTTACAGATTGAGCTTATTAAATTGGTATCTGAGTCTACAGAGACGATTTTTGTGAGAATTCTTAGATTATCTCTTGACATGGTAGGTTCCAATTTCTAAGATCTTTTATGACTAAAACCCCCTAGAAATGTTTTACTTCTTTATATTAAGAAATATTTATGTTATGTTGTGATGCTTAGTTAACAGAATTATTTTATATTGTTGTTAGTTTAAATTTAACAAAATGTTTACAAAATAGCATTAAACATTTGTATGCGTAGCGATTATATCGCAGTGAATATTTATGTAGCTGGTGACATTCTCCTTAAAAAGGTCCATAAGATGGAGTCTGTTCAATCGACGTCGACTCACATTATGAGTGAGGGCTGTCGCGAAGCTTTTTGGATGATTTTGCAGCCTATGTTGATGACGAAGGCCGTTTTAGCGGATTTGGTCACGCACCGTGGACAATCTCAGATCTCTGTGCGAGATAGTGTTGCCCCAGGGGCTCTTTTTTAAGTTCCACAACTTTAATCTTAACTTTAAAAAGTTTTCCCTTCTGCATTATTATACTTAAACTATGGAAATTTGATTTAAATAATTAATACTGAGAACAATCACGACAAATTAAAATAGCATTTAGTATGAAAGAGTTTTCAAATATTGCGTATACTTAATATTTCTAATATTTAATAAATAAATAAAATTTCCCGCTGTTTCAAAACATGCAAGCTTACTTACAGCAATTCAGTACCATCATTGGCTTAAATACCATCACATTAACATAACTTAGAACTTGTTTATTTTAATGACACCTAAATATTTAGTGGGAAAACTCCTTAAATGCGAAATTTTATCTTTGCTTATAAATCGTTAAATTTTACAGCAAGAATAAGAAAGTCAATTGTCGTGCACTTAAATGCGACATTATGTGACTGAATGGCAAAAGTGAAAGTTAATTTCTGACAGGCAAATCCGAATGCCAGACAGACAGTAAAGTAAAAACGGAGAAACATAAGAATATAGAACCAGAAAACCAAATAAAATAAACAGACGACACTGCTATGAACTGCAAACGAATGAATAAACATTTTGCCAAACTACTTGCACCATCAACGCGGGGAAACTTTCACTGAGCACGAGAATCTCAGGCAATGAGAACATAACTAAGCAGTAAAACTTGGGGATCTTAAACAAGTTGTGCCAAATGCTTTTCAAAAACTTATGCGAATTAACAGTAAAAGTTATGCGTTGACGGAAAAGTCATATAAAGTGACATAAACTGCCGATGGCATTAGCGATACAACGACAAAAACTAAACCAAACAGCAGCTGACAACATCAGAAATCGCACTTCTAATCAACTGTAATCAGTAGAGTCCTGGATAGAATTATGTATAATTTTTTATTACCAGATAATCCAATCAACATATTGATTAATTAAAACGAAAAAGAAAAAGTAAAGATCTTCTTAATATATTACTATTAAAATCCAAATAACAATAATTTTTATTTTTAGTATACTAAACTATTTTCATGACAGAATTTTATGATGATTGAAGAGCCAGTAACTAGTTTGAAATGAGGTTGTATCATCATACATATCAACCTACTAAGATGCCTCACTTTTGTTTGAGTTTGATTTGTAAAATGCCACATGAATCAGTCATCAGGCCTAATGAGTCTATTTTAGTTCTCAGGTCATAAGACCTCGCTGGCAATCAGGATAACTGAAATTAATGCCGCCGCCATGCTCAGTGTGATGATGATGATAATGATGATGGTGTAGATAATTGCCAACGTGGTTGACGATACATACATTTGTGATAATAAATGTCAAATGCCTTCTAGAGGGGAATTAACTATTGACTCTCGTGGCATGCGTAATATCATCATTAAGATGATTATGATGGCGATGGTGGTCTAAATGCCGCAGAACAATTGCATTGTTAAGATGGAATGGAATATAATAGAAGATAAGAAAATTAGGGAATTGCTGATATTCATAAATTTAAGCACTGGAATTTCCTAAATAAGAGGAAGTTAAAGGTTGGAAATTTCTCACTTAATTGGAAGATAAGCAATTTCCTTTGTGCACTAGAAAATTAACAAAAGTTTATCATAGTCAGAAAGTGTATGAGGATATCTTAGATGTGATGTGGTGATGATGATGATGATGATGATGCTCATATGACGACAGATTTCTAATTGGAAATTGAAATTTCGTTGGAAAATTAATTTGGCATACTTAAGTGCGTTGCAGCGAATGATTTAATTGCCACAAAAGCCACTCACCCACCCACTTATTGACTCACTGACTCATTTTGTATCAATTTTCAGTGATGGAAATCAGTTTATTCTGGTAAATGTGACAACGTGGAAATATGGAATCATGGCAATGTGGAAGTTTGGGGAAGCAAATTTAAGAATCATGCTCATGGCAATATGCAGTTTGCTTTCTTGCTTGCTGATTGGTTACCAATAACGTCAGTTTTCTTGGTTACAAAGTAGATAAAGTTTTACTTAATAAGTTGAAGCGCTGAAATTCAGATACAGAAAATAATATACAACAACAAAATCATGGTATACAGACAGAAAATAGAAAAATAGAAAGAAAGAAATACAAAGATACATACATACAGATACTTACTGTATTTCTTTCATGATTTTCCTAGAATAAGAATAGAATAGAACAAAACAAATCAGTGGGGGAAAAACAGCTGAGTTTGTTTAACAGATTGTGGTTCGCAGATAGCGGCTTAGCATCTAATCGATGTTAATTTGTTAACACAAAGAACGCCCAGTGGGATAAAAAATATAAAAACACACAGAGAAAGGGAATAAGAACACTATAGCATCTGATGACGATGATGGTAATGATGATGTTGATGATGACAATGGGGACACTTGCTGATGACACTCAAGTTTTTGTTACACAAAAGCTTGCACTTGTGGTTAACTAGAGAGCGCTTTCGGAAAGTGGTCTACCTAGAGGCATCATCATCTTCATGTTCATAGACAGACGATTGAAAGAACGGTTGTTATGGAAGTGTGGTCTGTGAATCTGTGTGACTTAACCAAGAATTGATTTCACTTTCGCCTGGAACGTGATTTATTAAAATTTAATAGAAAAATAATAAGTTTGATTTAAGTGTGACGCAATGAGTCTCTCAATCGACCTTAAAAGGGCCGATATCACACACACTCTCAAACTTATACCCTGAGATATTGAATCTGTGTGGCCGTTTTGAACGTTGTAAGAACGTGCCTGGTACTGAGAAGTATGTACGAGTATGTATTAAGTATGTATGTTACTATCCTGTTTGGATGTTGTACATGGGTGTGTGTAGATGCTCATAGGCTCCCACATAAATTCAAATCAACTAAGCTGCTGCTTAACATAATCAAATCGATTGAAAATGGAAAAAAGGTTAATACAGAAGACACAGCAAATAAGGGAATAGAATTATTCCCTTTGAATTTATCGAGTTTATTTTTATACTCTTCACGTAGTCTATCTAAGTCTATCATGAAGTTTGTAACACGGAGAAGGAGGCAACAGAGACCAACCAAATCGGACCATTTAAATTCAGGTGCTTATTGCTTTTTTGTTTTTTTTTTTTGTTATCGAGCTGAAATTTGAACAATATAAATGTGTGACGCATATTCAACAACCATGTTATTTCCAAGACCCTAGGATTACTGGATCGTAAAGCTCCCATACAAATATTTCGGTCTCAGTGTTGAAATGCTCAATGTGCACTGACTGTCTGACCCTAAACAGGAGTCAAATCAATAATTAAATATTTGTGATGAGTATATTAACTTCGGCATAGGCGAAGTTAAACTTCTTTTTACTTATTTCCATTTGCTTCAGTCTTCAGTGTTTCTTGTGAACATATTTATTTATTTACTTTTTCTCACTTATTTCTTTTTCTTATTTTTCACTTCTACTTCTACTTACTAACTGCTGCCCATTTTGGCTATAAATATTTGTTTCCCTTTGTTCAGCTCAACTGACCGACGCACAATAGGAGATTTCTTTTTCGTATTCTACTCTATGCCTGAAGATTCCTTTTGTTGCTGACTATGATCCTTTTATGTTGATTGTCCTTGCTGCTAAGTAGGCAAACGCTCCTGTTGCTGCCCTTGTTACATCATGTCCATGTCCACTCTAGTAGTGTATAGTCAGTTAGTATTTGGCCCTTGGTTTTATATTTTTACATTTCCCTATCCTGCCTTCCTATGACTTAGGACAAAAGTCTCTCCTTCTAAGTCAACTTTACTGATTCAACATGACTTAGAGCGTCTTAAGCGTATTAAACAATGCAAATCTTAGAAAGCCTTTTAATGTCTTATCGTTTAGTAAGCAAACAAACAAATAAACAAATAAATAAATAAATAACTAAATGAACAACGGAATCCAAATTCAGAAAAAATCATTCTTCTTTGTTATTCATTTACTACTACATACTATATTTTACAAGAAAATATCTTTCTTTGATTGAACGTTTGAACAATATTTTCTATTTATTTTTAGTTCTCTATTAAACATTGACTACTTTAAGCAATTTGTCCCGGTAAAAATAGAAAAGTTGAAGCAGTGATAAGAAAATTGCTATTAGCATTTGAGTACATTTTGATCAATAAAGCAATGTTGGAATCAATTAGTCTCAACATAGAGTTTGTTGCCAAAGTAATAAGTTTTTGTTCTAAAAACGCTGCAGTTATTTTCAGATAAACAAATAGAAATGTATGTTAAATATTTATAAAGAAATACCAATTTCAATGGATAAGGAAAAAACTCTTGTAGAAAAACATACAACAAAATTATATTAGGCAGACAACTAAGTTCCCACGCTCTTCTGAAATATTTTTTAATTTTGTTTTTCAATAAAAAGTAACAGCAAACACATATTTAAAGTACTTAGTATATAAAGGAATGTAAATACAATAGTAGATACATGTTACAACTGCAGAACTAAGTGGCAGCTAGTCATGTTGATATTATTATAATTTTCTAGTGCATTTGCTTCAGAACATTTGCATTTAAATGGATGATGATGATGATGATATTGTGTTTATGCTGGTGTTAAACATCCAAATTCATTCAAAGGAAAAGAAAATTTTTAAAAAATGAGGTCACATAAATAATTCATTTATATCAACAACATTGATTTCAATCGTTGATTTAGTAGTTTGTAAGGAGAAAAAATAAATTTATTTGTGCAATTTACTTTCCATTTATTTTTTAATGCTAATTCATTGTTTTTTTCTTTTATTTTTTTTTTTTTTGTTAATTTTTCATTCTGATAATGACAGCGAATAGTGAGTAGGCGCCTTTACATGTTGAGAAAAATGTATCTAGATGAATGCGCAACATGCCAGCGGCCAGGACTGTGGTTGTCTTCAGTGAACGTTCCATAAGATATATTAAATTCTTCTTAAACATTCTAGTTTGATCCGGCCAATTGCTACTGAAGGCAGCGTAGGGCAGCTTGGAGAATCGTAACTCAATGTCGGTGCCATAGTAACAAGTGGGAAATACTTGCAATGGCATGGCAATAGAATAGAAAGCAAAGTATACTTTATCTATGGGATTTTTGATAAAGAAGAGAAATGCCGAAATCGAAAAGCACATATTAAACGCTGCCACTGGCAACTGAATGAACATGGGTATGGATATGACATCCTCAATAGTCTGGGATAACCTACAATCATCATTTACATGTCAATAATCATACTATGATGTTAAATCATCATGCACATTGTAACTTACATGTAAAGATTCTGTTGATCCACAATGCAACGCTGAAGCTCTTCATCATTTTCAGCCAAACTTTTTTTATCATGGCCAATACTCGCTAAGCGTAAACTTAACAATTTAATGTGTATCGATATAAGGCATAAGACAATTGGTGGAAAGCAATCGGATACATAATTCTGAACTAAAAGGACTCCAACGCCACCCGACTGGTAGATATTCGCGATGACATAGTTAAGTGTTGAGTTACACCAATCGAATGGCAACCATGCCGGATATAGTAAGGCGCGCTGCGATTGAAATATGAATGCCAGCTCGGCAACGATGCCACATGGTATGTAAATGCAAATAAAACTGTAGAAAGTATAGCGAAGTTGTTTCTGCAGAATATAGTACAAGCGGCGATGCTCGTCTCTAACCAGACGTGCGTCCAACTGGCGCAGTAGATTCTCTAATTGCAACACTTTTTTTATGTTGACTGCGTATATTACAAATTTAATGCTACAAGCTGTGCAGGTGACAGCCAAAGTTAAATTTTTAACATCCTTTTCTATACTGCCGTTTCTTAAAACGGACATTAACAGATGCACCGGATAGCAGAAGGTAATCAGAGCATTCAGCACCAAAGCATAAGCGATATATACAATTTTATTATCAACACGATCAATGGCAGCGCCTAAGAACTTCCAGCACATCCAATGCGACCTAAAGTTTGCAGGACTATCCACAACAAGTGCCATTGCAAGAAATGTTATATGCTTAACAAACTCGATGACTTTAAGGCGTTCACTTCAATGATTTCTCCTTTTATATAGAAAGTCCCACACTCGTACATAAGTAAGTATGTGATGATGACGGTGTCCTTTCATTTGAATTTCTTTTCATAAATTATTTATAAATGTTTAATTGCTTAATTAGTCGATTGAATGTAATTAAATTAGTTTTGCCTTATTCTGATTTAATGTCATCAAGGTCGCACGCCAACATGTTATGGATAATTAATGAATAATGTTAAATAATTAACAATTAAGTTCGGTTATTCACATCGATTTTGTAAAAATGTAATCATTTTAATATGGAATATTGGATATTCACTTCAATTTGTGTTCTTTAAATATAAGTGACCTAACACACCACAAAGGATACTTTTTCATTAATGTTGAATAAAATGCCTTCAAATGAGATTTATAAAATTTAGTTTGGATATTTGGATAAACTTTCTTCTGTTCGCACCAGCAAAATTTTGTTGCTCTGTTCGCTGACATTATTTGTAATTCAGTAACTTCTAAATCTTATTATACTTAACATAAGTAAGTGACCTAGCACACGATAAGGTCTAGTGTAGGATAAACAAGAATCGTAGAATTTATCTTCGTGCCTTATTTAGAATATTAAATTTCGAATTAAAAAAAATGAACTGAAAGTTTCGAAACTCTTACTTCATTTTAAGAGACAAAATGTTAGAGAAATATCAGACATTTTTAGAACTCTTTCCTATTTACTGGAAATGCCAGGAATGAAGAGGATGTTCAATTGGGGATTTTATTTATTCACTACTACACATATTTTACAAGAAAATATTTTTTTTTTGATTTGGGTAATATTTTCTAGTTATTTTTAATGGTCCGTAAATTGTTTCTATTAAAGGTTGCCTACTTTAAGCAATTAGTATTGTAGTATTTAATTATTAGTTTGTAATTCCAATCATAAGTTGTGTTCTAAGGCAGCAAAAGATGTTCACGATAATTATGTTTTTTATGGAGAGGGTGCTATAATTGAAAGAATTGCGGGTGATTGGTATATGTCATATTCAAAAATGGATATTTTGCTACCAAAAATTAATCTTGTTTTGGTCGTTCAGTTAAGTATAATAAAGAGAGAAAAGCACGAAAATTACCGGCATACGACAAGGGTCTAGCAGTAAAATTAGAATGCTCCATTACGTATTACTAGATTGACACTGAACGGTTAATAGATGGAATAACTCAACATGGTTATTAAAGTGAAAAGACTTTATTGACAGCAAGAAAGCAATGGCTGATGCAGAAAATCTTTTTGAAAACAACAAATGAGATAAAATTTTTGATTAATCAGTTGTTCATAAAGCAATTACATAGTAAGTTGAAAAAACTTTTCATAAATTTTCCAATATTAAAGTTTAACATATACAATAAATAAAATTAAAATTGAAAATGGTTTCGCAATGTCAGTTTGTAATGTTTTATGCGTAAAAGCATTTTTGGCAACATCATGAAAATCCACTGGAAATCTCATAAAGAACTTAATAAACACAAATTTTAATATTACAATAGAATAAAAACTTTTATACTAAGACCTAGAAAAAAAATAACCAAAAAAGAAGAACAAACTTTGGCGTCTAAGGCGCAGATGAAAAATTATTTTAGTACTAAGGTACTTCATATGAATGAAACGATTCAACAGTTGAAAGAAATATATTCATTGACACTTGTCTGGAGTAATGTGATACCGATAGCAGCTGAAATATTAAAGAATAATTGTCTTTTATGTTTTGAATCTTGTAAAGTTGTGGCATAATGAAAGGAGATTTTAATGACGCCCAAAAGTAAGCTTCCAAAATAAAATTTTTTAAAGATGATTTCATGCTTAACTATTAGTATTGTACAATACATTACATATATTTTAATAAAATAATGCACTAGACGATAATATACGATTACGAAAAATAGACATAGTTGGTTGGTTGGTTGGTTGGTTGGTCTGATTTTATTTGCAATTGTAACTCGTTGGATTCAAAATTTAGGTGGACTTAAATGGTACACTAGATAATTAATTCACTTAAAATTATGCTCATTTAGATGTAAGCTACAATAAAATCATTAATACGATTGTGAAGTCACATGCTTTGGAGACTTGGGTGAAAGAAAAATTTTTATAATATTGTAGATAAACACTTATTAATTTTCCAGTGGTTGAAAATATAGATAAAATTTAAAAGAAAATCATTAAAAATATTAAGACTTTGGTAATACGCATATACTTTAAAATATGTTGAAAAAATTCAAACGTCATAAGAATATATCATATTCATTCATATTTTAGAATTGAAGTACACGACTTGGAAAAAATAAAGAATTTAATACACGAATTAGAGAACGAGTTTCTTTAGTTTGCAAACAAAAATAAAAAAAAATTAAATCCAAAACTATTTGAAATACAATATTTGATAATAAAAAAAATGTTTGGATATCATTCCATTCTCCGGAAGAAATTTAATTTATCACTTTCATAAATAGTTTACAAATTTATGTATTTAAATGTATAAACAAACTTTTAATTAATTTTAAAATGTTTGAAAATAAAATGTAATCTTTAGTATTATATATATTTTCTGAAAAAAAAAAGAAAGCTGAATTAATGTGACAAATCAATTTCCTTTCAATTTTAAAATAAACACTTAAAAATATATAAACATTGGGGAATATCCTATTACATTCTTAATTAAAAGTGTCATTCAATTACATAAATAAAAATATGCCATAGAAATGGAAAAGAAAATATTCTTAAAATATTCTCTTCATTAAATTAAATTTGATTAAAATTAAATAACATAAAAAAACACACACAGTACACAAAACTGGTGATAAACCTTTCCACAAAATCATTATAAATTGTTTATTGAGGTTTTTACTTACTCATTTACATGTTGAAATGCTATAAATTCTTATAGAAGGAAAGTAGACTTATCTCATGCAATTTTAAGTCTTATTTTATTTTGATTGTATTTTAATAGATTCAATTCAGATAAAAATGAGGAAAATAAATGAAAATTGAAATGTGTAATTTGTTGTAAAATGAATAAACATTTAGAGTAAATTTTAAAATTATAATTGAAATGTAGACTTAATTTTTTCCCATGATAATCAAATTTTT
This sequence comes from Amiota minor, assembly GCA_037043295.1. Classification (NCBI taxonomy): domain Eukaryota; kingdom Metazoa; phylum Arthropoda; class Insecta; order Diptera; family Drosophilidae; genus Amiota; species Amiota minor. The sequence goes on from JBAMAW010001787.1 coordinate 3,493,492, forward strand.
GAGACAATTACACTTTATAATTTCAAAGAGAATTTTGTCAATTGAAGCAACAATAAATGTAAAATAAATGAAAAAATGTGTTCTCCTGTTTTATAATTTACACAAAATTTAAAGGTTTACTTTTATGACATTTAAACGATTCGAGTTTTTGTTATGTTAATTGAGCATTTGTAGATCTTAAATAGAGAAAAAGGATTTAGGTATTAATACTTTTTTGTAGATTCATAAGCTAACTACTATACAATATTTGGATACACGTAAAGCCCATGTAGTTATGAAATGGTCAATGACAGATGTGAATTGTATAATCTTTATATGCAATTGCCTATTGATTGATCCATTTTTGTTTGTATTTTCGAAACATCAGAAGTTTCTATTGTAGAAAGTCACAAATGATATTGGGTTCTTTATACTCAAAGTTGAAATATGCAGGCAGCCTGATGAAAATGTACTACAAGAATAAGAATGACACAATTGTGGCGAGGACTTACTTTATTGTTACACAGATGACAAACACATTTTTGAAGTACTTAGTATGTACAATATAAGAGTATATGAAAATAGTAGATTCATGTTACAACTGCAGAGCTAACTACTTATTTGTATGCCTATGTAGCAGCTGGTCATGTTGCTAGTATTATTCTTCTTTTTGTGCATTTAAATGGTGACAGGGATGATGATGATGATGATGTGAGTCTTAAGTGTTGGCGATGATAGTGATGAAGTTTACGCTGGTGCTAAATATCCAACCTCATAGATAAGGGAAAAACATGTTTAAAAATTCAGGTCACATAAATAGTACACTTACATTTACATCGATTTTAATCGTTGATTTAGTAGTTTGTAAGGAAAATATATAAATATACTTCTACCATTTATTTTCCTTATACTTTGTAATGTAAGTTCTTTATTTTTTGTTTTTTTGCTTGTGTTAGTTTTTCAGTCTGATAATGACAGCGAATAGTGAGTAGGCGCCTTTACATGTTGAGAAAAATGTATCTAGATGAATGCGCAACATGCCAGCGGCCTTGACTGTGTTTGTCTGCAGTGAACGTTCCATAAAAAATATTAAATTCTTCTTAAACATTCTAGTTTGATCCGGCCAATTGCTACTGAAGGCAGCGTAGGGCAGCTTGGAGAATCGTAGCTCAATGTCGGTGCCATAGTAACAAGTGGGAAATATTTGCATCGGCATGGCAATAAAAAGTAAAGCAAAGTATACTTTATCTATGGGATCTGTCATGAAGAAGAGAAATGCCGAAATCGAAATGCACATAGTAATCGCTGTCAATGCCAGCTGAATGAACATGGGTATGGATAAGAAATCCTGAACAGTCTTGAATAACCTATAATACAATCGTCATTTAAATGTCAATAATCATGTGTAGTTTGTAAATCATCATGCACATTGTAACTTACATGTAAAGATTCTGTTGATCCACAATGCAACGCTGAAGTTCTTCATCATTTTCAGCTAAACTTTTTTTATCATGGCCAATACTCGCTAAGCGTAAACTTAACAATTTAATGTGTATCGATATTAGGCATAAGACAATTGGTGGAAAGCAATCGGATACATAATTCTGAGCCAAAAGGAATCCAGCACCACCCGACTGGTAGATATTCGCGATGACATAGTTAAGTGTTGAGTTACACCAATCGAATGGCAACCATGCCGGATATAGTAAGGCGCGCTGCGATTGAAATATGAATGCCAGCTCGGCAACCATGCCACATGGTGTGTAAATGCAAACAAAACTGTAGAAAGTGTAGCGAAGTTGTTTCTGCAGAATAAAGTACAAGCGGCGATGCTCCTCACTGACCACACGTGCATCTAACTTGCGCAGTAGATTCTCTAATTGTATCACTTTTTTCATATTGGCTGCATACATTAAAAATTTTATACTGCATGCCGTGCAGGTGACAGCCAAAGTTAAATTTTTAACATCCTTTTCTACACTGCCGTTCCTTAAAACGGACACTAACAGATGCACCGGATAGCAGAAGGTAACCAGCGTATTAAGCACCAAAGCATAAGCGAAGTATACAATTTTATTATCAACACGATCAATGGCAGCGCCTAAAAACTTCCAGCACATCCAATGCGACCTAAAGTTTGCAGGACTATCCACAACAAGTGCCATTGCAAGAAATGTTATATGCTTAACAAACTCGATGACTTTAAGGCGTTCACTTCAATGGTTTCTCTTTTTATAAGTTATTTACAAATATGGGATGATGATGTCCTTTTATTTTCGTTTCTTTCAATAAATTATTTAAAAATGTTTAATTGCTTAATTAGTAGATTGAATGTTATTTAATTATTCTAGTTTTGCCTAATGTGATTGAAAATAGTAATGGTCAAAGGTCGGAGGTAATTAATTATGAACAATTTAAATGATTTAAAATTAAAAATTGCCTGTCATTGAATATAAGTGACCGAACACACCACAGAGTGTGAAAATCTGACAATAATATTTGTGGTATGAGCTCTTTGTGACGTTAAATAAAATGTCTTTAAATGAGATTTAGAAAAATTACTTTAGACATTTGGTTAAGCTTTCTTCTATTTACCTTCAACACAAATTTGTCATTTCTATATGCTCTGCTAAGGAGGTTGCATTGAGTGGAATTTCTTCTTTACAGTTGTCGGAAAAATGTTGAATAAACTTTGTATTTCAATGTTTCAGAAATTTATTTAAATAAAATTATATTACTTTATTTAAAGTTATCACCTATTATCAGTTAACCAAAAATTCATATATCTTTTCCCAAAAATTCTCTTTCCAGTTATTTTAATTTATTGTGTTTATTGAAAATGTTTGTTCCTACATAAGCGTGTTTTTTGATTTTCATTTTTTGCTCACAGCATTAGTGAGTAATATTTCGTATGAAAATCTCTTGCAGTCAAAATGATTTTCATTTTTCGAATGACATTCAGTTGAGTGCTTAAATGCTCGAATAACCCAATTATTACTAATTAGCGGAACCAATGAGGATGGGATAATGAACAGAAAGACAGTCAGACAGATGGTTGTCATTAGAGTGAAATTAAGAAATTAAGTATGTAAATACATTCAATTTTTGTGGTTGGTTTTTTTAATTTATGAAATTTGCAATGCAAAGCACAACAAAAATTGAATCAAAATCGAGCAAAAGAAGTGCATTATCATCATCATCGTCGTCATCGTCATCGTCATCGTCATCGTGAATGTACGGAATACGTGGGAATTACCGGAGGCGACAATCATAATCAACATCATTATTATTATCATTTTGCCACTATAATTATAATCATGATTAAAATTCCCCTAACACAGTATTTCAATGTTGTCAGCAGCCAAGTGATGTCTGGATGTCGTCGAGGTCGCCACTTGCACTGCATTTTAATTGAAATTAATGAATGCAGACTGCAACTGCACTTCTATTATGGGTAGTTTCCCTTTCGTTTACTAAATTTACTCATTTAATTGTTCGTCCGACTGTCCATTTATCTAATTGTGTTCGTATATCCAACATTCAACATCCACATATTCTTGGAATCATTCTAAGAGATTCTTAGTATTAATGCCATTATTTTGCTTGAATGCATTTGAGTTCTTGCACGTGTTCTTCTCCTTTTGCCGATTTAATCTTCTTATCAGTGCTTATCAGACGCCGAAAAGTCTGTGGTGAAAAACTATTTCCTTACTGATGCTTCGCTCAATTTCGGCATCTTTCGGCACTCAACTGTTGAGCAACAATTTATTGAGCATTCCTCAACAGCAGAACGCATGCGTTGGAAGTCATAAGCTGCGATGTTTTTTAGAACCCAATCAAAGCAATAATAAGAAATAGGAGATACAAGTTGGAGAAGTTCATTGGAATAAGTTGGAGTACGCAGTTTAAGAAACTTGTTTTTCAAAAACTTTTGATTCTATCATTGCGTTTTAATTTTTATAAATGATGGCATTTATTTTGTAAGCAAAATATAACCAAAATTTGAATGAAGGGTAAATTTTATTTTTTAGGCTTCTGATTTTTTATTATGTTCAATTTAAGAAACCTTTACATTGAATTGTTTTTCTTATAAGTACTTAGAATTGTGTGCTTTCGTTGCCCTCTATATAAGTAGTATATGGTTGAATCATAAGTTTGAATAACTGGAAACACTCAAGCTGCATACAAGTAAGCAATAGTTTATTAGTCGCAAAAATTTGTATAATAGTTTTGATCATAATGGATAAACATTGAAAAAGAAAGATGAGGTTAATTTAATTACTATGGCAAGAAATGATTCGAAATTTCAACTACGGAAGACACTCGTAGATAAAGGATCAACGTTTGTACCCTACTATAGAAACTAATAGATTCTAAGGAGCATGGACAGGGTTCAATAGATACCCCTAGCAGTGCTGATCATTTGAAGATGTGTATAGTAGTTTATGGGGTCTTTGAGAGACAGATGTATGAATTATATTATATACCAAGAGATTAAGGAAAATTGAACATTAATTCGTTATCAATTTAAAAACATAGAAAATTCCAATAACCCCTGCTGTGTGAATTTAAAGAGGAGAACAACAAAACAAAATTCAGATGCAGCAAATCAACCAAGCAAAGCAGTCAAAGATATCATGCCCTCCATTCGTCGAGTGCCTTACTAACCTGCCTCAATTAAAAGGCACAAAGCAGCTTTCACTTTTCTATGATTCAAAAATACCCAAACACAAACACACAATGAAGGCACCCGAGTGGCTTAAAGCACGAAGTTGTCATTCTTCCTCCGCCAATCCCCTTCTTAAACGTATGCAAACATGAATCGCATTCGTGTTTGTCTGAGTCTGAGTGTTTGTGTGTGTCTACAATAAAGGGGTTGATGTTGTTTTACACTGTGGTGAGTTTCCTTATTTCTGATTCGCGAACAAATCCAACAAACTCGGGCTTCAATTACGAAAGCCAAGTGACTAGAGACTCAGTCCGTTTTTAAACGCGGGCGAGGTTGCATGCTAACAAAGTGACAATTAGTCCACCGACACATACCAAATTCTTTAAATTTAACGCATAAATTGAGATTGATTTGGATAAGAAGAAATCCTTATCTGTGTGGATAACTTAATTCAAAAAAATGAAAGAAATTAAACTAAAGTTTTAAAAGTTTTCAATTCATAAATATTAATAATTTGTAATTAAGAAATAAACAAAGTTACTATTATATTAAAAAGTTTCTTAATTTATTACTTAGAAAAATCTAACCAAAGTTTGAAAATTTATGGAAATTAAATATTTAAATGTGATAAATTTTAGCTGTTTGTTTTTTTTGGTGTTTTTCAATTGAGTGTTAATTTTATTTATTAACAAAAATATTTATCGTAATTCAATTCAAATTAATTCAATTTATTTTTTAATTACTGTAAATCATAGAAAGAATAATCATTCATTTGATAAATGCAAATAAATTTAAGCTGAGTTTTAAAGTGATTATAATAAATTAAAAAATTCAATTTATGGACACATGAAAATTGGTAAGTTTTTTTCTGACTGAAATACATATGTAGATTCTTTTCAAAGTAATACAAGTAGAATTACAAAAGAAATTAGAAATTAATTAATTACATTATTCGTAATGTATAGATTATAAATAACTTAGACTATATAAAATAAATTGAAACCAAACTGTTATTGTTTATCACCTTAAATTATTGTACTACAAGGATTCTTTTATTTGAACTGAAAAGTTTGCAGAAATATCGAATAAATTTCGAAATATCATAATTTCAAAGATTCATATGTGTGACTCAATTTTTATGCACATTTTATCTCATTGACATTGTTACAAATTCAGTTTTATGAAAAGCTTCTTCAAGGACTCAACTCAACTGATTCAAATTTTGTGTTCACAATAAATCTAGATTAGTCACTCAAAAGCAATTTTCTTTTTGATTTTTCCCTTTTTGAAATTATCATTGATCTGTGACAGTGATTTTGATTAGGAATTCCAAAAAAAGATGAAATGAAAACTTTTAAGATTTCTTATCGACAGAAAATTTTCTGTTTTATCGTGAATGTTTTTCTTGCAAAAATCCATAGCATACTTTTAGGATGGAAATAGTGAATAGTGGCCGAGTGGCTTATAAAGCCGAATTTACACCGTATGACAACTGAATTGAATCCGCGATTTGAATGACAAAATCACAATATGTCATTAAAAATTCCATCAACTGCTGTGATTTAAATTAAAAAACGAGTTCTTGCAAACGAATGATAACAGTGAATAGCTAGTATTTATACTTCCTGGTAACCTGGAATGAACTCAGGTTTAGTTGTTGTTTATTGCAGTTTTGGCCCAAAGTTGATCTGATCTGGCCCAAACTAATTATTAATAATCATAATCAAAAAATTTAATTAATATTAAACAATCATAATCAAATTTAAAATGATAAGGATTATTTATTATAACCGTTAATCATTAATTGATTATCCAAGTCTGTGTACTTGCACTTATTTCTTGCACGTACAATTGGCAACTTTGAGGAATGCATGACTTGTATTCAATTAATAATCAACTTAATGATTAACGATTAATCAAGATTATTTTTTTCATAATTATTTTGAAATACCTGAATAAAATGATTACGTTTTTGAATAAAATGGTCCAATAATTCCACAACTGTTCGTTTTTCTCTCCCTTCTATGAAATTGTATTGGCATCGGTTTGTAGTGCGTTCTTCATCACTTGGAGTAACTTCGGCTCGTCAATAGGCATCGGAATGAACCAATTTTGTGGTACACCTGGCCTACAAGGCCATGTTGATCCAAAGTTGCATCCGTCGGAAGCGTGATCGATTAGAATTTATCATATTAATTAATTGACAACAATGGAAATTCCTTCAATCACGATCGTTTTCATCCTTCTCATCAACCAAACAAAAAAAAAAAAATCTTCAATTCATTGTTCGCTGCATTCAATTAATAACATTCCTTTCCGCAGAAACGAAACAACAAACAAATTTTTCAAAATTTGTAGCAAAAATAACAATAAATACAATTCGTAAAAATTGACATTCACACCACAATGTCGTCATTTTGCCATACAGGCATATGGATTACTGACATACACGTCTATGTCGATGAGAATGACAATTTGTCAATTTGTTGCAAGGCACCCTTACACGCTATTTATTTGCGCATAACACAAAAACGTTTATTCAACTTGTCAGTTAAAGTTTTCAAATTTCATATGCAAATAGTTTCTGCTTTTCCTTTTCATTTCCAAATTCCCAACCCAGTAACACTAACACATTGAGATAGGATGGGATAACATAAATGAAAAAATTTTCAACTTATTATGCTCATCTACTTCTGTTCCATCTCCTTGTTCCACTGTGACACTCTATCAATATTCATTTCATCTTTGTTTTTCGTGTTTGTCTTCTTTTTTCTGAAACCTAAAATCATTTCATTCTGTTCTGTTCTGTTAAGTTCTTTTCTCGTTTGTTTTATATGCTGTAATGTTCGTTTCCTTTGGCTTACTAAAATTACATATATTTTATCTTATTCAGTTTGATCAAATTTCCATAATTTTCTCAATATTTTCATTTTGTTTGCTTTTTCCGTTGATTTGCTTAACCCGAAGCGTTTTACAATATTATAAGGAAAGGAAACTTTGAAAAAAAATTGATTGTGCGGAATTTTTTTCAATTGCTTTGAAGATGATGAGAAACATATTAACCATACTAAATATTTTGACTAATTTGTTTGTACAAGAATTTTAGTGTTTAATTTCGTATTTCTATTTCTAATTTTGCTTCGAATATTTCACTTTAAAAATAAATAAAAATAGAAAATATAATTTCCGTTTTCATAAAGTTACTATATTTAATTTAATTTACTATAATCATTTGGGAGAAGAAAATTAAGAAAAAAGAATTGAGAATGTAAATATACGAGTTACAGAGAATTTATTCATTCAATTTTGTTTTTGCCATTAGTTCTATCTATCGAATTGAAAGAATTTCCGAGTAAAGTAAAAGAAACTTAAGGACTAATTAATTAATTGGAAAACTCGTGACGCATATCAAATATATAAATCAAGGTTAGATCTTCTACCACAATTCTTTGACATACCCGTGCAAATATCAAAGAAACTAAAGAGATTCTACTTCACTTGCATAAATTGAAAATTAAGTAGGGAATTAATTAATTGTTGAATGAATACTTAGTCTTGTTATCATTTCATTCAATTCAATCTGTGTTATTCATCAGTTTGTTTAATCGATAATATTAATTTCTTCAAGTATTTGGTTTTTATGTTTTTTGTTTTTATTACTTTTATATATTTTTTTATATATATATTTTTTTTTACAAATATATTGTATGTAAATGCGAAACTCACTTTGTCTAAAGTTAACTATGCGTATTAACAATTAAATGTTGGTTAGAAACTTTTCAGTTGGTTGGAAATATATATTTCCTTTTTTTGGTTTTGTTTCCTTTCGTATAAATTTAATGCTTAAAAAACATGAACTGAATGAATTTCTAAATGGAAAAGGGAGAAAAATATAAAAAATAAATAAACTGGAAAATTGGTTTCAACAAGAAAGAAAGTCGAATGGATAAATGTAAAAAGGCGGTGAAAAAATAAACTCATTGAGTTGCAAAATATTAACGCAGCATGCCAGATTCTTTCCAATCAATGGCTCAACAAAACAAAAAAAAAAAAAAAAGGATAAAGCAAGCGTCTGTACATGTATTCAGATACAATTCAATTACACTGCGAGCATCATTCTTCTGTAGGCTAAATGGGCTAAACGTATGAGTGATGTGACATGCATTGAAGCCCATGGCATGCATCGCAATAAATTGCAAATAATTTGTCATTGCCATCGGAGAAAAAGTTTATACTCACCGGAATTTTATTATATTTGCTGCAAAAAGCTTTCACTCATTATTACAGTACAGATGAATGAATTGAGTTCGAATAAATTGACAACTTATTGACGAACCATTACCTTATAATTGCAAGAAAAAATATTGTATAAAAATAAAAAAAAAACAAAAAAAAACAAAATACCGGAAAGAAAGAAAGTGCAATCATCAATGTAAGGTAACAAAAAGCCAATTTATGAATTGAATCGGCAAATACTCTATATGTGGTATATTATTTTCATTCATCAAATATCTTTTAATTACTTATTCGAGGTCTGTTCAAAAAGTAAGGTATATTTTTCTATTAGTAAGACTTGTAACCTTATTGAAGCAAATTTCTCATTTCCCCATACACTTGCCAGATTTTAAATTTAAAATTTAATAAATACTTTCATTTGCTATGTTTAAATCCACTTATAATATTTTGAAACTACTAGTATGAATTAATCATTTTCTATGACAGTAAACTAAACGGTTGACTATTTTGTGTGAGTCAAAGGACAGGATTTTGAAAAAATTTATCAAATATTCCATAAGATTGGTATAAGATCTCTTGATTCAAACTGATTATGTTGGTTAGAGCATCAATAATCGTTGTATTTATTCATTTATTTATTTAAGCTCTTTAGTTAGGGATAAGTTCGTGTCGTTGTCTTAGTGTGTTTAATTTACATTTAACAAAAGGTGAAATATACTATACATAAAGAAAGAAAGAAAGAAAGAAGAAAAACAGAAATTAGATTTTAGTATGATACTCAGCACATAAAGTGGCGAAGGAACTTCTTTGAATAACAACTTAGTCGAACTAAATATCAAGCAAAATTATAGTGAAAGTCGAGTTGAGGAGCGTAGCACGGCCTTGAACACAGAGCTGTTGCCAAGCACTCAAGCGTAGCAAGTCAATTAATTAAGCACACAAGCAGCCTGAACTGACAATGAAGACAAGAAGATAAAATAGTAGAAGGAAAATTGTGAAGAGAGGAAAAAGTAAATTGGTAAAAAAAAAAATCAACAAAATATACTAAGGGAATGGAAAAAATAAAAAAGAAAGAAAAAAAAAATAGTCAGAGTGTCATGCGAATGTAAAAATAACAACAAAGAAAGAAGAGAAATTACTTATATGCCGTGTGCACTGTTCAAGGCAAACTCAGTGTCGATCTAACGCATACATCACACGTCACATGGAATTAAAGCCAAGTACAGGTGAATTTGTCTTTAGCAACATTGTTGTTTTGATGAAGTTACTTTGTGTTTTTGTTCTTAAATTTAATTGAACAATTTTGCTTGTTAAAAAATTACAATAAACGCCTAATTAATTCAATATGATTTCATTCATTCCCCACTTCAACCTTCCTGCCTTTATGACTGAATGGCAGTCAGTCTGCGCCTCAGAGTGTCTTTTATCCATTCATGATAAGTAAATGAGAAGTTTAAATATCATTGAGCGGATTTGCCTAAAAGCGTGTTAAATGTAGACGCGACTCAAACAGAAAATAACTCATTATACGCTACATTCGTTTTAATTGCTCTTTTCTCTCGTCCTCAATTTTGGCCTCAAACCCTTACAAAAACATAATCATCATCATCATCATCATCATCATCATCATCAAAACAATCACCAGCACAATCAACAACAATATCAGCAATACAGCTTGAGATTGAGCTGGAACTGGAGCTGGAGCTAGGGCTTGGGCTGCTGTTGTCGTCCCCATTGATTATTATTGCTTTAATTTGCCAATTCTACGCTTTCCTACACATTTACTAACACACATATACACACTTTCTCACACAGATATTATGTAGAACTTATGAAAGGAATGAAAGAAAAATTGTACGAATAACCAGCCAAAAAACCATACATACAACTTACTTATCGTATGATATTTCTACCCAAACTCACTTGACTTGATTCAGTTCAGTTGGTGGTTGGTAACTTTGTTCACGCTTGACCTCTACTTTGGAATTATTTTCTTAACTTTCGTTCCTACTTTCATGTGTTCCATACCCTTCTCCTTTTCCTTCCTCTATACATTGCAGTGTGTTCAAGTTTATTGCTATTTTGTACTCTGTTAATTTTGTTTTTATATTGTGGACACTTGACTTTGTTTTGCTATTTTTACTTAAAATGGAAAAAAACAAAAACAAAGCCAAACAATCAAACAAATGCCCTGAAAATCCTTTTTTCTGTAATCTCTATTACTCTAGCACTATGCCACTCTGTACTTACATACATAGTTTTAGTGGGTGTCTATTTTTGTGAGACCCACATATTCCTCTTTTGTCTAAGCATCTCATTATTATCATCGCCGTGTTTCTTTCCCTCCCCCTTTTTTTTCTTTTTTGCTAGTTACGTTAAGCTTTATGTATTTTTGCTTAGCTTTGATTTTGTTTACGGTTAATAATGTCAGCAGGTCCAGATGTTGATGCTGATTATGCTGATAATGTTGATGATGATGTTTCCTTTTCGCGTTCCTTTGTGTATACGATTTTGCTGAGCCAGCATTCAATTGTATACCATTCCCCACTTCCTCCATTTCATTGTGGAACTAAGATTGTAGTGCAAAGCAATGCAACGTAACTTCAACAAGTTTACTTAAATAGTTGGCAAAGTTTTTCGCCAGCAGTGCATCCGTCCATTGGTGCCGTGCCCCAATTACACCCGAAATGTTTTGGATACTTAAACGCGTACTTTTTATTATATTTTGTTGTTTTCTTCACTTTTTATTCTATTGTGTTCAGTTGCGTTGTGTTTTGTTAGTAAGTTTTTGTGATTTTTCTTGCACTTGTTCTGCAATACAATTAAAAAATCACAATTCATTCGGGGCTTTTTGTTTGGGGGTTTTGTTGCCTTATGATTTTGTGCTTTACATAATATTGTGCTGTTCCCCAACCCCAAAGGCAAGCAAATTTTCTCAATATTTCTAGACTGTTGCTTCTATCCGGCATTATGACAATATCTTTTGGCAGTTACCGCTGTGACTTCCCACTAGTGTTTCTAAAAGGACAAAATGTCAACAAACCAAACAAAAAAGAAATTGATAGAAAAGAAAAAAATGGCCCATAGCAAAAAAGTTGCCTATTTATGGGCGCCATGTAAAATTAGCTTGTGTTAACTTGTTTTATTCTCCATTTCTCAGTTTGGTTTGCTTTGGTTGCTTCGATGTGGTAAGATGAAGTTAGGTGAAGTAAAGACGTTACGCACAAAATATGGTTGCAAATTATGGTAAAGAGATACATGCGTCATCATATTTTTGTGTATATAAGGCTCTAGAGATGGTGGCAGACGAGCCTATTCAAGCCAAACAAGTCAATGCTAATGGGGATATTTCATTAACTTTTATTTCAATGAAGGCGATCCCATGCCATGCGATGCTCTTTGGGATTATGTGAAAAATAATATTGAATAAAGTGATGAATACTAAGTGTCATGCAAGATTTGATTTATGTCTACTACGAGTATGTTTATTTGAATTTTTACCTTAACGTATTTTACGATAATGAAGAATAGAATAGAATATTGTTGTGTACAATATTTCATCAGCGCACACATTTTGCCTTCTCAAAACACTCATTAATTCACATTAATGTGTTTATGTATTTGTTTTTGCTTGTTGAAATTACTAAATATTTATAATGTGTTCTGAAAATTGTTTATATTATTCTATTATGTACGCAGCGAGGCAAGCGTTTAAAATGTTTGCATTGAAAATATTTGAAAAACATTTTCAGGTTCACTTTTGTTGTGTCAGTATCAGTTTGGAATTAAAATTTTTAATTTTAAATTAAAAATTTCAATTTGTAAATATTGTACTTATTATAGTTTCTTTTGTATTAGTTTTAGATTTTGCTTCTATTTTTGTTTAGACTTGTCAAATCCCACTAAGATTTTATTACTTGTGTATTTTGTTGTAACATAAAAAAAAAAAAAACAACATAAAAAAAATATAATCTTCTTAGAATTTGAAGCATAAGCAAAATATTGTATTGTATAATGCCCAGACATAATTAAATTTGGATTGGGTTCGCTTTATTTTAGATATGTACGCAAAACATTTAAACAATTGGAAATGGGAAAGATTGCGAGAGGATGTTAAAAAGTTTATCAGTATGATGTGACCTATTGGACTCCAATGTCAAATCTATTTTTGCATAAATAGAATAGAAGAGACTGGAAGTCAATTTATTGAAGTTTATCAAAGTTAAATTCACTTCAGGTTACACACATTTTCAAAGTCAAGTACCGAGAACTTTTAATTTACTATCTGTCATTCAAGCAAACATACTAAGTACATGTTCAGTGTTGTGTGTATATTTAGTGTTGTTGGGCTCATAATATTTTAGTGCTACACCCAACACTTAAAGTTATGAATACGAAAAGAAAGATTATGGGATTGGTTGTTGTGTTTGTAGCTGCGTTGTTGGCATGTTTGTATTGGCATTGAATGCACAAATCGGCTTAAAGTACAAAACTGAGATACGCACACACACATATGTGCACCATCCTTTTATATACTAAATTGCATTTACTCACTCTTGGCAGTCGGTTTAAGGACAACTTATGTATATGAATGTATGTACATACGCTTATGGTAAACAAAAATTGTTGTGAGCCAAGGATTTTTGTTTTTAAAGCGATTTATTTGAGATTATTTAATAAATACACTTATTCACGTATTTCCTTTTATAAAAAATGCCATAAACATAACTGAAATTTACTAAACATCATTATCACCATCATCATTGCTATATTATATAATATCACAAAAACTATATTACATTTAGATAGGAGGAGTGTGAAGCAATCATTCTGAAGCCTTATAAGGACTTCATGTGCTGAAGAAATCTTTGTGTGCACCTAGATATTAGATTAACATGATTTTTTAAACAAATTTCCATCCACATGAAGAAGATAGTTGTGCGACTGACTCATCATCTCATCATCATCAAATTGGGTACATGTAAATATGTTTTGAGGAGGACACTATACGTTTGATACAATGAAAAGTTTTTAAAGAAGAACACAGACAAACTTATTTTCAATTGGTATGTGAAATGTGTTAGTCCTTGTTGTTGTATCTAGCCCTAAATCGATAGCAGTCGAGAGCATGAGCAGAGCGAAAGGCGTGTAGAACACATGTGCAAGGTCGTCGAGTGCATTAAGTCACTTAAAGTTGTGGGGCAGTTGCTTAAGAGTACTGAAGCAAGTCAGCCAGAACGCAGTTGTTAAGCCGTTGGCATTAAGTCGTTATTAATTTAAACATTGATGATACTTAATTAATTTTTAAAGATTATTTCACTTACGTTTCAAGTGAACCATAGGACAAGTCTGGAATCTCGCTAATGTCACCAGTAAAGTTGTCTTCCAATGCTGCAAATGACTTTGGCTTATTGGCATAGACAACCGAAATGCGTCAAATCGCACGATGTAGGCAGAAAATTCACCAGTCTATAAAGCGAGCTGTATTGCTCAATGCACTTATTTCTCAAATTCTCAATTGAGTCACGTGCAGTGTAGGCTATTACGCCGTCTTGCTGGAATCACATGTTCGTGCATTTTGGACGAAAATAACGTTCGAAACCATTGAACGATAATGACCGCCATTGCTGCGAGCGGCCATGAATGGATAAATCATGGTTTTCGGCAACGCTGGCGGATACAATTGCAATATTTATCTGCGTTCCTACCAAACGCATACGGATAGGTGATTGCATGAAATTGGTCTCTAAGGCTAGAATTGCTTGCTCGATTATTACGATCGTAAAAGTGCGCGAAATATATGTACCACATAGCACGAATTTCGATAATAAAATTCAATAATTTGTATGCTTTGTTCGGTTGTAAGACTCTTTACGATTAAATGGCAATGCTAACTGAGCATGTTTGACTTTGACATATGTCACGAATTACGCGTGAACTGCAACAAATTGTGAATACCCAGAAACAAAATAACGCACTAGTTGTTGTTGTGATATCTCGAGATGCAAAATATTGTGAAGAAGATGAAGAGGCATTGTTCAGTCTATGTATACAATATGTAGAAGAAAATGTACATAAACCAAAATGAGCAGTAACAGCAAGAAAGACATAATGTTGACACAAAATAGTGTCTTCCTAAAAACACACTTCATAATTATAATTATATTTAGTGCTAAGTGCGTTAAAATTGCATTGCATAATTAAGCAATATTTTTTATTATTATTTGATTCAATGTATTCATTGTTTAAAGCAACATTTTGCAGGCAAAGGAATACATTCTATAAATTTTATTTAAATATTTCACATGTCTTGAAGCCTTTAAAGTGGCAATTATGCTAAGTAATTTATTTAATTTAAATGTGGATCCTTATATACACATCCACACTTGCACATGTGAGTAATGCAATACAATATATATGTATAGGTATAACATATTCATATTCGGTGAGTCAACAACAAAATGCTATGACAATTCGAACAACAGCCGCCGGCGCTCATCAATCAAAATTCCTTTAGTTGCTTTTTTTGCTTTCATTTTATTATTGCTGTGGGTTTCTATTGTCACAAATGCAATCAAATCAAATTCTCGAAGACAAACCAATATGAAATGAATTCAAATATTGAGCACGTGCACCACAAATTAATAATGACAAATATGACAGATATTCGCACACAAAGCACAAATCTAAACCTCATAAGCATATTTAATTGTTTATTTGATTTGTACAAACAACAAACAATCATCGTAATAACAGCAACAGGAATAATAATTGATATAATAACATACATACTTATGATTTCTGTAACAAATTAAATACACAGGATATTGTATTGAAGGATAAGAAGGCCCACATATTGTGATACAACAATAGATCGATTAGATTAGATTGTCATTCATTAGATTGAGAGGTGTGAATTTGCAATATAATTTTATACCTAAATTAACATTTAAAGTGTCATAGGTAATTTGAGATATCTTCTCATCTATAGTTGGTTAGTTTTAGTTACATATATTTGATATACTTATTTAGACTTAATTCCTTCTAATGTTTCTTTAAAGAATATTAAAGATATCTCATACCATAAAATTTCCCAGTATCACAAACAAACAAGGACAACCAATTAAAAGATTCCATCTTTAATAGGGACTTTGAATTTGTTGGCCCTGAAGGAAGCAAACCATTAGTGGAATAAAGATGAAGTCAAAAGAAAAGAAGCGTGGAATGCTGCTCATTAAAATATGTTTAGGATAGAAATACTACGACAAGAAAAAGAAACAGAAAAACAAACTAACTACTTTCATCTTCTTGTAATTGTTTGTTGGTCACATCAAATGATATTTTCATAATCAGATTTTTCTACCAGAATGTCAAACAATCGCCACGACAGACAGTGAGTCAGTCAGATACGCAGATACAACGAGGTACAGAATACAGAATGACAGAAAGTTAGGCAAGGAAAAACGAAAATTACAAAGAAAAACAAACTGAAAGAATGACAAACAACAACATAAATTGAGAGTTGGTTGAATGTTGAAATTTAAGTAGAACCGAAATGAAATCAAATCAAATGAAACGAACAAAAATATTGTACTATGTTAAGATCAGGGGCGGTGAGTTAAATTGAGAAAAATAAGAAAAAAGTGAAATGAAAAAAATCATAAAAAATATTTTCCTATTAAATAACTTTAAACTTAAAGCAATTTCTTTATTTTTCATTAATATTGTATGTGTGTTTGTGTGTTTTATCATTTTGATTTGTTGTTTGCAAGAAGCAAATACATATAAGAGAAATTTGATTTATTCATATGGTAGTTCCATACATCAAATAAGGTCTTTAGCTTTTGAGATATTGTGTAGCAATTTCTCATCTTCTTATCATTTGTTTTGGGCGCTGCAACGTCACTAAAACTGATAGACAAAGCTTTAAATTTGAAGGCTCTTGACCAATCCACAGTTTTTGAATTTATTTATTTCTTTATTTATTTTTTTTTTTTATTCTATGTTTAACTTCGCAGGTATCCAGGATCTTGGAAATAAATAAGAAAAATTAAATTTCTATTCTTAAACACTTCAAAATTAAAATGTAAACTAAATTTAACATATTTATCAGGTTATTCGTGACTTAGTCGTTAAGTAATCAAGATATCGCAACGATATTCCTCATGTTCTCTCCTTTTCTTTTCCTTTATGAAGATTATTTGTTTCATCCGCGAAACTAGAATCACTAAAACTGATTGGTAATACTTTGAATTCAAACTAAAATCATAGTAAAGAAATATTG
Source organism: Amiota minor (assembly GCA_037043295.1). Taxonomy (NCBI): domain Eukaryota; kingdom Metazoa; phylum Arthropoda; class Insecta; order Diptera; family Drosophilidae; genus Amiota; species Amiota minor. Next base: position 3,510,660 of record JBAMAW010001787.1, read on the forward strand.
CGCCATCCTTAAAAATTAACAATTGTATCTACTACAACACATAATAGCTTAAGTGTATCTCAGCTTTTATGCGGCCAGAGAGTTAATATGTTTTACGTTCCTTATCCTCAAATTTCGTATTGCTTATTTTTTGTTTTTTTTTTGTTCTCCTGACATCTTCTGCTACAATTTCTGACACTCGAACTGGAAAAGGCGCCATCCAATGGCGCCCATGATAGCTAAGAAATTATTGTTGACTTTTGTGGCCCTTGAGCATTTGGCTGCCGCCGGTCGCCCACAGGAATGGATGGGTAGAAAAACATGTCGAAAGAAATAATAAAAAAAAAAAAAAACGATAAAATAAAATAAAGAAATTAAAGAAAAGAAAACAAAATAAAAATAAGAGTGTATCTTCTCAAGAAAAACAAGTAAGAAGAAATCTGTCAAAAAATCAGCACAGCATCAAAAGGCCATGAAGAACAGTAAGGCAGCATGGATAAGAAGAAAAGAATGAATGAAATAAAGAAAATGGAAATGAAATCGAAAAGAAAAAGTATTTGTTCGTTGTTCGGAAGACAAAGGAGTGAAAGGAGGCTTAGGGCCGTAAGAGTGTAATTTCACTGACAATGGTAAGGCAGCAGTTTGATTTCTTTTTGAGTATTTTGTGGGATTCCTTTCTCCCTCCTTTCTGTCATTCAGTCTTCCATCTTTTGTTCTAACTTCATATCTTTGTTTATCGTATTTCTTTTTGTGGTTTTTTTTTCCTGCTTTTTTCATTAGCCATTTGAAAGGTGATTTGTGTTTTATTATTGTTGCTGTCATGTCTGTCTTCATTTCTCTCCACTCTCCACTCTCAATCTCAATCCATTTTTCCTTCTTCATTCTGTCATGATAGACCTTTAAAAATAACTGAAAAAACTGTTTCTATATATAAACATACACATAGAATAGAGACAATTGGTTGGTTCAATGGTATCTGCTGATATTGGGATGGTGGGATCGATGTGTTGCTGAAGGCCACAAAAATGTTATGTTCGTGGTTTTTGTAGTAACTTAGAAGGTGGATGACTATTGTCAATAATGGTGTAAATATCAAACGCTGTAATAAAATATGTTTGTTACCTTAACCAAAGTTTTATTACTATCACTGCGGCAAAATGTCTAGTATGTTTGTCAGTCGACCTCCATCTGATCTGATCTGTTTCTGGTTTCTTTTGTTCTATTTTGTTTTGTTTTGTTTTGTTTTGTTTTCCTTTGTTTGTTACTCATGGGATGTGGGTGGTAGTGGTGCTACTGGTTATGGTGATGCTCATGGTGATGGTGATGGTGATGATGGCGGCAACATTAGCGTTGTCGTGTTAGTGGTTGTTGCGGTATACGTCATGGGGTCAACATTGAAGGCAAACCCTACGCACCGGTGTCCGTAAGAGACTCAAAACTTGTTTAAAAAGTGTCGTTACCAAGTTTGTTCTATGAAAGTGATTATTGTGACAGTTGTTCGCAATGCTAGTCAAAGTTTACGAGACGACTGAGGGTCGCCAGAGGCTGTCATTACCATTGCTACTGTTGTTGGTTGGTAGTTGACGGTTCTCTGGTTCTATGGAAAGATCTTGCAAAGTTTTCTCCTATTTTTTTTTTTTTTTTGTTGATTTCGTTGACATTTTGCTTGTAAAATATTCTTAAGCCTTAATCTACAACATATTTGCTTCATGTCTTCAAATTTCAGGTGTGTTGAAGGTGTGTGTGTGTGTGTGTGTGTGTGTGTGTGTGTGTGTTGCTTTATGTTATGACAAAATGTGTTAAAACTTACAATATTAAAGTAAAAGCATCTCATTTTCTCAATTGTATTTATTGTATTGTATCAGCAATTTACTTTAATTTTTATTCGAAGCAATAAAACTAAGACTTTTGATGATAGTCTTGTGTTGTGTTGTGTGATTATTTTTAAAGAGATGTCTACAAAAGATTACAGATGTTTTATAAATATATATAATAATGTATTTTTAGTGTAATTTTCTTCTTTGATTACACTAAAATATTCAATTAGTTGTGTAAATTCGATAAATTCTCATTGGTATAAACATGATATTGTAATGGCAAATACAATATATAAGTATTTGTGGATATTGTTTATAAACTTTCTTGGAAAAAAAGTTTTGATGAATTTTCCAATATCAACGTCTGTCTCATTTTTTATGACATTGGTAATTTTTTTTTTTTTTTAGTATCACTGGCCTTCACAATGCAAATGGCAAATATTTGCAATAAATTGTAAGCATTTTTCATTCAACTTTGCAAACAATTGTGAATACTGTTTTTAAAATTTCTTTACAAAACTTTTTGGAAAATTTCATATTCTCAGATGTTACTAGCGGTAATATGATATGCATATATACAAATACAATCGTAGATGTATTCATATTCTCATGATCTTGCAAAATTTTGCCATAGTAAAGAATTTAATATTGCAATATAATAAATCTTATGTTTTTAATAAATTTTCTTTAAAATTCTGTTAATCATCGTCCACATCATCATTATTGTGCTTTTTTAATACTACTGCATACATCATTCATACGCAAAAATAATGGTTTTTTACGAAACAATGGTTAGAGTTGAGAAAGAGTCAAAGAAAATGTAAAAACGGTGTCAACTCCTTTGACAATATCAACAACACTTGACAGACACTTTTCTATATTTTTTAACCTGGATGACACTTAAATGGATGACTGACTGAATGAATGAATGGGTGAGTGAGTGCGTAAATGAACGACTGAATGAAAGAATGAAATCGTTGTAAAGAGTGGAATATTGTGATACGAGTATATACGATAAATTATATGTTTGTTTGTATTATACAGATGGCTGTCGTTCACTTACATATTTACATACATATATATGTATATATTGTGTATATTATGTATAAAAATGAAACGCTGTCGCTGTTATAATAAGAATATTAATGGTGGAACTTAACTGATGTTGGACAACCTCATAATTGGGGTTCCGTTTAGGATTGTCACATATGTAGGTCAAATGGGCTTCAGTTACAATTCTGTACATTTCTTTTCAACAACTTATTTTTGCAGTTCCTAACTTTGTCATCACATAGATACTCACGCACTCACACTCACACTCACACACACAAAGACACATTTACTCATTCTTTTTTATATAGTTATGGTTAAGGTATATACACGTAAGAAATATTCTCATTGTTTTTGCATTACATATTTATCATTTGCTTATCATGATAATGTCATGTCGTTTGTGCATTCCTTCATTTATCCATTTATTTATTTATTCATATCCAAACATTTGTATGTACTTATGTACTTACATTTGTATATGCTATTCATTAGTTGTATGTATTTGTATTTTAGTATTCTATTTTTTATTGTTTTGTTTCTCGTGAAAGAAAGAATTCTTCATCTTCATTTGGTCATTTACTGTAGTTTTATCTGCTTAGACTTAAGGCAATGAATAACCCCCAGAAAACAGTTTGCTATTAGTATATTGTTTCTATTGGAAGAAAATATTGTGATAAGTTAAAATCTAATGCCAAAATGAAGCAGAGTGATAAGTACGAGTATCCATCATCATCATCATCATCATCGTCATCGTCAACAACATCAACATCGCTATCTTTAGCATCTTTAGTTTATCATCATCCTTGCCTGCTGCCTGTGTTTGTCATATGATAATGTCATTTGTATACAAACAACAACATCTATTTGATTATGTATATTATATATTTTGTTGTTGTTATTTGTTTTTATTATTGTAAGTATCAACCAACGTTAAGTATGAGTGATTCTCTTCATTTCTATCTCGTGTATTTAGTATTATGTTTTTATCCTTTTTTATTTATATTGCAAACACACACACACACACACACACACACAAACATGTATGTGTATGTGTTTTTTGTATAATGTTATTCTTTAAGTTTTTGTTGTGGTGATATTGTTTTTATTGTTGCTGGCGCTGACATCCCTCCTTGGGCGGCGTTCTATTTACATTAGACTCGTCATAATAAAATGTTGATTGTTCTCAACTTGAGTATATTCTGCACAGATGCACAGACATTTATCACAATTTTCCATACAGAAGTGAAAGAATAAAAAGAAAGAATGAAAGTCACCCACATGCACTTTACCAAGTAGATATTTTCTTCGTTGAAGTTTACCGTCAATGCATATTCGCACGCTTCATCCAACCATCAACCATCCAACACTCATCTAACCCTTTCATAACAAACAAATAAATTCTCTCACCTTGAAGCGTTCTAGCCAGACCAGGCCAAGATTGAAATGGAAATGTGTGGATCATTTGAAAAGTTGTGAGCCTATGAAACACAACAATTACACGAATATAAAGACATGTCAAATCGTTTAAAGAAAAATAAAATTTTAACTTGACTAATCCATGCAAATATAAAACTTGAATGACTTTTGGCATTAAAATAATGTAATTGAAATACTAACATGCTTCTTTTAAAATCTAAACTGGAATGATAATTATAAAACTTTTCAAACCACCCATGGTTGTATGATTTTCTATAAACTGTTCTACTGCTTGGTATTTTCCAGAGTTATATTCTCGGTTACGTGTTGCTATGCATTTTGAGCTTGTTGAATGGAATATGCGAATAAATCGTTTTGTCGCCAGATACCCATCGAGTGCAAAATGATTTCAAAGCTCTACACAGTTGAATGAAAAATATGTTGATTATTTGTACAACACCAAAGCTCAAGCAAAATGTAAATAAAGAAATATATGATTTCTCTCCCATAGCAAGATTATTTAGTATTTTTTATTATTGATTTAATTCTTCGATTTCATGGCTGAGATAAATTCTATTTATACTTATAACCTTTATTAAAATTTGGTGTCATTATTTTAAAAACTTTTAACAAAACTTTATGTCCTTAGCTGAAGAAGTGCAAAGTTACATATAAAATTTTGTAATTTGTAAGGTTCTACTCATGTTTATACTACATACATATGTCACAAAAATTCAATATGTTGTGACAAATCTATTGACTATTTTAGTGAATTTTAAGAAATCCAAAAGTCTTTAATATTATTGTGTTTTATATTTACCTATATTTTCTTTAATTGAGTATTTCAAAGTAAATTATTTTATCTCGAAATTTTGATAAACAAATCATGGATAGGTGTGCTAAATCAATATCTTATTAAAATGCAAACGATTTATATTCTGAAAGATTCAGTGAGTTCAGAAGAGTTTTATTAATCTGCTGTAAAATTTAATAATAAATTAGAAACAGTTGAATAATTTCAAAACTATTTATCATTAAAAACATTTAACTTTGAATCCATTTTATTTTTTTTTTGTAAAAGGTTTCTTTTCAAATCGAAGTCACAAAAAAAAAAAATATATAAGATACAATTGATTAAAAAGAAGAGGAAGTTATAAAAGTTTTCTGAATAAAAAGTATGAAAATATGAACCTGTATGTGTTTATTAGATAAATTTGCCATCATTTCGTTTTCATTCGTTTTCTTCTTTGAAGAATTTATATAGAATTTTTTCCCATTAAAATTTCAAAAACACGCATTGGCTCAATCTCAATTCAATTCATTTCGCTTGAAAATCGAAGAAAATTAAACAAAAACTTTGGTTATTCGGAGAAAGTATTTTTCGTATTTTTCAGTTTATTGTGCGTTAAATTATTCACATTGAGTTGAGTTTTTCTATAGTAAACATTGAAAGGAATTTTGGGTGGCTATACCAATGGGGCAACGAAATGAATCGAGGGAATGCGTTTGATTGAAGTTCCTTGAAATTCATGGTTGTACGTGTCCTCATTCTAAGTATAGTATTAGTATTAGAGTTTCCTCTGAAGTTAATGCCAATGAAGTTAAAGTGTAACAGCGGTAAAAGAAAAATAGATAATCCTCTAAATCAATGTCATTAACAAATTGAATTAGATTGTATGGAAGGACTCAGTATGAGTTTAATTTTTTTTTTTTTCATGCTTTTGCTAACTTTTCAGTAAAGCCTTTTATACTTTCTTTTCAGTATTTTACAATACGAGAGACTCATAAATCACAGCAGCGATGCCATTGTCGACTGGCTTCATTGACGACAGCAACAACGACCAATCCCATTCCCATTCCCACTGGTTTTCAATGTTGCCTTCGTCTTTTCAGGAATATTATTATTGATGAAAGCACAAACAAAAACAGCTTCATAAAGAAAAAGAGTTTATGATAAGAATGCAAGCAAGCAAGGAAGGAAGGAAGGAAGGAGAAATGTTTTTGACTTTTGTTATTTTTACATTTGAATAAATCTATAAATTTTAAATTTTAACATAAAAAACAAGCTGTCGTCATCATTATTATTATTGTTACTCGGAGATTGAATACAAAGTAACCCCTTCCTTAAGAAAAAGGTCCTTATATTCTTGTTGATAAGGCGTCATTGATGCTTTTCATTTACTTGTTTGGGGTTGGTGTGGTGTTGAAAGTGAGTTTGTATGTATTAGATGTATGTACTTACTATTCATAATTCGTATACATTATATTAATTTTGATGAGATCGTAAAGTCCTTGAAGTCTTAGAAGTTATGTAATTTTTCCTCAATTTCTTTTCTCTGGTAATTTAGTCCTAAGCATAACAAAGCAAAACAGAAACAAAACAAAGCTTGCATATGCTTACTTGTGCCATTAATTTTATTTTCTACTCATTTGTATCTCACATACTCACATAATTACTCATGCATACACACTCATAAACACTTTTCTAAGGATAGCAATGAATTTGCTTTCTCCTTTGTTCAATATGTACGAGGAGGAGGAAGAGGGGAAGGAGAAGGACGAATTCTTTTCAATAGGCATCCATAACTTGTTGGTTAGTTGGTTGGTTGGTTGGTTGGTTGGTTGCATGGTTGGTTGGTCAATAAAGTGCTGCCTCATGTTCTTTATTGGCCAAGTCATGCGGTCATGCCCTCCTTCTTTTTGGTTGATTCTTTGAATACTATCAACGATTCGACTATAAATTAAATAAATTCCTTTCGGTTTCGGTTTCTGTTCTGTTTTGTTCTGTTTTCTTTCAGCAATGAATTTATTATGTCGCTCCTTTCTTGAAATGTATCTACTATAATAGAATTATGGAGTTTGTTTCGGAATGAGAATGTCAGTCTGAAAACATGGCTAATAAATAAGCCAAAGTATGTTTTGTTTGTGCACCGAAAATGGAAATGACAGTGGCCAGCAACAGTAGCAACGACAGTATCAATTCAATCATCGTCCAAAAGACAGACCACATGGCGTATGAGTTATATGCGATTTATAAGTATGGAAGTATGGAATATATTTTGATATATGACTTTTCCTTTGCTTTCCTTCAACTCAACACACTTTGGTTAAGTTTTGGATTTTTTCTAAAATTTCTTTTTAATTTATGAGCCTCTTTCTTTTCCTAATATGTATTTTCATGCTTATCAAATAAAACTCAACTCAACTTAACTCAACTCATCTTATCGCAACTCAACTGAAGTGAAGTTTTTGAAAAGGAAAATAAATGGAAATATATATTTCCAAAGTCGATCTTCTCCTCATTCTATTCGGGTATTAACTGAGCTCAGATTTGCTTACTTTTATTTTGATTTAGAGATAAACCGCTACGAAAGCAAATTTACAGGTGTCTACATCTTGCCAATAACTTACCATCCCAATCCCATTCTTACGAAACATCCAACCAACCAACCAACCATTTCACAGCAATCCACCTCACCGTATCCCATGTCACAGTGAAGTGCCATAAAAATGAAAAACAAAAGGAAAAACAGTTCAACAGTGAACAGTGAACAGTGAACAGTGAACAGTGAAGTGAAGTTTATTCGAGCAAAACGCGTAACAAAATTCCCAAATTTGGAAAATTTTATGTTCACATTACGTTTTGGCCGATGAAGTTCATTTATTTATCGTGGCAGCTGTTGGTGGTTGTTATGACATTCCGTTTGTTTCCGCTCTGTTTGCTTCACCATACATACATATTTCCTTTACCGGGTGCCGCTGCTTGGTCCTCGGCACTTGATCCTTGGAACCTTATTGCCGATGTTCACTATTCGTGGTTCAATGTTCATAATACAACATGAAGTGTTATTTGATTTTGTCATTTATCTCTGTTTCTGTCTCCATTTGTGTGAGTTGAGTTTGTGTAAGTTTGTGTGCTTGGATTTCATTTCGTTGTATGGCATACCGAGACCAGTCAGTGGCAGTAGCCGAGGAACCATACAAAACTAATATATTCTACAAATTGAATGCTGCGAGGATAAACTTTATGATGAAATACTTTAGCATACAAATAAAAGTCAAGTATACTATGATGATGTTTATGAACTTAAAGTAACATAAGCCTCGGAGGGAATATAAATAATATATACACTACATCTATCAAAATGTGTTTGAACTAAGTCAAGGTTTTTCAGTAACTTAAATCTCTACATATTTATTTAATTTTTTGATTATTCCTTCTATTTTCTGTAAATCCAAATAACTAGACACATTTATTTTGATACAATTTGATGAATTTTGTTAGTTATGACTGCACACATAATCTTTGTAGCTTAGTATTTTAGTTATACAGAATAATTTCCTTTGCCTTTTATTTTAGATCACTAATCACTGCTCAGTGTATTTATAAAAATAGTAATTTCCTTAAATTTAATAGAAATATAATAATTCCTTTCATAAACTTATGAATATTGTTAGTTGTATCTGATGTTTTATTCATTGCAAACTCTTGTTATCTGCCTTATTGTTACATCATTTTTTAATAACCGTTAAGTCGGGGGCTGATTTTTTACCAAATTAAGACAAGTAATTCAGAGAGCTGATATTAAAGTATTAAGTTCTGTTGTAGGTATGGAGCCTTTGAAATATTAAACTCAAACTATCGCACTCTTTAATGGAAAATGTTACTTAATTTCATTTGAGAGATTTGCTTCTCATAATAAAACCATCTGTCTAAAAATAAATTCAAGCGGAATAACAGAGATGAAAATGGATTATGACAATCTGAAAGGCAATGCTTTGATTAAAAACAAGTAATTTAAACAGCAAAACCAAAACATCAAAGTCATGTACAAAATATTGTATTGTCAATATATTAAAGTTTTCGATTCAATAAAAAAATTTATGAAAAAATTTCACTATAATATTTGTAGCTATTGATTATTTCATTATGAAACACTAAATAGTATGAAATCATTATCGCTTTTGTTACTTAACAAAGTTTTTTTCTATACTTCACTTAACAAAACTAACTTTATTTATATAATGTAGATATATAATATGAAAAGGAAACATGATTTCAAACACAGATACTCACTCACTCGTACAATGCCAACTAATCAATATCAATTGTAATTTGGAACTTCGAACAACAATCATTGGCTTAACACTTTGCAAAAGTTTTAATATTCTCATAAAAAGCAGAAAATTCCCTAGCAATTTCCGAAATGATTTATTAGTGAAAATATACATAGAGAAATGTTTTGTTAAATGCTGTGTTTTCATGCTTTAGTTGAGAAAACAATAAATGGCATAAATATTCACATATTATTGGAAAATGTACTGTGTGTCGACTCATTCGCAATCGGTGAAAGAAGACAATAAAACGATCAACAACAAAAACATCAACTTTAGGTTTATCGCAAAAGTTTCAATCTATACTATTTCTTTATACGTTAAAGAGTAACTTGAATTTATGTATATATAACGTTGGTGTTCGGTGTTCATCTAGTGATGTTTGGCATGGGTAAGTAAGTTTCTGCTTGCTACAAAGACATATTGCGCAATTTGGCTAAACCATTAAATAATGCCCCGAGAATTTAATGTTCAACAACAACAAAATAATGAGGAAACTGTCGCCTTGCGTCAGGCCAAGACAAGCCAAGTGAAACCAAATCTAACCAATCTCTAGGTAGGTTGAGCGAAGTGTAGCAGGTGTTAAGGGGTATACCAGGAGAAGGATCAGAGAAAGGACAAAGGCAAATAACATTCACTTGGCAGCGCCATTTATTTTTATTGTTTTATATGACAATGAAAACAAAATAGAACAAAAAACAACACAACACAACACAACAAAAGGAGAACTCTTAACTCTGAAGACTGAGTTGAGGAAGACTATACTAAATACTCGTATAAAGAGGAATAGTGAAAACATATATACATACACTACATACACAACAGAGAGCAAACATAAAATTCTAAATAAACACACACACGTGCCATTCAAAATACAATCACCAGCATCATCGTCATCATTATCATCATCACCAGATTTCTTTGATGCTGTTGTCGTTGTTGCTGCTACTACTGCTGGTGTTGTCGTCATCATCATCGTTTTGTCTTAGTATTTATTCTCTTCTATCCCAACCAATGCTACTACTTACTTATTCTCATTTAGTCAGCGAGCAACAACCATTCATTCATCCAATCTTGTTTAAGCATGAACACTCAGGTAATTTTAGGTATAAATTTTTGTTTTGTTCATTTCAAATGAAATGAGCAGCCTTATTACACACGTATCAATCTAAACTTAGAACGAGCTAACGCACAGATGTACAGGTACATTAAACAGATACTGCTACTGACAAAGATTCAATGGCAATGGCGACAATGATAAAAATGGCTGAAATGGCTGAAATGGCTGAAATGGCAGGAATGGGCTGAGCTACGCTGGCATGACAGTGGTGGAGGTGAGAATTTTCCTGCTATTCACAATGTTATTTATGCGTACACGCATAAATACAATTGATTTTCCTTAATTCCAAGCAACGCACACAGCGGTTGTTATAGAGTTCAAAGTGATTTAATGCATGAAGATATAATCTGCCACTATCAACATCGAACAATATATGGAGCACCCACCTCGTAATTCCTAAGCGGCACCAGAATGTGGTTAGCATTAAATTAAAAATATCTTAAAGCCTAAGTATTGTAGTATATATTGTACTTGTTTGTTTTTCTTTACTTAAAATTTACCATATCACTTGTTTGAGTATGAGTATGAGTATGAGTATGAGTTTGAATTTGCAGCAAAGATAACAACGGTTTTTAGTTCAGATTTATGGTTTAAATTGAACTCCCACCATCATGTTTACGTAGTATTTTTATTTCCAATCATCAGGCTTACAAATAAAGAAAAGTAAAAAACAATATGTTTAGTTTTTCTTATTTTATTTTGTATTATGTATTTTTAAAGAAAATGTCGAAAGCTAATAAGGGAAAAATTACTGTGGATCTAAAGCACCATGTAGCTTGTGGCAATTTTGAGCGAAATGCACAAGTGAGTAGTAGATTGTTGATGGTTGAGTGAGCCACGCTATGGAAATATTATGATACAAGTGGTGTTTGGAGAGAGAGAGAGAGAGAGAGAGAGAGGGTAAGACATTTATTTGTGTGGTTATTTGTCTACTTAGACAAAATTCCTGCGGCATAAACTTCTTGAGCTTGCAATAACCTGAACTCTGACATGAAGACTAAGACTAAGAAGAATGAAAAAGGAAACATAACACACAAAATGAGTCTTAGTTATAGACTGATTTATACAATGATGATGATGATGATGATGATGATGAGGATGGTGATGAGGGCAATATGGAGCTTGTCATGAGATAAGGTAGCCTTTACCATATTAAATATGCGAGACGTGCTCATATTACTTTAGCGTTACGTTAAGCCACACAAACTCAGCAAATTGTGAACCCAAACATTTACCTATATGGTAATACATACTTCCTACTTTCACCCACTCACTTACTCATCAATCACCAAGTCACTCACTCATCTACTAACTTACTTACTTACAAAACCATAAGCATTGAAAAAAAAAAAATAATAATTGCAAAATTAAGGCTTGTGAAAGAACAACAAACTTTCACATTTTTTGCTACTAAGTGCGTAAATTTATTTTTCTTTATTTTTCTGACGCTTATTTAAGCGCTTTCGATGTGAGACTAGGTGGGACGCAGATGAACGGCGCCAACACAATTCACACAGAATGTAATCTTTCTAGAGAAAGCGTGAATTTTGCCAGAAACAATGTGAAATTGAAATGATGATGAAGGAACGAACGCTTGATGTCTGATGTCTTCAATGTTGTACTTTCAAAAGTTTAGAAATTATTTTCCCCTTTATTTTGTTCTTCGTTTTTTCTTATAAAATTTAAAATGAAAATAAAAAAAAAATAATGGAAAAAATATTGTATTTTTTGAGTTGGTAAAATTGTGGAAAAGAAAAAGTAGAGTGTGCGAGCCCCAAGTGAAACATAATCTACGCAATTGGATTCTTTATATGTTTTCCCTATTTTTTTTTTTTTTTTTTTGTTTCTTTCTGTGTTATGAAAACACGAGTTGACTTATGAAATAAAAATTGTGAAGCTCTTCTTACTGGTTTTATATTTTCCTTCCCTTTCCTTCTATCTTGCTATATGTGTGTATGTTTTTGTGTGTGTATATGTTTGCTGATGGTTGATGGTGTTTGTGAACATATTTATGTATGCAAATCGAGTGAGACTGAAGAAGCTCGCTAGGCTGCTTATCATCACTTTTTGGACTTTTACATGGCAAACGAGAAACGAGAAAATAAGTTATGTGTTTTTTGTGTTCTCCGGCATTTTGGTATGCTAAAAATGCCATTTCCGGTTTTGAGTTTCCTCTTTCAACTTTATTTTCATACTACTTCGGCATCGCAGTAACATAATTCATTCAGCTTTAACGAAATGCTTTCGAACTTAAATCAGAAAAAAAAACTCTGTTTTTTTTTTTTGTGTTGCTTCATGGCTGTTGTCATTGTCGTTGTTATAAGAAAATTTATTTGACAATAATTGCTGAGTATTAACTTTTGTTGACTTTTCATTTTTATCATTATTTTTTTATTTAAATTGCTTTCGCTTAAATGAACAACTCAATATTTTTTTTTTGTTTTTTAAAGGTACTTTGAACAAGTATTTCAAGTTAGATGAACATTGAGCTTTCTTTCATTGAATTTAAATGATTTTTTTTTTTTATGAATATTCAAGAAAGGACTTTCATTTAATTTTAGTCATAAAAACTGTAACAAAATAGGATGAAAACAAATTTATCGCACATTTTTTAGGTTATTTATAATTTAGATTAGGATTAAAATGTGTAATGAATATTAATCAATGATATGACCAATTTGTTTGACGACCTTATTCCTTGGGAAACCTCATAATGCCTTCAGAAAGGTGTTGTTGGATAAGGTTTTTAGCATCAAACTTTCTGTTATTCAAGAAGCTTTACAATATTTTTTTTTTTTTTTTTTGTTTTATTTTAATCGCATTGACTTTAGACATTATTGTAATAATAATTACATGACGTTTGCGCGCAGGGATTTGCCTACTTCTTGAGGGAAGTTTGTTTGGGTGCAGTCTCTTTAGTCTACGTAGTTTCGATTCTTGATTAAGTATGTAGATGGATGTTTTTGAAGCAGCAGTTGAAAACATGAGCTATGTACATTGATTTGATCAATTACTGTAGTCATCTTTAGATCTCAATGCAGCGTAGTGTTGTGAATGAACAAGGGGATTCCCATGATAAGTCTTAGATCCTTCCTTGTACTTTTCTTAAGTCCCAAATTTGTTTGCATTGTTTTCCGATAAATAAGTAAGTCTTTTTTTGACAAGGAAAGTTGGGCACTACATTGATTTTAATACTGCAATAGATTTTACATGTGAGAAGATTAAACAACAGCAAAATTATTGGAAGAATAATAACGGAATTTATATGGGAATGTGGCATTATCATAGAAGAATTGTCACTAAAAAATTGCACCTAAATATTTCAATGCATAACTTTATTGCCAACCAACCCAATAGTTGGTGATTTTATTATGTTATTCAAACATATTCAAGACATTGTATTTTAACTTAATTTTCATACATCAATTTCCCTACATTGTTATCCTAGGTGTGTTCTATTTGTTATATAAATAAGACTCAGTTATTTTTTTTTCTTGTGTAAAAAAAGAAACGCAAATTTAATAAAATTTTAATGTTGAAAACTTTTGCTAAATTTCATTTACCAGGAAAGTTTGGTTAACAATTAAATAAATGAGACCCAAATTAACTTAAACAATTTAAGAGAAATCATTTAAAATTAAACTATTTTAATTCTTTTAGTCGTCGTATTTTAAGAAAATTAAGAATGGGAAAATGAAAAGGTAAAACAAAAAGTTTAATAACAACAACAACTGAAACAGAAACTTAACAACCAGAAATCAGTCAAATATCTCAAGAGAGCAAATAAATTATCCAATTTAAAAGTCAAATGTTATTTCAGGTGTGAAAAGGCAGCCATCAGTCAAAAGGTGACAAGCATTGAGACACAAACTAACAAATTGACAGACAGACACACAGACAAACGAATGAGCAAACATTTGAAAGGCAGGCTAAGATACAAATTTAAAGGTAGGCCTTGTCCTAGACCAACAATCATTACTCGTTTTCTCCCAAAGGCATTTCTCCAACATACCTTCAGAACGAACTTCGATCCTTGAACTTGTGTTAATGCCCATGAATTCCACAACATCTACTAGCATCGCACCATGCGATCGCATCCAAACACAGCAACCAACCAATAACAAAAAAAGGAAACGAGGAAAAATTACTTTAATTTAATTTAAGCATCAACTTTATCCGACTTCCGGATACACGACGACCTAGGAGTCTTGTTCGTTGATGTGCCTGCATATATTTAGAAACTGCCTGGAGTAATAGGGCAACAACAGTTTCCAAATGTAGTAGTACAATAGTTTCAAAGGATGCAGGGCGGGAAGTGAATATGTCTCAACATTGGTCTAAGATGAAGGACAAACTTTCAGTTCATCTAAAGTCACGGACTTCTTGGTTCGTTAGTGTGCGTACTCTGTTTTGGCTTACGTACATGATGATAACTTTAAAAGAAAACAACATATGTCTGAACTATTTCCTTGCATGGGGAATAAACACTAAGATAACTAAAGCCATTGAAGATATGTCACTTGCAGTTCTTGTCCCTAGCTGTAAATACCAAATACCAAATCTCATATTATTGCTAATGATGTGATGTGATTTGATGTGATATGATGTCACCATCAACTAGTACTGTGAAAACTATGACAAGTTATTGACAACTTGGCATATGGATTTCTCTAGCATGTTGCAAGTATATTCTTTGGCGAATGTGCAGTCGACTGATAACGCATACGCAACCAGGGCCCAAAGGTTATTTGTCTTTTCGTAACATTGCAAGCGCTTCGAAAAAACGTCATTGGGAATGGAATATGGAAAAATATACACTGCATAACTTGCAGAGCAATATATTTCGCTTCCATAAATTATATTTTGCAATTTTCTAGCACGCAATTTAATTGTTAAATTAAATTTTACTAAAAATCTTGTATTCTCTCTATTCATAGAGAGGTTAAGCTATTATTTATAGCCTAGTTTATAGATTTAGTTTGAAACCTATTAACCTTTGATATCTCTTTAGACAAACAATTAGTCATTTTGTTTATCTCGTTTGAATCGTAATTGTTTTTTAATTACTTCTAAGTAAGAATCAAATAAAAAAATTTTAATATAAGCATTTTCAAATTTATGTAGCATACTTTTGAGGGCGAGCCAAATCTAAATCTACATAAATAAGATCCTGTTGTCCAGTGTAATTATGTTAGCTCATCAGACAACAAACGAAAGACTAATCCTTTGTGAAAACTATATATATGATTTCCATGCATGACAAGTCTTGTCAGCATTCATTTATGTTCTTTCCAGTTCTGCTCAGATCAGCTTAGTTTACAAAAAGTTGACCGTGATGTACTCTGGTTTCCATGTTATTTTCATTGTTGAAATGTTTTTATGGATCATAAAATGTTCAAACTAAAAGCATTTCATTTCTTTTTGGTTTTTTTTTTTTTTATTTTCTCTGACATTGGCATTGTTCATCACGAAAAATAAAACATTAAAAATTAGAAAGGCATGTGTGAGCGAGCAGCTTTGGTTCCAATGGAAATCGAATACCCTCTAAATGTAAATGAAAAACATAATAATTCTCAGCTTTGAATATTAGATACAAAGGATTATTTGATTCCTTGAGAAGTTGCAAATTGTTGTTGATCATTTTAAACAATTTTCACACACATAAACTCATTTATAGCTCTTCATTCATATGAACATTTATTTTGTATACAATTTCCATCTTAGTTGTTCAATAAATTTAGAATGCCTTTCATGTCTATATAAATATATACGATTATATTGTTATCATCGCATCATGGTGATATTACAATATTAATTTACTCACTCAAAGCAAACAGTGAGAAAAGATAACCAAAAAAAAAAAAAAAAAAGAAACCACATGAGCAGATTTTACGTTATATTAGAATTTACCACTAAACAAAAAATAATTTCTTTGTTTGCTGTTGTTATATTTATGTTGTTTGTTTGATTTTATTTATGACGCATTTTTCAACCGAAAAATTTAAAGAGCGTATAAAATGTGCTGAGCCACAAAAACCAAGAAAAACAAACACAGGGAAAGGGGAGATCAAAAACAATGTTAATGGCACAAATAAAAATGAAAAACAAATGCCACATCAAGTACATTTTATTCATTTATCCTCACTTGTCTTTACACCCGATCCTATGTACATTTACTCGTATAACGCGTTCGTTTTTAGGTTTCCGGACTCAAAGGGTACCAAACGGAATCCTATTACAGAGACTTCGTTGTCCGTCTGTCCGTCCGTTCTCGAGTCATATCTCATGCACCGTAATAGCTAGAGGCAAAATTGAAATTTTCACAAATAAATTCAAAAATTTAAAGGGGTCCCCATACAAGAAACATTTTGGTTTTTATTGCAGCTATACGATCCAGTAAATCCTAGAACTAGAAATTTGCTTGGTTGGTGGCTGTGGATTAGAAACTTATAGTTTCGAAATTTCAATTTGATCGGACCAGTGAGTTGAAATTAAGACACTTCATTTTTTAACATAGGCGCGGTATATTTGTTGGAATCAGCCAAATCGGCCAACTAGGCGGAGTACCTCCTATACAAACCACAATCTGGTACGGAACCCTCCGTGTACGAGTCTGACTCGCACTTGGCCGATTTTTATATTTTTTTATTGTGAATCACTATGACATCAACATTGTCCTTCTCTTCACACAGGAAACATTTTTCCGTTTCGTATAAACATTTTATGTGTCTATGGCTGAGTGTGTATTTACTCAGTTTTAATTCGTCAACAATTACTACTACACTTTGTATTTGTATTTTTGTTGTTATTGTTTTACTTAAAATTGAAAGTGTTTAAAATGCTGAAACTTTTAATTGCTGCTTTTTGTAATGAAAATAAAATAAATTTGTTCACAGCTCAAATTCTCATCAACCCACATTTCTGACAATTGTTTGTAGTTGGTAGTCAGATGTTTCTTTTCTTGATGGACTTCCATGGTGCTTTTTATTGCCACAACAAGATAAAAAGTTAAGACTGTAGAAGGATCAAAATGACAAGACATTAACTGTTTGTTTTACTGAAAATGTTTTTACACATGTCAGGGAAGCAACAATGCAATGCAATCTTCTTATTTTTTAAAATTTTTCTTCTCTTGTGTTGGCGATCTCAGTTAATAAGATTATAAGTATGTTTACACATTAAGTAAGGTTTAGTTTACAAAAGCATAATATACATATGTGTACCTTAAGTAAGAAAAGTATCTGGAAATTGTAAACATAAAGAGAATTGTTAATTTATCAACTATATATGATACATATAGTGTGCGTCACCATATTAAAAGCACTTGTACAATTGAAATTTTTGGGAAAAATTTAGATATGTTCAATTGAGTGAGTTGATCTATAAACATATTTAACGCTACTCGAATGTGCAGCATCCGTTTTCTTGTGATTAATAATCAGTTCAGTTGCCAATTCAGTTCAAATGCCACTGTGACTTGGATTTCATTCATTTCGAACCCTCACTTTTCGCATCATTTCTTTTGCATTTATGACCACTTCCTTTGTGAATGCCAATTCTGCTCGAATCATTGAAACGAGAAATCGTACACAACACAAAGATTTTATGCACATGGGTGCATTTTATAGATGGCTATGATTCCTTAAACAATTCCAGCTTGTAGCTTTTCTGTCAATTATTGTAAAATTAAATAAATAAAAAATATTCCGATTTAACTTAGACATGAGTATTACAACTTGCTGATATAGAATATAATGTAAATGTCTTAACTGATATATATATATATATATCAGTGTAAATTTCATTGGAATTTTATTTGCTGTAAATGTCTTCATACTGCTGCACTTTGAATACAAAAGGATGCTACAAGTTACTTTATGCTATCAAATAACAATTTCAATAATTGAAATCATTGATAATGTTGAAATACTAAAATATTCTTAGAACATTTCTATTGCAATAAAATCTTCAAGTTGCCTTCCCATGAAAATAAGAATATAATTTAAATTATATCCAAATGAAGAGAAAACAAAAACAAAAACAAAAACAAAAAAAAAAAAACAAAAAATTATGATATAAAATAAAAGAAAACTTTCAAAAAAGTTTTAATTAGAAATAAATTCTACCACTTTGTCTTCATTTTCAGTTTGTTTATTTATTTTCAATTTAGTAAAAGATTTGTTTACAATTTTCTTTTAGCAAAGCAATTTGCAAGCAATTTACAAATAGTTTTCATTTACAATTTGTCTCTTTCTCTTCCATCTTTCAGATAATCAAGTATAAAAAGCTAATCAAAGTATTCAAATGGAAAAGAAAGTTAATTTTGTGGTCCGGCAGATGTTGAAGAATGTTTGGATTTCACATCATGAAAAGTAACCAACAAACCAGCACAACTTGGCCATGC
This sequence comes from Amiota minor, assembly GCA_037043295.1. Taxonomy (NCBI): domain Eukaryota; kingdom Metazoa; phylum Arthropoda; class Insecta; order Diptera; family Drosophilidae; genus Amiota; species Amiota minor. The sequence goes on from JBAMAW010001787.1 coordinate 3,529,564, forward strand.
TTAACTGAAATCTCTATGCCGCAGCAATGGCAAAATGCACGGAAATTCTGCTGTTGCACAATGAGAAAAATGATACGCATTAAGAAAAAAAGGTAGTAGAAAAATAAAACTTAGAATTGGCGAAACCAACTACCAACTACTACATAACGAAAAACAAAGTACAAAAAAATAAAAAAAAATAAAAAAACCCAAAGGAATCTCAAAACCAAAAACAAAGTTAATACCAACAGCTACATACGTAAGTAACAACAACGGTAATAGCAAAAGCAACATTCAATCGATAATTAAAAGAACTGGCCAATCAATAGTGTTATCAAAGGAAATCCAACTAGACGCAAGCTAAACGGAAATCCAAAACACAAACGAACAACAAACAAACAACTGAGAAGAGCAAACATTGAACACTAAGCAACCAACCAACATGCCGCGAGCATACATCCTACATATACTTCTAATTCTTCTCCTTGCAATCATGGCATATCGAATAGAAGCGTTAAAGAGAAGTACCAACTCAATGGTGGATGGGGTAGACGGGGATGATGTTGCGCCACAAATAAAAACAAATAGCGCACAAGTTACTGTTGCAACGGAACCGGATATACTGGCATCAAATTCAGTAATGACTGCTGGTGATGCCTTCTTTATACGTCACGGACGTTCGCGTGTTCGACACTCTAACGAAAAGGCAGCAGCTGTTGCGGCGGCAGCTGCATCCACATCTGCATCGATGGCCATGGTTTCTGGCTTCAACAATAAAAGCAGCGTAAATGTCGCACCAATGCGTGAACAAACACGAACTCGTTTAATTCTAGTCACTGAGCCACATTCGCAGCCAGTGACGCCCACCCAGCAGCCTGGTGGCGGCGCTACGAATGCGCCGGTCACGCATAAAATACGCAAATTGCATAAAAAGAAAATCAACGAAAGCATTCGAAAGAGCGTAGACAAGAGCCTTGGAGTCCTACACCCTGCGAAAAACCATCGCAGCCTCGCTGAGGCCGAACATTTGCAAGGACGGCCGACGGATGTCGATGAGGATGACAATGGCAACGTCAGCGTCAATAATAGGGCAAATGCATTGAGCGCAGTCATGCAGCTGGCAGAAGAGATTGATCTCGAAAACTCATTTGAGTCGGCTTATCAAAATGCCGACTTTGATGAGACGACAGCAGCAGCAGGTAGCGAAGACAATGAGGATGAACAGCCAACGACTACACCGTCCATTTTTGCGACTCCAGCAAGGCACCAATTAATGCTTGTTGATGTAACAATTGCACCGAATGCGCCCCATGTGAGCATCGACGATGCCACGACAAATGTTAAAGGCCAAAGTAACATGGAGGCCATATTTAATCACACAAGTTTTTCAGTGAAAAACTCGCACGATGATAACTTGGTTAGCAACACAGAAGGCTCCACGGAATCCGATTATGGCTTTGATGAACCACTCAGTGCAGTTGACATACGGCACACTTCTCACGATGTCATGAAATGGACTGGCAAAAATGAAGAAGACGATGATGATGACGATGACGTAGATGCAGAAGCAGAAGCAGATGACGATGGAAATGATCTCATTGGAGATTCAAGCGTGCAATATTTACTCGACGAGGGACTTGGCAATAATATGACATTGGGGGATAACTTTCGCAGTGATAGCAGCACAACGGAAGGTTCAGATGTTAATTGGCCAGAGGAGCATTCTTTTGGTCCGCGTCAGTCGGCCAGCACCAGCGTTGTAGGCATTGGAGCCGGTAGTGCGGTCGAGGTGAAACAAATTAACTTTGATGAAACGGGCATCATGGATACTTCGGAAGTTACCATGGATGATGGCTATCCTCCGGAGGTGTTGGTGGATGTCAATACCAAGCAATTGGATATCGGTGATGTTGAAATTGATAGCGATAGTGATGGTCTCGAATCGGATCAGATACGTGCCGATGTAATAAACGCACGTGACAATAAAATCGATTTGGTATCGAAGTTCCTGCAATATATCGAACAGCAACATTTGCTCGGGTCGAACTGCGTTGCTGGCACCTCGCTAAATTTGGGTGAGGGTGTAGTCGATCGCTATGCACAGGATCGATTTCGGGTAGAGGCTGAGGTGGCTGTCAATCGGGCAAATATGTTAACCAGGTAAGTGAATAATTGAAATGAAATGTCAACAAACAGAAATGAAATCGAAATTATCAGAAACTTGAGTTAACTTTTCCAATTGAAAGTTCCTTATGATGATGATTTTGTTGCCTTTTTGTTTTTTGGGAAAAGCCTTGGCAGAGCTAAATGGCCAAGCAGTAAAGGCGATTACAGTGGACATGAAGTTGGTAAATAGTAGAACGAAATGGACGAAATAAGTTCATATACCTCCTCATCCTTATATTGTGGATGGAACTGGGTGTGAGTGTAAGGATTTTTTCTCTGTTTCGTGTTCAACTTTTCAGTTTTGATAAAAGTTCAATTACTTTGCTCGTTCACATTTGCCAAAAGAAAACGACTAAAAGCAAAAAAAAAAGAGGAAACTAACAAATGAACGAACGAACTGAGGAATACATTTAGGCTGGACAAGTGATTCCTTCTCTATTATTCTTCTCCTTGTTTGTCGATTGGCCCCACTCGTCATAGTCATCACCGCTCGTTCTAGATGTTGAGTTTAGTACTATGAGCAGTTGATTTTACTTTGGAAACCACAACCATCTACTATAGAATGTAGTATTTCAATTTTTACCCTCCTTGACTATTTTCCCATTTCGTTTTTGTTTTCTTTTGCTTTCTAATTTTTTATCATTTCGTTTCATTTTGCACAGTCGATGGACTATTCAAGGACACACATTTATAAATGCCACTTAAAGTTTTAGTAGTCTACTCTGCTGAAATCTATACAATAGTAGGTCTTTAGTCTATACAATGAATAGTTCAGGTTGTTGTTTGTGGCAATGCATTAGTCAAGAAATTTATGTCTCTTAGCAAAAGTTTTCATCTTAAGTAGTACGGACGTCTAAAGTGCGGGCGTGTTATGGCTAAATAAGCCAACAATATAAGTGGATATAGTATCCATGTATTTCTACACATGTGTTTGAGTATATCTACATCAATATAAGTATGAATGGCTGAAATGTTTAATTTGTTAAGAGAAAAGTGCTTAAGCCGAACGAACATACATACACATACCTTCATACATAAATAGTGTAAATTCCGAATAGGATAAAATGAACGACAGAAATAATTCTCAGGTAATGTTTATTTTTATTTTTTCCGATAAGAGTTTCACAGTTTTTTTTTTTTTTGTTTTTTTTTTGGTTCTAATTCTTCTACCATATTTTCCACTTAAAATCTTAACTTTCTCAAAACAAACAACGCAATAATCTGAAGAAAATGCGATTAGAGCTTTTACAAAAAATAGAAGAGATTAATTTTCGGGGTGCTTTCACACAGACGAGAGCTAGAAGGCAATGAATTCTTAATTGAAGTTTGTTTATGCGATAATATGTAACATACAAGTATTTGCTTTGCAAGAATTCATGTGCCCATTAGAAGAAATTTTGGAAATTATGTATTGTATATTGTATGTATCTCAAAATGAAAATTGGAATAAATGTTTGGTTCATGATTATTTCAAATAAGTAGGAATATCGTACTAGAAATGTCCTACAATTTCTATATATTTCAAATTATAAATATGTATATTTTCATTGCCTTGTAAACAATGAGGATTAATGTGAAAGAAATATAACATCACTCAATAATTTGAGTGTTAAGTTTCAGTCAAGAAGTAAAATTACTAATCTCAAAACATTATTTGTCAAATTTTTATGATAACTTAATGCTAGAGTTGTTACTGCTGCTTTATGTTTTTATTGTTAATGGTAATTTGCTTTCTGTATATAGTATAGTATTAGCTGTGCCCACGATTTCGTACGCGTAGTATTCGAAATAGGTTTGTAATACTTAAATATGCGAAAGTAGAAGAGAAAAAAAATTGGCAAAACACATATTGAGAAACCAAAATTGATCAATAGCCTCAAACACGAAACACAAATAAAGCAAAGCACAAACAACAAACGCACTATCTCTTTCTTATCTCAATTTAAATGAACATAAAATACAGAAACGAAGTGCGCAAAAAGTGGAAAAATCCAAAAATAACAACAACCAAAGCACTAAAACATTAAGCTTGGTCTTGCAATGGTTTTCAAAAAATTTAATACCTAAAGATACTATATTAAAAGTTAAAAACTGAAAAATATAAGTACGCAACTCTTTTCAAAAGCATTCATTTGTCATTTAAAAAGAAAAACATATTAAAATCGGCTTAGTACAGTGTGCGCTAGATAAGAACTGTTAAAAATTTGGTAAAAAAGTGCCTATATCTCGACAACAGCGCCACCTACCGAGTCCAACTGAAGCTTAAACCATCTTGGTGACTTGAATTTTATATATAAAGACTAGTTATCCCGGCGTGCGTTGCTACGCCCTCGCACAAAAAAGATAAGAGAGCATATACGTATGGAAACATTTCTTCCTTTGATGAAAATCAAGGAGATATGTGGGGATGGGAGCTATAACAGAGAAAGGAATGGAGCGCTGTAGACGATGACCGCCGATAAAAATAAAAAATGGGCCAAGTGCGAGTCAGACTCGTACACGGAGGGTTCAGTACCAGATTGTGGTTTTATGGGAGGTACCCCCTCTATTAGTCTGATTTGACTGCTTCCAACAAATGTACCGCGCCTATATCAGAAACTTATAGTTAGACACTAATTTCAGTTCAATAGTTCAAAAAACAAAAAAGTTTACCGAATAGGAACCTGAATTTTAATGGTGGGTTTGTATGGGAGATACTCCTCCTAGTTGGCCGATTTGATTGATAGATGTGTAGCGCCTATGTCAAGAACTTATAGTGTCTAAATATCAGTTCGATAGAACAAAAAAAGTTTTTCGAATAAGAAACTGAGTTTTAATGGTGGGTTTGTATGGGAAGTACCCTCCCTAGTGGACTGATCAAACTGAAATTTCACAATATAAGTCTCTGATGCATAGCTACCAACCATCGAAATTTCAAGATCGTGGGATTACTGGGTCGTTTAGCTGCCATACAAACCAAAATATTTCTTGTATGGGGACCCCTTTCAGTTTTTAAAAATATTTTAGTTTTAGTATTTGTTGCTAATTCCCGGATAGAACTACTACATATTCTGTAAAAATTTCAACTCTGTAGCTATTACGGTTTGCAAATCCATTCCTTCACGTTTTATGTCACGTCCCACTGAAACGGGATATCCTATGTCCGTCTCCTAGTTCTAAGCTACCTCCCCACCAATTTTCAGCCAAATCGGTTCAACCGTTCTTGAGTTATAAATAGTGTAACTAACACGACTATCTTTTATATACATATATTGTGAATCTAAACCATTCTCAGATCCCCTTGAACACACACAAAAAATTTCATCAAAATCGGTCCAGTCGTTTAAGAGAAGTTCAGTGACATACACACTCACAGAAGAATTATATATATAAATGTAAATCTAAAGCATTCTCAGATCCCCTTGAACACACACAAAAAATTTCATCAAAATCGGTCCAGTCATTTAAGAGAAGTTCAGTGACATACACACTCACAGAAGAATTATATATATAAAGATGTATAATTTCAGTCAATGACGGAGCAAAATAACATAAGTTTCAGTGAAATGCAATATGTAACAGATATATCTGGTGGACCAGCATGGGATCACTTGGCTAGTTATTAGAGAAATATCTAAAATTACAAATTCTAGCAATTAAGGTTAAAAGATTCATTAGAATAATTGAGTTGACTTGCGACCGATATTGTAGGTCTTGTTGATTTGCGTCTGATCATTTCAGAATCAGTTTCTTTTTTTGCACTTAAAAGCTAGCAGTAAAAAACATAGTACTTTTTATGCTTTGTATGTTACTTTGTGATTGTGTGAACTTATAAATGACTAAACTTAATTACAGTCCTGGAACAGTTCACCATAAATTTATAATGTAATGGGGATTGACAGAAGTGAAAACTTAAGGCAGTGAAATAAACCTTGTTTTATTTTTTGGAGTTAAACAATGAACCGAATGTGCAACTAAATGAAGATTTACAACTTGCAATGCTGAATAAACACAGAACTTCCTTCAAAAAAAAAAAAAATAATAATAATCACAAAAGACTTTTTCAAGGAACAACTGACAGATTGAATATTAAGTTTATGTTCAATATAAATTTATCTTATTGAAAACAAAAAAATCACAATATTATGCCTACTACTTTGACAATGTCACGACAAACTGTCACTCACACTGAATCGTAAAAATTGATCTTCCTTGATGGTGTCTGTCATGAAAATGTAAATATTTTCCTCTATCAAAAATCTATCGACATGCCAAAGTTTTCTCTTTAAAAAGATTTTCATGTGTTGAATCAGGGAATAATATTATGGGGATCATGATTCATCGCTCAGCTTCGGTGTCCTCCGAATTTGGTAGTGGATCCAGAAAAGTCCATAAAGTTAAATTGTTTAGTATAACTGAGACCTTAAATTGAAAGACATAGCTAAATCGTTAGATACTCGTAGGTAGATAGAAACATCTCTTGATGTTGTGTCAAGATTCCGTCTAATTAAATAAATAAAGAAGAATAAATACAAAATACGAGGGTCATTCAATAAGTAATGAGACAATTTGATGTAGCCCAGAAACGGGCTGTTTAATCAATACAGTGGTTTCAGTGCGTCAAGTTGGCATTATTTGTTTCTGAACAGATGATCGTACATGGAAAGCATATCCTCAAATGTTTTCAGTTTCAGAGATAGTGAAATCTACGAAAGAATGAAAGTGAACGGGAATAATTGTTTAAGCCGTTCCAACGTTTATAAATGCGTAAAATAGTTTTAAAGCGGCCGTGTAAGTGTCTGTGACAAGGAACGAAATGGACTACCGGTTGAAGTTACTATTTGCAACAGACACACTACTGTTGAATTGATAGCTTAAGAAGTGCACATGACTGTTGGAACTGTCCATAATGTTACTCAGTATTGTGCAGTGTCTAAACATTGAGGAAATTGTTCTTCTTTCCTAAAATTTTGAGTTTAATAGTGCATTTACACATTGAGAATCATATTTGCATTTACACCGGCGATGCTGATTCTTGAACGGCTGTTTTTTGTTTTGGTTATACATGCAAATGGAAAATTAAAAAGTTCAACTGAAAAATTTGTGTTAAATACATAATTTCGAGCAATTTGCTAAGTATGCAAATCGGTTTTACAGTTCCCTTATTTTCGGCTAGGTATTTTTATAAAATTTTAACAAAAAATCACAATTTGACATTTATTAAAATTATCATCAGCTGTTTTTGTTTTGGTTTGATAGAAAAAAGGAGCGGAAGTCTGTCGAAAATGACAGTTCCAGCCCTGTTTCGATTCAAAGCCGATTCCATTGTTGAATCTACCAGAATCGATTCACATTTTACAACAAAAACTAAAACTTTTCCATGTGGTTTTTATCCGATTCAATGGTCAATTCAATAATGAATCGATTCATGTTGGTGTAAATGCACTATAAATTCTATAAAAATACTCAACTAATAAAGAACGCATATGTCAATGGCACTTCGTGTGGAACAAACAAATGGTTCAATACACAAGAATAAACTAATTGAAAATTGTGCTTTTGCCTTGTGTTGATGTTATTGTTGTTGTTTTTCTGTTGAACAATTCCTTTTATTTGTTTGAAACTCATGAAAATTGAAAAGTACAGAACATCACTTGATTGCCATTTCCTGCTTTTCCCGTTTGCTCGTCAAACAAAGGCAGACAGAGGTATTGTAGTTTTGAAAAACTAAACAAAAACAATAATAAAAATATATTCTACACGATTACATACCGTGAAACAAATAAATAAAAGTGAGAAAAAAAGGATAGTAACAGTTTTAAGTACCAAAATGTGTACCCACCTATTTACTTAAGTAAATGGAACCATGTTTCGCTTGGCTGTCAATAAGAGCGGAAAATATCACAATTTTGTTTCCGGATTTATTTTGATCCTTTTCCTCATTCTTATTGTTGTTATTATTTTGTTATTTTTAAGATTTTGTGTTTCTTCAACACTCTTTAGCCGCCCCGCTCGTTGCACGCTCGAATAGACACGAACCAAAATGTCTGAGCAAAAATCGAACGCTTTAACTGTCATTGCCGTTGCCATCTCCAATGCCATCATCATCCCATTCATTGTTTTGGGTGCTTTGCTGCTCCTGCTGCTGCTGCTGCCACTGTTGGCGCCAATGAAGAAAAGACGAACAGAATTCGCAATGGTGCGAAAATGAAAGTAACGCGACAACAAAAATGGCATGCGAAAGCCAGCCGAATACAATATAATGCGAAGGAGTAAACTGGTAAAGGGTATAGCAAATAAGTGCTTTAACATTTCTTACTTCATGTTTTCCTTGTTGACATTTTACTTGCTGCGTTTTTGTCGTCTTCACCGATTCACTAACCGACCGACCGTTATTGCCACCATCCTCATCACTTTTGACAAACAAACAAAGTTTAAGTGGAAAAAGGAAACTTTTTGCAACAATAAAATGTTGCAAGTATTACGATATCAAAAACAGAAGGCAACAACAAAAGTGCAAACAAGTTAATTTTGTTATTTGTACTTATATAAATTATTGAGCAGATTTCTTACTGAATAGAGAATAACGACATGGTGTGTGTGTATGTGTGCGTTCCTTTAAGTAAGCTTAATCCCTATAATCGAATTGTTCAAGATTATAATTCCTTTAGTGGTCATGGCCATGATAGATACAAGTAAAGGTTCCTTTAAACTAATCGATGTACAACAAGAAAATATTCAGGCCTTTAACGATAAGAGTTTTAAGTTTATTTAAATGGAAAACATACGCAGCAATCTTAAATCGATTGTTCCAGCTATCGAATACCACGTGCGGGTATTACGGAAAACTTATATGCTAAAGCTATAGCAACAAAGGCCTTAAGCTTAGGATACAAAATTATATAAGAAATTTAAAAGAAATTTGTAACTCCAAGCAAACTAAATCAATAACCATTATTATCTGATTTTCTCTTGTGATATTTAATTCTTATACATTTTGGAGTTCTCCGTGTCTGTTCGGATAAGCACAACTTCTAAACCACGCAACGGATTTTGATATGGTTTTCACTTTCATTTTGAGAATTTTTTTTTAAAGATTTATATGATACAAATAAATGTGCATATTAACAATTTATATTACAACTATATGCAATAATTTAATTGATTTATTATATGAAGTTGAAATTTATGAAAAATAAGATTTCTTGCCGCTACAGTGCGTTGGACGCAACTGTCTGGTAAAGTAAAAGCATAATGAATATGAAATATCCATTGTGTGTTTTAAAACATTCTGGTGGGATATTTTTAAATAACTCCTAATACTTTCGCTGCCATGCCATCATTATCATGTCATACATCTATTCATGAGAACATGGAAACAACAACAACAAGGAAATTGAAGCGGCAAAATTGTGTTTAATATGAAAACCGTTTAGACCTAACTTAGAAACAGGAAACTTTTATACTACCAAGAGGTTGTTCAATTATATTGTAGCTCGTATTGCAAAAGATGCAAACAGAAAACCTTTAAGCCTCAAGGATGTACGAAGAAAAAAGGGAATTCATTTTCTTTAAAGGAAGAGAAAATAGTTCTTGGGTAAGAAATACACAATCTTCTAATAAACGTGAAGTTCATCTTAGTCTAAATCAGGATAGGCATAACTTACAAAGAGCAGAAAATTGTCCAAACTGCACGTGAATGAAAACTCCTAATTTGTAGTCAAATCTTCAATCCGTGTATGTTTTTCTCACCATTGAACTGTAGAAGTTTTTACTGAATTTGGACTTTTTAATTGAAAAACTAACAAAAAAGAAAACTGCATTCATGAATTAATGTAAAATATTTTAATTTTTTCGCTTTTTAGATTATATTTTATGGATAAAAACTTTTTTTATACAACAACAAAGTCCTATTTGCTATTCAAACGTAATTCAGCTTTTTCTTGGTCCTTTTTCCTTTGAGTTTTTTTCTATTCCAATTTCACTCTGGCATTCGTGAAACTATCTAATCTAAATTCCGTGGATTGTGTTGAATTTACTTAAAAACATACACAATACCATGAACTATTCAACGATTGTATGCTAGTATTGTACGTACCTACATCCATAGAAACCATAATTTATTGATTTATTTGTTATTTCTATTGTTGCAGATCGGTGGTTATTTACAATCCAATCTATCTATAGTAGCAATAGATAAATTTCTCTTTCACATCTTTCACACCATTTCTTGTTTTTCTCTAAAGCTTTTACACTTTTCATTTCACAATTTTTAACATTTTCAACCACAACCAACTGTTGCCAATCGATGGCAATGACTTTGAAAGCTTAATTTTTTCATTCATTTATTTGATAAATGTTTTTTTGGCTACTCCATCTCAGTAAGTTTTATTTTCCCCTTCTTTCAATGATATACAATGACAAATGAATTTATGATATTTAGACAGTTTATTTAAGAAACATTCCAAAATGACCAGAAACTGCAATAGAAACATTTGAAATTTTTACTCTATCTTTGTCATATATTCAATATGATTTCCTCCTTAAAGATCAAACTACTATATTATATTCATTAGTATTGTGATGCTCCTCTTATTCACGACTATTCACATCAAAATGGTGCAAAGTTTGTCGTCCTTTGAAAGAATGTATGACCTAAAGAATCATTATTACTGCATTGTTTTTGTGGTAAAAAGCGAAACCAAGCCAAGACAAACCAAGAGAAAAGCAAACCAAACCAAACCAATCCAAACTTTTACCGACTCTGTATAAACTTTTAGACATTTCTTTGGGTTTTGTTGTTGTTATTGCTGTTATTTTAGCAATTTTTCGAGCAACGAAAACATAAAATCCAAAACTATAAGAAGAAAAAATAGTATATGTATGTATAAGTATAAAGAAAGAAAAAAGTTTGTAAGTTGAAAGCAATTAACAAGACTAAATCAAAAAACCATTTTTCGAATATAAACACAAATCAGTAGGATGTCCAGAACGAGATATAATTGAATAGGGCGTGGCAACATACACATAACCACACACACACACATTCGTTCATATATGAGGAGAAAGTTTCTGTATTTTTCGCATCTTTCCATTTGTAAGTAACATTTGATGTATGCGTACCGTAGTATCTGAGTATCTGAGGAATATGAGATGAGTTATTCCCATGTGAATATAAGTATGAGTGAGAAAATATGTGTATGGGAAAATATACATTTAGCTGGATGTTGATGTGAGCATGAAATGTCAATAACGAATGCCTTAACTTTATATAGAAAAATAACAGAGCAGCAAGGAAAATTAATACCTCAACTTTTAATTAATTTTAGCTTTTTTTTCTGCTATTAAACACATTTACAACTTCTTAAGCTGGGAAATGACTTGTGGCTGTGTGTTTTATTTTTATGTTTATTTGTATGTGTGCGTAAGCATATGCTTTTTGTTTTTTGAAAAAAAGAATATTTGAAATTTTTCTCATATATTTTTAATTGTTTTAAATTGCCTTTAATAACTTAATTTAAGAACAAGTGAAAGTTTTGCAATTAGTTAGGCTTGAATATTAGATACTTTGTAATCAAAACAGCAAATAACACAGCCTTGGTCCTAAGACATACTATTTTGTATTTATAGTTGTTGTTCTATTACATTTCTGAATAATTAAAGTACATACTACTACTACTACTATTTTGAAAAGTATTCTTAAATCAAATTACATACCAAAGTAAAGATGATGAGGATTATTGAAAACACATAGTTTTTAATTAAATAATTGGTGCGAACAAAAATGAACTTTTCCAACTTTCAACAACAAAAACAGATGACATGCTTATCTTACGTAAAAGGCAATAGTCAGTGAACATTTCGTGATTAGGGATCCGCATAAACATCATTTTATGATTTCGCGGCAAATCACATGAGAAAATATGAGTTGGTATTGCCATAGACAAACAAGCCACTTGACACTTGGGCGGTTTTTAAAAATTTAAAAATCCATCAAGATGCCAAAAGTTTGCCTTTTAACGCCAAAAAATATGTAAAGCATATTTATTCACAGTCTGTGGCCTGATTTCTTTTATTGTGCTTTATAGAGTCTTATACTCTCAATTTCTCCCGGCACATAAAAATCAATTAAAATAGAAATATTATTTTCATTTATTTATTAGAACTAAGATTATAATTATAGATTTTAATTTAGTATTTATTATGAGAAATAAATATTAAATATTTATTAGAACTAAGATTACATTGTAATTTCAAATTATAACCTACATACTATTTTCTTTAATAAGAGCAATAGCGACAGGGGCCTTCTGCTCAGGGGAAATTAGAAAAGTGCGGGACCAGACTTGCTTGGAGCGGGAATAGAACCCACGACTCTTGGAATGTCAACCCAGCGCACTACCCTCTGAGCCAACGAGCCAGTCAGTTAATATTCTATAAAAACAAATCTTAAAAATTTATTTAATTATGCCTATTAGGATTGGACTTTTTATTCATTCATCCATTAATTCATTCATTTCTTTGAGAAACGCTCAATCTTTAATGTTAATCCCAATAAAACAAATTTCATATTTTTAGTCATACACATGTATGTGTGTGTGTATGTATATATATATACCTTCAATCCACATAAAAATTTCTTTTCTTTGCAAATCAAAATAAAGAAAACAAAAAAAAAAAAAAATTAAATAAATAAATTTTATGAAACTTCAAAAGCAACCATTATTTTATACCTTTTTACGATATCATATAAATTTCATGGTTGCGTTTGCTTTTCACTTTTCTCTTTTCTTTTCTTCACTTTGCTGAATTTAATTTCATACCATTTTGCTTACCTAAACACAAAATAAAATAAAAATCAAAACTTCAGAAACACGAAGTCAGTCAGTGAATGGCATAAAAAGAAGCGACGGTTGTAAAGGTTTAGTATAAAATAAAATTCATTATCGCAAAGTTAGTAAAGAGAACCGACCGACATGGAAGGATGTTAAAGGAATTAAAACAAAGCTAAAGCAAAACCGAAAGGAAAGAGTTCAAGTGATGCCTATAAGTACAAAAAAAGTTCAGTATGGAAAACATTGACGATGATGTAAACGCTCATTACGTTGGTTATAAGAGGTGGCATTTTGAATGAACAATAAATTGCAGAAAGAAAGGCGAAATGGCAGCAAGGACGACAGAATCGAAGGAAGCAAGAAGGGCAGTAAACGTGTCCTGAACAAACGATGGCTGCCAAAATAACCAAAACAAATGTAGGTAGATAAACTCATTTCTTGAATAATTAATCTGGAACATTTCGTTTTCAATTAAGTCATTGACGTTGTTCCCTCATCCTCAATTAAATTTTTTGAGTTCTCTTTAACTTCACTGACCACCAACCAAAGAAAGGAAGGAAGAAGAGAAAACAAAAAGACCAAAAGGAAGGAAGGAAGGATATAATAAGGATGCCAAAACTTAAAATAATAAAACGAAAACCCAACAAATAAAACAAATGCAGATGTTTTGCTTTATGCTCGTCCATTTTCCATATTTTTTTTTTTAATTTAACCACTCTTTTACATCTTCCACATCTTTTTGTTTGTGGAAACAACAGACTGACAGATAGACAGAGAGACATACGAACCCCATTGAAAGTGTTGAACTAAGGATTTAATTCGCAAACTTCCCTTGTAATGAAATTTTCAACACTAATTAGTTAGTTATTTTCTCCTCTTAGTATTTGATGATATCATTTTTAATAAAAAAAAAAAATATATAATAGAAAATTAAATGAAAATTATGGAAAAAATATGTTTTTATGCTTTTGCTACTTCGTACGTTTGCAAAAGACATATATTTTCTTGATGATCAATGTGATATCCACTTTGATTTGTTTGATTTTTAGCAAACCCAGTTTAGAGCTATAAAACTGAAATTTATTATAAACCCATTATCATTCCTTCGCTTCCCCTAGTACTGCAAAAAAAAAACACCCCATAAAATATCAAAACACTTTTACACTTCCAATCCTAGAACATTGAAGCAGAAAATGCTATAAAATTATTTTCCAATACTACAAGTAATAAAGAAAAAATTTCATTAAAATGTGATATTTTATTTGGAAAATTGTGAGATGTAAAATGCAAAAGAAACTTTTGAGATTAAATAATATATCCATAAAATATTGAAATATAGGTAAGAGGGTTCCATTTTATATTTCGGGTATAGAGAATATAAGCAATTGTTTTTTTATTTTATATTTTTTATAAAGATCACAGGTCAGAACACTTTTGCATTCGTTTAGACCAATTTGAGTAACTCCAAAAACATGAGTTTTGAACGTATCAAACGCTTCTTCAGATATCATTGGGTCCCAAATCAAGAATACATGTATAAGGTGAAGGACCCATCAATTCGTCTAATGTGTGAGCTAACGTGTGTGTTCTGGCAAACAAATGTTAATAGACCATTCAAAACTCAACATCTGCCGTTGCTGTGATGGTACAGTGACTGACCACATGTCCGTTTGTCCGAACAAATATTTGTTTCTAAATGATCATCAACGATTTGGTTCATTTTCGATGTTCCATACTCGTTCATTTTTTTTTAATTTCCATCGTAAATGAAGCACTTATATGATTATTCAGAATAATGACATACTTCAACTTAGAAGGTCGTTAGGATGGAACATCTTTAAATGGCGTCGGCTCACACCATAATATAGGATTGCCGCCAGGCAGTTTGGATGACTTTGTAGCATTTGTTGATGACGATTGCTGATTTGCAGCATTTCATCACGTACCATAGGCATAAGATGGTGTTGCGCACCAAAGTCCACTTATATTTTAGATTCTGAAGGGAACCCTATTGCAGAGACTTCGTGGTCCGTCCGTCCGTCCGTCCTCGAATCATATCTCATGAACCGTAATAGCTAGAGAGTTGAAATTTTCAAAGTAGTTTTCTATCCGGGCATCAGCAACAAATGATAAAACTAAAATATTTTCCAAAACTTTAAGGGTTCCCCATAACAAAAACAAATGTTTTGTGTCGTAGCTATACGATCTTAAAATTTAGGTGGTTGATGGCTATACATCGGAAACTTATATTGTCGAAATTTCAGTGTGATCGGATCACTAGGGATGGTACCTCCCATACAAATCCACCATTTAAATTCAGGTTCTTATTCGAAAAACTATTTTGTTTTTTCCAATATTGAACATAAATTTAGACCCAATAAGTGTTTAATATAGGCGCGATACATATGTTGGAATCAGTAAAATCTGTAAAATCGGACCAACTCCCATACAAACCCCAATCTGGTACGGAACCCTCCGTGTACGAGTCTGACTCGCACTAGGCCGATTTTCTTTTATTATTATTACGAAGTCTTAAGTCTTCTTATTGAATATGAAATTATGTATTATATTGTACATAGTTTACTCGACTTTTTCCCTTTTAAAAACATGCAAATTTTTATAAAGTTTCTCTTTTATTTAATTATGCAAAGCGTGCAAAGTGAGTTATCAACTTTGTTCAGATACTTCTGACAACTTTTAATTTTTTTCCCCTTCAAAAAAGTAATAAACTATTGCAAAAGATTATAAATTATTTTGAAAGTTTCACTGAATTCTCATTTAGATTTTCTATTGAATATTGCTTAAAATACACGATTAATTTTCATAATACTCGTGCATATATAAATAAATAAATATTGTAAACATTTGCTAGGGCTAACCCAGTGCAAATTTCTTTAAAATACTGCAAAATAAAAGAAGGACAGAAATGAGCGTCCGATCCTTGCGAGTTTTGTTGAGCAAGTCTAGTTACAAAGTAGCACTATACCCAACAATATCACACCTGTAATACTATAACACATTAAATTTATATACAATACGAAAGACATCTAATGGACTGAGAATCAAGATGTTACACAAGAGAAAAGAAATGTTACGTTTTCTGTACAATAACGGCATTACAACATACACATTGCTTAGGTGCGGAAGCAGGAGTCTTCAATCCACTGACATCACTCTTAAGGAAACGAAAAGGCCTACACAAATATTTTATGGCATTACATTATATTGAAAAATACGTTCATGATTCATTGAACTAATCTTAGCAAATTTATGAGTCTATTCTTTGTTCAAATTTGTATGTACTCAAATTTTTATTATCATTTATTTGATCCAAATAGTTAAGTATAAGTACATCCATGTGTAAATAAGTAAAATATTTATATTTATTCTTATCATTCCTCGTATTCATTGGGGCGACATCAACTCAATTGTGTATGTATGACATGAAATAACCTTCATAGCAAGTGAAACTCAAACCACAGCCTAAGTTTTCTTTTTCCCATTGAATATATTTCTCAACAGCATGTAAATAAGTTTTTCCTACATTCAGAATCAGAGTCAGAGAAGGTGCTCTCCAAATATAGAAGAAAAAATAGGATAGATAGATGACCTGGGGCTACAATTTGTTAGAGGTGATGGTTGTGTGGTTTTACGTATTTCTATACCCCATCATTTATCTTAAAAGACATTTGTCAACTGATTTAAAATATGATTGTACAAATAAAAAGAGAATGTCCCAAACTTGAAAATTCAATTCTTCTATACAATTTTCCTTATATCAAAATTTAACAAACAAAAAATAAAAAAATAAAAAAATGCCAAATATAAATACATGAATAATTTTATTAAAATATAAGTATACAACATAACCAACAATTGGTCTATACGTTAGTATATAATAATTGATATATCATCCACAATGCCAACTTATTACATTAAATTATTATGTCAGTGTTTTTGAAATCTGAGGTGTAAAAGCTTCCTTGAGACCAAAGTTAATCTTGTGCTTTGTTTTAACTTACTGTGTATGAGTATATTTCCTGCAGATTACTTAACCAAAGCAAATATGCTAAAGTGCAGATCCTTATAAAATTTACATGAATTCATATTTCATTTCCTTAAATTGAATATGAAATGAAAAAAAAAAAAAAAAACAAAAAACAACAGCAACAACAAGAACAAAAACAAAACATTATAAAAATATTCACCATGAGCTTCAATGAAATATGAAGGATCCTGTGCATAATTTCTCGACTCTTTTACAACAAGTTTTTATATATGTATAAACACACATACTTTCATACATATTTTTACAGATACGAGTATATATGCTTCAGAGATGAGAGATGAACTTTTACTCGTACTTTTCATGAAATGAACTGCAGATGACACAAACAGAAAGTACTGTATAGTACACTGTGTGTACAAAACTCCACTTTAAGGTAGACTGACTCTGATGTGACAATATTCCCAGTTCTGTTAACTACTAGTTCCACCACCTTCACCTTCACCTACTACTGCTACTACTACCACTACTACGAATAATTTTTCAAGAATTTTCAACATTGTAAAGTGTCTCCTTCTTCATTGTACGACAAGTAAAAGACTTTTAAGAAAACAGCATTTCTGTATTACGGACTTCGGCTTCGATGTTAAATTCAACACTTTATATAGTATTATACTTAGTATAGTGACATCTTGAGAAGTCTCGTTATTGCCTTATTTGCTCATTCAAGTGCGCTTTACTTTGTTATTGTTGTATTTTGTTTACGAAATTAAGTTAAAAACTTTCTCAAGAGTCCTGAATGAGTGGGAAGAGTAAGTGTAAAAATGTAATTAGCCGTTGAACTTGGACAAATTTTTGCTTGAACTCTTTCTACTCATTTTATTGAAACTTACGATCTGCTGACTAAGTTCCTGCCTTCCTGCCATCCTTCACAGGCAGCCTCAATTCAATTCAAGTTTAATTGTAACATTTTGCTTAAGTTGAATAATGTTGTGATTAATTTCAGAGCATTTCAGTATTCACTGAGAATTACATTGCATTGAGTTTTTGAACTAATTTCAATGTTTAATTAACAATAATGAGAAGCAATAACGACTTACTTACAGTACGCGTTCTAAGTTTGAAGTCTTCTTCAATACAAATTACAAACTGCGTAACATCATAGTAAGTACAATAAAAATTTTTTTTTTTATAAAATTCACTACTTGAAGACAAACCAAATGAAGGTGACAACTACTAAATATTGCAATATCTGTCTCTGTCTCCCTCTCTCCCTTTCTTTCTCAAGGCGATGCACTTGATATTTGGTTTCTATAATTTTATAAAGGTTACACAACAACTTATACTAAGTATAAGTAAGTATTATTAAAGTGGATGATGAGGACGATGATGATGACTTTAGAAATTCATTGGTATACTTTTACTCAGTGATGAATAATTATTTCTTTTTCTTCATTTCGGGTACATTTTAATACAATTTTTTTTTAATTAATGTGGCAGCATGTTCCCAAATTCGGTCAGTTTGTACTTTGTATTTGTAACAACCATAAATTGTTTGGATGGGTAAAAACATGTTAACAACATGATGTCACTCTCATCGGCATCACATCGCATCCGAATGCTAATGTCAACGATATTGTCATGGACATTTCGACAGCGACAATGACTACACGACAATGCGACAACGAACGACAACTAAAACAACATTTAGTATAACATCCACAACAACATTGACAACATTGACTTTGACGCTGATGTCGTTGTAAGGCTCAATTAGTTTGAGCAACAGAAATGCTGTTGACAGTTACAAATGAGCACTGAAAGGACAAACTAATTAACGAATAAGAACTCGCGATGAACGAAACTAATTAAAATAAAAACAAAGTAAGAGAAACATGTACATACTACATATTTACATCCACTACATGACAAAAGTCCTTTTCGTTGACGGTGTTTGTCAACATTGTAAAACACGAAATAGGATTAAAAGTTAGTATACACTCACTTGTCTAGTAATAAGTACTATCATTACAGATTAAAGAAGCAACTCATATACGAAGAGCAAACTACTTCTGTATAAGATTATACGAGTATAAGAGTTTTCTTAACAGATCAATAAATTATCTTTATTCAATGCAATAAATTGAATCTAATTGAATCACATGAGATTTCTTAAAATATTACTTTTTCGCAGGTTATCACAACATTTGCAAATTTTCAATACATATAAGTACCATATTTCCTTCTCTTAAAAGCCATTTGCAACCTTACCTCATTCTGTGAAAATAACCATATACTAAATAGATACCGAAGAAATTTAATTATTAAAAATCATAAAACAACACAAACCCCAACACCATCATCATCACTATCCACCATCCACCATCCACCATCTTTTCATTTCATTTCATAAATTTCCATTAACTCTTTTGAATTGCTGAAGCTTTTGTGCACTATAATAAGGCAAAAAGTAAGAAACCAGCAATATTAATGGCTTCAAAGCTATGCAAAAGCTTCTTAGGAACCCGAACATGGTACAAGAATTCAATTGTTGCAGAGAAAAATGAGAATGAGGATGCCCCCAAAGAAAGTATTACAATTAATGTATGAATAGTGAGTGCTGAGAGGCCTAAAAACTGCTTGCGGTCATAATATTCTTCATTTTTTTTTTCTGAAGTGAAGAAACAATAGAATGGAAATAATTTTCTCGTCTTCAGTTTACTTTACTTACATACGAGTATATGGCATTCCACTATGGCGGATCATGAGTTATGGTCCAACTTGCAACAAATTTCATTTCGTTAAATGCGGTTGCATGAAGCAAACATTTTTCATGGATCGTAATGCAATTTGCGTCAAGTTGTAAATTTTTTCTGCTGCAGTGGCAAAAATACAAAAAATAAAACATTCACTGAACTAAATTCAAAGAAAACGAAAACATATTCACTTAAATTTCATTCTGTCTAAGTTCCTCTTCTTCATTTTCTTTTTCTTTTTGCTTACCATTGCAGAATCTTCAAGATGACAGCACGTTCGGTCCAGGAGGATGTTAACTTACTGCACGCTTCAGTGCTCTCAATGGTCGAGTTCGACGAGGACATTTTCGCTGCGGGCAACTGTTTCGACTGGAACGAGCATCCTACACAAACAGGACTCTTCTGTCCTTTTGCCTACCGCATGCCACCACCGAATCTCGGTGCTATCTTTGCCAAGGACCTCGCAACGGAATACCACTACCTGGGTAACACCTCTGAATGGTTTTTTCTCGCACGCAAAAATGCCGAAAAAGTGATTGCGCGCAACGAACAATACTTGAAATGTAAGTGGATAAAGAAAAACAAACTACTGTATTGAGGCATTGGGGGCGCATGGGATTTGGCATCCTGTCAAGAATCATGTTTTATTGGTGCACATACCGGCAAAAGTTATAGCAATTTTACCGTAAATTAAAAAAACATAACAACCAACAAGAGAAAACAGCAGTGAATGTGAGCAAGGACTCGAAAAGAATTTTATTCAATTCACCATTTGGTTGATTTGAACATTTAACTTTCTGTAGAAAATTTAATCAAACAAATGCAAATAAATTGAAATACACTCTTTAAATGAAGAAAGTTATAGTCAAAACAAGATAATAGCAATCCATAGGTGAAATTCATTCCTTTCTGGTATTAAAAAAAAAAAAAAATTCAGTTTATCCAACTGCTACCGTGGAATCACATTCATTTAAGGCTTAAACTTTCTCGACAGTTGACAGCTTCCAACTGACTCCTTTCTCCCAAAACAAGCAACTAAGTGAGTGGGTAAGTGAGTGAGTGAGTGATTTTGATTCTGATTTATTCTGGTTGGATGCGTGTGTCAATCATTTATTAAAGCCAATTTAATGCAACTCTTGCCTTCGAAATCACGAAAGACTTATCTCTCGAAAATTATATATTGTATATTGCAGCAATAACCAAACCAATCCATACATACAGATACGGCATAGCATAGGTATTTCACATGTTTATTCATATATTATCGTTGCATATAGTATTTACATAGTATAAGAACATTCGTAATTGCTTACCACATGACGTATACGTAATGTGACCAATTGGCATTTTACGAATCATTTCTTCGCCAATAAGCATATGCAATATACAAGTTTTAATTACCCTTTAACAATTTTTACATATGCACAAATACAGGATAATCACTTTCACACACAGACACGTGCTCAGTTAGTCAGAAAATAAAAATACACGGAAGGTTCCGTACCAGATTGGGGTTTGTATGGGAGGTACTCCCCCTAGTGGTCCGATTTCACTGATTCCAACAAATGTATCGCGCCTATATTAGAAACTTATACTGTCTAAATTCCAGTTCAATATTAGTCCAAAGAACAAAAAAAATTTCGAATAAGAACATGAATTTTAATTGGGATTTGTATGGGAGGTACCCCCCTAGTTGGCAGATTTGGTTGATTCTAACAGATGTCTAGCGCCTATAACAAAAACTTATAGTGTCTAAATTTCAGTTCAATATTTCAAAAAACAAAAAAGTTTTTCTAATAAGAACCTGAATTTTAATGGGGGTTCGTATGGGAGATACCATTCCTAGTAATCCGATAAAACTGAAATTTCGACAATATAGGTTTATGATGTGTAGCCACCAACCATCCAAATTTCAATATCGTAGGATTACTGGATCGTATAGCTGCCATACAAACCAAAATGTTTCTTGTATAGAGACCCCTTTAAGTTTTTGAAAATATTTTAGTTTTAGTATGTGCTGCTGTTGCCCTGATAGAACTACACATTCTGTGAAAATTTTAACTCTCTAACTATTGCGGCTTATGAGATATAATCCGGGGACAGACGGACGGACGGTCGGACAACGAAGTCCAATAGGGTTCCTTTTGGTACCCTTTGGGTCCGGAACCCTAAAAAAAAACTCATTATTTTGAATAAGGAATTATAGTACAATAATAGTACGCAGTAAATTCTGTTGAAATTTCATTCAAAAATATGAAAAATACATAATTCATTGTAATTTCATGTAAAACATAAAGGATGAATATCATGCAAGGAATCGAAATAAACTGTTAACATTTGATTGGTTTTGACTCTACTCTGTTTAGTTTCACAAAATTTTGCATTGTATTCGTAATTCAAAATGTACAATATAAAGTAATAATTTAAAACAGAATGAAATGAAATACTGCATTTCCGGTAAAGAAAACTACAGGTTTGCCTATGTTGAAATTTTGTTGCAAATTACATGTTACAAGTAAGTATTATGCGATTGATATTCACTCACATGGCATACATACATTTTAGCAATGGAAAAAATATTGTGGAAAAATTTGGTAAATTGTTGAGTAGTAAAAGAAATGATAGCGTGTACTTTCCTTTTAAACCAGGAATAAAAAACAATGGAACCATAAGTTTTAATCATCACATCAGTATTTTATTAGTTTATGTACATATTTTGGATATTGAGACTCAAATGTTTGCAGACCACTCATTTTTTACATGAAATTTAAAATTGTTCTTACTCAGTTATCAGAAGAAACTCAAAATACTTGAAGATCCAATTAGATTTTAATCTACTTGTACAATACGTTCATCAAGTATTCAGGATTTTCTATAGATTACATGATACTACGTATTAGTATTATGCGCCTTCTATTATGTTATGGTTATGAATTTCTTTACCAGCCCGGTGTGCTTAAAAACTTTAATTGTAGAAAGTAAATTACATTTGTCACTCATCCCCTAGAATTTTCAGACTACAAATGATTGAATACATTTTGGGCCACAACCCAATGAACTTGTTTAGAGTTTAAATTGGTAGTACGTACCTCTGGCACCAAGTCTAAACGGAATCTTTTTCTGATGCCATGGGTAGTCAGGAATCCATGGAACTTATTCTGTTTCGCCAATTGCAGACGGCTTCTTTATGGGAGATTCGTGGTGGCTGTGATTAATACTCAGTTGCGGGTAGCATATCAACTCTATGGAATTACGTTATTCAACCGGGTTCTGTGATAATCCTTAACTTTATACCAAGGAGGAGTCATACTGCTATATAAGCATTTAGACAATTGTCTGCAGGACGTGTCATTTTGCCAAAGTTTAATCCAAATATGTCAACTTGTGTGATTATAAATTGAAGAACATCAAAGTTGTAGGTCATCAAATGATGTGGTAAACTTATTAGGCACAAGCTACATTAATGTCAACTTGTCATTATTGATTTCCGTAACTTAACATAACTTGGGATGACATTTAATATTCCATCAGTAGTTTAACATGATGCAAAATATTTTCACACCATATTTTATATAACCAATTAACATATAACGTATGCAACAAGTCAGACAACCCTAGATTAACTCATCATGTCATGTTTAACAAAATATACACAAAATCTTATTTCCTTTGTAGGCTTCAAATCCTAATGCTCATTGAAAATGAAAATTGTATTATAAATAAGTATGTTAAATGCAAATTAAGATTAATATATATTGTATATAAATATATTTAAATTTTAAACATTCATAAATTCAACACAGTTCATAATAATAAATTCAAAACTAATAGTATCTATGTATATTATTTAAAAATTACAAAAAAAAAGCATCATCATCATCATCCATTAATAAATGTCATTGAATCAATACATGCAAATTTCAAAATTGCCATGTCTATCAGTACTACAATATTTGTGCAAATGTGTGCGCATTATTGCATAAGAATACCATGAACCCAGTGACAAGGTTTTATGCAAATGTGACATAGCAATATTGTAGGTTACAAATAAGAAAAATTAGTATTGTGGAATTCATTCGATAACATTGAACCAACTCTTATTAAATAGTTTTTTGATGTTTTCTGAGAAATTGATTTCTCTTTTGACCTTTTGGAAATTTAAATCTAAATACCATTTCCCATGGGAAATTGTTAAAACTTGTGAACTACTATGAACTATGTATTTCTGTGTTCGAAAGTTGTAATAAAGTATGAAAAATGTGTTGAATTATGATTTCCGGCAGTTGCTATTGTAAGAGAACTAGTACTACTACTACTACTACTACTACTCGTACTTACTCTTCTACTACATTGTAGATGCAGCATCCTGCCATCCTGAATTGTAGTTGCAGTTTACTAAATTGCATAGACCAAATTCCAAAAGGCCTTGGTTGTTACAACATACTACTTACATTATATACTCGTACAAGTACTATTACTTCTTCTCGTTGTCGTCATGACCATAGTCATTATCATCATTATCATTATCATTATCATTGTCATTATTATTGTTCTCCTTTGGCTTTGTCTTTTTTGTACGTCCTGTCGCATTATTCTGAATTCAATTTATTGTAGTTACAACAATATATCTCTAACTAAGTTTATATGCATTTAAGTTCAACTTTCAACTTGCGGTTTTGTTCAACATTCTCCATCTCCATCACCATACTCTTGGTTACTTTTGACTTACTTTATATTAAACGCTCGTATCTTCAATTTAGTTTCATTTTCTCATTAAATTCTTATTAAATTTAAATCATATAAAATCAACTCATCCTAAACACGACTTCAACCTCGTTTATTAAGTTCAGCATTTCCATTTTGATGCAGGAAATGCATGCCTAATTTTTCATTTACTACTTACAGTTAATTATGCGATAACCCGAAATCAATTAATTTTATGGTATATTTACAATAAATTTATTTTTCAAGTACATTTTAGCTATTTTACAAATTTTATACGAATATTTTATATGCAAATTGAAAAACAATTATCGCGTTTTGAAACAATTTAATGCTTAATTATTATTCAATGGTAAATAAATAACAATAAATTTTGTGGTTTTTAATATAAGGAATCATTAGATACATTAAATTGGCTTAATTCAAATAGAATTTTTGCATTAAATGTTAAGTACATGCATATAAACGAGGGTCGATCATCATTGTCACCTACACTTACTCCACTAATTTTCTTTTTTTTCCAAATTTTTGATCCTTTACATAGTAAAAGATTCATCAAGTTCCACTTTGATTTCATCATTTGATAACAAATATATACATATCTTATTATAGCTCTGTATTTAGTTGGCATACATTTTTCTAATTGAAGTGCAAAAATATTGTAAATATTTACTTGACAAATGGCAGTACACAATGGTAATGTCAACTGCCCTTAGCAACATCACTTGCTTTTGGACACAGATACCCAATTGATTGGCCCTCTTATACATAATTTTATATCCAATTTTAGTGGTTGATTATCTAAATTTATTAATGTAATTGGAAAAATGTTTTGAAGGGATTTAATGAGATAAAACATACAATATTTAAAATATTTCTATCTGTAAAATTATCCTTTTTATTATTTCATTGTGTTTTTTATTGCATTTCAATTTTAAAATACGTGTATGAGTAATTTTTCTTTCCCTGTTATTATCATTATTATTATGTATATACATATTTTATTAGACAATTTGTCCTTACATACCAAATAAAGACGGTATTTATCTGACTGTTCATGACTCGGTTATCATGTCCTTAATTTTGTTGTTCGCTTTTACCCAAATTTGGCGCCATAACAATTCTTTTTTTCTTTTGTTATGTTTGTTGTTGATTATTTCATGCGAATGCTATAGTATATTCAGATGAAAGTAGTAGACAAATAAGGACTTAAATCCCAAATAAACAGTCACAAACCCAACTAATTCCCATATGAGTACACACACACAATCGCCATTAGATTACTTAATACTGTGAAACGTTTAGGAAAATATATTTAGTCAGAAAGAAAATAAATAAAGAAAACGTTTTCTTCTAATATTCACTTATTTTTAAAAATTGTTCCTTCTTTTCAGCACAGTCACGTATTAAGTATAAGCCATAAAATTTAAATAAAATTTTTATCAAATGATAAACGAAGTCATCATATGCATAAAACGAAACGAGATGAAACTCCAAATTTGGTCTCAACATTGGTTACATACACATCACATATTACATACATACATATGTAGATGAATAGATGAAGTTATTTAAGTGAAAATTCTTTAGCGAAGGGGAGTAAATCCAAAAAGTATGAAAATGAGATGTGGCGAAAATCAAAATTTGACGATGTTATTATAATATTGGAGTTATTTAGGCAAATACAATATGGAAGTGAAACTTGTAAAGTAGATGGTGAAGCATTAATACAGAACTTTGTAATGTAATATTGTTTCATTACAAATGAGTTATTTTATTTTTCATTCGGCCACTTTTTCGTACGTTCTTTCGTAAACGCAATCAGTAAAGCATTTTTGATCTCTTTCTTATTCCTGCATAAGCATTCATTCTCTATGCTGCATACAAGCACGCACAAGACCATAAATATTGTTTTGTACGTCTCCCCACTTCGTCTCTGAAGCATCATCGCATTTTGATTTTTGTCACATTTCATTTTCATATTTTTTGGATTTACCTCCCTTTGCTAAAGAAGTTTCACTTCCATATTCTGCTTATGAGGGTGAGGTACACTACTTAATTTTTTTCATTTACCTTTACTTTAATCAAACAAATTAAAAATTACATCCGTTGAATAAATCAATCAAAATGTTTTAAACAATAAACAGTCAAATAGATATACTTAAGTCTAACAATTTCTGTAGTAATTGAAATACAATAATTATAATTACATAAGCATATAAATAGTATGATTATTCAAAATATGTATAAGTTCACTCAATCAATGGATCAGAAACAATGCCACTATTTCAGCTGACATCTGAACTAAGTAGTAAGTATTACAGATTAGATCGATTTCCTTTGGTACACTGATCTTACCAATATAAGCTTTACTAGCGTTCATAAGAGTTGTGAAATTCATAAATATTGTAGTAAGTATATTATATAAATTTAACTTAAGAAATATTTCGTCTGCTTATAAACAAAGTTGTGCATATGTAATATTATATTCTCTTAAATTTCATTTTTAAAGTTGCATCAAAAAGTTATGACTATAAATTCCAAGTGATATTGAGAGAGTAATCCATTTGTAAAGAAAAAAAACAAAAATGTTTATTCTTCGTATTTCGATATTATATTCACTTTTTGTATCTTTTATCTTATTGCAGCATTTCACCTTTATTCAAATCGCACTGACGAACGAATCGAGGACTATACACTGGCAGTGAAGTATGAGGATGGACGCTGGTCGAAGCCTTACTATGATTGTGGTGGTGGAAATATCTGGATGCTAACATATACAGTGCCTTTCTTTGGCTATGAGAATGCCACTTACCATTTCAAGTGAGTTCTGTTCTCCACCACAACAAAATTGGCATTTGATACTTCTGTTCGATTTATATTTGTTATTACGAGCATTATTATTTTTTTACTTTTTTGCATCCATTGATTCTTTAGTTCTCAGTTTCTTGTATTACTATATCTATAAACTTATGCAACTGGTTTCAATGGTTTTCAAATGCTCACAACGAATTTTTACTTGAACTCCTGCATTAAGCAATAAATTCTGTGGTAGCGATTCGACATCTGCATTCACTGTTTCATAATACAATATTTGGAGTACAATATTGGTTGCAACAAATAGAATATACTGAATAATATATATCCTTTCTTTATTTTATATCTCATAAAGAATAAGATTCGGTTTCGTTACAAATTTTTTACTAACAGTTAAACTACCACAAAATACTTACATACTTGTACTATTGAGAACCATCATTATTTCGAATTGCTTCATTGACAAACTATGAAAAATAAGAGATACAAACTTGTGAATTGTGAATTGGTGAAAAATAGAAATTGTGCTTCCTTCCAGTGTCAACAGACACAAGCATAAAGTGGAGGAAGGTTGTATTGCAACAATAAGCAATAACCATGAGAAAGTAAATATTGAACAAGTCAAAATGAAATTGCAAATGTGTTTATTATTCAAATACAATGCATCCATATTCAATTTCGTTGTGATATACACTCGGCGTGGATGTTGAATGTCTGTTCCGTTTTTTATTAAACGAAGCTGGTGACATCGGCCAAACTGTACAAAATTATGTTTGAAAGCCACTTTTCTCAATATGCGAGAGGGCAATATACTAACGTTTGTTGGTGGCTACTGACTCTTTGTTGTTGTTTTGTTGGGCACAGAACCAAAATGGCAATTGTGTCATGTTAAGCTTTTCCCTATGTCCCGTGATCCATGCCCCATGGCTATGCGCGATTGTTGCATTCATGAGTACAACAAAACCGAGTGTTGCTGCTTCTACAGTTGTTTATAAATGCTTGCTCAAGTTGAGCAAATATTGTGTGCACATTGCCACTCACATATACTCAAAAATATACCCAAGGCAAAATTTTTTTTTAAACAAAAAAGAAATATCAGGGTACTTTGACTTTTTCTCTCTTTAATTTTCTTTCATTTTTATACTCTTCACACAGTGAATAGTATTATAAGTTTATCATGAAGTTTGTAACAGGCAGAAGGAGACAACAGAGACACCTTCACTAGACGCAGTACATTTGTCGGAACCAGCCGAATCGGACCACCAGGGTGGTACCTCCCATACAAACTACCCATTCAAATTCAGGCCCTTATTAGAAAAACTTTTCTGCTTTTTGTATTGAACTAAAATTTATTACATACAAGACCCTTGAGACCCTTGGATCGTATAGCTTCCATACAAACCCAAACCCCAATTTAATTTTTGATAAGAAAAACTTTTTATTTTTTGTGTTATCGAACTGAAATTTGAACAGTTCAAGTGTCTGATCCATATTCAACAACCATGTAGATTTCAAGACCCTAAGATTACTGTATCGTAAGTCCCATACAAATAATTCGATAATTCGACTTAGTGTTACACACCCTAAACATAAGTCAAATTAATAATTAAATATTTCTGAGTGCTCTATCACAGAGAATAGGAAAAAACTTTCTCTAGGGGGTGCATGCAGAGTATATCAACTGCGGCATAGTCGAAGTTAAACTTCTTTTTATTTGTTTTCATTTCATTATCCCCTAGAAAATATGACAGAAAACAAAAATGACACCACACCAGCATACACATTCAAATAATAAAAATGCTATGAACTTCTCATTATTTATTCCTCTCTCCATTCATCCATCATCTTTTTTTTCCATTTAGACTTCATAATTTGATATGGTAAACAGAAAAATAAATAAGAGAAGAATAAAGATAAAGATAAGGGAAAGCATTTTACCATTCACTCAAATCTATAAAAATTTCCTTATCCTTTTTCTACGTTACCCAATATTAAATTTAGAAAAGAAAAAGAATACATTATAAAAAGATTTAACTTTATTTGTCCCATCCCTCCATATTATCCCTTTATAGAATATGTTCTACACTTACGCACATATACACGTACACAGACAAATAGATTCACACACATAAATTATAAAAGTTTTGTGTAAAAAGTTTTTCCATTTTCTAATACCTGATGCGAATTCACAAAATGCATCTGAAATGAAAAATGAAATAAGAAAAATTCATAAATTTGTTGTGTGAGTGTGAAATCAATAAATTTTCTATACAAGACTTCTTTCGGTCTTTGAATTATGCATTTTTAAAGGGTTTTAGTAACTCAATTAGTAAAGAAATATTCTACGATGATGTTACTAGTTTATACCATTCTCGTAAACCATAACATATTTCAGTTTTAAAATATTTCAGTATTAAAAAGTAAAGGATTTCCGAGAAATCAAAATCAGAACAAATTTACATTTCATTTTAAAATAAATTTTAAAATTACTAACTATTCTACTATATTTAAATAAATGCATCAGATAGAATGTTTTTTTTTTTCACAAGTTTTCTACTTCAAAGATTTTCTTCATTGCAAAAATAATTCAGACAAAAGTTACCTAAAAGGAACATAATAAAAGTTACAAATATGACGAGGTATGTTTAAGAAGTAAGCCAGAAGTTTATTTAACTTAAAAGTCATTGATTTGAAACACTTTCTATATCTTTTAAAGTTCGGGTTTGTCATTATGCCTTTCTTTCTTATGCCTGCAAAAGTAAAAAACGTTTAGAGTTGACATTTTCTGTTTTGAATAAATCTCTTCCCTTTTTTACTTTTAAATTGGTTGATTTCCAAAATTTCTAATTCTCTCAAAGACTTCAGATTTATGATTTCCCGAATATGTCTTTTTTTCCCCCTAAATACATATCAGTAGTTCTTTAGATTTGATATCTTATTTGGCGTAAAGATTTGTACAATTTTTTATGAATGGAAAAACTATAATATATGATGGCAAATACATATTGCTTTTGGTAAATACTACAAGTAACACATTGACTAACGAGTGACATGAGAATTCCTACACCATATAAAGGTCCGTGGAAGTGTAGGGGACTTGGGAATATACCGCTGACAAGATTAGACTCAAGCCAACTCGATTTTTTTTACACCTATCTATTTCTTATTGACTCTAAGTATAACCATACTTGACTTACAATTAATTTCTGACTTTCCGAACTGCTATTCTTTTGGTTTTTATTTCCCTAATATTGCCATATATTCATTACCTTCCAAACACTCCGCGCACATTTAGAATATATTATTTGTTTGCTTGTTGTTTTATTTAAATGAACAATGGTATAAATTTCTTTTTCTGACTTCAACAAAAGCAATTTCTCTTATAATTTTTATTTCAACTTGATGCACCTTTTGATGTTTTTTATTTGTTTGCTTTACTTCCTCTCATTTTTCATTAGATGGGTGGAGTGAAAGCGTTTTGACGCGTCCATTTAAAATGAGAAATGTGCTTTCATCGTTCCAAACTTTTAGATTGTAAAAATTTTGAAATTTTGTTAAAACTCATTTTTATGGAAAATTTTAATGAAATTATTAACTCATGTGCAAGCAGCAATTAAAGATGCCTTCTCTCATTTAATGTACATCATTTTACTACAGTACTATATTTTTGTATCAGCAAGAGTACATTCCCATTTTCATTTTGCATAGCTTCTCCAAATGGCGTCTCTAGTTGTAATATTAAAAGGATTCTACTTCAATCAAAATATGTTAAGTCAACTAGAACATAATCGAATTATGTTATCTATTTTGATTGTGATTATTGAATTATGCTGATTATTTATTTAGTAATAAGATAAGACATCAAAATGGGGAAATCTTTAATTACACTTTTACTTAATTACTGAAATTCTGTTTATTGCAAAAAGGAATGAGAAGAGGCAAACAATTTTCAATTACATATTACTTCAATTGAACATGGATTTTGTATGAAAATACAATATTGCCGAAGGTCTTAAGAAGGCAGTGTTGTATCCTTATTGTTAGATTAAGTTTTAAACCTTAACTAATTTCTAATTACTATAAAATATAAGCATATTTAATGTTGATAAGAAAGTACCGCATTTTATTCTTTAATGCTAATAGTAATAAGGAACCAAAAGCTACAAGGCACGTTTCATAAATACTTGCATAAGTGCAGGCAAATCTTATTTTAAGCGTTGTAGCTTTCTGAATTCTTAGTACATTTTAATGATGATGAATGAATGTTTGGAAGCTTTTAATTCATGATAGATAAGGAGGTTTGCAGCATTAATCTCTAGACTTGACAATAAGCACCAATTCACTAATTAAAGCCACAGTGTGTAATTGGTGTAAATGGTGCAACAGAACTTTTCTGATTTTTGTATCTTATAAATGATGTGGAGATCAACATTAAAAATATCGTATTTACAAACTTCTGCACTTGATGTCACTTTTATCATAATAATGCATCCATTCCTGTCATCGATAACAACTTCCATTAATAAATCTTTTAAGGCCCTTTTACATGGTCAGTTCAGTCTCAGCCTCAGTACATTATCGACTCGAAATCTGCACCGATAACCGAATCAATAACAAAACGATAACAAAAAATGGACTGATGGCCCAGCTTATTTGTCAGTCCATTTCGATGACATATGTATCGATAAAAGTAATCAAATGCAACAGGTGCAACAAGGCTCGTAGACTTCTCAAAATGCTTGCAAATATTTCGAACCATGATTTTACTGTGGAACTCATTGAAATATATCCATCAGTTATTATATTACCACTTTTAAATAGATAAATATGAACAATATGTAAACAAACAGTATTCAGTATTGTACAAAAACTCTGAAATGATTGACAACACTAAGATTTGGACTGATCGTGTAAAAACAGAGACGGAGACTGAGACTGATTGTTGTTATCGATAACTTGTTCTTACCCAAGTGTTACTTGGTACCAATTATTTCTTAGTATCTCGATTTCTAGAAGAATTGATCACCACTACCTCTTTAACTGATTATAAGTGAGGTCGCAAATAGGTAAGCATGCAACAAATTGTGTGGCATATATTTTAAAGATCATACGAGGAAAATAATACATACTTGTATGGTGCAAAACATAAGTTAAAGTCTAAGATTGCCACTTTTTGTTAATTTACAAGAAGTTTTCTTTTACGTAATTCCTAATTAGTTAATGATGCTGTTTTGTGTTTATTTGAGAACAATGTTTAACATACTTAGATTAAGTTAAGTTGGGCTTTTAAAATAAAAATAACAAATAATCATTTGCTCAAAGTCGATTGATGTAACCTTTAGTTACCTTGTCTACATGAATAAGAATCTGGCTTTGTTATTAGTTCTGAAAATTAGAAAAATAAGAAGATTAGAAGTTAGATCTGATGATTAGAATGCTCTTTGGTGATATAAGTAATTGTCACTTATTCATTGTACAATTAATATTGAGGTGTGATTACTGTGTAAGTAGAATTATGTTTATTGGCAATATGCAGTAGAACACAAATTTTAGGACCTTCTGTTGTGCTTTCAATAATTTCTGGTTTGCAATTAGCTATAAAACTCACGCATACTTAACTAATGAGCTAAGGTTACATAAATTAATGTCCAAATGTGCAAAGTTCATAAAGAGAAAAACCTAGCAACTGTATCGGCTGAGGGTAAAGTGCTCAGCTTTTAACATTTTCCAATGGAACAAATGCTGCTGCGGCTATTGTTGCTATTGCCGTTGCTGTTAGATGTTAAAAGTAGCACAAGAACCACAAGCGTCTAATTGAGTAACCTTTACGCGAAATTCGAGTCTCTTTTGTTGTCTACTCTACAAAAACAAAGGATGTATGAAAGAAGCCAGTCGGTCTATCGACGACCATCTGAACAAAGAGCGAATAGCGAATAAACGGATGAATTGTTAAAACAGAACGATGGTGCCTAGATGCCCCCACAACAGGCAGTTAATGCTAACCAACTTTGCCTTTCGCCATTTAGCTGGTGTCGCATTCTCGCCATTGCAACTGTTACCCGCTCGAAAGCTCATTTATTTCCAGCTCAGCAGCTATGCTGTCACCAGAGCCGCTATTGGTACCCGTACATAAAGTTGGGTCTGTGTAATTCGGTGTCTCCTTCGGATGCGGATGCCCAGCGAATTAAATTTACATTGCATTGTATACTATATGCAATATAACTAAGGGTTAATAATGGTGCACTATCAGTTTCCTATTAGTGTCGTCAGCCACAAAATTAATTTCTTCATGCCATGGACAGGAGGAGGCAGGAATAGAAGGAGGCGCACATGGAAATTGTTGAAATTTGTTATTGCATTAAAAATTAAATGACTGGCTAATAACAGTATGACAAAATAAATATATTTACTATGTGCGAATACAATTTTAATTTTATTCAAAGAATTTCTTCTTTTCTCACATTAAACAATAAATATTCGTATGCAATATTTCCACATGATGATGATGATGATGGTGATTTTTATGTTGAAAGCACATTAACGTCCTGCTGTGTGAAAATTGTTCAATAAATGGTTGTTGTCATCTTGACCGAACTGAAGAATGGCAGGAATAAAACCGAAGCCGGATTTACGATTCGAATGCATGCTGAGTCCGTAATTTTATTTGATTTGATTTAAGTTATTTTTCTTTACGTTGTAACTTTTGATATCCGAAACAAAATTATTGCTACTATTTGTGCTTACTTCTATCATTTCAATCATCTTATATCTTCTACTCGTATCTATTCACATAACTGACTGTGGGTGTATCCGTCCGTATGTATCTTTTTTGGTTTCTACCCTGCCACATTGCAATATGATAAGAAGAATGAATATGGAAACTAGGACGCCATCCAACTGATTTCTTTTTAACCGACTTAATTTCGAATTGCACATAAGCGAGCAAAGCATGTAAATCCACAAATTCAAACGATAATGAGGCATACGGAAACGGAAATATTATAGCCTTGAACGCAGCTTCTTTGAATTGTTATAGTAGCTGTTCTCATTGTTCCTCTTAGTATTGTCGTTATGATATTCTTCTTACTATACAATATACAATTTTATACAGGCAATCTACGCTATATGCACTGATTGCATTTCACAGTCTAATGAAGCAATTTTGTTCTCTATTCTATGTAAAACTTATACTCATACAATAAATTATGTATGCTAGTATATAGAATAGTAGTATCTGACAACTGCAATATTGTAAATTTGCAAATTCTACTGGATAATCTTAGTAGAATATGTATATGGTGATATATACTATTCTGTATAGAATACTTTATATTCACTGTTTAACAAGAATTAAATCAATATTAACTCCATTCACAATAGCAAATTTGTTATTTGTTTGCATCATTAAACAGAGAATTCTATTCTATAGTGTACTAGTTACGCTTAATTTCAGTGAATTCAGTGAAGGTTTGGAATTGTGAAGTACATATGTTTCTATACTTGAAGCATTAAAAATTTTAAAGACTATGTTATACTCAGTAAACTACAAATAACCCATAACAACTGATCGATACTCGTAGCTACATTTTATCGTATGAATAAATGAAGACATTATGTTATCCATTGAAAGTATTGTTTTTACAGATTATGTGCGATTCTTATATACATAAAATGTATGAGTTACAAATAAGAACTTCATATCCTCATTCGAAATTATGTTATATCATTACACACACATTAAAATTCATGTTCTTATTAGAAAAACTGTTTCATTTTTTGTCCTATCGAACTGAAAGTTGGACAGTATAAGTTTCCAGTACATTTGTCGGAACCAGCCGAATCAGATCATACAAACCACCCATTTAATTTCAGGTTCTTATTAGAAAAACTTTTTTGTTTTTCAAGAGCATAGAGTTACTGGATCGTATAGCTTCCATTCAAAGACAAACCCAAATTTAAGTTTGTAATAAAAATTTTTTTTTTTTTTTTTTTTTTTTGTATTATCGAAATAAAATTGGAAGAGTGCAAGTGTCTGACCCATATTCAACAACCGTGTAGATTTTAAGACCCTAGGATTACTGGGTCGTAAAGTATTGAAATGCTCTATGTGTACTGACTATACTAAACCTAAACATAAGTCAAATCAAAAATTAAATATTTCTGAATGCTCCATCACAGAGCATAGACATAAACGATACCTAGGGTATAGTGAAGAGTATTCCTACTAAGGCAAAAAAACTTCTTACTTGTTTTTTACCTACGGTTCCGGACCCAAAGGGTACCAAAGGGAACCTTATTGCAGAGACTTCGCTATCCGTCCGTCCATCCTCGGGTCATATCTCATAAACCGTAATAGCTAGAGAGGTGAAATTTTCACAGAAAGTGTAGTTCTATCCGGGATTTAGCAATACATATTAAAACTAAAATATTTTCAAAAACTTAAAGGGGTCCCCATACAAGAAACATTTTGGGTTCTATGGCAACTATACGATCCACTAATCTCACGATCTTGAAATTTAAGTAGTTGTTGGTTAAACATCAGAAACTGAATACTGTCGTAATTTTAGTTTGATCGGTCCACTAGGGAGGGTACCTCCCATACAAACCGCCATTGAAATTCAGGTTCCTATTAAAAAAAAATTTTGTTTTTTCTCCTATCAAACCGAAATTTAGACACTATAAGTTTTTGTTATAGGCACTCGACATCTGTTAGAATCAGCCAAATCGGACCACTAGGGGGAGTACCTCCTATACAAATCTGGTACGGAACTCTCCGTGCACGATTCTGACTCGCACTTGGCCGATTTTTATTATTATTAATTTTAAATGCGTTTTCATATCATAATTTATGGTGATTATACTCCATCGACTAGTAAATTTTGTATAGAATGCAAAAGTATATAGACAATTGCTTAAATTACTTGAAAAATATTTAACTGATAATTGATTGAATAAAGCGAATAATCTACAATAATTACAATAATTAAGATATTCATGTAATCAGTGTTTGCTAATTATTTTAAGTAATGACTGTTATTTATCCATATTACATTGAAAAATAAACTTAATAATTAAGCATTTCTTAGGTCCAATTCCATAGCAAATTATGTATGTATGTATGTATATACTATTTTATATGAAAAACAAAATCCACTAAATTAGCATTACTTATAATAATATAAAAACGCTTAAGAATGTAATACCAAAATTTGTTAGGAATAAAGAAAACAGATAGGAAATCCAACCACATCTTTTTTGTATAATGTTCTCATATATTATGCAAACAACAGCAACACCATTTTGTACAACAAACAATCAAACCAACAAAGACATATTAGGAATAAGCTCAGATAATACGCACACAGTTGTAGCCTCAAACAATTACCACACTTAGATAAACACACATCATGCACATACACATATACACACATATACAAAGTCAGTCATGGACAGAAAGAATGAAATGAAGGAACACTGTGACATTCAACAAAATCCGAGCGAAAATCGTATAAAAGTACTCAATTTGGTGATGTGTCTATAAGGCAGACGAAAAACAAAATTACTATGACGAAATGAAAACTTACGAGGTAAAAAATAATTCTATTGGCTTCGTTTGATAGACACTATGGGAATTTACAAAATTTAGATGAGATCAGTCAAAGCCATAAGCAAATAAACATTTCCATTGCGTATACGTAATGTACTTGTACAATAATACAAAGCGACACACAAAGTGATGAAATCAAATGGAATTTAAAACAACGTTTGATGCTCTCTGTGAGTTTGATTGTCAACATATATGCACACATTTGTGTAACTGAGTCTGACGGGGAATATATTTACTTACTTGAGTATCCCTATTTGTTTGGTATATAAATGTGTTTGTATGAATATATATTAGAGAGTGCTAAATTTGCTTATGATGACATGTGACGCAATGACATAAAGAAAAATGTGATTCAACATTTCATTCAATTGTACAATGTGACCTAGTCATGTTGCCCTTTACCCTATGACAATGTCGCACTCTATTTACCCTTCCAAACAAAGCAGACTCTTCTAATTCATGGCGTACGTGCGTACACGCGACCACGTTTATTTATTTTCAAATGCATTCCATGCACTCCAGCACTCCGGCATTCTATGTTAGTACGCTTGTTTGTACTTGTTACGTGCCTTGAATGACGCACAAACAGCAAAGTGATTTATTGTTTCAACAAATATTTGTTGAGTCTCATTAGAGTCAAAGTTTGGCTTTTCAATTAGACATGTTTAAGGCATTGTATCACCACCAACACAACCATCATTGGCAATATCAATATGGCTATTACTTCTCTCTTAAAGCAATTATTCAATGGTGATTTATTAATTAAAACTTTAAATGTTTCATTTAACAATTGGTATGTCTGCGCATTTCAATCAAACATTTACAAAAAAAAAAAACGAAAAGCCATTACCTAATCAGCTTGGATCCTTTCCCAAATGAATGAAAGACTTTTGAAAAGTTTGCTCCAACAGAATCACAATCACAATTCTTCCATATCCTTTTCGTTCCTATTGAGTTTGTGTTTCTGTATTTGTACTATTTGTATTATATGTTATTTGTACTGTCTTTAAAAAATAGACGAAAAAAAACAATGAATCAACATGCTGACCAACCAACCAGTCGACCAACCGACAATCAATAAAGCAAATATCACGAATCACACACAAATTGCTAATACCATAAACTCAACAGCAATTAAAAGCGAAAAATCAAATTTATCTAACTAAACACAAAAAACCAAATTGGGTTTTCCAATTTCACTTTGGGGCTTATGATATCCACGTATATGTGATATGGTTATATTGTACATATTAAGTTTGCACGTGTTCAATGAGAAAATGTCCTTCAAAATATTTACTTTTACAATAGTTAAACAATTTAATATAAATGACATTTGAATAGACGTTAAAAAGAAGAATAGACCTTCACATTTACAAATATTTTATTAGAATAAAGCAGAGAAGAGAAGAGAAGAGGAAAGTAGGTTTTCATCACTGCCGATTTAGTTGAATCGCTTTAAGAACAAATTCACCGAGAAACTGTATTCATTAAAAATTGTAATACAACACATAAGTGGATAATCAATAAGTCCTTAGAAAATTTTAGAGAGGGCGCTCCTAGCATCGATAATTTTTTTTTTTTTTTTGTTTTGAAGTGTATTCCATTAATAATCAGCTGTCAAAGTCTTAGTAATAATAATTTTATTGTCAATTAAAGCAACAAACCTTTGTGAACTAGAAAAAATGGGAAAAGGTGAATTTCGTGTGCCGAAACCAAGGTAGAGCTTGATAAATACAATGGGGACTGCGCGCTATTGGTTTGCTAAACTCTTAGTGGTTGTACCAACGCAAGTGACACGGAATGTTCAGTGTGCCGTAGACGAAACATTGACCCATCACAATATACCAGTGACTAACAAAAGTTATGTTGTGATTGTTCTGCTGGCCAATGATTGCTTTTAAATTAAATGGAGCTCCTAGGTATTCCATGAAAAGGTTTTGGTTTAATCAATTGTTTTCTTCAAATTCAACCTCCTCTTCATTCCCAATAGACCCACTATTCAAGTCACCCAAATCAGTTGAACTTTTCCTAGGCAATTTTTGTCCCAATTTTTAGGTTTTTTTTGTTTTTTTTTTTTTTTTTGAAGTGAAATTTCTTTAGCGGTGTTGGTCAAATATTCAAATCGTCACGAATTTGGTGGCTCTGTATCTCATGAACTGCACTAGGTAGAGACTTGAAATATCCACATAATGTGTGTTTCTATTGTCATATCCCCAACAAAAAATTCAATTTTTGAAAAATCCACCGGAACATGCAGTTTGTGTGTGTTGTACAAAAACAAGCGAATGTACGAAGAATAGAGAACGAGAAACACACAGAAGCTCGTTGATGATCTAATTTATGTGCAAAAGGGGACAGACGGCAACGTAAACACAACAACAACAATTAGAAACGCCAAAGAAACTAAAAGCAATATACAGACGGACAGACAGACTAACAGACTTTGAGATGATCTCTCTCTGTCTGGTTTTAAGAAGTTTCACTTCTAAATTTTTGCGAAATTTTTTTTTTTTGAGATTTTACATGCTTTACTGACAACCATTAAATAAGACGTTGTAGGATATTGCTCTTAAGGCAAAAGCCTCCAGCGTTACACTTTTGTGACAACGCCTCTCCGTGGAATTTAAAGAACCTTGCTCAGGGTTAACCCTAGGTAATACCAGCTAGCTATACTGTGGTAATATTTTTTGCAAGAAAATGTTTCTGGTTTAAAATTGAAAATGAAAGAAATGAAATTTATTTTCTTTGCGAATATATTTCCATATAAAATTAAAATTTTTAAAATTTCGTTTGAAACGTAAGCTATTGTACAATCTTTATATATATAATTCTTCTGTGAGTGTGTATGTCACTGAACTTCTCTTAAACGACTGGACCGATTTTGATGAAATTTTTTGTGTGTGTTCAAGGGGAGAATGATTTAGATTCACAATCTTTATATATATAATTCTTCTGTGAGTGTGTATGTCACTGAACTTCTCTTATGTGTGTTCATATTGAGTCTTATGCGCGGCTATACCGTTCGTTCATCTGATTGCAATGACATTTTGTGAATGCGTGCATGGTTGGTTTTAGCCTTGAACATAACAGAGTACTTTTGGATTCGATATGTGACGCCGTTGTCGAGAAATTGGTGGATCAAATACTGCATTTGATTTGTCTGATTCTGCGCAATGTACTACAGTTAGTTTTGAATAAATTAAAGGACTCAATAACACTTAAGGCAAGACCAGGGAGATGTGCATTGTTGTGGATTTGGTAAGTCACTGGAATTATTAATGTGACTGACTATCCATTTAGCCAAATTAAAGTGCAGCGGAAGCAAAAATGAAATACCAGAATTGCAATTCAACTTATTAATAGCGATGGTGCGAAACCGCAACTGTAGGTATGGCCCAATCCACTTGCGTTCTACTGAAAGTGAAGTTTAAGGAATCCGATTGGCCGTACGACGTCGGGCAGGATACCCTAGTAATTTTATAAATCTATAAAATTGGCGACACCAAAATAGTTTGCAGCATTACATTTTAACATGATTTTGGCAACTCTTTGTAAAAAATTATTAATTTACATTTATGGTTTTCCATTTTGAAATGTTGAATTGATGAATATAAACTATTTAAGCTACGATAATAAGTACAATCAATCACTCACAGTTAGTACAATAAAAAGGAACAATAAAATTTGTATTTTTTTTTTTTTTGTTTTGAAACCCAACTAACAGTTTAGCAATAACATTCATGCACACAAATTATTAGCTTGTGTTACTACTGTAGTAAATCAATAATTTGTAACTAATGTTCAATAAAGTTGTTGACAATTTGCTTTTTAGGACACTCTATCCTTTCTTCTTTAGTCTCATAATGTCTATTCTCAAAATTATTTGCTAAGAATAAGAAATAAGGCAAAAAATAAAAGGAAAACAAAACTCTGTCAACAGAAGTCAACGGAACTGAACTCCCAACTACCAACAATACTAAACAATAGGCAGAGCAAAGGGTCACAAGGACCATAAAAAAAAGGATTAAATGCAACCCAAGTATCATAAATCCAAAATGAAATGGAAAAAACAAAATAAAAATACTTACATAAAAGGGTTTCAACTTTGCCAAAGTCAAACGAAAAAGGGCGCATTGAAATGGAAGAAAGGATCAAATTGAAAGGATTTATCATAATCATTATTACAACAATAATACCTACATAGTATAAGTATGTATATAGCAATATGTTTGCATTGTGTAAGTTTATTTGTTGATTTTGCTACTATGTATTACTACTCGTATTGGAAATGACTATGACTATGATTACACTTTTGTCCAAGAGTATCCGGAACGGAGATCTATTTGTCTTGAATGTGTGGGTATATCCTTTCTGCAATCAATACGTTGTCAAAAACAATCAAATAAATACAAACTGATATGTCAGTATTAACTGACAAATGTACAAAGGTATGTGAGAGAAAGCATGTACGAGTATGTATGTATAAATAAATGGTATATCAATATACAGGAATACATTTACTAGAGATAACAGGATCATGAATGACAGACAACGCAAACACGGTTCCCAACCATCAAGCGAGAGATTTCCAATCAAACATGAAGAAGC
Organism: Amiota minor; assembly: GCA_037043295.1. NCBI lineage: Eukaryota > Metazoa > Arthropoda > Insecta > Diptera > Drosophilidae > Amiota > Amiota minor. The sequence goes on from JBAMAW010001787.1 coordinate 3,571,039, forward strand.
TCAAACCAAATGATGACTAACAAACAAACAAACAAAGAAATCACCATTGTTCTTGTTATTAATATTGATGAAATGAAGCATCGATATTTGATAAAGTGAATGGTATCAACCTCACAAAAAACAAATGTAATATTTTTAGTCAAATTAACCCTCGGTCAGAAAAATTAAATCGGTTTGACTCATACAGAATAAAGAAAAAACGTCAAAGTAAACCCTACGAAAAAAATGTTATGAAGTTTTCTCTACAAAGTCAAAAGTATATCTATTTTTAGGCTGTCTTGTTGGCTCGGAGGTTAGTGTGCTGGGCTAAAACCCAAGAGTCGCGGGTTCAATTCCCGCTCAAGGCAAGCCTGGTCCAGCACTTTTCTAATTTCCTCCTTTCCTTCTTGACTTTCTTCCCCTGAGCTGAAGACCTCTGTCGCTATTGCTCATATTAATAATAATAATACTAGGTTATACAATATTATTATTTTTAATACGAGAATCATTCAATTGCTTTTGTTTATTTCCTCAAAATTTCATTTAATGAAGTTTCCAACTGAACAACGTTCTAAATGATTCATTTATTATATGGTGCAAGTTAGGATCACCATTCAAAACCAAAGCGCAACACATCACTTGTTAATCACATGCCATTTAAATATTTGATTGAGAGATACTTCTTCATTCTCCCTACAGTTCAGTGTTATAGCTCCCTCTAATATGGTTCGTTCATTCAACGTGCAATAGGTAAAATGAAACAAGAATGGGGGGCTCAAAGAATTTGACTCATACTTATAATAAGACAAAAAAACGAATCTCGTGTTGCTTGGTTACTTACCGTATATTTTATTTTGTGTACATATATACATATGTAGTATGTGTAGCTACTATATTTAACAACAACAAGAGATGCATTTGTGTGTACATGTGTATATATGAGTCTATGTGGTTTTTTTTTTTTTTTTTAAGTCTCAAAAAAGCCAGGATGCATGTGATTTCTTTCCGCTTGGCTTTTGTGTGTGCTGCCTCTGATTTTGTTGCCATAATAGAACCGAGTGAGTCGTTTTGAAAGTGGGTGGGTGACCTTTTTAAGACTTTATTTCTTTGAAATGCTGACAACAGCAACAATAATACAAAATACAATATATTTTTGCCTCTTATTTTATGAATACGAAATTCCTTTATGCTTGTCCTCCTTTCACCCACACCGCATACCAGATGCACAATCAAGCAAGCAATCAAAGCAATGCAATTTCTTTTTTGTTATTTTTCCATTTTCCTCGTCTTCTCATTTTCCTGTTGCTTACTTCTGTTATTTTATTTATTTATTTATTTTATATTTCGGTACTTTTCTTTTTCTTTTTTTTTTTATAAGTACATACCTTTATACGAGATGGACAATCGTCTGCTTGCACTTACTATATCTCAATTATGCTATTGAAAACTGATTTTCCTCACATTTCTGTATGTCAATTCAGAGTATGCCATACTCACACTCGTGACTTTTGAAAGTCGTTAAATTTTTTATGAAAGTCATTATAAAACATAAATTTGTTGGTATCTTTTCACCTTTAAATCTTGTGTGCTTTTGTTGTTTTTTGATTTTTACAGAGGAACTTCTGGCATTGATATTGACTTACGACGCGTTGACATCGATCAATGCCCACAACGCAGTATTCCGGGCACAAAGCGACCACTGAATATATTTGCGGGCACGGACAAATGTAAACAACGGACGACTATGGTAAGTTAAAAGAAATTCCAACAAATAACACCTCACGGACAGACTTACTGACGGAAATACTATATCCTTCTCATTCTGTGTTTCGTATCTTTCTCTTTCTGTACTAATTGCGCCATTTCGCTTGAACGGTGACTTTGAATTCAATTTGTTGTGTTTCTCCGGTGCTCAGTGTGAGGCCATTAATGGTCTTGGCTTTCGTCGTGGCTCCTATAAATGCACTTGCCGCAAAGGCTTTTATTTTCCGGATGTTATTTCAACACAAAAGTTCTTTAATGGCAGTTTGCTTGAGGAGGAATACGAAAAGCTAATGTTGGTAAGTTGGTTTTATTTTTCTGCTTGCTGCTTTTTGCTTTTTGCTTTTTCAGTAATACATAATTTCAAGCAAAGTTTGTAAAATTAAGTACTTTCAATATTGAAGAAACTTTCTAGTGCACATCATACCCATATGTGATGTGATGAGGTGAGATGAGATGGGAACAAATGTGTGGGCAATTGTCGATTCGTCAACTGCTTAGGTACTTCGTTTATTTACCACACAAGTGCACTAGAGGTTAAGACCCTTTGTGGTTACATAAGGAAGCTGTTAGTGGAAAAGTTTCTAGTTTGTTTTATTTTCTGCTTTTCATAATTTTATTGTATTCCTAGAAGGCGCGACACATGCTTTAAGCTCTGCCTTCTTAGTTAAATGGGTCACCCAGAAAATGGTGTTGTGTTGGTATTGTTGTTACGTAAAATGACTTGAGTATGTCGCATTAAAATTGAAATTGTGCAATTTGTTGTCGTCTACACAAATGGTTTTGTAAGAAGCTATAAATAATTTGCGAAAATATTACTTTGTCATTCAACTCGCTCCTCAGAGGAGCAAAGCAGAATTCATTAGGAACAAATAAAATTCGAAGTCAACAGACTGTAAAAAAATCGTCGGAGCATCAACTTTGATGAGTGCCATGCCACGCTACGTCAAGCCAAGCAAAGCTAAGTCAAATAAAAGGAACATTTTGCAAATGAGTAGTCAAGATAAATAAGGAAAAATGTCGTTCATTTCTTGTGTCGAGATTGTGGCGGCGACTTCTAGAACAGACACACAATACACACTTAGATTCATACAAGTATATATGAGTTGATGCTTTACCTAGATACGAAAGGACGCAAACGAGTATGTGTCGCGACAAAATTATTAAACATGTACATAGTTGGTGTGTGCTCCAGTAGGCAAACAATCATAGCAGTCGAACACAATTGCTGACTCAAGTGTTTCAGTAATTGTTTTCTCGAATTCACACTTGGGATGGTGTCATCACCATCGATGTTGAAAAAGGAAAGGTGCCAAGGTGCCCTTATCTTTTACTAATTTTATATTCCCTTTCCCATTTTTTTCACATATAAAATTCAGGGTAAGAACTCAACGTATAGCGTCAACAATGAGTATGAGTGCCTGCCATGTGCCGAGGGCTGTGATTCCTGTGAGGATGGTTCACCATGTATTGCAGCATTAAACTGGCCAATGAGGACAAGTATCTTAGCGCTAGCTTGCATTGTCATCGGGCTATTGCCCCCTGCGGCTTGGTTCACTTTTCGTTATCAACAAGTCAAGGTAAGTACTAGATTCCATTACCCACTACTATTCACTCCTTTTCTATACAAGATCTGTCAGTGAGTCTATCTGTTTGTCCAAGTATCCATGTCTAAATGTGTTTATGTTTATGTTTCAACAGATGCAGCATCTAACTTTACAGGCTCCAACTAAACCGAATGCTAGTCTCTTGTCTAAAAGTCGAAAATAAAAACAAAAGTTTTAAAATCACCCAGTCATCACTTCCAACATACCCTCCTTACCCGCGCCATATCCTTGCCACATCATGACCAAAGAGCTCTGGTTGCCCCTAAGCTGCTGTCATTGAGAAGCTAAGTAGCTTAGCGTTGTTATTTTTGAGCTAATTTTGTTAGAAAATGTGTGTGTGAGTGCAGCATTCTAGGAGAGCGCCGGTCATTTCCGTGGCGCCGGAAGTGGAAATTGTCGAGCAATCGGAAGTGAAAACACTCGCACGAATTGCTGCCTTTTCCGGCATGGCGTACGGTAAGGGAAGGGAGCTTAGAATGAGACAAGCCGCACTTGTCTCCTCATTAAGTTCTGCTCTACTGCTTTTGGCGCCAGCTTGATGTCCTTCGCTTGTTCGCATGTAAAATTCTATCTGCCACAACAATGTGTCGCGCAACAAAATGCAAACTTCCTCTTAGAGAATCAAGTTAATCTGTTATATTGTATTCTATACCAGCTAATTAAATTACTATAAGCTGTATATTTAATTTATTCACAATATCTTCTGATGAAGAGTGTAAGGTATTCGGTAAAGCCACAGCTAAATTGAATTGTTGAGTTAGTTACGCTTGTTTTATCGTCTTATTCTTGTTTTCCCATCATCTACAAAGTTGTTTGGCTACCACACTAGTGCTGGTGCTGCAGTTCGTTCTGGCATTGGCATTGGCTTCGGATTGAGGTTGAGTTGCGTCAACTTGTGGCACATTAGAACGTATATAGAATTGTTTTCATTTAATTTTTCTAATGCGATTTTCTCGCATTTGTTTTGTCTCTTGCTGAGTGAGTGCAGCAAAGTCCTACATCACAGAGTAATCAGAAGACAAGTGCAATTAAAGCGATTGACTTGAACTTTGATAAAAGTTGACACAAAGCAAATTAAAGCTAACAAAAAATGAAAAGTAGAAATTGCATTCAATTCTTTTACTTTATCTATTTCTTTTTGTTTTTTTTTTTTATTGAATCACTCCCAAAATGTTCATCTGAAGCAGTCAACAGACAAACAAAAACATTATTCAAACACGCAAGTGACTTTTCTTATTTTCTTTGAGGTCAAAGTTCATGTGATACGATACACGTCACTGCCCAAAATAATAAATAGGGCTGACGGAGCAGATCTTAACTTCATCCATCATTTCACATAAAGAACCCGGGTTAGACACTTTGTTCTCTTGTTCCGTTAAGGCAGTGTTCCGGTAGCTATCAATCAAACAGTAAACTAATATCTGAACTCCATTTCATCAAACGATGAACTCATAGTAAAATTGAATAAATAATGAAAATTTTTCCCTCAACTATATTACCTTTTTTTTCATTTTTCATATACTTTTGATTTCATTTTCACGTAAACATTACCATGGCTAATATTTATAACACACAAAACAATTAATTTATCATATATCAGGAATTGTACTTAGCAAAAGTTCAGTTCATAATTTTAATAATATTTCAAATGATTGTTAAAATGATTGATTATCCTTGGGCCAATGGTCCATTAACTTTGAGTAAGCTTAGAAGAAACTCATGTTGGATATTATACAATACTTTAATTCTATTTCAGAGCTCAAACATTATTTAACTTTATACCAACTGGTGCCAGCCAACTTCTTCCTCCTAAAAACCTTATACTTTTTCCATTAAATTTAAGCTCATTTTCAAATCAGAAAAGTTATTGAAAAGCATTGCAAAGTTAAGTATGAGCACGCCTAACCAAGAATATTGTAATTTATTTATGACATAAATTTAATATACTAATCTTATACAGTTTAGACTTTTAGTTTGTTATGCTTAGAACTTCAGTGTAGCAAGAGATTTAGATTAAGTCACGCCCAACTACCATATAAACATGACCTTCAAATGCCAATTAATTTCTCATCGGAAAGTTGAAATTTTGCTTTGAGTCGTGAGTCATGAAATTATTGTCTCGGTTAGACTTCTGTAACTTATTTGCTATGAAAGTTGAATAGAGTTTTATTTTGTATTTATCTAATCAATAAATCAATTATTTGTTTCAGGTTGTTCGCGCTGCAAGTCCTGCACTATTGCGTGTCATTGCGCTGGGCGCCTTTTTCATTTATTGCACCGTAAGTATCTCATTGAATGAACAATGAGTATAGTACTTAATCAACGCATTAAAAACACATTAATGTCTATTTGAAAACAAATCTTCTATAGTCAACTTTTTCACTACTAATTGCATGAAATGACATGAAAACTATGAGACTATATTTATTATTAAAAAAAAAAACCTAATTCAAATGTCATTACTTCTTATTCTGACATTTATAGCTTCAATCAATTTGAATCAATTTCTAGACAATTTAAAGTGATTGATTTACAGCGGAAAGTAAAGGCAAAGTACGATAAAATGAAGTAAATTGCATATTATTGTACTACGAGAATAACGAAACGGAAGCAAAAAAAATGGACACTGCAAAGAAACCCGGAAGCAAGTGAATCATTAGCGAAGCATTTCCTTATAAAAAACAGAACATAACTAACTTTAAAAAAAAGCATAAGAGAAAACTAAACTAAACTGGCAAACTAAACTAAAAACCATAGCTCGGCATCTGACATGCACCGTCATAAAGTGAAAAAAAAAAACACTTTATCATATCAAATGCTTTGCTCTTTTTTCATTGTGTTTCCCTTAATAATCCCATAGTTTTTTCTCAAATTTAATGTGGAAACGTTTATGTGGACGTTTACTTTGATTTATATTAATGTGTCTACCTCCTTGGTCTGAAATTGAAGATAAACAAAAACTAAACTACAATACAAGGGAAATACCAACCAGCAAGTTATGTATGTTGTTATTATTTTGGAAAATCATGATGATGATGAAAAAAGAAACATATACAAAATGTGTTTAAACTTTTAACATTTTCTTATTTCCTTCTAAAATTAATAGAGAAATTTATTACTTCACTTTAAAGGAACTTTAAGATTTGTTAAATTTCATTTGCAGAATATTGTGATGTATCCGAACCCGAATCTTTATACCTGTACCGCACGCATTTGGCTACGCGAGATTGGCTTTTCATTAACATATGGTGCTCTTATGCTTAAAACATGGAGGTAAGTCAAGCGCATCAGCATTGGATCGTTTACCATTTAACTTTCATGATGCAATGCATAAACCTATTGAACATTTTACAGGATTTCGGTGATTTTTCGTGTTCGGTCAGCGAAAGCTGTTAAAATTACAGATGCGGCGCTATTGAAACGTTTGGGCATCATTTGTGGCGCCATAGGCACTTGTCTCTTGGTGCGTACTCTAGTTTCCCCACCAGATGTCGTTGTCGGACGAACAGCGGACGATCTGAAAGCTTTTCTGTGTAAAACAGATTGGTGGGACTACACATTTACATCGAGTAAGTGGCAGAGTATCAAGATACAGTTGAATTTATTTTTTTCGTTTTCATTTCTTTGTTTAAATAAACTTAATCTGGTATTTCAATTATGCTGAATATTGAAAGAAAAAATTAAATACAGCAAAACTGACCAAACCGAGGTCGAGTGGCCTAAAGCTAAATGTAAAAAAAAGTACAAAAAAAATAAAAATAAAAAATATTGAATATACAAAAAAAAAATGCAAAAAATAGAAAAAAAAAATTGAAAGAAGGTTATCTTCGACTATGCCGAAGATGAAATACTCTTCACGGGACGCAGTGAATATTTCATTGTAGTATTCAAATGGGTGGTTTGTATGGGAGGTACCCTCCTAGGGGTATCCAAGTTCAGTCATTCAGAAACTGATAGTGTCCGAGTTTCAGTTCAATAGGACAAAAATCAAAAAGTTTTTCAAATAAGAACATGAATTCAAATGGGTTAGTATGGGAGGTACCTCCCCTGGTGGACCGATTGGGCTGGTTTCGACAAATATCCTGCGCCTATTTTGGAAACTGATAGTGTCCAAGTTTTAGTTCGTTAGGACAGAAAACAAAAAAGTTTTTCTAATAAGAACATGAATTCAAATGGGTGATTTGTATGGGAGGTACCCCCACTAGTGGTCTGATTCGGGTGGTTCCGACAAATGTCCTGCGCATGAATTGGAAACTGATAGTGTCCAAGTTTCAGTTCGATAGGAAAATAAACAAAAATATTTTCCTAATAAGAACATGAATTCAATGTCCGATTCCGACAAATTTACAGCGAATGGTAAAAAGAGAGGTTCGTGCAAAATTTCAGCTCTTCAGCTCAAAAACTGAGAGACTAGTTTGCATACATACAGACGGACAGATGGACAGAAGGACAGACGGACAAGGCTTAATCAATTCGTCTAATCGAGCTGATCAAGAATATATATACTTTATGTGGTTTTTTTTTGTCTCCTTCTGCCTGTTACAAACTTCATGACAAACTTATAATACTATTCGCTTCCGTGAAGAGTATAAAAATGTATATGTATATTGTATACAATTAATTTCGTTACATCGAAAATGTAACACTTTACCAGAAGAAAAAGTAAAAGGATTACTAAAATATCATCATGAGCGATACAAATGTATTTTATATGTTTTCTTAAAATTGTTCCATTTTCCCTTTGAAATAAAAATCACAATAGTGTAATTCCCAGCATTTATTCATTCTTTCATTCATATTGTAGTTGTTACTTAAACGAAATGCTTCTTATGGAGTGTATAAAATTTTGTTACGTATACGCAATATTAACTGCTAGTAGAAAACGTATAGAAAAATAAGTAAAAAGAACCTTAACTTCCACTATGCCGAAGTTGATATACTCTTCACGCACCCCTAGAGAGATATTTAATTATTGATTTGAATTATGTTTAGGGTCAGTAGTAGTCAGTACACATATAGCATTTCAATACTGAGCCTGAAATAATTGTATGGGGCATTGGATCGTTCCAGTAATCCAAGGGTCTTGAAATCTACATAGTTGTTGAATATGGGTACTGTTCAAATTTCTTTTCAATAACACAAAAAACATAAAACTTTTTGAAGGAAAACTTCTTTAGCGGCGTTGGGCAAAAAAAAATTTGAGTAGAAAAACACGTCACGTTTTGGAATCATCTGTATCTCATGAATCGCACTAGGTAGAGACTTCAAATTTTCACTGAATGTGTATTTCTATTGCCATATCCCCAACAAATAATAAATTTTTGGAAAAGCAATATACGGACGGGCAGACAGACTGGCAGACTTTGAGAAGATCTCTCTCTCTGTCTGTTTTTAAGAAGTTTCACTTCTATCACGTGTACAATGGCACACGCGCAATTTTTTCTAATTAAAACCTAAATTTGGATTTCGGTAGTCCAATTTGGCTGGTTCCGACAAATGTACTACGTCTAGTAGTGTTTCAGCTCTCTATCTCAAAAACTGAGGGTCTAGTTTGCATACATACCAACGGACAGACGAACAGATGGACATATCTTAATCCATTCGTCTCGTCGAGCTTATCAAGAATATATGTATATACTTTATGGGGTCTCTGATGTCTCCTTCTGCCTGTTACAAATTTTATGGCAAACTTATAATACTATTCACTACGTGAAGAGTATAAATAACAAGAAGAAAAATAACACAAACACCAACAATATGGCATGCTAATAATGAAAGACAGCTTATGTACTTTTCGCCTGCAATGATATACATATTGTAGGAATAAATACCCAATGCACACACAAAACACAGAGACACAGTTACAGAGATGATGATGGTCAAGTGACAAGGCACAAATAATCCTTAGAAATTTTATTACAAGTCTTGGCTTGATAGTATAAAGCAAGAAAGGACATGGTATGATTTTGAGTTGAATTCCTTGCATGTTTCTAAAGGAAAGTTAGTTGAAACACTTCGAAATGCATCACAATGCCAAGGATAACACACTGTCCTCCATGGACATGGGTGAAGCATTTTTAACATTATATATACACACATTGCATTGAGACACTTGTGCTCACACTAATATACATATACATATATGTAGATATATGTATATAGAAGATATATGTATATAGTAAAATGGTATGGTAAATGACAGTATGCAAGTCATGTTGTCTTTTGAGCGAGTTCTTACTAAACTAATACAACAACTTTAAATTGACGACATTGCTTTGTTTTACTCTTAATGTTTTATCTACTTTCTTTTAGTTATGTTCCTTCTTCTTTTTCTTTATGTTCTTTGTTTTGCATGCCATTAAAGTTGCCGTTGCGAAGTAAAAGAAAAAACGCGTTTACTTTCAATTTGTTGTTTTAATTAAGTCGTGATTGCAATAAAGAACTTTATCGAAGAACTTTGTTTCCTTCTTTTACCCACTCGGTCGGTTTTTGCCTGATGTTGAGCTATTAAGTAACTTCATTTAGGAAAAAACATGCACAGACATGCACCAAGTATTACATTTTCACACCTTTTTGTTTGTTTGTCTAATTGAGCGCATCCATTACATGCTCGTAAATATTTTTCGCGCATTTGTATCGCTTGCATTTATTATTCATGACAGTATCTCGCACTTTTTTACCACTACGACAGAGAGAGAATTTTAAGTGTTTGTGCATACATTTATAATTTCTGCATTTTTCAATTTGCCCTTAAGCAAATGGCGCTTTAAAAATGCACGTAAACATTTGTTATACTCGTACATATTTACTGGCAACACTGCACACGCACGCACTCATATGTTGATGTTATTGTTGTGTTGTTGTAAACATTTTAAGGTACATATAACTAACTATTCCATTTTATGGGTTTAAATGCTCTTGAGTGTTTTTCGAAAGCTTCCGCAACAAGGAGTCGTTTACTTAATAAAATTGGAAGCACTTTATTATCATCACATTTAGGAAATTGTATTATCATTTTTGAGGCTTTGAGGATTACTATAAATGATTTTTAATTTTTTCAGTGGAAGTATTATTCCTCGCTTGGGGTGTAAGACTCTGCATTATGGTACGCAAAGCACCTTCAGAGTTCAACGAGAGCCGCTTTATATCCATGGCTATTTATAATGAATTCTTGCTCACGTGCTTCTTAAATGTGTCTATGTAAGTGAAAGAGTAAAAATTATATAAGTGAACAATTAAAATAATGCCTTTGCTTTATCCTATTAACAGGCTCTTCCTGCAATCACCCGCAAATCCTGACCTTCTTTATATCATATTCTTTTGCCATACGCAATTAACAGTGACGCTGCTGTTGGCCCTAATCTTCGGCAGCAAGGTATATTTTCTGTTGTCTGAAACTTAAAGACGTGGCAAAAAACAAACTGACAATTTATTGCGATTCTTTTTCTCCATTTGACTCAACTATTACAATTAACTCTTTGTTTGTTGGTTTTTTTTTTTTTCATACCTTACAGGTTTACATTGTATTGCGCAGCGGAAAATCACATCAGGAAAACATTGGAATGGGCGTTAAATCGTCTGGTGCCAAATTTAATTTCCGCCCACAAGTGCGAACCTTTGCCAATCCAAGTTCAGTGACAACATCCACAGCACCAGTGGCGGGCACAACTTCTGGTGGTAAGTCAATGCCAATTAACTTTTTAGCTTCTTAGAACGGAACGGAATGATCCACTTAATAAGTTTAAGTATAAAACACCCAACTAAGCAAATACAATACTAAGCTAAGATCGTTTAAGACACGCATTCATTCATTAAAACGTAAATGGCCATGAAACCATGGCAACCATCATGATTGCGAAAACGGTATTACATTAAATGAAGATACCCAAGATAACGGCACGAACACAGCCGCAGACAAAAGTAGTGTGCATCCTATTGGTTAATTTAACCACAAATGTGGCTCATCACGTTTATGACAAATATAAGCAATTACAATGATGAAGCACCCTAGACCAACCAGTCGATTTGGACTTGGGTTTGGGCTCAGTTGATGATGTATGGATGCGTCCAAGTGTTGGCAACTGTAAAACTTTATACATACATACTACTTCCGAGTATTAAAACGAAACCAATTCAAGGTCTACAAACGAGCGGGATAAGAACAGTTATAGACAATATTAAGCAAACAATCAGACAGAGGGACAAAATGACTACCAAACGGAGTATATTGTATACACAAGTGTTGCGCATTTGATAAATTGAGCACTTAAGTTTATTACAATAACATGAGGAACAACATCAACAGTAGTATATTCTGTAGGAAAAAAAGAAAACAATCAAAAAACTGGATGGGTAATAACTGAATTTCAGTCATAAGAAGTGCCTTCTTCGATTATTATGACATTGATGATTAGATAAATGATGTCTTTCACTGTAAGTAACAAAAGTCAGCCATGGGCAGTCACTAAATATATTATAACATCATAGAAATCATTTTTATGATGACATTTAAAATTCATTTCGATTTTGGGCCTTATTGTCTTTTGTGTCTGTTGTTTGTTGTTCTGCCCTTTTAAGGTTTATCTGAATTCAAAGCACTTTGAGCAAACACATAAATCCATATGAGTACATACTCGTATTCATACTCCTCATTCGCAAATATCAAACTAGAGTGAAATATTGTACTGTTGGTCGTTATTGTCGCGAGTCCTTTGCCACACACACACTCACATATACATACATATCATGCGACTCAAAATAGACCACAATATAGACCAACATCACGCCAACGACCTGCCTATACCAATGATTTATGTTCGACCATAAACATCTTTCGTGTCTCCCCATAATGTGCTTAGTGTAGCACATTTACTCATGAACCACTTCTGAGTATAGGTATACGTATGTGTATATATGTATGTATGTGTTTGTTGATCTTGTTTATGGTGAAATGCGTATGTGTGAACATTTATTTGATTGCGGTTAACTTTGATAGCGGCCTGGAGAAACTTGCTACACTCCACGGAGCCAAACCGACAAAAATCCGCCGCGTGCTTCCATTTTGCATGTCTTCGCCAGACGACGACAATGATGACGCCTGCCCAACCCATGATTGTTTATCAGTACTTTAATAAATAAAATTGGTATAGCATACTTACCAGCGATCTAACATTGTTGCTGCTCCTGCTGCGGCTGCTGTTGGCGTCTTGCACGCCTCCTTAGTCTTTTTAATTTGCTGCGCTGTCAGAGTTTATCGCAAAGGAAACGCTTTATACAATATATTTTTTTATCCTTTTTGACATTTTACAGTAGTATCTCACTTTAGTTTTTCCTCCTTAATGTTTTTTAAAATTTTCTTTTTGTATTTCTTTCTTCTTTACTAACATTGTATTTGTAGACAGTGCAGACTCAATTTCTTTTAAAAAGGACAATTGTGGTCGCTGTTTTTATGTTTGCATTAAATTAAATGTGTTTTCTTCTTTTCAAATAATAATCATAAAGAAATCAAAAGCCACAAATTTGCATATTTAAATTGAACAGTCAAAATTTAAATAAACGCAATTTAATTTGATAATAAAAAAAATTTTCTTATTAAGCAAAAAAGGCAAGCAAACAAACTCAATTTCTTCTAATTTTAGTTTATTAACATAAATATATGGATTAAGCCCATACAATTCTATACACTGCTACATATTGTACATAAGTATAAGAATTTCTAGATATTTCGGCAAGTTTCCAATAAAATTTCATTTGTTTGTTTTTAAAGTTTAACAAGAAACAAAAACACAAAAAGAAAGAAATTAACATTTCAACTTAAAATAATTACAAGCATTCACGCAAACAAATAAGAAATATTTGTCTGTCTATCTGTCTTATTGGATGAAATTCCTGTTAAAAGTTTTGTCTGCACTCGTCTTTGCTTCAAAGACCCACCCACACACATTTCTAATGTTTAATTTCCTTACTTATTTTCTTTACGAACATTCGGTTTTCTCACTGACAGCTCAAAACACTAGCACAAACAAATGAAAGAAGGAAGAAAGGAATGAACAAAGTGACTTCACTCTACTCAACGCAACTCAACTCAGCTCAGCTCAGCTCAATTTTAGTCGAATGGAATCAAGATGAGACAAGCCGAGTCAAGTTGAGTTGAATTGCGCCATGCCATGTCCTGTCGTTTCGTGTCCATGCTACATTATTGTTATTGCTGTCCGGCTTATTAAAGTTCAGCTTTTTATATTCCAGCCGAATTCAAATTTTATTTATTTAAACTTTTTTCGTTAGACTTTATAAGGAAACTTTGTCCTGCTTTGCGTCACCAATTCCACCAGTTTTTACTAATTTCTGTTTTCTTTAGTTGGCAGCATACAAAAGAACCAACAATGAATTGTGTTTGTTGTGACACCACGTTTGTGTACCCGCATTTGTAATACGAGTATAACCACAACTACTACTACTACTACTACTGTATACTTGAATTATTCGAATATAAAAGACTTGCCTTATTTAAGTTGACATTAAGTAAATTTTTCACATCACATAATATTTTATATTTGGTTAGATTTGTTCTGCAGCTGCCAAAAGATGTTTGCCAAAGTGTAAAACAAATATTAGAAACAAAAGTTGAGATGAGTTTCTGTTGGTCAAGGTTAAACAGTTTAGTTTTATATAATCTCCATTCTATGCAAATTTAGTCTAACAATGATAATAAGAATAGATAAGATAATCTTGGAACGTTTAATCCATCACATACACATGCTAACGAAGAATCAAATTATCAACATTTCATGAATTCGTTGAATCCTCTAGCGGTTGATCTGAATGCTTTTCTAGCAATTCTGTGCCTTTAAATTTCATTTCGCCTTAACCAAAATTCCCATTTCCTAATTGATGGACCATTAGATTAAGCGCTATATGAGTATATCTACAGTCCTTTGGTTATTTACAGCAAAGATAAAAAAGATGCAGATTCATTTCTTGTATGGCGGATCCGCTTCATCGGAAAAGACCAGGACAATTTGAAATACCTATTTGCCTGCAGGTGAACTTGACTTTGAATGAAACGGTCTATCTATCCTATCATTTCTCAAATAGAATGCAGTGAAGAAGTACCTATCGCAAATATCGGTTTATAAGGATTAAAAAAAAAAATTAAGTAGTGTGGCTCACCCTCATAAGCACAATATGGATGTGAAACATCATCACATTTTGATTTCCATCACATTTCAGTTTCATAATTTTTGGATTTACTCCCCTTCACTAAAGAAGTTTCACTTCAAAAATATTATCTGTGCAACATATCTATGACTATGACTGAAAAACACGAACACTTCTAGAAATCAACTAATAACATTATTTTAAAACAAATACAAACAAATAAAAATCCCTTCATAACTTTACATGCATTTTATGTTTAAGTCAATTACACTCTAAACGCCTTAAATCATATTAAAAATATTTATCATTTTAATTTATTCAAGAAAATAAAATAAATATTTTTGGGGGTAAATTTCATATTAAGGTTTCATTCAAATCTGGATAGATCAAAATAATTGAATACGTAAACAATGCCAAGTAATCCACTTTAAACGGAATTACTCGTATATTTGCCATAATGGAAAAATATTTCAGAATTATGAAAAAACAAAATTTATAAAAGCATTAAAAGGGAGGATGCAAGTGAGTGTGATAGTGGAAGTGAGACATCAGAAATTAAAATATTCTGGTAAATTTAACAAATTTAATTCTCATTTTATCATGTTTCATTCTCGGTCAAAAACAGGGAAAAAGTTGAGTTCTCATTAAAATAACAAACAATTTATGTAATTAGGGTTATTGAATTTTTCACAATTAATTATGTACATAAATTGATTAATTTTCCTTGTTATTTTTCATTTTCAGAAAATAAACTTTCCGATCAGGAAGCTCTCGAGGAGATTCGTCAGCTTAGTATGCAACTACAGCGAATTCAGGAAATGGCACCACCGAAGGGGGTAGCTGTTATGACAATATCCAGCCTACTTGATGGTCTTAAAACACCTGGTGGCATGATGGTAGTAGCCGCAGCTGCATCACAAGCAGCATCCGCTAATCAAACAATGGTGCGTCAGACACCACCAGGTGCATTACCACTGCTTGCCCTTAGCGCTGAAATGCAAAAGTACAACCAACAACTGCAAATGCCGTCATCGACAAATAACAACATCACCTCAAATGTAGACACCAATTGCTTGGGACGTGACGCACGCACGAGTATACCAACCTTGGTACTAGAGACACCACCCTCCCCTACGCCAACTTCAATTACTTACGAAGAGCGTGCAGTTAATACCGATTTGAGTGGACCAGACTTTTGTAATCAGCTTTTGCAGCGAACAACCAAAGGCCACATTATATGTACTCGCTGCTTAGATGCATCCAAAGAGCATTACTATTGTTGTCGGCCACGCACGCCTTCCACATCGCCACGTAGAAAAACGGCATGCGAACAACTTGGCTCTCCGCAGCCCGAGGGTAGTATAAGCTTCGCGAATATTAAGCTCGAATGCATGTGTTCGCAGTCCGATGACTTGGACTTGGAGCCACAGAAGCTTCGAAGGCGACCGACTGTACGCTCTGCGGCCACAAATACACCACCTACCAAGTGCAGAAACCAAAAACATCGGACTGGATCTCAAGCCAGTGATGCCGGTGATATCAGCTACCAAATTTGTGATAAATGTAGGAATAAATACAAAATTAGTAGTAAGAAATCTAGCAAAAAGCGCAGCTGTGCCAAGCGCGGTAGCCTGTCGGCAAGTGAACCCTCTGCTATACTAAGCCAAACGAGAAGTAGTGATTTGTTAGATCGACGATCACGAGCTTCTGAGTTTTCTGCAGCGGCTAGCAAAACTGCACACTCTACCGATGATATTACTTTCTACACCACCACTGATGAGGACGAAGACAATGATGATAGTAGCGAAGAAGCAAATCATGAAAATTTTACAGGTTCCAAGCCGTGTACAAGCGGTCAACAACAAACACAACCATCGGATCCGATGCAGTCTGCAACAACTTCCGCTGCCGCAAGAGCAGTATCTCATTCTGTTGGTAATATCTCAAATAATTCCGGTAATTCCTTAAGTCAGAGAACCGAGAAAAATAATAAAACCAACAGTGGTGGAGGTGCAGGTGGACGTAATAAGCGACCAGAAAAATTAGTATTGGATCTAAATGATCGTTCTAAGTATACCAAAGAGGTTTCTGTTTAAGAATTAAGAATTCTATGGCCTAGCAGAGAGATCAACAGATTGACTTTAAATGCGATACTACAGTATTTTTGAATTCCATATTTCAGTTAGACAATTTATTATTAGATAAATGAAATTTAATTTAATTTTTTATGATAATACTTACTTATATTTATTTATAAATAATAAACAATACTACAATAGTTACAATAAGTTTGTTCGTAAGTATAGTATTACATAAATTGAAATCTTTTTGTAGTAGTGGTAATAAAGTAATAATAACTAAACAAGGTTGTCCTAGTAAGAAAACTTCAACTAAACTAAATAATTCATGTTTTAGCTTTATTTTCTTGATGAGTTTCTCTTTATAATGATTGCACATAATAAATTCAATCATTAAGCAGCTGTTTTTAAAATGGTTAGAACCATTCTTAACATTGAACCACTTCTTGACATCCAATTAAGCTGAAAATTTGCATACACTTTTAATTCTGCTAACAATATAAAATGCAAAACAAAAACTTTTGGAAACCTGAGTAAATAAGTATGTAAACAAATATTCTACAATATCGCACGATGATAGCGACGGATATACTTTTACACATATTTTCCATAAGTTGTCTATTGAGAAGATACCTACATCCAAAGCAAAGCTATAATGATACGTGTGGTTCACTGTTGATAATAGAAATTCGACTCGTACCACGTTTTTGTTTAAGTCTGATCAAAGCTCAAAATTAATGAAGAGCGTGGTGTGATGACTGGTACCTGGTATCTGCATCATTATTATGTTTCAATGAACTAGTTTGAATACACATAACTGAACAGACGACAAAACAAATACAAACAGACCTAAGGTTTTCTTCATTCTGTTGCTAGCATTCACTTATTCTTAATAAATTTGATTTCATTGTATAGGAAAGGTAACAGAACCTTAAGTCAAGCCAAGACAAAACTAAGTAATATGCTAAAATTCTTTCTAAATTCTAAATTTACAGTAGTTTAATATTATTGTGTGTAGTGATTCCTAACAAAATATTGTACATATTTCAATAAATCTACCCTGGAATAAGTATAACATAATTGTAATTTATTTTAATTTTATGCGATCTTTATAAGTACAATACAATATTATGTTATTCCAACTAAAATGCTTGTCATCTATGAGCTATGACAATCACTTTATTTGGAATTCACACGGAAAGTTGGTGGAAACATACTCTACAATATTTATATAAGCAAACCTTTTGCCTAATTATTTTTGGGTTATGTCCTTTTTTTTTAATTTAAAGGTAAACCACAAATAGTAAATAAATAAATAAATATTAAATAATAAATATCAAAAAATGAATGTAGATAATTAATTTAAAAAATTAAAAATTTTAATTCAAAACCAATCATCTATGAAAAATAAAATTGTATATTATGAGAGTATTTAATATGTTTCCAATGAATGTTGTCTTGGTTTTACTTATTTTTTCATAAAAAAAAAACATACGCACACATTCAACTAAACGAACAAATGCCGTTAAATGAATATTTTACAACAAAAAATGAGCCCCAAGTTGTAAATATTTTATTAATGGCAATTGACGTTTTGTGTGTGAGTATGTAATTATTAATTAATAACAATAATAATCATCATCAACATAATGGTAAAAATAATAATTAAATCTAATTGAAAATATTCATAAAAAATGATATAAAATTTATTTGATTACTTTAGGGTTTTCAAATTAAATTTTTTTTCTTTTTTCTTTTGTTCATTTAATTGTAAATACAATATTAATTATGAAATTAAAATTTTAATAGAAAAACATATTTCCTAAATAAATATAAACATAAAATTTGTATGATTGTACTGTATTGATTATTAATTTGTATTTATTATATTTATTAAAAATTATAAAGTTATACTCACTTTAGCAAATATGAAAACAGACAAACAAACAAACAAACAAACATATCTCTGCCAATAATTATGATGTAACAAAAGTTGTTAACTTAAATGATTAACAATTCATATTCATTGAATGTAACACATATTTAATAAATTTTATGTGCTAAGAATGTAATTAATTTAAGAATTTATTGAATTAATAAAATGTACATAATAGAAAGAATTGAAATGAACAACAAGAAATTGAAAATTCTATGTTATTTGCATTGTAATACAATATTGACTTATTAAACAACATAAAAATAATGAAAATGTATTAAATTTTTGTAATTTTTAAGTTTAAATTTAAATATATGTAAATCAAAAATTAATAACTGTGCTAAAAAAATTTAAATGAAAAGTTATGTAAAGTATTACAAAAGTATTAAGTAAGTGTAACATGATGTGCATAAATTATCTATAGAATATGGATAATTAAACGAGTAGTTAAGAATATAAATATTATTGTATTATTGTTGATTATCACTTGTAAATAGAAAATTTAAGGAAATTATTACTACTTTAAGTTTAATCATAATCAATTTCTTGTGTATTGAACAGATCAATAAATGAAATGAAAAGAAATTTAAAATAAAGTAAAGAAATTTAATTTTTTGATTTTAAAG
The DNA here is from genome assembly GCA_037043295.1 of Amiota minor. Taxonomy (NCBI): domain Eukaryota; kingdom Metazoa; phylum Arthropoda; class Insecta; order Diptera; family Drosophilidae; genus Amiota; species Amiota minor. The sequence goes on from JBAMAW010001787.1 coordinate 3,590,183, forward strand.
ATACTATTGTAGTTTACTTCAATTCAAATTTTAAGAACTTCGATTGCACTAAAACTTTCATACTCTCCTACATAGTCTTGCTCAAGAAATCTTCCCATGCAGATCTTGCATGATATCATCATCAGAGTATTATTGGTTTTGATATAGAAACTACAGCTTCCATTAATGGGAGCCTCTAGTTGAATCATATTATAGCGTACAGCAATCAAAAGAGATTCAGTAAAATTTCACCTTGATTGCTACAAAAAATGGAGGAGACTTACTAGCATAAATTTGGATTCCCAAAAAGAGAAAACTAAGGCAATGGAATACTTTTGCAACCGTTCACAATTCAAGTCAATCAATGTTTTTCAACTAGTTTTCATACTATACATAAAACTTATATGGTGACGAAAAGTACATGAAATATTGACTCATATTTTTAAATATTATATTCATTGTCATTTTAAATTTAATTATATCAATTTTATTCAACAAGTCTAGGCGTCATCTTTAAGATTAAGAAATGGCTTACCTCACCGATTGCCTACAACCAGAGAGAAAAATTAAAATAGAATAATAGCCCGCTGATGGACTAGATTCATTCGATTCTTTCCGTCATGCTGATAATTTTCTTGGTGGCTGCAAACATTACCACAAATTGATAAAAACCAAACATTATGAAGGGTATAATCAAAAAAATCGGCACAGTGTGAGTCAGAGTCGCATACGGAGGGTTCGGTACCATAGCACAAGATTTAAAAAGAAACAATATTTCTTGCACGTCTGTCCGTCGTCCGTCCGTATGTACCAACTCTCAGTTTTTGAGCTAGGGAGCTGAAATTTTGCACCCTGATTTCTTTTCAGAAGACACTGCACATTTGTTTGGAAATTGCTGAATCGGATCACCATTAAAATTCATTTTCTTATTAGAAATTTTTTTTTTTTATACTATCGAAATGAAATTTTAACGCTATCCATTTGTGAATTTCTAGACCCTAGGACGGACGGACGAACAGCGTAGCCCTAGTAATAGAATTCCGTTTGGTTCCCTTCTGGTACGGAACCCTAAAAAATGGGGAAAAAAACTCATGGAAGATATGCAAATTATATTACAAAAAAATAAGTCCATTAAGGTAAAATCATGTTAACAGTTTTTTAAAAGACTTCATTTTCTTGTTCTTTTCATTTTCATTTTCATTTCCATTTTACTCTTTCATTTCGCTTGTCATGTCGTGATATTATAGCTGAAATAAAGTTTAAAATGATTTTATGCTTTCTACTAACTACAATTTCTTCAACTGAATGAAAGCATAAAAAACAAAGTATCTTTCATGTTACACACATACACACACACACACACTAAGTGCATGCCTGTGTGTATCTATGTATATATGGGAATATGGGAATATGTGTTTTGACATGTGGACTGCCTACAAGACACCGTATGTCATAAGATACCGTACATAATTGTTTCTGTCCTTCGGATCCAAATTTAATATCACCCAGCCAACGTCAAGTTGTTACATGTTTTACTTTAACATATTTCAATGGTTTCATGAATTCGATTACTTCATTGTGATTTTTCTTTGCTGTTTAGTTACCGAATTCAATTTGTGTGTGTACGAATATGTGTTTCGCTTTACTTTATTCTTTGGTTTTCTCTTTTGTTTTTTTTTTTTTTTTTCATTTTTGTTTCTTCTTTTCTTTTCATCCTTTCTTGTTTCATGTTGAGCAATAGGATTGGATGTTTGTGTGTATGTATGTAGTGTGTGTGTGTATGCGTAGCAGTTTCATGTAACTTGTTTTTGTTTTTCTCCTCTTCGAATGGTTCTTATCTTTATGGACATGTCTGTGCCTGAATGTGACCCTTTTGTCGTTTATGACGCCATTTCATAAATGTCTGCATAAACATACTCAACCATATACGAGTATGAATATACATATGTACACCATAACCATATGGCCAGGCCCCAAAGTATTGTAAACGTTTCCTTTCAGTAGCATGTAACTGTTTTAAAAGAGACGTTAATTTAAATGTTTTATGGCAATTTTTGTTCTAAAAAAAAGAAAAAATTAAAATTCTCAACAAACTCAAAAACATTCACAAACGATCCTTTGTGTATCTTGTCTAAAATTGTCTATACTAAACGTATACGTTTATCTGTAAGGTAATGTACTTATGTACTTCTTTTCATGGGTTGTACTTATTCGTAAGTGTTGTCTGTTAAGTGGAAGAGCAAGTCTATATGTTGAATACAAATTAAGTAAACATGTGAAGGATGTATGTAGTTATAATGACTTGACTTGCTTAGTTACTAAGTAGAGTAGATGAGGCTCTTAAGAAATACTTATGTACATACTGTAACAAAAACATACATACATACTAAGTATAATGATTCTGTAGAAAGGTGAAAATAATATTAAAAAGGTATAACTCTTAAATTGCCAGTTCTAGAAACCGTGAACGATGCTTTGCTTTATATGTGTGTACAAATCTATTTTTGTGTTTTTACTCGTATTTAAAATGCACATTTTCACTTTCTATTGTATATCTCATGGTTTTTTTTTTTTATGCCTTTATTTTGTTATGATATTTGTAACGTACTAACCATGAGTCGAAGACTCTATAAAATCTACTATGCAAATGATTAGCGTGGCATGAAGAATCGATCAGTGTATCTGACTTTTTGTTTTCAAACAAACTAGTCTCTCAGCTTTCGAAATATTAAACAGATATTTTATGAGAATACACCCTAATATCATACACAGATTATGGTATTTTGGAACCAGGTTTCTCTGATTACTTGAAGAGGTAAAAAACATATCGCAATCATGTTAAAATTACTTCTTAATGTTGTCACAGGTTTCTTCTGCTTAATACATATTAGATATACAATAATATATCCGAATTTCTGTCAATGTCAACAACATTTTTATCATTCGTTATTGTATCTCACAAATGTATATTACATGACGATCGTGGAGTTCTCGTTTCTGCAGAATGATATTTAACATCTACCGTTAAACTTTAAAGTATGCTGAACATTGAGAAAGCAACTAACTTCTATAGCATTAAACTTTATCTATTTTAAATGGCATTCAACTTAGCGTAATGAAACATACAGTAGAGTAAAAATAGATGAACTTTTTATTAAAAAATATATGAAAATTTGAAAAAAAAAAATTGGCGAATTATAACAAAGTGTAGAGCACAAAAGCCTTCTTCATAAAAAAAAATACATAAATGTGCTCAATTTCATGGTGATCGGTCAAACGATTTTTTCTTTCCATTTTCAACGGAACCAGACTTTCCGTGAAAAACCTGATGCCGAATGTGATTAAAGCAACGATAATTAACGGCAAGTATAAAGGAGAACACGTCCTGATTCCGTGCATTCCATTGATTCCCACTGATTTGCCTTTCGAATTCAAACGATTACAGTTTCCAATGAATTTTGCTATCGTGATGACAATAAACAAAGCTCAAGGACAGTTGCTACGCATTGCTGGAGTAAATTTAGAGAATCCATGTTTTTCGCAGCCATTTTTTTTTTTTTTTTTTTTTTTGAAATAATTAAAAATTGAAGACGAGTTAAAACGCGTCACACTTTTCTATCAATAAAAAACAAAAAAGAACTTACAATTCAAAATGGCTGATATTGACAGCATATGTTGGGGATATACATATGTACCAACATAGCAAAAAGAAAAAATCGAAAATTGCTAACACATGGACCGAAAAAAATAAAAGGTCGCGATACTTTTTTATCAAACCTCGTATTTCAATTGCTGCGTAATCTACTACAGTTTGATTTGAATACATTAAATGGTTCTATAATAATACTGAAGACAAGCTCAGGGAGTGCATTGTTGTACTCGAATTTATATTGTGTCTGTCCGTTTGTCCAAAAACAGGGACATCAAGGAGCGAGAATAAAATATCAGAAATACAATTCAACTTTTCTATTCATGATCGTACTGATCACATAAGTTCAAGGATTTCGGTTCGCCGCTGCAACGTCGGGCCGGGAACTCTAGTAATTTATAAAAACCTTTGAGTATTTATCTGTTTACGTATGAGAATCTTACTGAAATATTTAAATGAAACTTTAAAAATCGATTTTAACATTTCGACAATTTAATATTCAAATCGGGTTGGAGTGTAAAAAAAATTTAAGCTTCGGTGAATCAGTGAAACCAACGGATTTTTTTTTTTTTTTTTCTTTTAGTTTTTATTAAGTTTTTCTCATTATTTTTCACTTGTTACCATAGAAACTTCATCGAAATCTCTTCTTTTTTTTTTTTGCGATGAGTTGAAATGCAAAAATCGCACGTGACGATATTAATTAAATTGTTATATAAGCAATGTCACGTAGCGCACAAAAACATACAATACTCGTATATAAATTTACACACAGATACACACAGATGCAGCAACACTTCATATAGCAAAAATAAACACGAAAACAAAATAAATTTACTAAATAAAATGCACTCGTTAAACGAAACGCGACACAATCAAAAAAGTAATCGAAGTCGGTCGACGATACTCAACTCGACTTAATCTATTAGTTTATTAATCAGTATAAAAAGGAAGCTTGGCTACTGACTGATTTAGCAATCGTTAACAGTGGCTTAAAGAGAAATTTCATTCATTATTGTTGGTTTATTTTAAGACAAAATAAGTGTATACTATATTTCATTTTGCCTTTTGATGTGCGCAGTTAATAGCTTTAACTAAGTAGTACTTAAATCCCGAAAATCATTATCAAATAGAAACATATAGAATCAATTATTGTTTGTATTACCATTTATATTATGTTTGATATAAAAATCATTTCTATTGCACACAACATTCTAACTTGAATTGGAAAGTGAATTGAATTTCAAAAAAAAAAAAAAAAAAAATTAAGGCGTCGGTCGTTTGTTATTTCCGCAAATGAAGACAAAAACACAGTATGAGTAAACACTGTTCATGATGTGGAAATATTGTAAAAAGAAAACTTTCCAAAATATGAAAGAACAGGAAATTGAAAAACTATTGCAAACAGAATATTGACAAATCAAAATTTCAAAAATGTCAAAAATAACAGCAAGTGCAAAATTTTTAAGGCAATAAGAATATCAAGTCTCGACCTGATTCTTCTTGCCATCTATAAAATTTATTTAGGAACGCAAAAAAAATGTTCGTACTCGACACAAAATCACTTGTTTATCAACCCATTTTCTATTGTCATTAAGTATCATCATTTTATCGTGATGCTTGTAACGTTCAAATTCTTCTGTCGGAGATCCCATAAAGTATGGAAATAATCAGCATGTCAAGAATCTCATCATTTATTTATTAAATCTTCACTTTGTAGCTGTCAAATAATTCGTATTACAGTATATACTAGTAGATATGCTAATATGCTTCCAGGAAAAGATAACCCACATTCAAAAGCCAACTGCTTTAAGACTTATAATTAAAGTTTGGATAAGTTTTTTATGTCTTTGATTTGATATGATTTGATTGTGAAAGGTGAGTAAGTTTCAGTAAAACTAAATTAAATGTATCATATCTTATTCATGCAATTAAAATTTTGTTACATATTTGCATTCTAAGATATTTTATCATTGTTTTTAATGTTTTTATTTGTAATTTATCTTAAATATCAATTAAAAGGATTGATTGATTTAAAATGCACAAAATATATTTATTTAAAGACATTTTCCTAAGCATTTCCTTACATTTTGGCTGGCAATCAATAAGTACAAGTTAGAAAGGTACATCCTTCACAATTAGAAGCCGATTTATTGCTTCATAAGTGACAGTGTGTTTCATTCCAACTCGTCTCCCTTGATGGGAGATAGCGTCATAAATAGAAAATTTGAAAAAGTATCGTTAACTTAGCGACAGACGTTGTATGCTTATTTGTATGTTATATTCTATAACACTTACAACACTCAATATTTCTTGCATTCAAAGGAGGTTTTAATCAATTGCAACCAATCCTAACTTTTTATCTGCCATTTTAAGGACAAATAGACATAGACATAAATACAAGATGGCATACGAAGTGGCTTCATTAAATGTCTACAACATAGTTGAGTATTTTCGTTTTTTCTTCAACGAATCCCAAATGTTCAAATATCTGTTTATTTTTTTTAAATTTCTTGTAAATTACAACTTAATGTCAATAACAATAAAGAGGCACGACACAACTGAACTGAACAACATCAGCAACAGCAACAATAACAATACAATGAACATTTAAGTGTATTCATTTCATTCATCTATTATATTTTATACTTGGATATATTGTAAGTCTATCCTTATTGGTGCTCGTATCCTGTGACTGAATGTAACTAGCCTTGCTTAACTGGTTGCTCCGAATCGAGACGCGTCGAGTTGAGTTAAGTGTTGATGAGGGCAGCTGTTGTTAATAAGGTGTTGAGCAATTTAATTTTATTGGTTTTCGGTAAGATTTCCACCAACTGGAAATATAACAAGCAAACTTTTTAGCCATCAGAATATCCTAAGCCATGTCAGTTTCCTGTACCCTGCGCCACTTCCTTACACATCACATTTGATCGGGGTCGAAACGGATCGGATTGTATCATACACTTCACTTCATTCTGTCAATGTTTTGGGATTCATTTTTCCTTAAGAGGGAATCGTAAGCATGTGGCTGATGTCTAGAGAACATGTTCCTACAGTTATTCTTAATTGGTAACAAATGGTGAGTTTTTTACAATTTGCTGGTTCCTTCCTTGTGGTACTTTCTTTTGCTTTTTGTTGTTGTAGTATCACCTTGTTTCTTAAATGCTATTTAGCTATTGTTTTGGCCATAAATTTGTTTGGTAAAAATTACTACAAGTCGTTAACATGTTATTTAATGCCATTTTGATGTGCCAACAGAAATTGCCATCGCAATTTATTGCCATAATTAAGTGATGAAATATGTACATTTGAAATGTTGCCTCATCGACACCAAAGTAATTTTTAACTGAGTCTGCAATTGCTATCAAATTTGTGTTAAATCAAAAAAAATAAATACAATAAAAATGCTATCTTTGGTCTTATTATCATTTAGATACACTTCAAACATGAAATAATTTTAATAACTTTTATACTAGTCACTTTGGTTTGATGTTTGCAACATGCCATCGTGCGTGCGGAGACCCCATAAAGCACATACTACAAGTATGGATGGAAAAGAAAAAAAAAAACAATAAAGAAATTTAGTAGTACCACGATTAATTGTAACTGAGTGAAATTCATTTATTTTTCTATAACCTTCTAGTTTAGAAAGGAAATCATTATTTATTTTTAAGTTATCATTTTTCTTGACAATTTCCACAACTTAGCTTGGACAAAATTTCATGAATCAAATTTAAATGACAAAATTAATAATAAATATAATTATTTTATGCATTGATCTTAAAATTAATCTATGAATTTTAAATTAATTAATAAATATTAATAAACCTAAATTTTCAGTCTATTTATTCTCCTTATACTTTTTTTTGTTAAGCCTTCCTTTATATTTAATAGTTTATAGCATCGCCGATGATTATGATTATATTGTTTGTAATAAATAGAGCCATTCACTTGCTTATGAAGTGTATGTAAAAGAAATATAATTCAATTAGAATAACTTAAATTTAATTATAATGAAAAATTGTATACCTTAAGCCATCTGTTGCCAAAAGTCACAGCGCAGCCTAATCAAATGATTTCAACGTATTAAGTATTTTAATTCTGAAAATGAAATTCTTACAGTATCAAATAAAAATTCAAATTTATAAATCAAAAGATTGGCAGAGAAATCATCTTGATGATCTTTATGGAAGCACTTTATAAATTGAATGTTTGTTATGCAAATTGAAATTAAGTGAGTCGCCACTTTCCCAACTCACCAACAGAAAGAAAACAAATCACCCTCACAAACCAACTCACTAACTGAGAGATAGACAGACAACGAGTCTAACTGAAAAATCAACTAAACGACTTACTGACTGACTTTCTATCTGACTTACTGAAGGAAAAGGTAACTAAGTGCTTTTGAAATTCACAGCTTGTGCTCTTGACCGTGCAAATTCCTTCAAATGAAAAAGGAATCTGCACCACATGTAGTAACATCTGCCACGTGTCCGATATAAGCACCAAAGTCACTCAGGTGAATCGCTTATACTCCTCTATCTAGATATCTAAGTAAACTACTGAACATACCAACATACTGTATGTATGTTGTATATGCGTATCTACTTTTTACTTTTACTTAGTGAAGTGAAAGCTTCATTCTAAAGCAGAATATGCAAAAGTACTAAAAGACAAGTCTTGACTTGACTTAACTTAACTTGACTATAATATTTATACACACGTAGTACAATTGTCAAGTACAATTGGATTTCACACGTGAACTGCATTCAAAATGGGCAAACGTCAACAGCACCAAGACAACAATACAGCAAAGCAAAACAAAATGGAATAGAATAGAATAGAATACAATAGGGAGAGAAGACACTCAAAAGGGAGAACAAAATATAAAATAGTTGAATATACTAAAATAAATCCACTATGAGATAGTTATGTATGTCCAAATCCAAGCAGACTCTGTTTCCACCGCCTCCATTTCACATGCCCGCTTCATCACTTCTTTTTGACCAACGCCCAATATATGTATGTATGTATGTATGTACAATAGTAGTGTGTATAGTGTGGGGCATGTCGGCATGGCAGTTGGAAGCAATTGTGCAAATATGTCAGAAGCTATTTAAAAGATACATGATAAGCTCACATTGTATGTCGTACAAAGCATAAAAGATATTTGTACTATATGCTATTGGCTGCACAAGAGAAGTGGTTATGTGTTTGTTCTATTTTGCATATGTGTACGTAATATCACTGAGCAATAACAGAATAACATCGCGACAAGGATAAAGTGCGCGAACTATAAAAAATTTCATTCCATACACTATGCATACTAGATGATCATATGTGAGTGTGTGTTGTTTAACTGAAGATACACCTCAGCACACTGTCGAACATGTACACATAGAATTTATTCAAGAAGTCAAAAGGACATCGAAAACATGTTCGAAGTAATAGAATGCATGTCCTCGTTCAATAGCTAAACTTATACGACGACGTAAGCATATGCTTTTGAACAACTTTTCAATCGTCTCCTTGTTGTCTTATGTATAGTTCCTTTACTTTTATTTACATTTCCTCACTATTGTTCCTCACTTTTCCGATCTCCATTGTATTGAAAGGACACAACAGTGAATGATGCACCACAAATGAGATAAAACGAACGAAAACTGCTGTAAACATTTTCTTAAAGCACAATAGAATAAAATAGTACAAACTATTTATCTGAATTATAGGCAATTAGTTGCGCTATTAAATTGAATCAAATACTATTTCATATTTTATATGTTCATAGTTATTTTATAGTATTTCACTTAAAATCGTCAATTATATTATGAAGAAATATTATAGAAATACTAAATCAAAATCTGTGTTGTTGGAATAATTACGATATTTTCGATCAAAGTTAATATACCACAAAAATTACAGTATAAAACATGTACAATTACTTCTTTTTTTTTATATGTTGGAAGAAGATATATACTTATGTACCCCTAAGATACTCGTACTCACTTATCTGCATAGTCACGTGCATTGATAATAATTCATCTCTTTCATTTGTCTTGTAAACGTATAAAATGTATGAGTACCTAAAACCAAATTATAAAGACATCTGCACATGAGTTAAATACACAATTATTCAACTCAGACTAGTTCAAGTGACACATCATAGTGGTATCTTTTTTGGGTAGAAACTTAAAGAATTGTATAACAAATTTAGTAGTTTAAGGTAAGCTAAGTTCTAGTCGCTTTTGATAAAATGCCACTAAATTTGGTCAGCAATGAATTCGTAAGCATAGTAGTACAGTGATATTTGATCAAGATTTGAAAGGGGAATACTATGCATTTTACATTTATTGTGTTGTGTCATATAACTTTATACCTTTTGCTATGCTATAAGTAATGTACATTTATAATGTAATCTGCAAGCTGTAAGCTCATATATCAGTAAGAATGAGTGAGGATTTACTTGGCTTTAATTAAGGTAACGGAAGCAGCCAATATTTGAAAAAGGTGCCAGGCCATGCTAGTCCACACAACTATAATAATAAATGTTTTATTCCTGAGTATCCACAGATCCACTGATGGTGCAAAAAATCAGTAACAAGGATTATTTGCGAATTGGAGGGGTAATCCATATTGATATGTTGAGTGATAGGCAGAAAGTTAGCTTTTGTAGAACTTTAGTCTTTCTTCAGCCATGTGATGACTTGAAGAGCAACCGTATGAAAAGATAATACAACTTGAACTTACATTATTAAGAGATTATGTCAAAAGGTTAAACTTTTTCAATTTTTCTTAAATGTTTAATAAATAAAACTTAAGGAGATTAGATCATGGAAAGGCAGCCGTTTAATTGAAAATGTTCTGGTACAATAATTAATTGCGAACTTAAATAAATCACTTTGAAAGCTTGACATTCTACAATGGAATTGTCAATGATTATTATTTATTAAACTATTCATTCATTCATTGAAACAAACAGATACAGTTTCTTGTGATTATTCTTATTATTCCTATTGTATGATATGCTGGTTAGAGCAGATCAGCAAAATAAGAGATGGATTATAGTCAAACCTGGCAGTGGTTACAGCTAGTTGCAATTGATTAACCTGACAGCACTGGGATTTGGCAGTTGTTACTTTCCATCACTAGTTTGTTTTTAGTTTTGGAAGAGCAAATCTGTGTGCGGGGAGAATGTGTTCTTGAAAAGGTATGAACATCGTTGTCGTTTGATTTAAAATTAATCTTTAAATATTAAAACAATATTTATTTATTTTAGTTTCCTTAATAGTGCAGAAGTTAACATCTTTCATGTGAAATTCTGAATATCTTCTGGTAGCACTTTAGTGATTTTCGGATTAAGAAGCGAGCTTAACTAAAATTCTACTCAATTCAAAAAATTGTTACAACCACAGATCTACAAACAGACGGAAAGATATGTATATAAACAAATAGATAAACGTACATAAAAACACACATCCTTTGATTTTGTTTCATTCATGATGTGTAAATCTGTGAATTGTTTACTACTTAGTAGAGAGAATGAACACACGCTTTTCCGGTCCTACTTCCTTACATACTTGAAATGCGCTCGGTCGCTCACTTTGTACTGCAATTACACTGACAAAGAGATTGTGCATTATGTACAACAACAAAGATAACACGCAAATCTTTTGTGTACTTAATAATATAGTAGATACATACATATGTATGTATATAGATAGTATTATATGTCATATGTATAAACACATGTGTATGTGTATGTCAACATACAGATACATATCTGTATCTATATGGCAAAAGCTTGTGTTTTCGTTGATGCTTATTACAATGCTTTGTTGTCCTAATTATGAGCATTTTAATTGTTAATGCTTCATAAAAACGACATTGTTCCCCATTATACCTACACCTTTCTCACTTTCTTCTCTTATATTGCAAATGTTTATTTTTGTTTGTTTGGCCTTCAGTTTTGCACTTACTACTATACTAGTATATGCAAATGTATGGTATGTACATATCTGTGCTCTTTCATTTAACTCATCCACCTATGCATCATGCATAAATTGTTTTAAAAAAAAAACTTTTCCAAAAATGAGTTTTTCTCTTTTCTTTTTCATCATTTAATTAAATGTGTTCTTCCGCAGTGAAGCAACAACAAAGGCTTCCAGCATTTTTCCAACATCAGTTTGCGGTATAATTACATTATGACATGAGTTAAGAACTTTAAAGATACATTTACAAATGATTTCAGATGGTAATAAGAGTAAATTCCTATGTAAATTGGCAAACAAAAGTTCAATGTGTTCAGCAAATTAAACATAACAAAGGAATTGAACTTAAATTGTAAATATTATTAAATTCTTACTTCAATGAATGATTTTTATACCAAAATACATATCCCAATTAATGAATTTCATGTTGAATTTTTTATTTTTTTTTTTGTTTTTTGGGGAATTCGGTCGATCTCAACTTATTAAGTTAATAGTCCCATAACACGCCACATTTGTAAAAGCAACAAAATGACAAGCAACATTGCATTTGTAAGCAATTTCCTTGCTGAGGAAGTGTTCTTCCTGCAAGCGTTCAACCATTTGTAATAATAAATTTCTTTTACATGAAACTATAAAAACCTTCAACAGTGTAATTTTTTCAAATAACCCATTTGCCACATTGCATCGTTAGAATCTAACCAACCCAGCCAAACTCAGACACACGAACAGACAAACAAATGGAATCGTAGAGTGTTCCACAACCTAACTGCACTAGATTAATTGCTTAAAAGAAAAACGAAGTAAGAATGGCAGAAAGGAAAACTGGTAAGATGTTTGAAGGGCACAAACATTCTGCTGTTACTATGGCAAAACTCGAAACTGCAAGTGCTCCAGTGAGTGCAACAACTTAGAAGAGTCCAAATTGTATGTGACTAACCACACCATCACCGCCATTACCACTGGCATCGAGAGAAAGTCGAAAGCAACAATGCTAGCCAGCAGATGTGTCTCAACTATCACATTTTGTTTTATAATTTGTCGTGTCGTTAGATGCCAACTGAATGAAGACGGAACAGAACAAAGTCATGCCAAAAATGCGCATACTCGTAATCGTACAACATTTAAACCAGACGGGGCTTTGACTATATTCTACTTAATAGTGGAACAGCTAAAACAAGTTTCTCTTCTTTTTGCAATAAATCTGAATATTTAAAAGTGTTTGCACTGACAGAAAGAAAAGTGACAGAATAATCTGTGATTATCCTGCCACAGAAGCAGACACAGAAACAGAGACAACAGCAGGAGCAGCAGTAGTACGAGAGCATTCATACAACTGGCAAGGGATCGCTTTATAGAGAGATACTGTTAGTTCTCGTAGTACTAATGCAATATTAGGTGATGGCTGCTGCTGTCATTGTAATGCAATGTTGATGAGAATGAACACTTTACTGTCTGGGAGACAATTCCTTCGTTCATTGGTTCGTTCCCCTATGCCAAGTTAAGTTCGTGCCAATACAATTCAACTTGCCATATTTTATGTTACGATGGCACAATGCGCTTGCATTGCCCTAGGCAGCTGACAACTCAAGTGATTGCACTTACAATGTAATCAGTTTGGCCAACATCATTTAAAGACAATTGATGCTGCTACTGCGACTTCGAGTTCGACTTTATGTCATTGTATCATCCTATCTCATCTCACACTTACACTTTCGTAGACTTAAAGTGCATCTTTACAGTCGACTGATTTAAGTCCATCACTAAATTTGCACTATCATGCTGTGCTCCGTTGATTTCTATAGCTGCCATAGCCCACTGGCTGTCAATTTACTTAGTCCATCATCAATGAGTAGTGATAAATGGCAATTTGATTTTAAACTCAGATAAAAATGCTAATGTGGCAATCCATTCAAAATTACTTACTATTTATAAACATTAATTCATTGAAAATGAAATCAACTCAAGGAATCGTTGAATGATAATTCAACTAACTAATCGATTTACAAAAATGTTTCGTATACAGAAATTATTATTATTCGAATTTGAAGAGATCTATGAACCAGTTCTAATCGAAAATCCTTTTACACTTGTGGACGAGGGCGGCGTGGGACTACACCAATATTATATTGGTTAGAAAATCAAAATACTTTGTTAAGAATTTGTAACAATGACATATATTACTTTCAGCTTTAACAGCCACCAAACTATTATTTGGGTCCGATAGTTTCAATGAAGTAACTCAATCATTTCATAAGCATTGCGATGTTGATCCAGCGATAGAAACTTTTCAAATGGTCAGCATGATACCCTTGAAGTTTGTGAAACTAAACTTTTTTCGAAAGAATAACCGTGAACTGATGCGTATAACCATCATTGGAGTTCGTGAAAAACCAATGCTATTCGAATTTGGGGGACATATCTTTCGAAGTGTAAGTAACACATTCCTTTGGGAAATAAATACAACAATTTGAAATTCTTTAAAGTGTAGACAACCCATTTTCTTCAGCTCTTTTGGAATACATGGCGTGAACGAGTTTCAAGTTTGCGCGTTAAAAATCCATCGCTATGCCACATAACAAATTCTTCCCCGTTCTCTAGCACGGATGTTCTTCTGGACGATGAAGTTCATAAAGCGATTGTACACCAATGTCAAGCACCACCTAGCCCAAGTTACAAAATGTGTTTCAGTTCCAGTGGTAGCATTAATTAATGGAGATATAAGATTTGGCGAATAATATCAATCGGAAGATCAGTTTTCATTTTGAAAACTTGTTTAAAATTTATGTAAACACATTCCATCTTTACATAAACATAACACAAACTTTGCAATAGAAAATTTAATGCTTTTATTTATTGAATTTTGCTATTTAGCCAAAGTTTCTCAAACAAAGCGAAACAACTGCTTAACACTGTTTAAGCTCCTTTGGGTAACCACCATCAGAAATTTTCAAAGCAACACAACAAAAAGTTTTCCATTTTTCGAGTAAATCTTTGAAATCCGTTCAAATCAGTTTGAAAAGTGCGAAAAGTCTAAACAATTTTCTTAAGTCAAGGCGCAAGATGTCGTCGCTTAAGAAGCGCAGGAAGACACGGCACTTCGGATGAGATGGAGAAGAGAGAGATAGAAAAGGGAAAAGGGAAAAGGATCAGACAAAATGATTAGAGGCAAAGGATAAAGTTTCGTTCATCGTCGTCATCATCGTAGTCGTTGACTTTGTCTGGTAAATTAAAAACCATTGAAACCACAGCTTTCTTCTACTTTTCTTGTTGTTGTTGTTGTTGTTGTTGTTGTTCATTTTTATTTTACTTTATTTTGTCTTCTGTCGTTTTTACTGATTTAGAGGGTGGCAGTGAACTGTACTGAAATTTTGTTTTCTTTAACATCCTTTTTGTGCCAATATTGATGAGAAGGTTTTACGTAATTTCTCTTCATCCTTATTGCAATGTCATCTTTGCTGTTTTTTGTTGTAGTTGTTATTGTTGTTTCTTTTGAAATCGAGCCAAGTTTTTGGCACAAATTTTTCAATTTTCCGATTGAACCAACAAAAGCCAAGTTTTATTTGTCGTTCTCTCTTACCCATTTTCATTTTTGATTCAATTTATTTGCAGCTGACACCAAAAAATCAATTGGAATTGCAAAAACGAAAACTTCATCATTTTAACGAAAATTCCAAAAACAAATAAACATTATTTTTGATTTCAATTCCACATTAATGCAAAGAATCTATCAATTCCATCGATTTCTTAAAGCAAATTTTAATTGCAAATACAATCGTTTCCATTTGCAATTAAACTTATTGAGTTCTTAGCACAAATCTTTTGCATTTCAATTATTTAACTTAATGGAAAATATTACTATTTTATAGTGAAAGAAAGATCTTTTTTAAAAATATACAAGATTTGTTAGTTTTTAACAAGAATAATTCATTATTAGATTCCAAAATATACAGAATATTTTTTAGACCTATATAAGTAAAATATATT
Organism: Amiota minor; assembly: GCA_037043295.1. Lineage (NCBI taxonomy): Eukaryota > Metazoa > Arthropoda > Insecta > Diptera > Drosophilidae > Amiota > Amiota minor. The sequence goes on from JBAMAW010001787.1 coordinate 3,605,780, forward strand.
CTTTGATGAGTGATATAAAATATTTTACTTATACCTAATGACAATAACAATTTTCGGTTCATCTTAATGCTTTGGTGACACATTGCACACAGGAGCAACATCAACTACAATACACCAACTATACTCGTAAATATTTCACCTTCATTCTTGGCTTTGATCCCATTTTAAATATTGAACTTTGTAATGCCAAACTTTTAATCAAATGAATTAGTTGCCCACAAGCAAGCATTCTATGTACAGTTTTTGATGGAACTCTGAGATACTTACCTATTCCACTGCTCACTACTCTTTGATGTCATTCAATGGAATGTTGTCCCAAAATACTTACCATTTTACTTTTTCTCTCTCTCTCTTTTGTTTTTTTTTTTTTTTATTGTATATTAAGGAAAATTATTAAAACTGAGATGTCAATTTAATTAATTATTTCATATTTGTTGTTTGGACTTAAATGAAAATGAATGATGAACGTTAAAGACTTTCCGCAATAAATTCAATAAATAACCAATTTATTGTGTTTATTGATGGAAATTCATTAAGAATAACCATTACAAAGTGACAATCAATTTTACAATGAAAATTATATGATACTTAATATTGTAAAATAACAAGGAAATCAGTTAATTAATAATTTATTTCATTAAATGCATTCAAGAATATTCTGGAGCAAACATACTTAATTGAAACAAAAAGATTTATTCAATTGGGTTAAAGTATTGTATCATTCAATACAGCGGAATGACATGATATTGCAATTATATCAAAAATAATGAAATTTGAATTTATAAAATTTGTTTTAAGAAGCTTAAAATAGAGAAAATTAAATACATCAGTTTGTCGCAGGTTCTGTTCGTCCATCATTCACTGACCCGTTAGAAATTTGTGTAGTCTATTGTTCTTAAACAATCATATTCCCTTCTATCTTATAATTTCAATGATAAATATTATCAATCTCAGTTGAAACATAATTTGTAATAGTTATTTTAACTTACGTGTCCTGTAACTAACACAACTTTGAACATAATTTTGAATGAATGCTGTAGAAATACACTTATTACGATGAGGAACATCATTACTCGGTTAATTGAAAATATTGTATTAATGAAATGTATTGCCGTGGTCTCACTGCAATATTCTTATACTTTTAAGGAATAGCAATCCTAGATAAATTGATGAAATTCATATTGGTGGGTCTCTCAATTACACTTGATTTACGTAAAAAGAAATAGCATTTTAATGTAAATTAAGGTTGTTCGCTTATGCATATGTTCATGAAAGAGGCTACGGACTCCCCGTATTGCCTTTGGCCCTGTATTTTGTGTTTTATTGTAATTATGTATTATGATATTCAATTATATTTAAGATAAGAGTAAAACATTTTTCAAATATTGATTACAATTGTATAATATAAGGTAAAGTATAATTACAATTAATATGAAAATGAATGAAATTTCAATATTTCGCTTGAATAAACAATTAGTAATTCAGAGCTTATTTAACCTTTTACAAAGTTTAATTTCTTCTGAAGTTCTTTTTTTCTTAATTAAATGATGGAATTTATTTTACTATTTATTGTATTTTTGAGTATTAAATTTATGTTATTAGCATAGAACTGTCCAAAGTGAGGAAATATATTTTGATGAAAACAAAACAAATTTCATGGCCTTCGCCGTATTTACACACGCGCAAACCATATTCTGCCATTGGCCAATTTAAAGAGAAATTAAACAAAACGTGTCCGGCTTACAAAAAGCAACCAAAGCTTTTATCCTTAAAACCACAAATTCTCAAACAACAGTAAAAATAGGAAGGTGCGCGCACGTGGCTAAACGAAGTAAGAAGCACTAAGCAGCAGACGACAACAAACATCCAAATAAAACATATTGCACAAGAAACTTTCACAAAATACCCTTAGTCTCTTAGTCGTAGTTTCAATATTGAATTTTGTTTGGCGTTTGTTGATTTTCTTTTTTTTTTTTTTTGTCCATTTTTGTTTCTTGTGGTATTCCACTGGAAAATGCAAAAGCAAATTGTGGCCACCAGGATGGCTTGGTCGTCGCGCCGACAATATGCCCAGCAGCGACCGCATGGCATTCTCAAATTCATGGGCAACAAAACATGGACAACAAAACTTGGGCGAAGGATGAAGGGCGAATCGTCCTTTTATGTGGTGCCTACTTACAACCATCACTGCCATCATCACCGCTTAAAATGCTCGTTAAATCGCGAAAAATTTTGTTGAAATTCTTTTATTTAGTTCATTGTTTTCTTATTTTGTTAGTTGCCGTTGTCGTTTCATTCTCATTCATTTTTATTTTCATTTGGGCATTACAGTGGTGGCATTGTTCGACTTGTCTTATAATACCACAATCGCCGCAGATTGTGGCAGTTTTTCTGCCAGGTTTCCGCTTGGTTACCCCATCCACTTTCAATTGATCCAAATTTACAAAGATATTAAATTTTTTTTTACAAGAATTTAAATATAATTGCCATTCAAATGGGCTTAAATGCTGCTGCAGCATAACGTAAATAAAAAAGAAAAGGAAAGGTAATCATTTAAGTAGTCGTACACGTGGCGTATACATCTTTTTTTTTTTTTTTTTTTTTAGATTCTGTGCAACTAAACTATGGTAGATTTAAATCAACACTTATGCAAAAAGCAAATAAAATATCTTGCAAGCGACAGCTTTGAGCATAAAAGCTAAGAATTTATTACGTAAATCGCGTGACATTTTTGTATATATTGTTTACTCTTCAAAAGACGTGAGGAGTTACGACTACAGTACAGTGTACATACAGAACAGTCGAGTTTAGTTGAATACTTGCTTCACGAGCTTTACGTGTCTGCGGCATTTTTAAAATACCATCATATGCGACTGAAATGTTACAAAGCGTATGCGCTTACATATCTATGTATCTATGTAAATATGTATAAATATATATATCTACGTGTATGTAAATATGAGAATTTTAGTTCATACGAAAAGCAAGCAAAGAAGTATGTACTAATATGTGCAGCTCATCTGCATATACCATAACACATTTTTTAGGATCTACTCACTCAACTGACAAAGTTTCACGTTGACTATTCTGTTAGTGATAAAGAAAATAATAATAACACTACCATTCATGTCGTGATCTACCTTAAGTTATGTTTCAGAGCTTATTTCAGCTTAGTAGTGTTTGACTTTCATATACATATATATAATATAATTGTACATCTTAGATAGACGTTCGCACTATGAACTAAATATTAATAAGTGAATTTTCAAACAAAACTTATTTTAATTCAAAATTTAACTCTATGGTTTTAATGAATACTATTATTATTATTATTATTATTATTATATTCATGAAACAAAAATATTATTTACCATCATAACTTTGTGCAATTTAACCAAAATCAAATGCAACTTATGTGTTTATTTATTGAGAATATGAAAACAAAAAGACTAATCAAACTTTACTACTATCAGACATTATTTCAATTAAAATTTAGAATTTGTTAAGACCACAAAAACGGCATTCATGTTTATGATGTGTCAGAATTTGACTTTTGGTTTAAATTTTACAAATTGCCAAACAAAGGATTTTCACACTTTGCTAAAGACACAATCTCGTATGTAGAGAGAACGTGTAGTGTGTATTTAATTTGATTAATTTGTAACAAATTTATATAATAAGAAAATTTTGTTTAAATTGTTAAAATAAATTGCAAAAACTAGTGTGTGAAAATTTGATAGAAATTTCATAAATTTCTAAAGGATAATTTTAAGATTTCTTACTTGTGAAAATTACAGTACTAAAACAATTTATTTCATGATCCTTTCGATTTATTTGTTTCCTCGTTTTCAAAGTTCATTTAATGCAAAAAATCTTAAAACTCATTTGCATAGTCATAGTTTCAATTTCAAACCAAACCAAACCACACCAAACTAAACATGTATGATTATAGTACTAGCAACTAAGCATTCCAAATTTGCAATATTCCTTGAGCCCAAAAGGATTTGCAAGTATCTGAATGCAATAGGCCTTCATGCGAACCAATAACAATAATTTAGTATTGTTTAGTTAAAGTTCTTATAGTTTACTACGAGTAACACACACATTTAACCATACAACAAGTAACTATTTTCCTTTTTCCACATGTACCATACACTTCTACATATGTGTACTTGTAACGTAACCAACTTAGATTAGATGCAAGTGCATTGATTTCAAATTGAATGCTGGATACAATGTGCAGTTAAGATTAACAATCAATGAAGACTACCAAGTTTAGGAGTCAGCCATCAACATCATCAATTTTTGTAACCCTTTTGCAGACACAAACATGGATACTTGTATACAAATGTACAGTTGTTATTATTGTGCATATAAAATGTACATACTACGAGTATGTAGATATGTTTGTATCTCATCTGTATTTTCTTATTTACCAGGGTCAAAACTACTGTTTGCTTATTGATAATTGCGATTTACACAAATTTAATCAAGAAACGTTTCTTCTTTAATTATACAGTTTACATGAATTAAAATGTTATTGCAATATAACTAAAAATAATATGATGGTGGCATTGAAAAAGTTTAAATATAACCAGCACAGGGAAAAAAATTTGGTTTATCCATTTTTATGGCAAAGTAATTCCTTAAGTCAACTGGGTCTTTATCACTAACGCGCGTAACGTTTACAGTAAATCCAGTAATGCATTTTTAATACCTTTTAAATATTTTATATAGTTTATAACCAAAAATTGTCTTTACCCTTTCTCTTTATTTATTTTTATTTTTTTTATATTTTATTTTGAGGTTTTCTTTATTTAGTTCCGTCTTATGTTATGCGGCACGTACAAACATACACAGTACATACACACTCACACCAGAAACACATATTCAAACATACCAGAAACATAGATACTACCACTGACATACTCGTACTCATACTATGTATACGTAACACAAGTTTGCTTCCGTTAAAACCCCTTAAATGTTGCTGCCTTTCATTAGTTCGAGAAGTGAAACGTGGCAATGGCTTTCTTTGGGGAAACGCTTTCGTTATTGTTGTGGTTGTTAAGTAAACTTGTTCAAAGTAGCATTAAATAAATAGTTTCCACAAATATTTTCATTTGAAATCCATTCGGAAAATACATTAAGTACGCAGTAGCATGTATATACGAGTAGTTATAGTTATTATCAAGCTAAAGAATTTCCAAAATAAAATTGAACTTGCAAAAAGATATTAAGGTTTTAAAGTAGTTTCACGTGATTTAGTTTGAATCAGTTGCACTAAAATACAATATACTACTTAGTAAATAAGTATATGAGCAATGAGTAATTCTATAGACGTGAGTACTATATTCTCAGAATTATTAGAATCAAAGCAACTTTAGAATCTCAACTAACTTTAATCATGCAGACGACAAAAGAAAAATCAGTAACATATCTTCATTTCATATCCCTTGCTCCTACTACAACCACTACCATGAAATTGATGGTCAGACAAATTCATTTTGAAATTCAGAGATATGCCACAACTTACTAACGTGGACCACGCAAAGTTTGCTAAAACATAACCTCAAAAACCACCAAACCGCAAAATCTAATCGTGTTGATAGCGAACATGATGACGTCCTCCGTCATCGCCCCAAATGCATCTCACCATGACTATAGGAACTGTGGACGTGTGCTGCATTACAATGTGATGACAAAACTACTACATAAATAAATTTTAATAGTTTCAGTCTGATTTAAACGAATCCATATTACTCTTCACATGAATATCTTATACAAACTCCGATATATTGTACCTACAATACTTAATATTGTAGTCAATTTTAATCACAACTTTAAACTTATATTTTTAATATTTAATTTCATTTTACATCTAGTAAAATATTTATAATGATATAATGATGATGATGATGATGATGTAGTATACACATTTCTTTAAAGAGTGAACAAATGAAATTGAAATGAGTCTAACAGTAGACAAAAAAAGACCATGAGTTCTGGCAATTCAGATGAAAAGCATCGTCAACCGTAAAGAGTCCTTACTTTGAATTAAAGGCAAAAGCCTGCCGATGAATGAAAACAAGAGTGGAATTCTGAAAGATGTGATATACGAATACTAAGTGTAAGAGTTTCTTTGATTCTTAGGCGACACTTGTCTTGCTCCAAAGTCACGTACTCTAACGAGATGCTAAGTGAATGTCTGCTTCTAAGATTTAGAGCTAAATAAAAATATTTCAAAAAGTGCAATATACTCGTTTATAAAAAAAAAAAAACTGGAAAATAATACAAATTAATAAAAATTTGTAGGCTTAAATTTGTAAGATACATACTTGTTAATTTATTCTAAATAGAACTTTATTTCTTTAAAAGGGAATTATTATCGTCTTCATCTTCTTTAACATCTGTTGTTTCTCAGAAACTATAAAAACTTTAATCTAAGCACAATCATCTTACTTTCTTTCTATTTATCATAAGTGATACACAGTTAATCCTTTATTCATCACTGTTACTTATGTAATTGAATCGAAACTTTATTGTCATGATTTCAGTAATCAGTAGGTCCCCAGTATATAATTGTCATTACTGATTTTAATATCTTAGGCAAATCGATGCCATTACGCCGCAATAAACGCATCGGACGAATTAATTGACGTGAATTCTGCAATAAAGAAATAAAGAGATTAGGAAAATCTTTGATTTTGTCCATTAACCAATTGAGCTTACCAAATTTCTCTGCAGGTTTCTTAAAAAATCTGGTGAACGTATAATCCTGTAGAATTCACTAAAATTGGTTACCATCATTAAAGCTTCTTCGATATAATCGTAAACTTTTTCACGTGGCATAGCATTGACAATATCATCAATGAGTGCTGTTTTATGCCAGTTGGCACAATCCACTTGCTCATTGGCTTCAATAATTGGCAAAGCGACTAGAAGACAATTGAAAATCCCCTTTATGGTTTCGATGTCGGTTACATTAACTCCAGCACCAGTGAGTCCGGCTAACAAAGCCTCATAGCTAACACTCCGTTGAATTTGAAGTGCTGTTTTTGTGAACGTGTCACTATGTAAGAAGCGCATAGCAATCCGAAAGCGTCTATCACATTTACTATGCAAAAGCATTATTTCGTTAAAAACACCGCGTGGTATGAGATCTCTTATTGCCTGAAAATCAGGACACAGACCATCTCCATAAATCATGTCTGTGTGTTCCATAATGTTGTACCTGCTGTCATGGTTTCCACCAAAACAAGTAGCGACAAATGTCATTATGACTAAGCAATTAAAGGTAATTCTCTCAAAATTCGCCATACTGTGAGTTTCAGTTTTTGTTTTCCTAAAATAAAAACTCCGTTTTGACTTTCAGTTAAAAACTGTTGCAATAAATTTGTGAATTTCTGCTTTTATAGTTTCATCACCTTACATTTTCACATTTTTTTTTATTCATTTTATATTTACAAGATTTTCATATTAACTTTAAGTCATAACCAAGGTAAATGGCAATTGTAAAAATGCTACAAACTATTTGTTTTATCGGCACATGTTAACGGTGTTTACAAGTCGGGTCCATGTCCAAGACATGTATTCTTTAAGTATCAAACAAAATAAGACAATACTAGAACTAATTGGGGGAAATACTTAGGCTAATTGTTAACATATGCCTTGAGTAGGTCACACGAAAGCCACATGCAAGGCAACACTAACCTTTACATTGTGGATGACTACAAACAGTTTCCCCTTGTGACCAAATATATTAGATAACAAATCACGAATGCGTAATGTAATTACAATACAAGTGGAATTCATTTCATTGGATGGATTTAAATTTTAATGATATGTATTTTATTTTCTTTTTGAATGCAATAAGTAATGAATTATTTACTATATTCAGTTGATAGGAAATTTGTATAGATGCTCTGCTATCATTATCTTTAAAATGATGATCAATAGTGAGCGACTACTATAGATGGATTTAAGTTGAGCATTGAAGGAAAATTACTTATCTTACAACAATTTAAAACTACTTATCTTACATGACCAGCCTTATTCACACTGCATCATATCATGTTCCCTTAGACTTCCGCTTCTGCTCTTTTCAAGATGCTAAAAATTACATTGATTTGTGAATAACCTCAATGAATGAGTGTTCGAAGCAGAATTTATTCTTTATTAGAAAATGTATTTGAACATGGGATAGAGAATATCAAATTATCGTAAATGCTCTCTCATAATGAATCGAATAAAATAATTTCAATTTGATGATCCACAAAAATTTTTGGACATCATCCAACTTTCCCATATGAGTACCTCATATGTTAACATACATATATTTTTATAGATGACAAATAGTGAGCAAAACTGTAACTAATACAATATGTATATATTGTAAGTAATAATGCGAGTTAAAGAGCAACCCAGCATTACAAATAAAATCACTTAGGTATGTTGTTGATATTATTGTATAACATCAAATTTCTACTCGATTTCATTTATAAAATTTCTTATTTTCAAATACTTCCACGCACCGTTAAATAAGATACGAGTATATTCAATGATTTGCATATCGATACTTGTATCTATCTATGTACAATATATGAAATATGTATGTATTTATTTACTTAGTTACGCACATGTAAGCATTTCAAAAAAATATGTATATACAATACTTACATAGAATATTTTTCAAGAAGACATTATCTTGACATATGTTATACGCATCATGTATGGTATATTCTTTCAAATAAATAAACAAAAACACTCGATTTAGAATGGATTGATAAACAAATTTTGTATTTTATAACATACGCATTCAAAACAAAAACATAAACATAAAATAAAAGTACAAGTACAATAAATACAATAATATGATATTATAGTAAATATAGTCAACTCTAACCGACCAATTGATATCCAGCGCCCATTGTATGGAAAACTCTTTAGACTTCATAAAATCATTCGTAAGGAAAAAAAACTCAAACTTAAGTAATGCAGATTATTTTCAATTTACATATTAATTCAAACGTCAAACGAGGCCAATAGAATATAAAAAAAAACCTAAGGCTAAATACGCTTTAATATAAAAGATACAAACACTTTGTAAAAGGCATTTCAATTTGTAGGATCTTTCTTAAAAGAAACAAGAACAATTGCTAACAACTAACAACTATACAAAAATGTCTCTGACAACAAATAAAAACGAATGATGTAACAAAAATCTGTAAGGACATATTCATACTATATATGTATGTTATGTATTGTATGTAACTACATATGTATATATTGTACATATGTATCCATGTCAAACAGAACAAATTTTGACAAAGGTAACCTGCTCTGCCGGCAAACCATGCAAGAAAGCAATGTGAGGAGAAACTGAGATGTCTTGCATTGTATATGACAATAGTATGAAACCTTTTTCAATATGTACTTAAGTGCATAAGTTTAGTATCTATGGGTTTGTGTGTGTGTGTGTGTGAGAGTTTTTCCTTTGATGTTGGTTTCTTTATAAGTTTCGTAGTTATTGTTATTTCTCATCATATTGTGAAACTTTTTCAAATCACTGTTTAATAAAATTTAACAAATTGGAAATATATTTAGTTAGAAGTATTGTACATTTTCTCAATTACAAGTAATGATTAATGATATTTTATTATTTTTATTATTATTAAAAAAAAAAAATTAGTTAAAATTTAAAAAACTAACTTAAAGATGAAGCATTGGCTTAAAGCCTTCTTCTGGATAATGTTAAACTTATATATTGGTATTTAGATAATATTACTGAGTAAGTTTTGCATGCCAAAAACGAAGTCTTAATATAAAAAATTTCATAAATGAAGACAATATTTATCTCTTGCTACCATTTGTTACATTTGGATTACATTGTTTTGTATTTTGTTTCACAAATAGATTTGTTTTTTGAATATTTTGGTATATGTAAGTGTCGGATTAATATTCTTAATCATAGAACATAAGATATAGTTTTTGCATTTTTAATAAATTATTATCCAGTATTGCAAAAGGATATTCGATGAATTTAACACAAAAAAAAAAAAAAATATTTATAATTCCAACCATGAATTATTTTTAATTAATATAAAGTACAATATAAATAACAAAAATAAAATACGAGACAGAAGAAGTAAAATACTATAATAAAGTGACATTCACATTTAGAAAGTTCAACAACTTAAGAAGAATAAAAATAAACTATAGCAAAGAAGAAAGGTGAACAATAAAAAACCAAAGTACTACAATACTCTTTTCTATATACTTACAACTTCAATACTTGTATAATAAAAAAAACAAAGTCGGAGAGATACCAAACAGTGAACTTTTGGCGATGCACAGTTGAACAATTCATAATCAAGACCAACAAACAAAACAAAAACAAAAAGCAAACAATGAACACCAACACCAACACCATTCATTGATAACAATAACAACAATGACTAAAACAATAACTTAAGCAAAACAATGAAAAATACAACCTTAGATATCTATCTACCTACCATAGATAAGTGCTAGTCATAATAAAGATAGAAAAAAAACCAGAATCATATTTATTAATGCATAAGACAACAGGAGTACGAGTAGCAAGGAGTTCAGTTCTACACCTTCTTTTCATCGTTTGACTTTGGTATTTTGTGAGATTTAGATTATGGATTTAAGTATCTTAAGTTCTTTCTGTTTCTTCATATGAACTTTAGTTCCACTTGGATACGTGGCTGAATCTGGTTTTGAAGAAATAATCATGTATGTGACAGCGCAAAAGTCTAGACAAATTGTTTATTTTGTTTTATCATTTTACCGAAATTTCATTTTCATTTTCAGCATTTTAGTAATCATTTGTCGCCATGTTAAATTTGTGAAACTCACGTTTATTTGACTGTCAACTTTATCTTTTTATTATACAGTAAGGTAATGTTTGTGGCATGTCTTCACTGTTTGTGCTATAAGTATCTGTACACATCGTGTGTGTGATTTGTTTCAAGTTAATTGTGGTAAATTGATTATGCTGACACACGTACAATTAATTTACTTTATAGTATAAGAATATAAATAACAATATAACAAAAGCAAGAAATAATGAAATGTCCTTAAGTTTTCGTTTTTACATTTTCAACAGAATTTCCATAATTGAATTGTTAATGAAACTTATTGTTACCTTCTACAATATACAATTATATGTAGTATATTATTACAATAGATATAACAAAAATCACTGTTTATTAATAACTAGAGCACCAGAGAGATGTTCTTTACTATCTGCAATTACCAATGCAATTTCGCACCATGCAGTGACCTACAAATTGAAATAAGCACGCCTCCCGGACCTTGTCCTCACTACTACCGTATGTCTAAGTCTGTAACCAACCATATATATACAGAAAATTTCATTGCAATCAGATTAACGGTATGGCCGCGCATTACACTCCGATAAACAAAAATTTTCTGCTCATATGCATAGATCCATGATTCGTCAACTTTTACAATCTTAATTACGTATTTTGAAACACAACGATCGTATTTTTTAAGCATTTCTTTGTTCCAATCGACATGACCTTTTTTTTGAGCCATTGTCAAATTATGCGGGATCCAACTCGAAACTAGCTTTCTCACAGCTAAGTTTTCATGAAATAGTGTATTGAAATATGTATTGCGGTGGAATGAATGCCCAAAGTTGCCTCAATCTCACGGTATATCCCATGCCGATCTTCCATTATTAGCATCGATGTTTTCGGGCGTAACAGTTGTTTTTGGTTGACATTCACAGTATTCGTCCTGCAGCGTAAAGCGTCCACGATTGAAATCCGTAATCCAGTAGTTAGGTAGTCTTATATGGTGCTTCATCACCAAAATCCGATTAAAGTCTTTCTGCACTACTATCTTCTCAAGTTAATCCACTTCGAAAATCGTAAAAAGCATCGAACGAAAATGTTCACAATTTAAATCCATTTCTTTCTCGGAATGAAATTTTAAAGTTAACAAAAAGTAAATAAATATGTCGGTATGATAAAACGTTCTAAGTACGAATATGCTTAAAAAAAATGCCAAACTGGATGGAAACGGCAGATTGTTGCCAGATTAGAAATCTTATGAAATGCCCCTCGTATATTACAAAATAATCAATAATTTGCTTATTCGTTTGAAGTGGGTGTCTAAATTGTTTAAGAAATTCCTATTGACAAAAACTATTGTATTAGTTCTATTAATATTCTTTAGTTGTATATTTCTAAAAACGTATTGAAATAAATTAAACCAAATCAAATTAAATGTATGTGGCATTATTTTTACTAATAAAAGTGAAATTAGACATACCTTTCTATTACTCAACATCTTTAAGACCTTAAGATGATTAGTAAGAAAATCGCACTAGCAAAATCTTCTTTAAATTCTAATTTATTTCTACGTCAGTATAACTAATGTATCGATTTATTAGTTTACAAGTAAATTAGTTAGGTTTATTTTATATCTCTAGCGGGTTTTTCCCCATTTCCCTCATTAAAATTAATATTAAGTATTAGATGTTTTTCAAGTGGAAGTTAAACACTCTAGCTTGAGTGAGATTTTATAAATAACTGGCTAATAAAACACAAATAAATAAATAAAATCATAAAAAGTCAAATCATGCAAAATCATAAAGAAAATAGTTTGATTTTCTTATCTTTCTTAAGCTCAGGCGTCGCATACAACAGAAACAGAGACAGAACCAGATTTCATTCAGTACTTTTGTGCCTGAATCGGCAATAGACAATGCAACACCCGGGTTTAACTCTATTATTAGCTTATCATTTCCCATTTATTTATAGACACTCAACCGCTGACCACCTTCCTACATACCTGATTATTCGCTTGACGGCTATCCAATAATATAAATATCATTGTTGCTTGCCAATCAATCGGTTGCCTACGTAACTTTCCTTTCAGCTGAAGGACTTATATCAATACATATACATACAATACAATACAATCTTGCTTAGAAACTGTGCCTGATAGGAAAAACCGATGGCTTAACATAGCAAACAAGATGATTTGCAATTTTAGAGTTGATGATTGTTCGATGCCACATAGACTTCCACACCTCCACGGTTCCACACATTCAATTGAGTATGAAGTCATTAAATATATGTATGTATATGTATGTATCTATTCATCTGTGTATATACATACATATATACTTAGATTAAAGCTTATTGCTTAGTGCTAATATACATATGTATGTATGTTTAGTATATACACATATGCATGTACATATGTTGATAATCAAGTGAGTATATTAACTTTCAGCTCCTTTGCTAATTATCCTTGTTGTTTTTTTCGTACGTTAGTTAGTTAGTTCGCTTCGATCGATGGTTTATCTCTGTGTTCTTTTGTTTATTCATTTCTCTTGTTGCTTGGCCCTTGCCCCACAGTCGCTTTGCATGATTCTACAATAGTTCTATCAGCTTACAGATTTCATTTCTACCACATTATACTACTTAGTACGTATACTATAGGCACTGGAACACCATACGAATATATGTATGTACGAACATATTGTAATATACAATACATATATGGTGCACGTAAATATTGTATATGTTTTAGGTAGACATGGTACATACTATGATGGTCTTATTGTTGTTATACATAGTGGTTGTTGTTATTGTTATTATGCTGAACATTTTTGTTGCTGTTGCCGTTACTTTTGTTGGTTATAGTTACTCGTATTTATCCTGTGCTGTGCCTAGTTGCGAGTTAAGTGCAATAATAAAGCGATTCTCGTAAATGCTACAAAGCCTTCAAATTCTGTTCTAATTGAGTAAATTATCTGGGGAAATGAAAATAGCGATTCGCTCTGTTTATGAGTATACTACAGTTCAGTTCCTACATACATGTACATACAATAAATGTATCTCTGTGTGATTCTGTGAACTCACAGAAACGCATATAAACACTTAGAACGACAACAGATCCATTTGACTGTGAGTATGCCGTTGAGTAAAATTGCAAATAAAACAAGAACATTTAATGTAGTCAAGTCAATTTGTTGTGGTTTCAGTGTCTGTGTCAGTGTCAGTCATGTTATATGAAAAATCCTCAAATATACATATATATATATATAGTTGTACACATCTCTCTATAGTATGTGAGTATCTTTAATAAAAAAAAAAAAAAATACTTGTACATTAAAGAAGAAGATATTTACTAAAAGCTTTTCTTTCTTATTAATTTCAGTAAAATTATACACAAAAAATATTCTTTAAATTTACCTTTCAGTATTTCTAAAAATACTTTACACTAAATGTGAAAGTAAAAAATCATTACCTGTTTAAAAATAGTACAAAGATTTCTATTAAAATCACAAAAAGACACACACTTATTTTGCCACAAATTTGCTTGTGGTTGCTTTTCATTATAAAAGTTCTTTAAATCTTTCTAAGAATTTTCATTTAATTTTTTCAATTTTTGAACCCTTTTAAGTCAAAAACAACTTTGCAGCATCTAGAAAGAAGCAACCGCAAGATTTATTTTGTCTTAGAAATAACGGCTTTCTTCTACTCTTTCTAATGTTGAAGAAAAATGTCGCAAATCAAAAGAGACAAATCCTTCTTTCAATATTGGCAAAAGGCGAACGAAAGAACGAACGAGTTAAGGACTCTGGCACAGATTGCAATGTAAATCAATTAAATTATTGTAACATTAAATTCCATTTACCATTTTTAAATTAAAAAACAGATTGAACAATGAGTGGATAAGGAAAGAGACTGGTGGAGACTAGAGTTAGAGTGAAGCTGCTATGTAGAAAAAATACATACAATCTTTAGTTATTCATTCGCATTGCGACATGGGACTTCTTGGAATTCTTTATACCAATTCCCATTTCTCAGATTGTCGACATTTGTGGTCGCAATAAGACAGTAAAATAAAAACAACATAAATACAATTGGTTCATTCACACAACACGGCAAGCTGGCAAAAATGACATATGTATTGGTAAATTTACCGAGGTAAATTGCATGAATTAGCAATTTGGATTTTACTTGGTAAATCAGCTGTTCTCGCAAACACAATTGCCTTTTTGTAGCAAAAAAAAAAGGGAAATTATTAAATTAATGTTAGAATTGTCACAATATGCCCATTCCAGGTCGCAATGACGAGTTGTATAAGGTACCGCCGTCGTTACAATGTAGCTATAAATAATACCACCGTCATATTTATATTCACTTTAACCATATGATTGGGCAGACAATTGACAAAACTCATAATACATAAATTCACAAAGTTGAAGGCTGACAAATTAAATTGTACGCAAACTTGGCAAGTCTTGCACATTTTTTTTTTGTATGGAACAGCGGTGGTCTCTAGTTTTGCGAACTTGCCAATTTGAAAATCTTGCCACGTTATGTGAATGCCCCTAATATATAATACAATCCTTATTTACTATTCTTTTCCAAGTGATAGAAAATACATATTTAACCCAGAATGCACTTACATACACATATCAACATACACATGTACATTTGTCAAAGTGCAATTACAAGTTTTTCTCGTTTTTATACAATAAATACACAGAAGGGATTTCCTTACCTGTTACATACATATTTTCTTTCTCAGTATTTTTGCAAAAACATTTTCTCTGATGATGTTCACTTACTTATTTACTTACAAATTAAATTGAATGAAAATCTTTTTGTATTATTTGGAAAAGAACAAAATTCTTCGAATACAATTAGTTTATTTTGTTTATTAAAACAATGAGAAACACTTCTTCATTTTCTTCATTAGTTTTGATGAAATCAAATTTTAATATACTTGTATTTTCACCATGTGTTTTCGTAATGGTGTTTGTTTGACATGCAAATTTAATTTACAAAAATGCTTTAGAAAATTTATTTCAAAAGAGTTTCTTTATTTAAATTTCTAAAATATATTACAAATTTTAGATATACAATATAAAGGGTGTTCAAATTTGATGTATCTCTTGAAATTTTAAACTAATGGACATAGATTGTATGAAATCTTTATTTATTTTTATTGGAATTAAAGTAAATTAGTTCCGCTTGATAAATAATACAGATGAATATCAAGTGACATCATCTGTTAGTGCATTAATATCTTTCAATTGACTCCACAAAAAATTTCTAATCATCCTCGATTTCGTAGTAATTTTAAGTTTTGAAAAAATATGGACCAATTGCGCTTCCACACCAAAATCAACAACATACTCGTACACCAACTTTTTTTTTTAGTTTCATTGGATTTTCAATCAAGTCTTTAGGATTTTCTTCAGCCCAAATGCGACAGTTTTGTTCTAAGCTTTATCGGTGAAAATAATTTCCTTGAAAAAATTCTCATAATCGTCATGTTTCTCTCGTGTAGCAAGTCATTTTAATTCCCCTACTATTATTATTACCTTGGAAATCCAATGCATATATATCAACTGAATATATTTTATAAATCGAAAATATCAACAGCAAATGCCATGCGCTTCTATCCCTTTTTCGAAAGGCTTGCATGGCCTTAAAACAGAAAAGAAAAATATTTCGTTATATCTCAACGGTTCCTATTACCAGGCAACTACAATTTTACATCAGAACAATGATTGCAAATTCTGTAAAATTACATTTGAGAATCATCGTTCCGAAAAACCAGAAATTCCACTAAAAATCACAGTATTTTATTGGCAGAAAGATTCATTGGATTCTAAGAATCCAATTCAACCACTTCCAACAGAAGAATTGTCGTCACAATCGAGTTTTAAATGGTCTTCATTTCCAACTAATTTCAGGTAAAATTTTGATTTTAGTAAATTTTTGTGCATTTGCATGCTCTGACATCCATCCGACAACGAAATGTTGTCACCGGGAACCTCTTCAGCATAGGAATTGTTTTCGGTAGTAATAGAATCACTATCCACTGCATCAGAAGATATCGTGTACCAAGAGTTCGCACGCAAGTATGAAATCAAGCTTACCAGCGAAACCGGGGACGCCGTAAGAAAATACAAAATTTTTTCATTTTTAACTCTATCCGTATTACAGACAAATGGGGATTAACGAAATTTAACTTTATCCTATAAACAAAAAGACAATCGGTGTGCTGTTTTTCAAAATCATTTTATCAGTTTTTAAGATATTGAATCAAAACATAGTACACAGTTCATCTTTTGATATTGCTAAGTTTAAGTCCTGTTATAATATTTTGATTTTATTATTAGCATTTTCTACATTTGGATTCGAGAAACTCATTAAAATTTATAACAGAAATCTTAACACTTTAAAAACTCATCTATAAATTTATATATTCTATAGCTTCCATAGAAATGCATATATAAATTTTAATTTTGTAATATTTATAGTGTTCTATTTTTTTTTTTTAAACTTTTATCCTTTATGTATCCTACCTAACTACATATTAAATTGTTGATTGAAATAAATTTAATATTATTTCTCATTTTATATGTATTTCTTCTATTCTATTCTTCTATTCTTTCTAATTATACTATTCTGTACAATATATTGTTCTACATATTGTATCAAGTTAACATCATCTTCTTCCTGCTTCGCTGAGTGTAAACGAACACGTTAAAAAATTCAAATTTATTTGCATGAGCTGCTGCCCTTTGGCCATTAAACAAAATCCAAACAACCCGAACACAAACTGACACAGTGACATATGCAGATACAATGGATTGCATCAATGGAAGAACGATGTTAGTTGGACTTGCAGGACACATGTGTACTGTAGTATACATATGCAATATTTTCCTTAATTAAGATATGATATAAAAAAGAAAATTTATGTTTTTTATTGCATTCAATACATTTAGTGGCTTAAATTACGCAGATCATTTATAATTTGATTCAAGTAAATTTCATGATTCCATACTGAAATAAGTTAAACAATTGAATTAACTTTATCGAAACCACAAACAGTCAATTTATTTCTCAGTACACAAATCAATTCTTCTACTGGATCCAATTAAATGACCTGAAACCACAATTTAAATTATAAGGACACTAGGTGTTTGTGTGGCACAGCAAGTGTAGATAGATAAGATAAGGTTGAATGATAGCTTATTTATCAAGTGTTCACCTTTTCGATGAAGCTCTAACAGATACAAATGCGAAAGTAACTGCCCATTGCTAGTTAATGGTATCTAGGACATGATTGAACATCAACAACAAGAAAAACAACAGCAACGGCAACAAAACACACATAAACACAATGGACCAAAATCGACAGACTGTTACCATGATTCTTTGATGCATTTCTACATCATTACCCAGGCTAAACATCATTAGAGAGTAGAGCATTTGTGTTACTGCTGTCATTGAGTCTCAAACAAACACTGGTTTCGATGGCTACTCACTCATTCAGCGACAGAAGGTGTTGTGACAAGAAGAAAATGAATGGTTAGCTTAGGTTACGTTGCCTTGGGTTGCCTTGGGTTGGGTTTGTTTGGTTTAGTTCAGATGGGGAGTTATTTTTTCTTCCGGTTGAATAGACAATTAAATAACTGAAAGACTTGTGTCCTTACTACTCTCAAAAGACCAAATGTCTGGGTGAATAAGTGGCTTCGTGAATTTGGCTTAGTTTTCATTGGATTCTTACGCTAAATTGACCATATTATTTTTACATAAAGAATCAACTGCCCATAAGTTATGTTTATTGGCTAATTGAAAAAGAATTTAACAGACACAAGCTTTAGATAATCGTTAATGTGCTTTGTATTGTATTTTCCTTCAGCTTTAATTTAGATAGCCGTTATTTAAGAATTAGAAATCATATCTTACTTACTTTTCTTTCCTTGATCCATATGAGAGAAATATAAGAAATAAAATGTGTCTGTATTTCATTTATAGTCAAGTCAATTATAAATAACAAAATCAAATTGTGTTGTTTGGAGTTATGATATCATAACCGTTTAAATGCCCTTTATTAGTCTATTAGCAAAAACAAACACAAATTTTACATGCTTTATCGAGTATAGTAAGTTTCCTTTTCTTTCCTTTTTTTGGCCAAATATTCGACAAATACATGATGTATATACATATTTAAATGTATTTATATATTAATTGAGACAAAACTATTAAAATATAGATTATTTAATTAATAATATAAAATGTTTCGATTTTATTTGTTTTGTTTTATTTTGTTTCTCTCTTGTTCCTTGTTCCTATGTCTATAAAATGATTTTGTACATGAATTACAATGATATTTTTTTTTTTTGTTTGTTAATGTGAATAGCGCAGATGAAAATTGTATGTTGCATAAAGCTAAACAAAGCGTCTTTTAAGTTTAAATGAAAATGAATTCTTAAATTAAATACTCAATAAAATTAAAACCTCATTAAAACGATGCAAAAAATCAAAGCGGTTAAAAAAAAATTACATATAAAAACTTTCATATGAACTATTTGGGATTAATTGCTTTAAATATCAGTTTCGTTTCTTTATATCTTAATGGGCAAATTAAAAGGCCATGTCCGATCAATTATGATCAGGGCATAAGCAACCAAAGGAAGAGGATTTTAGATTTTACAAAATTGAACGCGTTCGCAAAAGCGTCGGTAATCACATTTCGTTTTTGTTTTAATTGTGTTGTGTATATAACGTTTAAATATATATATATTATATATTAATTTTAAATATCAGCTAATCTATAATATAAATATCAATTGGTTTGTTACCCCCCTATCTCCTATTCTGACATAAATATGCCGACCAGACCCGCCTTATATTTAATAGATAAATTCAGTAGCAACACCATGATGGATGCTCGACTTCACCAAGTGCTATATGCTCAATGCTCCAAGAAGGTGTCTCAAGCCTACCAACGCCATTCGTTTTGACATCCTCCCCATCAACCGGTATTCCAATGTGTACAGCAGGCAAACGGAAGGCGGCATTATCATTTGCAGCAGCCACTGCAGCTGCTGTGTAACTGAAGGCAGTATTATTATTAGTGTAGGCGGAAATGGAATCGCACGATTCAAAGTGGCGCAACGAGCGACTTTTACCCTCATCTGCTAGACGCACAAGGCCCAATGCTGATGACAAAAATACCTGCTCCTAAGCCTTGATCCGATTCTGCGGATGCTTCAAAATAACTGGCACCAATTGACGAAGCATACAGGTAGGCTTCATCTCGGGAAACTGCTCGCTGTGCTTGTAAATCTAATTTATTGCCGACTATCGTCAGTATCATTGGATCCTGGACATTGCGATGGAGTTCCTGCATCCATGATTTAATATCCATAAAAGTTTTCCGTTGGCTTATATCAAAAACTAGTATGGCAGCGTTCGCATTTCGATAATACATGGGTGCAACAGCTTTAAAACGCTCCTGACCGGCTGTGTCCCAGATCTGTAAGTAACAAAAAAAACAAAACAAGTTACAAAGACATTTTAAAATTCTTTTAAATAAATATACACAAGTTTGGAGAAGACAAGGAGCAACTTCATTCAATTGTTAAGCGACGAACGTACATAAACTTTAATTATATCATTTCAAGAATATTTCTATTCTTTTCCTTAGAATAATATTATTGTGTCCCATTATTGTATATGAAACCCAATTGAAATGACAATGAAAATTTGGATCAACAACACTTTTATTGTACAACCAAAGGCAGCCGGGGTAGCCAATGGTCGCAGCAGCAGCAGTAACAAAGCAAATGCTGCAAATATGTACGACAGTTCAACTCGCCACAAACACAAAAATCGCACTATCTGTGTTTGGAATCAACAAAGAAAATAAATGAAACTATATCGTCGTCAATTGCAAATAAACATTTTTGTTATTTTTCTGTTGATTTTCTTTCTTTCCAATTCCATTGTCCTTTTCTTTTTTTTTTTCTTTGTTTTGTCTGTTTTTTTATATTGTGCTGATGCTGCTGTTGACGCGGTTTTTATTGTTGCTGTCGGTTCATTCTTATTCTATTTTTATATATTTTTTATACGAACATAAAAACTTGCATGAAATGTTTTGTATCAAAAAGAAAAAGGGGTGACAACCCCAAAAGCGAGAATAGATTTGCAAACGTTATCAATATCTTATGAAATAAATAAAAAAAAAAAATAAAAAAAAAAAAAACACAAAACAAACTAAAAGCACAAAGTACATTGTACGTAGTACAACATAAAAAAATGTAATAAATAGTAAAACAAAAGAATGAAGATGGTTCTGACATCTGAACAGATTAGCTATGTTTCCTACAATCCCACATTCATTTGTAATCTAAATATGTTTAAATGTTCGAAAGTAGACGACGCTTTAATGAAACCAAGTAAGTATATACATATGTAGATACTCATACTTAGATATTGTAAGCCAAAGCAAACTTTTGTATGAGTTTATCTTATCATATTAGAAGAAAACATACATGCAATTTGATTTTGACATCATCCAACATAATTTTACAGGTGAAAAATGATGCAGCAATAGTTGGTCCAATATCTTGATGTAAAGTGTTTTTAATGTATTTTATGACGAGACGCGTCTTGCCAACGCCTGCAATGGAAAAATAAATAAGTAAATAAATATTCAAATCAAATGTTTAAATTACAAAGAAACTTATTAAAACGGACCTAAATTTAGTTTATGTTATACTATCTATATACTTATACTCGTATGCACAACTGTTAAGGCTTTTCGAATTCTTTTAACATGTCACATTACAGTAGAGGCTCACAAATTAGAACTTATATATTGATTTATTGATAGACATGTTTAGATTAGACGTTACACAACGGTAATCGCCTTCAAACATTGGTGTGGTATTGTGTACAATGATAAGACCGTCATACTAGACGCTCATATGGAAGAATTTTTGTAATTTCCTAGAATTTTGTCCTGTTCTAGTTTTTATGCTCTCCTTGTAGAGAAATCGCTAGGATATAATTTTCTGAGACGTCGGTATGAGGAATTAATAAAAAGTGGGTTTGGATGAAGATGAAGTCTTATATTATATTTGATGCTCGGTGTAGGATTGTGTTCCTCACATACCACGAAGCTCCAGTTATGAACGAATAGCTTTATTTTGGGAAGTTTAAATTCTACAAATGTTGTACATAGGTAGCAGTGGATTACCATAGCAGCACGTTGTGACATTCTTCACATACGTGCGCTAGATCAGGCGCTTTTCAAGATCAGACCTAAGTATCAAACATGATTTACTTGAGGAATGATTCTACTTAGTCGTACGACATAACTGGACAAGCGCCACGGCTCATTGTGTACGTACTGTTAGCGGATTTTGAAGCATTTATGCCAATGTTCCATAGTTTGGCCCATGTATGAAATAACTTCAAATTGCCATGAGTCATTTCTGCAGTTTCAACGGGGGAAGTTGAGGTCGCGAATATAGCGGCGTTATCTGCATAAGTGGCTACTAGTTTATTATCGTGAACAACTAATATAAAACTGGTGGGAGCTAGTCTTCAAGTTCTATTTTTTCAGCAAGTTTTATTTTTCAATCGGACGAAAGGGTAAATTGCTAAAATAAATAAATAAAAAACTCTCGTTCGAATGTGCCGAATTGTTGGTCTGACAAATACAAAAGCGAAGATGATTTGCCATAAACACAATTGAATGTGCAACCGAGTTCCCCAAGAAACTCAAGCAATATTAACAGAAATTGATTCAAACATTCTCTTGTCTGTAGACAACATTGAAGCATGGAATGCTTCGAACGAAGCATAAATTGACGAAACGGGACATTATTTTGATGACGAGGCAATTGATCGATACTGAATCAGCTATCTTTCACTCTTTTGCTTTTGAATGTGCGAACCAAGTGATACAAAATATGTAGTTGTGAATCAACTAAGCACATACCCGATCTCTATCGTAATATCATCTTTAAACAGCAACAACTAAACAATCCTTTATAACAAACAAATTATATACAATTGAAATAATAAAAAAAAATTTGTAGATTCTATTTGATTTGCTTGTTTTGCTTTGAAAGAAACAATATTTGAGGGTCTATGCTCACCAACATTTGTTAACATTTGAGAAGCACTGCACAGTGCTCCACAGTATTTGTATCAATGTAAACATTTGTATACTACAAAAAAACTAAATGCTTTTGGAGCAAGTTTCTTGTATGCGGACTCCTTTAAATTTTTATTGTATTTTATCTATGTAAAGAAATTAAAACAATTTCAAAGTGATTCTAATTTGTGGGCGTCTACCGTATTATATTATTATTTATAATCCATATCCACTTATTGTGTGTAGAAATGTTAAAATAAAAATGATTCTTAGAAATTAATACACTTTGACTTTATGCATTTGTTCATATGAAATATCATATTTATTTCGAAGAAAACAGATTGACATCTGAATATCAGAACAGACTGAAGAATATCAGAACAGAAAGATAAATATGAATTGTTACGGAAAACAAAACAAACAAAGCATTTTATTGGATTGATGATCGTAAGAATATAGTCAACACACATGCACAAATGAGTGCATATGTATTTATGTATGTACATATTTGTAGCAACAGGTGGCTTTATACGCATTTCTTTTGCTTTGACGAGCTATTTTTATTGATATAAAAGGGGAAACAATATCAACAATAAATAAAACCCCATACACAATTATGTATGAATCATTTTTATAATAGAAATAATCAGCAAAAGAAAAACTCAATAACAAAAGAAAAAATAAAATCTCATATGAATTTTGAATGTGAAACCACTAAACACAAAACAAAAAAAGTGACTTTGTTGCAGAGCAAATGAACATTTTAAATACACATATTAAGTAGAACAAGCGCTGAAACTAATTCTATTAGTTGAGGAAATCACGAAACAAACTAATATGAATATAAACTCAGTATGCAAGTAATGTAAACAACAACAGTGCGTCGGCATACATATAAATATACATACATATGTATAGTAAGTATAATCGGTGATTTGAGCAAGTTGAATGGAATGTGTATGGCGATAAAGACCTAGATATTTATATAAAGTATAAACATAAGAAGAGACGGTTGTTGTAATAGTTTATAAGTCAAGCCCTTATTGCAAAATTCTAAATGTTACCTACGGCAACACCCTGACCAGACGCAACTTGGTTTACCACCAGATAGATGAGGGTGGATGTTCTTCCAACATAACATGCATGTCTCAAGGTTAATGCTTATCGATTCAACTATATCTTGCCTTTTCCCCCCAGTTCTTTGAGTAAAATGTAAACATGTAGGCGGCGCTATCACTCTTAAAACCACCAATTGGTACTTATATGAAATCTGTGCTATTTATACAATTAATGATTTAACTTTTCAATGTCAATGACACATATTCTCGCTTACCTCTAGAGCCAAGCACGACCACTTTGCCCTCGATTCCTCGCATTGTTGAATCCAATCCAGTTGGTTTATAAAGTCATATTTTCTCGAAATGCGATGATTTTTGATAATATCTCATGTTTACATATTACAAAACCTCTTTGAGGACGATAGGAAACTTCTCCTAACGAAAACAGTCCTTTTTATTTGCGCCTTATATTTTTAACTTCCGGATTTGTATTGTATTTCTTATGCAAATATTGCTTTCACTTTTTATGAATATAAAGTATAATTATTTCTTGCAGATATTTATTAATAAATACGATAAACGTTCAGCTCTTGGAATTTACTTGTATCGCTTTATTTACTGTTTTCTTGCTAAATAAAAACTGAAGCCAGATGTTGGAGTTTTGCCACCTAAATCAATTTTTCAAGAGAAAAGTGCTGCCGTTCCGATTGCGGGTACACCAATTTATCGATACTTATTTCGCGTTCGTTCGACTGTCGATTGAAGAAGAAGAAGCTGAATTAGTTGCGAGTTTCTTGAGTAATAAATATTAAACATTTCTTTTATAATACGGATAATTTAAAGTGTTAATTATTATGTTTTTATTATATATTAATAAAAGAAATATTCTTCTGCGGTGAAAGAAAAGGCATTATAATTTTTTATTACGTTGCCTGTTGTCCGCTCACACATACTCGCATATGTAGTTCGTTCTATCTCTCTCCGATCATCCCCGCGTTTTTTTTTTTTTTCATATCGTTTAGGAAGCGGGAAAATAGCTTCACTGAAAAAGGTAAATAATTCTAGTTAATTAGTTAATCATGTCATAATTAATACTCATTACATTAAAGAGTTATTTTTGTTAATTAGAGCACTAGCGTATATATAGTAGTTTGGTGTGCGCAAATTATATTGCAGTTTTGCTTAGCAACTTGACCGCTCAACATATTGATTGCGTATTCAATTTTGATTTGAAGAAAATTAATAAATTTTACTTTTAGAAATTAAAAATTGTAACTTAAATTCAATGGAAATTGTAAATTTAAAGCAGAAAATAAAAGCTAACAATAGCTATGAATCGGAGCCATCTTCTGGCAGTGGGGTATGTAAAAATCACATAATCATAAACATTACAAATTTTAATCGAATTTCATTTCATTTGTAGTCTTCACTAAGCGAACATAACGATCATGCATCTGACGATGAAAATATGCATTTGCCATATTTACTGAATCCCTCAAATGTAAAATCTTATGGCGACGCACTACGATCATCAAACCCACTTGTCATTCCTCCAATCACCTTAATGTGCGAATCGCTGCCGCAGCAGAAATTTACCACGTTTAGTATTCGTTCAACGAACTCAGAAAGTAAAGAGTCTTTGTTTCATGGTTTCGGTGACAGTCCATATGGATTAGTTAACAAGGCCTTTTATGGTTCTCAATATGATAATTTAAATGTTCCAGAACCACCGAAAGAATCTTACAATCGAAAGGTTGTCACTAGCAATTCGGTATTCCCGAAATTCTACGATACACTCATCGAGGAAAATAGTAGCAATGCAGTTGACTTGCCGCTAACCACTAAAAACACTGCTCCATCTGAAACAAGTGATCGAATTCTTAAAAATAGCAAAGATTATCAAATGACTGCCACTTTAGCATCAACCGTTAATTTGTCATTTAATGGCAAAATTAAAAATTTGACTGAAAACTTAAAAAACCAATCACCGACTGATAACGATGGAGAACCGCCAACCTCAAAAAACTACCAGGTTTCGCCGCAACACAATAACTTTTCCTCTGTGCTAGAAACTTCATTGAATGTTTCACAATTGGCGGACAACTCTTTGTTTAAAAAATACAGTAATGAACGATCGCCAGATATATTTGCTGAAAGTGATGACGACGAGCAGCAAAGGAACGATGACGAAGTTAAAACTTTGGAAAAGGATGAAGAAATCAAAATGTCAACTACAAGTTCTTTTATTAAAGATAATGATGAAGTCAATCCAGTTATTAATAAGACTCTTGAAAGCAGTTTTAATGATGAACAAGCACTTGAGAGTTCTGTGGTGACACAAACTAACTGCGATGAACGTTCACACTATTTATAAATAATTGCCGACGTGAACGTGAATTATTGCGTCGGATACGTCATAGTTTAGGAGGTGTTCGGCCGCCACCATCAGTGACCATACCACAGATTGATATGTTTACAACTGTAGTAAATATGAAGACAGAAATTTTAAATTTTCTATCAAAATCACCACAACAACCGGATCAGCCAGAAAATGCTGCTAATGTTGCTAAACCCACTGAATCCTTATTCAAACCAACGCATTCACTGGCGGAGACTCAATCAATGAGTTGGAGAGATATTCTCGGTGTTAGACAGCATGGACTAAGCTACAATATAAACAAAGCTGCTGAGCATAATGAGTACCTCAGTTTGAGGGTAGTTGATCGTTATGTTGGATCCGAAACTACCACATCCTTTAATAGTTCACCTTCCAGCGCTAAAAAACGGAATACCCGCCTGAAGTATGTTTAATTTATATTTGTTCCATTTTTCCCCCTTTCATGTTTTTTTTTTTATATATATTTTTCTGTTTCAGGCTATTGATGCAATCACCTGGCAACCGATTAAGCCACTTGGCCAAGAGGCGTGCAGTCTTTTCCTCAGCCAATTTGGCAACAAACTCATTAAAACTCAACCAAACCATTGGACCTCAAATATTTGTTGATAAGAAGTGAGTCTAAATTCGCTTGTTTGTTAGTGTATTACAATAAAATTTGAATTTTGTTTCGTAGGAAAGCGAAAAACAAAAGGAAAACAACACCAAAGCGTATGACGCCTGCTAGCAAAAGAAAGAGTGAGTTTTTTTAAAGCAAAATATATAATTCAATCCATTTCTTACTATTTATTTGTGTTTTATTGTAGATCGCAAGACACCAACATCATCTGCACGTAAACGTTTGTATCGTTGTGATCTTATAAAGCCAGGACCATCACGTGAAACATCTAAGCGTGCACTATTCCAAAGTCCAGCAAAAGCGGTACAACAACCCATACCACAACCTCCGAAACCTCAAATAAAGCCAGAAATCGCAAATCGAGTTGAAAAATCGAAACGTGCTCTTTTTTCACCAGAAAAGACATTTGATAATCTTGAAACAAGCATTAGTAGTAGTAGCTCGTCATCACGTTTGCAAAATATACTAAAACGCAAGCGAAATACTTCCGAAGATGCTGAATCAGATGAACTGGCAAATCAAAGCAGTAAACTTCTTCGTTATAGCAATGATAGTTTGACACCTAGAGCCCTGAAAATAAAAAGTCAAAGCTTTTGTGTTGGAGCTGGTTCCTCCATATCATCATCATCGTCATCCACTGCAAATACCTTAACGACAAAATCAAATCTGACTAATTTACACTTGAGTAGTAGCCAAAATTTTGGCGGCAGTAATAGTTCATTGCTGATGAGCAGTAAATTCCAACGTGCGAACTCTGATATGGCAGCTCCGCTAAACTCTTTAACTGAAAACCAACGAAAGGTATTTAATATATTATAAAATTTATCAATGATTCTAATATCCATTATGTATTTTAGAAATTACTCTGGGCTGTATCGCTGGCACTGCAAGACAAGAAGATTACAGCATCACATCCGAACTTTAAACAGTTTGCAACTGTCTTGGCACGCGTTGTAAAACGCATCTTTCAGGAACACTTTCAAAAGAACACAACAAGTAATAGTAAACAATGTTGAGGTAAGTGTGGATAAACGTTTTCCAATATCTACAAGTTGCTAATTATATTAATAAAATTCATTAGGTTAGCAAAGAAATACGCGTACAATGTAATTTCTGGCCGCAATGCTGACGACATTTATCTTCAAGCTAAAAAACATTTGGAGGATGGAAAACGACAGTCAAATTCACGACTTTCTGGTTATATTGGGGTTGAAGAGTATGAGCAGCTGAAACTATCCCAACAATCATTAAAACAAACACAATCGCAACTATCTCCACGAATATTTGGCTCAACTGCAAATAGTGAAAATTTAGGTGATTCATGTGGTCTCAATCAATTTAGTCAAACTTCGTCCGCCTTTTGTTCTGAAAATGGAAATGGTCTCTCTCAATCGAGTACGTTTGAACGAACCTCCGAAGTTGCATTCCAAATACAAAATTCAAATAGTAGCTCAAGCAAAAAACCAATTCAACCCAATGGCGCTCTGCAGAATAGTTCCTCCAAGAGCAATTTGGGTGGTTTGGCTTTACGGGAAAACACTGGCTCTGCGCAAAAAAATTTCACCGGGAAAGATCAACGAAATATAAGCCCATTTTTTGCTAATAATGCAGGCTCCGGTCGCAAAGTGCATTCACAGCTAATTGGTGAACGGAGCGGGAGTGGAGAAGGCAAGACGACAAATTACCTTTGATAGCTAATCACAATTTTAGTAAACTTTTAACACAAATATATTTAAAATAAATAAAAGAACTGTTCATCCATTGTTGTTCCATTTAAGTAAAATATTTTTTTATAAAAGAAATTGTTCATTCGAGACTCCTTAGATCTGCGTAATTAATAACGCAGCTTTACTAACAAATCTTCTTTGATTGCGATATGTAATTAAAATTAAAATAGAAATTTTTTAAAACTGTCAATATAAATTATTTAAACTTAAACGGAATGTATAAATAAAGATAAAATATTATGAAGTTCAGATTGAGTCTTTTGCTTTCTTATATTAAAAGAATACTCAGTAATAACCACTGCGATTTATATATCTCCTAACTAAAGCGAAGGCAACAATGTGGAAAACTCCAGCACAACACAACAAACAAATACAGTCCAGCCAGTAAGTATAGTCTGCAGTACGCAAAGAAGCCTGCTGCAGAACTTCTAGCCCAGTTTTCACACACGGATGATCCTCTTTCTCTGGACAATCTGCAAAGAAATTTAATTTGTAGTAAAGCAATACGTAAAAATTCGAAACTCACCTATATTATCTATGTCAATCCAAAACTGATACATGAGAGCTTCATTGGAGTAGAAAAATAAAGAGAAATATTTCAAAAACGGTACAGAATCCACATTCATGTAGGAACCGCCAAATATAAGAAACAACAAATCAAATGGTGCAGCACACTCGGAAGCCATTTTATCTGTTTCAAACAAACTTGATAAAAATAAACCATAACCTATGGCTGCTATAGCAGACAAGCCAAGTAGGAAACCCATGCTGACATATAGCATAAATCCACGAGTATAATAAATTGCTGCATAGATTACAGAAAGAAATATGTAGCTCTTAAAGAAGGCTCCCGGTATAAAGGCTACAATGACTGCAACATAATAAGCTGACAAACTGTAAATGCCTTCCCCAACTTCTCGTCTAATTATTGGTAGAGCCGATGGAAATATATAGGTAACACCATATGAGAATGTAAAGATCATTTCGTTGCTCAGCATGAATATTGAGCCGCCTACATCTTGTACTGTCCGCTGTGTCAAGCCACCAACTCCTGTGTACAACAATGCCAAAGTTACTGAAGTTATCTGAAAAGGAAATATGTCATAACTGTTTCATTTCCTTAAATGAAATTTATAATAAGTAGTAAAGTAGTATTTATACCATAAAGAAACCAAGAGCTATAAGTCCATCTTTAATATTGCGATAGTCCTCAGTCATAAATCTTATAACAAGTAAATATACTTGATAAACCCATCGTATCTTTTTACTGTAAATTTACAACGATTTATTTATACATCCATGATTAATTATATTTCATCAATGATTTGCATACAAATTTTGTATATTTCTCAGGTAATCACCACAGCGAGAACGTGCCATTAGCCAACTGCCACTATAGAGTCCATCAGTTTCTTGCTCATATTTGTTCTTCATTAGTTCAACGGTATTGCCCGTTGAATGGCTGTCAGAGAGCGTCTTTAAATAGAAATCGGCGGGATTGCAATTTAATGGCAGTACATAACCCAAACTACATACATATTTTAAATTGCCATTAAACATATTCCATATTATACAAATTTCATAGTACATACTCTGTAAAAAATTTCATAGCCCTTTCCGTGCGCCCTTGGTACACAATCCTTCCACCATCCATTAATATTATGTGTGTAAAAAGCTCAAAAATATCGGACGTAGGTTGGTGTATGGAACAAATAACAGCTTTTTTATGCCGACCATTTGGACTATTGTTAAAGATATCCAAGGTCGGCAGCTCCTTATATGATTTAAGTAAATTCTCATGCAGATCGTCGACAATTTCCATTTCAAACGATGTCGAATTACTTTCATCGCTTGGAGTTGAAAATGAATCTTCGCCATAGACCGTTGTCAATGAATGCTTTGCTATACGCTTACGTGTGCAGAGATGACGAAGCGTTTTAACAACTGTGTATGCACTAAAACTATCCAGACCCGTCGTAGGTTCATCGCAAAACAAAAATATAGGATCAGTTATAAGCTAAAAAATTAAAATTTCTTTTTGAAAATACCAATTTATTTTTGAAAAGAACATTATCTAAAGGTGATGCCGTCAGTATCTTTACCATATATCTAATATTTAAATTTGCCTAAAGACTGAGCTGCAACACATATTTTTGTCGTACCAAAACATAAGTATTAACGACTCACCTCCTCTGCCAAACTCAAGCGCTTACGTTCACCACCTGACAATTGCTGTATGCGAGTATGCGAAGAGTCTCTCAGGCCAACAGCCAGTAATAGGTCACTCACACGTTGTCGTTTCTCTGCCTTGGTCGTTCTACGGTGCATTTTAAAATGGGACTGCATGTAAATGAGTGAATGAATGAATGTTGTGTTATAAGCCAATTAGCCATATTGACTGCAGATACAAACTTACCATGAAGTACAAATGCTCGTAGGCTGTAAAAGTTTTAACATTGATCTCAAATTGTGGCAGAAAACTCGAGATGCGCGTCATCTGAGCTCTATCTATAGCCATGCCGTTCAAAACCACATCTCCGGTTAGGTTACCACGCAAGCGTTGTGAAATAGCTGCTAACAATGTGGTTTTGCCAGCGCCAGAGCAGCCAAGTATTGCGATTAGGTCGCCAGTTTTCATATGGCCACTGACTGATGAGTGATGAGGATTTGTGGGTGGGTTGTTGGTTGGTGGATGCGATGACGTTGATAGTGTTGAAATTGCAGAAAAACCACAAAATTATTCAACAGTTGTTGATTTTTCTCAGCCTTCGGCGTGCCAATCACACTCACCATCATGGAGTATGCGAAGCTCTTTCTTCTTCCGACACTGATTCCAAAAACTATAGTTACTTTGTTCATTTGCAGGCACATAATAGTTAAGATTCTTCCATTCCAGACATAGACTTGGGGCATTTGGTTCATCCATTGCAGCGGAATGTTTCACTTTTTTAATAATTTTTAAAGAAATATCTTATCTTTACTTTCTTAATTTTTAACTGGCACAACAATTTGTTATTGGCGTCTCTTAATGTTTACTTGTCATGTAGACTTTGGTTATCATCATCGCATTTGCATCTTAATTTTATCTATTTACACAATACATTGTACCATCTTTTTAATCTATTTACCTATATGTTTATAAGTATATACCATATACCATGCACCTAAATAAATATAAACCTAGGCTATGATGCTCAGGTTTAAAAGCGCACTGAACCCAGTATCTCAAATAAATAAACGCATATCTTTATATTTTTTTATAAATGAACTTTACACTTTAAAAGAGTGCAGCATTATTTTAGTCTAAAGTTTGTAACACATATCTAGTAGGAAACATCGAAGGTCTCAATAGCGATGAACACATATATTTGATGTTTCCTAAGTATATATGTAGTTACTATCAATCCATCTTTCTTAGATCTATGGTAGTTCCTTAAAAGTAGAAGACAAATCTAAAACATGTTTCGAAAATCTGTCTAAGGTCCTACTAAGTGTATATATACATCGGAACTGTGTTATTCATCCAATCAGTCAGTACATCCAATATGTGTTTCTTTCTTTATGGGATCAACTTTCACAGAAGTGAAATGCTTCTTAATATTGACTTAGGTATTCTAGATTCTTTATTTTAAACAATTGCTTCAATCGAATACTCACTTAAACCTTGCCCACAAACAATTATATTTTATAGAAGCAATACATTATATAGTATACTTCAATTGTAAATAGAAAATCTTTTTATTATATTAAAAGATGTCAAAGCTAATATTCATAAAATCTTATGTGAAGGGCAATTCATTATTGGCGAGACCAAATTAACCGCTTGTTCTTAATTTTTTCTGATAACACAATTTTTTTTTTATTTTATTTATTTTTGCAGATATCAAAAGATTTGATTCATTATACAAATTTTGTACTGTTCTCTGTTCAAAACAATGTAACAACTTTTAAACCGAATGCACAACCCACAACCGTCTTCATGAAATGTTCGTTGTAAACTGATTTCTCAGTTCATTAGTTAACCACAAGGTGTGTGTTGCTCTATCAGCGATTTGACAATTTATTTGCTATGTCAATACGTTTTTAGTCCCCTTCTGAATTCTTGAAGAATCGTTTTCTATAATATGGTTTCGCATGTCATAAACATAAAACACACATATGTACATATTTATGCATGTATACATAAATTAAGTACATTATTATCTATCTGCACATGTGCTTTAGATACCATTAATCCAAACCACATAATTCTAATTTTAAGTCATAAAACAAATTTTTTAGTTTCAAGCTAAATATTTGCTCATTTTAACATTTTTTTTTTTTATTTTTTAGATAATGTGGTACTACCACAACCATAACATTTTCTCAGTTCTAATTAACAAACTGAATTATGCTTATGCTGCACGGTAATTATTTGATTTTGTGCATTGTCATTGGTGATTTAGGGAGTCCCCATTTTCTCTTGTTTCACTTTGCTAGATTTGAAAACTCGCTGAAGAAATGGTTGCGATATTTTAAGACTTTTGAGAATAAACTGAACTATCGCAAAGATTAATTTCAATAAATTGTATATTATTACAAATGACAATTGTACCAATGCCATACCACTTATGCCAACGAAAAAAGCAAGAGCCCCACCGAATGATACTAAAATAAAGAATAATTTATAATATATATAAGTAGGAACAATAATAATTTTGATTTACCAATTAAATCTTCAAAACTAAAAACGACATCCCGTCGCATTCGTACTTTTGGTGGTATAAGATCCCAACGGAAACTGGATGTAGCCGCATCACTTTTTTTGTCACTGCTTTTGACACCCCTAAAATTTTACATATTAGATTTGATCAGTATATTAGAGAGATATTCACACTTTGATTACCATGAACTTTTCTTAACAGTTTGAATCGTGTATTCAATTTCTGTGCATGTGGATGGGCATTTGCATATATGTAAAGCCCAAATGGGCCATTTAAAATCCAACAGACACTCAAAACCTGCAGGATTGCAATTGGGACCATCCACAAAAGGATAGAAGAAAGGCACACAGTTACACATCTCCAGGGCCATGACGGCACGGCAACGTGCCAAGCAAAGTGACTTGCTATAGACCTGAATAGAAATAATCTCCAAATTTAACAAATTCTAATAACAATACAATGTTTTTGAGTTTTCTAACCTGAAGTTGAGATGTTTTTTCATCATTAAATACGCATTTCCTTTGCTCAACACTAAGATCTCGTAAATTGTTTGAAGCCCTTTAGATTTTTAATAGAATAATTATACTAAAAATCTTAAAACTTTCATAGAAATATTATACTTACACCGTTTCAAGAACCTTAAATGAAGCTGTAATCTCATCTGATTTATGCAATGGTATGACATTTGCATCTGTCACAGATATTTCATATGGCGAATGAACGTCAATCAAACCAGTGCTTTCATAAATATCCATGCGTATATAACACTGTTCCTTACCATAATGACAAGAGAGTGGGGCTTTCAGTTCTTTATAATCCACAAGTCTAAATAGGAAAAGTAACTATATTTATAAAGAACAACATACATACAATAGTTTTATGAAAAACCTTACTCTCTACTAAGCATATTTGACATGGGCGAATTGATTGCATAGCAGAAACCACGCTCTGTCATAACTTGCAAAACTTGCACTTCAAAGTTCGCATCGAAGCTACTAATAACCTGTTCAAAGGGTCGATCTAATTTACGTATCAATTCGTACAAATCGATTCCATCGAATCGTTCATCCTCAGCGAACCTTGCTAAATCGGCATAGTTACTAGTACTGGCATTGACAACAGCATAAAGGAAATCCATAAAGTAGAAATAATCCTCGTCAATAAAGGAAACGTTCCAATTGTCTTGAATATATTCATTTGCCTTAAGTGAATTTAAGTGATCGTAATAGCACAAAGTAACGGCAGGTAGAGAACCATTCCAGCCCCGATAATCGCGATCGACGGAAACAACTGTTGGTGAATTCATATAGCGCAAAAATTGGAAACTACTAAGAGTTATTGCATAGTAAATACTAAAGACAAGTATAACTAGCCAAAATACACTATAATTTCAAAGGGAAAATACTTGAGATTATCAGAATATTGCTTTTTATTTTAGAGACTTACCGTTCCAAAGGATGTAGATTTCTGTTAACAGTAAGACTAATTGCCAGTAAACTTGTTTCTGTGCCGACTTCGTCTACTATGTCAGTCAATTTTCCCCATAAATATTTTAACAATTTGAAGATATTATAGAATACTGAAAAATCTGGGACAGGCCGAACCCAGCGACTACACAGCTCCATGCTCACTCGTCTTTTAAATATGCCAGCAGTAGAATAACGAAAGGGAACAAATTTGTGGACAAATATAACAAACAAAAGGGTTAAAAGTAATTTTAGTTTGCTTTGTTAAGTGCGTGTTACCCATTAGAGCTTGATTACCCAAATCGATTTGGATGAGACTAATAACAATGAGAAACAAAGCGGTGATATACTCGACATATAGAAAGGAATGATAAAATTACTATGAATGGAGAAATAGTCAATAATGATATAATTACCCCACGCAAGGCAAGCGTATCCAATATAATAAATGACACAAATGGTCTCTGATTGCATGAACGATATGAATTGCAAGAGGTAACTATTCTTATTAATTGACCTTTTGCTTGTCCCTGTAGTACTGGCTACAAATTCTAATGAAAATCACGTTTCCAAGGACTCCTGCTGCACATATGGATATAGGTTTCCGAATCCGCTAGCACATTCTTGGATGAAGCTTACAAATCACAAAAGCTATCATTCTTACAATAAATTCGGGCTGACTATAATGTTTGGTGAATTAATGGCAATAGAGCTCCGTGCGGAGAGCAAATATCGTCATGTTATTTTTATTCAGTAATGTTTGAGAAATCATCATGGAAAGACTCACACCGCAACAACGTCTCCAATGTCTCTCTGGAACAGCTCAACGAAGATCCGCTGTTTTCGCGTCGAATTTTGTTCAGTGATGAGGCACATTTCTGGCTCAATGACTACGTCAATAAACAGAATTGTCGCATTTGGGCTGAGGAGCAAACTGATGAGACTCTCAAATTACCGTTACATTCATAGAACAGGTGTGGGTTATGGGCTGGTGGAATCATGGGTCCGTATTTCTTCAAAAATGAGGCCGGGCAGAACATTACCGTCAATGGCGCCCGCTAGTGCACCATGATAACGGACTTTTTGTTGCCTGAAGTTGAAGTCCGAAGTGTCGGCGATATTTTGTTCCAACAGGATGGGGCCACGGCACACACAGCGCGTGAAACAGTGGCTTTATTGAGAAACCATTTTGGCGAGCATTTCGGACCTATTAATTGGCCGCCTAGATCTTGTGAGTTTTTTGTCTGGGGTTATGTGAAGTCAAAAGTCTTCGCCGATAAGTCAGCTACGATCCAGGGCCTCACCTAATTAGGCAGATACCGGTGGCAATGCTGGAAAGATTGATCCAAAATTGGATCTCCCGAATGGACCACTTACAGTGTAGTCGTGCCCAACGTTTGAATGAAATTATTTTCAAAAAATAAATGTCAGAGAATGTTCTTTCAGGACTTAATAAAATGCGGCCATCCAATTTCTATTTATGTGTTTTATTTACATTAAAAAAAACTTCTAAATGTAAATAAGTTCCTTCGCTATATTGGTGTGTATATTTGTTGGCATTCAATATATCATTCAGTTTGTTAAGTAATTGTTATAATATATAATGGTTAATTCAATTTAATAAAACGTCTCGGTTAATTAAAATCACAAAAATAATTAATGAATCGATGATAGACAATTAAGTTCTTTAGAGAGTCCTTGCTATAATTCTATGGTATCTTCATGGTATAAACTAGTCGATTGACAATGGGGGCAGGGGAGAGAAATATCTTTTATTTGGAAACCAATCAAAGAAAATGATTCTGTCAAACTTATGTGAATTAGTTGGTTGTGTTGCAATGAGGAGGAAGTGCTTTCCATTATAAAGATCATTTGATCTGTCATTGTCTATGCCTGTAAAGCTTTTACTTTATACTCACAGATATCAAGTTACGGATTTACATCCGCTGAAATTAAAAAATCTTTATTTATAAGCTAGTGTCTTGTCGGTTTAGTGCATATTAATTACATAAATGTCACTATTTGTTGTCACCATAAGAAATTGCTTAAAATTCAAAAGCATTTTATTGAATTCGATCAATTACTTCCTAGAATCTTAAGTATTGACGTCTGTCCAGATTTCTAAGTGTTTATATGGTGTTTCTATCATTACCCATTTTGCTTATTTATCCCCAACGAAACTTCCTGTTGACCACTATTTTCCATAGATTCATATATTGTTCGAACATGTTAAATTTACTTGATAGTCATGTAATGCAACCACATTGTTTTTTTAACAAACTACAAAAAAAAGGAAGAGGTTTTCAATTCGTCTGTTTTTTTTTTTTTCTTGGATTCATGAATTCTGTAAACTTACAATTTAAGAATTCAAAAATTTAATTATCATTCAAACAAGCATTTGAAAACAGAATTACATTTGGCAACGCATTATTCAACAAAAATTAAATGAGTGTATACTTTTTCTTCAAAACAAAAAAAAATTCAAATATGGCAAGGCTGTTACAAGAAAAATCTGATAATACGCTACATCACATCGGACATTATTTTATTCTATAACATGTAGAGAGCGCCTAATTTAATTTTCATTTCATCTGCATACGAGGTGGCCTGCCTGCACTGCATACTTATTTTTTGAAGTACGAAATTTTATTTTTATTCGGAAATGTGTGATTTTGCAAGTGTTAAGAAAATTGCCAATTGCTTGGAGGTTCCTGCAGGTAGAATTGATTTGAATGCGGAGCAGGTATTTCAATTAATCGGTAACAATTTGGTTTATCTAATACTTTG
Organism: Amiota minor; assembly: GCA_037043295.1. NCBI lineage: Eukaryota > Metazoa > Arthropoda > Insecta > Diptera > Drosophilidae > Amiota > Amiota minor. The sequence continues at coordinate 3,643,527 of JBAMAW010001787.1, forward strand.
GATGTACAATATTTCGTTTAAGGTGGTCACACGCACGACAAACAACAAAACTGTCGCAGGTTTTGCCACTATTCTAAGTCAACTAGCGCGTGAATCAAAAACTGAAACAGCTCTGAACAGTCTTGCGACACCAGAAATTGAGGCGCAAGTATATCAATGGATCGAGTTTGCTGTGTTACATGTCTCACATGGTTCAAAGGATAAACATGTATCCAAACAACTGCTAAATGATTTCAATAAGATTTTCCTGACGAAATCATATTTGTTGGGTCACATTATAACACTAGCCGATTTAGCAATATTCTATGCGATATATGATCTAGTCGTACGTATAACGTATATTCAAATTGAAAGAAATATTGGTTACTAAGCAAGTTCAACTAACGTTTTACAGAAATCTCTATCACCAATTGACAAGGAAAATTATTTGAATCTCTCACGCTGGTTCGATCATCTGCAGCAACGTCCAGAAATTCGTCAAGGTGGCCCTCTGCTCAACTTCACCACCATTTACTTACATGGTTGGGCTACTGGCACGCACATGTAAATGATTTCTATGAAAAACTTTTGTTCAGCATCAATGACAGGGGTTCACTCAGTTTAAGTATAATTTATTGATGCATTTATTACATTTATGAAGTAAAATGTTGAGGCAATAAAACCCAACCAATACACAATAGCAAAGCATAGGCTACACTTTCCAAAAATTGCATTTTATTTTATTCTCATTACATTTTAAATCATTACTCTTAATTTAGTGTTACGCTGTCAATTTTAAAAAAAATATTTCCAAATTATTTAATTCGCATGAACTTCTCGAGGTGAATTAAGTGAATTGTTCAATTCTCCCGGTTCAGTACATTTCCAAAGACCATACGTTTTGCCTACTGTAGTCTGCCACAAGCGCAAAGTGCCGTCTTCAGAACCACTGGCATAGAGCTCACCATCGGGACTAAACTTTACCGAATGTACAGGTCCAAAGTGACCTTTAAAAGATTCTGTAAATAAAGTTTCCATTCATTATAACAATTGAATCTGTTTGCTTAAAAAAAAAAACGTAGTGATTATACCAATTTCATTGCCAGTTATGTAGTCAAATTTGTACATCTTAAAATCTTCACCGCCGCAAACAAAAACATGCTTGTCAGGATGCAAACTGGCCGACGACACATTTGTCGGCACTTTGACCTCTTTAAGCTTTTTGAGCGTATCCACTTCCCAGAAACTAATACTTGTTCCATGCGCTATTGTCAGAATATGATTATCAGCTGATATTTCCAAACTGTTTGGGTTACTGGTGAATTGCAATCGCTGGATTTCATTACCGGTTAACCGGTCCCATACTCGCACGGTTTTATCCTCAGCCGCCGAGACAATACACTTATCGTCTCTGCAGAAGAGCGCACGCTTTATGGCACCATTGTGGCCGTTGTACATTTCCGGTTCAACGTTTGGTTGCTCGAGATTAAAAACTCTTACTAATTTTTCATTACTGCCAGTGACAATATTCTCCGAATGGCAATCGAATGACACCGTTTTCACTATATGTTTGTGCTGAAAACTATGAATCTCAACTCCTGACACTGCATTCCATACTTTTCCCGTAAAATCCGCAGCACCAGACGCCGCCAAGGTAGCATTTCTATTAAGTGCAACGCCCCAAACGGCGCCCTTGTGGCCTTCAAAAGTGCCAACCCAGTCGCCAGTGTCACCATGGCGTAGCATTGGGCTGCCATCTGTAATGATAAAAAAAAAAACTAAATTTAAATGTTTAGACAAAATAATTATATCTACAAATTCCCATTCCCATTAAGGCACAAAGAAAATTTGCATCGAAAAAGTGAATAGCGGAAGAAACCTTGACTCAATGACTACTGCATCAATGCTAACGACCTGTCAAGCGACATTACAACAACGACAAAAAGCAATCACAATTGTCGCTTACTTCTCCTCCTCTACTCCACAGTTAACAGAACACGTTGTGCTTGAATGCGAATTAGTTGATTTGCTTTGCTTCATGTATTAACTGGTTTACCCAACCAATCATTTGAAGCGGGACGAATGCATTCTAATTCTAATTTCGCTTAACGAACTAAATATACAAAGAAATGTTTTTAAGACAGTCTATGTTAATCCCTGCTAGAAATAGTTCATATAATAATATCATTCTGACTCTTTCTTTATATTTGGTTAATTATTTAAAGCTTCGTAATATTTATTCTCATATTAAAATAAAATTCCAAGGTTGAATGATTGTTTTAAATTGCACGCATAGGAAATGGACTATACCATTTCGGGAAACTGCAATGAGTACAAAATAATCTTTTTCATATACGAGTTTTGATTTCTAAATTTATAATTTCTATAATTCTAATTTCTAATTAATTTCATTAATTGTTATTCACTTTATCTCCATTGTTACAACTGACATTGTCCAACAAAGCAAAGGCGCAAATAATAATAAAAAATAACAAGTAAAATACAAAACAAAACAATAACAAATAACAAAAATATAAATACAAACTACATAAATAAATTGCAAAAGCTTCAAGGTGCTTTCCGGGTTCGTTTGTTAAGCGGACTTACAAGCCAGCAGCAGCAGAGTGTGAATTGTTATTAACTAAATATGAGATGTGATAAACGGTTAGTACGGAGAAGCATGGAAGAGTAAGAAGGGGAGACGACTAAAGAGAACACTGAACACTGAATATTATTAAGTGTATTGCTGTTAAATTGATAAAATTTAAAAATTTAGTTATGTATTATATTTTCCAAAGTATTTATTGTAAATGCCTTCCGCGTAACAACATTTCGACATTTCAATTCAATTGTTCAAGGCAAAGAACGAACACAAACAAAATTCGCAATGTTACTGAAGTGGCTGGCTAGGCTAACTTGATTGAAGAAGGTTCAGATTTACTTCAAACTGGTTTCCTCCTACTTACTCTCGAGACAATCAAAATTCGCTTTTGGGTCAAGGTTATAGCTGCAAATCTATTTGCCTGCCTGAACCTGTCTGTATTAATTCAATAAAAGCAACAGACATTATTCATTGTATATTATGCGAAGTCTAAAAATAATACTAAACGCAAGGACATTTCAGTTCTCATTAAATTTATCGCATGCGAGAAATTCACATACTAAGTGAGAATTTTTCATTGTCAGACAATTGTAGCATATGCTACTACTTACTACTCACCTTTGCATGCCGAGATAAGGTAAAATGAACTTTCACAAATGTCGCTAAAGTCCAAATGCACTACAGGACGCGTATGACCTGAACAGGTCAATGGAATCTGACGTAAATTCGATGTCATATTTAAGTTTATTTTTTTTGTGGGGGTTTATATTTATATAAAAAATTTAAAATACTATAAAAATTTAATCTCCACTTTTGTAAAATTTGAATATTATATTTTTGCAGTCAGCAAATTTTGCTGATTTTATGCAAAATACTTTTCTGGTTATTTATGTATAGTATATACATGTACAACTTAATATAATTATTTTTTTTTTAAATTTATTCACTTTAAACACTTAAACTACTTTGTTTATGTTGTCGACTTTTAACTTAACTATATATTTGATTATTATATTGTATTACGAATCACTTTTGTGTTATTTCATGCTTAAATTTTGTCCCGTCCTTGCTTGCACCTTTCGATTTATCTCTCTTATTGCAATTCTGAGATCGTCATTCGAATTTGAACTGTTCTGTAGCTGTAAATGCTCTTGTTAGTGAGCCTATTGGATCGGAAAGTATATAATATGTATTAATAAATAGCAACTTTCTGAAATTTATTATTAATTAATTCGCGACGGCGATACCGACACATGTCATGATGACAGCAGAATGGCAAAATTTTTGCTTCTTCTTTCCTTTTATTGCAACATTGTTGTCGCACTATCCAAAATCCTATAAAAATTCTATTCACATTTTTTATTATTTTCATTTATATTTTGAGAGTTAATCATTTCACTAACTTGAATTAATTTATTATATCAAGATACTGGGTGGAAAACAAAAATTAACTCTGTCCTCATTTAGTGCTTATTTTCTTTAAACATTTGCCAACTCTGTTGCATTTTGCGTTTGACAGCTGGTAGCAGATATTTTCATTGGTTTTTATTGAATTGATCAAAAGGGAAAAATGTCTGCAATACTTTCGCACGCAATTCGTCGCCAAATTGGCGCCGCTGGAGTCCGAAATTTATCTGGAACCGCTGCCACAGCTGGTGAACACTCAGGTAAGTACAATATACTTGGAATATGGAACGGAAAAGAGAAATGAGCAACAAGGTTAAAGAGGAGGTTATATAATTTTGTGATGGGACATCAGATAATTTGGTTATAAACGGCAAATATTTATAAACATTGTTACTTTTTCTTAATTTTAGGTGGATACATTGTCTGGAAGCGTTTGTCTTTCTTCGTTGCTATGCCAGCAGTTGGTCTCTGTATGTTAAATGCTTACTTGAAACATCAGGAGGAACACGACAAGCCACGTCCAGAATTCGTCAAGTATGATTACTTGCGTCGCCGTGAGAAGCGTTTCCCATGGGGCGATGGCAACAAATCTCTGTTCCACAACCCACATGTCAACCCATTGCCCGATGGCTATGAACACTAGATGTGTTTAAGTTGGTTTTGTTGGCTAGCTGATGTCAAAAGGAAGAATGGAAGGAAGTATCTGCGTGTGTGTTGTTAACAAAAGTTGAGCGATGTCATGTATTTAGCATATTTTAAGGTAAATTCCCGTTGATATACACAATAACTAAAGTCAAAGGACAGCAATAAAAAAAAGCTACACACAATAGTAAAAAGTTCATTCATCTTCTGGAGGGGTTGCTGATGAACAATATGTGTTTCGCTTACGGAAAACAAATACTTTTGAATTATACATAGACCACGTTTAACACGATGATAAATTTAACATCTTTTTTTGTGGTTTAGATAGAATTTGAATGTATGTACGTTGCCACCAAGTGGATTAGATGAAATTTTACAACTTGCTCACTCAATTGAAGTTGAAATATTCAATTATATGGCTGTTGAGGCAATTCAAGTGTAGTTTTAAAGACAGCCCTTTGATGACCAATTGTTGACTGATATTGTTGGGAATGATGGAAAGAATTCCAAATCGGCTGACAACAGTTTCGAAGATATTGAGGCTATAGAAGACTAAACTATAGAAAGGAATTAGCATTCGTTAAAAGCTTTGAATCGTTTTCTCTAAATTTACATCTGTTCATTGAAAGACTTGTGAAATTAAAAAGGGAAATAGAATGTTCCCCTAGAAAATGTCTACGCTCCTGTGTTTTTGCACAAAGATATATTTCCTTATTAACATACATATGGGAGTTATCTGATCCAGTAATCCTATGATCTTGAAATTTACATGAAATTGGGTCAGGCACCTTTAGTATCTAGATTTCAGTTTAATAAAAGAAAAACAAAAAAAAGTTTTTCTAATAAGAACATAAACTCAGATTTGGCTGATTCGGACAATTGTACAGCGTCTGGTGAAAGCTTCGTGCAAAATTTCAGCTCTCTAGCTCAAAAACTGAGGAACTAGTTAGCACACATGCAGACGGACAGAAGGTCATGGCTTAATCAACTCATCTCGTCAATCTAATCAAATGTCTCGTACTGCCTGTTACAAAGTTCATGACAAACTTATAAAACTACTGAAGGTTTTAGAGAAATTGCTAACGGTTTGTCACCGTTTATACGATATTCGTAGGAATTCCATTCCATTAACTGGAACCTCATTCATTTATTAATTTATTATTTTATATTGAAGTTAAAAAAAAGTTCTATTTCACAAAAGAATATTAAATAGTAAATGTGTGCACGTACCTTCCAAGCCTTGAAATGAATGCACGTGTCGTATGTATGTGTGTATATTAATATGAATTGCAAATTGAGGTAAAAGTGAAGGTGACCTAAATTTACATGAAATACCAATACCAATAGCTACCTTAAGTACACAATTGGGATTCTCTTCTATCCTTTAAATATTTTTTGGGTAAAACCCTTGTGAATGAACTTTTGTATGCGTTTTCTTAAATGCTAATAAGGACACATCTTCATTTATATTACATATGTACAAATGTAAATGCCTACATACTCGTATGCATTGTATGCAAAAACATTAATAATTAATAGCAATAAAAACTTATTAAGTTTTTGCCCAGAACTCTAAGTATGTTTGTAGTCAATCTTTTCTCTTCACGCTATGCACTAGTATTGCCTAGACTCAGTTGATTAAAGCCTAACTGTCCGACTGACCATGCACAGATACAAACACAGTTACATCAAAGTATCATCTACATACATACATACTCGTATCTTGACCTCATTAATACAAAAAGTTACACTGACCGCAAATTGCCTGGTTGTAATTAGTTAATATAATAGACGTACAACATAAAATGGTGAAACATGAAATTTTAATGCCAAAGTCTTCCAAATGATGGTAATTTATTGCACATTCACATATATGAAGAAGATACTTTATGCGTTTGTGTATATATGCATTTTATATACTATATATATGTATCTACTGTTAATAAAAGCATCACACTTGACTATCGAAGGGTCAATTATCAGCTCAAAATAAGATAAAAGGCTTATAAAAGAAGAAAAGACCTTAGGTCGAGTTCTTCCACTTCAATTCATTGAATATTTATTGTTTGATGCTTGAATAAGTTTATTTGTTTCTTATTAAATGTATGTACATTTGTATACAACACATAACCCACAAATTATGTTATTGATCCAAACCATTTACTGACAGAATTATGAAATAATATTTATTGGTAAGGATCCAATGTTGAAACATGTTTAAATTCCTGATTTTGTATAGAATTTCTACGCAAATTTGTGTTTGACATAAACAGAAAATCTTGAGAAATCAACATTAGATATCAAAATTTTTATGGTACACATGATGATGTTTATATATAAAATTCGAGTGTACGAAATTTTGTAACTCTTAATCTCCTAAACGGCTAAACCAATTTTGATAAAGTTTTTTTTTTTTGTTTTAGTGATAGGGTCACCAAGAGGGTTTATGCTTCAGTTAGATCCAGTAGGTGGGCGTTGTTGTCGAGATACAGGCACTTTTTTACCAAATATTTACCTTTTTTTTTATCTATCGCACACGATACTACGTCGGTTTTTTTTTTTTTTTTTTTAATGACAAATGAATGCTAATGAAAAGTGTTGCATACATATTTTTTCCATTTTTGAATTTTTAATATAATATTTTTAAGTATTAAGTTTTTTGAAAACCACTACAAGACCAAGTATAGAAAGATTTGTACGTTTTTTGTTTTTAATGCTTTGGTTGTTGTTATTGTTGTAGTTTTTCTCTCTGAGTACGCACTTTTTGCGCTCTTCCTTTCTGTATTTTTTGTTCATTTACAGTGTGTTTCGTTGTTTGTGCTTTGCTTTGTTCGTGTTTGAGGATATTGATCAATTTTGGTTTGTGGATAAGGAAAGTGGGAGGATCGCGGGGTTATCGAGTACCAAAAACCAAAATGTGTTCTGCCGATTTTTTTCTTTAAAAAGATACAATATTCCATCAAGAATTAGTTAGTAAATACAATAAAAGGAGGGTGTTCTAATAGAATATTGTATTTGAGTTTGAAGTTGAAAAGTCCAAACAAAATGACAAAGGTATGTTTGGAAAATGGTTAGGATAGACGAGTTTTAATGGTTCATGGTTATGATAGGAGGATTGCGATGAATCAATCTACAATATGTATCTTAAAAGAATCGCAATGCAATCTAGTATGGTAATTTATAAAATTTTTCAAACACTTTTATCAAATATTGTTGTGCTACAAATAAATGTCACACTGACATTGGAAATGTATCATCCCATCCCATCCCATTCCATTTATATTGTATTATGACGATTCAATATGTAGAACGATAATATTTACCATATACAATATTCGCTCGCTGTCTATCAAAATGGCCAAATGACGTACATTAAGAAAATTAATGTTGCCATTATGTGACTGATTTCCGCTAGAGTGGAGGAAAAAATGCTATAAAAAACAATGGCATTGTTTCGAATGGGTGCAGTAGAAGTTGAAACCTTAAAAATACCTGCAGCCATGTTACACGTATTCCAAATGAGAATACTCATCATATTTGTATTGAGTGTTTTTGTTTATGAATTTCATGGCAAAGTCTTTGTCGATCTAACAAAGAAATTAGACTTGATTGTAGTTGTGAGTAAAGTGTTGTGTAAAAGTCATAATAAAGTCTTTTATGTATATTTTGAAAATGAAACTTCTCTGGGTTATTCGGGTGAAATTTTAAGGGAAATAACCAACTGCGGCAAGTCTTATATATCATTAAGGTTTGCAAAAAGAAAATAAAATGAAAAATGAAAAGAAGAAATTAACATAAAGACAACTTTTTTGATTTACCAGAAACAAATTCAAAACTTCACCGCTTGAGGTGATAAAAGACGATGGCATTGTAATGTATCTTGTAATGATTATGAATAATGTCTCCCAGCCTCTGGAAACATCAATAATGAAAAAGAAATCATCTGCAAAACATCTTTCGCACGTTCTTCTGCTTGTTACAGATTCTGATACAGTGACAGAAACTTGGATGCGTGCAACTTTTCGTAAGTTTTGGAAAATCTGGTTACTCAACATTGTAATAATTTATTGGCGTGAAACACAGCTGCATATTTATCGATATAATCCTTTTACAAATAATTATCTTATAAAAGTTACATACCATGAACCTCTTCCTACTCTCACGGAACTTTTTCCAAAAACTATTCCGGATATGCAAAGAAAACCCTTACGCATGTGCATATACCCAGAGGAGATACGAGCGATTTATTTTGGAAGCGGAAGTATTTTCGGAACTGATGGATTTATGTCTGGCTATATAGCGCAACGTTTGAACGCTACACGTATTGTGGACAGAGCTTATCCTTATGGCAATTACAATCTCAGTTCTGATATTTGCTTCATGGAGGCTGCTAATGAATATGATGACATAGCCATGAATATACGATTTCTAGCACCAGACACATTTGAAAAACAGGTGGAACCCACTATTGCTCATAGAAGGGATGATTTGTGCGTCATTACACCAAAAGCTGAAGCAGCCTCAACATTTTGGAATCTCTTTCGTTCTTTCGGAATGTACGTATGGATTTCCATAGTATTTTCTATTGTGTTGGCTAACATTTTCCTGGCACTAGTCTATCGAGATCATTGCTTTTCGGAGTGTAGAACTTTACAACTCTTCGCCTGCATAATATCAGTTCCCTTGACACGCACATCAAATTTAAATTCATTGCGACTATTCCTTATATTCTTTTTGTTTTTTGGTATGTTAATTTGTACTGCTTTTAGAGGAAACCTCACCAGTATATTAGTGTCTCATAAAAATCTGCCTGATATTAATACTGTGGAAGAATTGGCACTTTCACCATATCAAATTATGGTTCGTGCGCGGCATGTTAAGCATATTGAGCGTTTCCTTGACATCAATAATCCCCACGAAGCACTTATTAAGCAAAAAATGAAAATAGTAACCGAAGAAACACTTTTGCATCATTTCAATCATAACAATTTATCATATGCTTATCTAGAGAAATTCCATGTTGGTTCCTTTGAAACAAACGCACGTCGTCATATGCATCTTGGAAGGCCCTTATTCCATTTGATGAGCACATGTCTTGTGCCCTTTCATGCAGTTTACATTGTTCCCTTTGGATCACCATATCTTGGATTCATAAACAATCTAATACGCAGTTCTCATGAATTTGGTTTCGAAACATATTGGGATCGTATTATGAATACTGCTTTCATTAAATCCGGAGCGACTATTGTACGTAGACGACATAACAATAATGACGATCCAGTTGTCTTGAAATTAGAACATTTTCAGGCAGTTTTTGGTATATGGTCTATAGGAATGTTCGTTTGTATTTTGGTATTTTGTTGGGAAATATTCCGTAAGCCTTTCGAACTTAAATTGATAAAGTTACGTGATAGAATAACAACAACACAATTGAAATGTCTGTAAAGACAAAAAACTAAAAGTAGAATAATTTTGGAAGTCATCCAAAAGAAGGTCATTTAAAGGAGTTAAAAACAATACACAATATTATAAGAAAATGTTGTACAAAGTCGTAAATAGAGTGGATATATTGTAGTACAATACAATGCAATACAAAAACAGTTAGCTAAAGCCCACAAAATAAAAAAAACAATAAAACAGTGGGATATTTTTCTGCCTCTCTCACCAAACCCAAATTAACACTCTTACCAAAAAGCAAAACAACAACAAATAAACTCGAATGTAAGAGCTAAACAAATAAAACAAGACGACAGGCGCCTAAAAAAATTGTACGATGTTGTTAAGAATGAAAATATTGTAACACAAACACTCAAAGGAATGGAGAGGACAACAGCAATTGATTATACGATGAAAGGAGTTGAAAGGATAATTGTTTTAGCACAAATTACCCAAATAGCAAATTAACCAAGCAACCAAACTTGGCATTCTTGCCAATTATGAAGAATTGCTAATGAATGAATTAAGTAAGTAACTTCATTCATTTTAAACGCTGTTATCAAATTAAATTTTTCATTAAAAATTATGTACTTACTAAATAAATGTAGTTACGTTATTTATGGTAGTAAAAGAAAATAAAAAGAAGTTTTTTCTTTTTTTTTTAATTTAATTTAATATACTTAGTAAGAAGCTCTTCTTTTATCGTACGTACGTTCAATGACTTTTAGGCTAATTTCCACAAGCATTTGCAACAAGGATATACATACATATGTATATGTTGATAGATGTGTGCAGCATGTGTTTGAAACACTTCACCACCTAAAGTAAAGTATGCATACGAAAATGTACTTAAATTTGTCCAATGCCACATGCATGCATCTTTATACTAGTACAGTAAGTAGTTTGTTTGTACCTATAGTATACGATAGTATGCAGCCAGCTCCTTCTTTTAAAGGAAATGACGCCGGAGGCTATCTTTATTTACATAGTCGAGCTGTGCCAAGGCATACAATTTTATACGTTAAAGTGACTATCTAATGAAAGTAGCATGTAATGGGTGTTGGTTGTTTGTGCTCAGAGTGACAACACATTTGCCAAAGTGCAAGTTTAAAGTGCCTGCAGTAAAGTCAAAAGCTTAATTTTAAAATTCAGTTAAAAAGGAGAAAATTTTATGTTCTGCACTGCACCAAAGTCAACAATTTAGAAATTCTATTAAAAATGAGATTCAATTTTAATTTCGGCAATTTTACATAAATAATATCACATTATTATAATTACATTATCAATCTATTGTAATTAGAATTTTTTACGCTTAATTTTATTTCACTTATATAATAATTGAAAATATAGGTACATATTCGTTTAAATATGCTAACCTTAATCCTTGCTCAATACTGGTGTCCCATTTACTATGTATCTTTAACCGTAGAAAGGAATTCACGTGCCTAATTGTTTTCAAACAAAACATTCAAAAAATAAACACGACAAAGTCTAGAAATTCTACATTTATTTAGATTAGAAAACTATGTACATAAGTATATACAAACATACATACATACATATATACATAATAGTTGCAACAACATTCACTTTACTTGCATTTAGACATAAACCTCACACACACATAACATACATACATATTTGTACTTATATGTACAACAAAAATAGCAACATGTTTATATAAATGTATGTATAGTATACATGCGTATAAAGGTGCATACAACAATTGTATGTAAGTAAGTATGTACATATATTTATACAAGTAAATTTACACATATGAAAATATGTTGAGTCATTAGCAGGTGTAAAAAGCAGTAACAGCCGCAAGCTCATGTCATTTCCAACGCCCGACACCTACCTACTTAAAGGAAACTTAAAGAGATACACGGAGACAGTGATGAAGAAGAACCAGTACTGTTTGCTATATAGTAGATATAGTACTATATACATATATATGTAGTTGGTTGTCACTTGTCAGTAAATTACATGTTGCTATTCATTGTTATTTTTCCTTCTCCTAGTACAGTACATTATTACACATACGCCAAGGTACCCCAACTGACACTGGCTTACATGTAAACCCTCACAAGTGCTCAATGTTTTAAGTATGTTTAGGTAAAATAAAATTAAGACATCCAAAATTAGAATTTTGGTAAACACAATATAGAAATTTGATTTAGTATATATACTTACAACAACATGTATTTAGCAATCTTTGTGTCGAACACACAATTATACGATTTACTAGAAAACCACACCCATGAAAATATTTAAAATATAAATAGATTAAAATAATAAGCCTACAGCAAAGGCGTGTTTGTATTAAAGTCTATACAATAGGGCATCATAGTAATAGGTACTAGAGTATTGTAGTAGGCTCAATTAAATTGACATTAAAATAAACACTTGCAAATGATGATTATGGTAATGGTAATGGTAATGGAGGCAAGGAGACTTGATTCCTAACATTTTCTGGTCCAAAGGAACACTTCGCTTTGTGAAGAAGATAATTGCATACCTTTCGACATGAAAAAGACATTTATGAATCGTTGTGTGCTTTTGTATTGTGTTCTGTTCTGTTCTGTTGTGTTGTGTTGTGTTGTGTTGTGGGAAGGCCAGGCAAAGGTTCCAAGTACAATATGAAATTGCATTTTAAGCACCGGACCCGGTGTAGGTAGGTTAGCTTCCCTTTGACTGTTGCTATTACTGCTGCTGCTGCTGCTGGCTGTTAGTATGCTATCAAATACTCTGTGTAGTAGTAAAAGATACGAGTATGACCTGCTTTTGCCACCCGCATTGTTAGCATGATTGTTATGGGTGTTGTCGAGTGGAAGTGAAACCATTTCAACAGCATTTCAAAAAAAAAAAAAAAAAATAGAAATTAGAAAACAAAAAACAAAAATAAAATTGCGAAATTGCTGGGTTTAGACTGGCTTTGCACTTTGCCTCTTGCCTTTAGTTAAATATGAAAACTTTCAACAAAAGCAGAAATTGTTCATGCACAAAATATAAAAGAGTACACAAACGTTAGACATTTGTTTGTTGTCGTTCGGTCGTTTATTTCTTTATAGTCTTCTTCCCTGTCTTCTACTACATATGTAAGTCTTTAATTCCAAAAAGATTTTTATCATTCGTTATACAATAGTATTTTGTTTTTCAAGTTATATACTGGAAGAATGAAAACATCAAACATGATGGTATAAGAAAAGACACAGAGAGATAGAAAGAGAGAGAGAGAGAGAGAGAGAGATTCTAATATTGATCCATCTAAATAACTAAATACGAAAGTAATTAACAAAATCATTTTCGATAAAACTTTTAAGGGTTTTTACTATATACATATACATATGTAAATAAAATACCAGTAATTAAATTCTTAATATTAAATACCAGCTTAGGTACTTAGATAATTGTATTGTGCATTGCTCATTTTATTTAATAAATGTCTTGGGTTGTTGGATAACAATAGTATTTGATTAATCCGATATGAATATGGACGCACGCTTGGTTGGACAAATTTTATGGAAACATTTTGTTAAAAATTTGAAAAGTTTCCTTCAGAACACTTCGTTACAAGGATTAAAATATGTTTGCGACAGCAAATTAAATTTATGGGCAAGAATTTACTTTGGTATAGTATTTCTTATCATTTTCTCAATTGCTATGCATCTCGCACTTAATGTTTACCAGAGATGGGAAAATACTCCAGTTATTATTGGTATGAGTTCAAGGACCACAAATATTCGTGATGTTCCCTTTCCAGCAATAACTTTTTGCAACATGAATCAGTTAAGATATAGTAAAGTGGCTCACTTTGAAGAGTAAGTACAATAATATTTATATAAACTTAATATTACTTAAACCTATGATGAAGTAATGATGACTTTATCTATCAGAAATCAATACAATAAAACAAATATACGATTTGGATTATCATTTGTTATGTGTCAATCAAAATTAATTCAGTTTATTGTAATTGTCTACTCAGGTGTAGAGTGGTGAATACATGACTAGCTATGAATTTAAACAAGCAAATATGTTTGTATTTGGTTTCAAATGCCCTCAAGAGACCTTGAAAATGTTCATTCTAATGCGTTTTCGTTCTGCCATTGACTATCTGAAATGTTTTAAATAAGAACTAATTTTAATATGTAGTAGTAAAATGATTCTGAGGCACATGATCTATAAAAATATTAATCAAAAACTTATAACATATAACATTTTGTTAGAGGTACATTGGACTATGCGATGCGTCAAAAGATTTGCTTTCAGCAGATGAACTACACTAGTTATGAACATCTTAATCCACGATCTGAAAGTGATACTTTTATCAATTATATTTTACGGGTAAGATCTTATATATTGTTCTGCATCTGATCAATATTGATGCCTTTATATATATATATATATATATATATATATATATATATTTAAAGGATCCAACAAATAGTATGACCCAACAAAACTCGAGAACGGCTGGACTAATTTTGATAATCCTTTTTTTGTTGCACTCATGGAGTTACCAGTCAGGTTTGTTGCTACATTTGGATTGGGTAGATGGCACTGTTGTCCCAATAGCGATAGTTTTATGTCATTTTTTTTTTAACATTTTTTCATTTGGTAAAAATATACTGAACCGATTTTAATAATTTTTTTTTTTAAAGAACAAATGAATCTTAATGCAACAAATTGCATACTTATTTTTTTAATTTTTTAAAATTAATTATACAATTTTTAACTATTAAGTTTTTAAAAAACCACTGCAAGACCAAGCCAAAAACGTTTTATACATTTCTTCATTGTTAATGCTGGTTGTTGTTATTGTTGTATATTTCCTCTTACTTTTTAATAACTGAGCACACACAGTGGATGTAGTAAAGCACGCCGGGTAACGCTAGCTAGTTATATAATAAAATGTAATTCGGCTGATGTTTTACAATTGTGTTAGCGTCAGACAGCAGGCTGAAGAAATTGATTACCAATAATATCGTCAGCGACTTTACTTGACAGACTTACATGTTGAATGTTATAGGACGTTTCTGTTATAACTCCTTCCCTATTGACTCGTCATTATACATATAAATAGATACTTTATTTGACAAGCGTACAAGTTGGACGTTGTAACCTGCAATTTAAATATCGTCAATATCTGATTTTTAAAGAAATTTGTTTAAATTAACCCATGTAAACCTTAACATCTATTAAAACTAGAATTTATTAACATTATGAAATGTCCTATAATTTATTTATATAGAATGCACAGAGCTGCGAAACGATGATTATAATGTGCAAATTTGGTCCACAAAAAATTCCGTGCGATCAGCTATTTCGAACAATCCTTCTAGATGAAGGCATGTGCTGCGTATTCAATCTTCTTCATCCGAGTTATCTTTATCGATCGGAGTAAGTAATACATAATTACCAACTTATTCATGATTGAACCCAAATACTCTATTTTTTTATGTCATAGTGCTGTTATTCCCGAATACATGTTGTCAAAAGCCTTTACTGATATTCCAGTTGATTGGAATCCTATTACTGGTTATGCAAAAAATTTGCCTAAAAACTATTTTCCAAGAAGAAGCTTAGGAGCTGGAATATCTTTAGGATTGCAAATCTTGCTTAATGGAAATATAAATGATTATTTTTGTTCATCAACAAATGGTCCCGGCTTTAAGGTAACAATGCTCTTTAGATCTATAAAATAGTGTTTTCCATATTTTTGTATATGTATGTATGTATTATATGTATGTACTTATGTGTAGGTGCTTCTATATAACCCTATCGATCAGCCTCACATCAAGGAGACTGGCTTACCAGTAATGTTTGGTCATCAAACCAATTTTGGTATTGTTACTAAAAGCTTCGTAGCTGAGCATAACATTCGCAGCGTTAATAGATATCATCGTCAATGCATTTTTAGTGATGAGCAACCTATGCTCTTCTATCGATACTATACACGTCGCAATTGCGAAGCGGAATGCGATTCCCTTTATATGTTGCGCAATTGTGGCTGCATACCTTTCGAATTGCCATTGGTGTATTCCAATGCAACATATTGTCACGTAAAACATTTCGAATGCGTCGTCGGAGCTGAATCTCAAATCTTTGACTTGGCGAGCATGGCATGCAAGAGGCAATGTTTACCTAGTTGCAATGAAATTTCATATTTTCCAAAGTTATATACAACGCCGCTTGCAGAACATAAATTCCTTGCACAAAAGATTATGTTTAAAAATTTTACTAAAGAATTTATACGTGACAATTTGTCCTTGGTGAATTTTTTTCATATAGACAATTACTTTCGTAGTAATATTAAAAGTTCATATACTGGTCCAACGGAATATATGTGTAAGTATAAACCTACATCATTTTATTTTATCTATATAGTTTTAGCTAAAAATGCTTTTTCTTACTTCAACCAGCACTAACGGGAGGAATTATGAGTTTAATGATTGGATTCAGTGTAATTTCTCTTGCGGAAGTTGCCTATTACATTTTTTTGCATCCAATATTTAATTTCCTTCGTTACCGAAAAGATAAGATACAAATTAGATATTAACCTTTTGCACCTCGAGTCAATTTTCATGCCATTCCTGCCAGCAACTCCTCGTCATTTTCGCATTGATTATTGAGCTAATCCAGCACTTTTTTGAAGTCATGCTGACTAAATATTTTTCTTACATACATAGTATATTGTATTGTACTGCGTTACAAACATCAAAAAAAAAATTTATTTATTAAAACTAAGATTATAATTACAAATTATAACCTAGTATTTTAATATGATGATAATAGCGACAGAGACCTTCAGCTCAGGGGAAAGTTAATAAGGAAAGGAGAAAATAAGAAAAATACAGGACCCAGACTTGCCATAGGATGTTCACTCAGCACACTAACCTATGAGCCAACAAGGCAGACACAAAACAAAAAATTAAAAGCAATTGAAACACATAAAAGGGACTAGGTAAATCTTTCATTTACTACTAGAATTTGTTTGTTCGAGTAATAATGCCCATGTAGGAAATTATTATATCAGGATCAAGGCAGTCATCTAAGTCCATTTCTTTCCAACATTCTTATAAATGTTCTTCCTCTCCACTCACATTCTCGTATGATCATGTAGGCTGATGTTGTAGTACTTTGCCTTTCGTTTATGATGCTGCTTCTCATCATAGATGCAATGTTAAAAGATCTGAACACATTGCCATTCTTGGTGCTTAACTAATTATTCAAATCTTAATAGTTCTAAATGTAAGTTCATGACTTACCTCATTCGTTGACATATACGATTGATAACATCCAATTTGAGCATTTCTGCACGTTTAACGACCTTGATGTTATTTTTGATCCTAAGCTTTGTTGATAAGGCGAAGAGTGTTTTTGGTTTCAGAATTTAATGACCCCTACACCACAAAGATTATTTTTATTTCTCTCGTGTATATCTCTTGGATTTGGACACTGTAATATAAAAAGCATCAAGATCGAATTGAATTTCAATTTCTTTTGTTTGCCCTCTGTGGGCTAAACTGGAATGCTAATTCCCGATTGCCAGCTTACTCTAGGCGCATGACACGCTCTAGGCACTAAGTTTTTTCACAAACTTATAGTTGGGGTCATAGATCCTCCTGATCTCTTAAATCAGTTTAACTCTTTGTATCCCCAGTCGTTCTACAATGTAGAAATTTTATAACTTTAATCCTGCACAACTAAGTATGCCCTACATGATCCTTTTCGAGCACTTTTTTTAATGAGTTCTATCACGTCTTCTCGCCTGAGATCTCGTCCTCTGCGTTTAACAGCAACGTCCTTCGCTGTCTGCGGAAATCAGAACAACTACAGGCTTGATGATCTGGACGTGGCTCACAGGTTTATCTATTCTAACTGTCCTTCTACAATCTCACCAATTCAATTATATGTATGTTTTTGACCACATATGGCTGTGAATTGGACTTAGCATAGTTTGCAATTTCGCAAATAAATGTCCCCCATGGGGTCAGAGACACGTTAATTGAAATAAATGAGTTTTTATGCTTAATTTTAGATATTACTTTACTTTCCTATTTTAAGTTTTGTTATCATTTATTATACTTTTAATAAATAAATAAACAAATATGAACATGTTGCTTATACGAGTATGTAGTACATAAGGGAACTTAAAATAAAGAAATTTACATGATCTGTACACATGTATGATGATGATCATAATAATGTTTGTAAAGGAATAAAACAAATCTTTGAGTTTAATTTTATTTCAATTTATAACTATCAGAATGATAATATATACCTTTACACCTATTTACACATGAGTATGTGGATATATTAAGTCACTGACTTACTAGTAACAAACTCCATAGATACGAGTACAAACAAGCATACGACTATGGTATACCATCATACTATAGTGTAACATACGAATGTATATAGTATTTATAATATGTAGATTAGATTTGTTTTGCTGACTTATAGTCTTTTGCAAAAAACAAGAGTATAAGTTTTTTTTTCTTTTTTTTTTTACGCAAATTTGTCATCCCAATATTTTCGTATGAAAACATTTCGCTTAACGAACAAAATTCCCCTTTATTTGAGAGTGCGCAATAAAGACCACACGCACACACACACACACACACACACACACATACTTCGGATAGGATGCTGCAAGTATCCTTAAATATAGCAACAGCAGCAAAAATATTTCAGTAGCAATCGTTACTCTCAGGTTGTTGGGTGGTGTAAATTTTGTAATATCTCCGCGTGGAAAATGTTAGTTTCGTTTCGGTAAGAGTTATTAGCAAAACTCAAACTTATGTGAAAGTGAAAAAGAATTTTTGGGTCTTTGTAAATTGTGTGAAATTGTGGAATTGTGGATTTTATTGGACTGCCGAGAGAAAGCAAATGAAACGAGCAAATATTCTTAACTCCATTTTTGCCTTACAGTTGAGTCTGTGAATTCGGCGCGGACAGACCCGTTTCGCGAAATAAGAATTTCTTTTAATTATTTTAAGTAATTTTTTTTGTTTTCGTAAACCTAGAAACAAAAAAAGAAAAGCTTAAAATACAATAAAAATAAAATATTTAAATTATAAAAAAAAAAAACAATATATATCATTGTGATAATACATAAATAATATTTTGGAATATTTAATTTTATGAATGAAATTTTTATGTAATTAAAAGAATTGATTGAAGTTGCCGCCGCCATTGGATTTAAATTCTTTATTTTGACTAAGGTAATTTGAAATACTATAATATATGTGTAACAAAGATCAACATAATACCAATGACTTAAATTTTACAGCGATATTACATATAGAGAATTTATAAAAACTATTTCTCTGATACGATTGTAATTAGGTCAACTTTTGATTAAATAAAAAATGGTTTAAATTAAAACTATTCAATGTATTTTGAGGTCATGTAGCTTAAAAGGAAGGAATTGTATTGTATTGTAAATAAATATATTTAAATAAGCCAAAAGTCACATTCAATGAGTGACTGACTACTTTTGCAAAAGAAAGATTCTTTACTTTCAACTTGAATAGGATTCTTAATAACATTAAGAGGAATCGAGAATTTCGGTTTCACCGAAACAAACAAATTTGTAATTTAACTTACAATTAATGATCTCATAAGTAGAATTCTTCAATGAAATAATGCCATGTAACCATGTATGTATTGGATATCTATCTAACTCATATAATATAGAATGAAATTATGATAAAATGTTGCTTTCCTTGTACAAAAAACTCATCTAAAAAATATTGGCTCAAACAATATTGTGCCACCCCTATCCTTCATTCCAATTATTCTGGATGAAGCTTGCCAGTTCAGGATAATATATTTTCCATTAGGTGGCAGTTGCAGGATAAAACCGTAGTTCATGTGGTAAGATACAAACATTATTTTTTGTTTTATTTTGTTACAAGATACTAGTGGCAATAAATTTAATAGTTCTTTGGAATACTTCACTGACATGTCGGTATTTATTATTTACAGAAAGTTAATGCTCAATTCCGTTCATCTAAAGTAAACGAGCAACGGGAAACAAAACTAGGATTACATATGTAGAATATTTAATTACATTCATCAACTGTGTAATAATATTGTAATAACTGAAAATTCCATACACAAGTTTGTTATGGGCAAAATGCGAAAGCTCTACATATAATGACTTTTAGTAATCTTTACTGAGAAGATGTAATAGTTTTGCATATAAAAACTTGAAAATGCAAACAAAGTTTCCATGATAACTTTATATTACCGACAAATGCTTAATCTGTTGAGCTCGAATGCTCAACAACTAAGAAACAAATTTGCAAACAAAAAGAAATACCGACATACAGATAAAAGGCACAATTCGCCCTCCAATGCTGACCAAGTATTGTTTATACTTACATACTATACATAATCTTATTTAACATACTTTAGCACAAAGAGTAGTAAATACTTTTGGTACTCATTGACACAATTTTAAAAGAAATATTTTAATTAATTAAAAAATATTTAACAAATCATCCAGAACTGAAATTTATCATTTGAGTTTATTTCAATGGGTTATAAATGAGGCAATTAATGCCAATTGATCTCGTTTCGCATTATTAAGTATGCAATTTAAGCACAGTTCATTATAATTATTAATTTCTTCAATAATCATTAAATTATTCGCATATGTTCTCCATTCAATGATGAGCATTAAATTTTAACCGAGGCTCTAATTTAATTCAGTGTTTATTATTACAAATTCAGAAAATGATTTATAACATCGGTTCTTTTTTTATACCCTACGCATAAGCAAGGTATATTATATTATTACATTACATTACATTACATTAGCAGGGGGCAAAAAAATAATTGTCCATCCATCTGTTTGACAAACTGTTAAGTCGTTTGTTACTGGAATAGATGAATGAAAGGATGAAACTCCTTCCGCCTTTATTAAGAAAATCACATCGAAGACAAAAAGAGATTTTTCCGTTCTGCTGGAGTTGTGACACTTATCATCATTTGTATCTCTAATTACATAGCTTTAGTTTCCCTCTTTTAAAACGATACTCCATAAGTGCAGAGTGGCCGGTAGTCAAGCTTGTAATACTTTAGCATCGTAATTTGTTTTTTTATGTAAATTGTAGCTTAACTTGTTCGCACAGCATTCAAAGGACTTTAAGTGAAGAGAAGACATAAAACCATCTTAAGCTGATGCAAGAGGCATAAGCATCCTTGTTGATATACTTACTTAATTCAGTTGTAATTATAGTTACACATAAACATATTTTATTTTATCTAGTAGATAACAGGACAGTATCCTGTTTGTGGAGTTTTTATAGTTCAAGACAGAAATCGATAATTAAAGATGAGACAAATTTAACGATTCATTTGATATAAATAGAATAGAAAATTATAAAAAATATAAAATTATACACAAAAATTTCTTCCATTTATCAATAGTAAATCTTTTGCCTCCAAAGCTATCATTATATTTTAGATATCAAAGGACATTGAAGAGGAATATATACTCGTAGTAATTAGATTGCATTTTACAAAAACCATAAACCAATTTGTCGTCAATCATTTTTTCGTGCTTTTTTGTTTGTAACTTTTTATGACAGATATTTTTATTCGTAATTGTACCTGCATTTGAACAGTTATAATGTGTATTACGACTATGCCTTCTTGACAATATAGTACATATGTACATACATACATACGTATGTTAATAGTAGATAGTATAGGCAAAAGTGATTTGTGAATGGTGAAGAGTATTTGAAAATCAACTTATATATCTATAAGCACTTTTATCAACTTGAAATTTAGTTATCGCAACGAACTTTGGCCTAAATTCGTGATCAAGCGACCGAAAAACGCAAAATCAGCCACAAAACTTATAACTTATTCATGCAAATATTGCAGCTTCGAAAAGCAAACAGACAGACACACAAACTGCTTACACTCACATACAATCACTAAATCGCGCTAACTAACACATGCATGAACAAACTCAAACACATACGCACACACAGAGTACAATTTCAGTCGCACACATGCAGATGAGCAGTCAAACG
Source organism: Amiota minor (assembly GCA_037043295.1). Lineage (NCBI taxonomy): Eukaryota > Metazoa > Arthropoda > Insecta > Diptera > Drosophilidae > Amiota > Amiota minor. The sequence goes on from JBAMAW010001787.1 coordinate 3,665,652, forward strand.
TGTTTGCACCGAATGTGATTTAAAATTGAATTTCCTTGGGCACCCCTAAAATTCGTACACACATGTACGTACGCAATGTGAACCCAACCGGAAACATTGCAAAAAAAAAAAAAAAAATCACTAAATTACGACTAACATATGCATATACATGATTGTGTTGCCTGTATTTAACATGTGTGTGTGTGTGTGTGTGTACTTATTGAATGAGTTTTAGAAAAGGTATCAATATACAACTGCTTAAATTTTGATCTTTTTACAATTGATGGTTGATTGATGATTTTGATTTATTTTGCTTTTCAAATGGCCTCTAACTTTTATTTATTGCCATTTAGGGTCATCAAATATCGTACGAGTATGTGCATTGGATGAATGTTAGCCATACAAATACTAGTATATAGTATGTATGTACTGTTTTGTTAGATAATCTTTAAATTTTGACAATTTGTTGTTGTTGAATCGTATTAGATTCATCAATATAATATAAAAGAAAGACTTGTTGCTAAGGACATATGTAAGTAGAAATTGTAAAATTGTTTTACACAAATAACGAATTCATCCTACATATTGTTCAACTCTCGTCGAGGCACAATTCTGTATTAATGGATTTGATTATTGGACCTTTCTTCTTGGAAGAAAGGCTGTGCAAATACATACATACTTCATACTGTTCATGTTAAGAGTTACGAAAGCATGACTAAGGATTATTTATGGCAAACATTGAATGATTATGATGTGGACAATAACAAACAAAACATACAAGTAGTATGTAGCACAACGAAATTATTTGCCAACCTTCCTTCGAAACAATCGATTTGCTGCAGGAAAAGTTTGCAAAGCCAATTATAACTCGAAATGGTTATATAAATTGGCCGTTGAGATCGTGCTTTTTAACACCTCTAGAGTATTTTATCTGCTTTCGGTTGTCAAGTCAAAAGCGTACACGAATATTTCAAAAAATATTAAATTTTATTAAGCTATAAAGCCAGATGAATTCGATAATAAAACTTGTCCAAATATCAGTTTTTTTTTTAGGGTTCCGGACCCAAAACGGTTGTCCGTCCGTCCGTCCGTAATAGCTAGACAGTTGAAATTTTCACAGAATGTGTACTTCTATCCGGGCATCAGCAACAAATACTTAAACTAAAATATTTCCAAAAACTTAAAGGGGTCTCCATAAAAGAAATATATTGGTTTGTATGGCAACTATAAGATTCACTAAACCCACGATCTTGAAAATTGGATGGTTGGTGGCTATACATCAGAAACTTTTAATGCCGAAATTTCAGTTTGATCAGACTACTATGGAGTGTACCTCCCATACAAACCCCCATTAAAATTCAGGTTCTTATTAGAAAAACTTTTTTTGTTTTTGGTTCTATCGAACTGAAATTTAGACACTATAAGTTCTTGACATAGACGCTACATATCTGTTGGAATTATCCAAATCGGCCAACTAGGAGTGGTACCTCCCATACAAACCCACCATTAAAATTCCGTTTCTTATTCGAAAAACTTTTTTGTTTTTTGGACTATTGAACTGAAATTTAGACACTATAAGTTTCTGATATAGGCGCGGTACATTTGTTGTAATCAGTCGAATCGGAACACTAGGAGGACTACCTCCCATACAAACCCCAATCTGGTACGGAACCCTCCGTGTACGAGTCTGACTCGCACTTTTTTCTTCCTTTTTCAAATATTGACCAGATGAAGGGCTTAATCAATTTTCACCGTCATACTAAGAGAAATGGAATGACAATTGACATGACATGGAGTGGAATGAATGTAAACCAAAGTAAATCTCCTCTCTTGTTTATATTTGCATCAAATAAAAGTTCAAAAGGGTTTTATTTGATGAAAAGAAGTTAAAGATTTTTAATACAAAAACTTGTTGCTATCTCTTTTTAAATTTCTACAATCTACAAAAGTACTGATAGTTTAAGAAATTTATGTAAATTAATATAAATTTAACTTTATACATCAGATTTTCGTTTCATAATCCATCCACATCACTTGATTCTATTGTGTATCATAGAATTTATCAAAAGAATTTCTTAAAAAATGCCACTGTATTTAAGCAGATAATCTATGGGATCTTAAAAAAAAATACATAACAAAAGCTCTTAAGCCACAAAACACATAAATACTTAAAGCCTTCTAGTAGCTGTAAATATTCAAATGTTGATGTTGACATCTGTTTACAGAAGTCACGACTAAGCCGATTACGCTTAAACTGAAATTGAGTCGCAAAAAATCTAAAAACAAAAACCAAAAAAAAATATATATATATCAAAATATGTATTCACAAAATAAATAAATGCGAAAATAGAGCAAATTCCTACCAAAAGTTTTTCTATTTAAATTCCATCCTACTTTTTGATGCGGTCTTCGGTTTTCCTTATATACAATACGAGTAATACATATTTTGATTCTTTTCAAAATTCGAAGGCTTTAAGTTACCCAAATTTACCACAAAAAATAGCACAAAAAAAAAACAAAACAAAAAAAGTTTCAAATTTATTAAAGACCAAATAGAAACTTTTTCCTTCTTTTGGTATCTTTTAAGTAAATGAAACTAACTTTTTCAAGATACTCGTACACTTCTCTGCAGAGGTATATATGTTTGTCTATATGTACTACTTATCGTATACTTTATATGTATTTTTCTTCACTTCAAGTGTTTGTAAGTAGCAAAAGGAGCAATGGATGTTGTGTCAAAGTCAAGCATGAGCACCCAAGAGGAACGTTCGGCAAAAGGCTCGGGTAAGTGTTACAATTAATTCAAAACTTTTTGAATCTATTCAAATCTATAGTACTAGGTGAACCAGATTCGTGAATAGAATCAAGTAATATGCATATATACTTACAATAGCATTGCATAGAATTTTATAGACGCGAACATACAACCAATTGAATTACTTAGCTTTTGTTAGGTCAGACAATTGATGTCGATGTCACAACAATAAAAAATGATGATAATATACAGGCTTAAGTACTCGTACATGCAAAGGTGAGGTATAAATGTTAAAAAGTCCCGGGAATATGCCAAAAGTACACCACAAAACCACAATAATATTTAACATATACATATATATATATGGTATACAAGATGGTTATAGGTACATATGGTACTTATACTCGTATGTGTATGTGATATGTAAAAGAATCAATATCTTTGTTTTGATGTTACATGCTTGCTATCTAAGCACACTCAATGCAATACCTTCTTCTGTTATCTATGAAAGGATGTACAATAAATAATATATAATACTCGTATTGTGTGTGTGTGTGTGTGTGTGTGTGTGTGTGTGTGTAAATAATATTTCATAACAATGGCAAAATCAAATAGACAAATAACATAATCTTTCATTCTACAAGTGCCATCCATGTGAGTTAACCTATGAAAATACTTGCAATAAAAACAAAAAGGAAAGGAAAACTTGTCAATAACTTTATGCATAATAAAATTAATATAGAGAAATCAACAAGGATAAACAATTTTAGAAAATACTTATGTGTACCTATGCTTCTGTCTTTGTTTACTTTTCCAAGAGAAACATTTAGATAATTCGATTCATAATTCAATTTATAATTAAATCAAAATCTTGCGTTCATCCAATGGGGCTTAAATACTATCAGAATAAATTATCTTATAATAAAACACATATGTAGGTACAAGTTAAATAAGAATAATAATTGAAATGAATGGCCTTTTCTTTTAGACATGGCATAAGAACAGTTTTAAAGAAACTTTAGATAGAATCTTTAGATCTTCTGACATTTTGAGGAAACACTAATAAGTATATATTTGTCTTAATTGAAATACCATTTCCAATTATTAAAATTTAAATATTTTCACATATTTCAAATAAGAGAAAGGTTTTATGATATTATTATTATTATATATATATATATTTCTCAAGTGAAGCCCCGTGAATTGTTGTTCACTGTACTAACTTCCACTTATCCCTACAGCGTTAATTGTGAAGTGTTTCGTGGAGAAGGGCAAAAAGTTTTTGGCAAAGCCGAATTTAGCTTTCTCACTTACTTTTTGCAAGACAAGCACCTAGTATATACTATATACTGACTGGGTAGCCTTCGGGGCAACCAACTGCATGTTTGTTGTACATAATACACCCCAAGGGTAACGCATGAAACAAAGGAGAATACGTATACGTATTTTTCTTTTGTCCTGTGAGCTGTTTTTGTGGTAAGTTTTTAGTTAGTGGGATATTTTTGTGCTTCCACACTCAGCATAACAGAAGTTGAGCTCGTAATTTTTGTTTCGTGTGTTTTGTTACGTTTTTTAGTTTTGCTTTAAACGATTTCAATGATAGTAAAAAGTTTGCTGTACTTTTTCATTTGAGGAATTTTTTTTTTTGGTTTTTGAACTCCCTAAATTGCCTAAAACTCTAACAAAAAAACGAGATAAATTAGAATCTCAGCCATATCGAAATTTTACATACACTTTACATACCATCATGGAATATATTATGTTTATGTTGGGGAAAAGGAATCAGAAAAGCCGAAACTATAATTTGTAGGTATATTGTATAACATCTATCTAGAGAAAATAAAAAAAAAAATGGGCCAAGTGTGCGTCAGACTCGTACACGGAGGGTTCCGTACCAGATTGGGGTTGGTATGGGAGCTACTCCCTCTAGTGGTCCGATTTGACTGATTACAACAAATGTACCGCGCCTATATCTGAAACTTATAGTGTCTAAATTTCAGTTCAATAGTCCAAAAAACAAAAAAGTTTTTCGAATAAGAACCGGAATTATAATGATGGGTTTGTATGGGAGGTACACTCCATAGTAGTCTGATCAAACTGAAATTTCGGCAATATAAGTTTCTGATGTTTAGCCATTAACTATCCAATTTTCAAGATCGTGGGTTTAGTGAATCTTATAGTTGCCATACAAATCAAAATCTTTCTTTTATGGGGACCCCTTCAAATTTTTGAAAGTATTTTAGATTTAGTATTTGTTGCTGATGCCAGGATAGAAGTACATATTATGTGAAAATTAAATTCTCTAGCTATTGCGGTTTATGGGATATGACCCGAGGACAAACGGACGGACGGACAGTGAAGTATCTACAATAGGGTTTCTTATGGTACCCTTTGGGTCTGGAACTCTAAAAATGTATATACTATGAATATAAATTTAACACCAAAATATTGATTCTGCTTATGCAAATTCTCTTAACAACTCAAAGGATAGCTTTATTGACCTTACTCCTTGTGAAGTCCTATTTATTTGTTGGATGATATAACATGCCATATATGAATGTGCATATATCTACATAAATTCAATATATGTACGTAACCTTTGACACGCATGTGGGAATCGAACATAAAAAGCAAAAAACGATAAACATTTTTACATAAAACATTTTACTATTACGGAAAACAATAAAAACACCGAAAATACAAGAAAACTCTCACAAATGAACATGATGGTTGAGTTCAATAATGAATTGTAATGTAATGAGAAGGGAGTCTGTCTGGCAATTGAAAACCATTTGCATAGCAATGTTCAATTATGTTATCGATATGGTTGCTTCGAATGTGAATTTTGGATGAAAATGTATGCCAACACAATCAGTCAGTCAGTCAGACAGTCCAATCAGTCCAATCAGTATACCACTCGTATAAGAATGGTCGAAATAGCTAATAGAAGTCAATTGTAACAATTTGAAAGGTTTTTAGAAATGGAATGATTTGTTTCTTTTTTTTTTTTTTTCAGATAAATTAAAAATGCTTGACATAACCAGAGACAAGCCTATTAAAGTCTCCGTAAAGGTTGCAGTTCCTGTACGCGATCATCCAAAGTTCAACTTTGTTGGCAAATTACTTGGCCCCAAGGGCCACTCGATGAAGCGTTTACAAGAGGATACAATGTGCAAAATGGCTGTACTTGGTCGTGGCTCAATGCGAGACCGGCGAAAAGAAGAAGAGTTACGTGCCAATGGGGATAGCCGATATGCTCATCTCTTTGAGGACTTGCATGTAGAAATTTCAACATTTGCAGCACCAGCAGAGGCACACGCTCGCATAGCTTACGCTTTAGCAGAAGTACGAAGATTCTTGGTGCCGGTAAGAAGGATATTTTCAAATTTCTCTTACATTCTACATACATTTATAAGTTGAGTTGCAATTGCAATGTTTCCGTTAAATTGCATTTCCCACAGTAGAAACACAAACAAAGAGACTCATACACAAGGTAAATGCCATGTAATATTCAAGAAAAGACAGCAAACATGGAGCTGCCACCTCATGGGAATGTGTCAAAATCTGTTCCACAAACATGGTCGTATGGTTATTATCAACTACATACTTCATGAATAATTGTCATCTTTAAATAATAGAAACTGTTCTATTTACCCGTACAAATTAGCTTCTTTAACAATAACAAGATGTGAAGTCAAGTGAAGGATTTGCTTTAAAGAAATTTTTTGACAAAACTCAAACTCAAATTCTAAATTTTATTCACATGCAAACAAATAAAAGGAACAAAAGCTTCGGTACAACTGAATGAATGTTGTGCACAAATTTTTCCCATTTTATTGCAATTTGCACATTTCCATTTATTCCTTGCTGTTGTAAGCCTTCAGGGATATAAATTTGCCGAACCGTAAAATGTTATTGTACACAAATTTTCTACGGAAACAATCGGCACCTGAAGCGCGAACATCATTTCTCAGCGCTGACTCCTGTTCCCGTTTCCATTGCTCCATTTTGACAAGCTGAAGATATACAAGAAAAGCAGTTGCAAGGACCATGGAACTGTGCTGAATTTTATTATAAAGATACAGAAGATACATACATACTTAGGTATATACAAGATTCTAGGTGGTTTGGTTGCCTTTGCTCGCTCTACAGTGGCGCCACTTGGCTTTTGCTGTTGTTTACCTCAAATTTAGTTTTACCTTACAGGCAACTTTACCTTTTTGACTATGACAACCTTGAAGTCTTTTGTAACAACCTTCGTTTTTCGTTAGCTGACAGTTTTTCTTACAAAAAACCAAAACATACATGTGCACGTGTTATGTTCCCCTTCAACAATTCACATACCAGAAACTACTGAAAATCCCATGTATGCCATTGAGGGAATCAATGGGGTTTAAATTTACTAAAGCTTGTAAGCGAAATGCAGTTTTTTTTATGATCTGATCTGATAAAATATAACAATAATCATGTATTCACCCATCACCCATTAAACATTTGGAAGATTAAGAGCTTATATCTTATTCTGACAGGACTATCATGATGACATTAGACAAGAACAAATGTGGGAAATGCAAGCTATGGCATCGACGCCCACACTTCGACGACTAGATGAGCAGCAAAGTCCAAGTAGGGGCTTGCACGGCAGCTTCGCTGACCTAGATACACCAAACGACGATAAATCAGATACTGAAACTAACAGCATGGATTGCATAACAGTAGAGAAATCTGATGATGGTCAAACAGGACAAAATAGTGAACAACATCAACACTTCCAGGCCTTGCTCCAGCATAGTGTATTGGCGAATGGTACAAATGGAGCAGAAAATATAATGAGACATACCAATCCACCATCAAGTAAGTGTGTAAGGTGTAAACAACTTGACTACCTTATTAATTAATAATCGTTGCACTTCAAAAACTAGTCCATCCTACGGCAATCGCATTGCGCCACCAATTAAATGCGGCTAGCCTTCTTAAGCCACCTACTAGTGTAGCAGGTGTCACCGGCTTGCCACCCACTCAGCCAAATACCTCCCTACCTATGCCTAACGAAGTCGATCCAACAACTTCAACGTTGGCATTGCTTGAGCCACCAGGTGCATTACTACATCCTGCTCTGCGTGGCGTCAAAGCGATCAATATTTGTAAGTCATATCAAAACTTTTATGATTATTAATGTAAATTTAACATACCAGCGGCTGGATTAGGTCGAAAGCGCCCATTGCTCGGCGTGCCTCGCTCTGGCATAAATCCAACGAAACGCACCGTGATGACTTTACTGGCCCGTGCCAAAAATTCACAAGCCATGCATTCCGTACAGAATCCAATTATGAGCACAGCAAATTTCGCTAAGTATGTTCTAGACAAATCATTATTCCAAACTAATCTAATTTATTTAATTAATCTGTACATTATTAGTCCATTGCAGATGTTGAATTCACCATTTATTATTCCTCAAGCAATGGAGCATTCTATGATTGCATTGCCAAAAAAGAACATTACTCATGTTATCTAAATTTGTTATCGATTTTTGAACTTAACGAACACTGAAAACTGGTAATGAATATCGATCAATATCGATAACGATAACGACAGCGATAGCAGGCTTTTGTGATCAATGGATGGATCGATCGATCGATTTCTCTTATTTAGCCCGCCTCCCCTTAATAAGTACTAAAAATATATTAATTAATTATTAATAAATATTTAATGCAAGAAAGTTCGTAGGGAATTTCAAAATCGCCCAACGCATAAGGAAATTGTTTAGGTTATAAGCAAAAAATATTTTTAAATAAATATAAATATAAATAATGATAAAAAAGAAATTTAAATATAAATAATAAACATACATATATTTATAGCAATGATTATATTATAAATGTTGTAGTTTATTCTATGCATTTTTAATGCTTTAAAAACAAATAAAGTACTTATTATTGTACCGATCTTTAGGGACTAATTGTAAACTTAATTGTACACGAAATCAAACACAAAATAAAAATAATAATAATGAAAAAAAAAACAAAAACAAAAGCAATATTAAAATAAAGATACACGATAAAATTGAAGATGATACACGCGTTTATGAAATACATACTAAATATATTTTTACTATACAAACAAAAACAAACTCATTCGACTAGGAAAATTCATATACAATATTGTAGTTAAATCAAATCTGAATAATATCAAAAGAAAATTTGGAAAATTGTAATGCAATGTCATTATTTTCAATAACAGAAATATTTACACAAACATTATATACACAAATACTACAAATATAATAATAATAATATAAATAAATAAATATATTAATAAAAAAAAAAAACTGAAGTCAAATTAAAATTATTCAAACAAAAAAAAAAAAAAATACAGAAACAGAAAAAGCAAACCAAATTACTAAAAACCACAGAATATACAGACACACAGAAAGTATTGTACTTTAAATAAATTACTTTAGAATTTATGCACACATAAAAACAAATATGTAATACAAAAAACTGTTATAGTCGGATGTGTTCGACTATTATATAACCTGTACCGTTGTACGGCTTAATATTTGTATCATACATAATAATAACGGAAAGTAGTGAAACAAGAAGTTAAACCGATAAAAAACGAAATTAGATATGAATGTTAGTAGAATTTTTAAAGAAATTTTTCATTATTTCAAATTGAAATTGAATTTTCAAAAATGTGTGTTTAATTGTGATTTTTCATAAATGTCACAAACAGAACAGAACTTTCCCCACAGGACATCATAGTGGCCCCTTTGAAATACCTATTACTATGTTAGGAAATGGGGTTAGGTCGTTATGATTACAGTGAGAAACACCTCATTCAATGAAATCAATCATTTTTGTTGTTTAATTAACACAAGATTACTATGAAAGATGATGGGAAAAAAATACTCTGTCTATCATATTTATCATAAAACTCAAAGTGTTTTGCCTTTTCAATTTTAAAAGAGAACATAACTAATGTTTGAGAATAGCACAATTAGATTTTAGAACAGAATCCAAGCACTTTGATGAATTCGTCGATAATACCATACCACACCAACATGTCAAAAAAAACTTATGTTTTGCTTCTATGACCATAATTTTAGTTTAAGCCATCAGTCAGTGGTAAAACAGCCATTCACACTGAGAATGAGCGTTATAATGATTTATTCTTGTGAGCCTTTTTAATCTGAATAATTTCCAATTTCGTATACACTTTTCATTTACATTTGTCTTTTACACTTTACACTAAACTGAAATGATTTCCAACTAAAGATTTATAAACTATCGAGATATATATATATATGTATATATCCAATTTCTGATTGACATGTTCTTAAGTATATCATAACAAAAAAGAATGATTAAATTCTCAAAAAATTCCTGTATCATTATAATAGTGTAACAACGATATGTGTGTAGACCAAAATGACTTTTTTCCTCATTTTTAATGTATAAAATAATTTTACAACTTTAATTATAAAATTCCAATAATTACTATAAATTGCATACATATATGTACATATATATTTTATTATATTATTTATGGTTTCAAGATTGTTAAATAAAAAAAAACATCGAAAATATAGATATTTAAATAAAAGTTACCAACCATTACTTGCTTATTACACTTAGTATGTTTCTTTTTGGGGGCTAAGAATTCTTTTAAAATACAGTAAAGGTTCTTCACATTTAGCTGTCAAACTGCTAAATAGAAAATTAATATAAAAAATATTGGATAAAAGATCAGCAAAGTCACTTTACCAAAAAATAAAACAGCTGGTTTTAATTTTTTTTTTTTTTTTATTATCAATCAAACCTATTTTATTTTTCGCTAAAGTGACTTTGGTGATCTTTTACTCATAAACTAATATGTTTACCTCATACATTCCCAAATGGCTAACTTAAAGTGAGGAATATTTACTCGCCACATATGTATACAGTGTGTAACAAAATACCCATATGAGTCATATGAGAACTGCTGATTCAAAGGAATACATATATTAATTTTACAAAAATTGAATGTGTTTCTTTCGTATTAATTTAAAATATTCAATAAAAGGTTCAAAGGAAATTATAACACACTACCTTAGTCGCCAGACATTCACCCAAATTGAACATCTATGAGATTTGTTAGATCGCCGAATTCGAAAAAAAACCCACCCTATCTTAAAAAACCATGTTCAATTGAAAGAAACGGGGGAAGTTTACTTCAGTCTAGACGGTAAAACGTCGCAACGATGTAAGGGTTATCCTACCAACTATTACAAGATTTATATATATATATATATATATATATATATTTGTATACTTAAAAAAAAATCATAAAAATATAAAAACGATTTGAACATATCTGACAATCAGCTGTTTTCAACTTGCAGAAGTGCTTAAGCCTCCGTCCAGTACTTTTACAACTTAAGGAAAATAGAAACAGAATCCAGTACTTCCACAACTTTAACGGAACATAAACAGAATTCAGTACTTCTACAACTTAAAGAGAACAGAAATAGAATTCAGTACTTCTACAACTTAAACAGAACAGAAACAGAAATCAGTGTTTGTAAATTCCCATTAGAAACAAAAGAAAAAACAGAGTTCAGTTGTCAGTTGTTGAAATATCAAATTTATCATTTATGTTCTTGGAGCTTTTTGTCCCTTAACACAGTACAAAATGTCGAAGAACAGCTAAATTCAGAGCAGAGTACGAGGAAGAAATTATAAATTGAATAAAACATAACTACCAAACCCTGTTTTATTTCTTGTGTTGTTAGTATACATAGAATATTTTCTATTCATAGTATAGGTATGAATACTTTTCTTGGCAAGTGTTTGTACATGGGTTCAATCATTTAAATACAATCAGCTGACTTTCTTAATATTTCTGTGTAATATGAAAATAGCCGCATTTGTAACGAGTCATTTCAATTTTTTGTCATATTTATTTATCATTATTATATCAATCATTACATGTAATATTATAATATTTTTAATTTGTCCCTTTAATTTATTGAAAATGTATGTATATAATATTTTATTAAAATTGTATAGTCTTATACACCAATGTTCCATCTGAAACACCCTGTGATTGCACTCATCACATACACTTATTATTTGGAGTTATTTCAATTCTATTTAATGAAAATGTGTACATTTCTTATTTTTAGCACTAGTATTCACTTAAGTTTCGTTTGAATCGCCCTGTGTTTGCAAAAGTAACCATCAACAAATTTTTTCATCAATTTCATTCGGACCAAATGCACATATTTTTGCGAGTGCTATGAACATCAAGTATAAATAAAATGCTCTTTAAGTAGTGGCATCAGTTCAAGATAACAAAACTTGGCTTTTTTAGAATTTTGTCAAAACAAATACAAACTGTGTTTCTATTAAAATGTGTTTTTTGTGAAATAAACCAATGGATTGTGAAGAAACTTTTGGATATAGTAAATAATCTAAAGTGATAATTTGATAAATAAGTAAAGAGAGTGACGTCGCCGTCGTGGTGTCCATCATACTTGTTTTATCTTCTTGAAGATATACTTTGTACATTTTTCTGCATTTACAACAACACACATCCAGTTGTTAAAATGCGTGAATTTAAAGTGGTAGTTCTTGGATCTGGCGGCGTTGGAAAGTCTGCTCTGACCGTGCAATTTGTATCTGGATGTTTTATTGAGAAATACGATCCCACCATTGAAGATTTTTATCGCAAAGAAATTGAGGTATGACTGACTGTTGTCTCTTCTATTGTTTGTGTGTTGTCTCTAATCTGGTTGTACTTGACATAACAAAAAAAAAAAAAATCACACACTTACATTCTTGTGTGTTTACTTTATGTTATTATTTTAATATTTTCTGCACAAATAATTGATTTATTATTTTAAATCTTTATGCACATTGATTTGTGTGTAGGTAAATAGAGAAATAATTAAAATATTTTCTAAAGGAGACATGCATACATACACGCATACATCATACAAACAAACATGCCCACTAGAACACAAATGTATAGATACACATATGTACTCACATACATAGGTAGTGTGTGTGTGTGTGTGTGTGTGTCGTATCTCATAAAAAAGTATTGACTTGACTGCAACTAAATAATATAAAAACAGTAAATTATAATGTAGTTATTTAACTAAAGTAATAAATAATATATTTATATTACTAAAGTAATATAATATTTAGTTTCACTGTTGGTTGAAAATGTTGATTTAGAAAACTTATAGAAAATTAGAATTTGAAACGAGTACATTTACAGGAAATTCATATCTCATTTTGTAATGAAATTACATTTGTTTGTAACATGTAAATTAATTTCCAGTAACCTTTGTGATGATGTCTGCATGAGTGTGAGTTGTGTGTTGTGTTTGGGTGTTGCAAGCATACAAAAGTATGTATAGTGAAGTAAGTAACTTTATTTATTTCATTAAGCATCTCACACTCAATACTACAGACAAAGACAATTCTTTTTTGAATTCTATTAAGGAAACTTGGAGGGTTCTGTCTTTATTTAAGTAGGTTTAGGGGGGTGAATTTGTTGCGCTGTAGTATTTGACAAATTGCAGCCCATTGAGGTAGGTTAGGTTTCTTAGGGATTAGCCACAACAACAACAACAACAAAATGCAAGCAACCGTGAAACCATGATTATATGGTATAGTATAAGGGACTTTAATTTCATTTGTTTTTTAATATATTTTTTTGTATACTTTGACCTAAAATAGATTTTTAAAAAAATATAAGAGCTCTAATTATTTCCATCAGAATTAACGAAAGAAACAAAGTCCACCCAGTGGCAAATTTACCAAACCGCCGAAATCATCGAAGAAATATTTTACGAGAAACTGGGTCCATTTTCTAAGAATAGCAGGACATTCACATAAAATATGTTGTATGCTTTTTGCATACCTTTTACCATAATTGAACAGTTTCATGTCTATAAAATAACGATCTTTGGTTACATTTTGACGATTTGATGAAATCTCAATTGATATTCAATTTATAATAAATTTACCTATATTCAAAGAGAAGTAATTCATAACTTAGATTTCACCGAAACGTATGACTTGTTCACCAGTAGCTTTAAACGGTGCTATAATTCTTCAAATTCAGGATGTAACTTATCTTGGCGCTCACCTTGATAGACGCCTCACCTGGCGTAATCATAACGAAGCTAGAAAAGGCATTTGGAACTAAAAGCACTTGCTAATCAAATCCAAATCTGTTCTATGTGAGCCTGTATTATAAACTAATTTTCGACACATGGTTACGAATTGTCTGGCAACGCAAGCACAAGTACAATTACAAAAAGCAGAATTTATAATCCATTTCAGAAATGTTATCCAAAAACCGACTCGCCTGGGATCGTCTAGCCCTTTTGTTAAGTTAAAACCATATTACGTAAAGTGAAGCCAATTAATTACAATACATTATAAAAACAATAGAAAAACAAAAAAAACTTAACTTGGCACATATCATAAAGATCGAGTTTTATAGACGTAATTTTCTGTTTTATTATGGGATACAGTGAGTAAAGAAAACAAATTTCAAGATATATATATAATATTGTAATTGTAAAAGTAAACAACACACCGCGGTTGTTAAGTCCGAAATATAACTATGTATATAATATTAAACAAACAAAATTTATAATAAGAAGTTGTGATGTTAAATAATTTATATGGAGAATAACAACTAAAATTATTTTAACTAATTTACATTTTAATTGTAGGTTGACAGCTCTCCTTGTGTTTTGGAAATATTGGATACAGCTGGCACAGAGCAGTTTGCATCGATGCGCGATCTTTATATAAAAAATGGACATGGTTTCATTGTAATGTATTCTTTGACAAATCATCAGACTTTTCAGGTAACTTCTGGGTTAATTTCATCTGATGAGTTTCTGTTTTAATGTGACAAATGTTTTCCCTTTTACAGGATATATCTAGTATGAAAAATGTTATTACCCGTGTAAAAGGAAGTCAACCTGCACCTATTTTACTAGTCGCAAACAAATTTGATTTAGATTGCCAAAGAGAGGTATCTACAGCTGAAGGTATGTTTTGCGTTTTTAGCTACCATTCTTGTGTCCTGTACATGGGTAAAATGTGCGTGCAACTACAAATCTTTCGGAAGCCTAAAAGTTGATAGAAATTATAAATTTGGTATAAAGATTTGCTAGGGGTAATTATAAGCAATGTTCAGTTTTGGCATGGCAATGGTATAAAAAAGCGGGAAACGAACGTCCGCCCGCGTCCTACTTAAAGGTATGCGGTAAAGTCGTGACCGATAAGTATAGTTAACAATATCGCCTTGGAGGAATTTATTTAGCATGTAGAGTCTGTAAGAATATCTTGTAAAAATAAAATTGACTTGCCTCCGATCTCGCCGTTATTTCAAGTAGTACCTACGATTACATAAGTTTTCTTTCCGCATGCTAGTTTTTCTCCAAATAATCCAATTTATCTCCTAAACCCAAAATGGAAAACCATATCTCTCCTATTTAAAGATATCAGTTCAAGTATTTAATCCGTAATCTAGAGGTATATCCCATCATAGCCTACAACTTGATTGATATGAATAGATGAATGCTGCACAGTGAATATACTATGTACATTGTTTAAACGAAATTAAATTAATTTTTAATGAAATATCCTTTGTATACTTCCAGGAAATGCTTTAGCACAACTTTGGGAATGTCCATTTATTGAGGCCTCGGCAAAAGATCGCATTAATGTAAACGAAGTATTTGCAACAATTGTTAGAGAAATGAACTTGACGCAGGAAAAGAGACAAAAAAAAAGTTATTGCTGTTGTACAATTTTATAGAAACTTGTAAAACTGTAAGAACGCATTAAAATGTTTTTATAATTATTTCTAAAATATTAAGAGTGTAAAATTCATTTATTATTTGGAATAGAAAAACAAAACACTGGTTGTTTTTAAAGAAATACATAATAATAAGTCATTTGATATAGTTGAATATACATATGTATGCATAGAGTACAATATATTTTTATCATAATATGTAAAGCGCTGCAAATTGAGTCCTCAATTTAAACCACACATTCCAAAAATGGATACCATAAGCTTTTTACTGAAAGGAATTGACTGTTGTCTTTCACTCAAATACAGAGTAGATACATCTACCGTTTACATAAAACTTTAGGAAATGGAAAGCAACCGAAGGCATACAGAAGGAAACATTAAATATTTATACCATATAAACGGTTAAAAAATAAAGAAAATTCTCATTTTCTGGTATCGTCAAAACTAATGAGAATAATTTTCAATATAGTAGGTAAGTGACTAACAGTAATAATATTGAAAAAGGTTTTCAAAAGGACTCTCGTATTTTTTTACATACATAAAAGATACATTCCTTCTTTTCAATTCGTTTAAGATTCTCTCAATGAACATGTAAAACAGCATCTGTATCACTAAGGAAAAGGAAAAAAAAACCTTCAATTTGGTTTTACAAACATATTATTATACAATTGTTTATAGTGAATCAATCGAGCAATCTAAGAAAGTGTCTTAATCTAATTAACCATGATTGCAGTGATGTGATTATGGCGTGTGAAACAATGATTGATTAAAGCTTTTTCCAATAAAAATACTCATTTTCAGCTGTGTCTTCTTGATCTATGGACAATATTTTAACTAATTCTACTTCAAGAACTAAAGGAATAATTGGAATTAACGCAGCCACACATCCACGCAATGGAATCAACATGAATAGATCAATTCTGCTCGCGGTTCTGTGAAATACCTACATACTTCTGTGTAAATAAACTTGTTGCCTTTAAGAGAACGAAAGAAGTAAGGATATTACTGTTAATATCCATGAAAGTCTTTGAAATCGATACTCAATTTTCACAAAATAATTTAATTAGAAAACTTTAAATTATTAAAGACATTTTCGGTAAGATAAAATATATAAAAATCTCTAGAAATTGCACATAAATGCGTGAATATTATTTCAATTTGTTTAAGTTATAATAAAAACATAAGTTTTTATCATTTCACATAATTAAAATAACAAAATCAGCTAATTAAAATTAATGTTTTACGAGGATTTGTGACACATAAGCAATAATAAATAATACGTAATTAACTTTTGAAATGTTGCAGTGCAAAATTTAGTTTTGTTTTTAGTTCGCTTTGATTGTTGAGTGTGTTGAGTGAATGAATGAGCGTAAAAGAAGGCAATCAGCGCCAAAGTTTCTCATGCGAACGACATACATATCTATCTATCTGTTTATCTAGTATTCGGAACTAAAAATCACAATTGATAGTTAATGATTCAACAAAGTTGTGGCAGACCTGAGTGCGCTGTTCCCAAAATATCACACTTCCATCATCATTAGCAAACTTGCTGACGTCACAGACGATCAGAGAATCGGTCGCTGTTTATAACAAATGTGTCACTGAAAATGACTTGATATGCTAAACAGTAGTAATCTATATACACATACATACATAGATGACTGATTTTATTTGCATTTCTATACCATTTAAAATTGTATAAAAATATTAATTTATTTTAAATTACTTAAATATTAAAATTGATTAACAGAACAATACAACTTGTATGTTCTATTTTGTTATCCTTAAGTTCCCCATCGTAGTTTCATGTAAAGTGTGAATTAATACACATTAAATAAATAGTATAAGTACCACAATATTAATAAACAATTCGCCCAAAGCGAGAATTTCATATTAAATGTATTATATGTAGTATATATCAAATATACTATATGATGAGTATCTGTCGATTTATCTCTCTCTATATATCGAATACATATGTACCATACATTGTATGTATGTATGTATGATGGGGATACAAGTATTTGACTGCAGTTTGAAATCATTGCCACTCACTTGTCTGGCTATGTTCTATTGACGTTTTCATCATTTGCCACTCAAGCTACCAAATTGATCATGTTCATTTTCTATATAAGTGAATATTTTGTCTCTTAAAATTTTCAATTGACATGCGTAAACAATTTTGTAAATGTTTTGGAGAAACTTGTTTGGCGGCGACCTTAAAGTGCCTCATGTATCTTGCGATTATGACATGAGCGACTATCAAATAAATAAACATTTTATAGGGTAAATTTTGGTGGGAGTAAAAGGATTCAAGAAATGTATAAATAACTTAGAAAATTATAAATAACATGTAAAATTTTAAAATAGAAATTAAGTATTAAGTTGAAAACAATATGTTATAATGAAAATTTTAATAGAAATAATAAACCCAATTCCGTGTATTGTATGTATTTACATAGTAAGTATGTATATTAATACACGTATATATATGCTAAGGTAAATAATACAATATAAAATTTAGATAAAAAGAATCCTCTTTCTTATTTGATTGTCTCATTTAATATTATTTTCAATAAAAAGAGGGTTTGTCATACACTAACCGAAATATTGTTAATGACAGTTTCAGTTTTCAACTGATTTTCAAAAGCAATTGAAAATAGTCTTTCCAGATCATATTTTATTTAAATTCCTTCTATTAAAAATTCATTAAATTTGCTGAGAGAATATACTAATATGTAACTACATTGAAGTAGCAATGCATATTGGACTGTTGTGTATTGTAGTTATTCCATCTTCGTATATAATTGAAATATAAGGATCTTATAATGAATCAAAACAAATTTTCATGTTAATTAAAAATTTATTGATTGGAAAGTCTTAAAATTTGTTAAGTAAAGTTAGAAAATATGCTTGAAACCTAGGTACAAACAAATATTAAACTAAGATTTCCTGGATGAATGAGCTTTATCATGACTTTTATATAGAGATATTATGTACATCCATACAATATATAATATAATTTTAATATTAGTGCAAAATATTTTACATATGTATGTTTTTTTTTTTTTTTTGTTTTTAATTTGAATCGAAATATGCACACTGCTCGCCGAAAATATGTTTCCTTGTGTGGATACCATACGATGCCATTCCGGAAAGTTTAATTGATATTGGGAATAAACGCATGAAGTGTTAAGGAAATTTTAATGAAATCTGTACTCTCTCTATATATGGATAATACCTAATGGATGAGAACGAGGCGGGGGAGTATCTCAAAAAGAGGAATTGAATGTGTGAAAATGGAGCACAAAACTAATTAAATTTTCATAAATTTGCCTTATTGATGAGGGAGGGGAGGAATGTTTGGTTAAACAAGAGAAATGCAATGCGGTTCAGATGAGAAACAGTCTATTTATGTACTCTCAGTATTCCTATCTCTGTTCGTTGAATAGAACTTTCTTAGTTGTGCCGTGTGCACTCACAAATATAGACTACCTGTGTACATCACATCTCCAGATCAGTCGAAAGCTTTGCGGACGCATAGAAACTACTTCGGAAAGTACCTATATCGGTATGTTTTTAAGATATATACATATAATTATATTAAAAATCACAAAAAGAATATTATATATAATATAAAATCTATGTAAATATAAAATTTATTTTTAATCAGCATCTGCATTCATAGATGTATATTAATTGGTTTTTATTGATTTCGTCTTTCAGAAACCTTTAAGATGCCTTTCGTACCAGTAGAAACCCCAAAGTGTCCCAAGTGTGGCAAATCGGTCTACGCTGCTGAGGAGCGCGTTGCCGGTGGTTACAAATTCCACAAGACATGCTTCAAGTGCAGTACGTTTACTGGCTAAATCCTACTACATCATTTGAATATTCCCAACTAATTGTGTTTAATTTTTTTATTTTTGTTCTTTGTTGAAACCATTAGGCATGTGCAACAAGGCTTTGGACTCCACCAACTGCACAGAACACGATAAGGAATTGTTCTGCAAAAACTGCCACGGAAGGAAGTATGGTCCTAAGGGTTACGGTTTCGGTGGTGGTGCGGGTTGCTTGTCCATGGACGCTGGAGCTCATCTGAACAGAGAGTAAGAGTAAGAAATGATTTCGTATTGTTTTATTACTCGTACTTTACTGTTGTCCTTATGTGAACGATTCCACTCACAACGTCATTTCGTTGTTGTTTCGTACATTTCCCTTTATTATCAACATGACAGCAATTAAAGTACCTGACACTCTCTAAAAATGGTCCGTGGATATTTAACTCTAATAAATATGTGTGGATAAAAAATAAAAATAGTAAATTTAACTTTTCTGTTTTATGTTTTATATATGTTATGTCCAAAATGTATTTTAAATATAAAAAAAACAAACAAAAATATTTTTCTTAAAATTCTGTTGTTTTGTTGTTTTTGTTCTTGTTAAAATGTAAATAATTCATTAACACATGTATATATACACTATATACTATATACAATATATACATACATACATACATACATATCTATAGATGTATACACTTTGCCTGCCTGCCTGCCTGCCTGTGCTGTGCGTATACAATTGTCTATATAGTATAGAGAAACAATTCCAAACATCAAATCAATATGGATTTGTTATAAAAATAAATATTATAGTATACTATACACATTGGTTTATGTTCAAAGGCGACTAAATAAAACACTATCATCATTTGTAGATGAATGATTCACATCCAGTTTTAGTATTTTGAAAAACGAATTATCTCAAATTGGATCGAAGTATAAAAGCACTCAAGAGAATTTTTGAATATGGTTACCTTAAATAACATACTCACAGTGCACACACACACTCACTCTCATATACCTAGAACACAACATTTTAGCCACAGGTAAATAATAAAGAAATATATATATACATATATATATATATATATATATATGCATATATTCATCCATCTAAGCATCTATCCAACCATTCATCCAACCATCCATCCATATATGAATATGTTCGTTTCCGTGTGTGTTGTATTCATCATTTGTGTTTAGTTTGTTTTTATGTACAATACAATATACTTATACTGTACATATATTATTGTATATTATATACATATTGAAAAATCAAATGTGTTTTGTGTACAATCCGATTTTTCGTTTCGTTTTGTTTTTAGTCTCTCTACACCAATATGTGCGTGTGTGCGTGCCTAAAATTTCACCGAATAACATGGATTAACCTTGAACTACATGGACCTGGTATGTTTTCTTATACACATAAATACAATATACGATTGTCATCTATTTATGATAAATACTTATACGTATTGAAGTTTTTTAGTTTTTGAAATCTTGAAACTTATCTATGTTTCTTATACCATTAGGCTATTATATATTGATGGGAGTAACCTTGTTTTGAAAAGATATTTGATTCCAGAAAATCATAAATTCATATATCTTGAAACTTGTCTATGTTATTTACTTATATTCCTATGCTGCCAAAACTTTTGTCGTACATCATCAGGTATAATTTAATCATCAGGTATAATTTAAGAAAAAAGAAATGAAACTCACCTTATTATGAATTTATTTATTTATAAATTTTCCGACTACCATTCAGCGGAATCATGTTATCACATCAAATCAAATCTGTAGTTTTAGTAGAAAGCCAATATAAGCCAATGGAATAACTTAAGTCAATTTTAAAAATCCACATGATGAAGCAAAACTAACTCGTGTAACCCATTCCTTTGCGCGGAGTTATGACTAATTTTTTGATCGCGCACAATGTATTTCAATGCAAATTTTCGACCAACCTTCCCCACCCCCCTCCCCCTCATTGTTGACGTAAGCGCACAATGGAAAGCGCGGTAACAGGCAATGAACACTCGTCCATTTTCAGAATATATAGTGAACATATTGCGCTACAACCTTGGAGTCACGAGATATATTAAAATTTCAGCCAACATCAAAAGCATTTGGGTGTAACACTGTGTTGCACGGTGAAGTTCATTTAGTCATCTTTCGCTAATGTACTAAGGACTAAGGTCTGATATTTTTGTTCATAATTATTAATTCAATAATAGCTTATCAACTTGTATACTTTAATTCATTCCCAATGATATAATTCGATACACTGATTATTCACAGTTTAGATAAAAACACTACCTAAACCTACCTAAATTAGTGTTCTCATCCTTATCAATGTGATATTCGTTAAGCGTGTGACCGATAAGGTCTAATTTTTATTTCAAAACAAACCTAAATCTTTTGTTTCTTTTTAGAATTATTGTAAAAATTCCACCAAAGGCGCCTGAAGGCAAAGGATGTCCCAGATGTGGTGGATATGTTTATGCTGCTGAACAAATGCTAGCAAGGGGAAGAGTAAGTAAATGTATGTACATATATACATACTTCATACATAGACATGATATCAGAATTCCTTCCTTGTCAATGATAGTTTAAAAATATTGAAATCTCATTTGTGAATCATTTCACATACAATATTTTAATTGTCCAATCCAATACTTTTTGGCAGGGATATCATCGAAGATGTTTCAAATGTTCATTATGCAATAAAACTCTCGATTCGACAATTCACTGTGATGGACCTGATAAGGATATTTATTGTAGAGGTATCTTTTTTTGTAATGTTTAAATATGAGTTAAGTTTATTAAGTGTATTAAATGTTTTCCCAGGTTGCTATGCACAAAAATTTGGTACTAGGGGCTATGGGCACATAGGAATGTCATCTCTAGGCTTAATGTCAGACATAAAAGATGCTGAATGGCAAAGGTACACATTACTATCATATTATATACAATATATTAAATTGTATTTATATTTCTTTCAAAACAAAAAAAAAAAAGTCATTTAGCACCAAAAGCAGCATCAATCGATGTTTCGGCCATAAAAGCACTTCCAGGTGAAGGATGCCCAAGATGTGGTGGTGTAGTTTTTGCTGCTGAGCTAGTTCTATCCAAGGGGAGGGAATGGCATAGAAAATGCTTCAAATGTCGTGATTGTACAAAAACTTTAGATTCTATTATCGCTTGTGATGGACACGACGCCGAAGTTTATTGTAAAACTTGTTATGGCAAAAAATGGGGACCCCATGGTTATGGATATGCTTGTGGATCTGGTTTCTTACAAACAGATGGAATGACGTAAGTGTTGTCTTTAAATAATCCTACACCTATTGATATTATTGCATTCAATGGTAAACAGTGAAGAGCAAATTGCTGCTTCACGTCCCTTTGCTGATCCTGATACCACAACTATTAAAGCACCTGAAGGTGAGGGCTGTCCCAGATGCGGAGGAGCAGTTTTTGCAGCTGAACTACAACTTTCAAAAGGGAAAATGTGGCACAAACAATGTTTCAACTGTGCTAGATGCCATAGGCCTTTAGATTCCATGGTTGCTTGTGATGGTCCAGATGACAATGTGTACTGCAAATTATGCTATGCCAAATTATATGGTCCAAAGGGTTTTGGCTATGGACATACCCCAACTCTAGTTTCAACAGGAGGAGCAGCAACTAAACAGTAAGAACCACTTGTCAATCTAAGACTGCCTCTATCCTTAATGTATTTATATTATTTACAGATTGGATGTTAAACCTGAAAATGGGCAACGTTCAGAAGATGGTTGTCCCCGATGTGGTTATATCGTTTATGCAGCCGAACAAATGAGAAGTAAGAACGGCAATTGGCATAAACTATGTTTTTACTGCTCGAATTGCCGGAGATATCTAGACTCCACAAATTTAAATGATGGCCAAGATGGCGACATATATTGTACAACATGTTATGGAAAAATCTATGGACCAAAAGGAGTTGGCTATGGAATCGGTGCGGGTACTTTAACTATGCCTTAATATATTGTATTACAACAATACATTCTAACATCCAATTGGGACGTAATTAAAACCTTTAAATGATGATTTTATGTGAATACTTATTACTATAAAGAATTATAATAAACAAGACAGAACATTACCAATTCAGTTCACCAAAGCTTACAAAGATTTTATACACCATCTTATATTGTCTTGTACATACGTTGAAAACAAATAATTTAATCTAGTAGATTATGAAAAAACAAAACAGTCCCAGCATTAAAGTCCAGTAATCAAGTAAACTCTGATTTTGACATATCATATATTAAATACGTTTCTATAGAAAACTTCACCTCGTTACCTCGGCAATTGCAAACACAGCATTGCATATGCATGACATGTTTAATCGGTTCTCTTTAGCATGCTTATCATTTCCGTAAATACTTTATAAGATGCCTAGTTTGTCAAGCTTTTAATAACAACAGACCCAGTTATCTATTATTCCGTTTGTAAAAATCAATAGGTCACTTGTAATTACAATGTCTGTGTAATAGATTAAGAATTACAGCCTTTGAATGAAATCCCAGTAAATATAGAATGGTATTGTATTTCTGATGCATGCTGCTAGATAAGATTAACGGAAAGGCGAGATCCAGTCACTGAACCCTCGAATGGGCTTATTGCGACAAGGCCCATATTTACAGTTCCTTCGAGATTCTGGTATTCAGCAAGATTTTTTTCGGATGTAAATCTGCAAATTCAGTTGTATCTATTGTATGTACATATATTATAATAAATGCCTAGATATCGAAGTCTGGTCCATATTAAGCCCTCACAGTGATTTAATAAATGCTCTGCTGTCTCCTCTTATTCATTACACAATATACTATAGTTGTTTCTCTACAATGTCCTGTTAACAGAATGGTTCTGCTCCAATACGGACGGCCCTTTTTTACCTCTCCGTTCCCAAGATGACCAAAAAAGATATAGTTACTGCTAATCATTTTAGAGACGTTAAGCAGTCCCAAATAAGATTCGATTTGATCTCGAAGGCATTGAGTGGTTGTAATACAGTCTTGTTGTCAGAATCAATAAATAAATTAAACATAATATTACCAAAATTAAATAATTTTTCCGAATACAGTACTGTGTGGTTTTGTGAGTCCTCATAACAGACTACCTAATCTAACTGTTTCATAGGAGCCATATGAATTTTTTGACCTTAAATACTTTGAAATGCATTTTAATTATTATAGTGATGATAATTATTTCGAGCGATAAATCCTTATGGATCATAATAGTTTAGTGTGAAGTGTGTTTAATTTAATAATAATCTCCGGAATACATAATTTTTCTGCTGAATTCACCAAGTTTTCAAATTGTTTCATTCAACACCTTGAGATCCTGAAGAACTTTGAAACAGTCCGAAGTTCGTCATTTCGAATCCCATTGTGCGACGGTCAGATCGAAGAAAACATGCTCAACGGGTCGATACAAGTTGTATGCCACTATGTTATTCAAACCCTTGGATTATTCAATGTCAAAGGCGAATCAGAGACCACACTTAGATCTTCAAGTGACATTATAAAACTTAATAAATACACCAATACATATGTATGTATATTCAAAATGGTTTGTTTTTATTTATATAAAAAACTTAAATAAATATTAATAATCTTTGTAACATTTTAAAAAAAAACTTGCAAGAAAATGGATATTATTTTATTTTTATTATTCTGACACTGACTGCATTTACATATAAACTTATAACATACAAAAAGACGAACTAAATATGAACTGCAACTCAACTTCTTCAATCTAAACAAAAAATTTTGATTTTATGAAATTATTATCTTCTAGTCAGTGTCATCTTTACTTCAACATTTTTGCCACAACTTTTTCAAACTTAACATTTTTTTCTTTTGTTTTTGAGAATCATAAAATTCGTATACATAAAAATACATATTAATGTGGGTTTGCAATATAAACTATAAAATAAGTTTCACACTTAGTTAACTTTGTTGCAATCGGCACTTTTGATTAAAAATTTGCTTGAATATAACCACAACTATTTCAATTAATGAAATGAAAATTATAAATCATTATTTTGCTATTCTTCACTATGAAGTATAGAAGTGTTTTTATCTGAGTTAATACATTTATTTGTTCTTGTTTCATTTTGTGAATTTGTATTTTAAAAATTATGAGCTTTTGGATATTTTTTTTAAATTTGTTAACAAGGCAGTCTTTTGTTTTATTAGATGACAACAATTATTGTATTTTGTCCATTTGCTCTAAATGAAATATGTTTATGAATTTGTACTATTTCTGTTACTGTTACTGCTGCTGCTGCTACTGCTGATCCATACAATTTCACTACTAGTGGAAACTTTTATTGTTATTCTTATTCTTATTGATTGTTATAGTTGTTTGAATTTAAAAAAAACATATAAAATATTATGAAGTGATCATCATTAAAATAACAGGAAAATAAAATAAAATTGTGTTTTATTTTTGTTACTGCACCACTAATGGGAATACAAATGAGAAACATATTCCAGAAAAGATACCAGTGATTAGCATAGCAGCAGCAAACATTCCAGCTGTTATTTGATGCTTTGCAACCACTGATTGTGGAGCATACATCATACCCAATGAGCTAGAAAAATAAATTCAATTTAAGTTTTATACTTTCATTTACAATATTTTAAATTTACCTTAAGTATCCAGAGCTGTATGACATTACAATTGCTATAATCCAATAAGCCCAGTCATTATCTATATAAACCGGCAACGTACGAACAATATCTTTTGGCAGATAATTGCTAAATATAAACAGAGGCACAAACACTGCTCTCATCAACACGGGAATGATTAAAAATTTTGGTTTCGGCTATAATAAAGATAAGGAAACATTGTTTTTTATTACTTATAAATCATACAATTACAATTCACACTTTTGTGAATTGGGTTAATCACTTTGTGTTATGACGTGTCAGAGACCCCATAGACTTTACAAATCGATTTGAAGTGAAAATTCACATGATTCAAAAACAATGAAAAAACTGAACTGTATCTTGTATTTTAAATTAGTATTAAGTTTGCCTAAAGGAATTGATTTTATCTTGAATATTTAACCTAAGTATGCTTATTGCCAGCTGTCAATATATACAATATTGTAATAATTGAATAGCGAGTAATAAAGTATTTGTTTTTATACTTTTGCATATCATATCTAGTTGAAGAAATTTTATATTCTGTTAGCAGAAAGTTTCTTGTGTGTGCAGTCTTTCCTACATTTGTAATTATTAATATTAAAATTGGTAAGTTTTGTTTTTTTTTTTTATTTCAACTTTCTAACAAACAAAACAAAGAAAACATTGTATTAAATATTCAGTAGAAAAAATAATTAAAGATCTGTTGCATTTTAATTAGTTTTCATTAATAAGAGATTTATGAATGAATTTGTTTGATTTACAAAGTAAATTCATACAGTCACAATTGATTTGAAATTAAAATTGAAGCGGTGTATTTATAATCATATACAATAGAAGTGTCATTTCACTCTTGAGAAATGGTTTTTGTTTTTCTTCTATAAGAACATCCGCCAGAGATAGTAGAAATTATCAAATTCCTAACCTCAAACTCTTTTTACACACTTTCAATAATATTCAAGTTGTTATTTCTTTTCTCAATATCACTTACCCATTGTACCCAGGAAGTGGTCATACTTCCTAGCATAGCGAATAGATTGAAAGTCAAAAAGCACGTGACATCAGTATATAAATTCGATGGAATGATAAAGTTAGGATCGCTTGGTTTAATATCTACAAAATAAATTGAAATATATATATTAAATACATTTAAATAAACTTCTATTATTTTGTACAAATTTACCTGAATGTACAGCAGGAAATACAGCTAAGGTTACAAAAAATGTAAAAAATATATTGAACATTTGAGGTAGAGCTTGTTTGAATATTGAGAAATATGGTGTCTTGCCCTCCGATTTAATTTCTTTTTTGTTATTATCATTTTGCCGCAAAAGTTCGTAATGCCTAAAGAATTTCTACAAAAGAAAAAAAAAACAAAAAAGAAAAATAATCACATATTAGTAATTTATAATAATTAATTTATTACATATCGATGTGTTTATACCTTAAACAAAAACAGAAATTTGTTTATAATTTCTCTTTTCACAACCTTTGACTGAATTACGAGTGTTTATTGTGAATTTACAATTTCTTCCACAATGTAATGATTGTGCTGACTAGAAATCAATTACAAAAATTCTACGATTATCTTAAGTCAGCAGATTTCAATCAGCTGTTTTTCGTTTTTAAACAATGATATAAGAAGACAATCACTCAGTGAATAGTATTATAAGTTTGTCATGAAGTTCGTAACACATCGAAGGAGACGTCGCAGACCACAGTTGTACATTCGTCGGAATTAGGTAAATCGTACCCAAACAAACCCAAATTCATGTTCTTATTAGAAAAACTATTTTGTGTTTTGTAGTATCGAACTGAAATTTTGACATTAGTAGTGTGTGACACATATGCTCCAACCATGTAAATTTCAAGATCCTAGGATTACTGGATAGATCGGTCTCAATGTTGAAATGCAACATACAATATATCAAATCAATAAAGTAGTGAAACCTGAAGAGAATTACAGTTTCGGCATAGCCGTTATATTCGGCTATATTTTCTTGTTATCTTTCACTTAATGTTAAAATTTACTTAAATATTTTGAAAGGAATTTTAAATGAGATCCCAATCTACATACGAATAATATAGATATTGTATATGAATAACCTCTATTCTACCACAAATCGAAAACTGAGTAACTAGGGTTGGGTTGGAGTGAGGACGGAAGGGCTAGATGCATTGATCACGCATGTTTCTAACAAAATTACTAGTGCTAGTGTAAAAGGTATAAAAATTAACATAATTTTACATATTTACTTACATTTAATGGCAGTGCAAAATAAGTGTCAAAACAGATTAATAAAATCAACATCGCTGTTACAAAATAGTATATAGCCGATGTTCTTCTCGAGCTAAACATATGGGAACTGCACATAGATATAACTGAAGCAAACAGACCACTTATATTTGAGCCGATAACAACGGCACCAGTATATTTAACTGGTAGCGTAGCAACCAATCCATAAATTGTATTTTGATATATGCCATTAGCCACTGAAATATTAAATACAAATCAAAACATCATATAATTGTGTGATATTGTGTCAAAATCAATGAATACACTACACTAAAAAACGTACTATTCAAGATAACAACACTAATCATGGTGATCCAGAAGAAGACGCCTGGCCATTCGGACGAATCCAACATTGCTAGCACAATAGTTATTATAAATATAACAATTTCGATAAGAATGCTATATACAATTCTTTTGGTAAGATCGCCACTAAAATCATAAATAAAATAAAAAGTAATTTATAAATTTTTCAAAATTAATTTAATAATTCGATCAGATTTTTTGTAAGCAAATCAAGCAAATATAGTTAGGTGGCGTTAGCAATATGTACATGTATTGTTAATGTTAAATGATGATATTTCATACCCCAAATTCACAAAGATATTTAACCAGTTGAATATTAAATTCGGTATTTGTGAAGCAAACCCAATGTATTGTAAAAAGTTAGTTGCATAAGCTGAATGGGAGTCACCTCCGGTACTATTCGTTGCTAACTTGAAGTCAACGAAATACTGCAAATAGACAAATTCAGATTACATTAAAATGATTTCAATGAATTTCTTAAGTTCAAGTAAGTACTTCATTGATTTTAGAACTCCAAGTAATTTAAACCAGTTATAGAAATACACACACATCTGTGACCCACATTCATTCATTCATTCATGTGCCAGCCTTGACTTTAATTTCTTAAGTGTAAATTCTTTAGCTGACACCATCAATTCTAATCACTATTTGAGTACTTACACTTTTTGCTGTTATAAACATATTCCATGGCATCAATGTACCCAAACCATGTAGTACAAATATAAAGAAGACCAACATAAATTTATCCTTCGGTGGCGTTAGATTGCTTATCAGTTTCGTCATTGTTGTTTCTGAAAAAAGAATCATACAAACATCTATTTTATACATGGAGCTACAAAATATGTACTTGTACTTGTATTTGTATAAGTAATTGGAGGAACCATTAAAGGAAGTTTAGTAGTAATTTATCAATCATTTAAGCATCTTGCAAATCAAAATATCAACCATAAAAATGTATTTTAAATTGACAAACCCACTTTTATTTAAATCTCCTGGTAATCGAATACGTATGTATGTATGTATGTAAGTTGTTAAGGTAAATCAAATTAATTATTGGTTAATTTAAGAATAATATAGTAGTAGTTGACAACTATATTACTGAATGAACGTTCCACACTCAACTGAATTCTTAACAAGTAAAATAAATAAGTGTGAATGATGGCAAATAATAATTTTGATTAAAAAGCAATACAGAACAAACAATAAATTCGTTGCGACGAAGCTTTACATACCTTTCACACTCCATTCTAACTCAATATACTCGTACATACATACGAGAATTAAGAATTGAGAGACTTGCTTATATAGAAACAGACTGACAGAAGGGCGGACACACATGCATGCATGCATGTTGCCAATTGATTCACTTCATTAAGCTAATAATTTCCATATTTACTTGACTATTTGTTCTTCGACGCATGATTTTCTGCATTACAAACATCATGGACAAAGTAATAAAGCCGTTTCACTGTTCACTACGCAAAATAAATTTAAAGCAGCAGATAATGTTCGATAATATACAGAATTAAAAATATGTATACGTAGTCGTTAAAATCACTTTTAAAACCTATGTTTTTAAGATTAATATTTCCTCAACAATAATTTTTTTAAAATAATAATAAATACTACACTCTACAAGTGTGAAATCATACAAAATTCTTACATAAATTTATTTGCAACTTTTTCTTTTACATACCTAGTAAGCTACAATATGAGTTAATCCTTTGGTCTTTTATTAAACTTTGATGGTGGCTTAGCTTACCTTTGCTTTTATCCTTGTAATCAGTTTTTATCTGTGATTCCCATGAGGGATTCAAAGTTACCGGCTTATGATTCCCAAGAAAGGGCAACTTTTCCCCATTGTTGTCATCTGAATTACCAAATAAAGAAGTGCATCATATTACAAGGATTTTCTTTTCTGTTATTTAAGAATTTAATA
Source organism: Amiota minor (assembly GCA_037043295.1). Classification (NCBI taxonomy): domain Eukaryota; kingdom Metazoa; phylum Arthropoda; class Insecta; order Diptera; family Drosophilidae; genus Amiota; species Amiota minor. The sequence continues at coordinate 3,696,298 of JBAMAW010001787.1, forward strand.
AATTGTTGATGGTGCACATGTGGTTACGAAAATATTCTGAATTATGTATGAACATAAGAAGTATGAGATATGGAGTAGACATCATTATCTATCCAATGGTTTCAATTAAAAACAAAGACTAAGTTGGACCGATTTACTTATAAAAATAACATACAGAACATTCTTTTCAGAGTTTTATCAATTAACATAACCTTTGCTGATCTGTACACGAGGGACCAATTTAAAAATACACATATGCATCATGTATGTATTTATGCGGGAAAGTAATCCGTATGTATGTATATACAGTACATACATGTTTAACCGGTCCCTGTATAATTTAATTTGTCGATTTTAACATAAAAATGCATGCATGTATGGAATGAATGTGCTTAGGTATGCATATGAAGCATTTGTAAAAGATAAGAACTTACCCATTTCAAAATTGTATTAATTATATGTCTGAAACACAACATTCAAAACATAACATTAATTTAAAACATATTTGTTCATACAAATCTCAAGCAGTTACACATAAAATAGTAGCAAAAGAACACTTGACTGTTAAATAGCTGAAACATTATATAAATACAACAATAGAGTCGATTCATAAAAGTTTATAATACTAAAGCTGATAAGCGACTTGTATACAAAATTTTACTATACTCGTATTAATTGATCTTAGCGGCACCCGGCCTAATATTGTTACGTTAAATTGATCACATCATTACGACATAATTTTCAAAAAATCCAATATATCAGAAACATATTTTTTGATATTCTTTCTCTTCATTTCATTTAACTGATCTTAAGGCGGAGTTGCAAGATGCAGCGATGCACCCTGAATTATTGAAACTTATCAACATTTCAACTTATTAACTAAAGTTTTAGTTTTTGAGAATTCGTTTTTCATTTTCATACACTATTTTAAGTTAAGAAATGTGTACTTTACTTGGCTTAGATCGTTATCGTTTAATCAGCTTTTTAACTGGTAACTCTACCTTTGAACAAATTATATCTGAACTAAGCACAAAATAAATCCGCCTAGATCACCCAAAAAATAAAATAAATAAAGTAAGCGTCGTACAAGTGTGTCGGAATGGGTGGATTTTTTATTAAAATGCTTAGTTAGCATCGAACAGTGTATCGGAATGCTTGGAATGGAACATGTTTGTATACAATGTATGCATGAATAATACATACATTAATTTTCAGTTTAACTAATTTTTTTTGAGCATTAAACTAAACTAAAAGCTTTTATACTATGTGATCTTAACTATGTGCATTTTAAAGACTTATATGTTTCTGAAGGAATACGCCTTTTACTGACAAATCTCTTTCTAAACCGAAATTTAAAAGAAGCGTTTTGATAAAAACATTTCCATACTATTGACCGAAAAGTTGGGGATACGATATAAAGTTTTTTGAAGCAATGACTTATACATTTTTAAATTTTAATTGTTGAATTTTGAAACAAACAATTCACCATATGTGCACTATTGAAATCTCATTTTTATTATTTTATTTTTTTAATATTTATAAAGTTAGTTAACATTACAAAACTAAGGCTATCATAAGGATTAATCTTTTACTACTATGGTCTTTAGTTTTTAATTTTTATTATATATAACATAGAGATACTATTTCTTAATTGTTCAGTTTTGTAATTCCATAATTGCCAATATTTGAATATAAAATTCTAAAACTTTACTTATTCGAGTTGGAAACGTTTTTTATATGTTAAAGTTGTATGTTTGTTGTATCTAATTATAAAATTATTATTTATTATTATTATTTAACAAAACTTTTTCGGTAAGCAAACATATGTACAAAACACATCGTACAGTGCCCGAAAAACTCTATTTAGTGTTATATTCAGAGTTGCACGTAATGAAAATTCTACGAGTGCTCGGAACTGCCTGATGCTCTCTAATGTCGTTGAACGGAAGTACAGCATGAGTAAGGTGTTTGCTGCGTAGCTAGGTTCTTGTAATTTACCTCTTTGGTTGCGATAACCATTTAAACCACATGTGAGTAGAGTGTGTCCCGAGTAAGAATTGTTTTAAATTGTGTTAAAAGCCATTTAAAAATTCAATTTGTGTGCAGGTGAACAGGTAAAATACTGTTCAATTAAATAAAATTCGTTTTAACCTAATTTGCAAGTGTTAAACTCGTTTTTCTTGTGTTTCCATTTTTTTAATTTTTTTATGTACACATGTATATGTGTCACAATGTATCGCATCTTGTCTCTACTTAACGCTTCTTTTTATAATCTGAAAATCGGCAAAAGACAAAAAAAGTGAACACAGTAAAAAAAAAAAAAATATATATGTGATTTGTTGAAATTAAAACTGTGGAAGCAAAGAAATTGCAGCATTCTTGCAAATTTAACAATATTTTATAAGAAAAAAAAAAATACTTCATATTTGCAGATATTTTTGTATAACTGAAATATATTGAAAGAAATCCAACAAAATGGCAGAAATGGAAGATCATCATTTCGAGACTGGAGATTCTGGTGCTTCTAAGACATATCCAATGCAATGCTCGGCTTTGCGTAAGAACGGATTTGTTATGCTAAAGGGCAGGCCCTGCAAAATTGTTGAAATGTCTACCTCTAAGACTGGCAAGCACGGTCACGCCAAGGTACATATGGTGGGAATTGATATCTTCTCAAACAAAAAGTAAGTACATACATCGTAATTTATAATGAATAAAGAAAATTATACTTAAAGAAATCGCTTTGTGTGTCATTTATATTGATAAGAGGAGGAAACAAAACAAAAAAATGAAGTTAAAAGAAATCATTTGTGTTTACTTCGCATTCATTGTTATAATTTTTTTTTGCAATATACGTAAAACGTAGAGTTATATTTTTTTAAGTCGCGTACGGTGCATCTCATTCTTAAGAATTGAAAAATATTTATGCCCTTACTCATTATAAAGATTTTTTGATGCTTTTGTATTGATTATTTTAAAGAATTTGTAGCGTCTTCGATTGAAGATTATTTTAAGTGCAGAATTTTCTTTGTTTCTTTGATTATGTGATCGTTTTTATATTAAAGTAATGAACAAAAATTAAATATTTGAAATGGATATCATCAAAAATAATATATTAAATTTAAATAAAAAAAAAAAATCTTACTAACCGACACATTTTTGACAATTTTTAGGTACGAAGATATCTGTCCATCTACCCATAACATGGATGTACCCCATGTTAAGAGGGAGGACTTTCAGCTTACTGATATTAGCGATGACGGCTATTTGACTTTGATGGCTGACAATGGTGATATTCGCGAAGATTTGAAAATCCCAGAAGGTGAACTTGGAACCACTCTACGAGCTGACTTTGACAACGGCAAAGATTTATTAGTAAGTAACAATCAAATTCCGATAAATTATGTACTGATTTATATATTCTCTTATTTTCCTATACTATAGTGTACAGTCCTTACATCATGTGGTGAAGAATGTGTCATTGCACTGAAGACCAACACCGCTCTTGACAAGTAAACTCAATCATCCACGTCTCTCGTTGCTACAAATTTCTGTTGCATTTACATCTAAAGGAAAATTAATCAAATATGCTGTTATAAGCCTAGTTGACATAATAACTTCTCTAACCTGATTCTAAAGATTTTTATGTAATTATATAGTAAAGCAGAAATTTGCAGCATCTAGGAAAAATAAGCAACAACATAGATGTTTGCCAATAAACATTTTTTACCAACATTAAATTAACGACAATCTTTTTCTTCATCGAATATTACCATTGAATGTGTATCGAATTTGTTTTGTAACCTGTCCAATATCCTATCCCATGGATGGTGCCATTTTCGGTTACTTTGGCAGGCAATATTGCAATAAGTATATACACCGACAAAGGTGCCTAAGGTCGCAGGTAAACGAAATACGCATGATATGCTATATGTAAATAATTTGCAGTACAAAAATGACATCACCTTTTCAATTAAAATATGCTTAAATCTGCATACGAGCGAAGTAAGCAATCGGACGATCATAAAACCATATTCATTCTGGAACACATTCATAAAAATAGAGAAGATAAGAGCCCGATTGGCATAACATATTAATTATTCTATATAAATTAGCCTGCGAAAATTAGCATCATTTATAAGAATAATTTGAACATGTAGAATATTCTTCTTCCATTGTTTGATGTTCTGCTTCCTGATAAAAAAAGGAATGTTTTATCGTAATGCTGGAGTACAATATCTACTATATTACCTAGAATCCATAAATAACGGATACAGATGAGCATTTCTAAGAATTCAATGGTCGTCTCTTCCTTTCAATCAACATTAAGATTGAATGTTACCTTTGCTTGACCTTGTATGTTCCACTTACCTGCCCACTAACTTTTAGTTACAAAGTAGGAAGTATAATTCGCAGGCACTGCATGATCTCATGAACAATGGTTACCATAGTAATTTAATGAATGAATGGGATGAACAACAACAGTTTGTAATTATAATGATTGCTATTTTGCTTTGTCTTTATTTTATTAAATATGTATATAATATAAATTTATGTTATATTTTGTAAATATTTTCTCGTTTACATAATATATTAACGAAACAAATTTCTAGGAAGAATTTGTGAAAAAATGCTCATCTTTATCCATTGCTCATATAATAATTCTAGTTGTACGATTATGTTTGTTTGTTCTACATGTGATATGTATAAATATTATAAATACGAGTAATTTTGCTTAGAAAATCAATCCAATTAACATTAACAAGAAGTTGTATATCACATAATTCATGGAGAAATTATACATATTTAACATCGAGTATTTTGAAGATGCCGCTGTATTGGTTGAGTTACAACAATCAACTGAAAATTGCAAGACTTTCGGATAGTAATCATTCCAGAATGTAGCTCTATAATTATTCGGCAAGATGTCCATGTCAAAATTTTCATTGATCAGAAGACATGTAGAATTACTTTCACTCGAGGCGCTCCATTTTACATAAACATTCGATTTTGTAGGATTTGAGGATTTAGCAAAATTAGCCCATAAGGTCATAACAATGTCTGAGACTTTTTTATCAGTCGAATTCCATTCTGGTATACCATCAGCGACTCGATTCATATATGGGATTCCCCATACGAATATTTGATCAAAATATTTCGGTACGCTTATCCAGGGTGGTAAATCAAAGAACCCAGTCTTTGGGCGAGTATTGAATATGTACAAATAAACTTCTTCAAATTTACTGATAACATTAACTAAAAGATTTGTTGGACCTATATAGGTTTTCTCGTTATGTAGATTGATAACTTTTTTTGTGACGGCTTTTGGATCAGCGACATTCATTATACTCTTCTCTGAATAGGCATAACGTATGGCATCCGCGACTACATCAAAGTTTGTACACATGTCATCGTTTCCGACTATTTTTCGCATATCAGTTTCAGCAATTTCATTAACATAATTCTCAAAGTCACCAGAAGACATTTCAATATTTAAATCGTTGCTTAAAAGCGTTAGCACATCTTCCATATCAGTTATGCCCAGAACAATGGGAACTTTGTGAAATTTCCCTCTCTGTAAAAGAGTTAAGGGATAATTTTCAATAAACGGATAGGAAGTATTACTAAGACCATAGTCTATTATAGGTCCCCATTCAACGGAAGGCAAATTTTGTGAAATAATTTTCGCATCGACTCGTTTTAAACATTGTATCAGCATGGATGTCGGCCTTCTAACACATCCGAACGTATTTGATACCATGTCCAATACATTATCGTATTCCTTTGGAGTTTTTACAGAGTTCTCCATCAATGGATTTCCAGACATAATTATGGCCTTATGAAAAGCCCCCTTCGACCATTCACCTGATGTTAAATGCAATCCTACGCTAACAGCACCTGCCGAGTGACCCATTATAGTTATACGTTTGTCATCACCACCAAAATAATTGATATTTCTTTTGATCCAATACAATGCAGCAGATTGATCCATTAGGCCGTAATTGCCTTGGGCTTCACCGTCATCAGTGGAAAAGAAACCGAAAATATTGAGTCGATATGCAAATGTTACGACAATTACTTTTTGCTTAAAGACCAGTTGAAACGGATCTATGTCCTTGGCATTCCCGCTGGAAAAGTCTCCGGAATGTATCCAGACTATAACAGCATAGCCATTATTTCCAGGAGGACCTGTGTTAGAAAAAAGTTATCAGTATATCATTCTTAACTTCTAAAAGTATTTACAAGAATTTTTATCAGTTCTTACCATCTGGAACAAAGACATTGAGATGTAAACAATTTTCATCATATGGCGATGCATCTGGAGCGATATTTTTCTTCCCAGATAATATATTTAAAACCTTTTCGGTTTGTTTGTCCCATACTTTCGTTGGATTTTGCCAACAGTCGGGACCAAATGTCGTTGCATTAAAAGCACCTGTCCATGCTGGTACATCAACGTCTGGTGGAGAAAATCGTAAGGCTTCTGCATAACGAATTCCTAGATATGCTTTGATATTTTGTGTCCGAAACATTTTCATATAAGTTCCAAATATAATACCATTTCCTGGTATATAAATTGATGGAACTTCTACACATCTTACACTAATAAAATAACTTGCCAATGACTGAACAATAAAACAAAATATTATAACCTTCATTGTTAACAAAAATTTTTGACATCAAAAACTTAAATGACCACACAAAATAACACACACATTACCTCACAATATAATTTTTATAATCCGTCTTTGCCATAGCAGCGGGTTGCTATGCTAATTTACATATATTACGTTTCTGTTGCTAAGGCTTTAAGTTACCATGGAGCTTTGGATTTATGATTTCATATTAGGGGATGTTCAATACTCGGTTGGATTTAATGAATGTGCAGACTTCAAGCCCGTTGGAGCTACAATATTATAAAAATTTATAAAAAAAATCGCAAAATTTTCATATAGATGTGTATAAAGTCGTAAAAGTTATGAGTGTCCTTTGACAATCTAGGTATTTATTTAAATTTATGGTATTATGTAGATTCAAAGCAATTGAATAATAGACCATTCCCGGATGTTAAATACTACATCATATATTATGTTGAGAACATCACATTATCCACTTCAATAAATTCCCTTGCCCTTTGTCCTTTCTGGATTGCAACCACCTTGTCGTGTTACGAAGGCTCAGATGATGTCAGCACCCTGAAGCGATGCCGTTAACTCCCTACGCTAACGGTAGAGACCCAACAAGACATCACAATTGTCCAGATTTCTGTTTGAAACGCTAGTTTTATATTTCAATTTATTTTATACCTTTCATATAAAAAGTGAATTTAACATAGGGTATCACTTTGTCGTGATGATTATACCTAGGAAACCACAAAAAGAGTTATTAATCAACATACGAAAACTATGTCTCTCTCTTTGTATCTACTGCTATATGTTGTTAATATGTTTCAGTGCAACTTCCCCAATTAATGGAAGAAGTTCGTATGTTTTCGTTTGAATTGTTCCACATTTTAATAGCGTAGTCACTTCGCAAAAGGGAATAAAATAAATAAAAAATGACAACATAATATATCCAACAATTGCACAGATCCCCAATTGCCACCATCAAAACTTATTATATAATGAGTTCTTTAGGGAAAATTTAAGTACATATTTCTGAAATTATGAGACTGAAACATTTTGAAAAGACAACACAAGCTTCAACACAATTCAAAAATTGTGTCCATAAAGCTCTACAAAATATATTATATACTTCAATAGCTTAAACAGAATATTTGTTACAATCTAAACGATTTTAAACCATATAATCAATCATTCAGATATAGTTTCTATTGGAGTTGGCAAGTACACAAATTTGTCTCAGTCGTCAAAATATTTATCATATCAACAATATTGACCCATTAACACACTTCTAGTAGAAGTGGTGATTGATCCGTGCAGTAAGTCGTGTGCGTCTGAAAATCAGCTGTTTAATTGAATTAATACCAAATTTGTTGGCTATAAAAGGAAAGCCCGATTTCATGGTTAATGAGAATTAAATACGTACTCTACAGCCTATATAATTTGCAAAATCTAGATTAAGATCAAAATATAATTTGTAATGTATTATACATGTACTGTTTTAAGCAGAATTCTTCCAGGTTCTATTAGCTATTACTTTACCATCCATCCAATCCGCATATAATTGAAAATAGCTTTGTAAGTCTTATCAAATGAATATTTTCAACTTTTATTTTTATTTATGATAATAAAAATATGTAAAAAAAACATAAATTAAAATTATTAATTAATTTTATACCATTCCAAGTTATCTGGTTTATTGGAAGACGGTGATCTTAAAACTTCAGTTAACATTTCATCATCGCAGATATCGTCATCCAACTAAAATGAAACATTTGTAAATGTTATGTCAATTATCAGATAATACTACACCCCAAACCCCAATAAGACATTATTTACCTGCAATGAAGATACCAAATTGTCTGCGCAGTCCAAGACACTTAGCCCTTGTTCTAAAATTAAAATGAATAATAAGTAGTAATAGTAATTGTACATATAGATTCCGGATATTAAGTGGTGTCGTTAGTGCACAAAAAGAATATTACTTTTCAGGTAAAACAATTCAAATTATAAGATACAATAAGTGGAACCTAAAAAAACTATACAACCCAATAATATCATAATTACCTTTTAAGGAGTGATTTGTCAAATTGCCAAAGTTGTCAAAGAATTTTATGAAATACATAAATGCAAAAATGTAAAGAGTGCTTTCTAATGATTATTCTGGGTTAGTAATGATAGTCATATTGCTACATACTTCATACTCTTTATTATTGTATTTTTATGGTCCAATAGAAAGTAAAGACATATTCAAAAGCTATAATGGTTAAACCTATGTACATATCTACATATATAGTGTCTTTCATCTAGTCATTTATTGGTGAGTAGATCCTTCAAACTGATTATTACATAGTACAACCTATTTCTAACTTTTTTTTCCTAAACCAAACCCAACAAGTTTTCTACTCAAGTTATGTACTACTACATACATGTATCACAATAAAAACATTTTCAAACCGTATATCCTTCTTTTCATTCTAAGAGATCATATTGATCATGTAGTGTTATATCTAAAGCTTTCGCTACAACTAATAGATATAACATTCATTTAAAAATCAAAGTACTTACGTATTCGTGGATCATTCCAAGAAGTTGTTCGATCGATGTGATTTATAAAATATACATCTCCAGATTCTGTAAGTGCCTGCTCCCAACCTTCTGGTAATGGTCCTATAGCTTCAGCAACAGAAGTGGCATTTTTCGAGGTTTGTGGTACATCTGTTAAAAACCAAAATTGGCATTTAAGTTAAACAAAAAAAAAAAATATATTTTAATGTTTCCCCATTGTTTATAATAAATTTTAATCTGATCGTAAGTCATAGAATTTTCACTGTTGATGACATCAATTAGATCTATCGTTTTAATGCAATCCTGTATTGTTCCCATTTATATTACGATTCGAGGTATTATTATTTTTTATTAATTGCAAGAACGGAAAATGACCACCTGCTTCTGAAGGACACTAAGACTGAATGACGATTCTTAAATTATATAGGACCATAATATTGCAAATTGTATTATTCTGATTATAGCATAGAAGTATATTTTGAAGTTTCTTAAAACATGTACCATATGTGTATCTATATCTACCTCATTAGATATCATAGAGATAACATAGACGAATTTCTTAAGAAAATTACCAAGTTATGGGTATCACTTTGAGGTGTGATGATTTTCCCAAATAATATTGTATGATATTTTATCTTAGAATATTCCTATGTTTCATTGTAGGCCTTCTTCTTATAATTACTAAGTTTATAAAATAAAAAACGAAAAAAAAAAAACGAAGAAATTTAATTTAAGCATCTATAAGTTTTTATTTTCGTACCAATTTTTCGCAAAGTCCATTTTTAGCCAGATCGCTCATCTGTACAACTGATCAAGATTTAAAAATAAGTGAGAAATGTAGTTTTTATTTAATACAAAAATTAACTGAAGTTTTTTTCAACTTTAAAAATTAGAAAGACATTTGCATGACAACGAAAAAATGATTCTTTTAAAATGATCTACATGATTGAATAGAACACATAATTTCTTTATGTATTGAATTTCTCATAAGTTTAAATTACCGTGCAATAAAATTTAATAAAGGTAAAATCAAATTTTCGACATTGCCAAATTAAAATATTATAAACTAGGATTTGTAGATCCTGTGTATCGGTGCATCTCTTTAGAAATATGTACATACATTGGAACTCAAAAGTTAAAACTATGCAATCATCTACAAACAAACTAAAAAGCTAGTGATCTTGAAAAAATATATACAGTACTCCTCCAAAACGAAAACGTCTGTAGTGAAGTCCGACTGTATTTTATAAAATATGTGTTGACACTGCTACATCATTTATGTACAGATATTCAGAACAAGTTCAAAGTCTCAGTTCAATAAAAAAAAAAAACTAACAACTCTGTATAAATGTACTTGGTATATATCACCATATGCATACATATCTTCTAAAAACAGATGTTCTGAAGACAAACCAATTTTACTTGGTACAGATTACTGCAACTGGTTTTATATGTAATTTAGTTACGTCATACACTTCCCACTAAGATTAATATTTGTTAGATGGAAACATCATCATCATCATCAAAATCAACATCAACATCGAGTTTATCTTATCTGCTAAAAATTGTGCAAAGAAATTTTTATTTCCTCTACTTAGATCATTTGTTTCGGTTTCTGGTGATCGGGGTAAGATAGAGTCAGCTGATAAATCAACATAGCAATTATTTCATTTCAAGAGCTTCAACTTTTACTATGATTTGGTATTCTGAATTCAGCATAGATTAAGTAAGGAAGGAACCTATATAGTCTCTTCGTCACTGAGTTCTCAACATTGTATTGGTCTCAGGTTATTATATTAAAAAGTCGATTCAATTGAATCTCTGTTTTAATTATAACACATTTGAATAGATCAATAATTTGTTAGAATTGTATTTTATCAGTTGTGAGACCAAGTATTATACATATATATATATACAATCTGTTTTTGTATAAAGATATAAAGAGCATTTCTTCGAATTGATGAAAAACCATCATCTAAACTTTCCATGCAAAGAAATGTCTCACAAAATAATGGTATATATACTACTTATATAAAATCAGTAAAACTTTTTACACTTAACTAAAGATGTGTGTATGTACTTAACTATCGATTTGTAACTAAGTTTATGCATTCATAAGTATTTACATTAAAAGGTACAAACTTCCTAATAGTTTGAGAAATACGAAAATCAAATTTATAAATTTAATTGTAATTGTAAAACCAAAAAAAAAATTATAATTATATTCATAAAATCAAGTAATTTTTTGTGCACTACGTGTCATTAAGTTAAGTTAACTGAAATTGTAACTTACCATTATGAGTAACTGATTCTGAAATAGACCGTTGTTGCTGCTGTCGAAATTGAATTCGTGGATCCTCCCACTGAGTAGTTTTGGTGGTATGGCTAGAAATTATTCAATATGAGTATAAGAAACAATGGTATATTAGTATTTTATATATGATATTTCTGAAGCATATATTTACATGTATATGCATGTTTCGAAGACCTTACAAAATATACGTGGGAATTATCTCCAAAGAAAATCTTGGATACAAAATAAATAATTTTTTTTACATATTGTAATGAAATTATGTACAGTGTTCAGATTCAAATCACATGTTAAAGCCTGCTTGATCTGACCACTGACTAAAGTAGGAAAAACCTTAGTGGCTTCTCGTTCTCCCAAAAGGACTAATTCGGAGTCATGAAACACATACATAATATGCAACTAAATCTCAACCAATGCAGTTTATTATGTTGTAAATCGAGGCCGCAATAACGAAGTGAGTAGCTTCCACCCTTTCCTAACTTAATAAAAATCGGTCGAAAATGGCCGGTTAGTGCTTCTTTGTCGTCATCAGTTATCTAAACCCATACATTTTGACATTTTATAATGAAATCCTGTACAGTCTTCTTTTATGCCTATACAGATCACTTGTTGGATCCGCCTTGAACAGGCCGATGACCCATTGCACCCTTCGACAGGTCGAATTCTATTGTCTTTAGTTCATGTGTCTGTGATATGTATTAAGTCGTACTTCACTACTCCATAACAAACCTCCCTACAGAGCTCTACAATGCGCTGTATTTTTGTGATCAATTATCGCAAGGTTTCGAAAGAACCCTCCTATAACGAAAAGAGAAGCCCGACTGAATTTGGTTTGGTTTTCTTGTTTTATTCATAACCTTTTGTAACAAAAGCATCATCTTGCTGGATTGCCATATCGCATAACCTAGGCTAACGAAATGGTCTCCTCCCACTGAAGCTAAGAGCAGCACAATTCAACTACCATAATGGGCCGTAAGGCTACTGATTAAACTCGCCTTATACCTAAAATCATGTATTTATTTTTATATTTACTATAAAATTTATGGTGAAATGTTAAAAATTAAGTGAATTACTAGATAAGCAAATTGTGAATTATGAAGAATTTGTGTGACTAAAAATGTGACAGTACAACGTCATCATCACAAATTAAAGGAATTTCTTATGTGCGACAGGTTTTGCTGTGCTACCTGTTGCATTCAGGACAAAAACAAAAAATCACCCTTTTAAAACTGAAACCAATTTTCTGATTATGCCCCTCAACAATCCAATATGAAAAATATTTAACAAATATTTATGAATAAAATAAAAGATATACTTACTTTAAATAATAAATTTGGCCATCGTTTGTTTTAGCCTGTTCCCAGCCTGGAGGTAGTGCTCCTAACTCATTTTGCAATTGTATTGGACTGACTACATCATAAGAACGTTGCTTCATGTGAAATGTTTGAACAGGACTTGCAATCTTTTGTCCTATACATTGATTGATTCCATCAATTTCGATTGTGTTTATTGCTGGATTGTTGGGAAAACCAACTGCATTTGAAGGAAACGTTGACCCATGTGGAGTACAAGGAGCGTTCTCGTCATTCCTTAAGGGTAAGTTATATGTTTGCTGAAGTGACGCCGGGCTACTGTGGGCACGCGAATGGTAGACTGTAAGGCGATTAAGCGCAATCTGGGCTTGCGGTATTGCAGCATTGGAAGGTTGAATGTCTGTTGAAGGCCCCGTATGTGTTCCCTTAGTATTAACATTGGTCTGTGAACCATCATAAGCAGAGTCAGCACTGTTTGCTCGTGAGTGCGATGCCGATTGATTTGGAGTCGGAGGAGTAAAAAACGAATTTGGAAGTTTACGCATACGAAAGGGCACTTGTAGAGGACGTTTCACGTCGCCTGGGTTTAACACACTATCAAATAATGCTTGCAAATTATCATCGGAATCTTGGTTTACACGTACAACAAGATTGTCAGACAACTTTGTCGAAGACAGCATATCTTCATCTTCGCCTCCTTTTTTATGTAATGTACTATTTGGATTATTTGAAGACATCGTTATTATTGTTATAATAATGATTTGTTAACTCCCGCAAATAATATTTCGTGCGACACGGTTGAAAATGTTTATGTACAAAACCATTAAGTTGGAGATTAATTCACATATATACAATCAATGCACATATTACATTTTTTACTTTACAAAAATTTAGCATTACAAATTAGAAACTTTAACGGGACAAAATGCAGTTTTAAAAACAAAATTTATTATAAAAACAATTATTTTTTTATTCGTAACATTGTAGTTAGAGAGTTGGTTGCAGTATTGCCACTACCAAAAAAAAACTTATCAGAAAAAATGTCTGAATCGAGAGTGAAACACTCGGAAAAATATACAATTTTATAGTGCTGGACAGGGATGCATATTGTTCATGCAAGAATTTACTCACGCAACAACAGCCCCTGAATGATGTCATTTCCCTGTGGTTGTGTTGAATGTGATTCGATTCATAATCGAATCACGGATCGATTAAAATCATGGTCCACTGTAAATGTGCTGAGATTTTGTAGTATTTAAATATATCAGGAAAAGAATGTAAAAGGAGAACAACAAATGAAGGAAGGCATAAAAATTAATAACAGCTGATGAGGAACAATAAAATAATTTTCAAGTTTTAAGCACAAATCGCTTAATCTACAATAGTGGCAATTCATAATTACGATTTATATTTTGTATATGAAATGGTAATAATTATCACTTTAAAATAAAAATAAAAAAATTAAGATACTAGAAAGAATAAAAATACACCTAAAAAGGCATATTAAAGAATCTTATGCAAGTCTGAGATCCCAACTTAAAATCACTAAAATCGATGAAAACTTCAAATTTTTAAACGATTTAGTTTTCGACGATTAATAACAAAGAATGCATTATTTTTAATTAACAGACACACCTACTTCGAATATTCGTTGGTTTTTCTTGCGTCAAGTAGAACCGATTAAGTGGGGCACCACTTAATTACATTTTTCCGCATAAATGCAGAAAATGTCCATGGCAAAACAAAGAAAAACTGTTGGTATCAGCTGATTTTCATCTTCATGTTTTAATAATGCCACCAATCAGATGCCAATTAATACTATTATGACCCTCAGCAAGGCTTCCGGTTTGCATTGCATTCCGACTTTTTTTTCCCTCTCTCAAAGTTTCAAGAAAAAATTTGCATCGAGAGAGTAACTTGAGAGAGTACAAAAAATAAATTAAGGGTACAAGGGACACAACATGGCAAGTCGGCAAAATTGGCAAATTTGCCGAGGTGAATACCGTAAACGACCAATTGTGTTTGTATTTGGAAAATCAGCTGTTCTCGCAAACAAAATTGACAGTTTGTATGAATGTAAGCAAGCCAGATATAAACAAAAAAATTAAAAACGCCGAGAAAAAATGACTGAATTAATAACACAATAAGACATAAGTAATGCATCCGTCATGTTTATTTTCACTTTAACCATGTGGATTGAGCAGACTTACCAAATCATAATAACATAGTCAGCCCTCGCTTTGCCATACTTGCCAAACTAAACTGTCCAGCAAACTTGACAAACCTCGCAAATTTTCTCTGTATGGAACTACGATCACTTTGTTTGCGATAATGGCAATTTTGCCACATTGCGCAAAAGCTCTCGTCTTGGTTGATGAAAACATCAAAGTGATGTGATAAACTAAAAAATCGTAAACAGGTAAAAATTTACAGCAATGCACCTCTAAACAGCTGACTTTTACATACAACAGTTAGCAGCAATTTTCACAAAGCAGGAATGAAAGGAGAGGTGCAAGAAATATTCGCATACACCGCAAATTGTTGTAAAGCACAGTTTTTCACATATTTTACATTTGAGCGCAACGATGCATTTGTGTTTATAAGCGAAACAAAAAAACAGCTGTTTACAACGCAACACCAGCACTGTGAACGTCAACCACGAACACAGCGTTGAATACCCCGGTCAGCGTCCCTAATTGCAAATAGTCAATCGTCTGTCTGAATGACGACAGGCTTGGTCTAACAGTAAGAAAATAACTTATCGTCATGAGAAACCAACAACATTTCAGCCTTTTCTTTTGGTTTTTACGAAACCTGTCGAAAGACTATGACGGAATTGATACCAACTATTCCCTAATAATACTAAAGGATATTGTAATACTAGTTTTAAACTGAAAGCGTGTGGATGATGATGAGACATCCAAAAAGAGCTTCAAACACTACAAATTCCCATGCAACAGCAACTGAGTAACTACAAAGTAATCCATAAATCGCCATGACTTTTCAGCATATCTAATTTGTATCCTTTCTTTGACTAGATATCCAATTCAATTGTCCAATTGTTTTATAAAAAATTTAATTAAATCAAGTGTTGTCTCATTTTATTTTACTATAAAATGTGAAAAGCATTTACTCTGAAGGGACATCGAAAGATCCACTATTGATGTCATCAATTATGTCGTGTGCAGGTCTTCCATCAACAGTGCAGCCAACACTCTGTGCTGTTCCTAAAACTTCTTTGCAAGTTCCTTTCAGCTCTCGTGCCATGGATCTGGGTCTCATGGTGCGGGCAACAGACAAGATATCATCGAAAGAAATGTTACCGCTGTGTTTAACTGCAAAGAAAAATTCATTTCGAAATCAGTTTAAAATATATCGACGTATTATTGCAACTTCACAAAAATGCTAGTAGCGAAAAAATCACTATAAAACAATTTCCATAACACACACATTAGCCGGCAAAGTGTTATTTACAAACAGAAACATTGCACAGTACTTACTGTTCTTCTGCTTCTTTCTATCACGAGGTGGTTCCTTCAGAGCTTTGATGATCAAAGATGCTGCTGATGGAACAACAGAAATGGTTGCTTGTCTGTTTTGAATAGTCAGACAGACGGTGATCTTCAATCCCTTCCAGTCGGATGTAGCCTTGGCAATGTCATCACCAACTTTTTTTGGTGACTGAAATTTAACACAAACATAAAGATGTAAACAACATAAAGGCATGTATTTATGAAAACTTACCAAACCGAGTGGACCAATTTTCGGGGCCAATGATGATGTTGCACCAACTTCACCACCGACGCAACGCAAATACACTGTAAGGGGAAATTAATGTTTACGATTCAAAAACTCAAAAAATCTTAGTAAAACTCACCTAATTTAACTTCGGTTGGATCAAATTTAGGAGGCATGATCACGACTTGTCTTCTTTAACGCTAAAAATTATAAGATTGCACAAATATTAATAGATTAAAAACAGAAATCTTCACCTACTTACTGTTGGTAACAAGGTTAAAACGAAAAAGGAACGAGTAGAAGGAAACAGCTGTGTTCCCGTTTCCGGTATATCAGTTCTCGAGCTCAGATAGCAACGTATTTGTTAAAACTAAAATGAATGAAACAAACATTTTTATTACCACAAATTTAAGTTTTTTAGTACAAAAAACAAATAAAATTTATTATTCTTTTTTGTATTATAATAAATCACTCTAAATAGTACCTAAAAACCTTTCAATTGCAGTTGTTTGTAGGCATTTCAAAATAAGATAGAACCTGTCGTCGCTATTTGGGCGTAAAGTTATATGTAAAATAAGTTGGCAGGGCTACTGCTGGTGCTGTCAATAGTTCCATTTCTTTTCAATTAGGTTTTTGCCGAAATTGGACGCAATGGTAAATTTAATCAATTGTTATTCTTGGAATCTTTTTATTTTTTGGAAATTATTTTATAAATTAATGCTCAATTATGTTTATGTTTGTAGGCGGCACATAAATCATTCAGGATTAAGCAGAAGCTTGCTAAAAAACTAAAGCAGAACAGATCTGTTCCTCAATGGGTTCGTCTACGTACTGGTAACACCATTAGGTAAGTGCGAGTTGCAGTCAGGTCACAGTAATTGCTAAATTTTTTTTTTTTTTTTATAAATAACGTTAATTTTTTTTTAATTTGGTGAAATCTTTTTCTATGTACTTATAGATACAACGCTAAGAGGCGTCACTGGAGGCGTACCAAGTTGAAGTTGTAAACAAGCTACTATTTTAATGCCGGAGTCATATGTGTTGTGGCAAATAATTTTTTTTACACATTATGACAATATGGTGGCGAAGTTTGTTAAATAAAAGATCGTAATAACAAAAAAGAAAAAATCTGTTTTTTATGCTCTACAAATAGTTTTCGTCTGAATTGTGCAGTGGCATGTAATCATATGTAATTAGTTTTTAGAATTTGTGCATGAATACATAGCTGTGTAGACATATTGGTTAATCAGAATGTTATTAAATGAAAGACCAAGTGAATTTGGATGTAGCATTTCTTATATCTACCTATGTACATACATAACTTGGAATGCGTTGTGTGCAAACAAACTCGACCACTTCAAAATCTGATGTAGATATGTATGTATTTCCATTTCGCGTTATATTGATTGATCAAATAACGTAAAATCATTGTTCTCATTTAGTGTGACTAAGCATACAAAATGTTTCATAGATTTCATTATATGTACTTAGTGGAAAATGCCGTGTAATACGTGAAATAGTTTTGATATTGGTATTTTGGTTCAAGGCGCCAAAAAATATGTGACTGGCATATATAGAGTCTGCTCATGCTTGAATTATTTACATATTCATACATGTTTATTAGAGTAACTCGTAGGGGAGACCATTTCCTTTTTGCCTTAGCTATTGGTAAAAATTTACATTTCCTATCTGACTTTTTAACAAATTTGCTCCAATTTCCGCAATACCTACACAAATAAATTAAAGATATCTTAAGAATAAATCGCATATGGTGTTAGACCTAAGTAAAAGTGTGATAAGTCCAAATTCTTGTATTTTCTGAAATATGGTACATATTTTAGTATTCTTCGCTATTTTCGAATGCATAACTTGAACAACATCCGCCATCTTGAATAGCAGCTGATTAAGATTTTGCTGCCAAAATGGATATCAATTTCTTTTAAAGATTTTAACAATGTATTGGGTTGTTCGTTAAGTGATTTCGTATTTAGGGTTTCAGAACGAAAGGGTACCAAAGGGAACCCTATTGCATAGACTTCGTTGTCCGAACGTCCTCGGGTCATATCACATGAACCGTAATAGCTAGAGAGTTGAAATTCATTCACAGAATGTGTAGTTCTATCTGGCAACAAATACTAAAACTTAAATATTTTCAAAACTTAGAGGGGTTCCCATACAATAAACATTTTGCTTTCTATGGCACCTATACGATCCAGTAATCCCACGATCTTGGGTAGTTGGTGGCTATACACCAAAAACTTGTACTGTCAAAATATCAGTTTAATCGTATTACTAGGGAGGGTACCTCCTATACAAACCCCTATTAAAATTCAGGTTCTTATTAGAAAAAAACTTTTTGCTTTTTGTTCTATCGAACCGAAATTTAGTCACTATAAGTTTTTGATATAGACGCTATACGTCTTTTGGAATTAGTAAAATCGGACCACTAGGAGGGGTACCTCCCATACAAATCCCAATCTAGCACGGAACCCTCCGTGTACGGGTCTGACTCGCACTTGGCCCATTTTTATTTTTTTTATGATTTGTATTTACGATTTTCTTATAGTTAGTAAATATTTTAATGAATTATACATTGTCCATTCTGATTCAATACCTTTTACCATCTTTTTGGCAGTAGCATGAAATTTTTGTTCTTCGCTGGCATTAAATTGATCCATGTGATTTTTGACATCATCATTGAATGTTAGGAGTCATTTAAACTATAAAAACTTTTGACGAGTTAGCAAACTTGTATGATGTCTCTCATTATTTTGGCCTTTACTGTTAAAGCTGTTCAATTTTTCCAGCTGATGACAGTACTCTTCAGAAAATCCATTGTGTATTGTCCGGTAGAAGCTCAAAAATACAATTCATTTGAAACCCCGCCAATCGGTTTTTTTAGTAATTTGACTATCGAAGTGTTTTCATCATCGTTCATCTTTTTTCACTTTATGATCTCTTGCGTTTAAAACCCCGTTTACAGTGGCGCTGCATGACGATAAATGTTTACATTTTCGTTTCTGAATATTGAAAAGCCTTTTTTTATGTTGATGCGCAACAAAAAAGTAAAAAATGTCCAACACTGGTGGGGGTAACCATTTTAAGAAGAGCGAATTATGGCGATTGCAATGCAATTAAGTCGTCTGTTGCGAATAAAAGAAATTACTTTCCGAACAACCCAATACTTCTGAATGAAATGACATTTGTGACACAAGATGTAGTAAAGAGGAAAACAGCTGTAAAAATCGTGTGGAAATATTTGAGAAAATTTCTTAGACATATAGGGATAAAGTAAATAAGTAGCAATTTAATGATATTTACATAATCTTATTTATTATCTACATATAATTTAGAGATTCTATTTATTTATTTATTTATATAATGCTAACTTAAAGTTAAAACTAGAAGTTAACAGAAAATTAGCCATGGCTGCCAGGGCCTTCAGCTAAGAGATTCTATTAATGCCTTTATATCTATATTACATATGTAAATAACATTCAGCTGTGAACTAAATGCATTTTCAGTTCCGTCGTGTAGTGTCTACCTTAAAACCACCACTTACATTCTGTACCATTTCATCGTTCCATACTTCGTAAAAAATAATCATAATGAATACGTGCGTGCATTGTTTTGTTTTTATTTTCTGCAGAATGGTGTTATAAACAATTCGTGTTGCACAGAAAGCTATTTATTAAAAAAGTGGATTTAAATCATTCCGACAAAATGTTTGCGACTGTAATGCAAGCATTGTGGTTTCCATTTTCAGGGTTTATTACATTTTTAATATTTTTATCAGCGATCAACAAGTCTGTTGGTGTCCGCCGAGCTTATGTGAATCTACTTTTAAGGATATTTGAAGTAAGCAGTTGTCTACTACCATATTATTCTGATTTTCAAATACCGTATGCTCCTCATAACCTGTGAAAGAATTGTATGAGGAATTGTGATTGTAATATACAAAACGATAACAAAAAATTTCCATTTAATGAGAATTTGTCTTTACATCCTAAATATTTTCAATAATTAATTTGCTGAGCAGTGAAATATTAAAAAATTAAATCATTTTCTCGTTTGGAATTTGCTTGACTATACAATAATTGAAAGTCGAAAAATATAGTCAGGTAAATTAGTAAAGCTGAGCTGTGTAATAAGGTTAAGTGGCTTACTGTGTTTCACTCATATTACTATTGTATTAATTATTGTACAACGTAGTTAAAAACTAAACATCGCTGGACGTTGTCCATCAATTGTACAAACCATAAACGAATTAAATTTTATTTTCATAAAAATTTGCTTTATAAACAATTTGCGAGTGGCTAAACACATATGCACCTTGACCCCACTTATAGATAATAGATGCCAATTTTATGATATTTTACATATACGCAGATTATCTTAAAATGGTTATTCTAATTAAAACAATAAATCATATAATCAAATAAAATGGTAGCATGACGGTCATCTCTTTAACAAGTTTTCGTATGGAAGCAAATCATAATTTTATCATATTATCATACTCTATGTATTAGATGATGATGCAATTTTATTAAGATTTTGATTAATGGAAAATGGAGGGAAAATGGTTTTGTTTAAAAAACTTTCCTAAGAAGCCAGAATAGTTTATCATTGATCAAAATTTGATAAAAAAAAAAAACATTTTGATAAGAATTCTTATAAAATTTTTTGCTTAATCAATGTTTATTTTTAGTATGGTCGATTAAGTATAGAACAAAAAAAGGAAGACCGACAATTATCAATTAAAAATGGATGTAGAGTGGAGACAACACAACAACCTACAGAAATACAAAAATGTCAAAGTACTGAGGCTGATTCAGAAAAGGAACATATACCAAATGGAACTTCTTTGATAACAAGAGACACTATCCTTCTTCCTCAGCCACAAGAAACAGCTGATGATGGCAAGGAGGGATCTGTTGATTTAAATCAGGTAAATGATATTGAATTATGTAGGAAACATATGATGACTTCTCTAATATTATAATTTTTTTTTCTGTTCTTCTTAGGAATTCAATTTTAATTTAGAAAATTGTCTTGGTTATATAAAAGCGGGAGTTGAGGCTATTATCGAAGATGAGGTGACTTCTCGATTTGAAGCTGAAGAATTGAAAAATTGGAATTTATTAACAAGAACAAATCGTCATTACGAATTTATTTCGTGGAAAATTACAACGATTTGGATGATTGGCTTCTTTGTGCGATATTTCATATTAATGCCTTTGAGAGTTTTGGTTTGTTTTATCGGTGTAAGTATTTCTTATCTAAAGATATATAAAGTTATCTTAATGTAATAAATGTATGTAATACATATATGTATATTCTTCATTCTACTGCTACATATATTATTGCTATTGCTATAAAGTGTATAATTTATATTAATTATTTTCTATTAAAGTTTAAATTTGAAAGTATTTGTTTTGATATTTGTGATGATAATCTTTATTGAAGTTAATTTATTATGGATCTCAAATAATTTCTTTATTATTGTAATTTATTATTGTAGGAGAGAGTGCCTTCTCTCTCTCTAAGATTTGTAAATTGAGCTAAAGAGCTAAAGCATTCACTTCACATCATTATCCTTGTAGAGATTTACACATTTTTATTTTTTAAGTACAATTTTTGATTTTTCTCCTAGGTTTTATTTGCTGTTATTGCAAATAGTTTTGTTGCCTTAATTCCTCTCCGATTTATTCGGCATCCTATTGCCGATTTGACTTTTAAAGTGACATTCCGAATTATAACCCGTTCTTTATCTACCCTTATAACTTTCCACAATGAACAATATAAACCAAAGTCCACTGGTTTTTGTGTAGCCAATCATACTTCACCATTGGATGTGGCGATGTTATCTACTGATTGCACATTCTCTTTGGTGAGAAAAACAGTTTATGAATATTATTTTACAGTTTTATGTGTCTGTCAATATCTTCAAATATAATACAATATATTTTGAATCCATATATTGCAACAATTTGAAGATATGGTTTTGAATAATTGGTTTATTTCTCATATGGGTTAAAGTTTCATTTATCAATCAATCATTGTGTTTGGTATGAATATGTTGGCAGGTGCTTTCAAAAAAGTATTTATGGTATTTTTATTTGTATATCACGTTATTGTCCTTTCAGTATTTTCATATATTCACCAATTTATAGATCATTATAAGCAACGACTAACGCGTTCTAGAGATCAAATTTCAATTTGATTTCTTTCAGCTACGATATTAAAAAAAAAACATATACATATATCAAGATCTATAAGAATTGAAAATATTTTATTGAATGATAGAGAACTTAAAGTGAATTTTTGTTATATTTAAGAAGAGAATTTTCTGATAGACTGTGATATGTTAAATGAATTTCCTATTCTTTTTGCTTGAATTCAATTAATTAAAATTTATGTACGCTCATTTTAGTTAATATTGTAGTGTTTTAAAATTTGTTTTTAATTAAACATAATAAAGATTTACTATTGTTTGTTTTTATGAGTTGAGATACTCGTATTTAAATATTGTATGTAAATTTAGAAAGAAGCAACAGAAAACCACAATTTATAAGACTTCAAATGTCAATGTTCATAAAAAAAAAAATCCTGAAAAAAAGTTCTATGTGTTCTCTATGCTATTGTCAGGTAGTATGGTTAACTATATGCACAGCTGCCGTGGGATATTTAAGAGATGGTGCTCAGAAACGAGAAATCGTTAATCGAGTACTTGGTCAATGTTTCGGAGTTCTATCGAGTGCAATTTCTGCTGTTATAACATACCATAATGAAGATAATCGACCAACAACTGGTATTTGTGTTGCAAATCATACAAGTCCAATAGATGTATTGGTTTTAATGTGTGATTCAACATATTCTCTGGTAAGAACAGCTCATAAATACATTATCGTACTCCATCCTCTATCTAAATGTTTTCATTCATAATTCGCATTTCATTTCAATGTGTGGTGTGAGGATAGAAGTGTTCGTCACTTAATATAACTTAATGCATTTTCAGATTGGTCAACGTCATGGAGGATTTTTAGGAGTTTTGCAACGTGCCTTGGCACGAGCCTCACCACACATTTGGTTTGAGAGAGGTGAAGCCAAGGATCGCCACACTGTTGCGGAAAGATTAAAGCAACATGTTTCTGATCCAAATAATCCACCCATACTAATATTCCCAGAAGGAACCTGTATTAATAACACATCAGTAATGCAATTTAAAAAGGGTAGTTTTGAGGTTGGTGGAGTCATTTATCCGGTAGCTATAAAGTAAGTAAAACAAATTTTATAGTAATATAAATTTAAATATAATATATAAATAAATAATAATATTATGTATTGATGCAGATATGATCCTAGATTTGGAGATGCATTTTGGAATAGTTCAAAGTATTCAATGATGCAATATTTATATATGATGATGACATCTTGGGCCATTGTCTGTGATGTCTGGTATTTACCACCAATGTATCGCGGCGAAGGAGAATCAGCAATTGATTTCGCAAATCGCGTTAAAAGTGTAATAGCGAAACAAGGTGGACTAGTAGACTTGGTGTGGGATGGTCAACTGAAGAGGATAAAACCAAAAAAAGAATGGAAAGAAATGCAACAAAGTGAATTTGCGAAACGATTAAAGAATGACTAACACACTTCTTTATTTAAAACAAACAAATATAATTGTTTTGAGCATGTGTTCTTAATAAAAACAAATTAATTAGTATAATTTTCCTCCTTTGTCCTTTATTTAATTTTATTTAATTTAATAACAATAAAAATTAAATATTATTTCTTTCACAAAATTAGTGTTTTTCTTTTTTCAGAAGAAACTTTTAATTTCAATATAAATTAAAGCATAAATTCACATTGCTTTTATTGAATTCTTCACAAATGATATAAATATTTTTTTTTAAGAGACTCAATCAATTCAAATTAATCGAGTTGCGTAGGTGATCCACAAACGTTTCTTTTGGGAAGAGCAGGTTGACTGACTTTTTGTGGGAGAAGAATATAAAATTTTTCAAAGATCCAATCCTCAATTGATTAATGGCCTACATGCTTCATTGTTGAAAGTTTAAATAAAGTATTTCTATGTATAAGCAGCTGCTGCAACTGTAGCTCAGTGAAGCGTAATTCTTTTCAGTCGGGTGAACTTGTAAGGCTTAAACATACGTGCAAGTATTTTCTAGACTGCTTTCTTTAATTGTTGCACATTTTCTTACAAATATTGATTCTGGTACAAGTATGAATACCCATCATTATTAATTAATTCTGCAACTTGTTCTGCACAGTTTAAAGTACACATAGAAAATCACAATTTAGAGAATCTAACTGTGAGATCTAACAGATGATTCCTTTGTAGTCGTAGTCCCTTAAATGAATGAAATGAATGAATGTGATATTATTCCTTACCATCTTGACATATAGAATTCTTAGGCATCCAATGAAATTTTGTCATTTATAAAAATGAAACGGAGAAAATGTAATATAAATAACTTAATATCAAATTTTGGAGTAGGGTGAATTGAAATGCCTTGGAAGCTAAATGAAAAGTGAATTTCTCCTAATAATTGTTTAATCGAAAAAAGTGCACTTAGTTTCTTTTGAACATCATAACGATTTAGTAAGACGTGTCTCACATTAAGTGATGGATAACATTTATAAACTAAACTCCTTTTACCTTCTTTACATTATCGTTGGTAATGAAACATTGTATATTCAATTCTTTAAAAGAAGTTTTTAGTACGCAACTTGTGTCGCGCTATGAACTTGGTTAAATAACATTACAATAATAAAATAAACTATATTGCCTGAACAACAAAATATTTTCCATAATTTAAATAGAAAGAAAGTTTTTGAACTATGTTTATTGTTTATTGGAAGTGAAAATCAGGGTAGGGATACAGTGGCAAATATTACTAACTAACCAAAACTGACTTCAGAGCTCCTACACTATAACAAGAATAGGATTCGGAAGATGACGGAGTCTGAACAGGGGACCGTGCCATTGTCTGTAAGGATGAATGCTCTCCCAAGGATCCTCTAAAATAACCTTTGTTCGATATATCACTTGACTCTGTTCGTTGATTCTGCGAATTCGGATACGAGGCGTAGGGTAACCTCTGCGATTAGCTAAGAATACCCAATCGTAAACTTCTCTCATAAGGTTTCCCCGCCTTTGAGACGAGCACCTTGTATTATCTATTCTAACTTACGCCAGTTTATTGCCTATGCTATTATTTTTTTAATTATATTTTATTATTTTGCAGGTTCACTTACAATATTCTTTTATAAAGCCGATTCTCGAAGTCACATAGATCGCTCAAGAAATGTATGTAGAATCATTATGCTGTAACATATAGTATACACAATTGCAGTTATGCAATTTTATGGTTTATTAATAATATTATAGGTTCGACTTTTTGACTATAGGACATTTGCCATGCAACAGCAGCAGCAGCAACAACAACACCAACAACACCAACAACACTTTAACTTTAATCAACCACAAACTGCAAAATCCCTACTAATGTATAAGACAAAGGGGCCTATATATTTAGGCGCAGCTGCTGTTCCCATGTTTTTCTATGATAAACTTTTAGCTATGCCGAGATTCAAAAAATATTCCTATGGTAATATTTTACTGTATGGAGAAAAGCAAAGGTAACCAAGTGAATACATAAATACAATGTCATTTAACTATTTTAATTCTATTGTTTTTTAGAAAATCCATCAATCCTACAAGAGACATAGTGGTTCCCTACAATTTTGTCAACCCCAAGTATATACCAGTCAAAACCAAACCCATGGGTCCGTTTTTTAGAACAAAATCTATGTATGATGAAATGCCTTCACCCAGCTTGCGTGGCGATACCGTTGTTAAAATGATACCACAGTGCAATCTTAATGGTTTAAGCCGCTCCATTTGTTCTACTGCAGAATCTCTTCGAAGTACTAAGTTGTATTCAGATACAACCCATTCTCAATTATTACTAAATAGTAAATTCATTGAAAAGAAAAATGAATTAATATCAACAGAATCTAATTTTAAAGAGCTTCATAATACCGCACCATCAAATCAACAATTTTCATATCAGTTAACTCCACCAATGCAACCATATAGTGCTCACAGTTACTTCACTTTGGATGATGTAATTATTCCTTCAACTTACAGTACTTACCACTACAATCGAAGTCAAATTCCGGAATTTAATAATAATTTACCTATGTATAGAAAAAAGGAGTCTACTTCCACGGAGGAACCATTCACATTTTTAGATTTCTTTAGTAATGTGGACGCAATAAGGAAAACCACAACAACAATAACAACAAGTACCACGACCCAATCAACTCCAATCCAAAATTATACTGAATTCAATAGTGTTGCAACACAAGCAACCCTAGTAGACCCTTTGGAAAGAAAACCACAAACCACTCCATATCCAAATCTTAATTTTGCTGATTTCTACGAATATAAAGATTTTCAATCTAATTGGATACCCAAAACCACAAAAGAACCCAGAATCCCAGATTTAACTACACCGCCTACAACTACAATTCTGCCAACCAACAGTCTGGTAAATTTAATCACAACGAATTCAAATACAGACATCATTCCATTTACCGAGTTACCTACGACCACCAAAGAGACTCCTGTTGTAACAACCATTGCGACTAAAATTAAAAAGACATCGATTCAAAGCATGGAAAGACCCGAATTTAGGCAAAGATTAAGAACTAAATTCCAAGAAACATACCAAAAAAAGCATCGCGTTAAGTCACTATCCTCTATAAGGAATAATGCTACATCATCGCAAACTACTAATAATACAATGCCAAGTGTAAAAGTGACAAAGAGAAAATATCAACGCAATAGTAAATTAAGTCGATTGAAATTTCCCAGAAAAGAGACTTTTACCATTGATAATCCGATAATTGGGAAAAGTAAAAGACCCAAAAGTATAAATACAAATGCCACAGAAACAAAATATGCTAGAATAAGATCAATATTTTCTGTTGATGCTAAAAATAAAACAGATTCGTTACAGTTATTAAACGATTTAAAAACTTCAGATCAGAACAAAAATAATGATACCTTTGAATCTGATATACAAACAACAACAACAACAACAACAACAAGCACTACAAAGAGACCCACAAGGAAGTTTAGTAAACGTCGTCAACTTAGCACTACTCCATCGCCTACAAGAGATATGAGAGAGGTATTACAAAGTAGAAAAAAATCAGGCACCACTGATTTACCATCACCAATACTGAAGAAACAACCAACAGTTAAAGAAAATCTAACTACCGAAAAATATATACCGGAAGTGAAAAGACCCATTCAATTAAATAGTAAAACAACCAGGAAACCAACTCGATCAGAATCAGCTATTATGACAATCACAAGCAACCATGACAACAATTCGGAAAAGTCATCCACATCAATATCGAAAAAATTTCGAAAATTTACGAATTATCCAATTTATCGCAATGGCAGCAGTAGCATAACTGAAGTCCCTCCATTGCCTATTGAAGTTTACTTTAGAAAAACAAATCAAGCGGAAATTTAAAAATTTTACCCAAAAAATATTATTATTATGTAATAAATATAAATATATAAAAATAAATTTGTCTCTTATGTGGTTTAAGTAAATATGTATGTATGGTAAAATAAAAACAATCTGCTCTTAAATGAAATGTATTCTTATTTTAAATTAACACACAATGGCTAGTTCAACCAGAATTGACAATTGATAGCCTCAATACAGCTACTGAGCCTCCTTACTATGGCATGGTAGCAATCCAGCAAGGGGAATCATAATAATAAGGTCTGCTTGCATTTGTTGAAATGAACTTTACTATAAATAAAGGGGCCTATAAAGAAGGCCAAAGGGAGTTTGTCTATGTACTGGGTACCACCGAACTACAATATACTACAAGATTTTCATCCACTATGTTAGTAACCAGGTTGTATAAGCGGGAAAGGAGTGGCTATGATTAAAAGTATGGAAAGGTCCCGTTTGCTACAAAAGAGTGCAGTGATTGACATGACGACAGGAGAGACTTTATAATTTTTTGTATCATAATAATTGTTACCACTTTCCTATAGAAACTTAAAACATTTGTTTTGTTTGACATCACGAATGAACTTATTTCGCATAACAATGACATGACCTACTAGTATGTATCACTCTTGTAATCGTACCAGTTAAACGATTTTTCATGTATAATTTTTTAATTGTTTATTTGGTTTCATTTACAATAGAATGAGTTTTATAAAATGAGTCATCCGAATAAGCTCCACTGACACCTACATAATAAAATGAAATTAAAAAAGGTTGATTCATTACCAAATTACATTTCAATTAAAAGAAATATTAGCCACATAAAGTAATTGATCCTAAGAAAAAGCTATGAAGTTCTTAATTAAAAAGAGATTGTATAAAAGGTAAGTATGATACTAACTGTGCTGTACTAACTGTTCTCTTCTACTTGTATTATGTTTTAAATAGATTATATTGGTTAATAGTCTCAATACTCTCTTGTTGGATAATATACACAATATTTGTATCAATTTTGAATCGATTTATTAATGATTGTACAAGTATCGGAGTTGAGACAACTTATTTGCATTGGGAAAACACATTTCCAGCTGTGAGCGTTTGTCTAACCAAGAATCGAGCAAGCAGTTCGGTTGTGGAATTTGTCAGGGCACACAAAATAAAATATAATGTTCCGGAAAACACTTATGCGAAAAATATTCACGATTATATATTCACCAGTCCCAATAGTCTATTTATAAAGGAAGAACAATGTAAAGGTTTGAATTCCACATGTGGAGTTGATATTATACATGTTAGAAGAGAGGTACGAGTCATTTTTATTTAATTTTCTGAGAATATTAAAGATATGAGAAAGATTTGCTATCATTTTTAGCTACTTCCATCATCCTGTAGCAAATTTATGCAAAACGTCACCTTTAGAAATAAATTTTACACCGATTGCGAAGATGTATTCAAATTTCATGATCTGGAAATGGGTTACTGTTTCTTAGCAAACAATTTGATTGATTAGTAAGTACAAAATAAAAAAAATGTTTGTACAATACATTTCATACATATGTTTCTAATATGTACTTTCAGCTATAAAACCAAACTACCATTAAAATTTTCAGCATCAGAAGATAAAAGGGAGCTGACATTTTTTTTGCAAAAAGGTTTTCTATGGAAATACCAGGTACATCAAAGTAGCTTCCACACGCCATCTAAAGAAATATGGAACATTATAATTTTTAGGACATATAATTTAAAACGTGTAAAAGAAAAGTATCTAATTACATAATTTGTTTTAGTTATACGTTCACAGCCCGGAAGACCTACCATATTTTAACGCTGTGAGTTACGATTTGCACTCGGATGCCACAACATATAGTTTTAATGTTGAAGAAGTTTACAGTGACAGTGAATTAATCAATGAAGATTTGTCACAGCGACGATGCAAGTTTGTTAATGAATCTATAGAGGGGTCAGACAATTTTTATAGGTATGTACTGTATCCATAAATCGCTATAGCAGTTACATGTTAAACATTTACAGTTTTTCCGATTGTATGTCATATATAAGAATTAATATGGAGTTATTAAGCTGTAACTGTACTTTGTTTACATCACCAAAAAAGTGTAAGTAAACATCACAATTTCCATAGAAATGCATATGCATCATGTATTAAGTGTTAGAAAACCATAAAAATGGGCAATTGTATGAATACTGAGAGACTATAAGAATTCTAATTTTTTCAACACTGAGTATTATACTTAGTAACGTCGACAAATCATTTGTTTTTTGTGTATTGTGTCTGATAAGAGTTTTTGAAAAGTAATGGTAATATTAAATGAATACGATGCAGATGGATAATGAAGAAAACGGCCAGGACAACGGTCGTTTTTTGAAATTAGATACAACATTTATAGCGGCATTGCCCTATGTCGAAAAACCACTTCATGAAGCAGTTAAGGCGGAGCGATTGGCGGATATTCCACGAGGTTTTAAAGATGCACTTGCTAACATTAAGGAAATGCAAGAAAAAAGTGCTGCTTACATGAAGAACATTAATACCATGATTGAACAGCTAAGCAAACCAGGTTTAATACCTGAAAGAAAGTTAGTGGTAGCTCCGCACATTGTAGGAGAAGAAGGAAGTGACACTGAAATGGAAGTGGATCTGAAATTTCATTAAACAAGATAATTGTAATTTACCTTTCAATATCTACTTCGGCCGGCACATCGTCATCGTCGTTGTCACAGAGCGCATGGGACCAGCTGTCAGTTCGAGTTTGAGTAATTGTGCTGCCGCGGCCGGAGTCAATACGAATAGTGTCATTAAAGCTAATAATGTGGCTCCATTAATGCATTCAATTTCTTCACCACTGGGCATAGCAGCACCAAGTATAAGCGGAAATTGTACACTTTTGAGTGACTCTAATAGCGTAGGAGGGCATCTAAATAGTGCAGGGAGTTCACCAGCACCAAGTTGTTCTTCGCCATCTACACCCATAAAGACAGGTCCGTCGCTTTTGGACAATATGAATGCAAACACTCCACAAGGTCCGCCTACAATGGCAGGCGGTTGCGAGGAAGAATTAACTGGGTGAACTTGTCAATCAAGGGTGGCGAAAGTTTTGGTCAAACCGTGAAAATCGCCCGTATTATTGGAATAAGGTGGCAGGCGAGTCCTTATGGGAGATGCCTGGAGTTAGACCTTTCGATCCCCTTACAGATCCTTTAGGTATCTGCCATGGTGGGCAACAACCAATGAAAGCATCTGGGCATCCACACCATTTGAAGCGTCGACCATCAAATGATATGCATTTGCATTCACACCAACATTCGCACGGTGGTGGGCCACCAATGAAGAAATTTGTATTGGCTGGTCCTTGGGATCTGGAAGTTTGTACCAATGCAGTTATCGTTGAGCGTCCAACTACCAACGTTGTTGCCTTAACCTCATCCAGACATAGAGGCATTCCGGGCCGCATTCATCATGAAGCTGCTTAAAACATACGAAGATCTGTGTATGCGACCCGAGAATATTAAAGCTCCAAGGGACTCTTTCAATCGTTGGCTAATGGAACGCAAGGTCATTGACACTGGCTACGGTACATTGTTACCCCAGCAACTGCATCCCAGAAATTTTCAGTGCCATAATTCGTCACACAATACCGCCCCTGCATATACAACGGCACAAAGTCCATCTACTTCATCATCGTCAGCTGCAAATGCTACTTTGACTTCCACTTCAACGGCAAGTACTATTGCTGGTACAAGTGGATCAGCTTCACCATCAACATCAGCATCATCGGTGCCGCCGCCACTATCTCCACATACACCATCAACACAATTTCCGCCTACAATAAGTAATAGCACCACAAATACCATGGTCGCTGCTTCGCCTACAATGAGTGCACACAGCGATTGCTCATTGCCCTCATCCTCGACTATGTCATTGACGCCTCTCTCTTTAACGGCGACAGCAACTAACAGTTCCGCAGCAGCCTTTGCCAATCTTGTCGCCACCGGTTCATCATTATCATCATCTGGAAACGCCTCTAACAATGCAACAAACACAATTAATACAACAACAACAACACAGACAGTCATCAATTCAGCTGTCTAAGAGAAGATTGTTGTTTGTTTGCTTTAGTATTTAGTTTCGTTTTTATATTTCAACCATTTCTGTCCATTTTGTCTGATAATCAAAGTTGTTTTCATTGTTTATATAAACTACTATAAGCATATACACATATTAATTTGTTTGTCCACGATCCGTGCAAACAAATCAATACATACATTAGCTAATAATAATATTAAAAAGAAAAACAACATACCTTCTTATCGTATAAATAAATTTCGATAAAGACATATTAAATTTATTATAATTGATGACTTCAATGTAAATATTTTGTTTTCAAACTACATTCTTATTATTATGATTGTGAAGTAATGTAATATGTTAGAAATTAATTTAAAGAAATATGTAATAATAATAATTCATGAACAAAAACAACCAATCGTAATTATGTTAAAACCCCATTGGCAAATCTTAATTTATGTACAATAAAGTACCTGGAATTTGTCATTTAAATTGTCTGATTTAAGTATTTTTTAGGTTTTTTTCTTTTTTCTGTAAGTTAATAGGACTTTCCTTAATTATTATTGCCAAAAATGAGCGTGATCTGTCAACCAGTTTGTTTACAGCAGCTGGTTTAATCAGTCCACGTCAGTAGTTCTCGGCGAATTTTGTCCTACTAACATACAGAAAAAAAAAACCTAAAAAATACTTATTGCGGGCAATTTAAATGACAAATTTCGGGTATTTTATTGTCGTAGGGCCTAAACCCCAATAAGGCAACTGGAACGCTTTAAAAATACAAAATTGAAAATTTAACATTAATAAGCAGTGTTGGTGCTATTATCAAGCCAATTATCTTGTATTGGTAAATGACAAAGTTTCACCATTCCATTATTCGTTTTTAATGTAACAATTTTTGTTAACCCATCCGTCCCCGGATGTGCTTGAATCGCTCGTCCTAACGGCCAGCGGTTATAGGGCATACGCTCATCCTCAATAATAACCAAATCACCAACTTGTAAAATCGATCTTGTTTCTAAACATTTTGGTCTGCGCTGCAACCGAGACAAATATTCGGAAATCCAGCGCTGCCAAAATTTCTGAGCAATAAAACTGACAGTTACGCCAACGATCTATCAAGCTTAACTTGTCTAGTTCTGGGGTTGGCGGCGTCAAAAGCATGTCCCCTGTTAAAAAGTGACCAAGAGTCAATACCAACAAGTATGCAGGACCTTGAAATGAGGCATGACTCAATCTGCGCGAGTGTTATGGCTAACTCCGTTCACCAATAGTTCTATTCAAATGATACATCATGGATTTTATTCCAGCCTCCCATAGGCCGCCAAAATGAGGAGCCTAAGGTGGAGAAAAATGCAAAGTAATTCCTTTATCGAATAAATTCGGCGCAATTGATTTTGGGATGTAAGATTTGTATGCTACCTTATCAGCTTGTAAGAAAGTTGTTTCCGCAATCACTATAAATATCATTGCAAGGACCACGTCTCGCAATAAACCGAAATGCATTCAATAACAAATCTCCAACAGGCTCCAAATGTATAGCTTTTGTCACCAAACAGATGAAGATTGCAATATAACCTTTAAATGCATTACGACCTTTTTCTTTCGATGGCGAGAAATTAACTGGTCCTGCATAATCGACGCCAACAGTAGAAAAGACTCTTGCAGCGCGCACACTCATTGCAGGCAAACTTCCTATTTTCCTTTTCAAGAATATGCCAAAGGCACGAATGCAATCGTCAGCCTGAAGATTCAACGATCCTTTGGTGTCCAGATGATCTGAGGGTATGTCCTGTAACAATTCTTGACAATTGCATGCACATTTTCGAAGCTTAAACGTACCACTATGCAGTATACCGATGACTTGAGTCCGAATAGTTTTCGTATCCTCCAAATTATTTGCTCCAGATAAAATATCATCCACATACATCTGATGTTTAATGACATCTCTTCATCAGCTGTTAACTGCAGGATGACACGAATCGCCAAGAATGGTGCAGAACTCATTCCGAACATAACTGTTGAGCAATAATATTCTTCAATGCGATCATTCTTATCATTCTCCCACACTATGAGCTGATACTGAGCATCTTCATCATTGACATCAGCACATCTGTACATAGTTTGAACGTCGGCCATAAACACATAATTCAATGACCGCCAGTTGATCAATATAGCAGATAAATCTGAATGCAGCTCCGGTCCAATGGCCAAAATATCGTTTAAAGTGCGTCCATTACTCGTTTTCATGGACCCATCAAACACTGCACGAACTTTAAACGTTATGAAGATTCCTTTATAACTGAATGGTGAGGTAAGTAGCAGTGTGTGACTCGCCTTATTCCATAGTGTGCGCCTCTTCGGTTCTCAGACGCCACTTGTTTCATTTGATTTCATTTACCGATTTACCAACTTCCACCAATGAGACTCCTGTTGTAACAACCATTGCGACTAAAATTAAAAAGACATCGATTCAAAGAATGGAAAGACCCGAATTTAGGCAAAGATTAAGAACTAATTTCCAAGAAATATACCAAAAAAAAGCAACGCGATAAGTCACTATCCTCTATAAGGAATAATGCTACATCATCACAAACTACTAATAATACAATGCCAAGTGTAAAAGTGACAAAAAGAAAATATCATCGAATTTCATAGAAATGCATATGCAAGGATCATTCATGTATTTAGTGTTAGAAAACCATTAAAATGTATCATATATAAGAATTAATATGGAGCTATTAAGCTGTAACTGTACTTTGTTTACATCACCAAAAAAAAGTGTAAGTAAACATCACAATTTCCATAGAAATGATAATGCATGTGTCATTCATGTATTCAGTGTTAGAAAAGACTAGTTTGCACACATACAGACGGACGGCCGGACATGGCTAAATAAACTCGTGTCGTTGAGTACGCACAAGAGCATTGCGCTATACGATCTCTTCTTTTTGTAGTCTGATATATATATTCAATGAGAACGGAGCAAGAGAGAGAGCGTGAGTAAGAGTGCTGTTGTTAGTGAAGGTCTATAAGAATTCTAAATTTTTGAGCACTGATCATGTGGTTTCGGTGCATTGCAGTATGTCCGTTCGCCGTATGCAAATCATATGTTTTTTGTGTGTTGTCTATGATAAAAGGTTTTCAAGAGTAATCGTAATATCAAATGAATATGATGCAGAAAGATAATGAAGAAAACGGCCAGGAAATTCCGTCTGTGATAAACAATAAAAATAAAAAAATTCAAGAAATTCGTTTTTTGACATTAGATACAAAATTTATAGCGGCAATACCCTATGTCGAAAAACCACTTCGTGAACCACTTAAGACGGAGCGATTGGCGAATATTCCACGAGGTTTTAAAGATGCACTTGGGAACATTAAGGAAATGCAAGAAAAAAGTGCTGCTTACATGAAGAACAATAATATCATGATTGAACAGCTAAGCAAACCAGGCTTAATACCTGAAAGACAGTTAGTGGTAGCTCCGCACATTGTAGGAGAAAAAGGAAGTGACACTGAAATGTAAGCGAATCTGGAAAGGCGTTAAACAAGATAATTGTAATTTAATTGTCCTTAGCCACAATGCGGCAATTGTTACAAAGGAATTTTTAAATAAAGTTAAATGGACTTCAACTGCGGATGTTGATAAGAGTGACCATGATGATCGAAGATCTTTGTGGTATTGATTTAGAGTTAATTCTTTCCTACAATTTTTTCTTAGTTTTATTAGGTACTTGCTGTACCTGCAGTAACGCAGCACACTCACTCTCTCTTGCTCCGACCTCATTGAACATCATAAGAAAAAATATATATATATTATTCTTTATACGAGTAATATTAAATTAAACAATTATATCTTTCGATTCTGTATGATTGATTTTGATGAAATAATCGCTAAATTTTGCTCAGAATAAACCATCTTATCCAAATTCTAAGATTTTGTTATAATAAACTGTATGTATAGATAGATTATAGTTATGGATATTATCTTATAGATAGATATATGTACATATATTAAAACACATTTATATTAAAATTGCACTTAAATTTATTTTAAACAGAATTTGGACTTTTATTTCATAATTTCTTTCAAATAACAGAAGCTAACTTATTTTGCAGATTCAAATAAATTTTGTAACATAAAAGGAATTCAATGTTTGTCAAGAGGTAAAAAATATGATAGAATGCAGTTCTTTTAACAACATAATCGGTGAATTTCTGAATTTTCATTTAATTTTAGCTGATATTCCAACAAAAGTAAAGGATTTCATTGCTACAAACTACACTTGTTTTCCTTCATGTATGGAGCAACAAATCACTTTCGTTGGGTAACTAACAATTTAAATATAGAATAATTTTTACTAATAAACAAGAATTTCAGCACAAGCGAAGACAACAACATGATATCCAAAGACTTTTTCTTTGTTAAAGTGGAAATTAAAAATGCACCAACGCTAAGGTATCATCGCATATCCACACAAAACAAACTGGATTTAATAGGTTAGTCCTATACATTTGACATTAGTTTCTACTGATTTCATACCAACATTAATTACAATAGTCATTTTAACTTTTAGTGTCAGCAGGAGGAGTTATTGGTCTATTTATTGGAGCATCTCTTCTTAATGTGGTAGAAATTATATCATTTTGTCTATTATTTTGTACAAGAAAAGTGCTTACTTAGTTTCCTTTGATTGATATATACATACATACTTATGCTGTATTTACACCAGGCCTGATTCGAATCAATCATGATTCGACCATCGGTACGAATCAGATTTGACAACAACCACAAGGAAAATTACGTCATTCAGGGGTTGTTGTTATACTTTTAGAAATAATTCGATGCACAGTCGAATCTCGATGATTTGAATTTTTAGCATTTCGCGGGAATCATTGGTATTTTGCTTTCATCTGAATAAAAGTGCAGCTGAAAGTCGTCGACTGTTGCTTGAAGCTTCCTGAGAGCATGTTCCATCAATTTCAAACTGCGAGTACTGGCTCCGACGTTTCAAAAGTGCTGATTTTGGCACAACTTATAAGTAGGTAATTTTGGACGAAGACCCGTGCCAAGCCCAAGAGAAGAGCATGTGGCAACGTTAGGCGTGACTCAAAAAGTCATTTCATTGGGTTTGAAATCCATTGGTATGGTCTAGAATGTCGGAAACTGGGTGCATTACGAACTCAAAACCAATCGTATTACTGCATCGTATCTTCACCGGCGATTCATTACGACAATCGAAAACGCAAGAAGACGTATTGACGCCAAACATCCATGGCAACAAAGTCTTGCTCTGCATTTAGTGGAACCAGACGGAATCATGTATTACAAGCTCTGAAAAGTAGTCAGACGATTAACCAGTATCATTAATATTTCACCATGACAATGCTCGGCCACATGTCGCAAACATGGTCAAAACGATGGTACCGAATAAAAAATCATAACCCACCCTCCTTGTTGTCCATACCTTGCACCATCAGACTACCACATGTTCTGGTCGACGCAGAACGCCCTTATACGCTTCATTCAGTTGCGGGTATCAAAAATTACCTTGATGATTTTGTTTCTCCAAAAAAGAACAGTTTTCTTAGCGCGGAATCCATACCTGAAAAGTGGGGAAAAGACATAGCTAGCGATGAGCAATACTTTCAATAAAATCCCCTTTTACCAACTTTGCACAATAAAGTTTCAAAATCGAAAAAATATCCTTTAAAACTTACTTATAAAGCAATACTTTCCACAAATTCAATTTCAACGTAGCGCAACTTTTAATTTCTGTGTATAATCAAAACAAAAACCAGCTGTGTGTTTGTGGAAACGGTTGTGTCAATATATTATATATGTGAATCAAATCACATTGCACAACAACAACCATTGAATGACGTCATTTTTCTTGTGATTGTGTGGAATCTAATTCAAATCATTAGTCGATCCATAAGTGATTCGAATCAGGTCCGGTGTGAATAGGGTATTAATATACAAGTATGATGCATAACCCAAGTAAAACAATTCTGCAAATTGGGTTGGGTGTTTATATTTGCACTATATATTTTCCTAATTTTATTAATCATGTATTTTTAAATAAATCTAATTGGTAATTCGATATTTCATTTTCAATAAATATGTTTACATCACGGTTATTGCTTTTTATCTTATGAAGTTCCGAGTTTAAATTTTGAGTTTTGTAGCGAAGTCCAACGCTGAAATAAGATAAGAAACATGAACAAGTAAAGAAATAACGCTATAGTCGGATCGGCGTGATTAGTACAATATGTTTTACCCTATACCTATACCCGTATCTTAAAAAAAAACGGCCAAGTGCGAGTCAGACTCGCACACGGAGGGTTCCGTACAAAATGGGGGGTTTGTATGGGAGATACCGCCCTAGTTATCAGATTTGGCTAATTCCAAATAGTACAAACGCGTATGTACAGCGCCTATATCAGAAACTTATAGTGTCTAAATTTCAGTTTGATATTACAAAAAACGAAATAAGTTTTTCTATAAAGAATCTGAATTTTAATGAGGATCCGATCAAACTGAAATTTGGAAACTATAAGACTACAGTACCATTTCCACCAATCTACATTTCAAGACCCAGTAACCATTGGATCCCATAGCGCCAATACAAACCCATACGTTTCTTGCATGGCGACGCATAGTCTTAGTATATATTTTTGAACCCCCATAGAACTACACATTCTGGGAAAATTTTAAATTTCTACCTATTACGGTTCATGAGATAGAGCCCGCGGACGGACGTAGCTTTAGTAATAGGGTTCCGTTTGGTAGCCTTTGGGTCCTTTGTCACTGCGTCCTCGATTGGGACTCTAATTACAGTTCTACCGAGATTAGGAATTTTAAGATTCTCTTCGGAGACAAATCTGCAAATTTTTGTCGGTTCTAGATAATAGTTGTATAGATATCGGACTCAGGTTCAAATGAACACATCATATGCCCTGCTGTTTTCTGTTCTTCATTGAGATTGATCATTGAGACTTATTCGTACATTATATAAATGTTTCATATCTCTATATATATATACAATGTACTGTTGAGAAGCCTGGGATTATATGGTACGTTACTAAAGTACTATCTATTGAGTTATATTTTGAGAGCAACACTATGAAAGGCTTTCACTACTTTTAGATTCTTTTGTGGAAAGGTATAGTTTCTGAGAATCTATTTCCTGGACAACCGGAGCACACATAGAAAATTAGTAATCGTTTACTTTTTCATACTATATAGGTATATGGTATAAAAATACATATCGAACTATCACGCAAGTAGTATATAAAGGAAAGTGAATAATACAATAGTATTTATTTTTTAGTGCAATAAAAGGAATTGTAACGGGTTTTTATATAAAAAAGATTACATACTTACATGCGTATAGAGTGCATATCACTAGTACTTCTCTCACGATCTAACGATGAACGGGCTCTTAAAAATCGATGCCTTATATCAACTCCATTTTGTTCATCCTAAAAAGATAAATGGATTTCAATTATCATATTCTTTAGGATCGATTTTTATTACTTACATCTCTCATATTGAATGTTATAGAAAGATTTTTAACAAAACTGTCAAAAAATTCTGGATATAAATCAAGAACATCTAAAAGATCATCTCTATGTATTTTATGAAGATCACAGTAAGTCAGTGCACGCACTATTGAATTTGATTTGCCAATCGTTTGATAAATACATGGATTCTCACCAAAAATGTCATTTTTTCCTATAACAGAATAATGAAAATTCATGTATGAGACAATATACTTATGATTTAATCAATGTTTTTACTTCCAACTTACCCAATATGACAATACCACTATTATCTTTTTGTATCTCTATTGATCCTCTAGCTATAAAAAAGAGCGATGTAAGGACATCACCTTTATGGACTAAAATATCACCTGGTGGTGCATGTGTTGTTTTAAATTTTAATGAAAAAGCTCTGAAAATCATAATAAAAGTTTCACAATACAACAATATTTGAACAACTCAATGCTATAGTACTTGTATGTGTTTATAAATACCTTAAACAACCTGGACTTGCTCCCGAAAATGCGGCACAAGTGGTAAGTAGTTTTCTATTCAAATGTAGACATATGTCTGCTTGTAGGCATTCTGGAAATCCTTTAAGCAAGGAGTTCATGTCAATGCCATTAGTGTAGGTCCATGCATGCTGGAAATATTCCTCTAAACGTTGCCTTAACGGATTTGGTATCTACATAGTATAGAGGGTAACAGATAACATTTGATTATATACAAATCACCATCACACAAATCAGAATAAAAGTTGTTAATTTACCTGATGGAATCTTATGAATTCCCTTACACGGAGCATTTGGGTATGATACCTTGCCGTTCCCGAATATAGTCTTTGAATTATAGCGGACACATTTCCAAAAATACTGGCATACATTAGAGCTATGTAAAGATATAAAATACTACTTATACCATATAATAATATTTTATTACTTACAGCCTACAAGCATTACGCAAATGGTAAAAATTTTCTCAGCATCTGTATTGGGGGCAACATTTCCGAAACCCACTGATGTGAGCGATGTAAAGGTGAAATAAAGTGCGGTTATATACCTGGACTGTAGAATAAACAATGGAAATATTTACATTTATTTACAATTTTCTTTTTTTTTTTCTCATCAAAATATTTATAGGGTTTTTGACCAACAAACCTTAATAGATGGTCCACCAGTTTTGTTTTCAAAATATGGCTCCTGAATATCATTTCCCAAAGAATGTAACCATCCCACATTCTTTGTTAGCATTGTTCTTTCCGCATTTCCAATAGCATACCTGAAAGTTATACCATAAATAATATTGTATTTTCTATATACAATAGCACACAGATCATTCCGATTATGCATTCATTAAATGTTTCTTACCATATACAAGCCAACCAGTGGGCAATTAGAACAAAAGTTGCCATTAACAAAATAAGCACAGCTGCTCCGTATTCGGAATATCTATCAATTTTTCGAGCTACTCGAACCAGTCTTAAAAGACGAGCCGTTTTTAATAATCCAATAAGTGTGGTTGTCTTAAAATATATAAAAAAAATAAAAAATAATGTGTTCAATAAAACATCAATCGTAATAGAAGACTTAGTAGCAGATATAGTAGATATGTACTTATGAACTGTGCGGCAATTGAAGTGTCCTTAGTAATGGATCAAATGGACCAATGTAAATTTACTTCAATTGAACTTAAGTAAGAATCAAATATACCTAATACAGAATTTCCCAATCTTTGGTTGCAATAAATAATAATCATAATAAGAACGAAAGACATGGGAGGTCACTTCAATTGTCGTATCCAGTTTCTTTAACATAGGTATATAGGTAAGCAGCTACTTGTATTTACAAAAAGTCATCATCTTTATGAATCTTTAATTCTTCAATTGTCTATTTAAACAGGTTCAAACATTCAATCAAAATAAATACAAAAAAAAAAAATCAAAGTCACAAAATTAGAACTTCTATTCGAATGACCATAGTAGCGTTGGAACTATGTAATAGATTTTTAAATAAATATTGTACTACAATAGTAAAAGCTAGACATTTTTGAAGGAAGGAGGGAAATTTAACGACCGACAACCTTTGTAGTGGAGATATATTGATTTTAGTAGAATAAATGCTTCATTCAATTAAAATTTTGTATCGTTGTAAAAACAAAACCCTCTAATTATTTCGGACATCAAAGATAACCCAATTTCGAAGTCATTATTCAATTCTTCAGATGTGTATTAGGAAATCAAGAGATCGAGATTTATGACATAAAACTATATACAATACCATAAAAATTAAACAGTTAGGTGTGTTTGTCGAATCATAACAAATTATTATCAGGCACTTGAAATTCTAAAGAACTTATTGTATTTCATGTGATGAAAGAAAACCAAACCTGATATATGTATAAGATAAATTAAAACCTGACTCACATTGTGTAGAGTTTATGAGTATGTAGGAGTATGAAGTGTTTATGATAAACCAATTAAATGTAATCAAAATTTCACAATAAATAGAGAAATAGGAGCTTGAAATATGAGTTGACTTGGACAAAGGGTTATGAAGCCATCGTAAAAAAAAAGAAATTTGGTATATTTTATATTATTATTATTTTTTTTTTTAAACACAACTTTTCAGATTTGATAATAATTAGTATTTGGAAACCATTATCAACTATTTATATTTTATTTATTATGTACATAAAAATATATACAACTCAATAAATTAAATTATAATTTCTAAGTATTTTTATATTTTAAGTAAATTTCATTTATATTTGTAGGATATCAAAGTTGCCATAGTCCTTTCCCATTTATATTTTTTTAAGAATTTATTATTTACAATTAATAAAATCATCTAGAACAATACCTTCGGCTTTCGGTTCGGTGAATATACAAGTATACACGTATGTACCAGTAATGAAACGAGTATTTACCAAATTTTAGTTCGATGGATGGAAAACTGAGTGCAAAGCATGTACTATAAGCACTGACAGACGGAACGACACCAAACTTTAAGTCTATAGCTCATCAACTGAGAGCATAGTATGTAGTACATATACCCAAACTAATGGACGGAAATAGCGAGTCAAGTAGGTCATTTCCATACTTAGTTTATATGTGGTATCTGTTTCACTTTATCATACATTAAAAACATGATTTATCATCAGGATTACTAAATAATCACTCAAAATTTTCTTTAAAATTGTGCTCCCTCAAATTGATTTGGTTTTCAAAAATTTGTAATACAAGTACTATATTGTGCCAAAATCATAAATGTTTAGTGTTCAATGTATCATAAATGGAAAACTTTCGTCTTAAATTGTGT
This sequence comes from Amiota minor, assembly GCA_037043295.1. Taxonomy (NCBI): domain Eukaryota; kingdom Metazoa; phylum Arthropoda; class Insecta; order Diptera; family Drosophilidae; genus Amiota; species Amiota minor. The sequence goes on from JBAMAW010001787.1 coordinate 3,739,346, forward strand.
TTTTTTTTTTTTTTTTTTTTTTCTATATAGTAAACTTATACAGCCCGTGTAGTGAATTTTGTTAGTGACAGTGCGATAGACTTGAAAGGCCTTATTATTTCAATGTTGTGTTAAAGCTCTCATATTTTGTTATAAGGATAAAGAAATTATTTGAACTTAAAGTACCTCATCATTGTCCAAGCCAAGCTGTAAAATAGTGGATATAATTATAATAGATTTTTAAGGCTGTTTGTTATTTAATATGTATAAAAGTATTACAGAAAAATTCGAAGGAACATTTTAAGTTTGTTAGGATATATTGTATTATTTTGAGTAGAAAAATAATATAGCAATATATGTCCAATAGTATTCGAATGATATTTAAGTTTAAGCATTGAGATTGAAATTATGTACAAATGTGCTCCTAAGATGTGTACGAGTATCTTCCTAAATATTTTACATCTTTTTCCTTAGCACAAAAAATCGGACGATACTTAAATTCTTAAGAATTTTGTAAGTTTTTGAGTTAACTAAATATTATGGTATTAAGAATTATTCCTATTTAATGAATCTTATCTTACTATTACAATAGACTAATTTGTGATTTTTAAAATTATCAAATGTTACTCATATGCTAAGTATATATCTAATCTGAATATGTATCATTCATGAGCCCATAAACTTAATAAATTCATATAATCTTATAAACCAAAATGCGGATCGACGTTTTAAAAGTTTTGGAAGACACCAAACTGGTGTTTGTAAATGCTAAACTAAATTGCTAATTGTGTAACTTTGAATGGCATGATATGTATATGTATATCAAAGACATAACTATGGGATTACAACGCCACTGTTGTCAAAAATAACGCCCTATATTATAATATCGATCTTAGTGACTACTAAACTTAACCCCCTGCTAGTATTGTATATTTCGAAAAATTTGTAGTTTTCACTTGAGAAGTGAATGTGTGTCCAATAATAAATTACTTGCAATGAAACTTATTTCTTTCAAGAAGATAACTTGAACTTTTGGAAAGTAGAATTTTTGATAGAAACTAATTAAATGACATAAAATCGAGAGCAAAGAGATGTGGTTCAGGACAAAATAGGGAATTGCAGAAAACTTATACAGAATAAGTATTATCGCTTAGGTTGAAATGAAATGAGTGCTAATATGTCATTTTTGCTTTTTTAATTTATAATGCTTATTAAGTAGAAACATATAATAAAGAATCGTAAGGAGGAATGAGCATTACATTATGAAGAAGTAAATCCATCAACCATTAATCTAAGCATGTAAATTTGTACATATTTTACTCACCTCATCTGTGTCACTTCCAACGAGTAACAAATCGAAAGGTATCGCTGCGACCAAATCGATAAGAAACCAACCACTAAGATAATGTACTGCAATTCGTCCTGGATGTGATACAATCTCATCTTGACCATTAACAAATGTTGTTCGAAAATTTATAGCAATATCCACAATGAATGTAACATCAACTGGAAAAGATAAGTTAATTTAATTTAATTTTCGGAAATAATTAGAAATTTTTTATTATATGATATTTGTATTACCTATTAAATCGACTAAGACCAAGGGGTCTGTATTTATGTATTTACTATGCTTTCTATGATAATCTTGTTCTCCGAGAAGAAATGCAGCAACATATGGTGTAAATATGGCAGTATACATGACCAATATGAGTATCACCCAATCCCAGACAGCCTTAAAAGGTGAAAAATGTAAAATAGTCCATCTATGGTAATTATCATTTGTAGTTTTTGATCGTGTAACACATTTGTTCCCAATGACAAAACCTGCAAGGATGAAATTCCTACATCAATATGAGATACAAATATTTGCATTTGATTAAGACTTACAGTTTCCACAGGATCCGGAAGTTTTAGGTCACTTTTCGACCCTAGTAGTGCCTCTTTATCTAGAATATCATCATTAAGATCATTGGATTTCTTTTTCGAAAAACTTTTGTCACTTTTCTGTTGTTGAAATATTTTTTGCACAGGATCAAGTTTACTTGAATCCATTTTCTTAATGGTATTTCTCTGGATTTGATTCATATTATATTGATTCACAAATGACAAATCATTTCTTAACAATTCTTTCGTTTTACATTTACTCAATTCTGACTGTGACTGTTGCTCATGTTTTCCTTGAGCATTTTTCAAAAAAGCATTTTTCTCACATTTATCACAGCCAGTTTTAGTATATGATGCAGATGCAGTAATCACTGTCGACTGCCTCTTTCTGTTATTGTCGGCTATGAATGATCCTTGATCCTTTTGTGCCATAGACTTGTGCGACATTTCTTGTTTTCCACATTGCAAGGCCAATTGTCGACAATTTATATATTGATCTTTAGTTTTTACTGGTGATTTATGAGACTTTAAACCAAATACAAGATCTTCATGTTGTGGACGAGATAATTTATGGAAAATATTTTGACTATGACCGATGACATGTTTTGGTAACCTCATTGAAATATTGTCACAAGTTTTTTCATCGAACATACTCGAGTTTATTAAGATATCGGAGACGAAAATTTGCTTTTTATCAACTTTATTCATTTTGCACATTAATGAGAATAATTCTTTTTCAGCAAATTTATTCAATTTCGAAGGACAGTTTTTTCTATTCTCTTTTAGAACATTTGGTTTGTTGGTTGGTTGGAAGTGATCGATGTGATTGTGGATATTGCTGTTACTCTTATTAGATATATAAAGTTCACATTGCTGGACAATTTTGTCTAATTTCCGAATTTCATTTAATTCCACACAAGATCTATAAGACACACTTGTATCTGAAATATTAAGAAATTTTATAAATAACATTATACATGTATCAAATATCAAGTCACTTGTTTTATAATTTCAGTTAGAAAAAGAAGAAATCCCTAAGACTGTTGGAACTAATTAAACTACAGTCTAAAGCAGTGAATCCCAACCTAAGACCATCCCATAATCAGACACTTCATTCAACAACAGAAGCATGATTACAGAAGATGCCAATCTTTCAGTCACATAGTATATGGTACACAATATAAAATGATATACAATTAAACAATAATACGCACTATTTGATTGAATGTACTGATTTTATCGTTTCAACTGATTAAAATCACAGCTAAAAAGTACATTTATAATTTCCAGAATGCATCATATTTTTTTCAAATACTTTGACCTAATTTCATTTGATTCAGATGCTTATTAAATTAATTTCATTATGTAATTTTTGTTTAAACTATAAGCAAGCACTTAAATTCAATTGATCTTATTCAATGAAAGTCTATAACATTGAGATGCTGTAAACGAATTTCATTTAATTAATTTTTCTATATTATTTTTTACCTTTTTCTTGTGCATTTTTGTGATGTTCTGCAAATTGGTAGTTACGAAGAATCGAACTCATTCTTCTTGTATAAAAGTAATGTAATACAAACTTTACTAAAACTAAATGAAATCAGTTAAAACTTTTTGAATTTTACATTGAAATATGAATTATAGAAATTAATTTTAAATATTCCTATTTTGTTTTCAATTTTTATTCTATAATTTAAGTGAACTTTCACTTTGCACAATAATTTTGTGCTTTTGCACATTAAGTAAAAGATAAATGTGAGGATAATTGCGAAAAATCAATATTAACTTGATACGCTTTGCACGCAACAGCACAAAAACATATAGAAAATCGCAAGACTGCAAAATGTGGAGGGTGGCACGCGTCAAGTATAAATAAGAATATATTTATAGGCATTGAAGAAAATTATTCAATTGTTCTAAATGTTTAAAATGTAGACATAATTTACTAAATATTTTAATGATATGCAATTCTACTTTACTATACACAAAACATGATGATGATGATGATATGTTAAATTATTGTATGTAAATATGTAACCACAAATAAGTTTTGCTTACTTCATTATATATCTGATAATTGCTGCTCATTTTAAAATTTCCGTACATATCCAAAATTTAGTATTTAAAAATACAACTCGCAATTGGAAAAAATAGTTTATTACAATATAAAAGAGAAGACTAAGTAGAAGTAAATTTATCATATTTAAATTATAATCAGTTGTTATGAAGCTACACAATATTCCATGTTGTTGTCAACACCTTAACTCGATAGAAGAATATACAACAATTGCATTGAACTGTACAAATATATAAATGGATTTATTTATTATGATTCTCTGCATAAACTTGTGAATTATTTGAATTATTTTGTATTTGATGTATGCTTAATTGTGATAACATTTTCATTTGTCCTTGATACAAAACATCTGCAATAATTTTCTCCGCATATATCGTTTGCGTAGGTTCCATGCAGCGCAGCTTATGGGCAATAATTTTTCCAAAATTCGTAAAATGATCATCGATGTTGCTGTTAATATTTTTAAAAGCTAAGGAAAGTAGTTTTTCGAAATCTATTGATGAAATGTCTGCTTTAATTGGCTTGCCAGATAATTGTTGTTCAGTTTCATTGGAAACTTGTGATGACACCGAAGATGATCGTTTTCTTGCAAATCGTTTGTTTTGAGGCTTTTGATGCAAAATGCCACCGCCGCTGCCATCCTTTTCGAATTCGTATATTTGAGTCTCAATTTGGTCCTTTCCCAGATTGGTTAACTCTATAATATTGCTGGTTAACAATTGCTTGCCTTCGACAGAATCAATGTTATCTGGTGACAATATAACTTCCACATCTTTAATGTTTACTCTTGAACGTTTGGGTGTACTTTTTATTGCTGGTTCCGCAGGAATTGCGTCGTCAAAACAAAATTGTGTTGAACCCGATGAAATAAATTTGTCTCCTTCACTCATGTTCCGTTGCATGCCACCATCCGAGTCTAAATAGTCATTGCATTGTTGTTCACTTGGCGTTCCGCCTCCGATTGTATTCTCTTCTCTATTTTCAAGAGTTTCTTTCACTTCCCGCTTAGCTCTCTTATCGGGTATCTCCTCGTCTTTCAAAAACATCAATGATTCAAAGTACCTTCGTTTGGGACAGTAGGGTTCATATTTTTCTCCTTTCTTCTTTAATTCATTATACTTTTTCAACTGATGCCGAAAGGCACATCGCAAATTGTTAATCTTCTGTTTGGTTCGTTCCACATTGTAGTGTTCTCCATGTTTCGTAGCTACATCAATTAACTTCATGTATGCTTCTTGCCGTTTTGTTCTATTTTTGAAATCAGCACTGTCTGCTTTCCATAAACATGGATTACACTTATATTCTTTAATGAAATCGTCAATAAAATCCATTTTAAACAATTGTTGTTGGATGTACTATTACCAAACAGTTCGACTCGACATTAACAGGGTGATCCACAAATTGTGTATTTTCTGTAGGCAGCAAAATGTCTTTCAAAGGAACGAAACAACAAGTATGCCTGTACGGCAGACTTTTTTAACAGTCACAAAGATTTGTTAACTGATCTAACATCAATTACAATAATGTGCCGGAAATATGCTTGAAATGGTCTTTAACTTTTATTTTTTTTGTAAAACAAAATCATACAAATGCTTTATGTATATTACACTAAACATTTTGATTAGCAATTTTTTGGTAACTCTTGAATTTAAATAATACAAAAAGAGCAAAACAAAAATAAACTACAAAATTCCAATTGAAAATTTACAACAAATTTTATAATTCGCACGTGTGTCACTTGATCGTGTAGCATCTACTTTGAGTTGTAGTTCTGTTCCTATGCCATTGTTTCTGATACCAATGTAATAAGTACGATGCTAGTCCAGAATTATATATCAGGGCTGCCAACCCTTCAGGCTTTCACACAAATTTAAGGTTAAAATAAGTGTGTTGACATATTTTCCTAGGGGTATTTTTAGAGCCTTTTTATTTACAGGTTTAAGTCCTGCCAGGGACTTATATATGTCACTATGTTAACCATAAACATAGGAATGTATTGGGACATGACCCTACAGTACTCTGTGGGGACTGTGATTACTTTGTCTATGCCCACTTGTTACATATGTTTGTTGCTGTTTACTTGTTCTTATTTTAAATATAATATTGCTATTGTGGCTATAGTGCTTCAACGCTGATAAGCAATTTGTTAATTATGGATAAAGATAAAATCTAGTCAAAAGACTTGAGAAACATATCCAGATTTAAAACGTAAAGTAGATTCAATATTAAATTCAAGTTGCGGAATAAAAATATTTCAAAACAAATATTGTTCTTTTTTTAGGGGTAAATTTTTTTTTAGAGTTGGCAGCACTGTTATGTTTCTACCGTATATTTTTGCAGGTGTTTATGAAAATAAATTAATAAATTCTGCTTGCAAAGTGACTAATTAAATAAAATTATAATTGCTGTGAATGGGTATGTTTCATGTTTGTGTGATATATATATATGAATATCAATGAAGTGAATGGAATAAATGATAAAATAAAAATTAAAAACCTAAGGTTAAAGAAGTAATGGCCCCTAGAATTTTTCAAGGGACGCTCTCTGGATTTTTACTTGCAAAGTTTCTAAGTTCTAGCAATTTGTTTACTGTACTTACTTTAAATATATCATTTATGCATAGGAAAATAGATATTTAATAATAAATGACAATCAGTCAATAAAAAGTGTTCGTTCTCATAAGCAACGCAAATAAAGCATGCTGCTATAGATTCTCGTCAAATACACACATGTGAATGAAATAATGTGCATATACTTACATACATATAAGTTGTTTGATTATAGTAAAAAATCTAAAGAATCAAGTACATATTGTTATTTTAATCAAACCAAGTCTGCTCATGTCTCGTATTCATAAAAATATTTACTATAAAAAAATATATAAAATCAAGATTATCATTTAGTGTTTAGAGGTGACCAGGAAAGATCCGTCTTTGTTGGCCAAGGATTTCGAACCGTCCCTTTTGGATGCAATCTGCATTCAAGGGTTTCGTCTCCAGCAACATATCCTAGCAGTGGTACCTTTGTCAATATCTGCAAATATAATTTTATACTCAATAAAAGTTGTTACAAATTGACGTAAATTGCATATGATAAAACATATTCTTATTTCTTTTCCAGATGAAAATGTCTACCGACTATATTGATTACTTAAGTGATATTCAGTTGCATCATGAGCTCATTCAGCATGGGTTCCCCAATACGCCTGTTACAGAAACCACCAGACAAATTTTGATAAAAAAATTGAAACTGTATTTAAAAAAGGAAAAAATAAAACAACCGATTAACAATAGAAACAAAAGACTATCCGCAGCATCAACCAACACATCATCATCATCACCATATTATTCACAAAATGGAGGTGTCAATGAGAAAAGTTCTGCTTCACCATCATCGTCATATTTGTTACGATCTTCCGAAGTTGCGAAGCCACAAACCATCAAACCAAGGGCTAAACTATACAGCACTGAAAACAATAATGGTTCAGTAACAACAAATGCATTGAACAATAGACCTTATTTTGAGAACATTGAACCGCCGATAAAAACATCATATTCGTCATCACATCATTCATCTTCAAGAATGTATGCGCCTCCTCCAGTTTTAGCCTCAGAATCGGAGAGTGAGAATGAAGCATTCAATTATAGTAAATATCGCAAAATGTGCGCAATGAATTATCCAATAGATTCATCGAAATATGATCATCCCTCAAATGGTGTTGGTGGTGGTATGATGAATATTGAAAATACCAGTGATGGTGGAGTTGTTAGTCGATTATTAAGTCTACGTGGATCGACTCTGCAACAAAAGAAACCAAAAAATAAAGTTTCATATATCAACGACAATAAATTTCTTACGTCCGCCAGAGGTAATAGATCACTAAGATCGTTGTATACCAAACTAGTAACTCATATTAAATCAAAACAAGACTTAAGCCAACTTTTAATACCATACATACTAATTGGAACTCTAGTGACATTTCTGATGGTCATTACATTTTTGTACTTATCACGGCGATATGGTCAAGGTTTAATTGATGAAAACACCACGAATTTTAAATTATGTGACTATTCTCATAATTTACAAGCACCACGAATCGATTCTGACTCTAATCTGGGTTCACCATGTATAGAGGGCGAATTGCTGCAAGGAGCACTTAATGTTAATAAGCAATTAGTGGAACTATTGGAAGAGCGTGCAAAGAGACATTATTGTGTCGACAGAAACCAAAGTCCATTAGTCAATCTGAGAGATATATTTCAACGTCTACGGCAAAACGATAAACGTTTAAGAATAGAAAGTCTTTCACATGAACTTTATGCTGTCATCTACTTAATAACGCAAAATCCTCAATGGAATATAGATGTATTCAATGCCCAAGGAGATTCTGTTAGATCTCAGGAAATAACATCCATATCAATGGAAAATATTTCGTTTGGCTTACTGAAACCAAGCTTGCCATTGAAGTGTGTCCTCTATAATAAGGCGCAGCGTTTCTTCTTTATTCTCGGTTTGATAAGTGTTGTTGGACTTGTGGTTGGAATCCTGTACCTTGGTGTTCATTATTACAACGAACGTAAGAGGGAAAGACTAAATGCAGCTGAACAATTTGCTAAAGACATTGTGAATGAGTTAATTTTTCAATCATCACAATCGGAAAGTGGTCAATCAAGTGATATCATTATAGATCATTTAAGAGACAAATTGATACCGTCAAATAAAAAAAGACAGTTCCTATGGTCTTGGAATGAGGCAATACGTAAACTGGAGGAAACTGACAATCGAGTTATGTTTGGTATTGTAATGCGCAATGGTCAGGAAATGCGGACATTAAGTTGGAATGAAATGAATTCAAGTGAATTAGACTTTAGCAGCAAAAAGAAATGGCAGAGCCCAGCATTTGACAATGCTAACAAGATTGCGAATCCTCCAACGCCTTGTCTTAAAATCAGACACATGTTCGACTCATCCGAAGTGAACCATCCAGCTTTAAGACAACTTATTGTCGATGCCATTTTTGAGAAAGTAGGCACGCATTGTAAGATTTGCGATATTCAGTTAGACAAGCAAACCTGCTGTGTCTATTTGCGTTGTGCTACCGAAATGGATGCTGGCATAGTTCACAATGAAATCAATGGCTGGTGGTTCGACAAGCGACTAATCTCAATAAAGTTCTTACGTTTGGAAAGATATCTGAGTCGTTTTCCTAAGTCATCAAATCAACCGATGCGTTTTATATCACCGAATTTTTCAAATGTACATCAACGTTCTTAATTTTAAGTTTCCCCATCATTTTTATTCTTTAATTGTTAAAATTATGTAAGAAATAGTTAGTAATAACTTAGTCATTGTAATATTTCTGCTCAATTTTTTTTCTCAAATATTGACAAACATTTAACCAAAACACAAATTGTTTATAACCGCTCTGCTCTAAGCAAATGGACGAAGAACATCATCAAACTTTATAATACTATTTTATGTTAGTGCGTCGTGTCTGAAAATAAATTTTTTTTTTTTTTAATTTCAAATTTTTGTATTTGTGAGTTGGTGGTTAAGTAAATTGTTATCATTTCTATTGCTGTAAGGATTATCAAGAAGGGCGACTGTAATACATGAGAACAGATGAACAGTATTGTGGACAGTATATGCTGTCTGAAGCATTGCAGTGGGGTGATCCTAGTACTGCCAGGAAGTTTCGTTTCGCTATCATTAACAAGTGGCCATTTTCAACTGCCCTGCTTTTTTATTTTGTTGGTGATTCTTTTTTCTCGCGATTGAAATCCAAATTTAGTATTTTATAAAACTTTAATTAGTTGAAAATGCATTAGAAATACTTTGTCCTTAATATGATATTAATAATAATATAAAATTTTTTGTTCGTTTTATATTGAAATAAAATTATGTTAAAGTTTCTCCTTGAGTAACGCAGGCTTCAAGAAAATCAATTCGACGCTCTAAGGTTGTCAGCTTTTCATTTAGTACCGCTAAGCGTGATCGGCAAGACATATCTGTAAATATGAAAATTAAAATAAAAGTCATTTTTATTTGGGGCACATAAATATGTAGGTAAATCAATGAACTTAAAATGACAAAATTCCTTTACACTAGGAGAATTGCAAGTAAAAATACATAGGCTGCTTATAACAAAACAAATATAATTTTGTTATAAATGTAATCAATGAGATCATTTACTAATATATACTAATTTGCATTTTTTTCTGCTCTAAAAAACAATCGACTAATATACAATATATCAAGTATCTACTTATAACTAAACTACTGAAACTTAATTATTTAAGTTTTTTATGAAACTTAAAAATGTGCAAAATAAACCACAATTAAATTGTTATAATTGTTTAAAAAATTTAATTTTATTCGGCATTGAAACTAACCAAATGAGTTCAAAAAATCCGTAATTCTCTTTATGCTTGCTGTGATGACTTCTATGTATTCTCTGTTCGCCCAATCTTGGTGAATTTGTTTTTGTATTGCTTCCCGGTGTGCGCCGCTCATGTTATTTATTATTTTTATAATTATTAATTAGTAACAATTGTAATGTTTATTATTAAAAAGGGCACGACTTTTGATTATCTTTTTCTTTGAAAATAAGCACACCCTCATACATTTTCCCTTGAAAATAAGCGTACCTTTTAAATGACCAGGGCTAGAGATTTTCAGATGGTGGGTTGTAGCCCCATGATAAATAATAATTTTTACCCAGCTGGTGAAATTTATTAAGGACTAAAGTAGTTTATGAACGGCGGAGTTTCATTAAACAGCATCTCCATGCATCTTGGGGTTTTGCCAAATACAATATCTTAATATTTTCACCATTTGAGACCACCTGAATCAATTGTCATCATTGTCTTTGTTAATGTGTTGCTATATAACCACCGGAAAAGTCGGATTGTTCGATTAAATTTGCATTTATTTATTTATTTATTAGAACTAAGATTATGATTACAAATTATAACGTATTTATCGTATCGTGGGCAAGTTGAGAAGAAAAGGCGAAAATTAGAAAAGTGCAGGACCAGACTTACCTTGAGCGGAAATCGAACCTGCGACTGTTGGGATGTCAGGCCAGCGAAATGTTTTTCCAGAAATATAAAAAAATCAGAGGCGGCCTTTGAAAATTTATTTGCAACTTGTTCTGACAGGAGGAGATTTATAGCTGATGTCATTTTTATATGATAATATTGCGGCCAACTAAATTAATTTTTCATCATTGCCATTGCTATTGTAATGTAAGTAAATATATTAATATATGAGTTTTGATAATGAAAATAATTAACAAATTTAAAAATCGGATGTCATTAAGAGAATATATTGTTTTTAAGGTTCCTGACCGAAAGGGTACCAAACAGAGCCCGTCCGTCCTCGGGCCATATCTTATGAACCGTAATAGGTAGAGAGTTGTTCTGTGTAGTTCTATCCGGGCAACAGCAACAAAGACGAAAACTAAAATATATTCAAAAATTGAAACATATGAGTTTGTATGCGATATTGGTTAGTGAAAGTGGATTTGAACTTATAGTGTTTGATCGGACTTTTCATACAAAACCAACCCATCATTAAAATTCAGATTTTTATTAGAAAAACTTTTTTGTTTTGTGCACTAGGCGCGGTACATTTGTTGGAATCAGCCAAATTCAGCCACTGGGGGGTATCTTCCAATAAAAGCCTCAATTTGTTATGGAACCCTCCGTATGCGAGTCTGACTCGCACTTGGCAGATTTTTTTTTTCTTACTATACATTAATCTTGTTGGAAGAAGATTATTTTCATAAAGAGAGTAAGTTTTTCTTCTTCGCGATCACTCATAACTCTCGAGGCTTATTTAAAAGCCCATTGTCCATTGGCTAATTCGACAATATAGTCATGATATGTACTTATAAATATTTATCACTGGAACAAAGTATCCACTAGTGGGCAATTATATCGAGACAATGTTTAAAGTGCAGGACCAAGAATCAAGCAAAATTTCCTAACGGAAACTATACACCAAACTAGTCGATTCAATCGCTTAGCAGGAGTTTTAAAATAAGGACTTTTTCAAATTTATTTTCTTTATAAAAATGAAATTTCAAAGCGTTTAAAACACAACGTAATAATGAGGCCATTAACACCTAGTACTACGTGTGAACAGAACAAGAGTTTAATAAACTGTAAACAATGAACTTGGGAAATCGTTTCGCCTTGGCCTATTTGAGATTGTTTGCATTTCTCCTCCACCATTAAGAAATTTGCTTGTTTGTATTTTTCAAAAGACCATTATGTATTGTCATAAGAGTTATTTATTTTTACTTATTAAACACTTTGGTATTTTCTTATTAACATTGCCCACACGTCAGGGTATCTGGTTTGTAAAAATGTTGTTAACTTTTGTGCATTTTGTGCTTGCTGTGGAGAACAGTTCCGACATTTTCTTGTTATGACTTCAGGTAGAGCAGCTACACGACGAATTAGAAAAATTTGTATATGAGTTATCGTTTTAATTCACATAATATATTATATATAGTTAAATAATGTCTACTTACCTTTCAGCTGCCGCCCTAGTTGATCGCAGGGACTCTTTTCAAGAACGCACATTATTTGGCGACTAACAATAACCTGATTATTCAATAGCTTGTTAATATTCTTTTCATCACCGTAAACATGGGATGATGAAAGTAAGAAAATGACTACAATCAAATGAAAATAGAAGAAATAAGGAATTCGAGATGAAAACGACATTGTTTTGTATGAAAAACAACTACACAACGGAGGCTGTTTCTTGTGCTTTTGCAGGATACCTACTAAGAAAAATCTTAAAAAATTTACATACAACAAAATTTGGAGCATGCGCAAAACAGATTGTAAACTTTGCCATATTTTGTAATTTGTTTAGTGGAATCGCTTTTCTTTCTTCCTGAGATATTTCAGTGCATGCATTGAAACATTATTTCCCCCTCAACAGGAAAATTTAGGGTTGTCACTTTACAAAAAAACAAAATGCAATAAGAATTGAATATTATTTTAGTTAATGTAATTTTATTATTTGATACATAATTCTACATCTACATATCCGTATATAGTATATCTGTCTGTAATATATAAATGGTAATCTTAAAATCCATATTGTAACATTATGGTTTGTAAAACTCTTTTGATTTGTGTTCCTGTATTAAGTCTCGATCTGATACCAAGTGAGAAGGCTACCGATAATATTTCAACCGCATATTCTTGCAAGAGTAAAGTGATCTCGCAAAGGTTATCAATAGCCGTGGCCGCCACCGATGGATTATCATCGCGTAAACATTGAATATACGCGTTTAAAGTGCATTTGTTAATACCATCATGGCCAGGATTATGTTTAAGATGACGAATTAATATAATAAATGCTATTGATCTAATTTGAGCACTTGGAGAAAAGATAAGATCAAGTAAACGATCGAATAGTTCGTGTAGAAATGAAAATTTCTTAGATGTAAAACATTCGATTTCCTGAAGTGGTCCCAATATTACATCTTCGACATTGGAATTTTTGATGATTTTAATTAATTGAAGGAAGTGTGGTGATATACTCGATGATCCGGATTTATTATTTTGTCCAGACATAACATATGACAAGGTTCCTTTACTGGGAACATCAAGTGGACTCGAGTTTGAATTGCTGTCGGTTTGCTCAACTTCAGCAGTTGAAGGTGTTTTAATAATCTTAACATCATTTGATTCCTCCAAATCAAATTCATGTTTTATCTCATCGTCATCAAGTTCAGTTAGCCCTTCTGATTTATATTGAAGTAAAGCGATAGCTTGTACCAAAGTTTGTAATGTGGCAATTGATGTATATTTCGCTGCCAATTCCATTAGGATACCAACATATTGCTCAACGAAAAGCAAAGCACTTGAGGGATTGGTGTTAATGTATGACTGTAGCACTTGAACAAGTTTAATAAGGATGTGATAGGCTTCTTTCACCGAGCTGTGGTGTTTAAAAAATTTAAAGTAACTTGTAAGTGTTGCTTGAAAGTCATTTTTAAATGTGTCATCAAAAACCATAGGCTGCAATAATTCTAAGCATCGTAGAATTTGTACGAAGCGATGAAAATGGAATTCTTCTCGAAGCGATTGAATATTGTTCTGTGCTCTACCTTGAATTAGGGAAGACAAAACACTTAACTGTCTCAAGAAAAGTGTTGGATGTGATGCAGCCAATTTTCTAATCAATAATTCCGTATCACTTGATAGAGCTTCGAAATCCTTTTTCGTTTGCAAACTACCAAGGCAAGTTATTAAATAATTTGATACTTTATCTGCCTGACAACCCTTTAAGGTTTGCAATTTGTAGATTTCTTCGCCCACATTGTTTAATTTTAGAAATTTAATTGAAGGATACATAATGTAAAGCTGTTGCAGCACTTGTAATTTCAAAATTGCTGGACATGAACTATTTTCCACATATTCGAAGAACTTAATCATTGCGTTTTTGTCCTTCTTTGTTACTCTGAAAAATAGATTTAATCGAGAACAGAGTTTATAGTCATAATTGGTCGTTGTACTTTCTATCTCCGACATTCCTTCACGCAATATAAATTCTGCAAAAGGTCCCACTTCATCACTATTTAATAGGAAGACAGTATTTGGCTGATTAGACTTGGAAATAGATTTGTCACGACCTTTCCACAGTTTTGGATTATTCGTTAGAGCTTCAAAAAAGTTTAGTACGGTGCTATAATCTGAATGAATAGTACTGTTTTTAAGCAAATAATCTGCGACCAACATTATGGTCTCCCAATTGGTTTGATGATTAAGCAATGATAGCAAATAAAATCGAAATTCACTGCGATTGCTGGCGAATAATAGTCTTTTGTTTAAAATGTTGTTTGTTACAATTTCAGGATCTTGTTCACATAACCAATCAATGAATAATCCATTATGACAGATTAAACGACTGTCGGTAACAGTGTCACAGCGGTTGTCGTCTTCAGTGATATCGTTGTTGGCATCATTGAACTCGCAAAGCATTTTCTTGATTATAACTTTCTTATTTAGCGCATCAGATTGTTGCTTCAAAGTATCTGATTGCTGAAGATGATTTAAATTTTTAATAATCAACATTAAACTTTCTGAATAAATCGATGATCCGCAATCTAAAATGTAACAAGATAGTTTATTGACGGAGTCGTGGCTGACGAATTTACTTGATGTATTAAAAATTGTCCGGAATAATGTGTAAGTGTGACGATTCTTTGGAACAACTTCGTCAAATGATCTTGTACCTTTTAAAAAATCAATAGTATGCAGGAAACATTTAATTAAGTTATCATTTAAAAGGGTTCCTTGTGATTTCAATAAATGATGTAGTAGCTGACGATGTTGATAATTTTCATACACATTTAATACTGGCGATTTCACAAGTATTTGTGTCACTTTTTCTACTTCATTTTCAGTTGATACAGTGGCAGCAGCAGCACAATATTGTTCTCTAATAATCGGTTCATAATCTCCGATTTCTGCAGTTTCCAAAATGTTAACATGTAACTTCGGTAAATCTGGGACGGTTTGAGAATGTGAATGAAGTTCAAGTGCTCGGACTGTATAGTGACCATTTTTTGCACCCCGCGACTGTTGTATTTCAATCAATTGAGCTAGATAAGCTTTGTTTAATATAGCATTCTTCACTGCATCGAATTGATCCAGGACAGCGCTATCAAGTAGTGCTAACAGCTTAGACATTGAGTTTACTGGTGTACCGAAATTTTGAACAAACAGAACGATTTGATCTGGTGTCAGTTCACGTAGAGCTGCTTCTATTAATCGATCAACAGGTGACCGAATCATTTTCAATTTAAGCCAGTCTGGCAAAAGTTGAACTGGATCTTGCGGTAGATTTGGTAAGAATGCTATAGGTGCAGGTCTTCCAGCAGGAAACCAATAATCGAGTATTGGAATAGATTCTGACATATTTTTACTTGAGTATGTTAACAGAATTATGAATGCATGAATTATGTTTATATGCAAAGGTAGTTGTACGCCATCGTCAAACTGTACCATTAGTAAGTCCGGATACTCTGTCCACTCATATGGTTCATTATACTCACGAAGTTTGATAATGTAATTGTTAAACATAACAAATAGACATTGCAGAGTTTGAATTCGTTGCTCATCATTGGGACTCTTGCAATCTTCTGGAAAAATAACAATATGTTGAAACATTGTGCTACGTTCAACGATTAGTTGGGCCATGTCAATGACATGATCTAACATTTCGTTAACTGGATCATTTAGGGTATGTGCAGCAATAAATTGTATATATGTCATTACCAATTCCGCATTATTTTCAACTTGACATGCTGCACGCAATTGTGGTATAATGAAGACTCGGGCTTCGATGAAATGTGGAATCTGTGGTATGTACTTCAGTAGCCACTCGTTCTGGTATTCTTCAATCTTTTTGAATATAATTTTAATGCCTAACAATGCACCAATTCTTGACTGTTTCACTGTCGATGATAATCGTCGAAATATATAATCTAAAACCTCGCATACCGTTTGCTTATTTCCATTGGGATCCAAAACAAGATTCCTTAAGAATTCAACCAACTCGGCATCTCGAGTGTTCTCTTCATTTATGGTCTGTGCATTGAACATTAAGTACTCGCAAAGGCATTGAACTGGTAGATGATTGAGGTCTCCCTCGCAATTTTGAACCAAATCCGATAGCCAAGGCATTGATTGTGTTGTACCTTGTCGTTGGATGATGTCTAGCAGCAAATCCGGTTTACGAACACGACAGAACATGTGACCCAACTTATAAGATTCATTAAGAAATTTTAATTGTTCTAAAACCGAAGGGGGTACTTTACGTGCTATCCCCATTGGATCCATCAACATCAATTGTGCGACTAGAATGGCATTTTCCTCGGTTATCACAGCTTGTGGTGAAGTATGTGCAGCTAAATATGTCTCATACTGTAGAATATGATCCTTTTCAACTTTTAAAATCTGAGGACAAATTATTATTTCATTAATACATAATAATCATGAAATTAAACTTTACCTGTAACTCAGCATTGGAAGTTGCGCTATTGATAAATTGATTCGTAATGCACATTTCAATCAGCATTTTCATTGTCGGATAGTGATCCCAACAAAAAGCTCCAAACGTTGAAGGATTCTGTGCCGATATCATAACCATTATAATCCAAGCTTTCCAATAATAGAGGATAATGGCCAATTTTGGTGGTTCGTAATGTGAAGGTAGTACAATATTTTCGGGATGATGATACTCCGACATGCTAAATAGAAAATCTATAATATCAAACTTGTTTGCTTGGACTGCTGGATAATTTGTACTCTTCATCATTGACACTCTTTTTATGACATGCAAAATAATGTCAAATGTATCAGAAATTGAAAATGGTATATCTTTTGTAATACCAACAATAATAACACGTAGCAATGTATCCTCATGGACAGGAGTTTCAGATATCATTCTTAGTAGCGCTGCTCGCTCAGGTTCTGAAGGCCATTGATCACTGCGCGAATAACTTTCTGGGCTGTCTAGCAATAATAATTTATTAAGTGCTTGACTATAGTCGGGGCCTTGAACTTTAAAAACATTTGGAACTGTTTCATACATCCAAGTAACCACATCCAGTTGTATCTGTGACATTTGATTATAGAATTTTAATAATACTTGATTGTTCTTTACATCGCGGTTTGTTTTCAAAACCAAGCAAGCTTCTCGAGCTGCTGGTGTCACTGTCAATAGCATACAAAGGCATACAATGTCAACGATTGAATGAAATATGCGTTCCCTGAATTCAGATTGCTCAATTTGTGGTATCAGATCTGTTCGGAGAGTTAGAAATACTTTACAAAACTTGACAATATTTACATCAAAGCGTAACATGCGCACAAGTTCCCGTAGAAAGACTCGTAAAGTTCTTAGGCAATCTTCTCGTTGTAACAAAAATTCTTGATATATCTCAGCAAGATTTGCTGCTGATTGTTCAGGAAGAGTTTGAAACATTGTCGCTAAAAACCATATAACCATATATAATTATTGGATTGTTGGAAATAAATGAATGGGAAATTGTTATTACTCACCCAACATTCCCATATTGTTTGGATTCCTAGTATTTGATAGCTCGTTTTGTACAACAAGTTTTAACACAAGACTCAAGATTTCTGGCTGAATCTTAATGATTTCCTTCAGGCACAACATGTAATGATTTATCAGAGGTTTAGTTTTTAAGCGCATCTTTAAAAGGACGCCCAGGACTTCGTGGTCTTTGGCGCTTTTTGCTTTCACGTTAAAGCATACATATGACAACAATTGTTGCGCAAACTTTACTAATTTGCCATTATGGATCCATAGTTCTAGTCGAGATATGCAGAGATATCGGACTTCAGGGATTCCCGAAGTACTACACAAGAATTTAAGGAAGTTTTTAGTGTAGTTATCTTGTTGTTGTCGTTTATTCAATTGATCTCTGGTTGCTTCAATGATGAATTTTTGAACGACACTGTCAGGAAACCTTTTTTGCACTGCACAAAATGTAGATTTGATCTGATCAAATTCCGTGTGGGAAGAAGAAGGCAAATTTGAGTCTGCGCCTTGTGCGGAATTGTCCCCAGAATCGTCATCAACGTTCATGTTGTCCCTGTGAGTCTGCCCACTTGCGCTTACATCTGAGCGTAGGAGATGTAATGGAGGAATTATTGTTTTAAAACATGCACATACGTTGCTGATGAAAGGCACGCAGTACTCATTATCTGACCAAAATCGTTCATTTAGTGCATCTTCAATGTAGACACGTAGGAACACTTCGGGCCACTGAGTCCGTTCCATATAGCCCTTCGTAAGAAGATTTGTTGCAATTATATGAATATTGGAAGTGTATCGTACTTTTATGTTAATATCACGACGCAGTGTGGAGAGAAGAGCACCGGTAATTACTTCATTGCTAAAGAAACTCGGCCTCATTTTGCTTAAATAGGCTAGTGCCAAAAATGGTATGGGGTCAACTTTACTCCTAATGTTTGATGATGTCAAATATTTCAATGTACTGCAAATTAATTGTATTATTGAATCATTATCATTTTGATCAATTGCCGCATAAGCCTCCGGTATCAATTCAGCTGGATCGCAATCCTTTGCATATTGTTCCCATAGGTCATAATGACCAGCGCTACTTCCGCCACTTGTCTCAACATCCTTAGTGCTGTTCATCCGTAATCTTTTGCTAGCACTAGCTATCGATGATGAAGATTCTCGTTTTCTATCAGACGAAGATCCCGGTACATTTTTAAGTTTTGTATCATCACGAGAAGTTTTCGTTCCAAGCGCAAATAATTCACCCCCAAAATGCGATGGATTCTTCTTTTGACCTCTGTTCGAAGGCCCAGCCTTATTACGTTCCATCGTACACTGTTTATTTATGAAACACTCGCCAATGAATGTTTTTACTTTGCTCAACAGAAAGGCATTAAAATAATTCCGACTCAGTGCTGCGAAGTTCCTTTAGAAAAGTATTGTCTACACGATTTGTAAAAAGCGGAACACAATGTGTGTGTGTATCGTTTTCATTATGCTTCAATGACATGTATTTAAACCTTGTAAATAAATTCCAAATTTCATTATTATTAATTATAGAATAATAAATCAACATAAATATAAAAAAAAAATTAAGTTAGCAGCAATTTTTATTACTTTTGCTTACAAAACTTTTCGGCTCCTTACATGATTTGCTCTTTGAGTATAGTGTCAGCAAATAAATTTAATTTAATATAATTATTTGAATTTGTCATAAAAATAACATCGGAATAATATTAACATTGAAAAAAGTGCACTAAAAATTATTCATTTAATAATCATTTAATGTAAAATAGCTAATTTGTTTATAGGTAAGATGCATCTGTTTAACAAATCACTTCGTTCGTAAGCTCTTTGATGATGATATCTGTTGTTTGCCTATCTGGCTGGTGCATTTTAATCTACGATCAACTAAGCTAAAAGTTAAATAAAAAAATATTATTATTTTTTAAATCATCATGGACGAAGAGGATGTTGTAGACTATTCGATTACATCGAATTTATTTATTTCTATTGCGCCACCGCTTCTAGACTTCGAAGATGAACTTGTGTGGCTTGATTTGTCAAATAGTGATAGCTACCAAATTCTGTATGATAAAACTAATTTTATATCTCCCAATACAAAAAACCTCATTGAACAGGCCTACAATCAACCGTTAAGTCTTCAGGATCAGCAAATTCTTTTCGATGATCTAATGCGACATAAAGATATAGTGCATCAATATGGTCTAACGCCAGCTAAGGTAAGTGGATTTACGTACTTATGTATATATTTACAAAAAACTTGTTCTATATGGTATATGTACTTATGTATGTAGTAAACAATATGTTGAATAATTTTGATTTTCATTTAAAGCTTCCGCAACTTGTTGAAAATAACCCATTGATTTCCATTGAAATTTTACTGAGGCTGATGCTGACTTCTGATATAACAGAATATTTTCATATTCTTGTTAACATGGATATTACTTTACATTCTATGGAAGTTGTAAATAGGTAAATACATATTATACAAAACTGGTAGAAACAAAGAAATACATATTTATAATAAGAATATAGTATAATGCAGCAGTGATAGGGAACCAAAATATATCAAATTCATTGTTTTGATTATATCTTTCAAAAACTTGTTGTTGATCATCTTCACTTCCTCTTTAGATTAACGACATCAGTTGCCTTACCAACAGAGTTTATTCATCTTTATATAAGTAATTGTATTTCAACTTGTGAAACTGTTAAAGACAAGTACATGCAATCACGATTAGTTCGGTTAGTGTGCGTTTTCTTACAATCTTTAATAAGGAACAAAATAATAAATGTAAAGGTAAGTACACATTAAAAATATTGTAAATGTTATTTATATATATTTATAATAATAAATCGTTTTTGATTTCAGGAATTATTTATTGAAATAGAAGCTTTCTGCGTTGGATTTAGTAAAATTAAAGAAGCGGCTGCTCTGTACCGACTTATAAAGCACCTGGAGACAGGAGAATTAAGTCAGAGTTCAAATATGTTAAATGCCACTAATATGTTACCCAAATAGGACAATTTCTTTTTTCTAAAGTTAATATATAAAAACATGTATAATATTTTTAACACCAGTGAAATTTGGAGTTTTTTTTAGTCAGATACAATATATCTTTCATATACCATGAGTATATTTAATATACATATGTTGTATATACAATGGTGATTCTGTTACATTATATAGGTATAAATATGCAAGTTGCTTTTATACAAATATTAACTTTAAATAACTTTAAGGGTTTTAATTTATTCAAATGTCTTTAAAAGTACTAGTAAATTCATGGGACTCAATGTCCGTTTCAGAAATGCGGAATGATTAAACTACGAGATTGAACATTTCCATTCACTTGGGGCTTCGCTTATTGACGATTTATTTATAATACAGTTCCGAAGCTTTATTTAGAGATTTATTCTTATTATACAAATATGAAAATATGACTAAAGTTATATATTTTATAATCATATTTATTGCGAAACTATGGGACTCTTTTTATCAATATCTGATAAGTTTGCATTGTTCTGTGGTGCTGATCCGTTGCCAGGACTTGAAGGGATAGCGCCAGCCCTATCAATGCTCCAAGGATTAGAACCAGAAATGGGAGAATCAGCATGACCAAATCCCGAATGATTATCATGATCTACAGCATTGGTGCCATCATACTGTGAGTTCTCTAGCCTAGTGATGAGCCGTTCATCCTCTTCCCCGAACTCTCCACCCATCAAGGTAGGCTCACCGACTACCATCACGTCCTGTGAAGAAAGGGAAAAACTTGGCCCCGATGGTGAACGCTTCTGATTTGTCACTGTTGGAGTACTTGCATTGTTGCCCCCTCCAGAGTTCGAACCTTTTCGTTTACGTCGTTTGTTTGCCGGGCGTTGAGGGTCCTTCTTCCCTGGAGGAGCAACCATTCTTTGCCATTTTTGAAATAAAGTTGTTTTCAAACAATCACGTGGGCTGAGCGCATAAGCTTTGTGCCGAGACATCAATTCCTGCATTGGTTCAAGAATTACGCATAGTCGCAAATAATTTAAAGTAGAATTTGTTATGCCAGCTCTCGTTATATTTTTGGTTATTTGATCTAAAACCATTGGATCTGGTGGAAGAGATGTTCCTATGACAGATCGAGGAATAAGTTCCCGATGTCCCTTAATTGTCATATGCCAGGATTTTATTCGCATATAATCGTCATACATAAATTCCAAAATCAGTCTCGCATCCGCGCAGACTTTCGTAAAAAAAGGCTTTCCATGCTGCGTTATTACCGTGCAGTGGTCACAATCCCAATGTGATCGAAGTATTATGAAATGATTCCTTTGCATGTTTTAACTGAAAATATAAATCTGACACTCCGCCTTCATATATGCTTCTAAAGAAACGTGGAATTAAGGTTCGTCCAATTGTGTAACGCTTTGGTCCATCCTCTAGACAAAAAAGGATTGTTAATCTTGCATCATCCTCAAAGAATTCTGTTGTAAAAGAATCCCACCAGCAGTTGTCACTCTCATCATTCCTCTGTTGCAATCGCTTGTTTAATTCAAATACACGGTGCTCTGTGTGACTAAAATAAGAGTTATGCCTTCTAAAACCTTGGTCGATTCTTTCCATTTGTTGTGGCCCACTCATCATGGGGTGATTTCCGCCATGACCAAATGGCGATGCAGGTGGTATCGGATTAAATTGACCTCCCACTCCAAACACTGCTTGTGAAGCAAAATGTCCTCCTTGTCCACTATTAAATGGCGTACCTGAACTTCCCGGTCTGCTAAATTGTCCAATGCCTGAAGACGGCGAGCCAAATGGTCCCCCCACGGGTCCATTAAAATTGCCCGAGTTTGATGACTGCGTGTAATTATTAGCCATGTTTTGTGATCCAACCGGACCAGGAGTTGACGAACCCGATGGTGCTGGCGACGACGTATACTGTGGAGTATTCGAACCTTGTTGGTTAGTATTTTGAAACACCATCCCTTGATTGCCGGCTGGTGACGATTGTCCTGCTTGTGGATAAGGATTTCCACCTGAATTATATGGTAATCCTCCTTGGGGAAATCCACTTTGGTTATTACCTTCTGGATTTATTGAAGCTGAATTGTTCGCTGACAACAATGAGGCATTTTCCGATACGTTTACATTCTTCCAACTACCATCGTCAATTGCAGATTGGGAGCTCATTGTATTTCCACTACTTATCACACGACGGTTCATACCTAGCATAATATGCTCACAATTCTTGCATCAAGTCTAAAAAAAATCCAAATTGAAAATTTTATTACTAGCAAATTAACTTTCATAATACTATAGAACTACAATTAAATGTTTTAAGTATACTTCACGCTCCCAAAATATCTTAAATGGTTTTAAATGGAAATAATTATTATCATTTTTACCTTTTCAGTTTCTGAGAAACGTTTGGAAACAAAAATTATTGCTTCTGTATCTACAATACCCTTAGGTAGACTATGAACGAGTTACATTTCTTTGAATTTGTTCAATAAAGCCAGTGCAACGCCACCTTACGTAACTCAAATTTGTTATTGCTTTTGATAATATCGCAATTTGTTTTGTATTATTACGTTTAATCTATTGTGTTATTTATGAAAATATAAAAGAAAACTAAATCGGTTAATGCAAAAATATGTAAGCGAACTTTCATAATGAGCTTATATTAAAGTGGTTCTTTTTGATGTACACTTATGTGATGTATCGCCTTCAACTAGCTTAATGAACAAACAATGCCTTGTGGGGCTATGAGTGCGAGTAGTACGACCACATATGTATATTATTGCTATAAAAATGCACAAGTTTTGCGTTTATTGTGGGAAAATGTTATTAAATAGAAGGGTATTTCACACAACATGGCAAGTAGACAGAAATGGTAAATTTGCCGAGGTGAATTACGTGAACGATCTCTTGTTTGTACTTGGCAAATACGCTGTTTTCAAAGACTCCAACTGCCAGTTTGTATGAATGTGAATAAACGAGAAGCACAATGGTCCATAAGCACCATCAATTAATACTGCTGCCGCATAGGCTAAAAATGCTCAAAAGTTTAAAAGGACCAAAGCACAAACGGACCAGAGACCGTTTGGACATTTCGATTCGAACCAAAAATAGGCTCGTTTAAGTTACTTATTGTTGCCAACTAGCTTAATTCTTCAAGGGTACACGCTACTTTTCGATCATCTGTTGGAAAGTTTATTTTGCTTTATTAATTTCTTTGTATGGCGCATGACTAAGAAGTGTTTAGATAGGGAAGTGTACAATCGTTTGGATTTTTATTGATGTAGAGTATTTTGAAAAGAATTTTAACCATGTCAGCATCTAAGAAAATTGAAGAAGGAAACGAGCTCGTACGAAATGCCGAAAAATAGTAAATATAACTAAAGAATGATTTATATCCTCGTATTGAATGTTATTGTTTTTTGTTATTATACTTATATAGCTTAAAAACAACATTGTTGAAGTGGCGTCCAGATTATGATAGTGCTGCTGATGAATATAACAAAGCTGGTGTGTATATCTAGACAATTAATATTTGGAATGTATTAAAATATTATTTTCCCGCTTTAATGTTTTTTGTATTCTAAATAAATTCCTTAAGTGGTCACATATTTCATCCTATCATCTTTGCCACATTTCATCTAGAACTTTTATAACGATCGATTTTTCAACAAATAAATCACATTCTTCCATTCATACCATAAGAATATATAATATACTACATAGTATTTTTCATAAATATACTTGAATTGTTATGATTTTTTTTTTTCAAATATTAAACATTCACTTCAATACAAATGAAACATGTTTTTTATCTGTTTAATTTTAATGCGTTTCAGTATTTTAATATTTGTTATGCACTTTTTATATTTCCAGCTACTGCATTTCGTATAGCTAAGTCTTACGATAAAAGTAAGGAATGCTTCCTTAAGGCTATTGATTGTTATAAAAATAATCACTCATGGTTTCATGCTGCGAAATCATATGAACAGGTAATAAATAAATGCATATACTCGTATGTATGTAAGTGAGAATGGAGATAAACTTACTTACCTTTTTGTGTAACAGTATGTTACATAGGATAGAACTTATTGCATCCATATTGAAGCTATAACTAAATTGAAATTCTTTATTTCCAGATTATTTTGATTTTAAAGGAAACAAATAATCTAATCGAAGTTGAAGAGAATGTGAACAAAGCTTGTAATCTGTATCAACAGCATGGATCTCCTGAAGCAGCAGCATCTGCTTTAGATAAGGCTGCAAAAATTGTAGAACAAAAGCATCCAGATGTAGCCCTCCGCTTCTATCAACATGCTTTAGAAGTTGTCATGGTAGATTTACACATTTTCCTATATAATCAATGGTAGTTTTAAAAAGTCTTCTCTTTTACAGATTGAAGATTCCACTAGGCATGCAGCTGAATATGCCTCCAAAGTGTCAAGGATCCTGGTGAAACTAAGAATGTAAATATTTAACATTAAATCATATCTAGATATGTTTAATGATTTGTTTTGCTAAGGTATGATCAAGCTGTGGAAGCTTTACGAAAGGAAATTGATCTCAACCAACAAACTGAGTCGTATGGTATAATTGGTCGTTTAACTGTTGCTCTAGTCTTGGTACAATTGGCTCGCGGAGACACTGTAGCTGCAGAAAAGGCATTTAAAGAATGGGGAAATTGCTGTGATGACCAAGAGGTATCGACATTGCAAACACTTTTGCAAGCTTACGATGACGAGGAACCAGAAATTGCGGCTCAAATGTTAGGATCACCATTCATAAAACACATGGATGTGGAGTATTCTATTTTAGCTAGGAATGTTCCATTACCTCGAGGTATGAAGGCAACGCCTGCCAAATCTGGCAATTCCAATGAAAACGTAAGTCGTAATTATGCACAAATTTCTCTTTGCCATTGATTTGAAATAAGTTTCTCCTTCTATATTTTATAGGTTCCAGACAACGAGGATGATAACGAAGGACTTTGTTAATCACTTGATCAATTATCAAATAACACTTAATAAATGTATTCCCTCAAAATTTTAAATATATTAAATTAATTTGCTGTCGTTAATTATTTGTATATCTTTGCTTAAAGAAAAGTGTTGTAGAACATTGGATTGTTTTACTCACAGCAACTCTTCTCTCTTCTAGTTGGAAGTGAAAAACACCTTTTAAGACACTAAAATATTGTGGGTTTTTGTACTCGCCCTCAGTTCAAATTGAAGAAATAAAAACTCCATGAACAATTTTGTAAGTGTCGTCTATTTTTATTCACATTTTCTAAACGCATTCCCCCCCCTGGGTAACAGTTGTGATGAGATTTGCTTTAATACAATTTAACATCTTATAACGTAGGAGAACAAAAATGAAAGATTTATAAAAAAAAAAGTAAAAGCATGCATTTATCATATATTTTTCTTGATTAGAAAAAAATATTTACGATATACACACAACAATCAATAATAGCAAAAAATCTATTTTCAAAGCATTAAAAATGGTATATTGATCCGACTACTATTACTAGCTAGGACCTTGTTACAAGTCTTTGTATCTACCAAAATATGCAATCCATTAATTGTCGTTGATATTAAATTGGGAGTTGCATTTTTTGTTTGTTTTCTTATTGTTATTTTTGTTTGTTTTATTTCTCAACTGATGAAGTGCTAATATGATCAGGAAGTTCATTTCGCGAAAATCTGTCCCACATTCGCGAAAATATCATTTCCAATCCTTTGGCATATTTCGAGCAATCAAACAATGGACTATCAACACGAGCCTTCCATACTTTAGCTCTTATTGCCTTCAAATGTTCCCTTTCCGTACCCAGTTTGATGGCTATATCCTGGTATTCTTGTCTATTTCTTGCAATTAACTCTGGACAACCAAGAGTTGCTAATTGCGATGCTGCCACTCTATAAATGGATAAAAAATACATTTTTTTAATTTGTTGCCTTTAGATATTTTTAACAAAATAATTATAAAAAGTAGATGTTTTGGTAATGGCCAAGCCAACATTATTACTTATATTTAACTACATTTACCTGGATGCCAATGTTTCTCCAGGCAAAGTAACAACTGGTGTACCCGTCCATAATACGTCCATTGATGTTGTATGCCCATTGCATAGCGGAGTATCTAGGCAAATGTCAGCCAATTGTCCACGACGTACATGTTCTTCTTTAGCAGCAACATTAGAAAATATAATTCGTTCGGGGGAGATGCCTAATTAGACAAATACAATAAGTTATAAAGTACTTATGTATTGTAATGCCTTTCAAATTATCACTTACCTAAGTCGCTTACAGATTTTTTAATATTCTGTTCACCCACTGCTGGGAAACGCAAAAGCCACAAAACTGAATTAGGCACATTCTTTAATATTGCCACCCAAGACTGAAGTGTTTGTGGATCAATTTTATATAGTTGGTTGAAATTACAATACACAATTGCATCGTCAGGTAACAAGTACTGTCGACGTGTCGTTATAACAATATTTTGTGGAACCTCTTCTCCCGTAGCTGCTTTATTATTGGTTTGAGTAGTAGCTAATCCATTTTGCACAACGACACCATTTAATGATGTTTGCACTTGTCCCGAAGCAATCATTGATACTATCTGCGTAGTATTTGGTAATTCAGCTACTTTGTGTGTTATTTCGACTGGTTTCTGTCCATTAACAACTTCGCGTATCTCTTTGACATCGGTACTTTCAACTAATGGTGATAGATCAGTGGCATTTATTACAGCCACATTGTCAGCAACAGATGTCTGCTGCTTATCGAAAACAATAAGGCGTTCCTTTAAATGTGGGAACATTTGCTTATGATCGCCAATGAAGTATGTGTAAGGCATATAAGCTAATTTTTCGCTATACTGAGAAGCCAATTCTAAGGGACTGGTTACAGCATCTGTGACTATGTAGTCCATGAAACTTGCACCACTTGTGCCTGGGTATCCTAACCACATGACTTGTATGGGGGCTGGTCGCAAGGCGAATATTTCATTGCGTGCACCTTTTGTGTAGCCATTCATGTTAACTAATATGTGTATGCCATCGTTATAAATTTTGTCTGCAGCTTTGCCATTGCAAGGTATCTGTGAAAGATCAACAAAGTGTTCTGCCTCACGACCAATCTTATAGCGGAACGCAGTACCATCATCCGGACTTAAAGCATAACAGAATATTTCAACTTTAGTACGATCGTGTAGTCCTGGCACTGACTGCATCAAATGGGAGGTAGGATGATTACCAAAGTCCGAACTTATGTAGCCAATGCGCAAACGACCATCATTTGGTAAATCTCGGGAGAAATTGTATGGTTGCTTGTGAAGGACATGTACTTTTTCAATGCACAGATTAGCATGTCTAGCTGCAATTGCCTTTCGAAATTCATGGGATAATGGATAAAGCATTGAATGATGGGGATGAACCGAAGGTAGACGATTCTTTTCCAATTGCTCTGCAACAATGCCCACAAGCTTCTTCATACGTGCATCATAATCAGTCCAATCACAAACTATTTGAAGGCAATGCGCCAGGTTACAGTAGGCGTCGGGAAAGTCCGGTTTTAGTTTCAATGCAGTACGATAGGACTGTATTGCTTCCGGTATATTCCCGGAATCTTTATGTATGCTAGCCAAATTGCTGTGAGCATCGGCAAACGCAGGATTTATTTGAATTGCCCTTGTATAACATTGTAGAGCACCATTCACATCTTGCAGCTCCTTCAACGTATTTCCCATATTTGAGTAAGCATCCGCAAATGTTGGTTGGATTCGAATGGCCTCTTTGTAATGCATCAATGCTTCCTTCAGTTTTCCTTGTTGTTGAAGAACTGAAGCTAAATTTGAATGTGCTGCAGCAAAATCTGGAAAAACTTCCAAAGCTTTTAAATAAAGCCGTGTTGCTTCTTCAATGTATCCTTGTTCACGTTTGATATTTGCCAAATTATTAAGAGAGTCTGCATGATTTGGACATAAACGGAGCGCTGTATTGTAACAATCTTCGGCTTCCTTTACCTAAAATATTTAATCATTTAATCATTATACAATATAAAGATGCACGGTCAAACTTCTCTATAACGAACTTCTGTGCAAAGAAATTTTGCAGATCATGCAATGTGTTTTGTGCAAAGCGTACACATCATAATTAGGGAAAGAACTCTTAACGGATAATAAGGAATTACACACACTAGGACGAATTGTTTCATCCATAATAATTTGATTCTTTTTGAAGATGAAGAGTGACTTCCCGGCAGAATGTGGTATGGAATTCTTAATATTTTAGAAGATAATATATATGTTGTTTATCATATCTGTATAATGGAATGAATGGTTTAAAGGTCCTGTGCGAATTTGTTATGGAGAAGTTCGACTGTGTTCTGCATTATTTAAGAAATATTAAAATAAAATGAAGCATTACCTGTCCTTTCTCTTTGAGGGCATTTGCCAGATTACAATATGCATCAGGGAAATTTGGTTGTAGTTCAATTGCCCTTTTATAGGTGTCAATAGCCAAATCGATGAGTCCTTGCTCATAGTAAACACATGCAAGATTGCCATGGACAACTGCATTGTTTGGTGAAAGATTTAAAGCGCGAAGATAAGCAGCAACAGCTCTGAAATATCAAAGGATACACATTTTAATTATAAGTATGTATATCAGATATAAAGATACATTAAATATTTTATGATTTTAATTGATTAGATAAACAGCACGAATAAATAATCATTATGGGCAAAAAAAATAAATAAATAAAAAACTTTAAAAAAAATAGAAATTTATTTAAACACATTACACATTTAAAAGGTCATGTATCTATGCATTAGAATGAAAGCATACGAGTGTTCTGGACTTCCTCCTTTAATCTATCTATCAGTACTGAATGTATTGTGTGAAGTGTGAAATATACAATTCATTAATGTTAAAATAAACTAAACAACACTAAACTATTGAACAGAAAATCTCTTGTTTTATTATTCCACAAAAATGAAGCGCGCACACACACACAGAGTTTTATTAAGCAATTAAAACAATATAAACCAATGGCAAATGCCAAATAATTAACTTTATATTTTACTGCACCTTTGATAAAAAAATTTAATGCGACAAAGACATCCTCTTGATGATGATGATATACTTTTTCTTGCATTTGGCAAAGATACTCTAGATTTGCCAAAACAACTTATATGCACAATTGTATAGACAACTATGCACTGATAGTCCATGACTTTGAAATTTACAATTTGTATATATTGTAATATTTGTGTGTATATAATTCTAATACTTCCTGATATTATTATGTACTTTTTAATTGTCTAAATCAAATCCAATTTTATTTATAATTAATATTAATACAGCCGAGAGAAGAAACCATGTTCGATCGTTAAATGCTTTTATGTTTCTTATGAGAATTGGATTTTGATAATAAATATTATTTCTTCTTTGTCTGGAAAGGCACTAAGCAGCGGCACTCGGCACATTCACTTTGTAGTAAAGTAATTTCTTATTAAAAATTTTTCAAAAAAAAAGCTCATATTCAAAAAGCACATTCAAAACCGTAATAATACAATAATACGTATAATTAGAGATGTGTGCTGCTGTATAAAGTTATGAATGTTGTTTTTATTCTTGATTTCTCAATAATTTCCAAAGGGAAAAAAGTGAAGAGAAGTTAAGTTGTCTCATGTATTATCTGCAAGTGTGTTGTTTTTTTAATTTTTTTTGTGTGTACTACGAGTAGTCAGAGAGACAAACAGAGATTTCAGATATTTAATTAATAAAAAAAAAAAAAATTAAATTGATTTATGAAAAATTATTAATGTATAATTTAAAACATTACTTTATACCACACGCGCATCTCTAGTTCGAGCAACACCATTGAAAATATGTGTTCCGCACAAAATTGTATATTTTTTTTCTTTATAATTTAAATTTTTTTTTTTTGGCAGCAATAAAAAGAAAACTGACATCCAAAAGACACAACCTTCGATGACGTAAATACAATAAATGTATGTGTGTATACACATTGAAAGTTCTGTGTTTGAGATAAACTGAGACGAACTGTTGGCTACTACATACGCACATACATATGTACAAACATCGAAATTATGAAAGACGATTGATAAAATTTGCAAATTCTACTATGTCATCCCACCACCATAGTAGCAAAAGATACTATATGTATTAAGTAGTTTGAACTAGTAAAGGGGAGACAAGTATTTATACATAGTCGACCATATTATTGCCTCTTGCTTCCACTCAATACAATTTGTGTTATTTTTTTCTTTACAACACATTATCTCCGAAACCACCCAATCGATTTCAATGAAATTTTGTGACTGTGTACGGTTGGTTGCAGTTTGAAAGATGCAAAATTATACATGACATTAAGATGCAAAGTAAATCCGTAATCTGTCACTGTTATTTGTCACATATATTTGTTCCGTTTTACAACAGAATGTTCTCTTTCTGAAGGAATAGGTAAAACTTTTCTCTATTTAGTATTATAAAAATCAACAAGTATATATATCAACATTTACCAACTTATAAAGGGTTGCCCACATTCATGCATGCCGGACAGTAACTAGTACTACACTTAAATATTTTACCAAAAAGAACTTTTATACCAAATCCTTTTAAGTTTTGTGTATATGCCCGATTGTTGAGAGTCTTATACATTGTAAATGCTCCTTAAACAATTGAATTTAGAAAATTGAGACATTTTCAATAGAAGAACCCCGGAAGAATATGGGCATAAACTCAGTGCACAAGATAAAAATGGACCAAGTGCGAGTCAGACTCGTACCCGACGAGTTCCGTACCAGATTGTGGTTTGTATGTGAGGTACTTCCCTAGTGGTCACCGTTTTGACTGATTCCAACAAATGTACCTATATTAGAAACTTATAGTGTCTAAATTTCAGTTCAATAGTCCAAAAAAAACAAAAAAGTTTTTCGAATAAGAACCTGAATTTTAATGGTGGGTTTGTAAGGGATGTACCCTCCCTAGTAGTCCGATCAAACTGATTACTGGATCGTGTAGCTGTCATATAAACCGAAATGTTTCTTGTATGGGGACCTCTCTAAGTTTTTGAAAATATTTTAGTTTTAGTTTATTTGTTGCTGATGACCGGAAAGAACTATACATTCTGTGAACATTTCAACTCTCTAGCTATTACGGTACATGAGATATGACCCGACGACTGACGGCCGACAACGAAATCTCTGCAATAGGGTCCGGAACCCTAAAAATTAGAGATACATATATAGCTAAAACAATCCAATCCAGAGAGGGCAATTGTCCTTCAAGATTTCACTTTTTATCAAACTTTTGTCACAGATTTATATGTAACATTTATTTATATTTATTTATATAATGCTAACTTAAAGTTAAAACTAGAAGTTAACAGAAAATTAGCCATGGCTGCCAGGGCCTTCAGCTATTATATGTAACAATTAAAATCACTTTTATTAAGTGACGATGTGGAAAAACTATATTTCTCAGCTTTTTCGAAGTGAAGTGGAAGTGTTTAATAAAATTGCTGAAGATGTTTGAACTAATTTGAAACCACCTAGGCTAGCATCTAAACAGCTGCATAGACAAAAGAATCACCTAGCGATAACACCACAGGTGGAATATTGGATATGGTTAATAATTATTAATTATAATTATAATTATTTATAATATATATAAAATTTTTTAAAATTATAATCACAATCCATAAGATTACAGAGCCCAAAAATATATATATATATATATTTTATGAAATATTTTATGGTTCTTTACTACAGTTTTTTTTGTATTAGATCTAGTTTTTGCGTTATAGCTACTTTCTTCGTTCTTAAGATTTGCGTATCAGTATTTTTAAAAAATGAAACATCGTTATAGTTTTGAAACTATTCATATCCAAAAGTAGTATATCAGGGCATTCTAATAAAAGAAATAAAACCTTTCATAACCCACACATTTTTGTGTATATAAATGTATACCATGTCTTCGCCGAGAAGTATTTACAAACAGTTTTGTGTTATTTTTGGTGAATATGTCTATACACAGCATCGTAAATCTATCACGGACTTCGTAAAAACAGCATCTCTTCATTCAAGAAAGTCCTTGTTTGTACATATTCACAATCTCTCATTTCTTTCAACATCCACGAAATATATGTTTTTTACAATACGTTTATTAATATATTTTAAGTATTAAACATATTTTAATTATTAAGCTAAATTGTTATGAATTTATTGATATGTATTTCTTTATATTATTTTATTATGAAGGTAAGAACGAAGGAAGTAGCTGCATTTCAAAAATTAGAGCTGCTGATTCGAAATCAGCATACTTAATTTTAAAATGATTAATAAAAGTCATTATTATTAATTTGAGATCTGGGAATATCAATAATGTTAAGAAATGAAATGTGAACTTTAGTGATAGCAAACCCAACGACATTTTATTACGAACAATATAAGTAAATAAACGCAATATGATTGGATCGCATACGGTTGGTAAAAATTTGTTAAATTAGAAAAAACTAGAAACTAAGTAGTTAACATAGAATCAGATGAAGAACATGGCAAGATGACCAGCACGTGCCATTGAGTGATACTAATCATGGCTGTTCATTAAATTTTTAGTAATCACATTGAATCTCATTCATTAAATTTGACTCTCTTATTTTAATTTTGAGCTGCTCACCTGTCAAAAATTCTAGCTTCCTTTAAAACATTTCCTAAATTTATATAGGCATCCAGGAAATTTGGATCAAGGGTTACAGCTTTCTCAAAATGATGTATAGCAAGCCATATCTCTCCCTGTGCGTTGAAAACACATCCCAAATTACTCCATGCGACTGCAAAGCCGGGACAAGTTTCAATTGCCTTAAGATAGCATGCCTAAAATAGTATATAAAAAGAAAAAATAATACATATTAAAACTTATATAGTACATTAATGCATATTGTACAAAAATGTAAATGTATGTGCAGAGATTGCATAGAAATTTGATACTTCTTATTATTAAGTTTAAATTACAATTATAAGTTTAATTATGTATCATAAATCGAAGATTAATGTCACAATAAGAATTTGCCTAATATCTAATAATGAATTGTTACTTACTTTAGCCTCTTCTAGACGTCCAAGTGCTTTCAAGAGATTTCCCAAGTCACTACGCACACAGTACAAATCCTGAAAAATATACAAAATAATATTGTATTGTATTATGTGGTACAGATGGTAAATCATAACTCAACCAATCAAGCATTTGGTTACAATATAATTCATATATTTACCGGATTGTATTGTAGAGCTGTTATATACGCTTGCACAGCAGATTCCATGTCTCGGGCCGCTACTAAGGCAGCAGCTAAATTTATATAGCCATCAATAAAATCTGGCTTCAATCGTACTGCTCTGCGATAATTGTCCAATGCTTCTTGAAGTTGTCCTCTTTCTTTGTATACATTACCCAAATTACTATAAAATAAGAATTGGCACATTATTTTACCCATCTTCGTTACTATGTTGCTCTATTTCATATTGTTGATTAATAAAAAGTTTTTTAAATCATTTTCCCTATATGTAAATACATATATCCCTAATTGAATCTTGTTTGGTTTGGTTTGTTTGTTGTTTGCTTGTTTGTTTACTGGGCTTGTTAGCTTGCAGTTTCCCGTATGGAAATTTTGATATATTTGTATGAAATCGATATTGTTTAGAAACCTTCAATTGTCTTCTTTCTGAAGAATTGCAGTGGATTAAGGGTTTTTATACTTTGTTCAAGTTTTCTTGGAATACTAAGGATTGTACATGGTTACTAACTCTTTCAGTAATATTAGAAAATCTATTTACATGAATTTTTTTCTTAATGCTTGTGAGTCTCTATTATGGTGACAGTTTTGTTATGCAAAATTTAAGTTTAAGCAAGGCTAACAAGATTCCTTCAAGTTAAAGGATCATAGAGGGGAAATATATGTATATATGATTACCTGTAAGCTTCTGCAAGAAGCGGATTTTGTTTTATAGCAAGGGTTGAAAACTGTGCCGATTTATCCAATCGACGGCATTGAAAATGAATTGAAGATAGAAGCAACAGAACTCCAGTGTTTGTGCTATCCTGACGCCATAATTGCATACAATGTTTTTCCGCATTTTCATAATCAACCGCTTGATATTCTCGATGTGCCAATTCGAGTAAACCTTTGAAATTAAATTCACTTATCAAATTTCTATTGTTTTCTGATACAAAATATATTATTTTCATGCTAAATATGAGTAATAATTATTATTTAGTGGAATATGAATTTTTAAATTATAACATTTTATGTAAATGCTGGAAAATTTCCAACTTTAAACAATGACTACAAATCTATGTGTATGTAAACATATACATATGCATGCGCGTACGCACACACACACACACATGCGTAGATGTGTTTTTGTTAGGTGTATTCAGAAATATATCATTGCAAGCCCATTGTGTGTGTCTCCACCACTACTTCTAAGCTTCTACTTACCTACAGATGACAACGTTTGAGAATCACTTATTTTAACTGTTCCATTGCTTAGAGTTGTTGCGACAGCTTGTTGGGCTGGTAAAGAATGCCCCGAGGATTGCTGACCCTGGCCTTGAGAATGCATTTTTCTCCTAGTGATCTACATATATATATTCGGACGTTTTTGGGTTGATGATGTCTAAAATCAATAAAAAAAAAAAAAACAAATATGCTGATGACTTGTCGCGAATTCTAAAGACCATTGATTTTGAACACTTTGATACTGACCTGTTATTTGCAAATAGCGTGGCACAATCGAAATCTTAAAGTTTCTCTTAATATTTGTTATCAATAACGCCTGCTGTCTATCTCATAATATTACTTTTTTCGGTTCTCCACTCGGCTGAAAACTTGTCTTGGGGAGATTAGATACGACTAGTTCAAATGAACGATGTAATTAGAGTGAACGCAAAGTATTCTCGTCATGGAACCATCAAATAATTCCATTAAAAACAATTGAACAACGCAATAAATCTTTTTTGGTATTTAACCTAAAAAATTTACGATTTTCAAACTCTAAATTTTGTCGATCTGTTCCGAATGATATTTACTTTATTTGTGAGTCCAAAATTTACTCTTTACTTGTTAATGTGAACACATTAGGGTAGCACAAAACACAACACCTTCGAATGCGCATATAGCGACTCCCTAACGAAAACACCTCTTTCTGTCTCTATCTTTCTAAATATGTATTCATAAAAATGGTGGAAATGTAAGTGCAAGCAGTGCAACCATGTGTCATGTGAATTTGGAGCTGCCAACCTATTTTTTATCTTCTTCTTCTAAAATACGCGCAATTTTTAATTTTTACCAAAAAGCTATTTTTGTTCTAGAAATTTTATTTGAACAATTTTTGCAATAGCAACAATGGCATAAAATATTTATGGGCACTAGATGCCATTGCTATATTTCTTAAGCAAGGTTGTTAGTTTTAACTTCGATCTTGCTGTTTATAATAATAATAATAAAAATTTTTCTAAATAATTAGAACAATTTAAGCAGAATAAAGAAAAATTCTTATTTGTAGGTCGTTTGAAAAAGCTATTAATAGTGCTTTAATTTTCTATACTATATAAAACTAAAAACCACTAGAATTTGATAATATCAAAGGAAATACCTTAATAAATCTACCTCCAAAATGCATTAGACTATGTTTAGATTAACCACCATCCAATCCAAAGGAAGAAATTATAATACCAAAGCCAAATAAACTTGAGCAGTAAAATATGTCGTACCGCCTCTACTACATCTACAGGTAACTTTCTCTAAATTATTTAAAAAGATGCTGTTAAGAAGAATTATGTCTGTATTGAAATTGTCAAATCTAGGTCATATCTAATAACCATTTGACAGAGTGAATGAATGAATGAATGCCAGTTCAGATTATGAATTGGCAAAACAAACAAAACAGTTGCATATAAAAACATGGTCTCAACTTAGACTAGAGAACAAAGTTCAACTAGTAGTAGGTAGTTGTGAAGTCCAATATTGAAATATGGCATAGATATTAATCTTGATACGTGTGCTCCTTGGTATGTGAGCCATTTTCAAATTCATAACGACCTAACAAGGTTATTTGTTGGAAAGAAATATTTATATCTTTATATTTTTATATTTAAAGATAACAACTTAGCAAGCTTGGAATTATTTTGTAATAAAGAAAATCTGAATCAATGATTATTCTACTTTTCAAATAAAAAAAAAAAATACACATATTTTATCAAGTGTATTTAAGATTTTTCTACAGCATATAAAGGAGCTCTAAACATTACTATATTTTTTTTAAACGGAAATAGTCTTATAGCATTATGGATTGTGAGGATAAAGCTGCATCTTGTGACAACTTTACTCTAGATACATCGACTAGTTCGCAAGTGTTTCCCTCGAATGTGTGCGGTAAAAAGAAAAAGGAAAAAAAGGAGGTGGTAGTTGAGGCCGAAAAACTTGACGCGGATCCGTCATGCTCCAACTTGATATCAACATCGTCTTCATCGACAACAACTTTTACGTTGGGTGATTTTGATTCAGGATGTCGTTTGCATAAGCCCGTACGACCGGGCATACCTAATATACAATATGAATTGAATATAGCCAAGGCTACAATGCAGCAGTACAGTACTCTAAGTGGAGATAATCTGTAAGTTTCAAAACATTTCTATTGAAATAAATACACCATTACTTTTTAAATAGATTCGATCATCTTTCGGATATAATAAAACGTGTTATGGATGAAAAACCACCGAATGTAATAGATTTCTTTGAAGAGTTCAGTCGCAATGTTCGTGAACAGAAGTATCATTTGCCAGAGCGATTTCCTCCTGATGCAATCTTTGACGAGACCCGAATGTATAGAGTTGCTAAACAAATTCTTATGTCAATGAAGGTCAGTATGTTCGCCATTTGCGTGAAATTATCGTATGTGAATTTTTTCGTAATTGATTTTTTGATGAAAACCTATTCTATTTATGTATGTATAGTTACCATATACCGAACAACCCCAAGAACATGAAGGCGAAGAAGAAGAGCAGCTTGATGTAGTCAAAGAATCATTTGATGATGAATTTGCTATTATTTTAGATGATTCAATGCGTTTATTTATCACATTCAATGAGCGAGTGCAACAACTTCAATTCTTCTGGAACCAATGCGGATTCAGTATCAGCACCGACGATATATTTCAACTTGCTAGCGCAATGAATCGTTTACAGACCCACTCATCTATAATGCAATGTCGTTTTTGGGGATGTATAAATGGTTTGAGAGCTTCATATTATATAGTTGAGGCTTCATTGACTCGTGAAGAAATGAGTTCACGCCTAACAATGATGGAAGAGGAATTGCGAGAAAAGCAATTACCCTTAAAATTGCGTAAAGTTCAGGAAGAAAAACCTCCTCCAGCTCATATTGGTCCAGAACTTACACCTGGCATATACGGTTGGGAAACTTTTGCACCTGAGGAATTAGCCAAAATGAAACCAGCAGCCCAACCTGTGCCATTAGTTCAAGAAATCGAAATCTTTGACATCCCACCAGAGTACATAGGCCTTGGTTGCAATCGGTATTCGTATTTTGTTGTGAATAATCTTTTTGACGATTGGATTGAGTTGCCAATAGTGACGCCTAGGCAGCTTGTAGTTTCGCGCCAAATAAAAAAATTCCTTACTGGTGATCTAGAAGCTGACATTGTATCATATCCCTGCTTCCCTGGTAAAGAGAAGCATTACCTGCGAGCTTTAATTACTCGTATAACTGCTGGAACATATATTGCTCCGCAGGGATATTATCGACGAATGACAAAGAAAGAGAAACGCTTATATGACGGAATTGAATTCGAAGGTGAAGAAGAGGAAGAAGAAGAGGAAGAAGAAGATGTTGATGAGGAAGGCGAGGCAGAAGAGATAGTAGGTAAGTATATTTCAACCATGTACGATTTGAGCATATTTTATTATTAGATAACGACAGATAACGATGTCATGCTGCTGAAAAATGAAAAATATGAACCGGAGCCCCTGGTTGCTATTAGCAGCCCTGTAAATTGGGTTCACGTTCGCCCAAATATTCTCAACCAAGGACGTGTTGTTTGGTTTGACGAAGAGAAGGCCCGCAAGGAACGTGAAAAAGCCCTTGCGCTATATTTTAAAATGCGTCTCGCTGAAGAAATGGAGGAGGAAGAAGAGGAAGAAGAAGAAGAGGCCGAAGAAGAAGGCGATGAAGAAGGAATGCTAGATGGATTCAATCAACCTGAAATAGGTCCCAACATTCTTACATCATGTGCCAATGATATCAGCGATCAGTTTACAGTTCCATGGATAACTCGATTTACCAGCAAGTATACGAACAAAAAAGAACGAGTCTTGATTATGCAATCAAATGTTTGGCCCGGTGCTTTTAGCTTCAGTTTTGAAAATGTCTGTGAATCTATATATTTAGGTTGGGGCCACAAGTATGTTCACCGTAATATGCCCTTCAAGCATTTGCCCATAGTCCAAGAGGAATTTCCACACACTTTTGAAGATTTTATAGAGGCTACCGATCCTTCTGTAGAAGATGAAGAGGCTTATCGTCAATGGCTACTAAGACGGCTAAAACACGATGATATCGGCGAAGATATTGAAGATGATGATGAGTTCGTGGGGCAATATGATGACGATACCGAAGCAGAAAAATAATCATAATCATGTTGTGTTTTTTTTAAAAAAAGAGTATATATTTTTTTTAAGTTTATTATGCAATTTTGTTGTTTGTATTTTCTAGTTAATTGATTGGACTGGTTTTGCGAAATGAATGGAATCAATAAATTTTGGTATTGAATGAAATTGAATTGATAATAAAAAAAATAAAAAAATATTTAACAATCAATTAAAGAATTTCATTTATTTTTAAACTTAAATATACAATAAAACTTTTATTGGACAACAGCTTCCATTCAGAGAAGAGGATACAGACATAAAATTTAAAATTTTAATCAAATTTGCATTTAAATCTTAATGCCAGCATTGTCGGCTTGACTCTTGTACTTCTTAATGTAAACTTCTTCGGGATCATATTTGGCTTGCAATTGTTTCCATTCCTCAGGCTTATTATCAATGATAAATCTGATAACCTTGTCTGTATTTTGCTTCTGCTTCTCACTGCATTTACTGCACTCGGTCTTTAGTGCATCCGGTAATAATTTCTTGAGTTCCCTTCCTTCGGCTGTGCACTTGCCTGAGTCGATCAGACACTTATAGTAGTTGGTGAACAAGCGATCAGACTTTAAAATTTCATCAACATTAATATTATCGTATTTAGTTGTGTATTTCTCCTCAGCGGCAACAATCGCGGCCAAGGCTAGGGCAACAATGACTAACGACTTCATTGTGAACTAAAAGAAATATAAATAAAAAAATTAATAAAAAAAATTTAATAAAATTTAATTATAAAATAAATATTGGTAAATATGTTTAACAAAATAAACAATACAAAAAAAAAAAAAATATAAATAATTCAAGCGAATATTAAATTAATAAGACATTATGAATTAATTATGAATAAATATTAAACTGAAAAAAAAGAGTTATTATCATAACTAAACTAACATAAACACTGATTGAGAAATGACTTTTTCGGAAAAAAAAAATTCTTAGGTGGATAGATATTTTTCTGGGAAAATAAATTGAGTGTGTTGAGATTCAGAATAAATTATAGATTTCGCAATATAAAAATAAGTTTTCCCCCTGGTCATGTGTGTAATCTCATGTACTTGGTTCTTCTTGGTCATGCACACAATTTATTAACAACATGTTAATAAGGTTGATTTTATATAATATGTATTTCCATTACAATCTCTCTAATATTGTGGGCAAACAAAGCAACTTTCCATGAACTGAGCACCACTAATCATACTACATATTGATCACATATGAAAATGCATATTCAAGGTAAACAAATTCACTAATTTTTACTATGAATTTCGTTATTGACACGAAACTCGTATATGGTATTTTATATTTAATATTTAAACTAATCGTAATATTATTGATTATTGATTTTAGCAATTCAAAAGTTTTCGCAAACACACAAACAATGATTGATTTATGTAATTTTGCTAAATAATATTTATATTTTTGTTTATTTTTTTATCTAATAAATAATTAATACATATATTTGGCAACAACTTTATTTACTTGTTTTCTTATTTATTTTTTGAACAAACGATAGACTTAAGCGACGAACTTGCACAATTATTGTTTGTATTACTGACTGCTAAAGCTCGAGACTAACTGATTTGAGATTTTATTGAATGTCGCTTTTATAGTTTGTAAGCATACAAATGATACTTGCACTTAAAGGTATTTACACATGATTTAATGTCTCTCTTAATTTTGTATTTTTCTTTTCATTTTGTTGTTCAGAGTATTTTGGGGAAAAAAAAAGAAGAACAGAGACTAATTATAAACGAAGCCCAGTCAGCTTAGTCAGCCCAGTATGCCTGCCTATCTTATTACTATATGAGAATGACTCAATAGTCAGCTCATTGACATTGTTTTTGATATTTGCAATAAAGTTTAAACTAAGCTAAACTAGAAATGTCAGAATTGTTCATGTGTGTTGAAAAATTGTGTGTTGCTTTGTGTTTATGTTATTGAATTCAATTAAATCTAATCCATTTAGTGGATAGGAATGGAAATTTTTTGTGTTCTTCTAAAGCATTTAACAATTAACAAACGGTGACGACAGTGGATTGGATATTGTAATTATTCTATAAAATTCTAAAGAGCATAATAAAAAAAAAAAATAAAAATAAATTAAGTTGTTTTGTTTATTGTACATAGGAGCAAACACATCATTATTGAACATATAAACAATCGTAGGAAATTAAAAAATTTTCCTTGACGTTCGTTATATAAAAATATGACAAATCATTATACCTATTATTCTACATTCTAACCATTACTTTACCATAACATATATAGACAGCTAATACAACTATACATAAATTAAGTATGCATTTTTATAATTTACTATTTTTACTATTTATTCTTATTGACATAAAAATACAAATCATTCAAGCAAATCCGAAAAACAACGTTAACAATAATACAATAATACTTATAATCATAATTTAAAATAATAATATACATATTACAGTATAGAATATAACTGAGTACAATATAGTTCACCTTTGTCAAGCGACTGACCAAGTTAATGACATGTTGCAAGTTAACAAGTTGTGTAATCCACTTGTTTCGATGCCAATTAAATTTTACAATTATAAAGGGTCTTCTACCAAGCACTCAACACGCCATTATACTTACATACTAATATACAATAGTATGTATGTATCCACTTGTACTAGTGAGTAGGGTATAAAGAAACATCATTGCTAAGTTTCAAAGGTCAAAGTATACCTATGATATATTATCATTCGAATGGCTTTCAAGTTAAATAAATTTCAGATGGTTTCCTAGAATTTTAATCATATAGGCTAGTTAAACTTCAGAGACTCAAAGATGTTCTATATATGTAAATATTTTTACTTATAAATGATGACTGCATCTAAATGTTTCATACTAAATTTCAGTTGAAACACCCTTCAGATGTGCGTGTTTACTAAAGATTATTGTACAATACGATATACTTCTATATTATACAAGTTTCTTTCAATTGAAAAGTCAAGTGTGTAAAGGTGAAATCGCACAATTATCACAATTAGACAAATACAATCGA
Source organism: Amiota minor (assembly GCA_037043295.1). Classification (NCBI taxonomy): domain Eukaryota; kingdom Metazoa; phylum Arthropoda; class Insecta; order Diptera; family Drosophilidae; genus Amiota; species Amiota minor. The sequence continues at coordinate 3,782,175 of JBAMAW010001787.1, forward strand.
TATATTTGTACATATTTATTATACGTATGTGTTTGTATTAACAAGAAAAATCAACATCAAACAGCTTTAAATTATTAACATTTATTACTGGAAAGTGTAATCATACTAAATACTTAACCTTTAAACTAGTAAAAAAAAAAGAAACACCTTAAAATAATATTGTATGTATTTAAAAATGCATTCTAATTGTTGATCATACGTTTTCTTTTTAACTGTGTTCAAAGATCGCTGTTAATTGAAACGTTTCAAATATAACTACCACTTTCATATTTACATAAATTTCTCTAAAAGTCGTGATATACTACTCGTAGTATATCTAACAAAATGCAGATAACGCAGGTTTATCTATTATAGCCAATAGATTCAAGGAGTTTATTTAGTTTGTATCATGTATTTTCGAAAGGAATTGAAAGTGAACACAAATGTATCTTACTTATTTATTTATACATCTCTAGAACAATCAAACTTAAAGAGTTTAGTTTGCATGGAAACATACGGATATGCGGATATGTCCAGGCAAATTCCCCTTGCTATTTGAATTCTCTTCACGTTTTCAATAAATAACAAAATATACATACATAAACCGAATTAAACTTGTTTACATTGTATATCAAGTGTTTTTATTTAATGTGATTACTCATTATCAAATTTATTCAGAACTCACGTCTTTAAATTATAACAATAAAATACAATAGCATAATTGTTCTTTATGTCAACTTCTATAAAAAAAATTTCAAAAAGCAAAAGAAAATAAATAAACACATAAGTTAAGTTTTCAGCAATAAAATTCTTTCATCGGCTGATAATTAATTTTAAAGAGTTTTAAAAATTTAAAATGAAACAATTTCATATCAATAATACGATCCTAGCGAGCAACTGTGGGAAAAGACGAAGACGAGAATTGAGTGAGGAAGATTTAGGAAAAAATAATATTGGTTGAACTAGTCCAGATAATGAAAATTGGAAAACCTAAGGATTTTCTAGAAAAATAGATACTAGTTATTGTCTATTAATGTTAATTCTTTGTAGTGATCTCGTCTTTGTATTTTATGTTAATGTGAAATGGCAGCTGTAACGTCAACAACATAGTTCAAAGAAAAGTCAACTTTTATAACAATAAAGATATTAAAAAACCATAACATCATGAAAAACACATTATTAATCGAAATGTGAGAAAACAGATAGCAGTCGATGCAAATTGTTTTCTTTTTCCGGCAGCTGTTTCTTTTTGGTCATGAGCTGTTAATATATTTCTGCAATGCTGCCACTTTATTCCTCTAATTTGAAATTTCTCCTATTTTTACAGTGTGGCAGCACTACCATTGTAAACAAACGCATAGAGAGCGAAAGAGCGCCGATGAAGAGCGAAATATAGCGAATGATTGGATTTTATGCGAATCGGAGTACCGCGGATGACTTAAAATTAGAATTGAAACGGACTTTTGTGTTGATTCGGAGTTACCGGGTGATAAGAATAACTCTTCGCTATTAACTTTTGCCTAAAAAATAGCCTCTGCTAATTCTTCAGCGTGCCTGATACTTGATTTTGACGAAGGTGGAAAGTAGCGAGTGAGATGATTTTCAAATGGACTGAAATGGAACTGTGAATAAGTAGTAAAATACAATATGAAATAAGTATTTATATTTCAATTGTTGTATTGCACAATAAAAAAATTGAAAATTTTGTGATTGTAACAATGAAACGAAATATATTCATTATTTCTCTCGTTTGCTCATAGTTTGAAATATATTCTTACTTATTTTTCTCATATTACTCATGCTATTTATGTTTAATTTTATATACACACAGCGTCAAAAGAAAGTGAACACATGAGATTTTTGCATTAAAAGTTTTATAATTATATATTAATGAATGCAAAATAAAAAGTTAGTATGCAGAATTCAAGGCTTATATTTTAGGAGTCGATTTCAATTTAAAGTGTAATCAAAATCAATACACAAACAAAAATGATTCACATTAATTAAAAAAAGTCCAAATTTTACGCGTCAAAAAAAAGTGAACAGTATATACAAAGTGGCAAATATTAAGTTAAAATATTACACTTTTTTAAGTTTTAATATTTTGTATTTTTCCCTTTAGATTACACAACCGCCTTAAGTCTCCTTGGCATCGATTGGACAAGGTTTTTTGTCACATCAGGAGAGATTTTGACCCATTCTTCCATTAGACACTTCTTTAGGTCTTCCTTGCTCAAAATCGTCCTCTGCCTGATCTTCCTGTCCAGGTGTTCCCACAAATGCTCAATTGGATTGAGGTCTGGAGATTGTGGCGGATGGTCAAATGTCTTAGGGGTCCTATACAGTAGCCATTCCTTCAGAATTCTCGCTGTATGTTTTGGATCGTTATCTTGTTGGAAGATCCAATTGCCCGACAGGCCTATTTTCTCGACACTGGGGGCGACATTGTTTTGGAAAATGTTTAAGTAATCCATCTTGTTTATTGTTGATTCAATGAAAACCAGATTTCCGACTCCAGATGCCGCCATACAGCTCCAAACCATAACTGAGCCCACATCGTGCTTAACTGTGTTGGTTACACAACTTTCTTTAAATGCTTCATTAGTGGTACGCCATATTTTTGATGTCCTTTTGGCATAAAAAATTTCAAATTTGCTCTCATCAGTAAAGAGAATGTTTTCCCAAAAAGTTGGAGCCACATTAATGTATTTTTTGGCGAAATCCACACGCTTGCTCTGATTTACCTTTGATATCAATGGCTTCTTGCGGGGTATTCGTCTGTGTAGGCCATTTTTATGAAGGGCTCTCCTGACCGTACCCGCGCTTACTGATTTGTCTGATGTCTGGGTAATATTTTCTGAAATTTTGACTGCACTTGAGGCTGGATTTACCTTTACTTTTCTTACTACAGCTCTAACTTGAGTATCAGTAAGTCGCTTTGGACGCCCAGTTCTCGGCAAATCTTCCAACCGACGATGTGTGGCATATTTGTCAATAATTTTTTTTATTGTGCTTGGGCCCCTGCCTATAATTTCGGCAATTTCACGCAAAGATTTGCCTTTCTCTCGTAAATCTAATATGATTTTTCGAGTGCCACTAGATGTTTGCTTTCCCAAAGTAAGAATTTTTTTTTTTTAATTTTATACACTTTTATTTTAGGAATTCACTCAAAATAACATTTACCATAACAAAGCACGTGAGTAATAATCGTTTTCCTTAAAAAATTTGGTTATTCCCCGAATTATAGAACGAAAAGAAAAATAAAAGTAAAAAGTGTTCACTTTTTTTTGACGCGTAAAATTTGGACTTTTTTTAATTAATGTGAATTATTTTTGTTTGTGTATTGATTTTGATTACACTTTAAATTGAAATCGACTCCTAAAATATAAGCCTTGAATTCTGCATACTAACTTTTTATTTTGCATTCATTAATATATAATTATAAAACTTTTAATGCAAAAATCTCATGTGTTCACTTTCTTTTGACGCTGTGTGTAAGTATTCGATGTAATTTGTAAATTATATACATATATATTTACTTGAGCTGAAGACCTCGACGCCAGTGCTCTAATAATTATATAATTAGTTATAATATTAAAATTTATTATAGATTAAATATTGAAGACATATTTTGAATGAAACAAATTTCACATCAATAATACGATAATGTCACGATATTTCGTAGCGAGTAACTGTGGAAAAAGAGGAAGAGGAGATTTGATTGAGGAGGAATTAAATAAAAGTCAACTTTTGTAACAATAAAGATTTCAAAAAACCATAAAATCATGATAAACACATAATTTATCGATAAATAAAAAAACCGATAACAGTCGATATAAATTACTTTCTTTTTCCGGCAGCTGTTTGTTTTTTTGGTCATGAGCTGAGCTGCCAACTGCTGTTAATATATGCATTTCTGCAATGCTGCCACTTTGTTCCTCTAATTTGAAATTTCTATTATTCTTACAATTTGGAAATTTAGTTTCTGGGAAATAAAATAATATTGTTGATGTCGATTGCGTGTATTTAATAATTGTAAACATATTGTTATAAAACATAAAGTGTAAATTTAATGTAGTTTTAAAAATCATGATGACATCCGTAGTTTCACACTCATTTTAGATCGGATCAGTTGATCATTGAGTAAAACTATCTGGCTTTCTGTTTCTTATTTATACATAAAAATTATATTTATCATAAATTGCATGTGCTTAAAAGGCATTTACATATGATATAAGTATATTCAGTTTGTTTGTTTAAAAAAGAACTTACAAAAGTAGTATACACATTTATTATACTTATTTTTAGTACATATGTTCAAAGGAAGACACTTGCGGTGCATGAAGAAAGTCTTAGAGCTAATTTAATTGCCATTGTAATATTGTATTTTATATGTACGAACATTTGCTTAATTGCTAATTAAACCATGAACAAGAATTACAGAATACTGAAGAGAAAAGCTCTGCTTTTTATATTGCTTAATTGATGAACAGCTGTATGTTTCTATTTCGTAAAATGGATAGATAAATCCTGCTTTTCTATAATTAAAAGCAAAGATTACGAGTACAGTGAACACTACTATGGAATATTGTGACTTTAGCGTAAGTGTATAAATATCTCAATAAATAAAATTTATTACATTATAAAAGGCTAATTAAAGCTAACACATATTTATATGTACGTATGTTTCTATCTAATTTGTTGTAATTGTCTGAGGAGGCGTCGTCACGTCCTGCGTCGTATTGGGCAGATACGATTTCATCGGCCGCTCCACAAACAAATCGGAAATATATTTAGCCTGCAAATAGAAAATAGAAATTAGAATTAATAAAGAAAATAATGCAAATAGAGGGGGACCACATGAACTAACCCTCGTTTCTAATTTACTAAGTTCTATTGACATCTGTACAATTTTCCTTGATAAAGAAGTCAGAATTTTTGCATGCAAGCACGCACAATGAAGCGTGAAATGTTGTGGCAGATTTGTGTATACATAACTTGTACAACCGGAACAGCAGCTGCAAGCAACAAGCCAACAGCAAAAGAGAAGAAAGCGCAAAGTTCTATGCTTCAGTTGCACCTGTACAAGATTTGCAGTCTGTGTGTCTTTTGTGGATGGGATTGCCAATGAGCAAATGCCTTATTGCACGTCTCATTTGGTTCTTGGAAACTAATGAAGGTGAAATCATCATTCTAGAGTCTGTAGAGCAATTCAAAAAAAAGTTGAGTTGCATGTTGCACGCGCAACTGAACTATGTCGTTGCCAGATGATCTGCAGCTCTGAATTGTGGGGGTGTCGGTTAATGGACGAGCAGTAGTTTTTGGACAATAATATTGACTCAGTTATCTAGCTAGTTAATTATTGCATGTTGAACTAACAGGAAAAGAAACGAAATGAAAAATGATTTTTACTTCTTCTTCTTTATACATATGTTCTTTTTTCTTTACAATTTCATCAATATAGACACATGTAAATATACTACTAAAGCTCCTTTTTTTGCTCTATGGGCCAAACTGTTTTCCAATTGAACCAATTAACCGGTGCCAAGTAGCTCTAGAAAGACGTGGAAATACAACAGCATAAGTGAGTAAAATACTAAAATATTAACTAACAAATGAATAGGAATTTCGAAACATGCAAAACGTAAATTGAGTTCAGCATAAAGCCATAATCTAAGACTAATGGAGGCAATTGGCTACCATACATAATGAGTTTGGTTAGACCAAATACTACTCGTATAAACACAAGAAAATTATGTGTATGCCTTCGACAATAACTTACCACAATGATAGCAATGAAAGCGCCTATGGTCGAGCCGGCCAACACATCACTCCAATGATGTTTATAATCTGAGACACGACTGAGTGCCGTATACCAAGCGATCATGATAAAGAGGAACTGCAGAAAATGACGGAACAACTTCGAACCGCGCCATGTCATGCGTGCTTGTAAATAAAGCTAAATATGATAGAAGTAAGAATTGTAATTAAAGCTAGAAATTCTTTGAAAGAATGCAGAATAAATGAAATCTTACCGCCACATAAACCATTGTGTAGAATGTAAAACTCGAATGACCGCTGGGAAACGAAAGACGGACTTCTTTAAGCATACGTGCAGATGAGGTAGGACTGCCACATATAAAATCCTGTATGTATTTGCCAACATTTATGGGATCCGCACAGGTTGTACCATCATTCATTTGCGGTTGACAGACCTACAATATAAATAAGAAGACGTTTTACATAAATACAATATACGAGTATATGGATGTATAACTTGAAATCGGTATCTAATTGAAAACAGTTTGCTGGGTGTGTAAACGTTCTGCTCATTATGCGCTTGGGTGGCACACACTTGTCTAGAGAAGAAACATGCATATGTTGCCCATTACATCAAAATCAAAATGATACTTAACAATATTTTTTATACCTAATTAGAACATTCATCATCATGCCACCATACACATTGCGGCAAACTTCCACTTTTATTTCCACTCTAGTATCTTTTTCACTACTCTCGTATATTTATTTAGACTTTGGTTTTTTCTCCATATTATTTTCCTTTTTTTTTTTTGTTATTGTTATTTTTTTTTTTGAAACAATAAGTCGCCTCTGTGTGTGCATGTGGGCCACTTAAAAAAAAAAAAAAAAGAAGTGCTAAAAGGGGGAGTCTGCAGCTGTCTCAGCTATATTCTTTTTTCTTTTTTTTAAACTTGCGACAAACGACGAAGAACCCCAAAGAAAGAAACACCAAAAGATAAGAAATTTGTTTCTTTGTATCTTAGTGTTGGTTTCACTGTTGCCATAGCCCCATTTGCTTTGCTGTGCTCATCGTTCGTTCATCGTATTGCGCAGGCGCAGCAAAAAGATATCATCGAATATTGTAAACAACTGCTTTGGCCCATATCAATGTAAATAATCATTTTGGAATTGTAATATTGTAGTCAGTTATTTTTGAATAATCCGACATCTCTTTTGAAACCCGTGCGTGCAACATGTTTATTAATGGTTACCGCTTTGCATCCAATCCAATCCAATCCAATTGACAAACACATGTCTGCTTGTTTTTTTATATGCAAACTAATTGTCTGAGGCGACAAGTACAAACAATCCTTCACCCGAAACTGAACTTGTCTCTCTTAATTGTCTCTCTACATACTATAATACTTATGTATATGACAAGGGAAATACTTGGATATGTGTTAGTTAACTTACCGAAAAGAAATGTGGCCGCAAACGTCCGATTGAGTATTTTGCAATGTCAGTTGTCAACTGACTCACAGCGGCTCCAAAACCAAATATTCCAATCTTCTTATAGCACTCCACTAGCCAATCTGGTATATCATAGTTCATAAATACATATTTCCTTCTATTATAATTGCCATTTGATCTGCGTGCAATCTCACGGGAGTTCACAATTTCAACGATAAAAATCTGAAATATATTGTAGAAAATATAAAAAATTCAAATTATGGAAGATAACAAATTGTTGGTTAGTTATTCTTCTCATCAGGTTCATGTCATTCGCAGTTTACTTGTAATAAGTAAGTTATTAGAATGAATTCAAACTAGAAATAGACAATTTACTCGGGACATCTAGTACTATGGGCCATGGGCCATATGGTGATTTTTATAGTTCATTTAATGAAGATCAACACATACATATGTATGTACATTGACAGCCAATCTATTGACGTAATGACACCCAGAGACTTAACACATGTCATCGCCAGCTAGGCGATTAACAATATTACAGACTTGCTGATAGATGTGGCTCTCTAATCGTTCTAGAAAGATATCAATCGACAGTTAATTACAACTCAAAATGAAGTGTATCTGTTGCGAAAGCAAGATAAAAATATAAATTGGAGCACATCAACATCCCAAGTGCATTGAAAACTACAACATAATAGACTTTCGTTGATAAATTTCATAGTTCTGTTTGAACTTGGTATGATTTTGTAATATCTCAACAATTCGAAATTGTGTTATTAATGCCATATGTCGCGGCAATTGATTGTGCAATAAAAATCCCCAAAGAGAATGAGAGTCAATTGAATTATGAAAGCTTTGATAAAAATGTTTTTATATGTTTGTTTTTACTTACCACACCAACAGGAATCACCAAGCCAATAATGTATAACATCCAGTTTCGTACCGTTGATTCATGAAAAGGATGTTTCAATGATTCATCATCACAAAAGAATCCACGCTTATACGATGTGCCCCATAAATGAAAACATAGAATGGGAAAGCCAACTGAAATAAAAAAATGAAAAATAGTCATTTATCAAAATTTAGGTCATATATTGAAAGGGAGCATTACTCTCATCTATCAATGTCTGTCGATTGAAAAGTTCATATAATACAATATATTAAATGCAGTTGTCAAAAATTATTGTATGTGTAATTCATTTTCAAGTACATACATTTTGTTAACTACTGTCTGGTTCAGTTCTGTTGTTGTTGACTTATGATAGTGTTAAGAGTAGGCACATACTAGATAAGAATCTTAACAATTCGTTTTCGTTTGGGTTTCATGTCGAAAATAGAAAATTAATAAAGTAGCACGAACAACTATTCTTATTGTATAATATTACTTATATAGGAAATGGTGAAAGGCATTAGGCATGCATACTCCAATAAGAGAAAGGAAATTAATGAAATAAAATGTCTTTCAACAAGTGGAAATTGGATAACATTACTTTCAAGCTCAAGAGGCGGCGGAAGAGTTCTTGAAGTGCTTCAACAAGAGAAAGCACTCGAGTCAAACTAACAGAGCGCTCACCTTTGATTGCCTGTAGATCTTTGTAACATGTTCTATGTGGATCCAAATACTATCTAACTCTTTTTCCATTCAATTAAAAGGCATAAAAAACAATCCATTTAGACACCATGATACATCACATAAAGTATTATTTGATTGATTGATTAGATGCACATTGCATTATGTTGCATGCACGGCAATTAATCAAACTTTAGACATGCCAACAAATAATAATGAAAAGTGTCAAGCTGCAATCCATGAAATGTGTTTGTTTTGTTAAACAAGGCGGGCACCAAAAACATGCTTCTTGTATCTCTAAAACTATAATTAAAACTGCATTAAAATGCATTACGGAACAACAAACAAATTACTAGAGAAATTTTGTTTAATTGTAGAAGTGAGCACACTTCTATATCAAATGCAATTATGTGTAGCGCCTTTGCCTGTCTGCTCGGTAAAACCAACAAGCGAAACGAGTCAAATTAGTGAGGGATACAATTCACAACAGTTAAAGCCATTCAAAGGTTACTATATATTTTAACTGATTGCCTAAAAGAGATACTGTACTAGAAAATTCAGGTAGGTAAACCATTCATTGTAATAAAATCGCATGTTCTTTATAAACGATTCATTAATATGGCAACTAGACAAGCAATTTTTTAGCTTTGGAAATCAAGGAACGATATGTTTTATGACTTCCTTTGGCCACTTAAGCGAACGAGCGTGTGATACAGTAACTTAAGAAATTCCTCAAATGCTTGGCTAGACTTCGACTCTATTGTCTGCTGACGAATTTAAAGAACTAAAGAAAAATCTTAGGATGATTGAAAAACTGCCGCCAATGGGGGGATTAGTGCAGTTGGCCATCTAAAGCTGTCACATTAGGATCATTTTAAATGGACCTCAAAAACTATTATGTATGTCAACTATTCTTCCTACCAAACAAAAAATAAATAAAATGGTTTCACCATCTAAGGTGGCAATAATAAATAATGGCAAATGACAAAACCTTACAAATTCTTAATCGAACAAAATTTAGCATTATGAATATACAGTAGAGGGTTACAGCTGTGCCAGCAGATTCAATGAGCAGGTCATTACACTAAGAAAAAGAGGATAATGAACGGAATAAACGATCTTTTTTTTTTTATTAAAGCAGATTTTTATGAGTTTTTCTTTTATGCCCTGAGAAAGTTATAAATTTTCAAAGAGATTAGACGAGATTCATATTACATACTTCAACAATGGAAAGTGATTTTCTTTTATTATAGATGCTATAGTTTCTTCCTTTCCAGCGCTCTCCCCCTCAATATGAATGTATTGTACGAGTATGTATCTTTTTTCCTTTTTATTTTGTGATCTGTATCGGTAAAAATCGTTTCAAATCATTGCGGCTACTGTTTGTGTGGTGTAAATAAGACGCCTAATCCTAAACTCAATTCCCATGGCAAAAGTACTTACTTCACTGCACTCAACATCATCGTAAATGTGAATGTATGTGTATCTCTTGAGAAACAATTTAATGAAATTTTCTCAATTTTTTTAGCAGGCGTTTTTATGGTGTTCTTTTATATGTATGCATTCATACAATAGACATATGGTATAGATATAATTTTTGTATGTTGAACAAGTTTATTAAGTTAAGCGATAAAAAATTTATTAATGTTATACAAAAAAAAAAAAAAAAAGCTTAACTTGTCATACTATTTATGCACCTTTAGAAAAACCTATTTCATTATTGATTTGACTCATGCTTAGTGTAGAAATATTTGTATGGGTGCTATACGATCCAGTAATACTAGGGTCCTTAAATACACATGGTTAGTGGAGGTGGATTAGATACTTACAGTGTCCCGATTTCAGTTTGATAATACAAAAAGCTAAAAAGTTTTCTTAATAAAGACATGAATTTTATTGGGGGTGTATGGGAAGTACCCTACCCTAGTGGTCCGATTCGGCTGATTCCGACAAATAAGCAGCGTCTTGTGAAAAAATCTTTGTGCTCTCTAGTTTGCATACATACATACTCCTAATCAACTCGGCTCCTTCTCTCTGTTCCAAGGTTCATGATAAACTTATAATACTATTCACTATGTGAATATGTTTTCTGTTTTTGGAAAAGGATAAATTAAATACACAAAAAATGAACCCAACATAGAGGGTAAAATATTACTATTGTAGTTAATTCTCTCAGGTTAAGTGTTATGCTGGAGCGGAAATACTTTGTTAACACGATTAAGCAGAAACACAACAAGCTTTGAACATAAAAACATAGATACTATTATCTCAATGAAATATGAGCCCCAATTTGATTTTACTTTGAAAACATTCAATATATGCATTCAAAGCATTTTGAAAAACATACAAACCTATAAAATTCTTTATGTGCTCAGTCTTCTGTATTTGTGTGTGAGCGTATCTAAATCATATAGTACGCAAAGCATAGAATACTTGTCACCTAAAAGTTGGGCATTCGTGTTGTGCCTTTTTATTTTGTTTTGATAGGAACTGCTTAATGTGTCAAGTTCATTTTAATAAACAGCAGAAGAAGAGAGTAATGACGCCGACGCCACAGATTTAGATATGTGTAATTCTAAAGTAATAGATATTTTTTCCCAACATAAATGTGTAAACATTTTGTGTGGTAATTCTAACTAAAACAAATGTTAAACAACAAATTTAAATTTAAATCTAAATTGTATCTGATTGTGCCGCCAACGGTGTAGATGATAACGACAGCAATGACAAAGAGACACAAGGCGATAAGAATGCGTGACTTTAATGGAACGCATATCATTTTGAACTTACTTACTTATTAATTCAAATATTTGAATATGTTAAGAAGTTAGTTTTTATTTCAACAAAGATAAGTAGCCACTTCTTTACGCTTAGTAAGTATTTGTGTTTAAAGAGTAAAGTATCTCAGAGCGGCAAAAGTTTAAAGCTAAAGTCGAAAATGAAATGTTTATATGTGAGTTCAACAATTTACTTAGCGGTACAACATTCATGACATTTATTTATTCTAAATATTTTTCTGAGATACAAATTTCTGGCATTTTATTCAATTTTACTCTTAATTAAGGAAAAATTAAAAATAAAAAAGGATCATTTGGTTTAATAAAATTGTACGGAAATGCCATTTAAAACAATTAGTTCCATGAGTTGCACTTTGAACTAATTGTGGCTTCAACAATAATTAAGAAGAATCTTATTTGCTTGGCAGTTCTTTGTCCACAATTTACAATATTGTTTTTCATTCCTCATACTGATTGATGTCTCAAGGATTTTGAAGATACAATATTCATTTCAATTTACAGAGTCTCTTAATAAATCATAAAAACTAAAGATTACTGAAACTGAAATTGTTCTGTTCTCCTTTATTCTGTTCAATTGTAAATTGGTTTATGGTTTTCTAACAAAAAAGAAACAAAAAAGATTATCAACAGGGCAGGTAGTAGGTAAGCAACAGAAGATGGCAAGTGATTGCAATTGCCATTGAATCATTTTAAGGTTCAGAAGAAGAAAAATGAGTTTTTTTGTTTGAGCCAAGACTAGTTGACTAACAAAATGAACCAAAGCGAATACAAGGACATTCTTATTGAAGTACAATGACATTGTACCTATTCCTACATACTACATTGCCAAGATGCCTTTCTTTACATGGTTGTCATTCTGATGATGTTGCACTTTAATTGGAACGCGCATGTGTAACTACTATTCTTGGAATCTTGAAATCTTGCCCTTTTTGCCGGCATAAGAACATAAAAAAAAGGGAAAAGAAGGTGCTAAGAGAGGCGTACGATTAAAAAATAAAGTTTAAGTTAAACATTGCACTCAGTTGCAGGTAGTCAAACAAAATGAACAGCAAAGATACATAATACTACAAGTAAGTGGGCTCACATTAATTTTATTACTTGCAACTTCCATTGTAAAAGAAATTTTTAAACAAAAGTAATGAAATTTATGGTTGCAGATAATAGTTAATTAAATTTTCATTTATGTAGATTTTGAGAAATTTTTCAAATAAAAAAAGAAGAATTTGAAGAAGTTTGACTATTGAAATTACAAATTGCATGACTTAACCAAATAATCAGAAGCATATTAAAACTATAAAATGAATGAAGGAGAACAAAAACAATAACAACGAGAGGATCTAAAACAACAATAAATAGTTTTTTTTTTTTCCATATTTTCCAATTGAAACAAATCACCATCATCATCATCATCTGCAATATATAAATATTTTTCTTAAGATTTCTTGAATAAGTGAAACTCGTTTGCTCCCCAAGATTATTACAATATTTCATTCCTAGGTAAGCCGACTTGTTGAAATAATTACATACATTGTAGGCACTTAGATGCAAAGATATAAATAAAAATTGTATGTTTTTTTTTTCTTTTGGTTTGTTACCATATTTATTTTGTTATTCTTTTCTTGCAAGATGCTAGTTTCGTTTTTATGAGTTTAATGACATACAAATGATGAAATAAATTGGATATAATCTCTTTCTGTCCCCATCTCCTAACTATGTTTTACTATAATTAAATAAATTTGTGTTAATAAATAAACTTTCTAAATCGAATTGTGATTGAATTTTATATTCCTTTATTTCTGAATATTTTCATCAATTATTCGTGTCAGTTAATCAACTAATTTATGTCACTATAAAATGCTTTGCTTTCCGTGGCTTTTCTTCCTCATGTAGTCCCATTCCATTATGGTGGAGTGGAATGGATACTAGTATAACAAATTCAAGGGAAACCAGCAACACCCTAAGAACAAATAAATACAAAAAAAAAAAAAAAAAAAAACTTTCTTGTGCCCATCTAACAAATTAAAACTTTATCAGTGACGAATGTCAATGCCTAATTTACAACAAGCGTCAAAAGCGATACCAAAGAATAGGAATATACTTTAAAATCCCATTAGGCAATCGCTGAACAAATTGTTTAAAATGTCAAATAAGTAAAATAAAATATTTGAAAATCAAATCATACAATACTCGTATATTGTAGTGAAACTCTGAGACAAATGGACATACCACAACCCACAAAGACAGTTGAATAGGTTGAATCTGTTGCAGGGCGTATAAAATGGAAAAATTCTTTTTAAATACTCTGCTTAATTGGAAACTATTAAAGATTGCTTTCATTTGTTATGTTATTTATTTATGGTCAGAAAAAAATAAAACATGCACGCGACAATGTTAAATATTTGATGCGTCAAGCTAAATTAAGAAAATACCTCCGCCTACTACTGGTGTCATGTTATACAGTGAAAATAGCAGACACGTTTTAACTCCACCTATGTAGTATAGATAATTATCTATTATAATTGCCAATTGCAAATAAAAACACCTTTATTATTTGTGCAATAATAATAAGTATAAGTAGATTCTTTGAGAATTTACTGTGTACAAACTTGTATGTAATTAAAAGCGAGACTGCATTCCTAAAAATAAATGTATACAATTGAGTTTTTTAGTTGTTTTAATAAGAAACCAAAAAGTAGGCAAATGATTGCCTTTTAGTTCCTAATTACTATGATATGAATCCATCCATACATTAAAATTTAGATATTTGTTAAGAAAACAAAAAGAGTATGTACATGCTAACTACTATTTTGTATTTGTTTTGGTCTATTTTGGTAAGATAAAATTTTTTAAACTTAAATAAACTCACGTGTTCAGTATGTGAGACTTACCATTTATGAAAATGGTCACAAGGGGACAATAATGAATCATGCTAAACTATTGTACATTACATATTAATTATATTTTATCAATAATATGTATATTATTAAGTATTAATAATCACACACCTTTTTCTCAGTAAACATAAGACAGAAACACAACACAATTGTTTGTGTAAAATAAAGGTATGTAGTAATGTAAATATACGACCTATGGATGAGTCAGAACAGGGCATCAACCAACATACAATACTATACTCGTGTGTACTATGTATGAGTGAGTGAGTGAGTATACAAAAGTGTATGTCGCCAATGTTTGAGTATTGCCAAGCATGATAAATCTTTGTTCCCGCCAATTATTGTTTTATAAAATCACAATATAAAACTATAAACTATCTACTATAAATAATGATTTAATTTAATTATTTATTAAGTTAAATTTTATTATCATGGTAATATGAGAACACATTTGTACCCACACTTAACCTTTTTAGTTAATTAAACTTACTCCAAGTATCAAATTAAAACTTGAAAATTTTATTTTTAAAGTTTGTTTATCGATTTTTCATTACTGTTATATGTAGTAAGTAAATATTATATATTCTAAGGTCGACAAAACAGATATCAAATAACATAACAATATACTTAATACAATATACAATCTAATGAAATTGTGTTAATATTTAAAATCAATATACAGTCAAGTGATCAGTGGAAAGCTTTTGTGAAACAAGAGAGAGGCAGCAAGGTGAGATTGTGAGACTTGACTTAAAATCAGTTAAGATAAAAATCCAAGTTTGTGACTGATTATGACTCATCATTGCAAAAATGTCAATAGCATTGTCAATATAATGAAGTGAAGCTTTTTTGTCTGTGTTTTTAATTAAGTAAATATTCATACATGTATAGAGGCAAATTATATAACAAAAAAAAAAAAAAAAATCATAAAATTTCAATTCAATATTAAACAATATAAATTTAAATTGCTGACTATTTTTTTTTTCGTATGATTTAAATTGATTTATTAATCTGTTTTGCTAAAGTAAAACTCCCCCACACAGCATAAAATGCACTTGAGATTCTTATTTAATATGAGTTCATTTACCTCAGTGACACATTTTATTAATAATACCATAAGTGAAATTGTAAAGAAAGTGCTGCACAGGCAAAAGTATTGTGGCAGAACAAAAATGAATAAACAAAATTAATGTTTCAGCAATTGAGGCAAATATGTACAAAAGAATACGAGTACAATACAATGAGAATATGATTTGTTTGTCTTAATTTTACTTGGGTACTATAAAAAAAATGTATCTATCAATTAGTACAATCATCTATCTACAAGTATCTACCATAAGTATCTGTCTGTCTATATGTAGATATGTAGAAGTGAACCGCAAATTTAGTCATCAATTCAAGGTTTTTATTATTTTGGTTATTTTTTGGAAAGGACTTAAAATGAAAGTTAAATGAATCATTAGTTCGAATTTCAAGTTTATCTCCTTTAAAAACTTCCCAAGTTAGCAAACTCGTTTATAAAGAAAGATTATTATTATTTTTTTGTATTGTACATTTTATTATTATAAATAATTGATAGATTGATGAACTTGTTGTTCTATGATGATGATTATGATGATTATAATAATAAATTAATAGAATATTTTTTTATATTATAATCTTCCATTTTAATTATTACACATTTTTTTATATTGTAAGTTTTGTTTACCCAAACAAACTTTCTTAATAATCTTCACAAAGAGATCAAGCAAGAGAATTACAATACATACTAAGTAAGTAATAAGAGAGCATAAATTGCTTGTGAACAAGTGTGAAAGAGTGAACTTTGATGAAGGTCGCACGTCATCATCATAATCAACAACAAGAGAGTAAAAATCACATATAAAACTTAATTACATGAAACAAAAAAAAAAAAATAAATAATAATACAAATAAAAAGAAACTCAAAAAGAAAAAAAAAAACAAAACATTGTAAATAAAACAAGGAAGCAGCGTCGAGCTTTTTATAAACATGCATTTTTTCTTTTTTAAACAGTCGTGTATTTGTATTTGATAACTTCTTTTGACTTACCGCACAACAATATTAAACCATCGATTCCCACACGCAGAAGAATTCTTTTATTTGTTTCCATTTTTATTAATTCACCAGCAAATGCTGAATTGTTGTTATTGTTATAGTTGTTATTATTATTGTAAGGAGGAGTTAAGTGCGCTAAACGCACTTCAATATTTCGATTATTATTTAAGATTGTACTACTATTTATGGCTGCAATTGTTGGGGTTGTCACAATGTCACCGCTATCCCCGCCACTTCTACTACCAACTGCAACGTCGTTTCTAGCCACGTTATTAAATCCGGCGGCGGTTGAATTGTCTTCGCTTATTTGACTATCCGGCCGACGTAGCGGTGTTGTTTCGCTCGCTGATGATTCGCTACTTTTACTCATATTTTTAAGAGGCTTTTGCTTTTTTAAATCACTCGTTGACTCTTTGCCTAAACGAAAACGTGTTACACTAAAAAGCTCACGTTCACTTGAGCTTTGAGAGTTATCAATAGTTTTATAACTCATTCACACCGAACGAAATCACGATGAATAACTAGTCTTCTTTTATGATGGTGAGCAACAAAAAAAAAGAGAAATTATTAAAAAGCTGCAAACTTTCATGGAAAAACTGCCCAATACTACGCATTCTCAACAAGCCCTGAATGACGTCATTTTCCTTATGGTTGTTGTCGAATCTAATTCGAATCAATAGTCAATAGTCGAATCATGATATTGATTCGAATCAGGCCCGGTGTGAATGGGGTATTAGTTTGCTTCTCTTATATTCTTATGAAGCGAGCCTCATTAAGCTTTCTTGTTTACTTTTTCTCTTTTTCTCTCTTATCTGACAACAACTAAACAAAAACGAGTTTTCTTTTCTTTTGTCTTATTTGAATTTTGTTTTGTTTTGGTTTTCCCCTTCCTTTTTATACTCTTCACGCAGTGAATAGTATTATAAGTTTGTCAAGAAGTTTGTAACAGGTTTGAAAATTCATGTTCTTATGTGAAAAACTTTTTTATTTTTCGACCTAACAATTTGAAACATTGATACTCGGAACCAATTGAATCGGACTACTTGGGGTGGTACTCCTCCCAACAAACCTCCAATTTAATTTCAGGTTCTTATTAGAAAAACTTTTTTTCCTTTTGTCCTATTAAACTAAAATTTAGATAATAGAAGTTTTTAATCTATGTCCATAAAATGCGTTAATTTTAAGACCCTAGAGTTACTGGATCGTATAGCTCCCATACAAACCCAAACCCAAAATGAGGGTTTTTCTTAGAAAACCTTTTTTGTTTTTTGTGTTATCAAACTGAAACTTGAACAGTATAAGTGTCTGGCCCATATTTAACAACCATGCAGATTTTAAGATCCTAGGATTACTGGATCGTATAGCTCCCACACAAATATTTCGGTCTCATTGTTGAAATGCTTTATGTGTACTGACTGTACCCGAAACATAAGCCAAATCAATAATTATATAATTCTGTATGCTCTATTACAGAGCGTAGGCAAAAACGTTTTCTAGGGGGTGCGTGAAGAGTACATCAACTTCGGCATAGACGAAGTTAAACTTCTTTTTACTAGTTATTTTTAAGTTTTGTTTAAACTCAGGTAGGCAGTCATCATCGGATCAAAATTGAAATCTGAAAGTATAAGAGAGAGAGATAAAGTATTATAATAATGACAAAAAATTAATTTTTATTGTATTTTTGGAGATCTTTATATTTGATTATGTGTTGTGTTACCAAAATGTTTCTTCCAATAAATTTGTATAAAATCATCGTCTTCGTCATCACACATTTTTTTTCAATTTTAGCAAATTCCAAGTATAAAAAATGATTTTATGAGTTATATCAAAATAACAGTAAACAATCTCAAAAACTATGGAACGAATATAAGCATTATTAAAGACTCATCATGAAAAGTGTTAAAAGATTTATTATACTTATGTATTGTATTTTATGTTGTCTTTCGCTGTGGATCTGAGTCACCTCTAGAAACTTTCGGATTGAGGTTTACATAGCATACGAGCAACAACAACCAGCTGACTGTACAGTTAGTTATGACGTTATATCGTGTATACCCACAGTCAATAAATAATTCCTATGTCAAAGAACTCACTGCAACACATGAATGTATTGCGTTCGTTCTACTTACAAATATTGTTTTTATTACGCAATCGGCATGACGCCAAGATTTTGAATTCCATTATGATTTATCAACTTATACTAAGTAACAAACAAAAAAACAACAAACTCAAAATGGAAAAAATGAGCTTCGTAGGCGTTTCACTGCAATCTGAAATGGAGCCAACTTGTGAGATACTTTTATTGAAATTGTCAAACTTTGACAATGAACTTGTGTGGGATTCCCTCGGACATATTAGCAAAAATTCAAAGTCATGAAGAAAATAAAATATCTTATAAAAGTACTAAGCGTTTTTTGCAACAACTAAGTACTATGTACTTAGTTTGGAAGAGCTCAGTTCTATTCAACGCCCCTTTTTTAGTTGGGCGTGGTAATTTATAGTTACAGATGTTCTTGAAGTTCCAACCCATTTTGATTGAATTGAAATTCTTGAAACTACTGCAAAGCACTGCAATTTCGCAATTGTTGTCCAAACTTGTTAAGCTTTCAATGCAGCGATAGTCGTACTGCTGCTAAGTCGTTGATAGTTGTTTTACAAGGTTGGTAGGCATTTAGGAATCCAGGCAAGCTGTGAGTAGACATGGTTGCTTTAATTTGACACACGAATTGTTAGTTGTTGGTTGGCTGGTCAATGATCAGAAACTATCAATCAAATAATCACGACCGAAACTACAAAACTGCATAACTAAACTAGTAAAGATTGATAGATAGATCAAAAGTAGTTGTTGTCGGTTATTGTTAGTTGTTGGTTGTTGGTTTATTGCCTTAAGCAAAATGTACAGGCGCGTCTCAAACAACAAAATCTACAACACGATCTAACTTGGCGGCCGGCAGTAATGCAGGCATGCAGACAGGCAACACCACCAATAACATCACCAACATTAGCAGCATCAAGAACAGACCAACTAGACAAACAGCTTGTTAAGTGTGACTATGCCCAAAAGCGAAACATTGCAATGCAGTGCGAATCGTCGTTCTATGTATCTATCAGATACTACTTAGTTGTAGCTGTTGCATGCTTGTATGCATGGGTTCGTTGCTACTTTGGCTCTGGATGCCAAGACTGAAATTGAACTTGTCAAGTTCGATTAATGCAACTCGCGCGATCATTCATGACTTTATTTTTAGATAGCAACAGCAGCAGCAGCAGCTCAACATACCAACTATACTAAGTACATAAGTACAAGTAGAATTATATAGTAGAAGAAGATGTGAATCTCATTTCCAGTTGCATTTTATTGTTGTTTTTGTTCCATGGGGCAACCAGTTTATAAATTTTTTTGTATTTTCACATGTCGTCGTCATCATCATCATCATCGTCATACTCTACTTTAAACTGAACAGATTTTTATATTTTGTTCCTATGCAAAAACAAAAAAAAAAAATATTTATGTCAACCTTAAATACTTTAATAAAATAAAAATCTCACTTAATTAAAAGATTTGCGATGTTATCGTGTGGCATTTACAAGCTACTCAATTATACAACTTAAGATGGTTTTAATGATTGAAATGAATTTAATTATAATAAAAGGGTTGACTCAGTTTATGATAATCATATTCTTGACTTTAATACCGATGATTCTTTTCATGATTATTTCCCCAATTTATTTCCCTTCG
Source organism: Amiota minor (assembly GCA_037043295.1). Lineage (NCBI taxonomy): Eukaryota > Metazoa > Arthropoda > Insecta > Diptera > Drosophilidae > Amiota > Amiota minor. Next base: position 3,802,447 of record JBAMAW010001787.1, read on the forward strand.
ATGCACCTTTGTTTATGTAAGTATTATATGTACGAAGTATTTAACTACTGCTAATTAATAAAGATATCTTACAATATGTTTTATTTATTTTTTGACACTCTTAGTATCTTATCATTGAAAGTTAACTTGATTTCGAGACAACAAATTGGATTTTAAACAAATATTTCTGCTGTGTACTGAGAGTAAAAACATTCATTGAGGCCAACATATGTTTGTTTAGGCCAAAGCTAGAATTTCTAATTAAAGATATGTTGCTAAATACTATAACTTACAGAAAATCATGTTTTATTTATTTTGGATATTTTTCTATTGTGCCAGAAATGAACAACCTACGCACACGCCAAGCCACTGTCATTTCATTTAATGGGCAATGAGCATGTCGCAGTTTAACCACAATGATAGTCTGAACTATGAGTAGCACAATGCAATAAAAAGAATCGAAAGCTTTACGTATGTACGTGCATTGTACATCATAATCCTGACACATAATCCTTTTAGTTATGGCGCTATGTCATGCAGCCCCAGTACAGCCCCAAGTCAAGGTAGCTAAGCTAGAGCAATGCCAATAAAACCAAAAGGTAGTAAAGATTATATTGACTATGTGGCATGAGTTCTTGAAATAAGGTCAAGCTGTGTGTCTTGCGTGTTACAGTGAGGCAATAAAAGATTTTCTTTACAAAGGAATAAAACGAGTTCATTGAACAACCTCTTAGTACTTGGATCCAATTTCATTGCCACGACAAGTCAGACATATGCCAGACATATAGACAACGGAAAATATTGCTGACTGCATATGGTGGCAATGATGGCGATGTTGGCGATGTTGGCGATGATGATGACGTTGGCCCAAATGACAGCAATTTTTTGTTATAACAACGGAAGGTAAATTAAAACCATAATTCATATACTCGTATATAAAATATTATATGCTAAGGTATCTGAATACATATTAATGCATGTAAAAATGATATTATTGACAGGTTGTTTGTATGTCGAACAAGAAATATTGATGTTAATTTGCTTTTTAAGCGATTTTTATATATATTGTATTTAACATTTGGCAAATCTGACATTGAAAACTTTGTTCAATGAAGTGTATGAGTATGTAATTCGTTTGATTTGGTTACGTATAATTGAAGAAACAATACATTGCATGGGAAAACAATGTTTATATATCAGTATGTACATATGTATGTATATATTTTGGCTTCTATCCAATACTTTTGAGATGTTTGGGAAATATTGTACATAAATAATTGCAGTTGCAAATGCCGGCAAAAGTTTAAAATAATTGAAATACTTTGTTCAACTTCTCTCTAAACTGTACTATTTCCTTTTGCTCACCCAGCGAGGTTTATGTTCTCTAAAAAAATTGTTTGTATTTTCCTTTCATTGACGAATTCGTAAAAAGTCGCACATTTCCTTCAATTTGTTTAGATTTATTTCTCCTTTGACACTAGTATGAGAAGATTTTATCACTTAGTTGTGATGTTTGTAACGCATAGGAATCGTGCGTCCAAAGCCCCACAAGAAGTATGTGTGATGAAAAGTCTGTCCGTTTTTTTAAGGAAACTAGGCTCTCAGTTTTAGGGTAGTCATTTTATTTTCATACAGAAAGCCATTATTCCGTGGTTATTAGGGACACCACAACAAATTCGGATTTAAATTTGAATTTATGTTAACTTAAATGACTTTAACTTTCACATTTTTAAGACTATCGAACAATTCATAATTTATACAAAAATGCCATATGAAATGTTCTAAAACTTATGTTATAAGCAACTTCATCAGTTGAGATGTGAAAGGCTTACTACGCACTATGCATGAGCTTCGGTTAACGAAATTGATGGTGTAAAAACACCATCATTTAAATTAAATTCTGTGATGTTTGTAAAGGTGTTTGTTAATTGAATTTCCTGTCGCATAAACAAATTATTGTATTGTGTCAAGATCAAGTGGAAAGAATGTTAAATTTGATAGTTTTATATATCTTAGATGATATATTTATATATAAAAATAAATCATTTAAGTGAATTTGTGTTGATTTTTACTTTGCTTATATTTTCTTTTATTTGATTTTCAACAATTAAATTTTCACTCTATGGAAAATCATTTACTTTTTCATTGATAAGATTTTGTATTAGTCAAATCAAATTAATATTGAAAAAAAAAAAAGAAAATTGCTGATAAGGAAGAAAGATACAATACAATACAATATTTACGAGTCTATTACGTGTTACATTGTGAAACTCTTTCAAATAATGAGTTCATAATTGATTTCATTAAATATTATATACCTATATTCTTCATTCCTTAATTTAAATTATTTTGCTTGTATGTCTGAATTTCCTAAGTACAAGTTGGCTAGTCAATGCAAGTCATGCAAATTATGTAAAATAGAAAAAAAAAAAAAACTTAATAAATCGAACACAAGACAAAAATGCATATTAAAAGAAAGCAATGAACAAAAATGCATTGCTGCGTGGGATTAAAAATAAAATAAAAATCGATTAAATTAAGTGAGAATCAGCAGTCAAGTTTACATGGTCATCAAAATCAAATATGAAACCAAAATCGATATAGGCATATTTTCATTGCTGTCCATATGAAATTTCTATTGTAAGTAAAAATTTGTATAACCCAATTAAAGTTTAATTAACTTCTTTTTATTCAAATTCCATGGCAAATTATAGGAATAACTTTGAGATATGTATTTGTGATATTTATGTGAATTAGATGCATTGAAGGATATTAAAAGTTCTGTCAAACTGAAATTATTTTATTTTTTGCTTTATTTCTGATTTTCATTTACCGTTCTGTTTTTTTTTTATAAAAAAATTTATTATTTTATTTTTTTTTTTTATTGTGTTTTCTATTGTTCTTCGCCCATTTCTTAAATAACAAAATTTATTGCGTATTCTTTTGGTTTTGAATTTTGTTTGATTTGTTTATTTTAATAATCTCTTTACACTTTTATTTTTTGTATTCAATTTGCAAGAGATAAAAATAATACTTATAAAACATTTACCAAATAAAATACTCGTGTACACAGAACAATAGACAGACACCAAACAACTTTGGAATATAAACAATTGTAATTTACTTCAAATGAAATTTTTTTAAAGAAGATTTGAAATTTCTAAAATCAACTGTCAACTTTATATTAATTTTTACTATATTTGCAATAATAAATCATTTATTTATTAATTGATTCAAACAACGAAAATATTGTTGATTGTTGAGGAAAGACGACGGAATCCGCACAACACAAAAACGCGCACACGCTCGCAACAAACACAAATTCTCGATTAAAAAAAAATTTCTTAGGGGTTGCTATTGCTATGAATTTTGTATCTATGCTTGGTACACTGTAAGAAATAATCTATACTTATGTGTAATTTTGTTGTGTCAAAGCTTAAATACAGAATTTTTATTATAATAAATTTGAGGTTTGGAAGAAACTTATTAGAAAGGAAAGAAATTATGAGAATAGTTATAAATTTTGTATATTTGATTTAAATGGATTGCGCAATTACCTTCAAAGGAACGCTGTTCAGACTATACTAGAGTTTCCCTGAAAATTTCAACAAAATCGGTCCAGCAGTTTCGGAGTTCATATAGATCCACTTTTATGTATATAGAAAGATAGTATAGGCTGCTTGATACCAAGGCCGCTTCATCATGAAGCCTTACGGGCCATTGTGATGTCTAGTTTGGACTGCACTATTTATAACTTAGATTACTTACATGCCCTCACGGTTCATTCACTTATTAAGCCTCATTACCACCACCAGAACTTGGCAAGGCAGCAAGGAAAATAATTTGTTCATAGGTGGTTAAAAAATGATAACATTGTGAGAAGAAGTTTAATAAAAACTACTTACTAATGCGATTATTTTTATTAAATGTCCTTTAAAAATTACATTATTTTTTTTATTATTATTATATGTATAAGTAAAATTAGATATCAAGCAATTTATCTGAGTTCAGATTTCTAATGAAACTATAAGACAATTTCTTCCTGTGTCGCTTTGAATTAAAAACAAAAAGTGGACAGCGCCGCATATGAGTAAAGTTTGCAGTTCGTTATTTTGAAAAACATGAATTGAGATTTCGTATTCATTCGTCGAATTGATGTTGTGCGTGGCGGTTGGAAATTTCAAATTTGTCTCTGAATATTAATTGATATTGAAATTGCTTCTAAGAATATATGGTAAAAAATTAACGAGTGAAAATAATTTTCAAACTGATTGACTACAGAGGAAGAAGTTAATAAAGAAGAATGGAAGTGCAAAGGGGCAGCTTAAGAAGCTGTAGATGAAAACAAAGAAATATGCAAAAACTATTGAAAGTGGAATTAAAGAAGTTGTAAAATAACATAATAATATTGTAATAAATAAATAAATAAATAAATAACTGAGTAAAATACTGTATTTTCTGCAGTGATATTTATTTTAAATTTTGACTTACTAACAAATCCTTAATAGCCTTTTTTTTTGTTTACCTATTGAGCCCAGAAATTTGTACTGTTTATTTTATTTACCTGCCTTCCTTCTCTCAATTGGTGCTTATCAGTTAAATGTTATTTGATGTAAAGAAAAGTAAAGTAAAATAAAGTGAAGTGTGTTTGTTTTTTTTTTTTTTTATCCATAAATTAAACATGAATTGTGTCCATTAGCACTTAGCTTTAAAAATGGAATTTTTGGTTTTATGACTTTCTCCACTATTTACAAAATGTGAAATTGTTGAATGCAGTATGGATTGATAAAGTCTCTAAGCAAACATAATTGAAATCGGTAGCAATGTATTGTACATATAATGATTATACCTTGACATACCATTGATTATCTACCTAGAAAGAGTTCAAATAAATTATAAAAACCAAATACGTCACCGCCACTGTGAGCTGGACAATAAAGAATACCCCTTCACCATTATCTGGCAGTACTTAACTTAAGTGAACGACGTCATTTGCGCCGATAAACAACGTTTATCTTGACTTTTGCTCTATTTATGTATACACAATGTATGTATCTTGGACTTGACTTTGTTGGTGACTAAGAAATTCTTGTTCCGCTTTTGATTTGATTAAAACGCTCACTTGCCACGCTTTAAAGTGCCATTAAAATGAGCAGTTTACGTCCGACAAGCGTTTGCGACACAACGCCACTGCAGCGTTTCGAGAGTCAAAGTAGCAGTGGCGAGGAGCCATCATCACCGACAGTAAGCAGTATAATTGCGGCGGCTAAAGCAAATTTCGTTATAAATACAAAACCACCAATTTCAACAACTGCCCCATCGACCATCGTAGCGCCACTAACGTCTGTTGTAGCGGCTTCACATTCTTCACCCACCGCAGCCAGAACCATTGTCAGTATTGGATCACCATCACTTTCCAACATTCAACAGAACAATAATAACAATCATAAGATTGAACTTCACTTGCCGAATTACATTGACGGAACAAACAATCAAAAAATCATGAAATCAAAAGGAGTTCTAAGGATTATTGGTCGAATTTTAGTTGATCTCTGTATGTTGAGTTGTGGTAAGTTGGATTTACATATTTTTTTTTAAAAAGGTGATTTAATTTCAAGAATTTTGATGTCTAAGCATATCTCATTTTTGGATTACAATCTCTACATAGCATAGAGTTTATGTCCCACATATTTTGTATAATATGTATATTTTTTATTGTATGATTCATATCATAAGCGCACGCCCTATAGAACCAAGTAGTATATTTAAAACACTTTTGCTTAGGTTTATGGATGCCCTTTTTAATTAGTCATTGAATCATTTTATTATAGCTAAGAGTATCTGAATCTAAAATATAACTTTGAACACAACAATGTCATGCGACGATTGCTTTTCTCCCTTTGACACATATTTTTTTTTTTTTTTTTGTGTTGTGGCTTTCTATCACTTTGTGGGCCAATTGATCTTTTGCACTTAAACTTTCGATCTCATTTTAATATGATTTTCATTTATTTTTTTCTTATTTAATGAATATTATGGGCTTTTGTCTCTCATTTTTATGATTCAAATAATATATATTTTATAGAATGGCTAATGTAGCTTACTCGTATGTGTCATCTCGAAACTTCATAATAAAAGTCTAGACGTTATAATGGATGAATGCAAAATTTATTATAACTTAGTTTCTTGTGTCATCTTATGTACCCTTCATATAGGGAAGGGATTCTATCATTGGAATCTTTCATTTGAATTGCTCGAGTCGGCCAAACAGATAAAATTTTGCATATATCAAATTGTGTTACAGTGTAGCAAATGGAAATGGAAGTGGATCTAAAATCAAAAAAATTTGTATTATTGGTGTCGAGAGGAAATACTTTGTTGTGCGAATGACGTGTTGATTTTCCCCTTATTCAATGGACAACATTTCATTTGGATTAATGTATTTACATTTACTTTTTATTAAATAAAAAAAAAAAAAATCAAAACAACAGCATTCACTTGTTATAAACATCATATTCATACTCGTATGTGTTTATCTAATCTATCCGAGTTCGCATTTTTTGTATAAAATATTACTATTTCTCATATGGGAACATGAATATGCAGAAATGAATAAAGTATGAAGAGAAAAAAAATTTGCCCCATTGGCATTTCAATCAACAATCATCGCACATCGAGTGAGGGTAAGGTTGATTTATTGTATCTAATTCGATTTCATTTGAAGCTCTCGTAAATAAATTAAACTAACAATCAAATTTCATTTCTATTCCGATTTTTTCGAAAAAATTGTTCACCTAATCAAACTAAAATAAATAACATTAATATTTTTCTTTATACTTCAGTTGCTTTACCAATAATCTTCTTCAGTTTCTGGGGTCAACCCAATCGAAATGGTTTCTTTTGCAATGATGAATCTCTAAAGTATCCTTATAAAGAATCTACTATACGCAGTTGGATGCTCTACTTGGTTTGTGTGGCATTACCCATTGCATTGGTAAGTTTTACTACCTAAATATTAAGAATCCAAACAGAAAAAGAAAATAGTACATACGAGTAACTCAATCATCAATTAACAAACAGTCAGTCAGTAAACTATAAATTCTTTGAGCTAAAGTTTTTTACAGTTTTTCAGTTTATATTCCATACATAAGTAGAATAGAAAATTCTATTTGATTTCCACGTAGCCAACAGGATGGATGCCTATAAAAAACTCGATAAACATTTCTATTTTTAATATCAAAATTCTAAGAAAATTAAGTTTCCAAACAATCATAACTTTTTAGCTTTGAAAACTGGAAACAGGAAAACATAAATTTCTTTTATTTTATAGATAGAAGCTTTTAATTTATTCTATAAATAGTAGAATAAAATGTATAAACCACCAAAATGTCAATGTCAGATATAAGAGTATTTCCAATTGTTTCTTATATTTTCTTCTACTGTATTAACTTGTTCTCATGTGATTTTCAGTTCATGTTCTTTTGTGGAAAACCCATGCTACCTAATTTGTGTTTAATTTTTCTTCTTGTTTAAAATATCTTTAAGATAATTTTTATAGTAATTTGTTCAGATTTCTCGATTTTACGCCTATTAAAATTGATTTGTGTGATTGTGCGTGGCATTCGAAATCGCAGTCGTGCCACATGCGGCGCGTGTTTTATGTTTGTTGCAACCGCAGTTTGTTTGTTAAATAGACACGTAAATGTTGCTTGTAGCATGCTGCGCTTCGTTTGTGGCACAAATACACAAACCTTGGTAAGAAATTAGCTGGATTTTGCATTAAAACGTGACATTTCCTATGACATTTAAATGATAGCGTGACAGCAGAGTTTTAAATTTCCCACGCAAGTGTCTAAATAATGTTTTCTTTATACAATAGATCATTATTATCGAATTTTATAAAGCGAATGATAAAAAACTACAAAACTACACAAATTATTCAACAACTGGTTACTATTTCTGTCACTTGGCCTTACCAGAATGGCTTATAGAATCTTACAAAAAGATCGGTATTCTTATCTTTGGTTGCGGCGTAGAGCAACTGACCACGGATATAGCTAAATATTCGATTGGGCGTTTGCGTCCACATTTCTTTGCAGTCTGTCAACCAATTATGTTTGATGGATCAACATGCAACGATGCCATCAATGCAAACCGCTATATAGAGCATTATAGTTGCCTAGCAGGCAATGCCACAGCGAAGATGCTCAAAGATGTCAATCTATCGTTTCCAAGTGGGCATGCGAGCTTCACCTTTTACACAATGGTCTATTTAACTGTGAGTATCGCAAAAAAAAAAAGAAAAAACTACCTGAAAGTTTTAAGTTAATGGTCTTTGTGACATCTGAGCTTATGTTATGCTTTTGCTTAGATTTACTTGCAACGTCGCATGAATTGGGAACGTACAAAGATGTTAAAGCACCTGCTTCAGTTTATGTTTCTCATGTTCGCCTGGTATGCGACACTGACGCGCATCTCCGATTACAAACACCACTGGACCGATGTACTTGCCGGTTCCGGCATTGGAATTACTTATGCGATCATTGTGGTAAGCAGCTTAATGTAGCATTTTCATTATTATTGATTGCTTTCCTTACAGACTTCAACTTTATGGTAATACTACCATCACCATCGTTCATCCATCATCCAATTTGGTTTGGATACAAAATTCACTGTTCGAATCGTAGTATTAGTTAAGTAGTTTGTGTTTTAACAAAATACTGCATAATTTTAATTTATTCATTAAATATTTATTTTAATTTTAATATTGTTTATTTTAATGTCTACTATACTACAATATTTAATTGACTAAAGAGATGTTATACTATATTATATTCAATAAAATTTGTATATATTGAGATATTGATATTGATATTTTATTTCAGAGATTTAAATTATATTACTGAGCTAAATAAGATTTACTCTAAGACTAATATCATTTAATAAATAATTCTAGTGTATGGACTTGTGTCGATCAACAAGCAGCTGCACCTTTTTTGTTTCTTATTTTCAAACTCTTAACTCCTAAAATACTAAAAATTTTCAGGTTCTTCAAAATCATTATAGAGACATGATAAATATTAATTCTCCCAATTATTTCTTCTGTGACTATTTTAGATGCGAAAGTAGTTCTTTCCGCAAATGGTGTTTTCGTTCAATCAAATGTTATCGAGCTAAGTAAGAGTTGCTTGAAGAAACTAACAATAATTCAATTCATTGAATATTCAAAGATTGATATTCTTGGATCTTCTTGGTAATTGAGAAGATCTAATGTTGATATACTTATCTTTTAAAACACTTAAGACTTAAAAATGATATTTTCCAACTTCTTTAAACTTTATTAGACTGGCAATATTTTTCTCTATATTTGGTTTCTCCTTCTTCAAATCCTTCTCCTCACCATCCCTTTGCCCATTTATTTGTCTGTTGGATATTTCCTTTTAGTTGTTAATTTTGCAAAGCAATTTGCATATAATTTACATATTAAGTGAATTTATGACTTTGGCAACTCAACACCAGCAAAATCGGTGACCAACGGCGACAGCGTGGAGTTGATGGAGCAAACAAATCATGAAAGTGTTCTGCAAACACTTGTTGCTATAGCGTTTGCTGTTCCAATGGTTGTTGATGTTGCAAAGTGTTATAATTGTCGATGTTATACACAGATTTTATTATTGATCGTTAAAATATTTTATATGCAATTGGCAAAGTCATCATCATCATCAACAACAACATCATCAAAGAGTTATGAATTAGAAATGGGGAATTTTTGTGTAACTCAAAAGATAAAGAAATAACACTCGCACACACTTGATATTCTTTCAACGATGCTCGTCTGTGTTGTTCCAATTTCCATAGTAATGCATTTAAATCATTAATTTTTTTTTTGTTGTTGAAATTTTCAATTTTTATTACAATTTCTATTTCTCAATGGCCCGCATCTGGTTGCATTTTTCAATTGTGTGGCATGTTAAACAAACAAAAAAAAAAACATTTTCATTTAAGTTAGAAACACATTTTATTGGAGAAGGTGTGAGGCAGACCAAGAGATCTTGCTGATGATCTGACATAAAGAGTTTTTATGATTACATAAAAGATATCATCAAATCGATTGAAAATTGTTTTATGGAAATATAAAAATGCAATGCGAATGAAGTTTATGACTTTGATAATATTGTCTACTTAAAGAAGCGGCAAGTGTCAATTGATCAATTGATTGATTGATATTGTTATTTATCGAATAAGGCCAAGATCTACTATAATATACCATATCCATATATGTATGTATATATGTATGTATGATTATTTTATGGTTATGTGCAGTATTTTATTTGATTCTTTTTAGCATAAATTTGTTTTGTGTATAAAATTGCTTTACAAAATAAATGAAAAAAGTTTATTATGTTGAAATAATTTCACAGCAGAAAAGTGTGAAAAATCGTTTGGTCATAAATGGCAATGAACACAGACAAAGAAAATACATAACAATTTTGATACGCAAGCGCAGCCAATTCAAAGCTGAAACTGCATCGAATCTCGACAGCAATAAATACTGTATACACAGCGCAGATAGATACATGTTGGTTGTATACAATACACAGTGGCGGAAGATCAGGATGCAAAAGGTTTATAATACATATAATTTTGTATCTACTAGTCTAGTCCTACAAGAATTCATATATCTATGTGTGTACTTACATTTCATGCGATATGAACATTTTTATAGTCAGAATCTTGCGTGGGCTTACATACTAACAATGCATTGTATTATACATTTTTCACTGTTTCTTTTGTTGCATTGCTCAGTCTTTTGTGCTATAGAATATTTGTATCTATGTTTTATTGCAGTACGCTTTGGCCTTTGACAGCTCAAGCCGCAGGACGTGTAGGTAAATATACTTGGAACCTAGGAACACAATACGAGTTGCCTGGCAAACTGCAATTACTTATTTGTGAAGTTTACCATTTCCAAGATAAAAAAATGTATTGTAAAGTATGTAGTTTGTAATACTATGATGCAATTATGTGTGATTGTACAAACGCCAACGGCACGAAGCGTTTAAAAATTAATGTGTCAAAATTACTGGATCAATTGATCAAATACGAGTACACTAGTCTTCTACTATTAGCGGCATAAATGCTCTCCAAAAGGGCCTTAATTAACAACCAATGGCACAGCGCACATAAATCTAACTAATCTTGACATAAGATTCTGGCTAAAGATACTTAAAACAAAGCATTTGCCTCCTAGGCATAATTTGCTTTGCCCATGAATATATTTAACAATTACAAGCTGCCATGTGCACTTGCTAGTTAGTAGTAGAAATAGAACCATTTAAATCATAAATCTTTGCTTACATTGAGGCGTTTCAATGGAGATTTTCAATTTGAATGAAGGCAACACAATTTCCATAGCCTTGATACTACATATTTATGAGCACATTAGAAAATCATGCAACGCCTCAACTTAGCTTAACTGATCATGAACCACCCTAAGGGAACAGCAATACTAAAATACTTTATGGGTTTATGGGTTCCGCACTAAACGTCATGTTGCCTATGAATTACAATTGCCTACACATGTAATTTTGTATTCTTCAAATTTAAATTCCCTTCCTTTCTCCTTATTTCTGTTGTTACTGTTGTCTGAGGAATCTCTTTCTTTCAATTGTTACTCTATTCTTTACAATTCAAATTCACACCTTTAATAACTTTTTATGTCATTGTTAAGCAATTTTTCCATTTGAATGCACCATCAATACCAAGGACAAAAAAAAAGTCTCACACGCTTTTCTCTGGAAATTATGATGGTACTTAAGTCACTAAATGTCATACACAGTTGAATTGTAGTAATCTGTGCTCAGCATGTAAGTGGTAAAATTTTACAAAGGGAAGGAAGGTGATTCTAGTTTTGTTGAACACCATTAATTCTTTTTTGAGATGCTTGAGAGTATTTATGAAACTCGCGGATGTCAAGACTATCTTACTCTCATCAACATAAATATGTTTTCTACTTACCTATGTCAATATTGAAATGCCGCATGTAGTACTATTGAATGAACAGTTGGATGATGTGAGGAGAGGTCATAATGGAGAAACCATAGAACATATGTAGCGCATTTTTATTTTAACATTAATCGCTATAGTTTAAAGTATTTCAATGATATAAATGAGAAGATCGTTTGGGCGAATGCTGTCGCAAAAATATTAGGATACCTTTGAAATCGAAGATCGCAATGGCTACCGTGCAAATGTATTTCATCAAACATAGTAGGTAACCTGTGATCAATATGCAGGGTAGAGGGGCCACCGTTAATTGTCTTAGAGCATTGTTTTGGAAAGAATGAACTTTTCTTCTTTGTTGGTCGCGGGAGTGATGCCTGAAATTTCTATGGCCATTTTTTGCCTGTAATTCAGTCTTCTAATTGCCACGACTCTTCGTAGCAACATGAATATTACATGAGCACACAAGTAAAGGCGTTTATCCAAGATTACCTACAGATACAGTTCTTGACCACCTTATATAATCTCTGAGCCAAATGAGGACATTTTTATGTTTCATTATTATTATATGATCTTAAGAAAACACTTTTATATTTGGTAGTTTCTTAAGCCAATAACTCTTTTCATACCTTGTACAATCGATATTACCATTCATTCATTAGAACCATGCATGGTAGATCCATTAAAGTATATGTATATGGATATAGCTCAGCTTGACTAAGAGAACCAAGGTTGCTAGTTACACTCTCGTCTCTTTGCATTATATATGATCTCAGCGGGTAAGTTACTGGAAGAGGTAGCCCCGATATAAGATTCACTTGACAAACATACCACAATTGTCCGTGTTCCACTTTTCTATATCCCACCACTAGTATGAATAATCAATTGTATTAAATATTTATGTTTTATATACGAACAAGGGAGGAGATATTTTCCAAAGGGATTATCTGTCTTGTTTTTCAATTCCAAATTACTTATTCCTAGATTAAAAAAATTAAAATGCTTATAGTTATAGTTGTTAACTTCATTTTTATGATAATAGCAGTAAATACAAGTATAATTATTTAAAAACTCAGCCACATTTTGCAATTTCTCTGGACATGAGTAGAAGTTTATGTAGTATGAATCTCAAGTTGTATGATTTTAATTAAATAAACGCACTAAATTGCAACAAAATTCTTTAACAGCAACAATTATGTTGTTGTTATTGATGATAATGACGATGATAATAATTAGGTTGTAACTTGCAACATGTCTACGCATTTTAGTGATTCAAAGAGTTGATTATATCAAACAAAAGGAAGTATTCAATTATGTTTCTAGCTAGGGATGTCTATGATTAATTTGAAGCATGTGCTAAATTCTATCAATTCAATTGAGTTAAAGTCTTGTAAAGTGTATAATGTCATTGGCGCTTGCATTTTGCAATAGTGAAAGAAATCAATAATAAATATACTTTTATGTTGTAAAAAAACGCTATGAATAATCCAAAATGTTGCCAAAGACTTTAACGACACCTTAGTCATCAACAATTGTTTCATAATTTGATTCTTATCTGATTGATAGATGAATGAATTTATAGCAGCTCAAATGCATTGTAAGCGAAACAATTTATCATTGCGATACTTTTTAATAATTAATAAAACATAAAACATATTATTAATTATTAAAAAGTTGTTCGATTTATCGTGAAAACCTGTGCGCATGCTTGAATTTTGAATATTATTTTTCCTTTTGATTACGGAAAGTTGGTGAGTATGGTGAGTAGCCATAGAAACAATTGTAAACATGTTTTGAGGTTTCCTGTCCAGTTATGCATACACAAGTTTATTGCTGGCTATCCACTGTCATTCACAGCATCAACATCAACCGCCACTATGGCAAAGCCAATTGAGCTGTCAGTTTGTATCAATGCTACGTCGAGCTGTCCAAACTAAGCATGAACATAAATTGAATATCGTCTTTTGCTTATCATGATTGAAGCCAAACATTAAAATTTATCCATTGAAGTGCGGACGGAAAAGTGTAATTGGGAATTGAATTGTGGTTAATTCATCTCTCATCTAACGGACAGTGTTGCCATAAGGATTTTTCGCGGTTTGTTGCAATATGCAACCGGTGCCCAGATAAGAATCTGCATGAGCTTTGTCACGCTCCAAGTTGGCTAGGCGCTCCTTTTGAGTGTATTCAAGATATGCCTTGTGCAGGGCACGATTTCTCACCTACAAATAAATAGTTTTACTTTCTAATAAGAGAATTGATTAAGATCTATGTGTATATGTGTGTACCTCCTTGCAATCCTCTTCCCAACGTTCAACCACAATCTGTTTTTGTTCACGTAAGAGATAGTCCATTTCCTCCAATCTCTTAGCTTGCTGTGCCAAGAAACGTTGTTTTTCATTGGCAGCCATTTGTGACTGATAAAATTTCAAGAATAAATATGCAAATTCAAAATTAATTCGAATGATTATTTCTACCTTTAGAAGTTGGTGGTGTTGCAATTTTTTATAGTGGGTTTTTTGAGTCACTTGATTTTGGTTTAGCGCATCATAAGCAGCCGCACGTTTATGTCTAAAAATTGTAGACAGTTAAAAATTTCGTAATCTACTCTAAGAGACTGTAATTAATATGGCAACTCACTCCAAGGCATATTGTTGTTGTTGTGCCATTAATTCGTCCTTGATTTGCTTACATTGCTCTTCTTCCGTTTCCTTATTCTTCGCTTGCGTCAAATTTGCAATCACTTTTCGTAATTTCATTTCGTATTCTTCCTGTTCCGCTTTTAATTCACCTAAACGTTGCCAAGCTTTTGACCACATCATTTCTATTTGCTGCTCTTTCTGACGTATGGCTTTGCGTTCCTCAATTTGAAAGAGTTGCGCTTTCTTTGTCTCCCGTAAAATCTGTTTGCTTTGCAATTCGCGTATCTCTTCACAATTCTCACTTCCAAGAAAATGTAACTTTTTAACTGAAATTAAAATTGATTGTTTCACTTTTACTTACATTTCTCGCTGTTCTTTCTTCAACTTTATTAATTGCTTTTCAGCTTCCTCCCGTTTAAGTCGCTCCAAACTGACCCAATGAAGCCGCTGTCTCTCGGCTTCTTCAGCACGTGCATCCACTAAAAGCATTAACTCACCATCCAATAGTAAATTTTCGGATTGTAACATACAGAAAAGCTTCTCTCTGCGGTGCTCCAATTCCTCAGCACATTTATGAAGTCGTTGTTTGACCTTAAGATTTATATAGCAACGCATATTTCTTTTATTGGTGCGCTCCAGAAATTCCAAAACATCCATTTTCACCAATGTTATTTTTAAGAATACCAAATTGAATCAGTTGTAATGTTATGTTAATTTTAGTTAGAAATAATCAACAGTTACCAGGCACCAAGTGCAGCTTGGCAACTAAGTAGTTGTACGTTGACCGACATTTGAAAAAACTTTGTTAACGCACTCAAATGTTTGCTACGATCTGGCAGCACCTTAAAATTGTTTGCAGTCTCTGAATAGGTGGCGCTGTTCCTTCCACATTGAATTTGGCAATTGACTTTATTTTGTATTTATTAGAAAGATTTCTCCTGAGCAATCTTTTTCGATTGCTGCAATGTTGATTTCCTTTGATGTTCTCCGATAGGTGCCTGTCACGTCACCGTACGCATTGCATGATCAACTAAAGGTGGCGCTGTGTTCCTCTGACTCATGACTAAATCTCAAACGATTGCAATCACAAAAAAGTTTTTTTTTATGGTAAGAAATTAAAATAAACTCATGACCAATGAAATACAAATGAAATCGTACTTAATTTTAGTCAATCATTCAAATCAGTTTAGGGTTTCCGAAGTTTTAGTTTTTCTCATCAAAGTGCATATTAATAATTCTGGGAGATAGAAATATTCATAAGTAACCCAATTTGCATTTCTGCATCATTTTATGGGGATTCATCCATGGATCCAATTCGTTGTAAACAATTCTTTCTTTCTGTGAAAACAGTTTAAATTTACTATCTTATAAGTTTGTTATACATTAAATTTTGTCAGTTTTGATTGTTTACATGTAAACTTTATTTTATTAAAAAGTTATTGTTAATGGAAACAATAAATTGATGTTGATTATAAAAAATTTATAAATAGATTAATTTCTTTACGCCCTAACCAAGGCTTCGTAGTTGTGCAGACGCACCTCGTGGCCACCGAATGGAATGTACAAACAGTTATGGGATGGATGAATTTTACCAGGAGTGAAGCTGTCAGCATGAAAACCACGACCGATATACAAAGGCTCACCATCACTTGTGCGACCACAAACAACAGCATTTGGTGGTACATTGCCATTGGAATCTGGAACCCAACCATAACCGTAACCGGCCAAAAGTTCGAACTCATATTTGACATGTTCTAGTCCTTCGAATGAAACATAAGCGCAACCTTTGTTGGGAATAACCTGGAGTATGCAAAAAAAAGTTTTAAATATAAATATTTGGTTAAAGAAAATAAAATTAACTTACCTTAGCTGGTATTAAATCTCCCCCATGATAAGCACGACCGACATAGATGGTATCACCATCAGAATCTGTACCAGCTACAATGCTACCTGGCACAATATTATTGCCTGATGATGAGACCCAGGTCTCTGGCTGGACCAAAACCTCATACGAATCCAAACGATGTTCACCACCACCAAATGGGATGTACAGACAACCATGAGATGGATGCACCTTTCCAGGTGTCAAACTACCACAATAATGGCCACGGCCAATGTAAAGTGGTTCACCATCTGATGTTTGTCCCACTCGAAGGGCATGTGGTGGGACACTTCCACCACTTGCGGGAACCCAAACGTAATGGTGTCCTGTTAATACCTCAAAATCATGTTTCTGGATCTCTTGGCCACCCCAAGCTATATAAGCCTGGTGTTTGTTAGGAACAATCTTTGCTGGCAGAATATCACCTTCATGGTAGGCACGACCCAGATAGATTGCATCACCATCGGAATCATGACCAGCAACAATAGCGAATGGTGGCACACCTTCATAAACATTTCTCGATTCCCAAGTGTGATCTATAAGCAAGAAATTTCAGTCAACTTAATTTCGCAACAATAAAAGCTTCATTATGATGAAAATGATTATGTATTGCTAAATTCTTAAAAGCTTTTACGACTTTGTTGGCTTTCATTTGTCACTTTTATATCTCAGTAAAGTCTTATCAGTTCTTTCCAGTAAGATAGATGGCAACACAAGTTAAATGTTTAATCTTCTTAATGTTTATTGATAATTTATAAAACATTGGTGTGTTTGAGGATTTACGAGTAGTTCAATGACAAAACACCGCACCCAAAATCAATCAAATTCAATTGATCCTTTTTTATTTGTTGACATACGATATATTGAAACAATGTACTTGAGAGCTCGCCTAGAGACAGCGTATATACTAAGTAAAAATTATCATTACTTTTGTTTATTGTATTAATAGTATATAAGTTGATTAGTAATTTTGTTAAATATTTATTATTAAAAAAAAAAAATGGATTTAAAATTGATTAAAAAATTTATTTGACACCATAAACTGTATATTTTTGGAAATCTTAAATACTGATTAAATTTCACTAAAACTCACCCATTTTTTAGAATTGTATTTCTTATTAATGTTGAATCGAATTCGTTATGTTAATATCCTCGGACGATCTGACAACCTTAACGGTCTGAGGTCTGCACTATAACTAACCGGCTTGAAATAAAACAAAGCTTTTTAAAGCTTCCTTATATCTTCGATGCAAAAAAAAAAAAAAAAAAACAATAATAATAATATGAATAAAACAAGTTAGCACCAAGTCTGATAAGATAATATTCCAAGAAGTTAGTAGAGGTTCTTGTGCTCGTCATGATCGTAAAACACTTGCAATAATATTGAATGCTGAAATAACAAAAGTATTGTACGAACATATGTATGCAGAGAACTGGGAGCCCAACAAATATATTATCCATAGCCCAAATAGTCAACAAACTGAGATTGGATATACTCCTAATACAATACAAAATGAAAAGGAATGAAGAAAGTCCTTAAATAATTATTTATTATACAAAAAAAAAAAATTATAAATTAATAATAATTTGTCTGCTAGGTTTTTCAGTTAAACATTAATAAACTTTCTATATACTTATAAGTACTTAGTAATTTGTTTTTATTTTGAATTTCAAAACCAACAATTTTTCGGTACATAAATATTATATCTACAAAATATTGTAGATTTTGCAATTCTTAGTCATTTCTTAGTTTTTATATATTTAAAAGAAAATGAAATATATTTATGGGTAAAGTAAATAGTATTATGTTTGTACCTACAGTACATAAGTGTGACTTATTATCTTGGCCAAAACACAATCTTATCTGTTTAACGGAAAACATATACTTAAATTATTGATCGATCGATAATATTTTTGTTATGAAATCGATACAATCAATAAGAAAATGGAAACAAAGTCTGAGGTTATGAAAGGCTTCTGGCGCAGTGTTCAGTGTTCGTCTTGGACCATACCAGCATAATAGAGCTTATAGATAGCAAAGGCTATTACTGGAATCGCTCTCAACACAACAAGGGGAAGCGTAAATTTACAGTTTCTAGAAATATTTTATTAAAAGATACCAACAAAGCAAAATCTCGTAAATAGGAAATCTGTTTTTGTAAACAAGAAATAAATAAATATATATAAATATATAAATTAGTAACCGATAAATGGGTTGAATGCACTTTAGGCTACAATATGTTTCATTTAAATGATTCACATACAGTAAACTGAATACAGCTGGGACAACGCAATTGTTTCTTTCATTTAAAGCTAAAGTCCGACAGATAAAACATTACCTACAACAGCAGGAAATAAATTATTTTTATTTATAATCAAGTAAATTACAAGTATGGACACCTATTGCATTTGATTTGAAAGAAAAAAACCCCATGCCACTAGAGTGAATCATGATATGGTTAGCTACTCTAGATACTTTATCTATAGACAAAACAAATGATAAAGGTATTACGAGTATCAACTAAAACATTCTCGAAAAGAGCTTTTTCTTTTGTGTTGCATTGCTCATAAAAAGCTCTACAATATATATTGACAAGACCCGATAAAGATAAAGAAAGTCATGACAAATTCAATCAACTCCATTTTCTAGAATGCTATAACTGTACTGGCCACAATTCTTCCATAATTAGTACGAAATAAACTTGCATTGCGAACTGTTGTTCTGTTACTACTTTTAAAAATTGCTATATAAAAAAAAAAAAAAATTCGAAAACTTTTTATCAGTGGATATTGATATACAATACAAAAATAGAAATGGGTAAGAGTAACTCTGGATTTATCATCATTAAAAAAAACAAAGAAACTTTATTGGAAATAAATAATTACGTTGTGACTAAAAAAATTGTGTAAAATTAAATTGAATTAAGAAAGAAAAACACACAAGAGCAAAACTAAATATGATAAAAGAGTGACGATTTGTGTATTTCACTTCAATTCAATTCTAGGCGCCGTACAACCGGGAGCAGTTGTGAGCTATGGTTGGTATGCAGTCCAACTTTGAACTTGAACTTGCACTTTCTTCACTTCGTGAAGTTATACATGATTACGAAACGAAAAGCCATATTAAAGTCCTTTGTTCGCTTTACTTGCAGAGCACAAATGGGTACATTCATCCCCATATGCCCAACTGCCCCCGTTCGCTGTTGTAGGCGGCCATGATTCTGACGGTTCACCAATTTATGTCGGCCGTTCTTTCCACGAAGGCGAAAATCTACCAGCAAAAGTTGTGCCAAGTAAAGGTTGTGCATACATTTGTTGGGGCGGCAGGGAATTTACAAAAACTCACTATGAAATTCTAGTGGGCCAAGGATATGCTTGGGTAACATGCTATGGCGGCAGTGTGCCACCAAATGCTGTCCGAAGCGGTGTAGCGCGTGGTACTGGAGAACCACTTTATATTGGACGTGGACATCACGCATCGTCATTGTCTGTTGGGAAAATTCATCCATCGCATGGTTGCCTTTACATTCCGTTCGGTGGTCAAGAAGTTCGCATTAGCAGTTACGAAGTACTTATTTATCAGCAACGAGATGTTTGGGTATCAGGAGCACCAAGTTATATACCACCAGGAGCAGTAGTTGGTGGAGCTGACTCAGATGGGTCACCAATCTATGTTGGCAAAGCATTGCATGAGGGTGAAATGTTGCCTGCTAAAGTTGTACCGAGCAAGGGTTGTGCATATGTGTGTTATAGTGGCTACGAAATCACCAAGTTAAACTTTGAGGTTCTAACAGGATATGGTTATGTATGGCTTAGGTCCAGTTATCACTCGATACCACCCAATGCGGTTTCTACGGGACGTGCACGTAATGGAGAACCATTGTATATAGGCCGAGGCCATCACCACGGTAGTCTGACTCCCGGCTTGGTTTCGGTTAGTCAGCGATGTCTATACATACCTTATGGTGGACGAGAGATCCGTCTAGACTCTTATGAAATCCTTTGCAAACAATAAATTAAACAATCATATTCCAATTGTCATTGAAATTGTGCACCTAATAAAAATTGGTATCAGCAAATACACAAACAAAACTGATAACTTTTTATTTGAAACCCTACCGAAGTCAATCAATTAACAACATGCACATCACAATTAACGAATAATCTTATCTTGTTTTCTTGCAGCTTACAAGTGGGTACACTCCTCTGCCTACGCTTCGATTCCAGCGAACGCGGTTGTAGCCGGTAATGACGAAGATGGCGCATTAACATATGTTGGACGGGCTACTCACGAGGGGGAAATGCTCGTGTGCAAAGTGATTCCATCAAAACAAATTGGATTTGTTTCAACTCGTGGCGTCTCAATACCTAAAGATACATTCGAAATTTTGTGTGGTCAGAATTTTGCATGGATTCAATGCTGCGATCATGTTATACCTGAAAACGCAGTTCTATGTGGTCGAACATCACTTGATCAACCGATTTATATTGGACGAGGTCATTACGAAGGTTGTCTTGCACCTGGTAAAATTTCATCTGTGCATCGTGCATTGTTTATACCTTTCCGAGGTGCTGAAAGACGCTTAGAGTCCTATGAAATTTTGGTTGAAGAACGCCGACCAATGTTGGTTCCAGGATGGTCGTTGCCCGATGAAAAGCCTGAGAAATGTCCAATGCCATTGCCACCGCCGCCACCTTTGGGTGCTTCTAGTATAACTGACGAACTCTGTCCGTATCCATATCCACTTGACTCAAATGCACCGCCATATCCAATAGATGATCTACCGCCAAAGTATACACCAACGCCACAACCCTATTACCCACCACCACCACCATCACAGCCTGCAGTAGTCATCCCTGTAGCACCAATAGTGCCAGCTGATACCTATAACCCTCCAAGTAATATGTACAATAATCCATCAACATTTATTCCGGCATCAACTTATCAACCAACAGCGACACCAACATATTCACCTTCTTCTACACATAATCAGGATGATTTATGGGTTAATGCTACTTCTAGTTATATACCACCGAATGCTGTAACAGCTGGACACGATACTGACCTATCAACTATACTTGTATGCCGCGCATATCACAATGGTTCATTTATACCTGGTAAGGCATTACCTGGACGTGGTATCGCTTATATTTCGGACTCTGGTCAGGAAATTGCAAAATCCACATTTGAAATTCTTGTTGGCAATGAAAAATATTTCTGGATACCCAGTTCAAGCGGCAGTATTCCAAGCAGTGCAGTTCTGGCCGGACGTAGCTCTTGTGGGGAACCCCTTTATGTTGGTCGAGCTCACTACTGCGGTAGTATAACGTCGGGTAAAGTTCATCCTTCACACGGTTGTCTATATATACCATTCGGAGGCAGCGAAAGACGTATTACCAACTACGAAGTACTGGTTCGCAAAAATCAATACTACCGTGAAGAAACTATGAAAATTGCCTACTAAATATTCTTTAAACACATTTTAAATTTTTAAAAGGGCAGCTTTACCTTTTCTAGCTAAAATATTTATACTATGTATCAATAAATTTACAAGGTCAATATTATTAATTTTTTATTCATTAATGTCTATTTTCTCCATTTAGTCAGTTGTGACTTATATGGCATTTACACACAATAGTATTATAAACAGATAGATAATATATTCTACTCCATAAATAGGAAATTACATATGTAATTCTATCATTGCTAAGAAAATTGGAACAATTAAAGAATGGTTTTTATTACTAAGTATAGTACATTTCTGGAAACATTTTCGCTCTCCGCTGCCTCTTTTTTTTTTATTTTTGACAAACCGACAGACACATACAAAATTCCAGTGACTTACCAACTTTAAAACTATCCTATGTTCAGGGCTGGAACCAAACATGCACAAAATTTCGTTGCAATCAAATTAACGGACTCGAACAAACAAACAAATCTTCATGTTATTTTATATTAGATTGTAATTTCCGCATACAAATGTATGTAGTACATTGACCATACATTTCGAAATGGACAATTTTTACTTAATATTACCTTGTTTCAATATCTCGAGCGGTTGCCAATTATGGTACTTCCAATATATCGCTGCGTATCGCTCTTATGGTGATAAGAGCAATTTCAATTTCTAGTATTCAATAATATACATATGTATGTATATAATAAGTATAATAAAACCATATATTTTATACATTGTTCTACCAATGAACTTAACAACAACAATAACAAACAAATGGCTCACTGTAAAAGACTTTTATCTACAATATATAATTTATAACTACTATATAATTTGATCACTTTTTTTAAAATGATGTCTTCAGCGATAATAAACAAAGCTTTAAGAAATTATTTTCACCTGCTTAAATACTAATTTCTTAATCAATTGTGAGAGACAATTCTCTGATTATTGATAGCATGTTCATTTGCATATCAGTAAAGTACTTAGCCTTGAAGTCTTTATAACAGGTCCAAACGCGGAGTGCCTAAACTGTATTATTATTTTGTCATCATGACGATTGGGACTCCCACCGAATGTGAGGTGCGCTTGTTAATTCCCTTGTTAAACAATGAAACAAAAATGTAATCAATTAAAATATAACGAGATGTTTGTCAGTTGTATGGTAAAGATATATATTGTAAACGAAGCCACTCTGGATAACCAAGGAAATCGAAGAAATTACAACAAACACTTTCAACAAAGAAAATAATTCTAATGTTTTTTGGGAGTAATTTTAGTAGATTAAACACTATCAACTATTAGTCAGATAATTACTGTGAATCCTTAAAAATGTTTTGCAAAGCTATGCTGAAGCAATTATTGATCGAAAATTTTGGATCGTTTCTCATAGCATCCAGATTTGGCTCATCATCTGTTTGAGCGATGATTGATTGAATTGAAAAACAAAAAAAAAAAAAAGGCCAAGTGCGAGTCAGACTCGTACACTGAGGGTTCCGTACCAGATTGGGGTTTTTATGGGAGTTACTCCCCCTAGTGGTCAGATTTGACTGATTTCAACAAATGTACTGCGTCTATATCAGAAACTAAATTTCTGAATTTTAGTTCAATTGCGCAAAAAACAAATAAATTTTTTGAATAAGAACCTGAATTTTAATGGTGGGTTTATATGGGAAGTACTCCTCCTAGTTAGCCAATTTTGCTGATTCCAACAGATGTATAGTTCCTATATTAAAAGCTTATAGTGTCTAAATAGCAGTTCGATAGAACCAAAAACAAAAAAGTTTTTCTAATAAAAAACTGAATTAAAATGGGGGTTTGTATGGGAGGTGTCCTCTCTAGTGGGCCGATCAAACTGAAATTTCGACAATATAAGTTTTTGATGTTTAGCCACCAACCACCCAATGATCATGGATTACTGGATCGTGTAGCTGCCATACAAACCGAAAGGTTTCTTGTATGGGGACCCCTTTAAGTTTTTGAAAATATTTCAGTTTTAGTATATGTTGTGATGCCCGGATAGAACTACATATTGTGTGGAAATTTCAACTCTCTATGTATTACAGTTCATGAGATATGATCCGAGGACGGACGGACGGACAACGAAATCTCTGCAATAGGTGTTTTTTATTGGTAGTAGGGAATTACATATTCGCTCAAGTCATGTCAATGTCCTGTTTTTTCTTGTTTTTATTTTTGTACAATAACTCATCGGATTCAAATCGATGGTACGAGTATAATATTGTATTATCTTTCAGAGTAATTGTAAATGTATAAAAAGCATTTCCACTTGATAAGCATTGGTATCTAATCTTGCAAAGAACGGTCCAGAAGTGTTATATCTTAGTGTAAATAAACCATTTGTGGTTTAGTTTAACATTCTTTTTAAGTGCTTTAATTTTACCTAGTATTAACTTTTATGGATGGCAGTATTTTTGCTCAAAACTTTGTTTTCAATTCTACTATCATCATTTTTATTACCAAAGCGATGCGACATTTTACAGTTCAAAGCGATAGGAAATTCAGTATAAATTCGGCGATTGTACAATTAAGAGCTAAAAGATTTGTGCGCAAAATATGCTTGTTAATAGACGTAAAATTGTGATTTCACCAAATCAAAAAATTGCAAATAACAATACGAAATAATATACTTCGTACCTATATACATAAATAATCGTGACTAACACGTGTTTAGAAGAATTGAGAATCGGTAGCATTAAAAAATAGATTTAAAGTTTCAATGAAATCGTTTATCTCATATTAGACTATTACGAGATTAGATCACAAAAATACCAACAAATTATCTGGACGTAATTACGTTTTTATGTATATATTCCGTAATAGTTTATACATAAAAACAGATGTCAAATTATCGCATTGTTTGTATACGAAGATTGTGAAAATATACCTATATGTAAATTATCTATATATGCAAATAAACTGTGCCAAATTGCAATCTCACAATGGTCAAGAGAACTTTTAATGCTTCACAACGTGGAAGTATAAAAAAGTCGACGAATCTACCGCATCCAAGTGAATTTCAGATAGCAGAAGGCGTTAAGGATACTCAACAGAAAAGAACAAGTGTGTCATATTTTGAATTGGTAAGTGATATTAGTTATATAGAAAAATACCTTCCTGATAGTACTGAAATATGGTTAAGGAAGGAACAATTGGGGCTATGGTAACATTTACTGAATATGAGTTTAGGTGAAAAATATTTGGTTTCTTGTGCAAACGATTTGCTAGGCTAAACCTTTGTCTTTATACAATACTTTTCATACACGTCTAAAATCGTGCATCGGATACCCCATAAAGAATATGGCGCTACATCTATTACAAGGAAAATGATTTGTTTGTTAAATGGAAAAGTAAGCTTCGGTGATGTTAATGTTCTGACTTGTATTAAATTTGATCAGGAAGAAGAAGCTTCTGTACGATCATGAATAAAGAAAAAGCAAAAACAGATGTTATTCATATTAATAAGTTGAATTACATTTCTGGTATTTCTTTATTGATTCCCGCTGTCTTTTATTTTGGACAGACACATTCATCAAAATCGGTCCATAGATTTTGAATCCATAGGAAGTTATACATGCATATGTACATAAATAGTTCCAGTTTTATATACTTACATAGATTCATTCATCCTTCCCTTAGTAATCAAGGCCAAGGAGCAATTTGCATGAAAATATTATAGAAACAACATCTAGAATACATGAGTATGACTATGTTAAAACCAATAAAGACTTACTTCTTGGGGCAGATCAGTCCCTTCATACTCTATTACTTACAAACTTGTAACCAATAACTAGCTGTCCCGGATCGCTTTGTGCTCAAAGAATTGTTGATTTTAAAAACTGACAATCAAAAAGATATACCTTTTAGCAAAGATTACTTGATTCATTTTAAAATATGTTTCTAAGTTTTGTATGAAAAATTTAATCCTACAGTTACGACTTTCCCTGGGGTCCGATCCACACTAAACTTCACAGAAACACTCTCTAGACTATGCTAAAGTTTCCCTAAATATTTTATTAGAATCGATCCAGCAGTTTCGTAGTCCATAGGAAACAAACAAACATACATACAAATATAAATCCAATTATATACTTGTATATATTAGGTAGATATAGATAATACGAATATTATAATACTTTAATTTCTTTTTTCAGTATCGTTACTCCACATTATGTGATCGGTTTTGCATGTTCTGCGCTATAATATTAGCTGCATTGGCTTCTGTATTCATTCCATATTCTGTTGTAATTTATGGAGAGTTTACATCATTGCTTATTGACAGAACGGTTGGTATTGGTACATCTTCACCAACATTTATCTTGCAGATTTTTGGAGGTGGTAAAACACTGTAAGTTTTCTATATAGACTCTAAGATTGCACACATCTTATTTAATTTTTATACCAGGACAAATGCTACAGCTGAGGAAAATAATAAGGCTATAATTGAGGATTCTATTGCTTATGGAATTGGCAGTATTGTTGGATCTGCACTTTTGCTTGTATTAATTACTTTGTCTGTCGATATACAAAATCGTATTGCTCTAAAACAAATCAGCAGGATAAGAAAACTATTTTTAGAGGCTATATTGAGGCAAGATATGTCCTGGTATGACACCAGCTCTGACACAAATTTTGCTAATAAAATGACAGAGTAAGTAAATGAAGTCTGTAAAGAAATTGACAATATAGGTACAATGTTTTTATGTATCACAATGAAAAGGGATCTCGACAAGATGAAGGAAGGTATCGCTGAAAAGGTATCCATATTCACATTTCTTATCCTGACATTTGTAACCGGAGTTATTGCTTCGTTTTTCTATGGTTGGAAACTAACGCTCGTCGTGTTGATTTGCTGTCCATTTATTATAATCTCAACAGCAATGGTGGCTAAGATACAAGCATCCTTAACAGTGAAGGAGTTACAGGCTTATTCCAAAGCAGCTTCGGTGGCAGAAGAAGTCTTCTCCGGCATACGCACTGTATTAGCGTTCAGTGGTGAACGACAGGAAATAGATCGCTTCTCCAAATATTTGGTACCAGCTGAGCAAACTGGACGTAAAAAGGGTCTTTATTCGGGCATTGGTAGTGGTACCATGTGGTTTATTATCTATTGTTGTTATGCATTAGCAATGTGGTATGGCGTGAAGCTCATTTTGGAAGATCGGAACGAAGAAGTGCGTCATTATACGCCAGCTGTATTGGTGATTGTGCTATTCGGTATTATTATGGGTGCGCAGAATCTCGGATTTTCATCACCACATGTTGAGGCTTTTGGTCAAGCGAAAGCTGCTGCTCAAAATGTGTTCTCTATTATTGATCGGAAATCCAAAATTGATCCCTTTGAAGAAAAAGGCGATAGGCCTAAAGCAACAATTGGAAAAATACGCTTCGAAAATTTAAGATTTCGTTATCCAGCACGGCCGGATATTGAAATACTTCAAGGCTTCACACTTGATGTGGAACCAGGACAGACAGTGGCTTTTGTTGGCGCATCAGGTTGCGGGAAGAGTACAACATTGCAACTAATACAGCGTTTCTATGATCCTGATGCGGGTTGCGTTAAACTAGATGGTCGAGACATAAGCACTTTGAACTGCAATTGGCTAAGATCCCAAATTGGTGTCGTTGGACAGGAACCAGTTCTTTTTGCGACAACAATTGGAGAAAACATACGATATGGTGACCCCAAGGCTACACAGGAAAACATTGAGGCGGCAGCACGTTCAGCAAATTGTCATGATTTTATTATGAAACTGCCAAAAGGCTATGACACAATGGTCGGTGAAAGGGGAGCACAAATGTCAGGTGGCCAAAAGCAAAGAATTGCCATTGCTCGAGCATTGGTACGAAATCCAAAAATTCTTCTTTTAGATGAGGCAACATCGGCACTCGATACAAATTCGGAAAAACGTGTACAAGATGCTCTGGAAATCGCAAGTCAAGGCCGTACAACACTTGTGGTATCTCATCGTCTGTCGGCTGTTACCAATGCCGATAAAATTGTCTTCATATTAGATGGCAAAGTTGCAGAGCAGGGTACACATGAAGAGCTAATGATGAAGGGCGGTCTGTACTACAAGTTAGTCGATATAACCGCTCGGAAAGAGGCGACGGAGAGTGGTGAAGCAAATGACAATGCAAACGCTTCTTCCAAAATGACACAAAAATTTAACAGTGAAGAAGATTTTGAGTCGGATGAAAGCGAGGATGAGCAGACGATGAATTTTGACCGAAACGATACAGAAAGTGTCAAATCACACAACCAGAGTGAGTAGTCTGTTGCATTAATTTTATTATGTGCAATAAATAATTGGATTTTGAATCATATTAAATTTATAGAGAAAAAGAAGAAGAAGTCCAAAGAGAAATACGATGTTAGTTTCAAGCAACTAATGCAGATGAATGCACCGGAATGGCGCTACATTTTAGCCGGTTGTATTGCGGCCATGTTACACGGTGCAACCTTTCCAGTTTGGGCTGTGCTTTTTGGAAACTTCTTTGGCATAATGCAAAATGACAACGACGAATATGTGCAAAGCACTGCAAATTTCTTTGCTTATATGTTTATAGTTATAGGCGTGGTCACCGGTTTAGGTACCCTAACTCAGACGTACATGTTTAATACGGCGGGAGTGAAGATGACAACGCGGCTAAGAGAGACAGCATTCAAAACAATCATTTCGCAAGAAATGGCTTATTTCGATGACGAAAAGAACTCTGTTGGAGCACTTTGCGCTCGTTTGGCAGGCGATTGTTCAAATGTTCAAGGAGTAAGTTGGTCCATAAAATTGCATTTAATATATGTATGTACATATATGCAATATATTTTTAATAAAATCAACTCAAATCATATCTAGGCAACAGGTGCTCGAATTGGTATAATTATACAATCGATATCAACTTTGGTAGTCGGCATGTTAGTTTCCTTTATCTTCTCATGGAAACTGACCCTGTTGACTCTCGTAACTGTGCCATTTGTTTGCTTGTCGATATGGCTGGAGTCGAGGTTTATAAAGGCCAGTGCTTTTGCAGAGAAATTAGCCATTGAAAGGGCTTCACAAGTCGCAGTCGAAGCAATTGCGAACATTCGAACCGTCCTCAGTCTAGGCCAGGAGCGCGATGTGCTTCAACGATATTGCAATAGAATTGACGATGCCGACAATGCATGTCGAAAGAAGTTTCGTTTCCGTGGCGTTGTTTTCGGTTTAGGACAGGCTGCACCTTTTCTTGCTTATGGAATTTCACTCTATTATGGTGGATTGCTTGTGGCAAATGAAGGATTACCTTATGAAGACATTATTAAGGTGTCGGAAGCTTTAATTTTTGGCTGTTGGATGTTGGGTCAGGCATTAGCATATGCACCAAATGTTAGCGCTGCTATTCTATCTGCAGGTAGACTTCTTAAACTGTTCGAAATAATCCCGGCAATATATAGTCCACCGGATAAGCCTTACAACACAGCAGAAGTATGGACATACTTAAAACTTTAATGAGTTTGTAAATAATTGTAAATAAATCTTTGTAATCCATAGAAATCGGAGGGTAATATATCATACGAGAATGTTTACTTTGAATATCCAACACGCAAAGGAATTCCAATTCTTCAAAATCTAAACTTATGTATCGAAACGGGAAAAACTGTTGCCTTGGTTGGCCCATCTGGTTCGGGTAAATCAACCTGTGTGCAACTGTTACTTAGATATTATGA
Source organism: Amiota minor (assembly GCA_037043295.1). Lineage (NCBI taxonomy): Eukaryota > Metazoa > Arthropoda > Insecta > Diptera > Drosophilidae > Amiota > Amiota minor. The sequence continues at coordinate 3,832,138 of JBAMAW010001787.1, forward strand.
TCCCATCACCGGTTCGGTTAACTTGAGTGGTGTTCCAACAACAGATTTTTCCTTGCTTACCCTGCGCTCCAAATTGGGCTTAGTATCCCAAGAACCAGTACTTTTTGATCGTACAATTGCTGAAAATATCGCTTATGGAGATAATTTCCGAGAAGACATACCGATGTGTGAAATTATTGAAGCTGCCAAAAAGTCCAATATACACAACTTTATAAGTTCGCTTCCCTTGGTAAGAGGGTGTCAATGAATAAAGAGTGTAAGAAGTATAATATTTTATTGTAATTTTACTTTCAGGGCTACAGTACAAGTTTGGGTAGTAAAGGTGCTCAACTCTCGGGTGGGCAAAAACAGCGCATTGCCATTGCTAGAGCGCTAGTACGTAATCCAAAAATTCTAATTCTCGACGAGGCTACTTCTGCTTTGGATCTGGAAAGCGAAAAAATTGTACAACAAGCTTTGGATGCAGCTCGATCGGGACGCACATGCGTCACCATTGCTCATCGTCTTACGACTGTCCGTGATGCTGACTTGATTTGTGTTCTTAAGAAAGGCGTTGTTGTAGAGAAAGGCAAACATGAGGAATTGATGGCACTAAATGGAATCTATGCTGAACTTTATATGTTGCAGCAAGTTAGTTAGATATAATTTAATGATGATAAAGATGACGTTCAAATGAGTTTAATTATTATTAAAAACAAATTAACTTTATTAAACTGTAACAGTAAGAAATAACTGTAACTGTACGATTATACATATAGTTAATGTGTTATAAATGGCTATCCTGCATTGTTCCTGGATTTGCGAGAGCTTTTCTCCGTTCCTGTATTGCAAATAATATTTTACGAAAAGGCCCCAATGGGAGGCCTAAGGATTTTAAATCTGATTCTGTTAGAAGCATAAGTGTGCTTAAATCAACTTTTTCTTTTTGAAATACTGAAAGGTATTCTTCCAAGCCCCATGTGGCTAGAAAATGTTGTAACGGACAACCTATATCTTTGTCACTATTTTCTTTACTAAAAGTATCATCTCCGTCATCAGAATACGAGTCATCTGGAAAATTGACATAAAGGCGTGTCTTGCCAGAACGTGACTTTGATCTGCTGGCAGTTGAAGAAGCTCGCATTGTAGAACCAGATGACGAAGACAAACTATCGGATGCAAAGCTTTCATAGTCCGGCAAACGTTGACTTAAAGCGGCACTCACTGAACTTTTAAAAGCAATGCTACCAGACATTGTTGGTCGGTCAAATAACCCAGTAGAACGATGCGTTACTAGCGTTTCTCTTAATTGATCTGCCACATGTTTTTCATCATTCAAAATATCGGTTTGAGTAAAAGAACGTGCAAGTATGCCATAGCCGCGTTTCGCTGTACCAATTTCTCTAGGGTTGACCGTCTTATCCCATTCAAAGACATCACTTATTTTACCACGTTTGCTGTTATCATCAGTTGAATTAAAATTGCCCACATATATAACCTCCGAATCCCGCTGTAGGCCCGTCAAGGAAGTTACAGTACGCTTGCCGTCCGCTTCGATTTCACAGATTTTAAATCCACTATCTGCTACATTGTTGCTGTTGTTGTTGTGTCGATGAATATTTTGCATTGTATTTGCTCTACTAGTCATTGTAGAACTGCCACTACTACTACTTCCGGAACAAACTAAGTCACTAAACTTAGTTTGGGGGATCTTGTTGTCGTTTTGAGGTGTAACAACATCGTTAGACATTTTGTTAATATTACCATGACTGGACCACATCTTTTGTTTCAATGTTGACAGCATGTTTGATGAAGATTTCTTAGACGTTTCTTGTCGAATCATATCATTATGATCTTGATGATGTTTTATATATTCGCGAATACGTTTTTCACAATTCTTTTCGGCAAGCTCCTTTAACGCTTTCGCTTTCTTTCTAAAAATGTAATCCACAATAAATTTTATGGAATCATCATCATCATTATCACAATGGTACTATTTACCTATCTTGGGCTTCAAATCTGGCTGTGGCAGAATCAAGATAACGTAAAATTTCATCTTTATTGTTAATAGCTGCTAAATCTTTGGCGCTATGCTTATCAATATCGAGTGCATAAATATTTACACCGAACTTGACCAGGAAATCGACACAAAGCAAATGACCCCTCGCAGCAGCCAAATGTAACGAAGTGTTTCCAAATTGATCGCATTTATCAGGATCCCCTCTATAATTGTGTATTAAAACTTTATTAGGCATAATTTCTTCATAAAAAATGTAGTTCACTTTTACGAACCCTCTGCCGCAAAGAAGTCGTAATGCTTCCAAACGGCCTTCGAACGCCGCCCACATAACAGGTGTCATTTTTTCAGAGTCCCTTGTATTAATATCTTTGCGGGTGGCTTCTGCCAATATCTCAATTAGGCCGTCCTTCGCAGCTCTATAAAAAACAATTTTGAACAAAACTTGATTTTAGTAAACAATTTGAATTTGCAAAATTATTCTTTTCTCAGAGAGAAGTACAACATTTTGTTTAAGAATTTTCGAAAATTATTTTAAAATATTCGGAACACTCACTTGTGAAATCGGTTTGTCGTCATCTCGTCACTTTATCTCTTTAATTCGTTGCATCTGAAACTGTTTTCTTGACCGTAATGAACACAAGCATGGAAATATTCAATAAACATTAAAAAATACTAGGCAAAAAAGTTATGTTGTTGCTTATGTTACGAGTATTTTCCCTTCTGACTTTCTTTTTTTTTTTACACACTCTCACTCTCTTAATCACTCTTTGTATTTGTCTTTGCCTCTTTTTGCTATGGAAATCGGAATAACTTGTATGTACTTAGTATTGTTGTTTTTGTTATTATTTTTGTTTGTGTTTCTTTTTTTTTTTGTTGTTGTTTTTGTTGTATTTATTTCAAAACAAGTAAATTTCCGGTTGTAACTCGCTTACTTCGAAAATACACACACATGCACACATACCATAATACTCTACTCGTAGTAGATACAAATAGCAAACAAAGTTCAGTCAACTTTGACATCTACTAGGTAACTTATGTACACTGTACTTGTTGCTTATAATTTTCGTCATTTAAATGTTTTTAAAATTGTATTAAAATTACTTTTTGTAAGTTTAATTAATGGTCACAACGTTTACTTTTCAAACAAAACATTTGATTATTTAAATTCAAGAGAAAAGAACTACAATTATCTCTTATATTTGTATAAACCGAAAAACGTTGCCAAAAACTAAGTTGTTACTTCGGTAACTTCGAGTCGGTAACTAAACTACTAAACTTTAGTTGGCTTATACGAAAAACTAGTACATTTTCAATGCGCTTGTGCAACAGGCACAAGCTTCAAAATCAATGATTGCAATTAAAAGTTTTACAAATGTATACGATTAGATAATATTATAGCATAATTACATTAAACGAATATTTTTAAATGAAAATTATTTCATTTTTATGAAATTTTGTCTAATTTTATGAAATATTAACTTACACTAATGATTAATGCTAAAATCTTTTATATTATTATTTCTTTTTTTAAGCAGTTGCCTAATATGAAGTTACATATTAATATTTTCTCCTATTTTCATTATTTCATGTTATTGTATAGTTAGTTGTTAGTTAGTTACGTTACAATTTATATTGAAAATTTTTAAAGTAAAAATATTGCAACAACAATACGTAATTTGCCCCGTTTTTGCCATTTTAATAAATTTATCATTTCATGACCAAACATGACCAAAAATGGCTGACCATGCATGCGGTCGATCATCGCTGGATTCACAATTTAAAACTTACCAGGGATACAATAGAATATTTTCTATGCACGCATTCATTTAGTGTCGATTTTTTAAAAAAAGACACGTTGGCATGCCCAAAAATGGTCTACATACATACATACATTTCTCGTCAGCGCACAAATAACAAATATCAGCGAAAAAACGTACGGAAACAATTGGTAAATGTTGAAAAATTAGAAATTCGTCACGTGCAGGAAATATTAATGAAAACAGTGAAGAGTACCAAAAGGAAAATAGAACTACAAAATGTGTAGGAATATCGATTGAGTTGCCCTTCTCTTTTGTAAAAACTAACAACAACAAAAGAAAAATAACAAAGGATTGCAATAACATCCAATGAGTGTGCCAATTGCTTTAAGTGCAATATTTTTCGACCTCGTAGTTTATAGTGTTAAGTAACTAAGTTAAGCTCTAAAACGTATAGTTAAAATTGCTCCTGCCAATCCCACGAAACTATGGGCAATTGCCTGAAATGTTTCCAAACGTCGTCAGCTGAACAACAGTCGTCTTACGTTCAATCACCACCAGTCCAGATTAGCGTTGACTACGGTAGTGTTGGCGTGAACGCAAACGAGCGATGCAATATTTTCAGTGAAAGATCACGTGGTAAAAAAAAGTCAAAATTTTGAAATTTTTCGTTTGAAGTTTCTACATTAATTTATATTATTTTTTTGTAGAAACAGATGAATTACTTTCCGCTCGGAGTCCGCTCAAGACAGCAATAAACAATTGTGATACAAAGAGAAATAGTTTTAAGAAGTCTATAGTGTTGCTAAATGGAAATGGTGCAACTATGAGTGATATCATAACAAATGGTTCGTAAACATATTTTCCCATGAGAAATACTTATAAATAATTTCATATTCAATTCTATTTCATATTTAATCAGTTAAGGAATCAATGGAAGTTTCAGAAAAAGCTGTAAGCCTGTTATTCGATGTGTACAAAGATCCCGACGAACCAGATATGATACTGACAGATGGTATCGAACGACTGTGTCGGGATCTCAACTATCAACCAGATGAGTTTCCTATATTGGTGCTTGCATGGTGCTTAGACGCCTCCCAAATGTGTCGTTTCACCAAAACTGAATTCTTTGATGGAATGCATAAGATGCGCGCCGATACTATAAAAGTATGTAATTACAATTTTATTTAAAAATACATGAACATGTGAATACTATTCATCTTCTTGTACAGACAATACGTTTAAGACTGGAACAAACAGTAGAAATGCTGAAGGTAGATACGGAAATGTTCAAACAATTGTATCGCTTTACTTTTCGGTATGTAAATATTTCATTTATGATTATAGATAGTAGATAACGAAATTTTGCATTAATTTACAGCTTTGGGTTGGAACCAGATCAACGCATACTTTCACTTGACATGGCCATAAGCCTGTGGAAATTAGTTTTTACCGTCAACACGCCTGATCTCTTTGCCAAATGGATAGATTTTCTAGAGGAGCACCCCAGCATTCGCGGCATACCTAAGGATACATGGAACATGTACCTCAATTTCTCCGAACAATGTGATATAGACAATTACGATGACACTGAGGCGTGGCCAAGTCTTTTCGATGACTTCGTCGATTATGAAAAGTCTCGTGCATTAGAGTGCAACGCAACGAGCGCCGGTTCCGTCTGTGACGATGATAACAACAATGAAGATGCGTTGCCGACACACATAAAACTGGCTGCCGATACCCAACCCCAGCCAGAAGCGTAGTATTAAGCTAAGCTTAGTTAGATAGATTCGATTTCGAACCTATTGCATTTCGTTTGTGCAAAGTTATCTTCTATACATACCATACCAACCATACATTTATTTGTAGACCACATGTTTTTCAAGTCGGCACTATGTGTTTAATGGCATATGCGGTGCTGGCGCTGTTTGGGATCTCGGCTACACATAATTACATTTGTAATGACGATAGGTATTCAAGAGTACATACAAAATACACAAAAATCATACAGCAAAAATACGTAGAACAAAAAACAAAAAAAAGTAACAGAGACACAAACGCATTTTGATGTTTTCAACATAAGACTTATTAAGAATTTTCAAGGCTCAATCAATCGATGCATCTGTATATACTTATAAGGATCCATATATTTAATCCAGCAAATTAATTTTACGCAAACATGCATTATTTTTTAAAAAGGTCAAATTGTATCGGCATTTTACTACACTTACACTTAATATACATAATACATACATACATTTTTAAATGGTAAGTAGTAGTCGATCGATGTGAAATTGATTTAATTTTAAAAATAAAAAAATTTATAACAGAAGAGTTTGGTTTGAAGTGCATAATAACGAGGGAGGAATAGAATGGAATGAAAAAATCAAATGATTTGATGTTGCATTCATCAATTGAACTTTTATATCAGTCAGTAGTGACGTCACAAATAAGCAGCTGATGCCAACGTCGCGTAATGAAATGCGCGTGTCGTAATTCGATTTAATATGGGAACTAAGCGAACAGCTGGAAATGATTTAGATTCAGTGTTAATAATTCCATTTGAGTGCAAGCAATGAGCAAAAAGTTGTAGAAATAATAATATTATGACTATTAATCGGGGAAAGCAAAAGTGATAAAAGCCAGAAATATAGTTGTTGTTTTTGTTACATGTTAGACTTTACATTTAAACCACTGTTATCCATCTATCTCTCTATAGTTACCTCATTGTACCAATAATTTAGTAAAGTTACAATTTGCGTTACCACTATTTGGGTTATAGAAATATATTGATATTTTGTACACTTTATAAAAATAAAGATCAAATATAAAAGATTTGCAAAATAATGCAGATAAGAAAAAATTAGTTATGCTTAAACTATAATGAAATGCATTAAATGGAATGACTCACGCGTCTTGACATTGAATGAAAATACCGAGAGAAGTCAAGGAAAACAACATCGTAATAGATTAGAAAGAGTAGTATTGATATGCCTTGTGAAAGTTGTCATCAACAATTTACGGTGTTTCGCCGAAAGCGGATCTGTCATGATTGCAGGTGAGAGGATACCTTCGTAGCTTAATATTCGAGTCCAAAATTTTAATGTTTATTGTTTGCTCGAGCAGATGTTTTTACTGCAGTAACTGCCTCACAACGAGTTCAACACGACGAAGCTCTGTTCTCTGTCGCAGATGTGCAATATTTGCTAAGCGTCCTCTGTCCCGATCTGATTTGCAGCACCTAAAGCCAAAGGATTTAATTTATTATTTGCAATCTAAGCACATTTCCACAGCTGGTTGCGTTGGTGAGAACGGAATTAATTCAAAACTTTGAGAGAAAATTATGTTAAAGCATATGTAATTTTAGAAAAAGATGAACTGGTACGTCTCGTCATTTCACATATAGAACGACAGGGTGAAACAAATTCAGCAAATCAAAATGAGCAAAGCAGCCCAGAGGGCGGCGAATCGTCACATTCATTTGACAGTCTTAAACAATCGTGCCAAAACTTCTTCAGTAACTTAAGTGATAATATAAGTGATTCTTTTGCTGCGTTTGAACCGAAATCTTCTTCAAAATATCCAAATCATCGTGACAATAACCGACAAACTTCGCCACATATATATGAACAACCACGTGTGAGAACCCGTGAGATACCAACATATACAAGCGCCCAAACTGCAACGCAAACTTCACATACAACTGGTGGTGGTTCTCAGCAACCCAGCAGCAATGTACACAACCACAATGAATATCATACCAGCAATAATGGAATACGATCAGAAAGCCCATTAACATCGTATCGCACTGAATCATCGTCAACTTCACCAAAATGCTCATCAACTCAACAAGTTTTCTCCAAACCAACTGTTTCATCGACCTCGACTACAACACAACAGTTGCTTGATAATGATAAATCAGATTGCGATTGTTCAGATGATGAAATTATTACAACGTTCAGTGAACGTGTTTCAGTCAAAACTGACAATAGCGGTGGGCCTACAACTTTAAGTAGACCCACAACCACTGTTGAACAAACTACTTCAGCTGGATTGGGACCATCAACATCGACAACCACAACGACAGGTACAAGTCCAGGTTATTCAAAACATGATTCACTTAGTTCCAAAGTGGATAATTGTGGTGTAGAGATTTCTTCACAGTCCAGTTTTGAAGAACTTGGAGCGATTGGTGGTATATCAGACGAAAGTAAGGCAGCCACTGATACTAATAGTTACAGCAATGTGGAACAATGGCAAATACTTGATGCTACAGGAACTGGTGAAAATGTACCACATAACAGTACAGAATCACCTGTAACAGATGAAATTATAAAAATTATTCTGGAAGATGGCTCACAAGATTTGGTTCAAAATATTCAGAAGCAACAACAACAAAACGTTAAACCTCCTCCCGTTGTGCCACATCGAACGAAGAAAGTTATAAGACGCCGCTCGGATGGTTACCTAAACAACAGACGTAACCATTCAAGTGATGACGAGTCACCAATTGATGGTGGTGGCGTACACCTGGCTACATTAGGAGAACAAGTTGAACAATATGCAATCAAAAATAATCATAGCTGCCAACGTTGTGGCAAAAACAAAAACAATATTCGACGTCATGTAGAGAGAATGCGACGTCATTTAGAAAGTTCTCAAATGTCTGAAGAAGACATCAAACGCGAACTCCAAGAGTTTTTGACCTACCTTGAGCAACGAACAAAATCTATTGATTATTCTGATCCGGAAAGCAGAGCGGTTTCTTCGCTTAGTGGTGGTGGAATCATTAGTGGTGGTGGTGGTGATAATGCCAGCGCCATTCTTACCCTTGCAACGCCAACTATTGAATTTTCACCAACACTAGAAATGGGACATATGGGCGATAACGAAGGTATTCATGTATATGCAGCTCCCGCTGGCTATGAAGCTGCCCATACTGGTTTTGATTCACGCTTTATTAATTTAGATGATTTCGAAGACTTGTGAGTATCAGTTAATAGTTATGTATACCATATAACTATGTATTCTTTTATTACAATTTCGTACACAGCAAAGAACTAGAGAATTTAACAGTCAAGCAACTCAAGGAAGTTTTAATGTTACATCGTGTAGACTATAAAGGGTGTTGTGAGAAACAAGAACTTTTGGAGCGTGTTAGACGTTTATGGGAAAATTTGCGGACAGCTCCAGGTATTATTCACAATATATACGTATTTTATATTAAAAAGGCAACTTTGAATATGTTTATTTAAGCTGTCGAAAAACTGGCAACTGACGAACTTTGTAAAATATGCATGGATGCACCTATTGAATGTGTTTTCCTTGAGTGCGGACACATGGCAACTTGTACTAATTGCGGCAAGGTCCTTAGCGAGTGTCCAATTTGTAGACAATACATTGTGCGCGTTGTGCGTTTCTTTAGGGCATAAGAAAAGATTTTTTTTGTTTTTAAGAAAACCATTTGAAATAAAAGACTGCAGGCAATATATGATTTGTTCTGTTTGTCGATATCGAGATCTTGTATCTTCAATCTTCAATGTTTTAAATACAATAGGAATTTTAATAAGGATACCAAGCGGTATTATAAATTGGCATACCAATTATTAATATTAACTACTTACATAGAATGGAACTTACCAAGATCAATTATAATTTTATTTCTAATTTAACTTCGATATTAATGCAATGCTTTCATCTAATCAAATTTTTTCATACAGTCGGATTGATGACATTTTCAAATTGCAAATTTAAAATGATAAACAACGATGAGTGCATATAAAAATAAAATCAAGAATATAATTAAATTCTATTCTATTATACTATGTATTGTCAAGTTATCTAATAACAATTAATACATACTAATTTTATTAATGGTAGGTAATTTACTCTGAATATATATATACATTTGTTCTTAGTTTATGTACTCTAAATTGCAGTGTATTTGAAATAACATTCCCAGAATAAAAAAAAAGTTAAAAAGTTTAAATTTATTTGGAGATTGGTATAACTCAATCAATGGTAAATTGGATTCATGAAAATTATTGCAATTGCAATTTTTAAATTATCATTCATATTATACATTTTAAGCTTTTAGAAGGGTGTGTCCCTTCCATTGACGCAAATTTTTTATAATGATATCTTTCCGATCACTTCGGTCAAGATGAAGCCTCAGCAGGAAACGCAATGGAATTTTTCTTATCAAGAAATATACCACTTTTATAGTAGGCGGAATTCATTTCTTGCTTAAGCCCTATTTTGGAAGTACGGCCTAGGCATCTAAAAACGGCAACAGAATGAGACCATTAAGAGTTCAAACCGCCCTTATAGTGGGCAGACACAAAATTACAAAAAGCACTAGCAGGCATTGTTTAAAATCTATAGTTCCTGTCTACATACAAGCTCTGATTCATACTCGTTAGTGAATTAATGCCAATGAAATTGGTGATTCCCTTTCTAAGACAGAAATGTACACATCTACAAATATATAAACTTCTACTACTCAAGATAAGTACATTTTAAGTGCATGACAATTCTGTCATTCACCGGTGCAAAGCTTACCTTAACATGATCAACATAAAATTTCGTACCTATATGCGTAAGACATTTGTTGTTTATGTAAATTATTAAGTTTTGATCCTTGAATGCCAAAATTGTCATATAGTTTAATTGTCCATTCAGTAGTTTGTGTTGAGTCAATGAAATTTTGAAATTATCTAGTAAAATGATTCGTTTGTTTAGCTCGTGACAGGATGGTCAGCTTATGTGACTCTTAGCACTGCGAAATATGTTTGTTCATTAAAAAAAAAAACATAAATTTGAATAAAATTTGTTGTTTGATAAAACTGTCTACTTCTCCCATAAGCGGACATCTCTCAAAAACTGTATAAAAATACCATGACGGTGGATATGTGATTATAGAAGCTTTCACTATTGTGTATTAAAATTTCGAAATTCCTCCGCATAACTTTCAAAACATCATCATACTATGCTTTTTTTAGACAACTGGAGTGAAGAGCGAGAAGCAAATGCTGAAGAAGAAACAGTAGACAAAAACAAAAAACGATCGATTGCTTCCTTCTTTCTAAATATTTTGAAAGTTAATTGAAAATAGTTTTGGTTTTGATTTGATAAAATAAACCTAATTGATTGTGAGTGAATCACTAGTGAACGTCGTGTATTTTGGATGGATTGGCTTGAGAGTATCACCTTTAATGGCCAAAGTGTTAAACGCATCTCAATTGTTACGGCAGCAACAGAATCATAAATTAATAAATCTCGATGAAAAACTCTTTCCCGATGGAGGACCACATCGAAATTCCTTGATTCAAATCTTCGGCGAAAGCAACACGGGTAAAAGTTTGTTATTATGGCAATTGATGGCAAGTAGTTTGGCGATGCAAAAGTTTGGCGGCAAGAATTGCGGTGTTTTATTTATAAATCTTGGCCATAAATTTGAAGTGCAAAATTTTGCAAGAATCATTGAAAATTTTTGTATTAATTCACAAAAATCGAAGGCTGCAATAACATCGGGTGAATTGCATTTGGAAGTTAGAAGATGTCTGGACGCTGCCAAAATTATAAATTGCTTTAATCCCGATGATTTCGAATTGACAATGTATGATATAAGCACCATTCTATTGCAGAATGTCAATGTCGGATTGATTGCAATAGACTCTCTATGTGATCTTTATTGGCTTGAGAAATTTCCAAAACCTTTACGCATGTCGACTTATTTTAACCAGACAGTGTCGCGCCTCAAGAATATTTGTACTCAATACAATGTTTGTTGTGTTTTTACTGTTGATAGTAATGTGATTGATATCAAGGAATGGAATAAGAATAGTAAGAAACCAAAATCATCTATTATAGACGTTGAGTATAAAATCCATTTGAAATTGTTAGCAGATGGCTCAAGAACCCTGAATGATAAACCATTTTATATAAATGAAAATGGATTTCAATTTCAATTCTAGATAAGTTTTTGTTTTATTTTATGTTTATTTTTTTTATTTTTTTTTTATTAAATCTTGTATTCTTGTATAACAACAGTCTTTCAGTTTTGTATATTTCTAACGATGACTAGATCTGACTAGAGATTTTTGATTTGTCACTCGACAAGCTGCATTGAGTTCCTTTTCTCGTAAAGAACATCAGCTTCAGCCTCTGTTAACACGATCCATTGATAGATCGAGTGGCATATTTAAGTCCAGATCGATGTCCATTAGGAAGTTCTTGTTGTAGTCTTCATCGTTTGAGATTGTGGGGGAGCTTTTGTATTCTGCTTCTGTTGTTGTCGCTGTTGTTGTTGTTGTGGGCATCCAGTAATGTGCGGATCCATCAAGATAACATTGTGGCTCGACACTAATGAAAGGATCTCTTGGTTCCAAAATGCAATGTTTTCGCATTGATGCTTCGGAAACATGTACATTCAATTGACTTGAAGAAAAAAATTGCTGCTCATCATGTTTAAAAGTCTTCACATGTTTCCTTAATGACGATGGGTCTGTATAACGTTTCTGACAACCTGCAACTTTGCACACATAAGGCTTTTCCATAGAGTGAGTGCGGGTGTGTTTGAAGCGATCCGAAGAATTTGAATAGGCTTTCTGACAGCCCTCAAAAGTACATTTATATGGTTTCTCTCCAGAATGCGAGCGTATATGAATTTTAAGGTTTTCTGCTCGTGAAAATGATTTCTCACACAGATGACACTGATGTGGCTTTTCCTTGGTATGTGTTCGCACATGGACCAACATCTTATAACGAGCATTGAATCCACGATCACTTCGCAAACAGTCACTCCAGCGACAATAATACAAACCATCACTGGAAGCTATTGCATGTTGCTGAGTAACATGTTGAGCAAGTGCATCTAAACCTTCAAAGTATCTATATGAATTAAGAATATTGAAATAAAAATATTTGTTACTTGCTTTCTGTTCTTTATAAGTATTTACCTTCCGCATTCGATCCAGTTGCAAACAAACTCAGTGCTGGGGGAGGAGGTGGAATTGGTAGCACTCTCGCTGCTATCACTAAATTTGTGCTCATCAATGGTATAAATTTGTGCTCGTACTACTTGGGTACTTTGCTTTCCTTGTTCGACTTTCATAATAACGGATTGGGTGCGCATAGGCGATGAATCTGTCTGAATGGCATCTTCTGCATATTTATGGACCATTCGCGGTGGCGTCATAGGAGGAGTTGGAAACCTTATATGCTGCATCTGTTGTAAATGCTTTACTTCATCGGTGAATTGAAGATCACTGGACCAATATGGTGGCGAATTATATGATGAGAAAAAGACAGACTCGTAAGGTCTCAAGCTGCTGAGGCAAGGTTTATATGGATGTGTATGTGATATCTCCATTATTAAAAATTTTATTATATATTATAGATTTGTTTAATGGTCTTTTTTTCTTTTTAATTTTATTTTCTCGTCTTTTTTTAGAACGCAAACCGTGAACTGAACTGTATTGCGATTTTTAGACGAATGAAGCAATTCCCTGCAGACACTAGTGTAATATTGAAAGTCGATTGGCGATAAGACCCCCTTATCAGCCGACGAAGGTTTTTCGTTAGACAGACAGACAGGCCAGGGGGCGCAGACTGAATGTGGGGGCGCAGAGCGGTAAAACATTTCAGACGAACGACAAATTAGTGCGTGTGCTTCGCCAAAAATAAGAACAAAAACAATTACAAATACTTTGAAACAACGTTCTCATTAGAAAAGTAAGTACACACATGAACTGGAATAGTGTACATATTTACATTCATTCACTACGTGTGTCTAACTCTGCAATGATTATTAGTAAATATATTCTAGAAAAGGGGAAGGGAGTGGATGAGTGAAAGATCTAGTGGTTGCGCTCTTTATCAGCATTGTCCATGTAAAAACGGAATGGTATTTCACGAAGTCATTGTCGCCTTCATCTGTACGTTGTTCCAAGATCCAACAACAACAACAGCAGCAACAACAACTTCAAGCTATGGGGGGCATGCGATATCGCTCTTAACGTCTGTGTACTTCGCACCCAACGAACAACTGTTTCGGAATACGAATAATTATGAATGTATAATACTATGTATATGTGTCCATATGAAGTCTTCGTACAATGAGCTTAATGGTATTGAAGACACAGATGTATGTATATATGTATGAATATATGGACGATTGGTGAAATCGGGCATTACGGGGCTTGTGCAAGGTTGTCTGGAATTCTTGCTACGTGTGCGCCTAAAGATAAAGCCGCCGTTATCAAACCAATGCCGAGACTGAAACCACATGTTCGTCGAGTGTTTGCTTTGGATGTTTTAACAGAAATATCGTTGCGTGGATTTCATGGAAACTGTGAAGTGAAACGAAGACGAAGATTCTTATCGAATATGTCTGTGTTTACTTTTTTATTATTATTATTCCTATATAGCATATTCATAAAATCGACGCGAAGCTTCGCTGGGGAAATTTTCATCACTCAACAGCGATTATTTTTAAAATCTTTTTATGTCACAAAAAAATGATTCATTCCTATTCCATGCATTTCCCTAATTTATAGTGATTTGTGTTTAGGATAATTTGAATAGGCTTCTTTAGGTAAGCAGTTCAATAAATATTCCTTTGTCCAGGTCACATGATCAGTTCATGCTCAATTCGTTTCATTACTTCTCATAAGTCAGACTTATTACTAATTATTTCGATGTAATATAAATTTCATTATTCGTAAAATTTGGCCGGACACATCTGCACCTCATCATTTTCAAAACAAGTCATAATGATAAGATTTTGCACTGTGCTTTGCTGTGCTATGTATGAAATTGTGTATAACCCAAGTGAGCGTAGGTATTATGAGCCTGAGACAGCCCATCAGTCATCAAAATGTAAATACAGCACAAGTGCGCCGGTTGTTCCCAATCCACTGATTAAAAAACGAACTGGTTTCAAGCGGATTTACATCAAACTTAGGTTGTGTTCACATCAAAGCTAATAGCACTCAATCGATAATGAGGCCCTACTGTATGTTTGAACCAGCGATAAGGTTCTCTGACCAATCCAGTTTTCCAGTTAGTCGTGCAAATTGTGCAACTCAGAGGTCAAAACGAATGTTGTGAATTTTTTATAAATTTATATTGTGATCTATTAAGAATGAATTTGCGTTGTTGGAAAAAGACTCATGAGAACCAGAACAACCAGAAATAGACTTGGCTTAGATTATTTATTATCTGAATTAGGTCTGCATGAAATACATACATAATATGATATGATAATCCTTATTTTCAGTGTATATTAAAAAATAAAATAATAAATTGAAAAGCCAATCAAAACTGGCACTTCTGGACTGTAGCCTCCGTTCATTACGGGTACTTGCTTTCGCTTTTAACATTTTTACACTCTTCACGCGAAGAATGAATAGTGTTATAAGTTTGTCATGAAGTTTGTAACAGACAGAAGGAGACATCAGAGACCAACTAAAGTATTAGTATATATATTCTTGATCAGCTCAATGAGTCCATCTGTATGTATGCAAACTGGTCCTTCAGTTTCAGCTAGAGTGCTGAAATATTGCAAAAAGTTTTTTTTTTCACCAGACGCTGTTCGTTTGTCGGAATCAGCCGAATCGGACAGCGGACCACTAGGGGTACAAACTCAATTTAAATCATCTTCTTATTAGTATAACTCTTTTTTTTTTGTACTATCGAATTGAAATTTGGATACTCTAACCAATATTCACCAACGATGTAAGACCCGAAGTTAAGTGGATCAGATAGATGCGATACAAACTTCTATCAGGACTACTGGACCGTATAGCTAGTATAGTTTTCTAGGGGTGTGTGAAGAATATAACAACTTCGGCATAGCAAGTTAATCTCGTTTTTTTTTTTTGTTTAGCATTCTTAGTGCCTTATGAATGTTGGCTGATCAGATGGTAGGGAGCTGAGCTATTGGAACGCAGCTCTGCATAAATAACAACAAATGGAAAGAGAGCTAGACGTGCAAAGTCCAAGTTACGTGACTTTAATCATACGATGTGTCAACGTTAAAGTTTTTTTTTATACAAGCAGTTGTTAGAATTCCATGATACTCTTTTTCCCCATCCAAAAATAAAAAGAACCAACCTTTTATCTCATTTCCAGTCTGTCATTTACAAAAAAAAAAAAAAAAAAAAACCCAATAATAATAAAAACAGCTAACTAAAAGCAACTGGCTTTTGAATTATATGTTTCTATATTTAAGTACTAATCAACATTTACTTTCCTTTTCATTTTCTAATTTTAGTATCTCGTCTAGACTTGAGCATTAGTTAGATATATAAACTCGTAGACATACCACCATTGCATGCATGATAAACTTCTAGGCACACGTTGTACTTTTTCAAAAATTAGTTAGCAGTTTCCCTATCTTTCCATTGAGGGTGCTGTATATTATTAGATGGTACAATCAGTGATTTTCGAAATCAAATCGAAGCTAGTCTGGGACTGCTTAATTCTATTAAAAGACTATCTTTTTCGGTACCAGGGCAAAATAGTTATCTTAGAACTAGAGCATTCTGCATGCTGCCTTGAAGTTTTACGTAAATTAAATTTAAAAAATAAGTTAAAGTTGAAATAAATTGGAATCTTAAAAGTAGCAAAATCATTCATGCCTTCTAGCTCAAGCAAAAGAACTCAAAAAATACTAGAGATAACTTCAATAATCTTAGGAGTCTTAACAGTACAATGTAGAATTATGAAACACTCCGGTAATTATGGAATTTGTTGCAATAAGCCCAATTGAGAACGCAGTGACAATCTGTCTAGCTGTTGGCCTTCCCACATCTAATCTTGTTGGTTGGTCTAGGTACCTTGACATAGAATCCATATGTATGTTTTTACATTTCATTGAATATTTGGAAATTAGTAAAAAAAAAAAAAAAAAAAATATGATGCAATGCCTGATGTCTCTTACACTAAATATAAATAAATCATTTTTCACAGACATCATCTTATCATTATTAATTGTTCAAACGCAATTGTATTTTCTGTTTCGAGGTCAAAAGGTTCAACTTCTCGATGTGTTCTTATGCACGCACTGTCAACTGTATTTACCTATGTTGTACTTGCGTATACTTATATACGTAAATACGAATTTGTAATGCAATTAATAAATTAATATTTTAGATAACAATGTCTGCGATCAGATCTTAAGATTATCATCCAATCAATAAGTATGTAACACCATTGAAGGTATACAGGTGAGAATTTTGTAGCAATGCTACAGTCTTCCACATACTTTTAATATTTTTTAAATACTTGGAGAAAATTAAATTTTATTAAATTCTCCATACCTGAAGTGTTATGAAAAGGTTTTACAACAGAAGATTTACAGAATCACTATTTAATATTGTAAAATATTTGAGAAATATAAGAATTTCCATCACTTGTTAAAACACAATAGATTTTCACCAAGTTCCCAAAATCCAATTCCGGGAAAACTTACTCAAAAGAAAATCTGCCTTAATTTTCTTTGTTAATTGCAGTTATTACTACGTATTTAGGTAAGTAGAGTTATTACAATGCTTATTTATGTTCAATCTTTGCGATCTCTTATTGATGAAGTATCTATCCACTGTGATTAAGTAAATGCTTCAAATGATTTGAGTGCCTACTGAATAAACTCACTTTCTAGGACAGTGCGTGGGGTCAACAGAACAGAAATAAACTCCAAAGGGGCGCATATAAATAGGTGTTTACCTCCACGTAAGTTTCTTTCTGTACCATCGTCATCATCATCATTATATGATTTTGAAATACTAATACCAATTTCAGTAGAACTACAAATTTTTAGAGACAATAAAAACAAAAATACGGTGACTTGACAAATTTTATTATGTGAAATAACGTTCGTTGTTTTGTATGTACTCGATGAATTTCTGCTCAAATGTTGATGCGGTAAAAGGATCCAACTGGACGTTGAAACTAACGAAAAACTGATGTCCAAATCGTTTGGTTAACTTTATGGCCCATTGTTTTGAATCTGTATTAAGCGGTCCAATTATTTCCGAACTCAAAAATTCATTTCCTTTTGTTGGATTTCGCGCCGGCATAGCTACCGCCAAATCTTCAAAATTTTCGTTATCGCTATTACCCACAAATACTAAAGTTGATTGATTCATTTTGAGCGCACGAATAGTTAGAGTTTGATGATCACCAATAGTCAATTTGAATTTATGAGATGTAAATTTATTATCTTGATTATCCATTTTTTATGTTTATTTAATTTGTTTTTAGTTTTATTTCGATGCGTCCGTCTCCTCCTTCCAACAAGAAATGTGCAAAAGTGTTGAACAGCGTACAAATGCGGTGCTGCCAACTTACTTTATCGTTCGTTATGGTATGGTTGCTATAATAATTTCTGTTCAAAGTAATCTTAAAATATTTGAATCATCCAAAAAGTCATCTAGTTAAAAAAACTGAAAAATAATAATGAATTAACATATGGAATTTGCAAGGCGTAGCGAAAATATTTGAATATAGTTTGTATAAGTATCCAATAACAATTTCGAAATAATTACACCATAATTTTCATTTGTTTTTTATTTTAAAAAATTCTAATGTTTTCAAATTGTGATATAAGAAACCACTGGATAATTTCAAAAACACAGCTCAGTCATTACTTGAAAATACATGGCTCCACGAATAAAAAAAAAATCGGGAGATGAGTTACGAGAAATTGAAAAAATGGCGGATAACATTCAAGTAGTTTTGAAATATTTGAATCAAAAGCGAAGCTAACATTGAATTAGAGTGACAGCTCCTTCTCCTTCCTATAATGCTGTTGTTGGCACGTACTGTATCGTTGGTAGAGCCTCGAAGCGTCCCAATTAAATAAATGAATCAAATATTTCAAATTCAAATGTTTTATTAGTATATTACGATGATCGCTAAAATCTATACCTGTGCCTTGGGCAAATCATTATTTGCCGCCTGGTAACCATTAGTGATAATAAAACACTTCCTTTTGTAACAATATTAATAAAACACAATTTTGTTTTCCGGTTGCCGCAGCATTTTGTTTTTTTTATTTAATGCGCAATGTAGTGCTAATTTGTATTTCTACACTTTGTCAGCTCCAAATGATGGCTTTGGGTTAGCTAATGTGTCGTGTTAGCAATTCGGAATTTTTTTTTTTTAGGTTTTTTATTCTTTCTACTTAATTTAAGGGTATATTTATTTTGAGGAAGCGTCAAACTAGAGATAGAGAATTTTTGAAAAACATAATATAAAAAAGAATTTTACTAAAATATTAAAAAAAAAAAAAACCAAGAAATCCATATTGAATATGTTTTATACATCATCGTGTATGTGTATGTTTTTATGTATAAAATCTTCTGTATCTACTGTTGTTGCACTTTGTCAATTATATTGCTGGTAGTCGTTCGTGTCGTGTATATTTGTTTAACATACAATATTTTATATTTAGTAATAATTGAATTGATGTATATTTAAAGAAAACAAAAATAAATGAAGAATTGTAATTGTTTTTCCTCCTTTTCGCAAAATTTGACTAAACATTGCAACCTCGCAAATATAATTGTTGTTTGTTATATAAATTGTGTGATTAATTCATGTATATATATGTTGAGATAATATATTTTTATGGAGTGAATATTATTATTTTTTATTTCGTTATAATATTCAATCTTCGTCGTCTTCAGATTCTGCTTCCTGTAGCCAGGTCAGCCAAGCATTGACTTGGAATAATGCTGATCCTTTGCCTGGATATTTGTCATTGATTTCTTCTTTCCAAATTAGGAATGCCTCCTCCTCAATTACTTCAGCTTCATACAAATATTTAAACCAACGGCAGAGCATTCCTATACAACGAACAAAAGTTATACAACATAAATAAATCAATAAGGAAAAGAACCGATGTATGTTTATATTTGTTTACTTACCCTTGGGGAAGTTTTCGGTATAACAGAAGACTTGCAATGCATAGAGGGCAATAAGTTGAAGCTCAATCTGACCTAAAAAGCTTTGCAATATATTGCTGAATGTGTGAAGTAGCGATTCTTCTTTTTCTGTAATAGATTTCTCTGGATGCTTCTTGATATCGGCACCATTAGCAAGAGTTGTTACTTTTGTTATGTACTTAACGACGACAGTCATTAGTGCTTGAATAAATCCAGGATCTTTGTAATATTTAGGATCCACATTGTGTTTGATCCACTTATAGAAGTGTGATGGACTTGCATCATTGTTCAGCTGCTTGAGCATTTCTGATTGCACCTTCAATAACGGGTATAGGAAACCCAATTGACGATCTTCTAGAATTTCAGCCAGTCTCTCTTTGCTTCGATCAACCTCTTGTAAATTGTTTATCAATTCAATTTTACCGGTGCGGAATTTCTCTTCTAAAGCATCTTTGCCAATTGCCTTGTTCAATTGTTGTAACACCAAAAGGAACAGCGGATAATGTTGCCCATTATCAGTGTAGTTGGCTATATCATTTAACTTAAGAAGTGGTGGCTCACAGGATATTGCCTTGCATAAAATGCTAGCTACAAGTGCCGTTATGCGAGGATTTAGAGCCTCGTGTTCAATCATTTTATTGACAACTTGTTTAAATACTTCTACGAAAACATTGGGTTTTATATTCAATTGTTTCCGCAAAGTCTGCATGAAATTAACAATACGCTCTACATAAACATCAGTCATACGATCCAATACTTCCATGATCAAATTAATACAAACGTCTTTAATGCATTTTTCCGGTAATTTCAAATCGATGAAGCCTTGAACAAGTTCAGCAAATTTCTTCTCTTCCTTATTTTCCTCCTCTTCATCACCATCATCAATATCATTGATGTTATAATAAAACTTCTCCTTGAAATAGACTGAAGCTTTCTTAAGAATCTCTTCTTTATTCGGGCCTTTGTCCTTCTTCGGTTGTTTAGTTGATCCACCACCGCCACCGCTTGATGGTGTTGGTGGACGTTCCAATGAACCATTCTTTGTGATCGCTTGTGTTTTGCCTTCTGAAGTTCTCTTTTCAGAATTCTGCAGCTTGTTGTTTGTTTCGTTTCCTCCACTGCCTTTTTCAGGCACCAAATTCGAAGCCACTCCAATAATATTCGGTGTTGACATAGTTGACTTCATCATTCCTTTCTCTGTGATAATGCCTTGCTGACTTAACAATGTCTTGTTTTCAGCATATTCTGCCGAGGGTGTTGATGATGGACGCACTGGTACAATAAGATGCGATGTAGGTGTACCAAGGATTGGGTATTGAGAATTTGACAACTGTTGTTGCTGTTGTTCCTTTGCATGTGGTGTACCATTTGGTGGTGTTGTAATAGGCAAATTTGTTGGCATCTTTTGGTTTTGTGTAGCGGCACGGAATAGGAGTGAATTGGCAGCTGGACGCATCTGTAGATTTTCAACAGACTCTTGGTGCGTTGTAATTAAGTTACGTTTGAATCGTGGTGCCATTTCCTTACTGCCCAACAACATTTGATTGCCGTTGTTATACATATTGTTTTGATCACGGTTCTGGTGCGAACCACCTCCTCCTCCTCGATTATCATCGCGATTTCCATTTTGGTTGTGCTTGTTGTAACGATTGCTGTATCCATTCTGGTTACTGCGATCGCGATTATTATATTGACGAGCATCTCTGCCAGATCCATTTGCAAATCTATACAAAGAGATAGAAAGTTTAAACCAAATTAAATCATAAAACTAAGCTTACTGTAATTTTAGTTTAATCGATAATACTTACGGCGATACTATTGGCGAAGTACCAGTTACACCCAAACCACTAAATACATCATTGAAGCCTGGCTGTAAATTCAGATGGAAGCGATTCATCCAACTGTCGCCATCCCGGTCATTATTACGCATATCACGATTGCGATTTGCAAAGGGCGTACGAATAATTGTATCATCATCAGAACGAATTTGTTTGATTGGTACTGGACCCTCGGTGTTTCCCACTTTACGAGATACCCAATTATTCTGACGTAGCTCAATGACATCTTTTAGCATGAAACGTATCCTTGGAGGATATTCAGTAGATTTTGATCGACGTTCCAATATCTCGAAATATTGGTTCATCAGCTCTTTGCCCTGTTCTGAATCCAAATTCTTGCCGCAAGTCTTGAGCAATTGAGCCACGCATTCCATGTCCTCGCACATTTCCTGCGCACCGGCCGTACGTTTCTTTTTCTTATCCAAAAGTTCCATGATACATTGATGAAGAACATTTTTCGAAAGCATGTCGAGTTTGTTAAGTTCCCCGATAAATTTGACATTGCCAAGCATTCGCTGTTTCGCCAAGTGGCGACGTTCTTCTTCATCGGCTTCATTTTCTGGTGGTGGTCTGTTATCGTTGTCGTCTCGATTCAAACGGTTATTGAACTTGTCGCGGCAAACTGCAATCAGTAAACGCAAAAATGTGCACGAATTGTTTGGATCCTTTTCAAATGACGGAGCTTCTTCAGATAGACGCTTGCAGAGCTGCGCATACATAGACGAATATTTTGGCTCATCCAAAGCTTTGTCGAAGATCAGCAAAATAACACCATTAAGAATCACAATAGAATTTAAATCAAGCTTAAGCAATTCATCACTTAACTCTTGGAACTTCTCGGGTGTCAACTTATTTAAAATTCCACGAACTTTTCTAAACACAGCGTCATTCTTTTCACTTTGTGATAGTCCATGTTGTGGACGTAATGATGGCGGTATCCAGCGACCGGCAGCCGGAGGAGGTGTTGATGCTGGCACAGAATTTTGTGGTGCACTATTATTAACGAATGCAGCAGTGGCAGGCGGAGAAGCTCCGCGTATTGAGTTGTTTATGGATACGGCGTTGTTTGTTGTATTTGGAACCGACTGGTGATGCACTGATGCATTTCCGCCACGTAGGGGTGGTGATGCTCGATTATTATAATTACGTTCGTGGTATCGCTCGTCTTTCCGCAAAGCCGATGGGGGCAAAGAGCTTACTACTCCGTTTATGTTGGCATCAATTTGTTGTTGCCGATAACGTCCACCACCTGAATGATTATTACGCTCTAAACTGTTTGTGTTGCCTCCAGCGTATCGTTGATTTGTTGATGTAGAATCATCGAATTCACGTTCACGTTGTTCCCGATAATTGTTGCTATAATCGTCACCACGATGATTTGAGCGTGAATTTATATTTCCTTCGTTTGACCCACGGGGAACATATGATGTTTTAATGCCGCCGTTGTTCTGATTGATGTGGTTGTTATAGCCACCATTAGATGTAGAGTTTCCGTAATGACGCTGTAGTCCATTCCCACCGCCGTTTTCATAGCGTGAGCCGTGATACTGCTGTGAACGGTAATTTCCGCCACTGTTGGAGTTTATATTGCGGTTATAATTGCCATCGGAAGAGTTTTGATGATAATTACGTCCACCTCGATGTCCACTGTTATTGCCTTGGCCTTGTTGATAATCTCGAGCACGTTCACCACCAACTGAGTAGTGTCCAGTATTGTTGAATTGTTGCTCTGCGTTGACGCTTCCGGTTACATTCGTTTGAATGCCGTTCTGTCCCAAAATGTCACTATTTTTGTTATAGTAACGCGACGACGACGAATCGCTCTGGAAAGATCGTCGAGGCCTTGGGCTCACTTCTGAATCGTGTTGACGAATTTTGGCGGAATTTTTATTATATCCAGTTGAAAAGTGTCCAGGTGGACCTGCCGATCTGCCTAGCGGGTTACGACCTTCGCCAACAGACGTCGATGAAGTTTTGTATGAAGCTTGTCCGCCTTTGCGGTAGCTATTAGTAGAGTTGTTGTTGTTGTTGTTTGGTGTTCCGCTTGAAGCCTTATCTATTTTAACCAAATTTTTAAGATTATTAAAAGTGTCAGTTGCTGTTGTAATTGGTAATAGATTGGGACTGGTGTTCAACAACGTCTTTCCGACAGTTGGTGTCGGTGGGGTTTGACCACCGCAGCTGACGCCAACAACGCCGCCGCCGCCTCCTCCACCTCGATTACAACCCTGCTCGAAGGCTCTATCAGTATCGCTTTGATTCGCCGTTATTACCAGGTGTAAATTGCAGCCGCCTTTTCCTGTATCACCGGTACTGGTGCCTCCCTCAATCGTGCTCGCTTTAACACTCCGAAACTGATCTATGATGATGCTTGTATGCTGCCCGTTGGCGCGATCCCAACGTTGCCGTGTGTCGTCGTAAGACTGCGTAAAGGGAGCGTGAATCGTTGAATGAGGAATGGTGAAGACTTTGTTTAAAAACACGGGTTGAAAAAAATTCTGAATGCTCTTTAATAGTAGAGCGCCGCTTTTTGTAATTCTGTTTCAGAAACGAAACCACAACAAAATCGCTGATTGATTGCTGATGCCTTGCTTGCAGTTATGATAGCTCAAACGTTCACGAAACCAAGTTGTTTTGATATTTATGTATTTTCAAATTGATATCGGTAACGTCTCCAAAATTGATAGATTTATCGGTAGTAGTTATCTGGCTTATTCTTGTTGCTTTATGTTCAACAAAAAGAAAATTTTATCCTTGTTTTGGTTATGAGAAATATGTACGTATTTGGTGGTATTTACACCTTTTGTTGGTTGCCTTGCAGTTGTTAGTCCTACAAATATGCAAAATCAATAATAAAAAAAAAAAAAAAAATGGAAGAATGGGCGCAGGCAGTTATTAAATTTGCTAAGAAAATATAATACCTATGTTAACGCAAAGCAAGGCAAATATTTCTGCACAAAAACGTGACTAATCTTATACGCAAACTCTTGCACTTGAAGTTCAATAACATCAAACAAAGAAAAAATCCATCTCCAAAGAATTAGAAAATTCACATTCCCTGGATACACAACACATTTGTATGCCATTTCATGTTTGCTGGCAGGCAATTGGAATCATGGAATATTAAAATTCCATTGCTTTGTCTTGCATCTTGATATGTACATATGTATATTTATTTCTTATTTATTTTTATTTCCAATAATAGTTTTTACTGACAAATGAAATTGAAATGAGTTTCGCGACTCTGTGAGACTGCGTTTTGATAAGGGTGTCATCGGGTTTTATGCCCTTGTTGCGTATTAGTATTAAGTATTTTGACCCCAATGAGAAAATATGATTAATTTGCATGTGCGTAGTTGGGGAAAACGCATCCGAGTAAATTAAACAAATTATGAATGTATTTAGAGAATATACTGCAACAATTAAAAAAGTACATAATTAAGTCAATTTAGGTTGCGTCGTTTTGATTTGTTGGAATTGATTATTTTTTAAAGTATCCATCCACCCCAATTGTATTAGCATTGAACAGAAACAGAAAATACACAAATACAGCAACAACCCCTTAAAAGACAGGAACTGAGGAATTCTCCACCACCCATTTGATCACAACTCTGCTGTTGTTGAGCAAAGACCCAATTGTGGATGATTTTGACCTCAATTCAAACGCGTCACTTTTGCACTTAATATTCTACTGTCTGTTCTTTCTGTCACAATAAAATGCAATGTCTAAGGTTATAAGAGTACAACGCCCACGCCTAAAAACCTTTTTATATCTAATGAATCTAAACTTTTCATTAAAATTATTTAAAATAATTAGTTTTTTGCTATAACAAGTAAGCGATATAAATGACCTTACTCAAAACAAGAAATCAATCGCAGTAATTGCACCTGAAACATTGATGCTTCTGTGTACCGTTTTTTTTTCTGCTCAGTGCAGCCGCCATTTTGATTATCTCTTTCTTTTCTTTGTTAAAGCATGATTCATATACAGACATACTTATGTATGTATGTAAAATTGTATTTAAAACGCATTTTGTATTCATTGCTTAAATTCTCATAAAAAAATTTACTTATTGACACAAACATAAAGTTTTTTTCATTTGCTAAAGTTTTTCCGAAGGTAATCATAATTTCAAATGAATTTTATCGATTTATAAATATTGAGTGAATGAAATTTTCCAATGACGATTTTTCTTTCTTGACATTGAAAGCAAATATTGCTTTGCTCATTGAAAAACTTTCTAATATTTTAATTTAATTAATTAAGAAAAATAACAAAGTTAATATTTTATGTATACTAACCTTTGATAATTTGTAAATTATTTGATTGGCAAATTTTAGTGCACAAAAAACTCGCTCACTCAATCACAGCAAGGACAAAATTAACAAAGACGAATTCCAAAAAGGCAACGTCTGCTGGTAGTGGTCTCCAAACCAGTCTTGCCAGACTAAAAGATTTCAGCGAATTAGTGAAAACTTGTAAAAATATTACTTATTGTTTAAAAAAATGCAACACAAATATTTCGCTTAATAAGAAAACTACGATTATTAAGTCAACAAAACAAAACCTACTTTTCATTTCAATTGGAAAACGTATATTAAATATTTTTAAGAATAAGGTGGCAGCACTGAAGTGCAAATGAGTCTGCCAACTCTGAGTAAAAATCATTTATACATGTGTTCTCGCATTCGAACAGTCCTCAAGTAACCCTAAAAACGGTAAGTGCGACAGAGATGCCTATAATACTCGAAAACATAAAAATTCTGGATCATTTTTCAGCACTGTGAACTGAATTGAAGTTCGATAAACGATAGCAAATTATTTAACGATAGCAAAAGCAATCAAATGTTTAAGTTTTATTTTTTTTAATTTGTTAGCGCTTTTTTTAAAGTTTTCTATTTTCTAAATGATTTTGATGAGAGACAAAAATAAAATGTTTTAAATGTTTAATGAAATTTTAATGAAAACTTTTTTCAATTAATGTTTTAGTTTGTAGTCCTTTGAACATATTCAAACAAATTTCTTTTATTATTACTTGTTTATAAACTTGAATCATTTTTTAATGATTGGTGGTATGAAAATGTCTTTATTAGAAAAATTGGTACAATACATGTACAACTATCTATGCCTAGACGCCGTTTACAAAACAACTGACCATTTTTTGGAGTCAGGAAACACATAGAGACATTTTTTGATTTCTTCACTTTAAATGTGATAGATAGAAAATTTGAGGTCTACTAGAATATGGCTGCTGAACATCTCCTTTTAAATTGGCTGACTATCATGTCACCGGGTATTGCCATAATGAACAATTAACGGCTCATGTCTATTCTTCAATTTTTTACGATTATCTTTCATTCTTCGATTCAATGGCGTCAATTGTGTGGTGCTTTCACCTAGTTTCAATACCTCATAATAAACGAAACCATTCTGATTCCAAAAAATTAAAGCAAAGCCTTCGAGCCATGAATATTCTTCGGCTGCATGGTAGAGTTTTTTGATTGGCCAGGTTTATGCGGTTAGGGATAATTCAATATAAGTAAATGTGCTAGTCAAGGGCAGCTTTAGCAAAACATCCCGAAGAATCACACCACCTTATTTTCGCTTCAATCTTCTGATATCGGTATTTATCATGGAGATCTGA
This sequence comes from Amiota minor, assembly GCA_037043295.1. NCBI lineage: Eukaryota > Metazoa > Arthropoda > Insecta > Diptera > Drosophilidae > Amiota > Amiota minor. The sequence continues at coordinate 3,859,330 of JBAMAW010001787.1, forward strand.
AAATTACGGTTAGTAGTACTGTTTTTGTATCGCGAAACTTCAACTTGTTTACGTAAAAGCTTAGATTAGCATCTTTTCTGGATTTCAATGTTAAAACGGCATTGTCTTGAAAAGCAGAAGCTTGTTTGGTAGTGTGAAGCTTCCTCTCGATTTGAACATGCCAAATCAGTTTTCTATTCTGAATTAGCCTTGGATAATTAATGCTTAGAAAGGATTACAACAATACTCAGAGAGACGCGACGCTGCCATTCAACGGTTAAGAAACATTATGATGTGAATGGAATATCCAAATATAATTTGCAATTATTATATAGTGTTCTGATAGAATCATTACATATGTATATTCTACTTATAATACCTTAAACTTTAACTATAATCTTTTCATGTCATTATCACATTGTGTTTTGGGTTTTCCGAGGGATTTATCATAATGGGTATTCATTTTGATATGTTTGAATATGTTTGTTGACTGTAATTGTTTAATGTATTAAATATTTATTTCCATTTAGGACAACCATTATTTCTTCCAAACACAATATAGTGTGGAATAAATTTTTTCAACTGTTACATTAGAACATTGAAAAGTATTTTGAAAAACACGTTTGTGTACATATTATAATGCTCCGACACCGATTAACCGAAAAAAAAAAAAAAAACTTTTATGGTTAGCTTCTCGATTTTAATTTCAAACATTATGAATTAAGGCCTCCTAAAACTAAACAACCTGTGATACGTTGGAATTTTCTTATGCAAAACCACCATGACCACCATGTCTAGCGGCCTAAGAAAAATTTAAAATTTTCCTAGAGTCCCAAAGTGAATTTAGACTCCTCAAGACTTTAGTTTAGTTCTTAAAACTTTCCAGATGTGGACATGTACGATTATTTTGTGTGACATCAACTAAAGGATTAGCACTGACGACTAAATTTATAGGCTGTAATGAGTTTGGTCGTTTCCTTGTGGATGATAATAATCTCTTGCTCATTGTGTGGATATTATTACCCCTTTATTTACTTATCGGTGATAAATAAATGTAAGAAACACACAAAAACATACAATTTAATTAGAAATGGCATGTTGACATTTAATATTGCCGTAAAATGTGCAATTAAAAATGTTCGGTTCGCAGCTGGAGAACGGAGAATGGAAAATGACCGTTTCGGCAGTCGAGTGTCCGAAGTCCTGTGATAAATCATATCTCTTAGGCGACGATTGTTTGGGAGCGGCACACATTTGCTACTAAACGACAGGATAATCTATGTGCAATAGCCAACAAAATGTTGAAAGTGGTAATAAATTGTGGAAACAGAAAACTGAAAAGGACATCCACACTTCATCTCACATTTACATTAAGTAGCAGCAGTAGTAGTAGTAGTAGTAGTATGGAGGTGCTCTACAAACACTGTCTTCAGGTAGCTTTTAGTAATATGTACTTCAACTTCTTCATATCCTTTCGGCAATAAAAATTCCAGTCACTGTTTCTATCTTGATTGTCCTTCTGACGTGCGTCACAACACATACACTACAATGTTTCTATACGTCTAAGGTTCATAAGACAATAAATGAATGGAGAAATGAATAAATGAATGAATTTAGAGAACATTTACTTAATGAAATGTACAGAAAAAGAGAGAAATGAATTGAGTAAACGTGTTGAAATTTGCTTAATTTTATCCACCAAAACAACTAGTGACACCTAAACTAAATGATTTACATTGGCAAATGTAAAGTTAAAAACACGGACATGTCTTAGGGAAACAAAAAAATCAATTGCTTTAATGAGATAACCATAATATGTTCGATTTAATATCAAATATACTATCATTTATATGAATGACCTATAATCTGATATACAATACAAAAGTAGTCTCATTATTCATGACATTCATTGCTCTTGAAATTTTATTAATTTCCCCATCTCCTACGTCTTCTTTATATTGACAGAATATTTTTTAATATGTTTATTCGCACAAATAATCCTGAGTACCATTAATCCTTATTTAACGGTTTTGTTTTCAAATTACCAACATCCGACACACCAAACCCCTGTATTCCTGTCTCTCAGTTTGCCTGCCTGCCTGCCTGTCTGCCACCACTCATCCAACAAGTGTACGTAGATTAAATAAAAGGCAATAAATGTAAAAACAAATAAAAGGGTGTCAATGACTTTCGATGTTTGATATTAGAGAAAATAGTACAATACAAATAGTCAAAAAGATAATCTATGCGGATGAAGAGGATGAATAATAAAAAAAAATCACACTGTGGAAAATCATTGAATATAAAGAAAGATATGATCAATGAGTGGCATAACTTTACCATAATGTTGTGCGAGAGTATATTGTTCCAAAGATTCTTGTCATGCTTTTTTCGATGACCTATCGAGTGACTTAACTCTTTTTATTGATTCTATAGATTGCTTCCAAATATATATATATCCCAATGGGCCATAAGGATTCTCAGTGAACTTATTTCCTGTGGCGAACATGCTGCATATTCTATCTACCGATGTTGTATAGAAGAGAAAACTATGCTTAATATTTCAATGAAAATTATGAATTTTTTCCCCATTGGATTTTCACCTTGCCGTGGTAAGAAAGGCCAGTAAGTGAAATGAGTCTGAGACAGATGACGATAGTACTTACATAGTATGGGCTATCGGTAGAGGTAGGATACTGAACGTAAGAGCATGATTTTTCTAGCTTCTCATATACAAAATAACTAAATAGTTTTCTAAGTGTAGATGAAATCTCGCATAAAACCAATAAAGCGCAAAGACAGCTTTTGGCAATCACAAAACGATTTAAAGGGAACGGCGCTTAACGTTTGGTCTGTCTCATGTCTTTATGTTGGGATATCATCACATTGGGCAAGGACACTAAACACTAAAGAAGATGCGAGTGCGAGGGCGAGGGCGAGGGCGAGTGCGAGTGATGCGCAAAATGAAAAATGACAATGGTTTGTTGGGATCGTTTCATGACTTCATGACTACCACCGAATTTGTACTGTTGAATGATTTCAGTATGTTTGTTTGTTGGTTGTTTGCGAAGGGTTTACAATGAGTCCGAATCCGTTCATTCCTTTCCTTTCCTTTCCTTTCCTTTGAGTTTGTGTCCTTTAACATCCCTTTGATGCTGGGGTGCAAACGAATCAGCGAATAAATGAATAAGTGAATGAATGACGAAATTAAATGTTTAACTATAGAATTTAGCATGAAGCGTGCATGCGTTGTCGTTGGTCATATGCCGCTAAGGTCGAGCACCTGTTTTATTAAAAAGCAAATAGACAAATTGTTATGAGTCAAACTGGAATGATGGGCACAAAAATACAAACACCGAAAATGGGGAGTGGGAGGCCAACACCCGCATCGAAATGCGTGTGTCGCACATCTATTGTAGTACAATAATATAACATCTATGGAGAGTTTTCTAAACTGTCAAGTGGTTTGTGTAGCATAATAATTGTGCATATTTGGTTTTTTAATAAAATCTAATCGTCATGGCATCTTTAGAAAAAAAGGGGCCCGTCCTAATATATTATTTGTAGTGTGATAGTAAGGGTGGTGGCGATGTCGATGTCGATGTCGATGTTCATTGAGCAAAGATCTGAGTTCAGAATGAAGGTTATGTCTAACAACAAAACAATAAATGAAATTTTAATTAAATTTCTCTACACTTTCCAACGAGATTATTATTGTTTAAATATGTTCGGGGTTGATTTCATAGACACACATTACTAAGTACAATACATACATGTATGTATATGGTGCTTATAGTTAGTAATATTTAAAATATAATTCAATTCATTAATTTTTTTTATGATAAAAGTTAGTTTTTTATGGAATAATTACAAAGTCAATACTTAATTTTATATTGTAAGTATTATGATAAACTTTCAGGAATACAATTTTCTAAGAATATGAGTTGTGAATAGAAGAAGACTAAGAAAGAGGCAAGAAGTAAAAGAAAATTGGTTTTTGTAATATCGAGTAAGTGCAACCACAATTATTGTCCCACCATCAGAGGTTATAATGGCGATTGGTATTTATGGCGATGTTCAAAAGCTAAAACTGCAATGATGAAGATGAAGATGAAAAACAAAGAACAAAATGAAAGAAAATAAAATTATTGTTAAAAGAAGAAAACACAAAGTGCGGCAAAAAGAACAGAAAACAACAACAGAATGCCAAACATAAAATATTTCAAAATTAATTTCTGTTTTCTTATCCCGGTGGCCGGCAACATTGAGAAAAGCTAACAGATACATCCATCCATCCATCCATCCATCTATGCATCCATTCATGTGTATGCACTTGTGTTACATGGGCGTACTAAGAATATACATATAGCATACACTTGTATTTGAGGACCTTTGATAATTCCGAATAGGATCAAAGTTGCTTAATTATTTTAAATTATCTTTTTGTAATTAACAAAACTACAAAAAGGATATATGATGTACTGGGCAAGGAAAGGAAGGCAACGGCCAAAAGGGGCCCCCTGCTTAACTACTATTAAAAACCAACAACATTCATGCATGTCGACAAAAACACAACACAACATACACACAGATTCATACATACATACATACATACATTTATGTATAGTAAATATTTATATCGACGTATCTGTCGTTCATTTGCTACCACATTCAATTGACCGGATACTGAACAAAACGTGATGGTGCATTTAAGATTCTTCCGATTGGATTGGTTTGTCATTATTGCATGGTATTTAATGGAGTCGCAGCCGGTCGATACTTGCAAAAAATGAGTAAAAATAAAAAAAAAAATAAAAAATTGAGATAAAAACAGCAACCACAATGGATGGACGTCCTATTGCTGTCGGTTTTATGATTGATCTACTGTTGGCTCACTCCTCTCCTTACTTTATGTACTTGGGCAAAGGCAATATGTACATGTACACACACGCACAGAGTGATTATTTGAGTCGAATTTTTATATATGTAATAGTGAGTGCGAATATCTATATATATATATATATATATATATATATGAATAGATTTGCTAAGCAACAATTTAGGAAACGTTGTTGTCTATAGGTCAACAATGTTACTACCACTTACAATATATTGTAAAGTAAAATCAATTTTAAATTTTTAAAGGATTGCATTCCACATTGCGATACTAGATACTCCTTGGACATATTCATATCTTTTTTTTTTTTTGCCTAACGACAAAATAATTTATCAAGTTTTGTGCCACTTTTCAACACTTAAGACAACAAAAGGTCTAAAGTGTGCTTTTTAAACCAAACATCGAAAGATGTTAACTTTAGTTTCACTAAAGAATTGATACCCTTTTCTATCAAGGAACTGGCCATAGAAATGAGAGTCTTAAGATTTTTGTATGAATTATCAGACATAGATATGCTTCTATTAAGCAGACAAAAATTAATTAAATTAAATAAAGTAAGGGAAGGAAGGGTGAGAGCTAGTCACATCGTCACTAAGGTCTTGATACCCAATCCCATATATACAGTTCCTCCGAAATGATAGTATACATATTTTGTTGGTCCTAGATGATGGTTGAAAGTTAAATTTATTATTACATTAGTTGCTAAATAAGTTCTTATCTTATCGGATATATGAAAATTTTCTGATACATTCTCTCGATTATTACGATTGCAATTAAACCTTGACAACAAAAGTAACGAAAAGATTATGTTTTACAATATTTATGTAGTTGACATAAGAAATTCTGTTCTTTTCGATTTGATTTCAATTGAGCATATTGTGATGTGATCTCAGAACTATGTATATCTAAACTAACTATACCAATCTATGTATCGTATATAGAAGGGTATAACAAGTTAAAGGAGTCTTAGAGACAATGATGTTGTTGATGTTTGCCTCCAACTGGCTTCAAAACAGAAACAACTTTGTATTGTATGTTTGTAATTTGTTGATTTCGATGAAGGGTCCAATGTTGCTGCTACTGAAGATGCCGATGCCGATGCTGGTGATGTCGATGTCGATGTTGATATTGCATCTTACGACGGCTGACTATTGGTTAAGAAAGAAAGGCAAAAAGAAAAGAAAATAGTACATACATTGTTCGATTTGTTTGGTCATTTACCGACGGAGATAATCATTTTTTTGATTAAGAGACTAACATGCACATACATACATACATACATACATATCTACTATACTCGTAGTCTATTTTGTTTTTCAAATTTTCTATTCCTTTTCACTTGTAAATCCAACAAGACATCTGAATTGAAACGCATGTTGTAATTGGAATTACTGGCTAGTTGCTTATATCTACTTACTTCTTCTTGACATTTTGCCTAGGAAGTTAGTTTTTGCATAGTAGATACATACATACTTATGGTACTTACTATTCTACATACAAACTTCTAGATAGAATATTCTTGCGCTGTTGTAAGGCAACTGGCAACCGAATAGTGAGTGAGATTCTGTGGAAGGCGCACATTCCTTATCAGCATTTGTCTGTTGCAGCCAAACCAATCCAATCCGTTCATTGTTGCAACTTTGAACAGATCGTGTTCGATACTGTTGCAGCGTTTAGAATTTTACCATATTCCAACAACGTGCATATCGAGCATATCCTGCCGATCAAAGCGATTTTTATGTTGAAATTTTATGCCGCAAAGAAAAAAGCAAATGGCTGGTTAGTAGGATCAGGTCGCTTGGTCTTTTGGACAGTCAGACTGTTGGTCGATTGGCGGCTCGTTCTGTCGTTTGTCGATGAATCAACTAAGACAAACCGACGAGTCGAGTCGAAGCGAGTCCAACTTACCGAAAGGCCAGAAAAAAAGTACAAAACAACAAACAAAATATTGTATATACAATAAAATGAAAAAAGAAATAAGGAAAAAATGAGAAAAAATATAAATGAAGAAGAAAAAGCGAGAATATCGAAGTCAAAGCAAAGTCTGCAAAACAGAAGCATTTGCGGAATGTGAAAAGTTGGTTCCCATGACTCTCCATGAACGACGCGGTGTTCAAAGACACCGAAAATTGTTGTTGATGACGTTGTTGTTGTTCTTGTTGCGATTGTTGTTGTTGTTGTTGCTAAATATCTTTTGGTTGCTTCTGCAATCGCATTTTGTTTTCCCTTCTCTTCATCATCACCTACTTCTGATGCTTCTTTTCATTTTCTTGTCTTTTGTCACTACTCTCCTCTTATTATTGTTGTAACAATTGTCGCTTGATTTTATTCTTGTTGCGCTTATCAATGTTTTGAAATCATTCAAAATGATGTTTAAAAACATATAAAAAAAAAAAACATAAACAAATAAATAAAACAAAAAACAAAAAGAACAGAAAACAGCAATAAAAATCTTCATATTGACATACATTTAAAGATAAACGTTTCAAGTAGTTTCATTTCGTTTTGTTTGGAATGTTTTTTAAATCAGCATCAGCAGTATGACTTTTTTTATTTTTTTTTTTTGTCTCTTTTCTTTTTATATCTAATAAAGTTGAAATATTTCAATAGCAATTGTGAACGCATTCAGAAATAAAAAGAAAAAAAAAAAATGAAAAAAAAAAGGTCTTTGTTATTATTTGTTAAACACGTTCTTAAGAACAAAGCCAAAAGATATCTTATTGTACATACATACATACATATCTATACATCTATACAATCTGCAATAGATAATGTTAGCATTCATTGACAACTTTGTCATCTCTTGTTAAGCATCAAAGTTAACCAAGCAAAGAATCAAATAATCATTTTGATTACCTCAAAGTAAATATTTCGAAAACATTTTCATTACATCAATTTGTCGACGACGCGCCACTGTCGTTAATAACAATTTTTGGTTTGTCGCACGCGACTCTCAGGTTGTTGCCATCAGCAACCATCCGCTACCAGTTATACCGACGGTTGTCACTCAACTTCCATACTAACTTATAATGGTAGTAAGTTATGATGTATATTTTATGAGCATTTTTTGTTTTATTACATACATAAGTATATTCGTTTTGTAAATATTCATTATTCATTTATTTGCCAATGGCAAAATATCCACCATACGGTACCTTGAGTATAAATGTATGTATGGATGTATGTTTGTACCTCAATGATATCAAAACGATATCATAACGCCTTATCATTATCATATGCTCAGTAACATTGACAATTCCGGAGTGAAAACGTCACCTGTTTGCTACTAATGCATAATGCATAAACCAAAGTGCAACCAAGTGCATTGTTGTACACAAACATTCCAGCAGCAGCATCTAAGCTACACATAAAAAAATATCTTAACTAATATAATCCATTTCAAATTGAAATCATCATATCTCAATGTTACAAGACTAAATCAGCGTCATGATATCGTGTATCATGTAGGTCATATTTCAACCGCCCACTTTGAGCTGTAGAAAAATTCTAGAGTGCTTACCTTAATTTTTTTTTTTTTGTTAAGATAGAATTTGGCTGCTGATGCCTCTCTCGGTTGCCTTAAAGCCTCCTAAATTGCTCTGAGCCTTCTACTGCCCTAGATATAGTCCAAATCAAATTCTATTCCTAAACATGTCAAGTGTGAAATACTGTCCACGCACTCCTAGAATAATTTTTTGCCTACGCTTCTGAGCATTGAGCATTCAGAAATATTTGATTATTGATTTGACTATACAATCCAGTAATCTTAGGGTCTTGAAATTTACATGGTGGGTGGACCTGGGTCAGAAACTTATAGTCTTCAACAAAATTTCAGCCCTATAGCTCAAAAACTAGTTTACAACATAGAGACGGAAAGACAGGCATGGCTTAAACAACTCGTCATATATACGATTTCTCCTTCTCTTCTGTTACAAACTTTATGACAAACTTATAATTTATAATATACACTGCATGAATAGTCTAAAAAGAGGAAATGAAAACTAATTTAATCTCTCAATAAAGGAAGATGTGTTGTGAAAGACTTTTACTCTCCAGGGACCCTAGATGCTTCTTTAATCAGTCTCTGAGCAACTCTTGCTAGTGAGTATAAGACTGATTAAAAAGAAATCATTCTTTAATCCTGCCATTTAGGTTCAATGAATTCTAGTTAGTTGTATAGTAATTTGGAAATGTCTTTAAAGCTAAGAACTCTAAAACTTACAAAAACTTGTATCTACAATTAAATAAATTAATAATTAAAAGTGCAATTTTCCCATATTAATATCTAATACATTAAAATGATCATTTCCAGTTATTATACTTAATAATTTTACATGAAATAACCATAAATTATCATTTCTCTAGAAATATTTTATTCCATGCTATGGTTTTTTCTCTGTGTAAGTAAGCCCACTCCTTAGTGTGTCTTAAGTATTATCAATATCAAAAGTATTTAGCTACCGCCAAGACTTTGTCGACTCTTACCAAAGCAAGCAAGTCAGTTGTTGACTGTGTTGACTGTGGCCACACTGAACGCATTTACCGCTGCTGATTAATCTGACCACCATGGTGCCATGATGCCTACAGGCAACAAACGACAGAACGACGCGACGCATTGACAGGACATTATCGACGCTTGTAAACGTTTTATCTAAATTGCTACTGACCTGCGCAACATTTTAAAGAGCGGAACCACTTTCGACTCGATTGGCGGTGCATTTGCTTTGAGGTTGAGGTTCTACGTATACAATGTTTGTATCGCTATAAATGTATTTGAGTGGGTATAGTATTTATTTGTCTGTTTTAGATTCTTAATACTCTCATACGGTAATTATTTTGCAAAAGTTTTCCAATAAAACATCTTTGGGTTTTGTATTCATTACGCTTCTAACTCCAACTCATGTTTAATAATTAATTAATAATAAATAATTCGCAACCATGAACGCCACACATTATTTACCTGTTGGGTGGGATCAATGTGGTTAGAGAAAAATGTCGTTTGGCAACTGGCAACTGGCAACTGACTTGAATGCAACTAACAGCTCTTCAATTGGATAGAAACCATAACCAGTTGGATACGCATACTACTCACATATGATTGCATACAATGCATCTAACATTCGATCCGAGGACAGTAGTAAGTAGTATATCAAAATTGAACTATGTTGTCATTGAATTGAATTGCATCGAATCGAATAGAATCGAATCGAATCGAATTTATTCAGTTGTCTTCCTTTCCATGATCGTTTCTATATTCTTGGGAGTGTAAATTACGGCTCAATGTGCGAAATTACCGTTGCCATTTGTGGCCAAGGAATTTTAACGGCCATTTGAGCGCACAACTCTGAAACAAACGAAACGAAACGAAAAGAAAAGAAACTCAACTCGTCGTCGTCAGTCACATCTTTGACTTCGGAGTTACTCAGAATTTTCGCTTTAATCTGAGGTTAGTTGAAAAAATGGTATTGCAACAAACCGATAACCACCGCACAGGTGGACAAACACCCTATATGGCAATTGAGTTATTCACTTTGACACGCCGACAACGAGCAACTAGAAAGAAGAGAACTAACTAGGATAATCACCAGTTGGTTGGTTGCTTAGTTGGTTGGTTGGTTTGGACTGGCTGAGAGAAAGGAGTTAAAGGACTCTAAATGCAAAGTTGATACATACATTTTTGTTTAATTCAAAAATAAATGAAAAAAAAAAGAGTTCAACAATGTACATACATGTATTGCGATGCAATCCACTTTTCGAGATTAATTTCTGTTGAAGTTGTCATCAGTCTCACGAGTAGCATCAGTCTCAGACTCGCATGTATGTACTTGCATGCATAGCGGCCATTTAAAAGTTGTTGAAGCCACCTCCCATTTAATTATGTTGAAAGTATTGTATCATGTTTTTGTTCTCATTTCTTTTTTTTTTTTTTTTTTTTTGTTTTACCTTGTTTTCTTGGACATAAAAGGAGCAGATACAAAGCTGCCTATTTGTACTTTATATAAATTCTAGTATATTCATGTGTTGGTGGTTGGTTGTTAGGGTTTTTGGTAATGGTAATGGTGAAAAGTATTCGTGGGTAGTTGGAATTAGCCACATAGCAACGTTTACCTACCGTTATGGTTCAGTGAGCAAAAACGGAAGTCCTGCCATAAAACTCCGGCATAATAGAATATAAAATTGTTAATTTTCACCAAATTCTCGATAAGGTCAGCAAACGCAGCAGTAGCTACAACAACAACAAATACATAGTAACTCAAACAACAAAGATGTGTGCATCACCGTCCGGATCGAGTACTTACTTTGTGTAGTACGAGTATATCAAATACTTATGACTTTGTCGGCTTTATTTCATTGTTCATTGCCCAGTGTTCGGTTATCCGCAAGTGTCAATGTTGTCTTCGTCGTTGTTGTCGTTGTACTCCCTACACACACCAATCGATGTCCGCTCTCTTCAACAGACACAGGCATACACACACACACACGCGATAATAAATTGACACACAGAGATACACAAATATGTACACTTATTCGCACAAACCCAAAACACAACCACAACGAACAACGACATTTAAACCGGTTCACGAGGAACACATCGCACTAAGGGGGTTCATTTTGGGGCGGAGACTGACTTGACTGTCTTATGTTACGTTAACTCTAAACTTAACTTTTATCTGATGGTCTAAACTTACTGATATGAGATACATTATTGCTGTAATAGTTGTCTCGGTCGCACTTACGGAGCTTTTGTTATACGAGTGGTTGGCACTTGTGTGTATCCTTCCCGCTTTAACAACACTTCCTTACTTTATTACAACCGCACACTTGCGAAATATCTGCAGACATTTAACATTCATATTTTGTATAAAATTTATTTCCAACATTGAAACACACATAATATCGAACAATCACACTTGCATATTACTCACATAAGTATCTACCATAAAGTACATATTTCGTTCGTCCTAGCACAATTCTACTACTATAGTACTACAATACAATAGAATTGCATAAATAAAACCCAAAACAATACCAAAAATGTTTTATACTTCCTTTTCATTTTTTATTTAACTACTACTACGTTATAACTTTCTGCATACTTGTTAATTCGACACATTTGTGGAAAAAATAAAACAGAAATAGAAATTCCTAAACGCATAAAAAACTTTCTAAACAACAACAAACTAAGTACCAAAAAATTATTGATGTCACTATTCTGTTAGGGGGCGGATTGATGAGAATTCCACAAGGATGTGTATTGACTTTAGTTTTATTTTTATTTTTAATATTGTAGTATAGTATGATAATTTGAATATGCTGAAAACAAATTCATTTTAATTCCTGTATCCTTTCAATTTGTTTAATTTTCTCCTAATCACTCAGTTAAGGACAATGAGAATATTAATGGTGCATTTGCCTTCTTCTATAAAAGTCAACATAAATCAGTTTTGAAGTAAAAGTGAAGCGGCGTTGGGCAAAAATTTATACTAAAAATTTGAGTGATAAATATAAATCGTCACGTTTTTTCAATTCTGTATCTCATGAACCGCATTAGGTAGAGACTTCAAATTTTCACAGAATGTATATTTCTATTGCCATATCCCCAACAAATAATACAATTTTTTGGATAAACGACCGGAAAAATCTCAATAAAGAGATTACAATTACACAACAACAACATGCAGCTTGTGTGTTATAAAAATTTTTATAACAACAACGTGCAAGCAACCAGACAGACAGAATGCAAATTGACATACAATCTTGCCATTCCCCACACACGTTGTGAGAGTCCATAAGCAAAATAAAATTGTACAATCAATCGCATAATGTGTGGCCGGCATTACAAACTTCTTGAGAAACTTATAATAATGATCTCTCTCTCTGTCTGTTTTTAAGAAGATTCACTTCTATCACGTGTATGATGACACACGTGGAATTTTTTAAATAGAAGTTGGTATATACATAGTTTATACATAATTTGAATTGAAATGAATTTAATGGGTATTCAACTTCTTCTGGGATACTCTAACGATTATATTTGAGAAAGCAATTACAATAAATTACATGTGAATAGCTTGTATTTGATGCATCTTAAACGATTTGACAAATGTTACCAAAAACTAAGAAAGCAATTTGAATACATAAAGGCAGACGGATAGACCTGTTTCCTTTTGTAATGCTGATCAACTTCAATATACAAGTTATGGGGTCTTTAAAGTCCCGAAATCATTCTGTTACTTTTGAGGATTATTTACATATAAGGGACATTAACAGTTCACTTATGCTCATATTACTTAAATTTTTGCATTCCCTATGGTAAATATCATTTCTATTCAAAGTATTTTACAACTCACAAATTCACCGCTCAGTCCAATTTTGGAATATGGGTTTCACATTGTAATGTTTGCATATGACAAATCGGAGCTACTACTTCCAGTAATCAGAGAAATCTCTTAATTTCTTTTTCTCGTATTAAATTCACAAAAGCTGAGAAATGGATAGCATACAGTACATAGAAACATATGGAGATATCCATCATTTCCATACATACTATGTACAATAACACATAATACACATATATCGACGTACGTTTTTATTCATTTCAGATAACAAGAGAAACTGTGAAAGGTATAAAATAATAATATCGTCACATTTTGATTTTCGTCACATATCATTTTCATATTTTTTTTCACTAAAGAAGTCTCACTTGAAAATCTTATAGTAATACCTGGAAGTGAAAGTCATGGATCAATTGGTAGACCAATTCCACCGCAACCAAGACAATGTGACAATTGTGTAAAATAGGTTAAGCTCAAACCTGAACTTTCTCTCTATATTTCATATACTTCTCAATTTTTAGAGTCATCCATATAACCATGTTTGATGTTTCAAGTGAATTAAAGAAAACAACTCATAGAACCAAAAGAAACTTTAAGTTGCATCACCTCCATTCCTCCATATATTAATACTCCTTTCTACATCTACAACAGTTGAATTATTGTAGACTGTTTTTATAATTCTAAGGCACTTGTAAAATTTATTTACTCATCAAAAAGAGTGAAATTTTCTTGAAGGTCACAATTGCTGCAATAGGCTTCTTGCTCCTTAAAAAAACTCACATCACAAATGTTTCCCAGTATAAACACATTCACACACCTTCAACTTATTTAAACTAAGAGATAATAATGGACAAATGCAAATCAAGTAGCCACTAGTCTTGGTTGATTATAAACGAGACTCCTTTCAAGTCGAAACTCAATAATATACCCCGAGTTTACTCTTTATTTTCATTATTTTCGTTCTTTCTTTTAAAGTTTTAATTATTTCAAAATGGATTCTTACCATCGTTTACTTACAATAAAAGGGAGTGTAAATACACAACAACAAATTTGGCAAAACCTTAGACATTTTTGTGAATTATTTTCCCATTATGAACAGATTAAGTGTATTGTGCAGACTCCTTGGCAACTAACATTCACGGCCATTCACGGAGTCTCGCACAGCAAGGAGCCGTAAAAGTCGGCAAAGAAAATCAACCCAAAAGTTGTGGAAGACGGCAATACTCATAATGTGCCCCGGTTAAATTTACTCAAACGAATTTCTATTGCAAACTTTGAAATTTAAAAGGAGAAGGTATGAACTGATGAAAAAAGGTTAGATGATAGCATTTTCCTTTAAGACACCCCCAACCACCACCACCGCCACTAAAGTAAACTTCAATACAATTACGTGTTGTGCACCAAAGGACCAACCTATGTATGTATATATCAGTATATGTATGTATGAGTGTATGAGACATTCAAGGATTCGCACAACAAAGTAAAAAGTTAAGCGGAACAAGACAAAAGGAAAATATTTATGGCGTGGTAAACACTGGAAAGAAATAATAAAAAAAAAGCAAATGGAATCATGGAGGAGTGAAATGAATGAAGAACGTTTTTAAAAAGTGACTTCTTGTTTTTTGTAAGTTAAATATCTACGGTTTTTCTTTTTTTTTTCTTTATAGCATTATAATATTTTCTATACAATAGTACACATATGTAAATATATGAGTTCTTTGCATTTGTTATGAATATCAAACGTACTTACTTCTTATATTCATATAATATTAATTAGTTTATCAATGAAACGCTTGAGTCCCGGAAATGTCAACTGTAGCAGCAACAGAAGCAGACTTTACACAAAAACGAATCATTAACCGCAAACAGACAGACATGGGGGCAATCTAAGGATGTGCGCAGACAAATAAATCACTGCAATGCTGGCGACGTCTGTTGTTCCTGCTAACAACGCCAAAATTTTAAAAGATACTACATGCATATCCATATCACTCGTATGCATTTTACTTACTAAATACTCGTATGTATCAAAAGATGGGACAGCCGTGGCGCATTGAATCGAGCGGTCGAAAGAAAATGATGTATTGCTTTTTAACATTACCAATAGCGCGCAATCGTAATCGAGGATTTTCACCAAAAAAAAACAAACATATTGCAGAACATTGCCATCATCGCACAATATGCATTTGAGCACTGAACATTGGAGGTTCCTGAAGTGAGAACCACTCATCGAAACATGTGTTGGAAAGATGTTTGTTTGTTTGTTCGTTAATTATAAAACATTTTTTACATATAACGAATTAAATAATTATTTTATTTGTTTGTGTAGGTACTTTATAGTCAAAGGACATTGACAGAAACTCAGGAACTTTTCGTGGGAACATTTATTTTAAGTAACGCAATATACCATTTTATACCAATAATATAGTATTTGGATCAAGATCTTTGATTCTATTCTAATAGTTTAGATTAAATTTGAATATGTAGAATACAAGCACTTTTGGGAATAAAATCTTTAAAGATATATGTATCTACATACAAGTCATGCTCTTTAAATCCAATGGTGTGCACATTTACGTGATATTTTAACCTCTCGGATCCAAACGAGCGTGACAGGCACGAGACATTATTATTTTGTTCGTCTTTTGTTGCTGCATTTGAAATTTATTTATTTATTTAAAGAAAAGAAGAACTCATAAAGTGTCTCACTCACTGTGTCGTCATCATCAATTTGGTGAAATTTTATTAGTTCACACTCAGCCCCAAAATCAAATTGGAGTGAGAACATTCCATTAGATAAGATACGAGTAACAAAAGCAAAAATCATTTCATTTTCATTGGGTCTCGTTTCTCTTATTTTCTTTATTTCAATTTGTTCAGAAAAGTTATGTTTGTTTTTCTTGATTTGAATAAATTTGTGCTAAGTTGTTGCTTAAAATCATTTCAAATATGCCCAGGCTATGATATCAATTTCAGTACAATAAATTGAACTCAAATTAGATCAAAATGTTATTGACTAGTCAGTCTGCAATTCATTATCCGCATCTCGAATTGAATGCTAGAATCATACAATGTTCATCAACAAAAACAATGTTTGTTTTATATTGTTTCGCTTTTCTTAAAAATAAAAACTTACGTAAGTAAGTATCTCCACAAAACAAGCAACATCACGGTTTCTGGGTCCATAGCGAGAGGTCTGCTATCAGCTGAAGCTAAACTGGAACCATCTGTCGCCTGATGTACTATATTAACAAAAAGAATAAGAAGAAATGGTGGAAACAAAAAAAAAAAAAAAATTGAGAGCGAAGTTATTAAAAAGCGATAAACTCATCCATGCGAATTGTTGGACACCTTGGAGACAGGTTTCAAAACGAACGATGTCCATCTACCATATACACGTACAAGTATGTTTAGCTTAAGAGAGCGAATTGGAACGGAGCAGCCCTCACCAGATGGAAGAATACCGATGAACATTCAACCTACATTTATTCACATTCATTCATCAATTGCTTGCCAAAAATATTGAATTTTTATGCTAAAATAATGTTCTTTGTGGACGTTGATGATGACGCTGTCGATGACAACGACAACGACAACGACGAAGGATGTCCTGGTAATAAATTTGTTCACTGTCTGTATTACAGCAACAACAAGCAAAGGAGAAACCCTCAAAACACATAAATGCAAGCAGCAGGGAAGGTAAGTAAAGATAAAAAAAAAAAAACAACTTTAGCAAGTAAAAGTAGTAGCTGCTAAAGCTCAAGCCGCACATGCGTTCGCTTTACTTAGCAAAGCCATGAATTGAAACTAACTCGATCGTCGATCTTCGATCTTCTATAGAGCTAGGGTTCATCGTTACTGCCTAGCAAAAACAACAAGAAAAGCAACATAAAAAACGCCTAATGTAAATATACATCGGAAGCATGTCGCACGTTTGTGCTTTTCTTTAATTCATGAGGAAAAGGAGCAGATTCCGATCAAACAGTCACTTAGTCGATCGGATCGAATCGATCGATCGTTTGTTCGCTCGTCCGCCACTTCACTCGTTTCAAATTGATGAACAACATGAGGCAATCGACCAAATGTTCAATGTTTTGTACTACCAACCAACTGGTTCCGATCAACTAAAGCATACTTACATAAGTATGTATGTAGTAAGTACGACTAACTAATAGCTAAGTAAAATCAGACTTGGCTAACTTACCGATCGTAACTATTAATCTTTAATAAATATCAGTAGTATCGCAGTTTGTATTTCTTTAGAAAGTAATGGAATCAAAGGGAGTAGTAGATTGTCTCTATAGTGTCTGAAGTCTTTGGTTATTCGTTATTTTTCTTTTTTTTTTTTTTTTTTTAGCTTCTTTGGGGTCTCGTGCTTATGTCTCTTTGGAGCAGAACACATCTGCTGACGACTAACTGATTCTGTTTGATTTCATTAATTATGCATCCTCTTGAAGTTAAACTGGTCGCACGCCGTTGGAGATGATAAATAGCTTTAGATTAATTCGGCGCCTGGTTTAACGATGTGGATAAAATAACGAAAACGAAATCTTTTCAAATTTTGTTTGTTTGTTTGTTTTATTAACTTATGTCATACAAATGTTTAATCTCAATAATTAGTGCAATATTGTAATTTGGATCTTTCTGTAAAGTATTGATTAAACGTAAAATAGAAAGTGATATATTGTATACTGATAATAAAGATGTTATGCTAACATGGATTACATGGATATTTCGATTATTCAGACTTTGTACTAAAATACAAATGTCTTTCAAAGAAACCATGGGGAATTGAAAGATGTAGAAGAAATTCATTTTCATATTTGTAAATTACCATATGAGATGAGATGATTTTTACTCTAAATACTCTAAAAGGAATAATTAATTTAAGTAATAAAACTTTGGAAACGAGAAATAACTCCATGCTTAACACGGCCAACAATTTGAATTCTACAAATCATGAGTTGCTATACAGGACCAGTTTTGTATGTGTGTAGTTCATATTAATTAATGAAGAATTCGTCATTTTGTTCAATGTCTTTCTGCCATCTCATTTACAACTTAAGAGTTCCTAAAATTTCTTTACTTCTCTGCCAAGTTGCTTATAGACGAGCTCTTTCAAAGCAAATATTCCCTTATTCAAAGAAGAAGCGAAATAAAAGGAAGTCTAATTGTGGAAAGTTTGTAGTATTATGGATATGGCTTAGTAAAATATTATGCCATTATGATCACAAGTTCGGGAAGTATCTGTGCAATGGCAGTAGCAATAATAAAGCTACATATATTCTCTGATGACCTTCTTCTTTCTATCTGTAAACTTCATAATTCCTCAATCAGAAAACTTTGTAGTTGTCTGCAAAAAGACCTGTCAAATTATTTTAAGTCTTCGAAAGAATACCTTATACCATTAAAGGAATGGAAGTCTGATGGCACATTATATGGATTATATTGTATAAGGGATTTGGTCTTAACCAAGCAACATCACTAAATTCCTATAACTTTTCACAATAAAAATCGGAATAAATAGTTTTGTTTTTTAGAAGTTCAGCTCATAAAAAAATCCCATTTGATTGGCAGCATCACCTTCTTTTTCAGTACCTTAGATTACATCTCCGTTGTTTCGTATAAATATATCTCCATAAACTAATTTCAATGATTTCATTTTCAAGGTTGAAGGAAGCCGAGTATTGTGCATCTATGAAATTAAGTTTAGAATTATGTATATTGTAGTTTCCTTTATATATTAATAAAACAATATTTTAATTGAATTAAGAAATTGTTTTTATTTCCTTTTTGTGATTTTTTTTTTGTTTATGTTTTGTTTTTTTTTTTTTTTCTTGGTTACAGAACTTAATTAGAGTGTAGAGTTAATTAAAAAGGGAAACCCATTTAAAATTTGTTTATTTAATACAAGAAATTTGCTATACAAACAAAAATACAATTCTTCGTAAATAGTAGTTAAGAGAGTCTGCATAAAATGTTTTGCAAACAATTTGTTTTATTTTTAAATAAATTCATAATTATATATATTTAGATTCGCTGATATGGGATACATACAATACATATACAGTTGTTCCATTTCTTTCTTTTATTTATTTTATTAATATTA
The DNA here is from genome assembly GCA_037043295.1 of Amiota minor. Taxonomy (NCBI): domain Eukaryota; kingdom Metazoa; phylum Arthropoda; class Insecta; order Diptera; family Drosophilidae; genus Amiota; species Amiota minor. The sequence continues at coordinate 3,878,651 of JBAMAW010001787.1, forward strand.
TTTAAATAACAATTATGTATACAATTTATGTTAAGCCGATATATGTACGATATATGAACTATTTAAATACAATACTTAAATCAAAAGTCTCTTAAACTTACATAAGCTATAAATTACAATATTTGAGAAATTTCCTTTAACTAAAATTAATCCTGAATTTTTTCTTTTTTTTTTTATATCAATAGAAATATGTTTTTTTTAACTGGTACTGGGAGCTCATTTCACAAATCTTAAACTCATTTTGATGAATTTATGTAAATTTTGTTTATTTTTGTGTTTATGAAAATAAAGGTGACTTTATATTGTTTATTTATTTATTTTTTTTTTTCTTTTGAATTTATTCTCAGAATTAAATTGTTTAAATATAATAAACTAAATATTAAATATTTCATAGTAGTCATAGAAGAACACTGGGTCTTAACATTTTAAGTTTTGAACTAAAACTTGTCCAATTTGTACACCAAAAAAGGGGAAGACCTTTGCTGTATTTTTGCTATCTGGCTTTGGTCAGTCGACGATGAAGGGCTTGGTAAAGCAAGGCTAGAGAAATTACATCTTTAGAACCAATAAAGATCCTTGGATGATTCCTGTACTTGAGCATCAAGACCTAAATAATAAAACATAATAGAATGAAAAGATTCATTATAAAACTCATTTCAAATATGAGTAAATAGTTCTTATTCAGAATTAGGGTAAACACCCAAGAGTCACAATCTATAATAAGTACCAAACTTTTGACTTAATTTGACTAGACTTTAAATAAAACTAACAGTTCTCATCTCATAAGTATGGTAGTTTACTCCTAGAGGAGGACTTAGTTAGTTCTCTGCTCTTGAGTGTTATTTGCCCTTTACTTATTGACATTTGGTTACAAGAAATAGCAATATCCAATTGAAGTTCTCGAGGAACATAAGCACTTACCTGCCATTGTTGGATAACTTGAATATGCAGCAGCACTTTCCAGCGCATGGGCAGCCTGCTGATCATGGTGGAGTCTGCAAGTGGATTAAAAGATACAAGAACACGATGCAATGAAGTAGAATTAAATAAGCAAAAACAAGAAAAAGGCGAAGAATGACTGTAGTCAGTAATATGTATTTGTATGCTGATGCTTACCTAGAACCATGACTATATTGTTGGGGAGGTAATCGCAATAGGCTGCCGTATTGCGCCATATTGTGTGCGGCATAGGCATGAGCGTGTGCTGCATGCGCGTGTGCATAGGAGCCATAGTGTGGTACCCAAGGATCAGTAGCATAGCCGCCTTCCGCCGTTGAGCCATACAAGTCGCTAACCTGAAAGGCAAACAACAAGGTCATGAACACAGAAGTTACTACAATCACATTGGCAAATAACAACTTATTTAGATACTCGTACAATACACAACTGTGGTACAATGCAAGTAATATGGCAAAACTTTGGTATTTTTCGTATGTAATTGCTTTTGGTTCGTTATTTAAGATCAAAGGATACCGTTGGATACTTGGATACTTACTTGTGGATGCGATGGCGCTGGTATTGGATGTACATAATTACTATTCCAAAAGGATGGTGGGAAATTGCGATTAGACATTGGACTACTTGTGTCTAGAAAGATGCAAAGAGAAAGAATTCCTTATTTTATGATACAATGTTGTTAATCTTACTTAATAATTTGAAGGGGGGATGGATGGCTTCCATACACAAACTCGTACATAAATATGATATTTATTCATATACAATATTCTCATTCTTAATATTGTATAAAGGATGTTTTTCCGGCATGTGTGTTTATTTGTCTTAAAATAACTAAGAATCTGGAACGATGACGGCGCCATGGCTTGTTGCAAATAACTGAATGGTTGTTCGGGCCCGTGTTAGGGATCATCACTTACATTAAATCAGCTGCGATTATGAAATTGTGCGCAATAATATCTTATTTGCCTTGGAACGAAGAGATGGAGATGAAGCCTACTACTACTGCTGATAGTGATGCTGTTGTTGTTGATGCCATTTCTTGCAAGAGCACGTCTGAGGAATGCTGATGCTGCTGCTGTTACTTCTTGTAGTGTTGCAGTTTGATGGAGGGCACAAAGATTTTTGCCGCAATGGTGGCAGCCCCTTGATGAAACATTCGTTTTGTGTTGACAAAATTCCAAACTCAATTCGAAAAATGGAGTTTCCTATTGCATTGATATGATGTTTAAACGTGCGTGCGTCTGTTTGCTTACTTTCTTGCTTCTTTGCATGGATCTTGTTTTACTCGAAGTGCAAAACCGGCGGCAGTGACGGCGGCATCAACGACGTCACGTTGCAAAAACTAAACGAACAAGCGAAGACTTGGTTGACTCAGTCGAGTTATTCAACGCGGCCGACCGGGCCTACAATGCTCAACTTCACTAGTATCTTCTACCTCTACCCAACAACCCAACAACCCAACAGCCCAACAAAGTTGTGCGATGTTCAACAATGACGGCAAGGAATTCCTATTAATGCGCAAATCAACCAACCAGGCAACATCAACAACCAAGGAGCAGTAAAACTACAAAAATGCAGCGCGGGTTCAACAAACAACGAATTTTAATTCACTTTAACAGTCCAAAAATGTGCGAAGGATATTGTTTAATTCATTCGTTTAAAAAAATTCTCCAAACTATATACATACATACTCGTCTTCTATATGTACATACATACATATATGTTTGATCGTACATATAAATAAAATTAATTAAAGTTAAAATACCAAAAAGGAAAAAAGGAAAAAAAAACGGAAAAGAGAGAAAGATATTTGGATTGATCTGTGGCAAGAGACTATCCTCACACCTGGCATTGTTACATGTATACGAGTTTATATAGTATCAGTATTGGTAAGTATAGTCAGATAGTTCTAAGGTCGTTTAAAATGCTAACCGAATCACATGCTGATGCAGATGCAGATATAATCCTTAGTTGTTGTTTTGCATAAAATTGTATTAAAAGCATTTAATTAAGTTAAATATGAAAAACGAAAAACGACACACAAAATACACAAGATGTTTGTTGATTGTTGATTCTTTTAAGAAGCAACTCAAAATTATCATTGCATGAACCACTTTTCCCTTCCCTTTCAACTAGCAAGTAGAAGGAATCAACCTACAATACAATAATAAAGGAAGGTACTAGGGAAGTGGATGGATGGATGGATGAATGGATGGATGGAGGTGCTGGGTGCTCTGGCAATACCAAAGAATGTCAAATTGAATTTTTAAAGCATCTAATTAAATAACATTCGAATATAATCGTGAATGTGCCAGTCCACATTGCAATACTCGTACTTAAATATCACAAAAGCTAAAAGCAAAAACAATAACAGAAACAGAAACAAAAACAAAAACAAAAACAAAACCAAACCAAATAGACAAGATGAAGACGCTGATATTATAGATTATTTTCGGAAAATAAACCAGCAGAGTATCTGAGAGAGGAGACCGAAGGTGGCGGCGACGGCTAAATGAAAGTGCAAGCAACCCAGCATTTTTCTATATAAATGTGAATGCATATGCAATGCATACAGACATACATATGGATGTATGTGTGTATCTATCTATATCTGTGCGTATTGAATAAGAATGCACAACAACCGAATAGAGCAGTTAATTGAAATACATTTTAAAACGGTAATGAGGAATCTATGCGGCATTCGGCATTGGCACCGACACCAACTGCATCGCATTCCGGCGACATTTTAAAACACATTCTCACTTACAAAAAAAAAAAAAAAACAAAAACACATACTTTTTTATTGTATAAATTTATATTGTATTTAGATACAATATTCTCTATCTTTAAGTTTTTTTTTTTTTCTATATTCTTAAATAAAAGTAGTATTGCACGTTTTAAATAAGTTTCAACTCAAGATTTTATGTAATTTTTATATTCAAACTAAGATTAAATATTTTAAAGATAGAATGCTATGTATACAAATTTAAGGATAAAAATATGCATTAATTTCTTAATTTCATTCCAGCAAAAATTCTTAGATTTAAAATTAAATTTTATCAATATACACATCAACCATGGATGGGCATCAAACCAGACCACTCCACATGATGGAATCAACCAGAAAACATCAATAAAAGGTATCTACATAATTGGAATTATATTCATTCTGAAGTGTGGAAACATTCACGATGACAATAACAAGAATCACGTAACCACGTTATTTCTTCAATATGCAAATGATTTGGTTTTACAAACGATTACAGATACAACGTGGTAACATAAAAACCAATTAGCAAGGCTGTGTCAAGAATATCTAATGAAAATATCTAAGATTATTTTTACTGCAATTTGAGGATTGATGCTTTAAAGAGAAGCGTTCCACTAAAACAATAAACATTAAATCGGAAGTAATGAGGTGCTATAAACTTAATAGATTGGTGGTATAAGGTAAAATGAAGAGAACAATGAAAAACTTCATAGACAGATATCGGATGTCCCGAACTCAACCAATATAAAGCTAAACATTACTACTACACATTACTTCTAAATTTTAAAATCAAATCTAATTTATTATCTATTAATGAAAGGTCCCAGAAATGAAACCTTTTCAGGTGCCCAACATTCATACTGTTGTCAAAAAAAACTTATTGCTTATTGACTGTCGAGTCTATTAATATCAGATATTCTAATTATTTCATCACTGATAAATCAAATCTTTATGAATTTCAAAATTCCTCACATACCAAGGAATATTCTCAATAAAATCAAACTTGTTGTAATATAAAAATGATTTAGTCATATGCATATTTAAAGAAATACTCAACTAGTGAAGTGGATCACCAATAGAAAAAATTTTATTCCATGTAACATATCATACTTTTCAAGTAGACGCAGATTTAGAGACCCTGACAACATTTTTCGATGAATTTATCTTATCAAATTTATGGGATCTTAATCTTATAATTTTATCTCATTTTCTGTGTTTAATTTATTGGATTTGACTTTACAAAATCGAATTAACTTTAATTTATTAATTCATGGACATTTTTTTCACATTTAAATAATATTTATAACACTTGATTGCACAATTTCAAGTGACAACCAAACTAAACTCTTAATTAGGTTCCAACACATCTGAAGTCAGTCCTACCCAACATTAGTGCGAATACTTTTATGATTTCTGTTCCTAATGTATTTTTTTTTTTTTTTGTAAATAAGCAGAGACAGAGATGTTCCAAGAAAATCTGAGCAAAATTGTGATGACGCTGACATATACATGACATGTAAAGCCTTTTGATCATCATCTTATCATTCTAACAACAACAACAAAATGAACAAGATGCCACAGTCGCAAATGAATGAATGACTGAATGAATTAATAAAAGATTCAGTAGGAGTGAGGAAGGAAACTTACTTACAGAAAGAACTTGATGGTGTCTGCGGTTCAGCGACTTTGAAACAATTTAATCTGTAAATCACTTTGCTAGGATCTTAAGTGGGAATAACAACTTAATTAACACATACTCATCTACTTGTACGTACGTACATACATACATACATATATAGCATCGATCTAAATGCTAGGACTAGTCATTCTTATGACAATCTCATTAGAAATATCAAAATGAAAGAAAAATTTAAGTAAGACAAAGAGATACATATGTACATATGTAGTACGTTCGATGTTGAAGATAAAATCTTTAGCGTCAGACAGGACCTTTTATTGTGTGTACTTACCTTTTTGTTCTTTATTGTTGAAGTTAAGCGCTCTTGAGAAATGCTCATCGACGACACTTGCCGTATCACCAGAATAATTTGTAAATAAAACGCAGGTGGCTGATAGGTATTGCGCTCTTCCTTGGCCGTTGTCCAGTGGCAGATCCTTCGACTGTGCAATGGCTGGTGTCGCTGTGGCGTGCAATGAGGGATGTCGCGGTGATTCTGGTTCCGAAGAACAAGATGATTCATTGTGATGGGAACTTACTAGGCGTGCTGTAAAAGAAATGAAAATCAACAAATGATGTAATAAATTGTATTTATGTGCAATACTCGCATTTGTGCGACTTGTCAAATGATGAGCAGCCATTAGTTTTTTTATGGTCATAATTCAATTAAATTCAAAAATTAATCATATATAAAATATACATATAGATATGTACGTATCTTATGAAAAATTAACTCATTGGAATGTTTTAAGCCCCAATACCCAATACCAATACCAATGCCAATAGTATAACAATTAAAGAAACGGACAAAGCTATCAATAATAAAGAACAACCAAAGCCATGAACAACAAAAATGTTGTGACGATGAATGTCACAAAACAATGTGAAAAATGTGCAAATTAATTAGCAACGCGAGTGTTCACTTTAAGCTCTCTCACTCGCTCTCACTATCTATCTATTTCTCTCTCTCTCTCTCTCTCTCTTCCTATATCTGTCTCAATTGTGGTTTTGGTATTGCCTCTTTATTGCTCTTGCAAAGAATATACTACATACTATCGTAGAATACATAAAGAGTCCAAAAGCGGCAGCGGCGGCGACTTTGTTGGAAAATGATTTCATATTTGCATTGAAGATACATACTTATGTATGTATATGTATGTATATAATATGTATGTAAAGAATTTGTTTAAAAATGGCCATAAACAGCCAATGAAGATCGCCTCTGAAGATCCAATGGCTTGCGTTAATTCAGTTGCAAATTCCTGGCATTCCATAGAATCACAACATGACTTTCCCAAGTTATTTAATTATGCTCACAACGACGAAGAGTAGTAGTTCACAAAATGATAGATAATAAATGCAATAAATGCTCAATGAATGCTAATTAGAGTGAATATACTTATATACACATTAATTTTTTTTTTTTTTTTTTATACAATTTTCATATATAAAAAAATATATAAAAAATAATTTATGTAAAAAATAAAATTAAATTAAATTAAATTAAATTGTATTATATAAACATACATATGTACATACCTTCCACATCAGAGCGCGGTACGCCGGCCAGTTCCTCGTCTTTGGTATGGGTATGTGCTCTACTATGTAATGTATGATTATTGACAGCGCTTCCAAGTACTGGACTCACACCGAGATGTGCACTGCTGCTGGCGCCGCTGCCACCCTGTAAATTGTTTGGTCCAATGCCTAGGACACCACCAACACCACCGCCCCCACCACCCAGAGATAAACTTGTTGCGGTGGATATTGGATTGTTTAAAGCGACGCTGGAACTTTGGTGAGCTGTTTGTGCAGCAGCTGCCACTGCTGCCGCTGCTGTATTATGGGCAGCGGCAACTGCTACAGCGGCTGCCGATGAAGGCAATATTGGACTGCAGGAGCTACCGGAGGCGCTTGAAGAAGCCGCCAACTGTACGCCAGATGATGAATATAAATCCTGATTAAACTGAAAATACAGAAAGTGAGAACAAACAACAACAAAGTGGTTAATCATTTATAAGTATGTAGCATTGCATTACAGAAGGCGCGCCTATATTCTACATATTGCTGCCTTCTTTCAAGCAAACGAAATGTGACACAGTAATGAAATTTATTTTTATGGATATACATAGATAGATAGATATGCTCCATTCATAAAAGGCAGGGACTGCATATTTATTACTTTAGGCATATTATTGTCAATATATTTTAATGTCTAACGGGTGAGTAGCAGAAAGACCTTTGTTGGGGTGGAGATTAGTGTTTTGGTTTTGAATTTGAAGTCAGTTGGAGTTGGGGTTGGGGTCTGGGTCAAAAGTGATAATCGTACCGCACAACAACACAATGCAACGCAACGCAACGCTTAGTGACTTGTCAAATATAATCTGGCGCTAGACAACAATTTACGAGCTGCTTGGTCTCTTTACCTTCACCCCTTTCATGCAACGAACACACAGCACACGCTCTAAATCGAGTGAACCCATTAGCGTTGGCGTTGTTGTTGGTGTTAAAGTCAGCAATCTAAGCACGTCGGAATGCAAAAGTATGTCGCTGCGGCTCATTTGTTGCGCTCATTTAATGCGTTTACATTTCATTTTCTATAATTAACACCAATCGCAAAGGTAACAAAGAAACACCAATAACAACAAGAACAACTACAAAAATAATGGGTTAACCAGACGCGATCGATTTAAAGTCATCGACATGTCACTGATTTATACATAACACGAGGCCAACGGCATAAACAACGTAAATGATCGCTTTCAAAAATTATCTCCAAAATGAACAAAGAATAATTATTGAATACATATGTATGTATGTAATTATGTTGTAATGAGCTTCTATGCTTAATTATACTGATTAATTATTATTTCAAATAAGATTGTTGATGATTACCAAGTCATTGCAAGATTAGTTTATCATTTTAATAAATCTTAATAAGAAACTCTTGATGAGTCATTCGTTGTCAATTAAAAGAGTAAAAAGGACAAAACTTTTCTTAAAAACAAACATCTTAACAGAATTTTGCAACTGGAATTTCAACATAGCTGATTAGTTAATTATTGAAAATACCTTAAAATACCCGAAGCAAAGACTTTGAGTTTCGTATAGTCTTTGCCCGAAAATATCTGCATCGTGACATGTCTTGAAATACAAAATCGTAAGTATAATAAAAGTACACATCATTTGCACTTCAAATTCTACTCCTAGCTTTTAAGATACTGTTTCAAGGGCGTTCTTATAGTTCTACATACTTATATTTTTATACTCTTCACCCAGTGAATAAGTTAAATATAAGTTGGTCATAAAGTTTGTAACAGACAAAAGTACACATCGAAAACCCCATAAAGTATATACATATATTCTTGATTAGATCAACGAGACGACTTGATAAAGCCATGTCCGTCTCTCCATCTGTCACAATCAATCGGAATCAACCGAATCTGACCATTAGGGAGAGTACCTTCCATACAATCGCTCCATTCAAATTGAAGTTCTTATTATAAAAGCTTCTTTGTTTGTTGCATTGTCAAACTTAAATTTGGATCTGATAATTGCCAGACCCATATTCACCAATCATGTAAATTTCAAGACCCTAGGATTACTGGATTGTATAGCTCCCATACAAACATTTCGATATGTGTAGCACTTTGTGTAATGACTCTGTATGCTCAATGACAGTATTCCTAGTATGACAACTTCGCAATAGCCGAAGTTAACTCCCTTTTTTTTTGTTTTCAAATATTTAAGTGAAACTTCTTGGGGGCGTATATGAGAGTGAACGTTACGTTTCTGTCAGGGGCTGCATATCATGAACTGAAATAGGTAGCAATTACATACTGTTTAAATGTTTTTCACAAAAGGAAACAACAATATTAGTTTGGAGTCCCTAAATAAGGAACTTAAAATTTGTACATACATAATTTGTAATACATATGTACTTCAAAAACTAAATTATTTAGAAGCAAATAATAAAATATTGTACATATATTCATGAATGTATGACTGATTATAACATCATATTAGGGCATTTGGAATGTATCGTACAATTAATAGTTCTCAATACAGAAACTTATTTCTTTGACATAAGATTATATGATGTACGAGAATTAACACTCTTATTATACTCTTCTCGGAAGTGAATAGTATTATAATTTTGTCATGAAGATTTTAACAGGCAGAAGGAGACAGAAGAGATCACATAAAGTATATGTATTCTTCATCAGCTCGATTAGACAAATTGATTAAACCATGTCCGTCTGTATGTATACAATCTAGTCCCTCAGTTATTGAGTTAGAGAGCTGAAATTTTGCACGAACCTTTCTTTTTACTATACGCAGTACATTTGTCGGAACCAATCGAATCGGACCACTAGGGGTTGCACCACCCATACAAACCACCCATTTGAATACTACAATGAAACATTCACTGCGTGAAGATTATTTCATGTTCGGTATAATTGAAGATAACGTTTTTCTAGTTTTTAAATACAATATGTACATACATAGTGTAATGGGTCATTTTCTTCCTGGTGATTGTTAACATTCTTGTTAACTTCCTTTGTATATAGAATACAGTTCTCAGTTTTATTTGCATTTTTAAGTTCTTTTTCTTGTAGGCAAAATAGAAGCGATGTGATTGTGTTAAATCGCTTGTACAATATCTAAACTTCATTGGAAGAAAAACTTGTTTTTTGTTTTTTATTTTATCTAAACTCAATATATTTCCATGCTTGAAATAGCGTTAACAATTCATTAAAATTTTAGTGAAATATTTTGAATACAATTAATACATATTAGAATGATATTCTTAAGAGACAAGAATGTGTGGGATCGATGGGACGATTACTTAAAACAAAGAAAACCTATCGATGTTGTAGAGTTCGAAGATTTTTGTTACTAAAAGACAGAGAAAGGCAGAAAGGCAGGCGTACATATGCATGTGTACGAGTTTGTTTAATGAAACAAATAATGTGAGTAAATTCATCTGTCAGTGGATTTAAGCACATAATCAATGTTCTGTCTGACTATCGCCAGACACGATCGACAATAAAGCAACGACCGACCGGCGGAACGAGGCAAGATGCCAAATTGCCCAAATGTGAAAAGTGCAGTAGAACTGTTTAAGCTGTCACCGCTATCAGTTTGCCAGGCAAAGACAAAGGCGTGTGTATCTGCGTATCTGAGTATGTGAGTGGATACCGATACTGTGGATACAAATGAAAGAAGTGAAAAAGTGAACGTGAACAATGCAAACGCAAGGATTGCATCAATATTGTATCTTCTTGTATCCATCAGTTTATTTTTTTTTTTTTGGTTTTTTTTTTGCAAAATAACATAAACGATGCAATAAAACACTTCGCTCGAAACAAAAATACATACTACAGTACAATAAAAACAAAGTAAAATAGGAAAGAAAAACTCGGTAAAAAAAATTGTATATACCTACAGAGTACATAGTACTAAAAACTATTGTATATACGTACATATAAATCCATTCATACATAGTAAAATTCAATGAACATATTTGACCATATTCAACAATCAAAAAGAAACCATTTGAATTGCATTAGATACTCTCCTACAACTGATTTTTTAATTGTGGAAATTGAAACCTTAAAGCCAATGGAGATGGATTTTATTTTCAGAACTTTTCAACAGAATGTCACTTGGATGTGATTGCGTAGATTCTGGTTGGGTTTTTCATAAATAATTGGTTTTTTTTTTTTGTAGAATGTGTTTATTAACTACTTATATATATAAAATTGGATGTTTGTTTGTTTTATGGACTCCGAAATCGCCCAATATTGATGAAATTTTCAGGGATACTCTAGCATAGCCCGGAGAGTTTTTCTGTGAAGTTTGAATATACTTACAATGACACCAAAAAAAGCAACAATTGGAAGAAAAACATCAAAATCAAGACAATAAAGTGATCGACTTGAACACGGGCGAAACAGAGCATCAACTTCAAGAGCTGAAGAAACATCCGAGAAAAAAGGCTTCAGTTGGATGAAGAACAACGAGAATCTCGACGAACAACGTGGCGCGAAACATCTAGTTTATTATATACGTATGTATACATTTATACTATGTGTAATAAACAGTTGTAGTATAAGTTATATAGGAATTTACCTTACTTGTAATTGTAAGCAAAAGGAGCCCCGAACACAAACTGAAATTCAGAAAATAGAAAATGTCCAATTTGCTAGATTGCCAACTTATCCTGGTAAATAAGTGTAAGAACTGTGAAAGCGATGCTGAGGGTAGCCTAGGCTATCCAAGCCGGTAAGGTCGAGAGCGAGCCCTGAAGCCAAGAGCCAAAACAAGACACTGTATGATTTCTGCGTGCATTCGCCCCCTGTAAAGAGCAGTATGTCTATCCCATCCTATTAGATCCTCTCCAATCCTAAATTAAAATTGCAAAAAAAAACTTAGATCTACAAAATGTATGTAAAGGTAAAGTCAATGTGACAATTATATTGTGTGCTTGAAGTAAGGTATCTTGTAACTCTCAGTAACTTTGCCCAAGGCTTCTACTAGCCACAATGCGACACTGGTACTGCCCTTTTCACTTACCGCTAACACCATGTACATAATCGTATATGTATGTATATGCAGTATACTTCAATACAATTCAGAGTGCGCGAATGGACACGTTATTAGTTGAAACGATATTTCGATTATGTTCACCAGTCAGACAGAAATTCACAGCGCATAAATCACCGACGCATTGGTGAAAAAGGGCTACAAACTGAAACTGTTAAGTGGAGTAAGACAAACCAACAGAAAACAAAAAAAAAAAATAAAACTAAAATTTGGGGACAAAGCGACAAAATGCTTTTTGCCGGCCTCTTTCGTGTGTGTGTGTGTGTGTATGTGAGTACTGGGTCCGATCGCATTTGGTTGCACATTATCTGATCTTAACCGTGTTTCTTTGTCTGTCGATGTTTCGGTAGATGACCAAACATTCAACATCAAATCTGAAACATTAAATGTGTTGGGATTGGGATCCCTTTGGAGTTGCTCAAGAGCACAAAAACTAACGGCGATACACACTATAAATTAACCATCCACAACAACAACAAATAACAAAAACAAACAAGTCACCGTCAAGGAAGCCTCAGAGGCCGAAGAACACTAACATAAGAGACGATGAAGATGGTTCATACTCAATCCAAAAACAAAATGCAAAGCTACTGGGTACACTGCGTCTCAATCGTCCATCGTCCGGCGGTTAGTGCGAAAATTGCTCCTCCACACCGTCACTAGTCTGAAAGCTCTGTTCAGAGTGGTTAGTGAGTAGTTTTTAGACTGGCTATGGTCATGCAAAGCAAAGAATCGTGTCGTTACATAAAAGGCCAATTTCAATGCGGCCTTGTATAATTGGAACTTAAAACTGAAGAATTTCTTTGTGTTGCTGCGCCAAAGGAACGCGCCTACCTACTACTTCTGCTGCTGCTGCTGCTGTTGATGCTGACCAAAGAACAAGACAAAGTCCTTTTTGATAATTCTTTCTCGCATTTACTCAATTGTACTTTGACTTTCTGTCATTTTGGCATCGTGAGAACTTTTCGGCATTTTGTTCAGAAAAGTAAATCACTTTCCTATGATTCGATATTGTTGACTCATGTATTCGTATTGTACGTGTTTTTTTTTTTTTTTTACCTTATAAAATGGAATGTCCCTGACAAGTAACAAATCCCAATTGGATGATAAAACGAAAGCGAAAAATTAACTTAAGTTCACATGATTATGATAACATACTTTTTAAGCAATTGGGTCTAGGTCCCTGAAAGGAACTAAGGGTTACAAAAATAATAATAATCCTTTTACAGAAATAGCAAAAGATGCTTTAGGAAAAAGTTCCAAATTAAAAAGTTATTTATTTAATTTATCATTAAGTTTTAAATAAACTGTATACTGTATAGAGGTTGTTGCAATGTGTCATTGAAAGTCAAGTTCTCTATATTTCAGGTTTAAGACTTAGCCTATCCCTTTCAAATATGTACTTCCTTATATGGCTGGAACTGAATTATTATTTTTGTCTTAATTTATTTATTTATTTAGAATCTATCAAGTGATGTGTAAATAGTTGCTTAAATTCATGAGGGATACAGTTATCCTGAGGTGTTATTAGGTTGGATAGGGAAATAAATTGTTATTATTGCTGAATGTTGTCTATGAGTTGCACTGCAGGAAGACGATGTTCGTAACGACGGTTTTAATCAGTGATGACAGCCATGGTGATCTTGAAATGACGTCGTTGCGAACATAGTAGTGGGCACCTCTGTACTGTAGTGTGAAGAACTTTTGACTTTTGAAACCTCTGTATGGTGTTAACGTTGGTGGCCGCAGTGAAGCCTTATAGCTGGATGCCATATACTCAGATTGGCCTTCGGAAGTTTTAAAAATATAAACACTCATACTTCAGCAAACGTGTACATGTACATTCACCCGGTATTTAACAATCCCGCCGGTAATTAAAAGGGACAGATTTAGTATGTAAGCGCTATTTAGTTACCCGTCGAATTGTGTATTTTAACAACCCAAATCCTTGGTTTGTTCGAAGATTGATAATATAGTGACATCTTATGAAGTCATATTCAAAGTGATTTGGGTCATTCTATTTTCAGAGCAAATGGGCAATGAGTGAATGTTTATTTGTATTAAATTTTTTTTTTTGTGAGTTCAGTAGTTTGTCATCATCCTATTAATTTTCATATACATTTTAGTAAGCCACGGGCGCCGTTATATTAACAGGAGTGTTAGTCACATGTACAGACTAGCAGCTATTTTGAACTACAATTGATCCCCAATAATAAGCCTAATAATCTTTGTTTAAGCAACTATGGTGTCATCAAATAACTTTCCATTCTCCTTTCTTTTTATATGGAAATACTTAATTTAAGGTGATTGTGTTAATTATTCAAAAGTTTTTCAAAGATGTTAACTACATAAGTGACAACAAATTCTACAAATGTCGGGAACCAATTTAAAGAATAATGGAAGTAAAGTTGCCTTGCCGTGAAGATGATTTTAAAAATTGTAGATCACTTTAGAAAATTACTACCATAGGGAATTGGCTTGGCTAGGAACTGTTTGTCATTATATTGTCAAGTTTAGATTAGTATTATTAGCCGACAATATTCTATCCTTATACCATACACGTTATAAGCATGTGGTGTAGGTACTCATCATAAACTTACCCTTTCATATTGATAGAACGAGCGACTTGGTCCAGCGCGGCCATATAGATATGGATAGTAAGCTCCGTACATTACTTCGGGGCAGGACACTGCCATCGTCAAAGCACTTTAGGGCTCTACTGCAACTGTCTTTTTATCAGACCGATTCGGAATTGCGGTAGTAATGCTTTAATATGTATGACTATATCGTTGAATGATAAGTAATTATACTTTGTATTGTATTGTATTATATTATGATGTATGTGCCCTTACAAAGATACTCGCACAAATCACAAAACTTTTTTTGTTAGTCGCTTTTCGCGTAAGTTTCAAAACCACGTTTTTCACAGTACATGATGATGACAACGTTGATGATGATGATGAACTAAAGAAACTATTGAGTCAATGAAATTATTTTACAAAAACAAAAAAAAAATGGGTGATGCAGTTGTTGTTGAAGTTGTTGGTGATGTTTGCCTTTCATCAACTAAAACGAATGCAAGACAATTAAAAAACCGGCTCCTCGTTCATGCTTTTTTTTTTTGCTACACTTGCGGCTCTTATTATTGTTGTTGTTGGTCGTAAGTATTTAGTATTGTATCTTGCAGCTGTTACAACTACAACTACTTATTGTTTTTGTTGTTATTGTTGTTGTTATTTTAATGTAATTGTAATTGTTGTTGTTTTTGTTGCTGCTGCTGCTGCTGCTGTTGTTGTTGTTGTTGGTGTCGTTGTTGGCAATGGCGAAATTCCAGGAATGAAAACTTGGCTTGAATGTATGCATGTGAATAATTATATTTATTATATTTACATATTGTAAAACACCATCGCGTTTGAATTAAAAACTTTAATTACACTTTTCTCTCTACAATACACAATATACTTTTTAAATGCACAAATTGTTGTATGTAGTAACAATTATACATTTGTTGTTGTATTCGTTGTTTTCTTCGTTTCGCGAAACTTTCTTTTTGCACTTTTAATTACAATTGTTGTTATATTTTATTGTAATTGTGTCTTTTCAATGGCACAAGCAGCAACACAACAAAAACAAAAAATTGTTTATGCTGCTCTACTAATAAAGAAAAAGAAATTTTTAAGTTTATGGATTTTTTTTTACTTTAAAAAATTTCAGAATTGGTAAATTTGAAACATTCCAGGCAATTAACAAGAAAAATTTAGAAAAACACTCTTACAGTTGTTACAAAAATAATCTTACTTAGTTGTCAGATTAAAAGAACCTTAAAAGAACCGACGGAAAGGATTTACAGATGTCATCATAATGCTGTCCCATACTTTTAGTGTCATCAAATGTTGTTCTAATTTGAGGTATCTTTTTTTAATTTACAGTCTGTTTTTTTAAAGGTACCTTGTAGAATATACCCATGTTTCATGTATAAAATAAATACATTCCAGTTAGTTAAAATGGATCGTTACATGAGTAAACTTTATTGAACCTTCATTGTGCAAAAAAGTTATTCATAATTTTAGTAAAAGATTGACAGCCTGCCAAGCTGCAGAGGAGGCAATTTTAAAGAATTTATTTTATTTTTCGATTTAACCAAAATCAACGTATGTACTTTAATTTTCAATATCAATAAATAAAGTTTTTAAACAATTTATGCCTTTAATTTGATAACTCAAAGTAGTAAACATTCCTTGACAAATAAAAGGCGCATTTAGTGGGACTGGGACTCTATTTTGCATAGAGATCTCAAGTTTCCTACAGTGTTTGATCTAATAAATCTACAATTAGCGGATTCAAAGGCATCCAAATATAATGACTATAACTCTAACACAAAGAAAACTAATAAGACTCCACCCCAAACTACCTTTTACAAATAAAAATTTGATCTACATTTAGTATAAATGCAATAACTAAAAATATTGTGGGTTAAACTTAAGAAATCATGTTTAAGAACATTAAAAAAATATTTTTATATAATTTCCTTTAACGCCGATGAGAATGTAAATAAAACTAATTGATCCTGTAAATACGTAAAGCTCGAAACCTTACATGCTAATGCTTTCACTGTATTAAGTTAAGGGTTAAAAGAATTGAGTTCTTTCCAATTATAAGTGAGTAAATTTAAATTATGCCGTTGGTATTTGATTTTCTTAAGCCAGCTTCTATAAGCTTAGGATTCTAACTATCTACATAGATACAATGATACACCTTACAGAAATCCATTTATACGAAAAATTTATAAATTATGTTATTTATGCATGTATGAATATACTTAAGTATTTCTATTATGCATACTTATAGTTGTGTTTGCATAGGAACACTATTGGAAAATAACAAAATCGTCCAAAGGTCAAACATTAGAAGCATCGATGATAATTAGTAACTTATTAAAATATTTTGTTCCGTTTTTAACTATAATAAATCACCAATGAATCACCGACAATCATTCTTTCAATAATCATTTGAAAAATGCCGACGCAAACAAACATTCACTTACACAGCAAAAATAAGTAACAATTAATTAAAATTTAATAAACACTAATCATTTTAATACGAATTTTTGACATTTCTTAAATCGCATTATATCAAATTCGAAACACTCACTCACTTCACTTGTTGTTGTTGTTGATGTCGATGTAATTTTTGTTTAATTTTATTACTATAATTTTTTGTTTTGTTTTGGTTTTTAGTATTTTGTTGTGCTAAATCCACAAATTTGAAATAACTCAAATTCTTATGTTATTGTGTATAGGAAGGAAATCAAGTGAATGCGTTAACTTAACGACGGCGGTGGCGTAACAACAACGACGATAACAGACGGTAAGACTCATTTATCCAAAACACAGAAAGCGCACAGCAAAAAGATTTGTCATTTGAGAAATGTGTATTGAATTTAATAACCATAAACTTGATATGCATTCGCAAATGGATGCGCGAACTGAACTGAGTTTGTCGAGACCAAGTCCGAGTTCGTTAGGAAACGCGCGCATTCGTTATGCCCAAACAAAACCAACTAAGAAAAATCCCTTGCCGCAGTCAAGCCAAACCAAACCAAACCAAACCAAAACCAGCCAAACAACAACGTGACAATTTTCTATCTTGTATCTTGTATCTACTGTAGTATCTCGTACATGAGCACGTCTGCTAGAGTAAGACAACAAAGATGTATGCACTTGAATTTGATTGGTTGTTAGCTGTTATGTGCTCCGCCCATTGTTGGATGTGTTGGTGTTGATAGTGTTGGTGAAGATGATGGAGGTGGTGGTGGCAGTGGCAGTTTCCAGAGCTGGTTATTATAGCTGGTGCGAAAATAAAATGGAGTGTATCTTAATTTCGCGTTGAACCGCTGAACTTATCAACTCGACACAGATAAAAGTAAATTGTTGTTGATGCTGCTGCTGCTGCTGTTGTTGTTGTTGTTGTAGTTGTAGTTGCTGTTTTTGATTTTTAAAGAATTTTAAGTTAGTTTACTGAATTACGAATATTTTGTGCTGTAAATTAAACAATGATTTTTTACCAACAACTCATGTAAAATCATAAAATAACATGAAGTTGGGACAAAAAAAAAGTTTTAAAATATGACAAGTTATTTAAAAATAAGAAACACAAAAATATGTTAATACAATATAAAATAATATGCTTTGCCACCCTTAATTTCATAATTTCACTCAAACTTGGCATTGGTCTATGAATAACAATAAAGCAAAAAAGAAAAGGAAAACTGCAAAAAATAAATAATATTTGATGCAATGTTATTACTTCACTCTACTCTTAACTGACTCTATTTAAATAAATAGAAAAATAAAATACTATTTTTTATTCTTTGCAACGATGCTGCAGCATTTTAATTGAGTTAACAGCCAGCAACATACATACATATGTACGAGTATGTTACAATAAAATGCAATAAAAATTATATGTCAATACACTCGTCGACATTTGAATAGCGCTCTGATCAAGCAAAAATGTTTATATTCAATATTTTCCAATCCAGAGGCATTAGAAATTAAGTTTGTTTGATAATAAATGGATTGTAGGCTATATAATACATATTATAATGTAAAGATGCTACCCACACCATATTTTCTTATTCAAATCTTAAATCATAGTCGTTGAGACTCTCTGTACCAAATATAGTTTTCTACAGATAATTTTAATGCTGAAAAATTTTGAGTTATAAAAAGAGGAAATCTGAAGAGGTGTTCAGAAATACCGCAAGTTCTACGTTATGCATAGTGTGTCTTCGTGAAACGATAATCAATTCAATTCAATTTCTTTTTTATTTCCTAAATCATTCATATAACTTATTAGATGATATGTATATAAGTATATACAGAGTTTAATTACAACTTAATGTAAAATTTACTACTGAAATGATATTTGATGTAAGGATATAAAGTTAGTTAGAAAATGAACATCTGATAAACTAAAGAAAATGGGAGAGAAAAGCCTTAAGACATGTGTTAAGAATAAAACCTAAAGAACTAAAGACTGGTACTAATTGAAGCTAAAAACAAAATTAGGTGAAACGATATAAATGTGATCAGTCTTACATAGAAAATTAATGTAAACCAAAAATAAAGTGTGACGGGCGCGATTTATGAGAGACTTTTCAGAGGACGTGTTCTATTGATGCTTATTAAATTAAGGAATGTATCTTTATAAAATATTATAGATACTCTTGCTGCATTTAATTTAAAACTAATGAAACTTTAAAAATGTAGATCTCGAATTTAACCTCTTAGCAAAAGAATATTTTTGTATCCCTCACGAAAGTAAATACAAATGGAAGCGATCTAGATATAACCGACTCATCTTCGTAACTTACAAGCATAATGTTTTGTTTTGAAAGGCCCTTTGCTTGGTCAAAACCCGGTATCAATCATTTGTGTACGTGTGCTTGAAGATGCGAACTGCAAAGCAGGACAATCATTCAAAAATCTCATGCTGGAATCAAAAACAAATTCAACCTTCACACAAGCCGGTATAATGACCGACTAAAAACGCATGTTAACAGATTAGCATCTGCACTTGCTTAAAAACCGTCAGGAGGAGACTCAAACGTCTCCATACTGATGGCATTTGGGTGCACGGACGCAAAAGTGGCCGTCGCATCTGTTTCAACATTTCCAGTTTTTGTTTGTCATATATTTTATGTAAATTACCAACTATCATTTTTGATTTGTTGTCTCATCTATTTTTGATAACCGAAAAGTCGGAGGCTGAGTTTTTTACCTACACTAAATTAATACAAAAAAAACAAAACAAAAAAAAAAAAAAAATATCAAATTGATTCTGATATGAGACGCATACATAAATATTTCACTAACACTATGATAAACATTGATACGGCTTTTTGGCATATAACACCGGAATCCTGTATTAGACAAAGCCTTCAAATGAGAATTATGTCTTTAGAGCACTTGACTATCTAATAAAAAAATTTTATAAACTGCAATAAAGTTTAGTTTTTAAATCATATTTTTAAAACTCACCAGGATAGATATGTGATATTTCTATATTTCCACACGATAACACATGAATTAATTAATTAATCATTAAAGATTGCATGAATTACTAACAAAAGCATTTTAATGAATCAACAATTCTAATACATACACATTTATCAATATGATTTAACTGTTGCATCTTTTATATACTCAATTTATATATTTTGAATTCATCTCCTGTGTGTGCTCCACCTATCACTATCTCATGGATTTCTATATTTGTGTTCATTGTTTCCAGTGTCCCAATGACACTGAAGCTTGATTTACGGTTTCATCTGACATTAACATTAAAATTACATGATATTATTTTGTATTTATAAGTTGTTTATTAAAATGAACTCAGACCATATACTCAGTTCTTTAATTGTTACACAAACTTTTTTCGACTACAATATTTAAGTAAATTTTCTGAAAATGTGGGCAGCAGTACAAACATCAAAATAAAAATGGTCAACTATTAAAAGCTTAAAGAATTTCACTCTGGATTTAATCCCATCCAATTTTTGTTTTTCTTTCTTGTTTTTAGATAAAACAAAATAAGACTTTAATTAAGGCGTTAGTCGTTTAGGGTCACGTGGGAACATCGATGTTTTACGGATATTGTCCAAACCCAAATACAACATAACAACACGCTCCATGCCAATGCCACCGCCGGCATGTGGAGGGCAGCCATAGCGGAACGATTCAATGTATGCAGCAATTTTTGAAATATCTGAAAAATAAAATCAAAATAAAATAAATTTCATAAGCAATTTACAAAATAAACCTACCAATTGCATGATGTTTAGCTCTCTCGATTAAGTACTCGGAATCGTGAATACGTTGTGCACCAGACATAATCTCCTCTCCACGCATGAACATATCATAAGAGTTTGAATAGATGGGATTAATCGGATCGGGCATAGTATAAAATGGACGAATCGCCAATGGGAACTTATCCAAAATGTAAAAATCAGTATCGTATTTGGCTTTAACCAAACGTCCAAGTAATTTTTCGTTGGGCGTTGACAAATCTTCCTCATCACCGGTTTCAATACCTGCTTCGCGCAACATTGCAACACCTTCGGCAAATTGCAAAATAAGAGGAGGTTCCAAGAATTTAAATGGTTCCACTTTGTATTGTTGTCCCACAGCTTCAATTTCCCGGCTATAGCGATCGCGCAACCCCTTGAAAATGTCTGTAAACGTATTACCAATGGTGTGTAGAACCTCATGATAATGATATTTAAATGACATTTCCAGATCAAGACCCACGAATTCAGTCAAATGTCTATGAGTATTGGAGTCTTCAGCACGAAAAACTGCGCCTACAGTAAAGACTTTGTCGAAATCAGCTGCAATGGCCATTTGCTTATAAAGCTGCGGCGACTGGGCCAAATATGCAGAGTCTGAAATGAAAATTGTGTTAAACATAATCCAATCTTAAGGGATGCTTGATTTTATATTGGCACATACCTTTAAAATAACTAACGGTGAATACATTAGCTCCACCTTCACTGGCTGCTGAAATAATTTTCGGAGTATGAATTTCTGTGAAACCTTTATCGGTTAGTATATCACGAAATAGTCGGCACACACCGGCTTCCAAACGAAATATGGCCTGATTGGCAGGAGTCCTCAGATCAAGCACACGGTTATCTAACCTGGTGTCTTGATTGACTCGGATGTTGAGAGCGTCTATATCATCTTGAATTTCAGGCCTTGAAGCATCTTCAATTTGCAAAGGAAGTTGTGATTTTGCTTGTGAGACAACAAAAATTTGCTCAATACATAGCTCAAGGGTTTGTTCAGTACACGATTCAATCTTATTTGCTACCGACACAGGTTTCGCTTGAATATCGATGATGCTTTCCTTGGGTATACTACAAAATAGAAAAATTTATATTAAATAATACTATCCACTATGTACATTCTAAATACGAAAAACATACTTTCCAGCGAATTTAACCATTTGTTTTGATGCCACATCGCCCACTGCTAAAATACACTGCACTGTACTGCTCTGCTGTCGTAAAATCAAAAAGCATTGCTTGCCCTTTGCCCGAGAGGTGTGTACACGTCCACGAACCCAAACCAAACCTTTGCCGACATGATTGCTTAAGTCAAACACAGATACAAAATTGCGCTCCAATCGCTTTTCCTTCGATTGTATCATCTCTGAAACGCCATAGCGTCCAACAGCAAAATCTTCAGAGATATCGCCATCGCCCTTATCAGTTGCCGCAGCAGCTTTGTTCTCAGCTTTCTGAAAAGATAATATTATTTTTTGAGGTGGGCACAATCTAATTATATACAGATTTCGTGCTGATAAGTGCCACGCATGCAAATCACCTTTGCAGCTTTTTGAGCTTCCTTCGCTTGCTTCTTTGCAGCTTTTTTTGATGTCTGCTCCTGTTGCGCTTCCGAGTTAACAGCAGTTATGTCCTTTTCCTCCACCATATTGGAATGCAAAGTGAATTGCCTGTAGAAATGATTTCCAATGGTTAGTTAAAATGAACACAACCACAAAGATTAAAGACAAAGGTTTCACAGAAATGGTGGCACCCTAAATTCACGCCTTGAATTTTATTATCATATGGTGGTTTTTTGAACTCATGTGTAAATTGCACATTAGTCATAAGTTCATCAAGGAAACGCATATTGCAACACAGATACCCACACACACATAACCTTAACGCTTACTCAATAAAATGTTTATAGCGTATAGTGTTTTCAATTTTACAAATTCAATTCGCACAAGGACACGATTTAACAACAACTTTGTGTTTGAGCTTACCAACAAACGAGCTTATTTTAATTCAATAATAACACAAATGATGACAAAAAAAATATGTATTGCAACATACAGCTCAATCGGCAACTTCCGGAGTGACCATATTCAAAAACAGAAAACAATAATTTTACAAATGATGACACACATTCATTATTTTAATAAATTTACCATTCCATGACCAAAAATGACTGACCATGCGGTCTGCTAAGCTTTTGCTAGTGCTGACTATATTTAAGTGATTTTCAACTGTGTCTTCCTCTTTTCTGTTGCAAACAAACATAAAACAGGTGACCATATTAGTTAATTTCGATTTGTAACCTATTTGTTAATACGTAATAGGAATGAAAAAAGAAATTACAAGAACTATTTTGCATAAAATTTGCATTTTGAAACATGTAGCTCAAGTGGAAACATCCGCAGTCACCATACAGAAACAGAAATCATACAAATATTGTGAAAAATATTCACCTCTATGGTGTATTTTATCTCTACTTCTTATTGATTTGGTATTCAAAGGAAATTCAAAATAATTTGAATTATGGAAAACCGCCTAACATTGGAAGTGCTTACATTTTATTCTATTTAACACCCGGCCCATTACATTTCTGGTATTTCATTCTCACTACCTGCTGTCCCTTTTTTGGGCAAACGGACAGTCACATAAAAAATGCCATTGACTTTCCAAATGAGCGTGGCCTTGTCTTCAGTATTATTATAATACAATTAATCTCATTAATTTATTCAAAACAAACTGTAGCTCCAAAGTATCCTATGAACACTAAATTTCATTGCAATCAGTTGAACGATGTGACTCAAACAAACAAACTAATTTTAATTTTTACATCTTTCACTAAATCAATAAAAAAAAATTTTTTTTTTTTTTTACTTTATTTTGTAATACTGATAATTAATTTTAAATTTGTATTTTTCCTTTAGCCGAACTTACTAGTAAAATTTGACTACAAACTTTTGGTTATGTGCTTACGGGTTCAAAACAATATTATTTATTTACATTGGATTGGTCACTACATTAAAAACTACGAATTTCCTTTTTGCAAATACTACACACAACTTTTCTTCGAGCCTTTTTTGCTACTGGTCGAGGTGTTGATTGTTGCTGCTGTTGTCCAGAGTCTTCACAACAGCATAGTATTATCCGAAGTGGTATTGCTTCGCCTTCTTCCAAAGTTTGGGGTAAAGTTTTTCCTCGTGTTTCTGGCAGAAAAAGGCTAGCAAAGCCACCAATTATCAATAACACTCCCATTATAACAAGAGGAAGTACCAGCATATGTTGACCCTTCAAAAAGAAAGTTTTAGGTGATTCCATATTTTCAATAACTATGCTTACCATATGGTTAATAATTGGTATAACAATGGGCCCAATCATTGCGATAACAGAACTGAAACTCATTCCTAGACCACGAACGCACGTTGGATATAACTCTGTAGCCAACAAAGGTAATACAACGAATGCTGATGATATTCCCATCTTACCAATACAATAAAGTATTAGCATCACATTCGCCTGTTGCTGATACAAATAAGTGGCTGCGCAGGCAATGCCACCAAGCAGCATAGATACAAATAAAATCCAACGTCGTCCAAAGAAATGTAGTCCTGGCCATAACAACAGATAAGTAGGCAGTTCAACAACTCCAGCCAAGAAAAAGTTCCATATCTCATCGCCGCCCAATGCTGGAGCATAGTAACTTAGTCCAACGTAGACACTTGTGTTGGCAAACCAGATGAGTGTAATTATTAGAGTCTTGCGGCGCATATTTGGACCACGAAATAGATCAGTTATGCCATAGTTTTTTCCAACTAATTTCGGGCAAGTTAATTTTTCTTCCATTATTCTCTCAAAATTGTGTGGTATATCTGGAACCCCATTGACACGTGCTATAACCTTAAGAATCTTCGCTGCGCGTTTCGGTTTTCCAACGGCGATAAGCCATCGTGGTGATTCTGGCATTACAAAGAAACAAGAAAACAAAAATAGCAATGGAAGCGAAACAGCCAACGTCAGATAGCGCCAATCTCGTACAAAGAAAACGATTCCAGCAAGCAAAACCAGACCAAAGGAATATGCTATGTTTGAGACAATGGTACAAAATACTCGTCTATCCGGACCCACTAACTCGATAGCTGAAAAACAATACAAAAACAAATGACATTTCATATCGACTAATTATATAATTAACTCACCTAAAACATATGGACTTGCAAGAATTGCTGGAACTGTCAATCCAACAACAAATCGCATAGCCAACCAAGAATTATAGTCCCATGCAAAAGCACTACCAGTACATGCAACTATTTCCAGTAATAAATAAGCATAAAATGATGGTCTTCGTCCCCATATATCCTGAAGGTATCCAAAAACATAATTGCCAAGCAAGCCGCCAATCCCAAAGACAACTAAAGCCAGGGTAACATAGTAGCTATTATCGCAAACCAAGTTCCACTAAAAAAAAAAAATTTTATAAAACTCCAAAACTTCAATTATCACAATACTCGACTTACTTCTTGCACCACAGTACTTGGATAAATAGATTTGTCATAGTGCCAACCATGCTGACAATTAACAATTTTTACTCTCTCGGATTTAAGAAGATCCCAAGACTTTTCTCGTTGCAATTCATATGGTGTGCGATATTCCAGATATCTGACCAAATCACTATAATTGCGCGAATACATGTCACACTCTGTGTATTTTCCATATGAGGTTTGTGGTATGCTCAAATTTTTCATCAATATTACGTAATCTGGCGTCCATGGTTCTAATTCCGGTATACGGCACCAATGAGCTGGTGTTGCTGCAATAAACAACTGACTAAACCGAGTTTAGAACTTATGATATATATAAGAATACAATAAATTTTGAACCTGTAAGCGTGAAATGCGCATGGCAATGCAGCGGGCAGTAGAACTGTACATATAATTATCTTTTGATATAAACCAAAAGACCCCACTTCCTTAAGTACTTCATCGAAATCCATCAAACTATATATAAGAGAATATAAGCGAGCGAGCCTTTGATCTTCGTACCCTGCTCAAACGCGATCACAAAATATACTGAATCGCCGTTGGCTCTCGATTCACATTTCCAGCCTCCACAAGAATATTTCAGTGGCAGAACAAACGATCACAGAACACATTATTGTTGTTGTGATTTCGAGGTCTGAAATTTGAAATTTGAATATCTGACAAGAATTCACACAGAGACTCACTCACACACAAGTGCATGAACAAACTATGAAACAAACAAAAGAACGTACAATTTTCAAATTTTCAATTGGACATAATTATATTACTACTGTTGGTGTGTTTTAATTAATTGGATACCGCTGCGCAGACAAGGCTTAAGTCCGGTCAGCGCCCGTTATATTTTCACATTGAACCCATAAATAAACACACACACACACAAACACACACAAGTTCCTCTATGCATACATAGTTTTTGTACTTACATACAAGCAAAGAAACAATTGATAAACTTTTTCAAATGATTAAGAAAGTTAAATTGAAATTAAATGTAATATTATATTTCATTTATAAAAAACATAAAAATCTTTACAAAAAACATCATCATTAAAGAATTCAAATAAATTAGATACATAAGTACATATATAGATGTACATAAACTTATAAACTTCCTTCCTAAGAACGTGCCAATCCAATAAGCGCTAATATGTACATAAATATATTAATAATATCCAAATATAAATTGAGAGAAGCAAAAATATATTCCTCTGGGCTTATGGCATACTTATGTTTTCCACCCAACATTAATTGCGTGTCATAAACCAAATAAACGGAAAACAATAGAGCGCCTAAAGAAGCATATACAATGGCGAGAATCTTGCCCGGTATAAATATGCAAATAATTCCAAATATTACGAAAATCACCAGACAAGCAACCAAAACGCCACCACACATTGTAAAATCATACTTGGTTTGCATGGCAAATAATGTTAAGGCAAGGCTTACAGCTGCTGTAATTCCCACAGCCATTAGAACCTAAAACAATAATTAAAGCATACACACCCAATTAGTATTAGTTTTTGCTCTTCTAAATTGTATTTTTGTTTTTTAGTATAAAAACAACAAAACATACCTCATCTGCAGAGTATTGACCAGCTATGACTCCTAAAAGGAAACTTTCAGCGAGTGTAAACAGAAAAAGGAATATAAAGTTCAATGGTGTCTTTCGGCGGACACCTTCACAACAAGCCATACAAATCATTGTAACCACGAGTACAGCCAAGGCAATCCAAAGCAGGGCAGGATTACGTTGAGCCCATTCTTTGGTAGATGTCGAAAATGAAAATATGCATATAAATCCAAATGTTATCAGAAGTTGAGCCTTCAAATAAATAATATTATTCAATTAAATTAAATATTTATATACAAAGATATCTACCATATGTACGGACGGACTCCACTATCACTATAGCGAAGACTTCTTGATGGCAAAATTATTTTCAAGACACACAAGAAGGTAAAATAATTTCAATAGAACTCATTTATGCAACTTATTCAATTTATTTTAAGAAATAATATAAATCGTATTCATTTGAAATCCAATAAGTAAAATATAATTTAAATACGTAGAATTTATTCAATTACCATCGTGTTTAGAAACGCCTACTAGTTGAAGTGATACTTGCAGAATCGCTTAGAGGTTTCCCTTTGAAAGGAAAAAGCAAAGGCCCTCCATGAAGAAATATAATAAATAAAATCCACATTTATGCATATACATACAAGTATATTTTAGCATAAATAAACAATTGTGAATTGAAAATCTTTTTTATAAAATTCCTTGAAGAACGCCCCACCGACTCAGTAACAGAAGAGTCCGACTGTAATAAGTTAAATGTTGACTTGAACTCACCATAAGAATCAAATACACTTTACGTATGAATCCTTTGCGAATGGACTCTTCATCAAATGAAAAACTCTTTGTATGATCTTCAGCATCTGGATAGACGCCATTGTTATTACCTAAAGAGAATAAAGCAACATACGATTGATTATTGTGTATACGTATATATTTTAAAATTATCCTAGAAAACTTTGATTAATCACCATTGTATTGATTCATGGTTCTAGACTCTTATTACTTTAACAATACTTGAACGATTGGAACAAAAGACTTCTTACTAACCGTATGCTAACCCACAATACTAATGAAAGCTTATCAAACAATTGATTACTTATATTTCCAATAGATATACCGCAAACATACAATACAGATGTGGTAGGTGCACAAATAGCACCTCATAACCCTACTATTCATATGAATGACAATGTTGTTGAAAAGCAAAATTATAGACCCAAGATAACATATCGTTTTAACCGTAATCATTAAAATACTTTCTATTTGCAGAACGAATCCGATTATTGTGTTATGAACCGTCAACAAAGCAGCATTCAACTAATAATCGTCGTTCAACACATTACATCATTATAAACACAATTCTATTATTGAAAATATATTTTTCTTTTAAATATAAATCCAATTATGTATACATTCCTTCTTGATATTGATACATTGTTGCTTTTGGTTTCGCTTCTTAGATTTCTAGAATCTTCACTCAAATTACATGCACCCCATCAAGTTAAAACTAAACTAAAGAATATCTTTACAGTAGTTCACATATGTATGTTGTAGGTGTTTAACTTGGAAATATGAGTGTACATATGAACCCTTATCACATGTAGATAAGAAACTTTGAAACTGATAAAAAAAAAACCAAGGCATTTCAATGCACCTTCTCACCCAATTTCTAGAAATAAAAGCGCAATGTGTTCTTTTTAACACAATGAATCACACTTATGCAAAATTCCCATTCATTGCATTAGTCGAGACGAATAAATATAAAAAATGTTACTATATACATATACATATAAAGAATATATACCATTTTTTATTGCTGACAAACTTTTTTGCATGCTATATAAGTTAAGTTATTATTATATAGTGAAATATCATATTCATATTACAAACATACATATTTGTATAACTGGGCAAACACAACAGTTGTACATACATGTAGACCGATCCTTAATACATTTATTTCTTCTTTCTCAAAACAATAATTGTAGGTATATTTTTGGTTAATAGTCTTAAGAGAATGTTCCGAGCACAAAAAATACATTTATAGTATAACATAAATTATTAAATTAAATTAACAATAATAACAATCAAACATGTTTTTTTTTTATAAATTTAGAAACTAAAATTTTGCATAATTCATGGATTATTTCGTACTTTCTTGGACATCTTATATTAGAGTTTAAAATGAGATTTCATTTCTTTCTTAAAATTTAGTAAAAGAAACCGA
This sequence comes from Amiota minor, assembly GCA_037043295.1. Classification (NCBI taxonomy): domain Eukaryota; kingdom Metazoa; phylum Arthropoda; class Insecta; order Diptera; family Drosophilidae; genus Amiota; species Amiota minor. The sequence continues at coordinate 3,907,842 of JBAMAW010001787.1, forward strand.
AATTTAGAAATTTTACCATATAGGTTTGAATAATTTTTGTTTAGCGTGTTTTCTTGTTTTTAAGTTTTTGCTTCTTGTTTTTGTTTTTTGTTTTTTTTTTTTAATTTGCGAGACTACTGTGACTAGTAGATTAGTCTCTGGATGCACCAATTATGGTGAGAATGTACATAAAGATGTTAATAATGTCCAGATATAGGTTCAAAGCAGCGAAAATATATTCCTCTGGACTGATTGAGTACTTATGATCGCCTCCCATCATCAGCTGGGTATCATAGATCAAATAAATGGAGAACAATAAAGCCCCAATGGATGCATAGACAAGCGTTATTATCTTTCCCTTGACAAAGATGGCCACAATTCCAAAGATTAAGAAAATGACCATTGCAGCAATCAAAACGCCACCACACATTGTAAAATCATATTTGGTTTGCATAGCGAATAGAGTCAGAGCAAGACAAACTGCAGCTGTTAATCCCACAGCCAATAAAACCTATAAAATATTTTCAAATCATTAAATTGTAATTATTAAAAATAAACTTATGTATTGAGAAACCTACCTCGTTTGAAGCAAATCGACTAGAAGTAACACCCAACAAAAATGATTCGGCTAAAGTAAACAACGATAAAAATATAAAGTTGGTCGGGGTCTGACGTCGCACTCCTTCACAGCAGGCCATGCACAACATAGTTACAATCATAACGGCAAAAGCAACCCAGAAAAGCCATACGTTCTTAAAGGCAAATTGTTTTGTAGGCTCATGGTAAACGAATAGCGCAACAAAACCAAAAGTAACCACTAGTTGACCCTGTTTTTCAAAAATGTCAATTATAATTTTTTAATATGGGCAAATTCATCAGTAGACATTACCATTAAAATCATGTAAACTTTACGAATGAATCCTTTGCGAATGCTTTGATCATCGAAGGAAAAGTTTTTGGGCTGTGCTGCCTCAGGATCATCATAAGCGCCATATCCTCCAGCTGACGGTGGTTGTATAAATCCTGGTGTTGGAGCATAGCCTCCCTGTGGATATCCTTGTGGTGGATACCCACCTTGGGGAGGATAACCGGCTTGCGGTGGATAACCGCCTTGAGGGGGATAACCACCTTGCGGTGGATATCCTCCAGCTTGGGGTGGAGGATATCCGCCTTGCGGATAACCACCATAGTATTGCTGATTCGGATCTGTTAATAAAATATACCATTAATAAGTAGGCCTAGATAGAAGAATTCTTCTACTTAAGTAAATGTATAAATCTTTTATGTTTTATCTAACAATGAACTCTCAAATTATGATTTGTGGCGAAATCTCCAGGCATACCTACTATATCTGGCGACACGAAGGTTGCAAAAACCTTATTGCTATAATGTAATGTAAAAATGAATTCTTATTTTGATGGATTATACGAAAATCGGATTACACTAAAATTAATTCAAAGCAAACAAAACGAAAACATGCAAATTAAGACGGGAAACCAACATAAACCAACTAAATCATCTAAGTAAAACCTTGGTATGGAGACGCACCCTGCCAGGACATTATTGTTTTTGCACTGTTACTGTTGCTATAGACTGCCTGCTAAAATGTTTTCTGCAAAATAAACCCAAACACAAATACGATTAGCATTTTTCTTGCTCGCTCACTCACCTGCCATTTTTCACAACGATGCTTGAAAAGCTTGGAAAAGTTACCTGCAAAAAAAAACTTTATTTATTTATTTTTTAATGCAAAATTAGTTTTCGTTTTGCATAAAATATTTTTTATGAAGACAACGAATTTAATTTCTTTTTCAATTTCGTATGCTGTGTATGACGTTGTACTATTTTCTCGAAAACGCAGATTGCAAAATTTACGAGAAGCAGTGGGTACACGGCAAAGAATTCAATAGAGAAAGATGACTCATTTTCACGAAAATTCAATGTACCCTTTCCGAAACAAATTTTCAGAATTTTTCTACTATATTAACTACTGTTTATCAATATTACGTACCTTATTACTGCAATCTTATTGCACAAATGCTATACGAAACACCTGAACTATTATTTATTTATTATTTTATCTTCCTTTCACAATTCCCGATTGTTCCACAGCGTTGTCAACTTCTTCTTTGCTTATGTGTACTTGACATTCACAGGGAGTCGAATACTTTCTATTCATACACGTCGATACTAATGTCAAAAAAGGCAAAGCCCACTAATCGTTATCGGTTATTGAATCTATCGAAAAGGTTACTCTGTCTACTATTTCACAAAATCTCAAAACATAAGCCTTATTTCAGCAAATACTCTCACACCCTCTCAAAGAAATTTTATTTGATATATTAAAAATAAAATGCATTTTTTTGTTTACATCAATGCTATCGACACAAAATTTTGTTTACATGGTCACTCTTATACGGCACATGGCGCTTTTGATTACCAAGACAGTCGGATCCTCAAAACGTACAAGTGTAACTGTTGCTTATTGGATGTGATATGGAAGATATAGAGGATTTAATTTCGGCTGATGATATTAAACCCCGTGAACGTTATCAAAATAAAAAAAATGTAACAGTACGTGCCAAGCGTGTTCATATAAAGCCGAGTACTGAAGAGGTCGTCGACGATGTTAGTAAGACAAACGTAGTGCACAGTATTATTCCCGGTACACAAAAAATATACCTCAAAACATGGGGCTGTGCTCACAATAATTCTGATTCCGAATATATGGCTGGCCAACTAGCAGCTTATGGATATTCTTTAACAGATCGAAAAGACAATGCCGACTTGTGGCTGCTTAACAGTTGCACAGTAAAGAACCCGTCCGAGGATACTTTTCGCAATGAAATAAAAAGTGGTTTGAAGAATGGAAAGCATGTTGTTTTGGCAGGTTGCGTCCCGCAAGGTGCACCAAAATCGGAATACATGCAAGGATTATCCGTAATCGGTGTGCAGCAAATAGATCGTGTTGTGGAAGTAGTCGAAGAGACATTGAAAGGACATAGTGTTCGGTTGCTGCAGAATAGGAAAGAATCTGGTCGACGCATAGCTGGAGCTCGTTTGGCACTGCCGAAAGTACGTAAGAATCCGTTAATTGAAATCATAGCAATTAACACTGGCTGCCTTAATCAATGTACCTACTGCAAAACTAAACATGCTCGTGGCGATTTGGCTAGTTACTATCCTGATGAAATAGTAGATCGTGCTCGACAAGCTTTTGAAGAAGGATGCCGTGAAATATGGCTGACATCCGAAGATACTGGGGCCTATGGGCGCGACATAGGTTCTTCGTTGCCAGAGTTACTATGGAAACTTGTGGAAGTTATACCAGACCATTGTTTTTTACGAATCGGAATGACTAATCCTCCGTATATACTAGAACATCTTGAAGAGATCGCAAAGGTATTGAATCATCCTCGTGTGTATGCTTTCTTACATGTACCAGTGCAAAGTGGTAGTGACTCTGTTCTGGGTGAAATGAAACGTGAATATTGCCGTAACGATTTTGAGCATGTGGTTGATTTTCTACGGGAACGTGTACCCGGCGTAACAATTGCAACAGATATAATATGTGGATTTCCCACTGAGACTGAAACTGATTTTGAGGAAACAATGACTCTGTGCGCAAAATACCATTTTCCTAGTCTTTTCATAAACCAGTTCTTCCCGAGGCCTGGGACACCCGCTGCTAAAATGGAACGAATCCCCGGCAATCTCGTTAAAACAAGAACAAAGAGACTAACAGATCTCTTCTACAGCTATGAACCATATACTGGTCGCGAAGGACAAGTTTACTTAGTTCTTGTTACGGAAATATCTCATGATAAACTGCATTATGTGGCGCATAACAAATGGTACGAACAAATACTGCTACCCATGCGAGATAATTTGTTAGGATCGGTGGTAAGAGTGCGTATTACTAATGTTACCAAGTTCAGCATGAACGCAGAAATAATAGATGACGAGAGTGAGTGGATACAAAGTCCTCCGCCAACAAAACTTACTAGTAGCCGCTCAGACGTTATAATCCAACGCTACCTTGGCGTTGCATTGATCATTGGAACCATTGCTTTCTTGACTCAATTATTTGTAAAATTTGTACAGTAAATTGAAATCACCAAACTTCTTTTGTTTTTAACTGCATTTTAAGTAACATTTTGCTTAGTCTATAAATTATCTATAACATATTTATGGCTAAAAATTAGTAATCTTCTGATGGTTCGGTACCGAAATAGCGATCTCCGAAGTTGCCAATACCCGGTATAACATAAAATTTGTTGTTTATTTGTGGATCCACGGCGGAAGTGACAATTTTTACCTATAATTAAAAAATATTAATCATTTAAATTATAGCAAATTTGCCAATTAAAGTAAAATTACTTTTGGAAAAGCATAGGCTATAGAGTGGACTCCAATTTCGGCCATCAAAAGAGAGGCGAGGATTATATTTTCTTCAGGCACATCATGATCGAGCAAAACGCGTATGGCCATCATGGCTGCTGCGCCGGTGGCAACTGTAGCATCCATTAATATCACTTTATAGTCTTTAATATCTTTGGGTAGTCTTAAGTAGTAAAGTTCAGGTTCGCCGGTAACTTGGTTCGTTTGTATAAGAATTTTTCCAATACGTATGTCTTTGCAGACATCACAAACTGCCTGTTCCATAGTTTCACCAGCGCGTAAAATCGAAACGCCACAAATTTTTTTGGACGACATACGTTTGCCATCGTAGAAGACACCCTGCGGTGTCTCCACAATTGTTGATGTAAACGGGAACAGTGAAAGTGCATATTCAATAACAAGACGAATCAACCTTTTCGAGTAAAATATGAACTCATCACGAGAAGTGTTTTTACAGCGTATAAATGTGTGCAGACCCTTTATCTGTGGCGTTGGATGAAGTAAATGCAACGAGTCTGGCATAGGTTGATCTTTGTATGAATTGACAAGAGTTTCTCGTAGTTTAAATCCACGCTACAGTTTTAAATCAAAAGCAATTAAATTACACAAACTTTACCTATGAAAGAAAGCATTTACCAATTGCAGTTGAGTGTGCACATGCTGCACTATGAGATGTATAGCGACCTTATTCTCTCCGCCTCTTGGAACAATAATATCAGCATCAGCCATTGTTGGCGCTATATAGTTTGCATAGGAAGGCTTTACCATATTTAAGTACTGCTTGAGGACACCTTTTAAATCGCGTCCACGTTGCGAAATGTCACGTTTCAAACGTCTGGCAAGACGAATATCAGCATCAGTATCCACAAATATTTTCATATCCAACAATTTCAATATTTCCGGGCTGTGAAATGTCAATATGCCTTCGAATATAATGACATTCGCTCCATACATAGTCTTCGTTTGCGTCTCTCGCGAATGAGTCACAAAGTTATATACGGGTACTTCTACTTTTCGTCCTTCCTTCAGTTTCCTAAGGACATCTACTAGTAAATCAATGTCGAAAGCGTCCGGATGATCAAAATTGTATTCATTGATTAAAGCTTGCTCGTGCTGCCGTTCATTGAGTATCTGCAAAAAAAAAAGGGTTACATGATTAAATTTTACAGACTCAGGCCTATGTTTTGTACCTTATAGAAACAATCCATAGACAAAAGAGTGACCCATGGTACATCTAAGCTCTCTATGATCTTTTGAGCTACAGTTGTTTTCCCCGAAGCACTTCCACCACATATCCCTATAACAAAAGGTTCCACTTGTTGTCCAGCACAGTTGTACCATGGCGGTCTACCAGCTGTATATATTGTACGGTTATTTGCTCGTATTATACACTCAGATGGATTTGCTGTTGTCGTTTGGTTGTTCACAGACGTTGTGCGTTGCCTTCGACCGGAACGACGAATAGGAGACTCTTCTAGCAGGGTACGCGCTGGTACTGTCGTTGGTGACGCTGGGCAACATGTTAGTTCTCCATATGGGTCAATATAAAGTTGTTCTGTTGGATCTGAACGATCATCACTGAAATAATTACATTAGTTTCTACACATTTTATCCCAATCATCAGTTGAGGCAAAAAATTAAGGTAATTGGTTAAATTTTGGTGACATAAAAATTTTCCAAAACCATTTGACGGTTATGTGCGTCTTAAAAATCAATTATCTTAAGCCGACATATAGATATAACTACATAAAATAAATTGAGTGTGGTGTAATTTACATGTGACTTCCAACTTCAATTGACTGAAATGACCTGGCTTGCTGCGGCGTCGGAAAGTGAAAACTTTGGATGCTGCTGCTACACATAATGCTTGATAAACTTGATGATGGCTGGCAAAATTGGACTGAAGTTACAACAAGCCAAGTAGTGTATGTGTTACATACATAAGTGCGTGAGTTAGTGTATATAAACTTTCCTCGTTTCAACTATTTTCTTTAATTGATCTGTCCGTCGTCCGTCTCCGCTCACTCCTCAATGACTTCAAAAGAAATTCTTGTAGGTTGTTTGTATGTGTTAAGTGCTCAATACAGTATTCATGATGATGTATGCAAAACTATAAGTTTTTCGGTTTACGATTGTCGTTATGTGCGTTGTGACATTTGTTATTTATATTCAACTCTTTTTACCTGTCAGAACTTGCCGAACTCGATGGGTTGTAGAATTTTATCTGCTTTGTCTGAGACATATTCCAACGCACAATGCAACACACGACACGAGGTGGCCTACGACCAAGAGTTCACACGATGCAACCAGATTGATCATCGGGGTTGCACGGCCAAATTTGCTTATTATTAGTTCCTTAATAATTGCATATATTGAACTGAAATGAAATGCAGATAAAGCTTAAAAACATATGAAACAAATTTATTTAATCTAAAATTCAATTTAAGTGGCATACATTATTTATCATTACTTTGCTTGATTGAATTTTATCATAATATCAAAGAGAAGAATACATGATATATATATGTAGTCATATTGACAATTGTAATTATAGTTGTGCAACTCGGCGGCGAAACTACCGATAAATGAAATGTTTTGATTCTGTTATTTTGGTAAATTATATTTCTTTGGATATTGTCATTACAAGCATAACTTGATTACGTTTTGTTATTTTAAGATATAATCATATAATATAATCATCAACACAAATAAATATTCTATTCAACTTCTTATTGTTATCGATTCATATCGCACTGGTGCGGGTGTGCAGCAGGTTGGCAGCCCACTTATTTAGTGTTGGGTAAAACGAAACATCAACTAATATTGCCTACGAATGAGAAAATCAATGCAATAAAAATATACGAATCAAATGAAAAATTTGATTTGTAAACACAAGTACCTGGATCGGCTGAACTAGGAATTACATTGAGATAATTAGTAGAATAAAGCTAAAATGGCGTACATAAACGTCGCAGATTGGACCCCGGATCAAGTAACAGATTGGCTTAAAGGTAAAGTAGTTAAAGAAATGAAAATAAAACAAGAAACTATTCCAATTCCTGCCCTTAATAAAGAAGATAAGGTTAAACAAAGGCGTTACGATTCCAATGTATATATAAATTTGCATGAGAGCAATTACTAAGTGATTAAAGAAAGAATTTCACTAATAAAAAAATCTACTTACACAAGTGAACACCACATATACATATGTATGTATGTATGTAAATACATATAGTGTTGTTGCAATAATTGTTGATTACTTGTTAATGTGAAAAATGATAATTATTACAATCAGAAGAACCAATTGGCTAATTTATGTTTTATATTATGACTAATAGGTCTGGATGAATCTATGTACGGTTATATGTACTCATTTACAAACAATGAAGTTGGTGGCAGAGAATTACTGAATATACGCCCATATGAACTGGAACAGCTGGGCATGATATGTATAGGACATCAGGAAATTGTTTTAGAAGCTGTAGAAAACCTTCGTAATTTCGTAAGTATAAACAAATTATCCATAATTTCATTATTCAAATGTTTAATTTGTTTCCCTTAGCATTATCATCTTAAAAATGATAATCTACAGTTTATGGCTCTGCATGTTGCTACCGCTGCACATAATTTACATCGACAACTTGCGCAGAACCATTCGGATGGTGCTAAAATTGAAACCCGATTTCTCCACGATATCACAAGAACCATAGCAACTATAAAACCTTTAATAAGTTGGTTGGAACGGGCACCGTTTCGAAGACAAGACCAATACAGGGAAATATGCCGAAATATGCTGCGACTAGGCTTAGAATTGGCAACAATAGCTCAACGTGATCGATTTGTCGAAAGACCTGTTACCCAAATCAGAGCGACGGCGGAAAAATTAGAGCGTCTAGCAAACTATATAATTCAAGATATATCGGATCCTATGGTCTTGCAACCGGCTGCTTTGAATCTAGTGACATTGAAAAAACGCGAGTCTGAATTGGGGTTTAACATTGAATTTAGCTATAATGGAACACATCGAGTAACAGATATTAAGTATAATTCGCCTGCGCACAATTCTGGTAAAATTGAGGATGGAGATGAAATTGTTCAGATTAACTATCAGACTGTTGTTGGTTGGCAACATAAAACTGTACTTGCTCAGTTGCGAGAAGCACTGCCAGATGTGGTACTAACGGTCAAGAAACGACCGAAACACACAAAAATGTATGGGCAGATATATATGCAGCCATATCGCTTGCCAAGCAAGAAGCGCTCAATGGCCGGTCGTTGGGGTGATAACTTACCAAGTCCGCGGGCCGGTTTCTTGACGTTAGGTCATGACAATAGCACATTTAAGTTGAATCCTGAGAACCCTAAGAATGATGAAAAAGTGACAGCTGCTGCATCGTCAGACACGGACTCCAGTTGCAGTGACATTCTCACACCTACTGACACCAAATCGCCTTCAAAGGAAATACGATTGTATTATCCAAAACCACGAGCTATGCTTCAAAGACGTAACACAATATGCGGAGATGAAATATTAAGTCTAAAGCACACAGATCTTGAAACACCTTCCTGGCACGAACGAAAACCAGGCGGAACTACATGTGATCCTGGCTCACCGAGCCTACGCGATAAGTCTGTATCATTTGGTTTTGGATTAGAAATTGCTCCAAGGCCAACTACTTGTATTGGAATTGCTAGTGGAACTAGCAAGTATCTTGGTGTTGGTGGTGGTCTAAGTGAAGCAAAAAGTATTTTTTATGAGGCAAAGAAACTGCAGCAACTTGTTGCAAAACCGGACTCCCCATTTGAATTGTGTTCCATCGAGCTAAATGATAAATTTAAACCAGGGGTTAGCAAAGTTGTGAGATTCGATGCAAATATGAAAGTTGAAGATTACATGAACAGAAATGAGAAGTATACTTGCAATGTGGAGAACACAATTCTGGAGACGTTCGAGCCAATACCTTTTGCTGATGAAGGAGATGAAGATGCTTTGGAGATGTTGAGAACTTGTAATACTGAAAAAGCAAATGAACTTGTAGATGCAATTGATATGGCAACGAAAGGAACTGAAACACAACTAGCAGAAGCAATCAATGCACCATTGCTACAGAATCGTCGAGGTCGTTTGGACAAGAGTCATAGCACGCCGGCTTATGATAATTCGGGTGAAGAATCAAGTACGCCACCTGCAATAGAGCCGCGTAAGGAGTTTCTACTTGTTACACCACCAGTTCCTCCGCCCAGGCCACGTAAACAAAAAGAATTAACTCCTCCAGTTGTTCCGCCACCTCCACCGAAACCCGCAAATTTAATTCAATCAAATATTCCATCGCCTGCTGCGCAGAAAATTACCGTTTTGGAAAGTGATCAAAATGAGATCAGTGAGTTACATACACCAACGAAAACACGGACCCTAACGCTGAAGAAGAAAAATAGTCTGGTTGCTAAACGTCGCAACATTAATCTGAAAATGTTGGGAACCGGTGATATTCAGGGGCATCTGTTTAGGCGTAAAAAAGATCATAGGGGCGTCACGTATTGGGGTCGAGTATATTTCGTTATGGTCGATACTATACTATATGGGTTTCGCACCAAACAATCAAACAATGCAAGCTGCGTCATATTTCTACCAGGATTTACAGTTTCACTTGCCAAAGAAGTGCATTCTAAGCCACATGCATTTAAAGTTTATCACACTGCAAAGACATTTTATTTCGCTGCTGAATCCCAAGATGCTCTTAATCAATGGGTTGAATTCCTGCGCCAAGCATCCTTGCAAATTTCAGTGTCAGGCTCTGAGAGTAGTGCCGTTGAAATCAATGTAAAGGATTTGTTTTCGGAAAATGATAGTTCAGAGGAAGAAAACCAACTGTTAGTAATGAAAAATCTGTGCACTCCATCACCTCAAGGATCCAAGGATATCAATTCATCTTTGGCATCAACTAGCAAATCATTTACTCCTACAAGCAGTAATAGTAAGACTGATCGTAGTTATTTGGGATCCTTGCGCAAACTAACAATTGGAACATTTAAAAGTAATCAACCAAAATCATCTAGTGATATCCCAGTTCCAACAGATCAGTACCGGAGCTACCGAAAGGTGCCTGGTGGCAGCTTTGGAATTCAGATTGGTGCCAACACTCCAGGATATCATGGTCCAGCAACACCACCACCTCCTCTTCCGCCACCTCCAGAACCGACGTTGCAGCGCAAATTATCGCGTTCATCTAGTCGTAGCTCAGTTGTTAGCAATACAGAGTCATCTGTATCATTCGGACTAGGACCACCTGCATCTCCAGCGCCCACTGTTTCTACTTTTCAGCAACAGCAGAGTACTGAAAGTCCAACTAAGACCATTAAGAAAGTTCCCCATCATTTCCTTCATGCCTCTATACCGAATTTGGTGGAGTTTGACTTTCAAACATCAAAAACTCTGGATTACTCTTTACCAAAAATCAATGCATCCAACGCATTAGACTCAACTCATCATCACAATACCCAGGGATTCGTAACATTAAAAGATCTTATGTTACGCAAGCAGGAAGAGGAGGCCCAGGAAATGTACAACAACCGAGTGCTATTAGGAATTGAGAAAAAACATGGACAACATAAACATACCGAATCGATTTCAAGCAAACAAAGTGAGACAAGTTCTCAGGCATTCGGTGGTGGCGCCGGCGGCGGTGGCGAAAAGGTTTCAAAAACCCAGAGTCGCAGTTTACCAAAAACACCAGACTATGAAATAAGCTTTAAGCCAGACGATGAGGATATTAAGCGAACTCGTACAAAAGAAGGACTTAAATTGCGAGATTTTGGTTATGAACTGATATCAGGTGATGAACCAATTGGTTCTGTAGTATCATCATTAAGACAAACTTCGTATAATGCGAGTATCGGCAACACTGAATACAGACATGAAATGTCACAGCCATCGACATCGAATTGCAGTAAAACTCGACAATTTCTCAAATCGCAACAATTTCCTAATTTCCTTCCATCCAAAGGCTCAAAAAAACACAGTTCTAGCAATGTAACTTTTTCATCAGATTTGAGTAGTGAAAAGCGATCGGGTAGCATGAAGAAAAAAGGCAAGATGACTCTTCAATTTCCAAAGCAGTCACAGTCTGGTAATAGTCATACGATAACAACAGCAGCAAATGCATTGACAATGACATTACCCCTTAATAAAAAGTCAAAATCTAATAACCCATTGGAAGGTATAGTATCCTTAGGTGGAGGCAGCCAAATAAGGAAAAGCCAAACCTATAACCATGATCTTAAAGAAAAGGCTGCAAATAGATATGATGCGCAACGCAAAAATTCTGCCCCCATTCCAATATTTTCGAAATTATCTTCATTATCCGCTTCGTCATCGTCATCAAATGCAGTGCCCACTGGGAGTAGTTTTAGTGGCATTAAAATGTCAAAGGAGAAACGGTTACTAGGCTCACCGTTGTTACATCGAACTATATTCGGTCACCATCAAAATTGGTCAACGTCAATACCGGTAACACCACCGGTGGTTAATTCTGAAGACTGCGATCAAGAAATTTTCACACAAGTAATTTTCCCCAGACATCGCCAGCCTTATACAGACGGTGGTAGTTTTGGCCATCGCAACCGTGATAGTCCATCAATCAATACTTCAAGAACAAGTCTCTGCACTCCAGACGTTATGGCACCACCTCCGCCAACAACAACCACTGTCGCTGGGGCCGGAAGTGAAGCCACAACAACTCTCAGCCAAAAAATGTCTAATAACAATTCTATAGATTCGAAAGCGGCTACGCCAGACTATCCGAACATGGAGTGCCCGCCAGTGTTTGAACCAGAAATCTATTCTTTAACAGAGCCAAATAATAGTTTGTCAATGTTGATGCGTCGAAACAATAGCACAAATGTTAGCGGCGAAGAGGAAAAATAGATTTAAGTAAAGCCTTTTGTTTCGGTATAGAATCGAAGTTAATAGGGTTGTATTATAAAATATTTGTAAATTGAACAGTGTCTTCCTTTCAATTTAGCATTCAATCATAACTTGCGTTATATTAGGTGATATGTAGTCAAGGCTTAATATTTGTACATTCATTTAAACATATACAAACGACATTTATACTTGAGTTTTGCCTTTGGATTAACCAAGTTAATCATATACGTATAATTTGCTTTAATGTAGTGCTAAAGAACTATTATTGCAAGTAAAGAATTTATTAATAAACAAAATATCATTGTAAATAAAGAATTGAGGTTTTATTTATCAAATTTAATTTAATTCCCTTATTTCAAAACAAAAAAATTGAACAAATTATCTTTAATATGGGATTTAAGCTAGATTGGTAATGTGCTCCTCAACCTCAGCTTTACTAAACATATAGAACTCTTTTTCTGGTGTCATGGTCATTACTTCAACGTTTGTCGAATTCAATTTCTCCTCCATGACCTGCTTTAATGTGCTCAGAGACAAATCGATGGCATCACTCAGACTCATTTCAGCAGTGAAATTATCTTGCAAATTCTGTTGGGCGCCTTCGCTGCCAGAACCAATTGCCTTGGCGCCATACCGAATGTATGTACCCGAAGGATCCATGTGCCATAACTGAGGTTTACCCTCATTGATACCAGCAAACAGAATAGCAACACCAAATGGACGACTCATCGCAGAGCCCCCATCGCCATCGCTATCGCCAAATTGTATGGCTAAAGTGGAAACCGCTTGTGCACAAGACTCGATTGACATACGCTCATTGTAGACAAACCAATGATTTTGGCACTCAACGCGAGCACGCTCGATGAGTGTTCTGGCATCAGCCATCAAACCAGAGGTTGCACATCCAATATGCTTGTCAACCTCAACAATTTTCTCCACTGTACTTGGCACCATCAATGGCGATGTAATACGTTTCTCTACGGCGAGAACAACGCCTTAGGGATAAAAAGAACAAACAAAATTAAAATATCATTCGTATAACAGATTACATTGTACCAATCCAATTACCTTCTTTAGTACAAATACCAATGGCAGTAGACCCCAATTTGATTGCTTCAATTGCATATTCCACCTGGAAGAGCCGTCCCTCTGGTGAGAATGTATTAACACCTCTGTCGTATTCGGAGCGAGTTAGAAACATCTAAATAAATTTGACATTAATTTTGTAATTTCTTATAATTTTATACAATCCTCACATTTTTTCCCCGGTTTATTTGCGGTTTTCTAACAAATGATGGTGCGACTTCACCAACAAAATGACAAGCGTTTTCAACCTTTCCACGAAGTGACCAATCAACACTATAATTAATAAAAAAAGATATGAGGGTATGCTTGTTTTCAAGAAATATCAACAAATGGCAGCTCTTGTTATTTCGAGCTGCCAACTTCACAAACCAATACTATTTGAAATTTCAAATTAAGCTAACCGTTAAAGCATAGATAGAAAAATAGAGTAAAAACTTGTTTTGAAAGATAGAATTTGTGGTTTCATTTATTAGTCTAACAATAATCGCATAAAATATTGTATTTGTTGTGTATCAAGTACATGGGCGTAAATGTCTACTTTTTTTTCTATGTAAAAGGTCATTTAGGTAGATCCCTTTTACTCTTTGTCGAGTTGCTTCTTGTCTTAGAGCTACCGTCAGTATACTTTGATGCCTTTGAAGCTGCTGATTGTAATGGCTTCTATATCAAATCAGTTCATCAAAGATTGTACACAATTTAAGATCTCTATGCAGGCGCTGCGTAAAATTAATAATGGTGAAAATATGTATATGTGGGGCTTACATGATTTGTAATTGTTGCTTTCCATTTGCAATAGTAGTTTAGTATTTATTGTATATTATAATAATAATAATATAATAATATTATATTAGTACTATGTAATATGTATATTATTAAACTTGGGAACTTTGCAGATTTTAATTAATTTAATTTCAAATTATCACTGTAACCGAAATCCTTTCGGTTATAATGACATTTGCATAAAACAAAAGTTTTTCTAAAATACTGATGATCTAAAATATGTAAATAAGGTTTAGTAAATACACAGATTACATATTCGCCATAATGTTTACATTAATGTATTTTAGTGTTAAAGAGTGGAGGAATATTTACAATTACCATAATTTTAATTAGATCATTTTAAAAATATTAAATATTATTATGATTTTGTAGTTTTTAATTCTTTATTTTTACAAAAGTTGGTTTTTGTTGTTGGCGGTGCACATGGCGTTTTACATTAACTTAAAATAAAAACATATTGTGACATAAGACGTACCAGATCATCACCAGACTTCGTTGCTCTAAAAGTCCCTTACATTTGCACTTTTTTTATTCTTTTCGACTCTTGCTATCCATGGGCATTCTTCTTCATCAATGCGCTGTGATCTTCCCCTTTTTGCTCTTGATGTCATAACAATATTTAACAAATGAAATTACCAGACATAACCTACATTACGTTTGGTGACAAAAGAACAAATAGAACTCTGGTATTAAAAAGTTTTATTTTTTATCTAATGCTAACGCATATACAATTTTTTTTTGGTTTTTTCATTTGGTGTGCAACTGCATAAATTTTTTAATTTCCCAACAAGCGAACTGGCAACGTACAGTTGACCGTGTGAAAAAAAATGAATTTTCCAAACACAAACCAGTGATAATTTATGATTGCCCTTGTACTCTGTTTGTTTACCATTGGTAATTGCAAAGGCAAGACGCAAAGGGAACTGAACTTGAATTCGAAAGGTTAATTGTTGGAAATCATCGGTACTTATTTTATTTTCAAGAAGCCTGGGGAATTCGATGAATACATTTCTTCCGTTTCTGCAGCTCTTGAAGTTGAAGCTCTGTTTCAGATTTTTGTTTTTCAAGCGAAGATTCTCGTAATTCTCCAATTCAATTGTTTGCTTTACTTTGAAAGTTTTTGTTCCAATTTATGCTTTTTTTTTTGTGGCTTTATTTTTCGCCTTTTTTTATTTGAATGATTAATTTGTTTTGATTAAATTCTTTATGCTCAAAGAAGTACAACATATTGATTGATTTTAAAATATGTCTCTAAATTTTGTATGCAAAATTTAATCCATCTATAAGGATTTAGGTGAATATTTGATATTGCAATATAAAACAGAATTTATTAAATAAGTATTTCCAATGAAATTTATTCATTTCATTTCTGTTCTATTTACATAGATTACAATATAAGAAAATTCAAATCAATACAAATTTTATTTAATTTCATTGTAAATTCCAAGAAAATAATTCTGTAAAATACAAATTTAGTTGAAGCAGTAAACCATCAAGTTATCACCTCAATTACTCAATTTACCTTTTTCATTTTATGTTACAATGTTATTGACATGTAAAATGAACAAAAAAAAAAAAAAATAGAAAATACATACATACATAATTACTGGGTCAAGGCCAATGGTCTCTCTAACCCTTTTTCCATCAATACTTAAAGAAAAACAATCGAATTTGACCATTAAACAAATTAATTTTAGTAAATGATCATTCTGTTTACTACCTTAAATTTAGTTATGGCATTTATAGCATTTGTACCAGTTACTTCTACTACACAATAGAGCAGGCGCAGAGGCAGCGGTAAAAGCAACAGCAGCAGCGGCGTTTCTAATATTTGTTAATAACCACATGTTTAATTAAGCTGCGTGTTTTGTACAAAATATTGTATGTATATACGAGTGAGTATGTTGTGAATTGAGCTAAACTGAACTGAACTGAACTGAGTTTTAAACTAAGTTAAATTGTGTTGAGCAGAGCAGAGATTATTATGAAATAGAATATAGGTACAATATGTGTATATGTTTTAAAAATTGTTAGTGTTATTTGTGTTGTTATTGTTTTCTGCAGAAACACTGCAAGTTCCGCAAGTAGTGGCCAACTTTGTGGTAATAATGAGATTGTTGTGATTGTGAAAATATGCGCAACAAACACAAATTAAAGCATTTGCTATTGTTTTCCATTTCTCACACTATGCTTGCTCATACTAATTCATATCATACCATATGCTTTATGTCTGTCTGTCTGTCTGTCTATTTATTTATCTTTCAGCACCAACTATGCTGTACTATTCAGCATTTTATACCCTTCACTATTTGTTTATATGTAGTTAAAAATAAAAAAAAAAATTGTTATTTAGCCTAAATAAATTAATAATAAATCACAAGACAATACTTCCTAAATGTATTTATTATAATTAACATCTTTGTTTTGATCTGAAATTCAAGTACTCCACTTCCTATTTACAAAAGATACATTTACATTTACTCTCACTCACTCACTCACGCACTCACTCACTCCTTCACTTAATTACTCACTTAATAACAAACCTAAGATAGTTAGATTTGCGCAATTTGTCTTTAACAACTTGCATATGTCCATGGATACACACATCCACTTACTACATGTACCATAAATACAAATACTTATATCAGATTACAACTAAGCTCAATGTGAATGTTGAATATTGTATATTGTACATACTTAGATAGGCTTTACAGATGTCAATGTTTTAATGAAAGACCACCGATTGCATAAATCTTTGTAAGTTTTTACAGCTTCACTCTTAGATAGATTCATTTTACTATTGTAAAATAGTAATTTAATATTTTGCTCAATACCAATGTTATAGTCCAAATATAATACTTATATACATACATATATAGATAGATATAAGATAGTATGTAGGTAGGTATTATAATAAAATAGTAATGTTAATATCAAAGAAGAGAAAGAAAACAAAAGCATTTTGTGGAAATGGACAACAATTGGGTTTATGCAACATTTCCTTGCTATTGTTTAAATTTTTAATATTGTATGCACTAAATATACTATGTATGTTTCTACATCATACTATTATAGGATAACGACCCCCGAATGAGTTAGTTACCAGATCTAGCAGATAGGCAGACATACAAATTAAGCAAACCAACAACAGCAACTTTGATTTTAAAAATTTTTAAACTCAAATCGAGCTTTGTCTAACCATGTCCGTCCATGTGCAACGAAACAAGTCGTTCATATAACTACATTTGTATCTACTACTACTACTACTACTATCTACTTGAACCGACACAGATACATATGGCTGTGTCTGTGTCTGCATTTGTGTGTGAAATACTATAGAGTGAATGTAAATGTGTGTTTGACGATATGATCAAATTTTCGTGTATATAAACCATGCACAAAAGCACTGCAAGTCAGTACCAATTTGGATCTCGTTACTTGCTAAACCAACTTTTTGCTTTCCTCGTTAACCGTCGAAACCAACAGCTCAACAATGCGAATGGTAAACAGAAAATTGGATTTGAAATTGAAATTGAATTGTGGAAAAAACCAAAAGTGAAACTAAAAAAAAAGAAAAGGAAAACAATTTACACTATGAAATAATAATATCTAAGAGTGCTAGTGAAAGATACAAAAATGTGAAGATTTGCTCATTTGCTTACTTAGTACTTATAATTGTGTTATACAATTTAAAATTATAATTTGTTAGTTTATATATTTTTTTTTATCTTAGGTAGAATGATTTGTGATATCTTAGTAAGAAACTTATATTAGTATAAAATTAGATCAACAATTCTTTATTTTGACTTTGTTGTTCTGTTCTGAAAAACTTAATTTTATATTTTACTTATATTTAGTTTGTTCTTCCTTGTCTCGCCTTGTGCGTGGCAATGGTCAGTTGCACCGCCGAAGAGAAGAAAGAAGCTTCCGATGATAGCAAAACCATACAAAAACGTGGCCTTCACCTGGGTGATCATCATCATCATCATCACCATGAACATATTAAGACTGTGACAATTGAAAAGAAGGTTCCAGTGCCCTATACTGTGACTAAACATATACCATACACCGTGGAAAAGAAGGTACAATATCTATACATTAGTATTACAATATATTAATCAGATACTAATCAGATAAACCTTTCTATATTTTTTTTTTATAAAACCTAAAGGTACCTTATGAAGTAAAGGAAATTGTACCAGAACCTTACATTGTAGAGAAAAAGGTACCAGTTCATGTCAAAGAATACGTTAAAGTTCCAGTTCATGTACCAAAGCCATACATCGTGGAAAAGAAGGTTTGTACTTTATTATATCATATAATAAATACTAGGTTATATACTCTGTATTTACCTAATTTCATATTCAGGTCCCTTATGAAGTTAAATATCCTGTCGACAAACCCTATGAAGTTAAAGTTCCCGTGCCTCATCCCGTGGAAGTCATCAAGAAAGTCCCATATGAAGTTAAAGTACCAGTACCACAGCCCTATACTGTCATCAAAAAGGTCCCATATGAGGTGAAAGTAGAGGTTCCAGTACCTAAGCCATATGACGTAAGTAACTTTTTTGCGAGTTTATTAATATTGATAACATGCCAGAACATTTACTCAACAATTCATCAATTTATTTTTTTCATTTTTCAGGTCATCAAGAAGGTTCCATATGAAGTTAAGGAATATGTCGAGAAACCATATCCCGTTGTAGTAGAAAAGAAATATCCGGTTGTCGTAGAAAAGAAATATCCAGTTGTTGTTGAAAAGAAGGTTTGTATATTGCATGCGCAACTATAGAATTTTGCCAAAAATGTTAATTTATCCAATATTTTCAGGTTCCTTATGAAGTGAAATACCCAGTCGACAAGCCATACAAAGTAGAAGTGGAGAAACCATATCCAGTATACAAGAAAATCTCAGTTCCACAGCCCTACACTGTTGAGAAGAAAGTACCTTATACTGTTGAAAAACCAGTTAAAATAGAAGTTAAGGTTCCCATAACGAAACATGTTCCAGTCTACTCAGAGGTTAAGGTACCAGTACACAAGGAGATTCCAGTTGCTGAAAAGTACCATGTGGATCTGCCCATTTTCCACAAATCTGAACATCATCATGAACACCACGGACACCACGAACACCATGGCCACCATGAACATCATGGCTATCATTAGATTCTTAAATCGCTGACCATTTAACTACCACAGAACGCAAGTACAGGTGAAGAAAGCAAACAAACAAAGAGACAAACAACATCTTCAGAACAAAATGTCTAAACGCACGCATTCATGTTGAGCTGGACGTTTATCGGAAGACAAAGAGGAGGAAGGAGCAAGAGCAGGAGGAAAAGGAGGAGGAAGAAGAAGAAGAAGGAGGAGGAGGAGGACAACAATCAAAATGATATATTGTAATTATAATCAATGTATTATCATTTTGTATTTAAAGCCAAATGTGTTATTATTGTTTATTATGTAACGTTTATATTGACATTTTATTTGTAAGTTCAATTATTTAAAATATAAGCTAGTGAAACACTTGAGTGCATAATTTCTTCTATATATGTATATATTTAGCAGTATGTGAATATTATATTCCTTATCCACATCCAATTCCTTAGATACATATGAATACTTATGATGCACATATGAATAAGTGAGTTCATATTAATTATTATTCAACAACAACAACAAAATTGGTCTTTTCGGCAACAACAACCAGTTTCATCACTCATAATTACAACAAGGAAAAGTTTTACCATCGAAAAGCAAAACAAAAAAAAAAAAAAAAAACAAAAAAAAAACATTAAAATAAACCTGCAATTTTTGAGCCAAAAACTTGTTTCTTTTTTTTGTGTATTTTCGGATTCAATATGAACTAACACTAGTTATGTAATGTTCATGATATGTATGAGTGTAATTAACTTGCATAATAAATAATTTCAATTACAATTACATTTTCAGGAAATGCATACTTGAGAAGTTTAATGTTTACTTACAAAATAATTAAACACACAAATTCAAACTTTCAAAACTAAAAATAATGTAACAGCATAAAATCAGTAAACGATGAACACATTTTATACCAATACAATGATTTCTTGGATATAATATTATGTACATATTGTATAAGGAACAATTAAGAGAAATGAAATTTTTATAAAACAAGTTTAACTTGAGCTCATGTTGAGCTGGAAGTTCATCGGAAGACATACAGGATGAAGGAAGGAAGAGTTGAAAATTTAAAACCTATTTTGAAATTGCCACGCAACTTTGAGTCACTAAAAGAAACTCAGATATTGAAATTCAATAAAGTTATCAAAACAAATTATGTATTAATCACCCTTGATACTTATGTTAGTAATTATAACTTACATAGAGGTCTCAACATTTTTTACTTCAGGGAAGAAATAGTCTGGGTGATGAAAAACTGTTCAGAATGACAGAGTAGCTATGAAAATGAACTAGATTTACTGTCACTGTCAGGCAGTTGAATAGATATCACATTATTATTTGTAAAATTGAGATACATTAGTAATTCGAAAATTCGACTACTCTCTGATTCGTAAATCCAGTAATCCAAAGGATTACTTTCAAAACGTTGGACATTCTGTAATATAAATTAATTGCAATTATACCATTCGAATTGCATGCTTTACTTATGTGTTTTAAAGTTATCATAGGAATATAACGAAATTTAGCACCATACACTTAACAGCATTGCATAAAAATCTAAAAACCAGTGAATTTCCCAACTTTAAAGAACGCCTGGACAATTGGTTTTTAAAGCAAGCAGACACAGCAAAACATTTTGTCTCTTGAAATTGTATGCAAAAAGATTATTAAAGTAACAAAAAAGATTTAATAATTGTTTATAAAAATCTATAATGAAACACTATCAAACTAATCTGATTTAGTACCACAAGTTAAAAAAAAAACTACAATCTGCAGAGGGTTTATGCAATTCAAAAATTCACAAGTATTGCATAATGCAAATCAGTCTGGTCTTTTTTGTGAAATAATTCGTGTGGAAATTATTAAAACTTGTTGGTCATAAATATGTGATTATAAATTTGATATCTGAGGATGATATAAATACATATCATTGGGTATCCTTCGACAAAATATAAATTCTACAGAAATACCAGAAGAAACTAGTACAGTGGATACAAAACTGTAAACACATAAATTTAAGCAATGATAATTTTATTTATAACATTTATTGAAGAAAACTGCAATACTAACAGTGAGTTTGTTTTTAAAGAATTATTATTAAACATTAATCGACTATCTGATTGGTTAATACATAATTTTTTTTTTTTTTATTTATTTGTTTTATTTGTTTATTTACAATCTGTCCATATATGATCATTCAATAAATATACAATATTCATAAGGAACAAAAATGAACATAACATGAAGACTACATGACATGCACCAGATGTGAACAACTGTGATAGTCATATAACAGACTTCAGCATACAGAGTCTAATAAAATGGGAAACGAAAGGGGAAGTCGACCGGATGTTCTCTTGGAAACGTTCTAGTTTGAAGGCTGTTGTCGAGCAGACCTTAAGCCAGCGAGTTGGGGTGATTCTCAAGTCTAGTGTTATGTTGCTCACTGAACCGCCTTATTTCTTCTTTGGCCAGTGGCACCCGAAGGTCTCTGTGAAGGACCGAATCGCACAGAGAAAGGAGCACTCGCTACTTTCCTCAGAAGCTTCGAATGAATGTGTTGAAGTATTCCTATGTTATAGTTTTCTGCTGTACCCCATAATTGGATGCCATATTGGTTTCATTATTGTCTTGTATAGTAAGACTTTATTGCGCAAGCTCAGCTAAGATCTATGACTTAACAGCCAGTTAATTTACTAGCTTTTTAGAGCGAGTTGCTTCTTCTTTATTTTTAATATACTGCTTCCAGTTAAGCTTTCTATCCAGAGTGAGTCCGAGATACTTTACATTGGACTTAATGGGGACAGTTTCGCCATTTAAGGCAACTGGAGGATACGTGGCACGCCTAAGCGTGAAGGTCGTGTGGACTGATTTCTCAGCAAGTGTTCATCAGTGTGAACCGGAAGATCTGCCGTATAGAGTATGTATAGGATAGTCCCTGTGGGACTCCCGCTGCAATGGGCATTATACCGGAATTAACATCGTTGTGTCGTTGATTATTATTGCTGTGCATATTAATTAATGTTAATATAAAATTTGTTTTTTTTTTTTAATTGTTCAATATTTTACATTTATATACATAAATTTTTATGATTCAAAATTAATAGGAAATGAATAATAAAAATTATTATTATAAAAATTGTTTTATCTTTTAACTCTTATTTAAGGTATGAAGATAAACTTGAGTTTAAATTTAAAAATTTGTAACTATACAATTCAATGACTAGCAACCCTGATAAAAGTTTCGCTTAAAGCATTTTCCACCACACTTAGAAAATATAATAACTTTTTGTGAGCTTTGACCACCTTTCCAGCTGATTCAGTTGACAAATATGTACAATAAAAATAACAGAAAGCTTTTAAATCAAAATCAAGGCTTTTTTATTAAAGCAATTAATTGTTTATTATTGTGCTCTTCAAGAAAGTTTTAATAATTTTAGAACAAACAATTTAAGGTAATAAATATTGAATTTCAAATACTAAAAATGATTACAAGAAAAAGTTGTGTTGAAAGTTTAATCAAGTATGAATTACATACACATACATAAGTAAGTGTACATTCACATTGTATTTGATCAATACAAATATTTTTCTTTTATTTATGTACGAATATATCGCTCGATCACTAAGTAAAATTTTCTTTATGGAAAAACTGAACAATGTTTCTTACTATTGGAAATAATAAATATTCAATGAATGAATCCCAACGGTGATAACTAAGTTTAAATGGCCATAACTGTACTTAAAAGTGATAAGCAAATGTGCATACTCGTATATATATTGCATTTGCATTGTTGACATCAGAAGCTAAGTAGTATACATATATTGTACATACATACATAAGTATGTGGGCTTTTAAACGATTCGTCAAATGGGTAGTTAACTTAAATTCAGTAATCAAATAAAAGTATTGGAGTATTTAAGTTATTATTGAAGTTCTTTATTTGATGTAAATATTTTACCTCTTACACTAGCTAAACAATAGTATTAAATAAAAAGAAAAATGAAGATTATCTTCGGCTATGTCGAAGTTTTAATAATCTTTACGCGACTTTTTATATATTCTGATTATTCTTTATGTTAACATTACTCATTTCCTAGAGCTTCTGGGGCATTATTTTTTTAAATACTGCATTTCAACATTGAGACTCATATTATCCAGTATTTACATTGTTGCATAATATGAGTCAGACAAACTAGTATCCAAATTTCAGTTCGCTAATACAAAAAATCGGTCAGGTGCGAGTCAGACTCGTACACGGAGGGTTCCGTAACAGATTGGGGTTTATATGGGAGGTCCTTCACATAGTGGTTCGAATTTACTAATTCCAACAAAAGTACCGCGCCTATATTAAAAACTTATTGTGTCTAAATGTCTGTTCAACAGTGAAAAAAACAAAAAAGTTTTTCGAATAAGAACCTGAATTTTAATGGTGGATTTGTATTGGAGTGCCCCCTAGTTGGTATATATGGCTGATTCTAACATCCGATCAAACTGAAATTTTGACAATATAAGTTTCTGATGTATAGCCACCAACTGCCCAAATTTCAAGATCGTGAGATTACTGAATCATATAGCTGTCATACAAACCGAAATATTTCTTGCATGGGAACCCCTTTAAGTTTTTGAAACGAAGTCTCTGCAATAGGGTACCTTTTGGTACCATTTGGGTCCGGAACACTAAAAACAAAAAAAACTGTTTCTAATAAGAACATGAATTTGGGTTTGTATTGGAGGTATTTCTTCCTAGTGGTCTGATTCGATTGATTCCGGAAAATATGCAGCATCTAGTGAAGAAGCACGAAGTTTTCTAGTTCAGAAACTGAGGGAAAAGTTTGCATATATACAAACGCAGAAGAATATACGTTATAAACTTTACTCGGATTTATGACAAACTTATAATACTATTCACTATGTGAAGAGTACAATGAATAACTTTGACTTGACGGATTATTGGAGTACCTTAGCTTCATTAGGTACTCAGCCAATATTATAAAACGACAAAATCTATACCAATCTAAAGACAAATGTTTTGAAAGAGTTGTATATTATATAACATAGGTTTTATATACTCGTATGTAGGTACATTATTTTTTAACCAAAAATAGTAATCAAATAAAATTTCCCCGCTCTCTATATATGTACATCGAGTAAGAAAATTCACCCAAATGATTATACAACAGGCTTCCTTCCATTTATAAGTAGTTTATCATAATAACAATAAATTTATTTATTTCGATGTGTTAATTAAATTTAATCTTCAATATTTTTCATGCTGCCAATATGATGATGATGGTGTTTGATACACTATATGGATAGACAACGTTTTTTTTTTTTTCTTAATTAAACTAAACAATTTAACTTAGTACATACTCGTATATTTTACATAGAAAATTTGACTAATTTTTATAAATAAAAAAAAAATCTTTTAAACAAAAAAAATTATAACAAGTCACTATTCCAACAAGATCAATAGTATCTTATTTGACTACCGCAAAAATTCATACTAAATTAATTACGAAAATAATTATTTTGTAAACTTAGTTATTGATTTATTGATACATATGTATGTGTACGTAATTTTAAATAAGGTATTATGTAGATATTGACTTTAACAGTTATTCGTTTTGATATTTGATTAATCTGTAGTAATATACAAATTTCACATATTGACTACAGTTTTCAATTAAGTTTCCTTCTTTACAAATTGAATGAAAGTGGTTTAATGTTAGCCACCGATGACATTCGTCTTACACGACCCGTCATTTTTTGTTCAATATCCTCAAGAGTTTTGCCTTGTGTCTCAGGGACATAGAATATCACAAAGAATAGACCCAATAAACAGATACCACCAAATAACCAGAAAGCTCCATGTGCACCCATGTGTTCTATAAAAATAATTTAAAATAATCACAATAATTATAATTAAAAATTACATAAAACATACCAATCATGTCACGGAAAGTCTTTGTTACTACAAAAGTACAGGTCCAATTGAAAGCAGTTGCAACAGAAGCAGCTGAACCTCGAATTTTTGCTGGTAATATTTCACCCATCATAAGCCAGGGGATTGGTCCAAAACCAAGTGAAAATCCTAGAATATAGACTACAAAGCTGGCTAAGGGAAGCCAACCCACATCAGACAAGTCCATGCCTCGTGACTTGCAGAAAAAGAAGCCACCCAATACAGACAGTGTGATTACCATCGCTATCGATGATATGTACAGTAGAATCTGGAAAATATAATTTCAAGTTTTATACAATAAACATACTATAAGCACTACTTACCTTGCGGCCAAGGCGATCGATCATTAAAGTAGCTATGAATGTTGCTGCAAAGTTGACAATGCCCACAATAATAGTACACAAGTTGCCATCAATGGTTGATCCAGCATCTTTGAAGATTGATACCGTATAAAAGATTACAGCATTTATGCCACTCAATTGTTGGAAAAACATAAGACCCAGTGAAATTACTAATGGCTTAATATTAGCTCTCTTTAACAATTCTAGCATTTTGTTCTGTGTTGCATGACGATCAGCATCTGCTTGTGAGCGTAGAAGTCCCTTTAACTCTGGTTCTATGTCAGCTCCTTTACCACGCAACCATACCAGTGCCTTACGAGCATCAGATTCACGATTGCGTGAAATATACCAGCGTGGTGTTTCGGGAATGAGAAACATCAAAATTAGGAAGGGAATGGGCAAAGTTCCACCAAGGAATGCCAACATCGACCAATCCATATAGGTGCCCGCAACAAAGCAAGACAATATACCGATATTACCAAAACCTGTTGGTAACAATCCCAACATACCACGCACCTCTGGTTGCACAGTCTCTCCAAGATAGACAGGCAACGACAAAGAAGCTACACCCACACAAAAACCGGCTAAAGCACGTCCCCACAACACCATTGCTATATTCACAGCACAAGCGATAAATAACCAAGAGATAATGAAGGGCACAGCAGTTGCTAGAATTGTATTACGACGTCCCAAGTACTCAATCAAAGGGCCACCGGTTATGCCACCCACTAAGGCAGCCAGAGGCATAAGTCCGCCTACCCATGAAGCCTAAATGGAGAGTATTGATTATGAATTTTTAGACAATATATACTCGTAGGATACTTACTGCTTGATCAGTGACTTCGAACGAAGTTATATTTCGATTGGTCATTGACACTAAGGCAGGAGATGTATAGGCTGAGGCGAAACCGACGACAAGAGAGCCCATCGAGACGCTTAAGGCTGCTAGAACCTTGATTTAAATTAATGGTGGATTAGTTTCTCAGTTCAAACATAATTTTTATAGAGATAATGGAGAAATAATCAACCTGTGAGAAGGTGCATATGGCTTTTGGTTCATCGATCGGTACAGAGAAGGACACATGCGTGTCCGCACGCATAAGAATTTTCATTGCGGTTCGTTTTTTTGTTTTTTGCTTTTGATTTTGATTTTGTTAAACTGCACTGAAGTGATGAATGAATAATAAAATTTAGAAAAATAAATAAACTTTCTAAAATTTATTAAATATCATATAAACAATTGCAAATGCATTCATTACACGTACAATGTACACAATAAAAATCAATGGCAAGGTCAATTGAATTTAAGCTCGCTGTTCTGTTCGCACTTTACACAATTCGATACTCAATAGGTTTGATTTTTTGTATGTTTTTTTTATTTTTTTTATTTTTGATTTCCTAATGTTAGCAGCAACTGCAGCAGTAGTGAATATTTGAGACAAGTTTTCGATTTATGTAATATAGTACAATAATAATACAATATAATATTATTGTAGAGTGAAGCACTTTGGAAGAATGCACACTTCGCGGAAGCATGCAAGGAACTGAAAGTAGACGTTTAAAAAATGCATTTCGAAACCAATCGAAAGTTGCTACACTTGTTCAAATATTTATGTTTTGGCACGTCCGTCCAGTGAGACAGTCAGCTAGATAGCCAGATTACACGGTCTAGTTTAGATGACAAAAAACGAATTTAGAATATATTGGAATAACTGCATATATTCGTATTCGAATGTACATAGGTACATATGTAATTTAAGTATGATTATTATACTTCGATAGATTGGTATTGCCTTAATTATATTAAATTTACAATAATTCACTATTTCAGCAGTTACAAATATTGTGCGGTAGAATAAACATGTGAACATTTATTTTGATAAGAATTTGAATCTATTTATATTAATACCGCGCTATATTATATATTGTAAATTATCTGATTGGTTAATAGTTAATATATTTATATATTAGCTAAAGCATCTTTGCGACCTTTTTCTTTATAATGAGATTGATATTTGCCTTGCAACAGCGCAAATTGTGAATAAATGTAAATAATTGATTATGAATTTCCATCGTATAATTATGCATTTTCTTTATTATCACGTTGTTTTCATGTGTTAATCTCAATTCAAGACCCAAGCCTGATATTTTCAAAGTGATAATGTGTACAATACTATTGTATATACAAATATACGCGAAAGTACTACTAATACATCAACATCAGTATCATAGTACAATATATTATATACTCGTATATAAGAAATCAGAGTTAATCAGTTAAAAGCGGTTTCAGTTTCAGTTCTTAAAAATTATAATTGTTATTTTTGTTTTTGGTTCTAAGTATTGTATATTCTGGATGATTGTGTTGTGTTTGTTCTGTTGACCCTATTTGTAGGTAATAAGTACTATATATGTATGTACTAAGTATTTTGTACAGTGAGTGATGTATCGGGTTAACACATATCGTATGTATGAATTAAAGAAATGATTAAAATCGCGCACGCGTTAATGCCAGCGTAGCGTTGTATGCCAAGCTCAACTGAAACTGCTGTCTTTTCTTTGATCAACCAGCAACAATAGCAAGCAGAAGCAGCAAAAGCAACAGTTACAAATATTTCTACTTAGTATTACATATTAGAGTCGAGACGATAGGTAATACGTATCATATAATACATTATGTATGTAAACCATGTCCATCCAGCTTTATGGCAGATTTGTGTTGCAAGAGGCATACACCACGAGACACATGGACGCGTATCTATAGTATTGTACATTCGTTCATTCATCAATCTTTTATATATTTAGAATCGCTTATGGATTGGTCTGACTAACTGACCATTTCATTTCTTATTTCTCAATGAACTAAAGTTATTTTAGTTTCAATTAAAGTGAACTGTGGCGAGGACAGGTCGCCAGATTATTTACAGTCTTGCCCGCGTGCATTGCGCTCATCAACATCCACCACATTCACAACCATATCCACATCCACATCCACAGTATATTAAATATTATTGTATGTTACAATAGAAATGAATGGATGGATGAATGGCTATACAATGGTTGCTCGTATAAATTAAACAATTGCTTCAAGCTTAATCACTTCGTATATCATATCATCATCAATGCAAGTACTACTTCGTAGTACAATATCCCATAGATTGGGGGAGTGAATCAACTGGAGTGGATCAACTACTAAAGCTACTAAAAAAGCACAGGCGCCGTCAATCAAACTTAATTTAATACAATACATATTTTGTAAGCCATCGAGACGAGCAAGAGTATCTCATCTTTTCAAATAGTTTGTAATGACAGTAGTACACACCTGTGTCCATATGTAAATGGGAATTGTTGTTGGCATATACACTTCTAGTTTTGGTTTGCCATCCTCCGTGATCTGACGTACGAAAGGTACAGCGTGGCGTATGTTATCATCCTTTTTATTGCCAATATCCTCCATTTTGTAATTATGGCGCCTTTGATATTACAATTTATTAGTTGTTTGTTACAAAAGTTCATTTAATTAATACAATACAATAATTACTTACCTTCTTCGGAAATCAGTGTTTATCAAACAAAGTCACTTTTATTTCGTGAAATCCTTTGGTTTTTAAATGGTTAAATTATATTTAAGCCGATCTACTAGTATGTAGATCGTAGTAGGTTTCGTCAGTTTCTTTGTTATTATTCTTTGGGAAGCATATTTTCTAAGCTGATTGTTACTACTTATATTTGTGATGATGACGATGATGATGATGATGATGTAGATTCTTTGATATATTGTGTACACACGCGTCTTTTAAAATGATTGTATATTATAATATAATAAGAGAGAACAAATTTTTATTCTTTTTCTTAGCTAAGTGTGGACTTTACGCGTTTTTTTATTAAAAGCCTATTGCAAATTAAAACCATACTTGTTTCGTCTTTCGATTATATACAATTCTTTTATTCAATTTGCAATATATTGATGACCAATGATGCTGCCGTCTTCAAAATAAGATTAACATAACACCGAGAGAGAGAGAGAGAGAGTGTGTTCAGAATTATCATCTATTGATGATGCTGATGTCTTTCATTCAGTATTATCAGTCACAGTATTCATACATAAATACATATTTGTACACTTATGTATACCAAAATGAATAAGAAGACAAAATTTAAAGTAAAATCAACAAAAATTGATATGAATTCTTATCTCCACAGCCTCGAATGCTGTCGAAATTCATTGAATGCTCACAGTTCGCATTTCCAATTAGTAAAAGTATCAACACCTCCCAAGGTTTTCCCAAAAAAAAAAAATCCCCGAAACCATTTGCTTCACTTGCTTACACTCACAAAAATCAAAATCTTCTTATGAAAGTCTTTAAACTGAACTATTGAGTTAAGTGGGACCTACTACATACTTATAAGCGCTAAAGTGATGCAAATCTAAATTTAAAAAAATATAAAACTGAGGAATTAATTTCCGTAATTACTTACACTTGATCATCATACAGATATGTAGGTAGATACATACATATTTCTTAATGAAAACATTTTAAAATAAAGACTTAATTAGTCAAACAAACAAACATTTAGAATGTGTCTGCTTTTTTTTTAGCGGTCAACTTGATTCGCTTTCATACGAATACTATATCTTTTGATTTGTGTGTTTGATAAGATGTTGATAAATAAAATCAAAAAAGACAAAATACATATTTGAATTGTTTTGATTTTGTTATTTTAGATTATAAAGGATAACGATTCAATATTCACCATATCTGATTATCCATGATTATTATAGTGGATAGGCAAACAAAATTAGAATCAACCTTGAAATACGTGCCTGTACCTACAAAAACAAAAAAAAAAAAATTGATAACAATTTGTTGGCCTTTTTTTTTTTGGATAAAACCCCTGTTAATATGCAACATAAAATACACTTAAATAAATTTAATAAAGTAAGAAAAGTTATATTGGCACTGAATTACACTAAGCCATTTCGAATAGTTTGTGGCATGCGCACATTTCATATACTAGTATGCAACAAGTAGCACAATTCTCCGACATTCTAAACAAGTCCGCATGCAATTTTATAGTATCAATACCTAAGTCCTTCCTCAATTATAATAATAAGAGTTTTATTCCTATTTCTATAATTAATAAAAATAATAATAAAAATCTGTGCATGTCTTATGAAAATATATTTGTTTTTAATTAATAAGTAATTTAATTTTTCCATTTTGATTCAAAAGAAAATCCTTAATAACAATCATTGTGGTACAATTATGCACCCATTTGTTATCAATTCAAGTAACCATATTCTGCACTAAAATTGTTTGGCATAAGTAGTGAGTTGTGGTGAGAATTATGAGTGATTGAATATTTTCAAATTGAAATGAATAGTAACTACAATAAATGACAAAAAGTGAAACAAAGGGTTTGTTGAAGAATTTTTAATGGTAACATTGAGACCTGTAGGATGTCAATACAGTAGCTAAGAATGTAGTAGAGCTGCCGGTAATTGTGACACCATTATAATCCTTTAAGAATGACGCTGCAATGCATCAGTATATAATATAATTCTTCCTGTTAAAAACCCCCCGTCATACGAGTACAATTCCACAGTCTCTGTAGACAGTTGTGTTGTACCCACATGTGTACATCCTGTGGTATAAACATTACAAGTACATGAAAGCTTTCCACGAAAGCTTTTTGAACCAAGAAAAGCCTTGAAAAAAGAAACGTTTTCTAACACCAAAAATTTTAATTTTATTTGTAATTGTTAAGATGAATTTTGTAACATAAAATATTATAAACTTGTCTATTTAAAAAACTTTTTAATACACATATATAATATTAATTACGAGTGCGTATTTTTTCTTATAATTAAATATCTTTCCATAAACAACTTTCTATAGCTTTCTAATTCCTAATGTTTGTTTTCTCCTCTCCAAACATTTTCTGTATTTATCCTCTTTTAAAGACATACATGCATACTTGTATATTTGAAGAAGTTTTACAAATGATGTTAATATTTATTATTATTATTATTTGATTCAAATATTGTATGTTTGTATTTATTTTTTAGAAAAAGATCCAGTTTTCTTTTAATAAATCCATTAGTAGTTCCTGATTCAAAGAACAATTGCCATTCACAACCCGCATTCTCTTGACTTATCAAAGGTACAAAGTTTGTAGCGTTGAATTTAGTTTTACTTAGCTTTATATTCTAGACGACTACATACATACACAGATATAATAATAATATTATATTATTTTTAATCTGACATTGATTTTTCAATTGACAAATATAATTAGACTATTTTTGCTGTGTGTACATACGATTTCATTTGAAAATGTTTAACTTATTTCACTAATTTAATACTGAATTATGTCACCAAGAACTCTGCCCTGAATACTGATAATGACTAATATTTATTATAAATAAAACGATGCAATTTAAACGTGAACCCTTTTCAAATGCGAAACGCAGTTACAATAATTTAAGTTAAAAATCTGCTATCCATTGATCAGATATATCAAAATTGATATCCATATCTCATTTACTAATCCCGGGAAATATTAAAGGATATGGTACTTCATCATTATTGCAACGATTTGGTGATGGTGGACGTGGGTCGGGTTCTGTACAGGATTGTAACCAATAAGAAGTAACAGTTCCTTTTCCCTTAAGAGCAACATTTCCACGTAATTCCATTTCAAATGTCCCAAATTTATCCAAAATATCCTTTGTATGCGATGAAACGTGTATCTTTAGGGCTAAAGAATTATATATATATATATGTAATTTATACACATCTTAAGGCGCTTAAGAAAATCTTACGCTCGCCAGCAGATTCCATCCGTGATGCTGTATTAACAGTGTCCCCAAACAAGCAGTAGTGTGGCATCTTTTGTCCAACGATTCCAGCACAAACAGGTCCCGAATGTATGCCAATTCTTATTTTCACTTTGTATTCGGGGCGATGCTTAAGCGTAAATGTGCGCACTGCATCTAATATGGCCAACGCCATTAGACCAATTTCACGTGCATGATTATCCCCATTACGTTCTGGTAAACCAGAGACTACCATATATGCATCGCCAATTGTTTCAACCTAAAATTATAAAATGTAGCATTAAATCTTTTCAAAATGAATGTACCCACTATCTTTTACCTTATAGACATCATAAAATCCAATAATGCGATCAAAAATACTGTAAAGATCATTCAAAAAATCCACCACCTCCATGGGACTACTTTGTGCACAAAGTTCCGTAAAGCCAACAATATCGCTGAAGTAGATCGTAACTTGTTCGAACTGTTCCGGTTCAACAATGGCGCCAGATATCAATTGCGTTGCAACTGGTCGAGGCAATACTTGATACAAAAGCTCCTCCGTGCGACGTTTTTCCATACTTAACTCACCAGTTTTTTCATCAACAAGACTTTCCAAGTTGTTTGCATACATTTCCATACGACGCAGTAGGTCATCCATTAGATTCTCCGAAAAACCTCTACCAAAACAAAATGAATTTTAAAACAAAGACTCTAACATTTTTATATTGTAGATTAGTAATAAAAAAAAAACGCACTTCATAATCATTCGAACCATTGCACGTATGCTTGAAAATGCCGGCCTATCTTCAAGATTATCATCCCAACATTTCTCCATTAAACTTAGTACATCCGGTGGACAGTCACGTTGACCAATTACAGGTCGAAAAGGTGGCATCTCATGATCACGTACGCGGTGCATAATTGTGTTCGCATCCAAATACTGTCTAGCTTCTTCATATGGACCGCCACGTGTTACAATTTCCTCCAATATAATAGCGAATGCATAGACGTCACCTTTTTGTGTCGCTGGATTGCCAGGTATAGTTGTCAAAGCCAGCAATTCCGGTGCAATCCAGAGGAATTCTAAGACAACGTATACATTTTTAATGTAAGACTTATGGAATGAGTATAGTATTTAGGCACTCACTATTCCAGTAATTCTGATCTTTAATGATTTCCGAAGGTGTTGTTAAAGTTTTTAATCCAAAACTGGAGATCTTCAGCACAAAGCGACTGTCAATGAGACAATTTGAAGAGCGCAGCTTGCCATGCACCTGAACTTCACTATTATGCAAATATGACATGCCCTTGACGATATCATGAATGAGTGACATGCGGAAATTCCAATCCAACTGTATTGCCTCATTGCCTAGCACATCTTTTAAACTGCCACGTGGACAATACTCAGACATAATGAGCACCGTGGGTCGGGGCAAATCGATGCAGGCACCCACAAAACGCACCGTGTTCTCATGACTAACATCACGTGCCTGTTTGATTTCCCACAGCAAAGTCGATGTAACATCAATTTTCTTTGTGTTGATCTTTTTTATGGCAACTCGTTCGCCCTTGTACACACCAATTGTGGTAAAAAGTTGGGGTCCAGGCAGCGATGTGTAACTGGCAATTGAAGCACGACCCGAATGAACGCCATATTGTTGTAATGAAAGACTCTATCATCATATATTTTGTTAATCGTATTATCCTCTTTCAATTGTACTTCATCTGCTTACCTCTGGATTCAAACGCTCTAAATGGGCTTTGGAACCATAGATGCCAGCAACTTCGATATACAAGTCTTCGACTCGTAAACGCCAGGACATATTGTTGAGTTCATTATTTAATTTCATTTGTCTACATGCCAGAAAATCTAGATAACATAAAGTGCTATAAGAATTATAGTCGATACTTACTTATGCATTAGGAATATTATAAAGAATATAAAACCAAGAAAAATGGCCAATGCAAAAATGGAATACATTACTGTCGCATCTACAATTAGACAAAACATTAACCCAAAAATTTAGAGCCCAGTTCATTGACTCACCATTGCCTTGGCATTCTGGTGAATTGCCAAGAAAACCACAGTGTGGAATATCTGGTGGTGGACCCTCATGTCCTCCTGGCCAATGAATCCGTTTGCCATTCACAGCAGCATATTCTCTTCATATACAAAGAAATCAAGTTTTATATTGTAGAACTAGGTATAAGATACAGGCAACGTTACCTATGTAAACCATAATAGTGTGCAACGACAGCAAATTTGCCATTAATTGGATCAAGATCTAATATTGAATAATCTGCATCACGGTCGCCATTATCATCGATACGTACATGACCAGTGATTCCATGGAAATCACGATTCCACATGCGTCGCGTTATCATCATTCCATCTCTAATATCTTCACCCTCACTCAATGTTTCGTTCAGTGCCATGCCCAGCAAATAGACTCCATCGTAGAATGCACCAATAAAGAAATTTACCTCTTCGCCATCACTGAAGGTATAATTGTAATTACTCATTGCCCTGTCACGGACATTATCAGCAAAACCCTGAAATGTTGGACTTGTCGGTTGCAAAAGCGACACGCGTAGCAAGGCTTCATAAGCAATACGCGCATGTGCATCGTCTGCATCATACATCTCCCAATCATGATCACCCCAATAGGAACTCTAACAAACACAAAGGAATTATTAAGAACTTTTGCTATTTACTTATTGCTTGCTCACCTGAAAGATTTCCACATCCAAAAAGACCCATTCGCCGTTTGTCATGCCCATCCGATAGGCGGCCAACATGAATTTCCGCACAAGCAAACCACGCACTGATAGAATAACAACTGTTGAAAGGCATTTGACAATTTACATCAATTTAAAGTTATTAATATATTTTAATCTCACCACGTGCATACATGCTCGCATCCTTGAGGTAACTTTCATAGCTCTCCTCCTCATTGCCATTTAATTCGCGTACAAAACTTAGCAAACCTTCTTGCCGCAATCCATACTCCAAATTCTTACCAACCGTAAAAGAAAACAAATCGGATCGGTCAACAAGCAAAGCAACGTGCTTCCAATTAAACTGGCGGAAAATACTTGCGAAAACGAGCTTTAAACGACATTGACAATAGGACATCCGAGTTAATGTGGGATACTTGGATTTATCCTTGAACATGCCCTGTTAGTGTGAAAAAATACATACATACATAGCAAGTAGACATATAGATTATCATTTGTTTGTCGGTTTGTATTGCAACAAAGAAAAATAAGCATACACACACAGAAAGGTTAAGTCATTTCTACTTGTCTTTAATATACCCCATTCCTTTAACATAATTATTTTGAGGCGAGACATTGAATAAGAGAGTTTTCTATGCAGCTCAATTGTTTTGAAACTGCAGAATATCATGGAGGCAAGATGGGTTAAACATCCAATTGTAATGAAGTTTGTTTAATCTGAACTCACATGCTCGTATCTTTCATAATGTTGTTAGCTTTCAGATAAGTATTAAAGTATAATACATCAGAATCAAAATTCATCACTTTTTTTATACTCGCACAGTTACTTAACAAAATCTTATTTCTGACATTAAATTTTTTGCTCCAATATGACTAATGAATATTAATAACAAACTCAATAAGCTATGACATAAGCAGTTCAGACTTGTCACAATTTGCTTTGAAATGGTTCACTTGCATATCAATAGCAATAACATCTTCCGTTCATCTGTATAATTAGTCCGTCTGTTTGCTTTTCAATCTATTTATCTTATTATCTCCATGCCTTTGTGCTTGAATGACTTTCTATTTTCTGAAGTGCATGAATATCACGTGATCATTGTCTGTGTTTTAAACAAATGAAATCATTTGATTTTATTAAAAAAAAAAAAGGTTTATTAATAATACTAAGTTTTGTATAAGAATTGTAATACATATAATGTAAATAACTTTTTGAGCTGAATGCTCTTATTGCTATTGCTTGTAGATTATAATTTTTTTTTTTCTAAGTTATAATAATCATAAATAAATAAAATGGTTTAGTTTTCTTCAAAGAATCATTCGCCTTAAAGTATGCTTCATTTATCTCCAGGCTCCACTAAAGTGAGTTGATTTGATGGGTGTCATTAGTGAGCGGCTCGGCTTGTACCCTTTTTCATTATCATAACATTTACGTATGATAACAGCAAGACCTAGTTCTGGGAAAATATTTCGAACACTCCAATGTTGAAATATTCCATTTTTTTTGTTTTTTTTTTTTTGTTTTGAATGAACTTTAAATGTGAAGTAAATCTATAAAACTTCCTAATCAATGCCCACAGATTTTTGTACAATGCATGTGTATGCATTTAGACAGAGATATTTTAAATAAAGAATTAATGTCAAATGACACTTAAATCTCGTGGAAAAATCTTTATATAAGTAGTAATATTTTCATTAAAACTTAT
Source organism: Amiota minor (assembly GCA_037043295.1). Classification (NCBI taxonomy): domain Eukaryota; kingdom Metazoa; phylum Arthropoda; class Insecta; order Diptera; family Drosophilidae; genus Amiota; species Amiota minor. Next base: position 3,944,749 of record JBAMAW010001787.1, read on the forward strand.
CGCACTTACCGTACTTTCGTTTTTCCATTTGTGTATTTTACCAAGTATACCAGAAGTTACCGTAACATCGCCTTCGGATGGGGGCTGGTTGATAAATTGAAATAAATGTATTATTCAACTCATTATTTAAAATTAAGAAATTAAAATGTTTTCTATACGAAAGCTATTATGTTTTATGTCTAGGATAGGAAAAAGACTCAGAATATAGTTAAAATTCTCCCTTTGCAGAACTAAATCAATATATTAATTTTTTAATTTAACTTTGCTTATCACTGGTGCTTTAGGTAATAGGAAACTAATTTAAAATGAATTTTCAATAAAATGAATTTACATCGAACACTTGTATGTGAAATATACTTATTTCAATATAGAGTTGATTGATTTCAGTATTCAATAATATTAAGTATACGACACACATCTTCAAGTCGCGCAGTAAATAAAAGTAAATGAATGAACTACATTATGTACATGTATTTGATTTTAATTATTGAAAGTATTTTGTAAAGATTTCTAAGCGAAACGTTTTAAGCATTAAATACCAAATTATGTCGAAGGGAAACCTACAACAAAATAAATAAAAAACAACTAAGAAACCAAACGAAATGAGATGAAATTAATACCAAATGACAGACAGCTCAACCATGTTACAATAATTGCAATGACACGCTGTGTTTGTTTCAAGTGTTGTTCGTGAATTGAAAAATAAAAACATAAGACGATACAAAAGAAATACAACAATTGAGAGCAAATGTCGAAGCGCTTAAGAATTGTCAGTTTCAATTAAACAGTATCTTTTTGTTCTTGTTGTTGTTAGTTACCTGATCGCCCATGCCTGTTATAATCGGTGTATTCCAATAGGCAGCCAAGCGTGCGACTGGTTCTAAAGCAAATGCACATGCCGGACCAATGAAGGCAATAACGTCGTCCTTGAAATGCATATCCGCAGCTAAGCCAGGCGCTTTAGCTCCCGAACATGATGGATAACTCGAATAAAGAAAATATTAAGGTTGGAAAATTTAGTCTATGCTTTAAATTTGAGTGAGTCGCTTGTTGCTTCTTGTTGCTGATGATGTTGATGATGATGATGATGTTTGGCACAAACCCCTATTAGCATGCTACATAAAATTCGAGTAATTAATTCTATCGAAATGAGTCGACCTCGAATCGTGTTGACTTGAGCTTAGTTGAGTTGAGTTGAATGCAAAGAAACAAAAGAAGTCAACCTCACTGAACCATTGAATTGAATTGTTTGTGGCACGCGCACGTTCTTACTATGCAACAAGAAGCTGATTCCTTCTATATTAAATCCTCAACACTAACAACTACACAAATAATTGTTTGTCTCCGTCTCCTTGTGTTTGAATGAGTATGTTTGTATACACGTTTTGTGGCATAATAGCGGACATTAAATCGAATAGCAACAGTGACAGAGAGGATTTGACGTCTTTAAACAATTGTCGTAGACATGTCTTACTGATTCTGGAAAGGAGTAACATCTTAATGATGGAGATTGAATTTCTTTTATCTGTTCATTAACTAAATTCTATAATAATTTTAGTTTTATAGAACAAAGTAAAGATTTCATCATTTTTCTAATTTATGTTTCATGTTTCATGTTTTTTTTTTTTTCATTTGCTTTTCCATCTACATATTTATTTTTTGTTTTTCAATTCATTCTAATCCTATAATTACCTGGCTTGCACTTTTTGCAATGTTATATTGTGTGGTCTTAGGAATTCCTCATTAATTTGATCTAATGCCAAATCCACTGCTGGCCCGCAACGTTCCAAGTCAAAAGGTGAATCTATAAAAAGACACAAGAAACAGTAAAATCTTCCAACTTCTCTTTTGACTTACTCTGCTTACCTAAATGAGATGCCATTAGGACACCAACATTATAGACACGCATACCAACATCATTCAAAATGATTTTCTTATTATTCGAAGTGGTAGCTTCATTTGCACTACCTGATCCTCCAATAACAAACTTTGGATTGTAATCGTAAGGGCGTTCATCATAAAATTCTCGGTTGAAATCATCATCATTGTAACCGTAGGTGTTATTATGTTTATTATTAAAGATAACCCAAATCACAAGAAACAATATGTACCAAATCAGTAGTTTACGCATTTTATTTTAAAATCTTTTCCTTCTTAATTCAATTAAATTAATAATCATTTGATCTAATAAAAATCAAAATGGAACATTAATCTTTTATAATCATTCTCATTTCTGCTAAGGAACGAGTTTATGTGTCAATCAATATTTTAAACTTTTCCTAATAAAAATTCAAAAGCTGCCATATAAAATATTTGTCCAATCATTATAATATTTAGAGAGATTGTCATTTTAATAATTTTTTCAATTAACAAATGTTTGTAAAACTATTAAAATAAAAAGAACTACAAGAATAAAGTTTGAAAAGAGTGACAATTTTGGTATTTGTATGAAGATTACCATACCCAGAAATTTGATGACATAAAATCTAAGTGCTGTAGCAAAACGTATCTAAATGAAATTCATCACAACTACTCAAAAAATTAAATGACTACTCAAACTGATAACATTTCAATATACAATAATTAGTACTTATAAATGGGGTCTCAGATTACGTACATACGTTACATAACGAACATCCTGATATACCCTAGTGTGAAAGGTGCATTACATACATGACGATGCCCGCACTGGAAGCCCCAGCACATCAACAACTGATGTAAACGTTGAAGCAGTAAAAAAATATGTTATATTATCGTCGAACCGCTATTAGAGAAGTTGCTAAGGATTTCTGCATATCGGTTGGCTCATGCTAAGTAATTTTATCGGAAGTTTTGGGCATGAAACGTGTGCCAACGAAGTTTGTTCCGAAATTGCTAAATTTTGAGCAAAAGAAACCTCTCATGAGCATCGCTAAAGATCTCAAAAGGGTCATAACTGGTGATGACACATGGGTACATGGTTATGACATCTCTAAAAAAAGGAAAACTAACAATTCAACATAGTGGATAATGTCAACATATGTTAGGGATATAAGTACATAACAAAATAAAATTAAAAAACAAATGTAGGTAGCCCGAGAAAACTAACAATACACCTTACTGTTTGAACAGACCTCGTATTTTTATATAAAAATATAGAAATTTATTTCGCGTATCTCGGTAACGGTTCTAATGATTTGGATGAAAATTTGTACACAACAAATGTCTAATCTATATTCATCAACCATGTAAATTTATGTACTTATTAGAAAAACTTTATTAATTATTATTTTTTTTTTATTTAAAAGCTCCCTGAACAAATTTTTGTATTGAAATTTTAAACTGATAATTAAAAATTAAATAACAAAATTATGAAAATCTACAAAAGAAACGTGTCAAAAGTTCATGTAAATTCTAATTCGAAATTAATTCAAATCGTGCAGCAAGGATAATGTAGCGCAAATGAATTGCTTTGTCGTCGTCATTGTCGGATTCGAAGATGAAGACTGTTTTAATTACACAACTTGGAAATGGACAACATTGTATACAATACATAAACTATATTGTATGTATATTATTTAAGAGTTATAAATATGTTAAGACCTTCAACTTGATCAAATTTTCCGTTACAAAGAAATATAAAATAAAATTTAATTTATATTTATATATATATATATATATATTTTTTTTTTTTTTTTGTTTATTGTTTTTTAATTGTTGATTGTTTCAGAAGTTTTTCATAAGACCCATAATTAGTTTATTTTGTACAAGTTTCACTTGATTATAACAATTTAATTAACAGTCACTTTAAAAAAAATTAAATAAAAAATTTCTTAGCACAGTAAGTAGCAGAATGAACCGAGAATATTATAAGTATGACCGAAAACCAAATCCTGAATGAACCTGGCGCCAAGGCATTTGCCAGCTTTTATATGCTGCGCGTCGTCGTCAAGGCAAGCAAAAATGACTCGTGAAGGAAATCTAACGAAGACGATGACCAGGATAGAGGACAACGGCCCGAAGTTATGCGACTGGCAACGACAAGCACACGAAGCTCTGAACGAATCAACAACCAATGGCGTTCATTTTGAATCATACATACATGTATACATATACAAATATGGTAAGTTGCTTTGTTGAGGGTGGGGGCACATGGCGAAGCATTTACCGGAAGACGTTTGTTGCAAATTTAAACTTAAAGTTAAAACAACAGCAGGCAATTGGAGACAACGATGAAGACGACGAAAAAAACCTGAACGAGGTTATGTTGACAATGTCATTGAGCGCATTACTTTTATAAGATTACAAAAAGAAAAAATTAATATCATAATAAAAAGAAAACATTTAAAAGCTCAATCCCTTTAATGCAAGCATACATGAGTAATATGAATATTTACTTTAAACCAAGACTATGCTAACCCACTTGTTGTCTTTTGTTTAATTTGGCATTCTTTTGAAGAAGAAATCATTTTAAACTTAAATAAGAAATATTAAACACAAACAACAAATAACACATAATTGGTCTTAAGAATCGCAACAAAACATACGAAAAAATAATTTAAAAAAAAAAAAAAAATGATCAATTAGATGTAGGTAAGTGATGTAGAATCTCGAAAAAGTTAACTCGTGCAAAAGTTAATTTCTCGGTTAAGTTAAACAAATTTCAGTGTCCACGTACCGCTCTAAAAAGTTGGCTTTTGAGTGAACTTGTTAACTTTTCTGAGCGTAAGAATTTTGTAAACCGTCAAACAACATTGATTTGGTCAGTCGTTAGCGTTCAATTTGTGAACTGTGTAATATTTATTTAAAAACATGTCAACAAAGCAAAAAAAAAACCATCGCTAATCAGATTAGATTTACAGCAAAAAGTGGAGATCTGAAAAAAAAATTGATCTAGGTATTCACGGAAATCGATTGGCGTTGGATCTAAAGCAACCATCTCAAAAATAAAGAAAAAACATCATGAAACGTCTGTTTTTAATCGTTAATATCAAACTCCCATCAACCGATGCTTACAAAATTTTTTTCTAATAACTGTAGTCCTTACTCTTATGTTGATAACGATCGATATTACCCTCAGCAACAGCGAACCAAACCATCTCAGTTGGCCAAGGACTACTCAATAAAGCCCCTAGGCAGTAAGTTACAGTTAAAATGACAATGACAACATCGTATTGCCTCAGCGATGCTTGACAGTAAGAACATTGATGTATATCTTTCTGAATGTAGTAGCAAATATAACTTGTAATGTTTTAATAAATGATCTTCTTAGTTGTAAACATAAATTAAGTTAATCAACATTTTTAACATACATATATTTTATTGCATACAAATTGAATATAAAGATTAATTTCCAAAGTGAAACAAATCAATGCTTATTTAAAATTTACAAAAACCGACTAAAAATAACATTTGATCATTTTCGTTTGATGCCACCCAATGTTTTAATACCTGTGAGTAATGGTATTTTTGTAGATGCTTTTTTTACTTCATTAATGGCATGCAACATGCGTTGGGGATCGGTTAGAAACCAAATCCATAGAAGTTGCCCATAACGCCATAGTTTGTCTCTATCCTAAAAGCATAATAAAATAGACAGATCATAATTAGTAATATATGTATGTAGTATATATACAGTATCATTATACTTAGTATAATTGTTTAGATAACCAACCTTACGATCGATAACTTTCTCCTGAAATTGCGTGCGTAAATTACGTAAAGATTTTTCAATATGATGCTGTTGCAATTTAGCATTAAAAATAGGACGTAAATAGCGAACATTTTCGAACATTGGCTTAAGCAATGGTGAATCATATACAAATGGCGACAACATCTTTTCCAAACGTTTGCTACAACAACAAATGAGTTAAATTGTATTGAATTGAATTGAAGCAAATCTATTGAAAACTCACAGCTCATTAATTTGATTAAATGCATTGGCATAAGATTTACCACTAAGCATATTATGTTCTGCATATGCAAGCAAACGACCAAACTTCTCATATTCATATAGACACGCCTTGGCTTCTCTGCGTACATTAGTTGACAAATGTTGGCCCAAAGCCGTAGCTATTTCATCTACAAAGTATGCTGAGCCCTCCTGATATGTAGCATTAAGAGAACGCATCAATTGCACACGATGCCAACTGCTCTGTGCTTTGGAATTCAATTCATCTGTAGCATCGAAGCGATTACGTTTTTTCTCCATATCCAATTGTATTGCAATCCAAACAAGTTCAGCATTTGACAGAGCTTCTGAAATGATTTTCGTAAGGTGTTTGTCACTTTCGTGACGACGCAAAGCACGATCCAACTTCAGTTTAGTGTTCTCATATAATAACAACTCCATGCGTTGACTTGTGTGTTGTTGCACATAGGTTTCCAAATCACTGCTCAGAGTATCAAAAGTATTTTGCAAATGATGATCGTTCAGCAGTTTGATTTCGTGAGTTTCACGTATCATATCTGGAAGACTTATACAGTGTATATGGCTGAGATCCAGATGATCTATGAGTGCCTGAGTTGCCTTCGCTTTTGCTTTCTCCTTTAAAAATGCTAGTGTACACCGACGAATGCTACACATTTTTATAAGCAAAATTTAATAAACAGTAAAATTTTTATACAAAGTTGTTTGGTAATGGCTTGCCGCTTATTAGCTAGACTGAAATTGAAGCTGTATGGTGTTTGACTAGTGATATTGTTGGCTACAAAACGATATCAGTGTCAGACTATGAAACCCACTGTCCCATGTTCTTTTTTTTTAACCCATAGGGTTTTACCCTACCAGATTCTACCAGAGTTTCATACTAAAATTATCTTTAAAATAATTGACCGTATCCTGTTAACTGTGGTTAGTTATTAAATAAAACATTAAAAACCATGTAAAAAAAGGGCTAGTAATTACCAAACAACAATCTTTTATTTGAAAAATCTCAATATTTACGAATTTTCCAAATTCTCCAGTTGGCAAGTTATGTCAATGGAATTGTCATTGGCGCTCTCGAAATCTGTAAAGTCTTGTATTTTAAAGTTGGACTTCATGTAGAGCGTAAAATGTTGCATAAAAGAATCACATTTTTGAAAATACTGATCCAATGGCAGCTGATGCATGAATAGTGGCGGCAATTGCTGAGGATGGAACACAAAAACATAAACCATAAACTGTGTAGATACAAACTTTTACAACTCACTTACAATTTTGGTAAAATACTTTGTTGCGTCTGCGCTTAACTTGGAATTTTCCCGTTGCATTTCTTCCAATTGTTTTGCTTTGTTTTGGCACTCGAACAAAAGTTCCTTTTCAGCATTGTGCAGCGCTGTAATTATGTGTTCCAACTCACTCAAATTGCTGTTAATGCTGCGCTTTGTGTTTCTATAAAATTCATAACATATTTGCATTTTTTAACAAACTTTAATGTAAATACAATCTAATTACCGCATATCCTCTATGAGTGAATTGTACTCTTCAGTTTCATTTTCAATTAATTCAATTTCCTCGCTTATGGCATTAACATCCTGTTCTGTGTATGTTAGCTGGCCAGGATTTTCAGATTCCAGCTGCTGCATTTTAAGGCGCAACTCTGCTTCTTCCAACCATTCGCCACGCTCCAATATCTCATTGCGTTCCAGGAGTTCTTGTTCAGTTAATATATTGGCATCTGTTATGTTTTCCGCCAGAAAGTTAAAGAATTTGGAAAAATGTTCATCATAAAGAATCCACTGATTGGAACTGTCAAAGCCCAATTTTTTGAATATTTCTGAATTCTGTGGCAAAGGCAAACCATTTTCATTACAATTTTCAACTTTTCATTTAAATACTTACACTCAAAAGATCTCCCATTTTTATCAATTGCTTAATTAAATTTAATACTTTTTAACAAAATTCTATTATTCCAATTTCATTTCCCGCTCTGAATTTTGTTTTTGGTCTAGCGAGTACCCTTGAAAAAATAGCGGTGAAATAGCGGGTCACACGGCGACAGACTGAGAACGATTGCTTCAAAAGCTAAGTTTATGTGTCTAGAAACAAAATGATTATTACATAAGAACACTGTTAAACGGTATATATGATTACAGATATATCTACATTCCCAAGTTAAAATAAGTGTTAGTTTGAATATCTTATATCGAACAGTTACTGTACTTGCCAGCAAGCGACATTTTTACATCCCTTTTCACCCACTCTCATCTTTTATAAATAGCGAGTACGAGGGCTGCGCAAAAAAAACAGTCACAACGAATGAGTGCTGTGTTGTTGCAAACCCCAGCCTGTTTGACACTTGTGAACACTGAGCAAACTCTGCAAATCATTCGAGGCGGCTCGGCGTAGTTGATCTTAGGAAATTTTGATAGAATTTATTATTAATCAATTTCCGTACGTAAAACTTTGAAAAAATGGTAAGTTTTTCTAAAAATTATTTCTTTTGTGGAAACATGGACGTGTAAAGTGGTTTCCAATATCGAAAATATAAGTTGAAATTGTAGGTTAAGCTTTTGTTTGTAAACTGCTTCATCATCGAAAAACATAAATTTTACGTTTCTTTGCAGGCACGTCGTTATGATTCCCGAACAACAATCTTCTCTCCGGAGGGTCGCCTCTACCAAGTAGAGTATGCTATGGAGGCCATATCTCATGCAGGCACCTGTTTGGGTATTTTAGCCGAAGATGGCATTTTGCTGGCTGGCGAATGCCGCAACACAAACAAGTTGCTGGACAATACAGTCCTATCAGAAAAAATTTACAAGCTTCACGAGTGAGTTATTCAACTTATGAACGGTTCACAAAGTTTATTACATCTTTAATACTATCACAGCAATATGGTCTGCTCTGTCGCCGGTATTACTTCTGACGCGAATGTACTAACCTCGGAGCTGCGTGTCATTGCGCAGCGTTATCAGTACAGCTATGGTGAAGTTATACCTTGCGAGCAACTAGTATCCCATTTGTGCGACATTAAACAAGCATACACTCAGTATGGTGGAAAGCGTCCTTTTGGAGTTTCACTGCTTTATATGGGTTGGGATAAACACTATGGTTACCAACTCTATCAATCTGACCCAAGTGGAAACTACGGCGGCTGGAAAGCCACCTGCATTGGTAACAATTTCAGTGCCGCAATCTCAATGCTGAAGCAGGAATTGAGTGACAAAGAGAAAATAACTTTGGGTCAGGCAAAGGATCTGGCTATTAAAGTGCTTAGCAAAACTTTGGATACCACGAAATTGACTCCAGAAAAAGTGGAAATGGCGACTTTGCAACGTATTAATGACAAAACTGAAATTAATGTACTTACAAAGTCCGATGTAGAGAAGTTAATTGAGAAGTACACCAAACTGGAAGCAGAAGCCGAAGCCGCAAAGAAAGAAAAGCAAGCCGCTCAACCGAAACCTTAAAAAATTGAACTTTTAAATTAAGTACTCTTGGTGGGCTAAGGATAATTTGCGTACTTTTTTATTGAAAAAAAAAAAATAAAATTTCACAAATGTTGTTTTCAATCTAAATAATAGCATGAACACATTGTGCGATATCGCATTTTAAATTTGTTCCTTATGATAAAAGACTGGTTTAATGGAAACAATATGCATTTCCTAATTGACTTTATCTGGCAACGCCACATTTATTGTGCCTCAGAAAGACCCGTTGATATTGTAAGATTCCTGGATGAAATTGTGAAAACAAGAAAAATCGGGAAAGAAAATTTATAACTACTATGGTATTTGTGCAATTTGTTTTTATTCAGTTGTTCCTGAGAATAGGAATTATGTCTAACAAATGCACAGATATGTGTACACGTCTTTAAACACATCCATACATGATGTAAGATATATTACGTGCTATCTACTTGTTGAATCGCATTAATATTATTATTAATGGTTAATGGTCAAAAAACTATGAAATTAATCTCCTATCACCCTTCAAACAAAATGTTTGAAAAATACCCTCGAAATGTTGATGCGATTGGCAATACTTTCAAACCTGTACCTGAGAATACCCTCGTATAATCAGAGTTGCATTTTTAAGCATTGTTAACCCCAATTTTTATGTGTGAAGTCATTTCTGAATGTCAAAAATGTTTAAGAAGAAGAACAAACCAAGAAAAATTCCGTCGTGCAGCGCGAAATTTCTGTAAAAAACGTTTTTTTATAAAAACTTAATTTATAATTACAAAATAAATTAATATGTAGTGGACGCGTTGCCTATACATGTGCAAAAAGTCGAATACAATAGAAAATAATCGGCGGCGCAAAAAATATACGAAATCCAATCCAAACCTTGTGTCCGTCGCATCCGCTCGGAGCTCAATCGCGGTCGATTTTATCTGTGTGTGTACGCGCTCTGCTCCGCTCCTTTCCGCCAGTATGTTGTGTCTGTGCAACAAAAAGGGGCAAGCAGCAGCAGCAAATGCTGCATATTAAATATTCTTGAATTTTTCATTAAATTGAAAGTTGTGTTTATGCAATATCACATCAAAAATTGTAGAAAGAAATATTCCTGATTCCTAATTAAAATGTAATGTCAAGTGGAATATATATTTGTAAATATTGGTCGCTCGTGTACATGTGCGACAGAGTGTGTGTGAGTATGCGTGCGTGAGAGTGTATATGTGGAGAGATGTGCAGCAGCAGAAGCAGAAAAAAAAAGAAATAGAGAATGAACGCACAAGTATAATAAAAAAAAAAAATCAAATTGTAAGAGAATAAGAGAATAATGAAATAAAAGTGAAGGAGAAAAAGAAGAAGCAGAAGGAAAGCAAAACACGTTCGTGTGAGTGAATCTGAATGTGTGTTGTTATTGTATTGTAAATACGTGAGTGAGTGGTAGAACGTAATAATAAATATAAGTAATCCAAATGCAGAAAACAAAAACAGCAGTAAAATGGATAATAAAACTACACAGTTGGATTTTAAATTACTGGTAATTAAATAATGTTTCTTAATTTTTTACATTCACAATTACACATTTCTTTAATTCATACGTTTGGCACACACAAACACACACATACTGACATTCATTGGCTAGTTTATTAAGAGAGAGAGAGAGAGAGTCAAACAACAATGAATTAATATGAGCGCAGAGAGCGGGCATTGAGAGCCATACATAGAGAGAGATCGAGCGTGTAGAAGAAAGAGTATTTAAGATAGAAGATAACAAATTAAGTACAGTGTGCACTGCTGCTTGTTTTTATTATTGTTGTTGTTGTTGTTCTTGTTCGTAGTAGTGGTGGTGTTAGTGTGTTGTGTTTATTGTAGTATTCGTGGGTTGGTTTTCTTATTTTAAGTTTGTAATTAAAAAACAAAAAAATAATTTGTTTAGAAAGAACTACAATTAAATTTCGTAAAAGAATCGTATGAAATGAAAGTGTTGCCACATGTTGTGCTTGTTGTCGCGTATATTCTGATTAGATAGAAAGAAGATAATTTTAAATTGGATTCTACTATTTAACAATTTCTTAAATTTATGGGAAAAGTTAAATTTAAAGAGTTAAGGCAAGCATAGGATCATCATAACAAGCTTTAAATTCAATTTGAATAAACAACAACCCCTTTATACTACACATAATGTAGTAGTTGCTTATTCTATATTGTTTTTGGGTTATTTGCCTTAATTCGTCCGCTGCTGTCCCCCCCAAAAAACACTCCACATTGCCGCCTGCTCCACCTTTCGTGCCTTCTATTACACCCTCAACACCATAATCATTCAGAAGCAGCAAATGCTTTTATTTTATTATTTAAAAGAAAAGAAAAACCTTTCATTCATTTGCCCCGACCGCCTGAGCGCCGCCCGCACCCACAACATTCAACATTCATTCAAACACAACCACGGGCTACATACATATATACATCCGCCGCTTAATGCCGTAGCATCAACGTCGACCGACCGACCACCCACCCCACTTACTCCGTATATACATACCATATGTACAAATGTACGAGTATATGATTGTACGTTGCTCATTCTTCTCATATTATGCCCCCAGTGCCTGTGCTGCCGCTGGTCGACGTTGTTACTCCACAGCAAACAAGCCCAACCAAGCCAGCCAACCCCATACTAACATCGCCAGCAGACCACCGCCACCACTCCCTTTCCTTCCCCCCACTCTTCTATAATATTTTAGACTATTTCTATTTGCTTCTACAACGAAATTTAGTCTCTGTCGCAGTCGACTTCGATGCCACCGTCTCCGTTATTCTTCTAGTTTTTACCATCCATCGGACGTCGTCTGTTGTTGTTATTGTTGTTGCTGCTGCTATTATTCACTTTTGTTTTGTTTTCTTCGTTATTTTGAGAAAATATTTATTTTTATTTTTATTAGTTTATAACAACATTACCCGACACACACACACACGCTCAACACTCTTATACAAACATAAATATATAGAAGAGCGTATATACAATCGCATACAACACATATTTATACAATGGGCAAGCTCTCGTTCGTATGCATAAACGTATTATAAATACTCACACACACATAAGCAGCCTTCTTACATTTACATAAAACTACGAAGTCGTACTCGTGCACCACACGCCAAAAACGACACTACGGCAACGTTGAAACGAGAATAAAATGTTAGTAGAGTGAGAGAGAATACATACGTTAAGGAGAAGACGTTGTTAGGGAGAGAGAGAGAGAGCGAGTATGAAGGCAGAGAGAGTGTAGAAAACAAGGCAGATGCAAAGGCAAGGCAAGCAAGCAACGAGCGCGAGTAAACACACAGAAGAAACACTGTGGAGCGAAAGTTTCATTATTTTGTCCAAATTCAAAATCGTAATCCAAGTGAATGAAATGAAACAGGTGTTGCAATCGAATCTTAAAACTTGAATTTGGGTTTTGATGAACTAGACCTTTTGTTTATCGTTTGTTGAGGTTGTTGCTTGAAACAATATTTCCTTTAATCATTCATCTTTTTATCTAATAAACATTTTTAATTGATCTTGAATTTTGCAATTGTTAATATTAAATCTATAATTATATAACGTCACTTGCCGTAACAACATGACATTTTTATATCGGTAAATCATAACCTGTTTACTGTGCGAGTTTTGTAATGTTCATAGTGCTATTTGCGAGTACTGAACAGCTGGTTTTTGTTTTGTTTATACTTACAAATGGAATGTTGCGTGCACGTTGTTCAATCGTAAACTTTTTAGAAAATCATCTAAAAATGGCAAAAATTTCTCAACACTACGGAGAGTGACCAGCTGAACACCATGTTCTGGCCGAAATCTTTTTGAACTCGAGTTCCATTCTATAACAGTTCCATCATTTCCCCTGTTTTTGTTTCGAATTGAATGCAAACTCATTGTAAACAGACTATTAAGGTTTTGAATTTAAAAATATGTATTTAATGATTTTAAAATAGAATTTTATAAAATGCACAAAGGCAACAATTAAATATTAACTACATACAACATTAAATGGATATTATGAACGTGCATAATTAAAGTGTTGTTAACACTTGTTAATTTTTCTGTGTGTTGTTTTAATTAATTGTTTTTTTTTTATGATAACCAACAACCAATTAACATTTATATCGCTCTTAATTGAAAGTATATACAGACATGTGTATGGATATTTATTTATGTATGTATGTGTAAACATAATTTGTTTGTTATTTGCATTTATTAATAGGAAAATGTTTTATTTATTTTATAAAAGAATTTTATTTAAAATGTATATGTTTATATTTGCCTTTGATGTCAGAATCAGAAATACGAGTAGTACTTTTAATTATATAATTGAGCAAAGTATGTAATAATTTTTAAATCAATAAATATTGATATTTTGAAAATTGTATTCTAGATTTTGTGTTGCATTGGCAACACTGTTGTGCCAATTTATACTTTTAATACGCTTTGCTATAAATACATATACGATATTTTGTTTTGCTGCTGCTATTGCAACTAAGTATACGTACATATATATATTTACTTGTATATATAGATGTATGTATGTATGTGTATGTGTGTGTAGTGTATATACACATATATTATATTATTTTATTTTTGTAGTTTCCTTCTTCTTCTGATAGTTTAGTTTAGTTTCATGTACAAGAAACCGAAGCAACATAAATTTGCTAAAAATGCGCCATCAACGCCATCCATGTCCCACTTGCCATTTTGCTAGCTGGCTAAAATAATATCAACAACACAAATAGTAAAAAAAATATATATATATATATATATATATACAATAAAATAAAAATAGAAGAAAAAATAACAACAAATGTAGGAAATAGCAGAAGAAGAAGTGCAGTCAAACTACTAAAATAAAAGAATACATTTTCTATTTGAATGCTTTCTCCTTGATGATAAGCATTCGCTGAGCTTAACACACACACATACATATATATACATAAACACAGATATATACAAATGTATGAATATAGTACATGTGTATTTAATTTAAATACACAAATACAACAGAAAGATACATTGTTGTTGTTGCTGCTGATGTTGTCTTTGTTATTGTACATAAGCCAAACAGCAAACTAATAAATTAAAAAATGACTTTAATAAGAGAAAAGGAAGCAAAAGTAGAAGAAGCAACAACAATAACAACACCACAAAACAACAAAAGCAAAGCAGCAAAACAACGAACGAACGAACGAACGAGCACAAAAAACCCATAAATTTAAATGTATAAAAGAAAGCAAATATGTTAAGACATGCTCGCACACACACACACACAGTCACACTATACAAATATTTCATTATATACATTTCCATATGTATGTATGAAAATAGTTATTTTAATTTATGATAGATATGTATGTACATACATACATGCATGCAGCACACAGTAAATTTATGTAAAATGTATCTCTTGGATTTAATATATGAATGACGTTAGTTATGTAGTATATTTTTAATTTTCTTCGTTCTCAAATGTTGATCTGTTCTTTAATTCATAATATGAATTTCATATAGTATACATAAATCACTTAACGCAATTAACAATAACAACAACAGCAAGAGCAACAACACTACAACAGAAAAAGAGCGGGCGAAAGCAATTTAATTAGAACATAACAGAAATCTAATTAATGTGCGCCATTGTTGTTGTTGCGCTCACCCTGGTTCGCTTCGCACACTTCACGCACGCACGTAATTCATATTTTCATGAATATTTATCTGTGTGTGCGAGCGTGTGTGTGTGTGTATTTATAAGTTATCTAAAAAATCTAAACTTACAACTTTATTGTCATTTAAAATGGAGAGATTTACAGAGCTGCCAGGCTGTTGGGCTAGCAAAAACAAAAAAATATATGTATGTATATATATATGATTGATCGTAACTACAACATATTTATAAACATTTATATTTCTACTTTCCAAGTATGAAATTTGCTTAAAAATTATATTAACAATAGACATTATGACATATTATCGTGAAAATATTTCAAGAATATGCAATTATATATGCATACGAATATTCTCAAGAAGGATTTATGTATAAAAGAATTAGTTTTAGGATTGTATTTGATCAAACCTATGTTATTCAGAATGCTAAATGGTTAATTTGAAATCTCTATCAACCGTGATTTCCTTCTATTATCTGTCATTTTGTAATTTAATCAATTTTTTTTATTAACCGTGTTTTTTGTCTATTATCTGTCATTTTGTAATTTAATCAATTCTTATTATTAATCACGAATTACATACATCCAAGTACATATTGTGTGATTGTTAATAAGGAAGAAATACCCACAAACAGTAGTGTAGTAGGTAAACTATGTATAGTGTGTTGCTATGTTTTTAGAAAACTAAAATTTCCTATGTTCAAGTTTTACAGAGGCAGACAAAGTCATTTACTCAAAGATCAATCAAAAGCTAAAGACAGACAACCTCAGAAACTTTTACATAAATATTCATACTTACAGATGTTTTTTATTTGAATTTATACATATATATGTATGTTTTTATAAACCGCTTTAACCGGGATTTTTATTTATCCATAATTAGATGCTTGGTCCTGAGCAACAGTCCGAGGATAATCGATGTTCTACTTGAATTTCAAATATTTAATATTACCAAAATACATACTTAGTATAAAGACTTGACAATGGGTTTCATTTCCTTTTTATTTATTTTTTTTTTTTTGGTAATTGTTTAACTTAATAAACTTGAAAGCTTTTGACATTTTAAATTTATAATGAAAGAAGAAAATAATATGGCAACATCGCCAACGACTTGATTCGTCGACTTACTACTGTGTCTGTGCCTATGTTCATATATATCGTATACTTGTATTTGTTGTTATGTAGCTAAATGCAGTTTAGTTTATATGACAACAACAACAACTACAACAATAGCAATAACAGCAACAAAAACAAACATTGCATCTAAACAAGCACAACAGCAATAACAACAATAATAACTTTGTAGTTGCAATAATAAAAACAAGTTCACATTATAAATGAAAAAACAACAAAGTACGCTCCCTCGCTATCTATGGCTCTCTCTCGGTGAGTGAGTGAGTGCCAGTGGGTGGACAGACAGACAAATAAGTTTAAGAGATAGAGAGAAAGAGATTAAATGGTAACGAAGGCTGGATGGTGACAACAGCGGCAACAACAACTAGCGACAGCGGCAGCGTCAATAACATAGCAGCGGAATGAATGAATGACATGGGGAAAAAGTAGCACAAATTGTACTGTTTTAATGTGTGTGCCCATTTTATTTGTTGTGATTTGTTTCTGTTATTCTTTTTCCATTTCCATTACTACTATGTATTTTTTCTGCTATTTCTATTTGTGCTTATTGCGCGCTGTGTCGCCGCAATGTCTCTCTTGTCTACCATTTCGCTTGATCTAATTGCATTAAATTGTTTGGAAAAACATAATCATCAGTAATTGTATTTGATTATATGCTGCTGTTGTTGTTGTAGGTGTTGTTGGCTCATCATCATTCACTCAATCTCTGTACATATTTATGTTTGTGATGTTGATAGTGTTTAAATATACTTAATATGCATATGATTTATAACAAAAATTATTCAATTGCGTCGAGTTTCAATTATATTATTTATGTTTTCCTTTTAACTTTAACAGGTGGATCAATCACTGAGTATACTCGACAGCCTTAATGCTGCATCGCGGTGCGATGCTCTACACTACTTACTGCAAACGTTAAAGTGTAAATATCCGGAGAACTGCGACCAAGTCGTTAAGTCTCTGTACGCAACTCATCTAGCCAATGAACACAAACCGAGTGCAGCCAAGTTAACAATTAACAGTAAAAGCGGCGGCAACAAACAGTTGAAATTGTTGTTGGCCAGCGCGAAGAAGGAAGAGCAGGAGGAGGATGATTGTGGTGGTGTGAATATAAAGAAGGAACAAACAGCAAAAGATGAAGATGGTTCAACGGATCTTAATCAGAATTTTGAAAAAATCCTATGTAAGGAGGAGTTTATGTGCCTCGATGAAGAGAATGAATTTGCTGGCGATGATGTAGATGCGGAGAATTCGTCTTCCCTTAGTAAACGGTTACGTTTTCAACATCAACAACAACAAAATAATAATGCGCCGGCATTAACGCCAACAACAGCATCCGCACCCGGTACCTCAGGTGCTGTTGGTACAGTTGTTGTCCCTGGTACACAAGATCCTCTCGATTTGATACCATCCGCCGTGATAAATACTAGTTGCCTCTTAAAACGTAAATATTCAGCAAATTTTGGTGACAGTGGTGGTGATATTAATGATGCTGGCGAAGATGAAAGCAATCCATCAACATTAAAGACAATAACACGCAATGCTGCTGCCAACAACAACAGTGCGGCGAATTTGCATCTAAATAAAAGCCACGGCCACCCGCGTTTCTTAAATGAACGTTTATTATTTGAGGCTAGTATACGACCTAAGCTTGGCGAGGGCTATGTATTTCATAAGGATCATCAGTACACTGTAAAATATCATCATAGTACGGGTGAATTCAATGAAAGTGCTTATAAGGAACAGTTCCGATTACGTTTAAAATCCGCAATTTGCCATCATCACAAAAGCTTCCTTAAACAGTTCTATGAACAATTTGTTATCACAGGACAACTGGTGGGTACAACACCATCAGCGCGAGTTCTGAGCGCACTGCGTGAGCAGCGACTTGAGGAATGGCGACTGCAGCGAGAGCAACGTAACGCTTTGCTTGAACAACAACATCTACAACAACAGCGGATGCAACAACAGCAGCAACAGATGCAAAAGCAAATCCATTTGCACCAAGAACAGCAGAAACAACAACCTCAACGGCAATTGCCAGCAGCTCTTGCATTTGGTGACTCGGAGTTAGAATCGGAAACGGAATCACAGCTGTCATCAGCGCAAGAGATCATGAAATTTGAGGAATTCATCGATGAAGGTGTGGGCGCTGGTCGTCTAATTGATGGTCTTGAAATGGAGCCAGAGATCGATGATATGTTAGTTGGAGCTAGCGGAAGTGCCAGCGTTAGCGGGAGTGGTCACAGCAACAGTAACAGCAGTAGCAGTGCTGGTGGTGGCGTTGGTGGTATTGACAATGGCATAGTAACAGATACGCTTACAAATACACTGGATAATGAAGGCTCGCCATCAATTAGCAACCATGAAATCAGGCAGCGGTGAGTTAATTTAACTTATAACATTCTAATTAACTTTACTAAATAATCTCTCTCTCTCTTGGTTTTATATGTGCAGGAGTAATACCAATCTTGTGATTAATGGCCTTACAACAAGCAATACTAATAACAATAGTAATCTAATGATCGATCAACTAGGAAATGTTGTGGATAATAATATATCAAGTTTAACTTGTAAAAAACCGCCACTGCAAATACAATCCGAGGAAGAACAAGAACAATTGCAGTATCAGCAACAGCAAACAGTTTTGCAACATTCAAGCTCCAACAATCATGGCATTGGTGGCTCAGCTGCGAACATTGTTGTTGTTGACAATGGTGGTGGACAAATGTCAACATCTGTTCATATGGATATACCCATTAGTAATCAGCAACAACAACAACAACAGCAACAGTCATCAACCATATTAGAGCAACACCAACACCAACTGCACTTACATCATCAGCAACAGCAACACCTACATCAGAATCACTTTAATTCCAATGCCCAAAGCTCATGTAGCCCATTGGCAATGATGGGTGGCATGATGCAAAATGCGCATCACCAACAACAGCAGCAACAACAACATCAACAAAGCGCTATTACTGGTATCAATCATCGAGCGCCGCCTCACAACTCCTTACAACAACATTTACTTGATGTCACTGCCGGCGATCCTCCATCACTTGCAGCAGTTTCATCACAATTAAACACATCAAATGAATTAGAGGACAATGAACTTTCACACGATGAAGACGATGATGAACTTGACAATGACTTAGATGATTTGGATATTGCAAAACAGCAACTTATCGACGGCGGTAGCAGTAGTAGCACATCATTACAGGCACCTCCGTCTCAGCAGTCCGGTGGAGCAAACGCGAGTACACCAAGTGGTAAAAAGGAAAAACCCAATTATAAATGCCTTTTGTGCACAAAGTCATATCGCAAGCGAAAATCTTTGCTAGATCATTATAAAATACATCCTGGCTTTTGCCATGATTGTGGCCAACCAAATGGCACTACATTGGAGGTAAGTTCGACTATACTGAACTATATAGTAATGAATGCATAATAAAATAATTTTGGTTGTCTTTATAGGATATAATACATCACAATCGTACCGTTCATGTAAAGGAGTTTCCATTTGTTTGTGAGACGTGTGGTGAATCATATTCGCGGCGTCAACAATTTCATGCACACGTCGAGTCTCATAACAAGAAAGAATTCAAAAGTGAGTCTGCGTCAAGTGAGCTTCAAGTGTAAATTTCACCAAGTCGACACAAGCACACGAATTTCGTTTCACATTTTTACATTTATGGAGTCCAGAAGAGATGTAAATTTATTAAAAAATTACCTTAATTCTTGTATATTTTATAGATTATTCGTGCGGCGAATGTGGTCAAAAGTTTCCACACAAGAAGCTACACCAACAGCATCTTGAGGAGACTGGGCACAAAGCCGATGGTGCTATTTGTGAAGTTTGTGGTGCAGAGTTTCCATCAAAGAATGCTCTATATCAGCATATTATGCGCGTGCACAAACGGGATAATTTCTTTGAGTGCCACATTTGCCAGAATCGCTTTACCCTCAAGGCGAATCTTGAACGACACGTTCAACTGCATACTGAAGTGAAGCGAACGCATGTCTGTAATTTATGTGGCTCTTCATATTTTACATATCCTGCACTCAAAGAACATTATAGCAACGCACACGTTGATGTCTCCGAGTGCAAGTGCACATTATGTGGTAAAAGATTTGGTTCAGCAAAATCTTTACAAAGACATTTACCATCACATTCGGAGGAAAGACCACATTGTTGTAATTTTTGCGATCAGGTTGGTATTGTAAAGAACTTCTATGTATAGTAAAATTAATAATATCTCAATTCCTCCAGACTTTTAAGTGGAAAACTCACTTGGTTCGGCACAAGCAAACAATTCATGGTAATCAACCGTCACCAAAGAAAGTGAAACGATTTGCTAAGGTTGATGAAGGTCAGTAAGAAACAAACTACATATAATATTTGTAGTGTATTATAAAATTTGAATTAATCATATTTTTGTAGAACTGGTACCGCTGCCTGATATGCCTGGGCCACCGCCGGCCAAAGTACCAAAAAAATCAAATACCAGCAAAGGGAAAACCCCACAAGGTGGCACCACAACACAACAAGCACCACAAAAGAGTGTTGGCGCAACACCAACGCCACCGCCACCACTCTCAACTACGCCAGGCACATCACAACAAGAACAATTTAATGCCTCCATGGTTAGCAACAATAGTTCACAATCGTCGACCGCATCAACGTCGCAACATTCAATTTCGACTAGTGAATCTCAACAAAATTCCATGTACAGTCAGAACTTCAGTGCTGAAAAGTTGATCGGACAACAAACTCAAAAGCAGCAGCAACAACAGACACAGTGCAATCCTACGCAACAACAGCCAGCAGCGTTACATCAACAACATCCAACACCGCCACCGTCACAACAATCACAACATCAACGTCACAGTCACACACCGAATAGCAATAACAGCACACCTGATGTACATCTCAATCGAATGAATAGTTTTGGCAGTCAGGAGAATCAATTTCATTTTGATCCCAATGCCTCCAATACAGCAAACACATATCAACAACATCAACTTATCAATCAGTATCAACAACAGCATCACCTTCCCCAACAACAACAACAACAGCAGCAACAACAACAACAACAGCACTTGCGAAGTCATACGCCTCAAAGTCCACATCAACAGCAAATGCCCCATTTTAATTCACCGATACATATGCCCCAATTGCACCATCCACATCAATTGATGCAACATTCGCAACATCAATTGCAACAACAACATCAACGTCATCATAGTCAACAACAGCAATCTCAAAGATCACCCCTACATCACCATCCAACGCAAGCACAACAACTTCAACAACACCAACAACCATCTCATTCACCGCAACATGGACGATTGCAGTCACCTCAACCGGCTGCAACGCAACAGCAACAATATATGCAGCAGCAGCAACAACAACCGCAACCTCAACAAGCGGCTGAGCCTTGGGCGAATTTAGGCTTCGGTCCGCCACAAACAGCTAACAATCAACAGCAACAGAGTCTACTGAAACCGGATGAAATAAAGGATAATGGCAATAAGTTTTATATTGTAGATTCAGCTGAATTTTTAGGACTTCCAATGAATGTTGCTGGTGGTGGTGGTGGTAGTACATCAGCTGCAGCCGCCCAACAACAACAGCAGCAACAACAACAGTCTGTTGCTATGAGTGGTGGCAACAAACAACAACAGGAGCCAACATCTATGGGTGGTGATTTGATGAGCTTTCAACATATGTGGCCACAAGCTCCCACATTTGGTAATGTTGATCCGAGGCAACAGCAGCAATCACAGCAGCAGCAGCAGCAGCAGCAACAACAACAGCAACAATCAAATGCCAATCAAACAGCAGGCAGTGATCCGCATAATTATAATAATATTGGTAGTATACTCACAAATCTCATTGACACAAATCCAACACCATTGGAGTATAATTTCGATATGTTGCAAGCGACACCACACGCGACAACGCAACAACAACAAGCTGCACAACAACAGCAGCATCATGCAAGTGCTGCTGCTTATGGCCTGCAATCAACACCAGGTGCTGCGGGGCTAATGCGACATGCTGGTAATGTTTATGGCAGTAGTGCAGCATCTGTATATGAAGCCCATCATGGTGCGCCACCGCATCACAGTTCACTTGGTGATCAGTTAAGCGAACAACAAAAGAATAGCTTTCAGCCATATCATACACTACAGCAACACCCACTCAGCGCACATCCATTGCATTCGCTAGCAGGCGCTACACATTTACTACCACCACCACCGCCACCTTCACATGTTGGCAGTGTCTATGAACGCGGCGGTAACGTCGGCTATCCTATGTTGGGTGATGAAGCCAAAGCTGTACTGCCACCCATAAACGACTATATGCATCATATGCAACAACAGCAACAAGTGCCACCGCATGCGCAACAGCAATCTGATTTGGTTTATTATCCGGTAAAAAATGATTGACATTCAAAGTAGTTAACATTTGATGCTGCTGCACAACGCGAGGCCCAAGAACGACGCCTTCATGCTGAGCAACAGGAGCAGCAACAAATCTACCATGCACATCGGCAAGCAGCATATGCAGCCAACTATCATCATCACCATCACAACCACCACCATCATCTTCAGCCCCATCATCATCATTTGACCGCACCAACTAAGAGAAGCGATCTATACTTTTGATTAACTCTCCATTATTGAGTTAACAGAACACCAGAGATCATTCACATGAAAATCACATTGGCTTGGGCATTAGTTCGCCCGACCGCCGCCGCCTATTCTTTTATATATTAAAATAAATATGTTTTGATGCTGCGTGTATGAATGAATTGAATATTTTGAATGATTGTGTTTAGTTTGTAAGGCTATACACACTCTTCACTCCACGTCCACACAACCACTCTCTCACTCACTCAATGTTAATCTTTATTATATAAACAGTCATAAGCAACACAACAAATTCTCTCATGAAATGAATAGTGATGAATGTAGGATTCACCAACCAATTTGACGCACGTACCAACCATATATACTGCAGATATCTGTGTATAAATACAATCGTAGTGACATTAGATTTATAACAAACTTACACAGCAACCACAACAACAAGAAAAAGAACAACTTTAGACATATAAGCCAAAAGAACAAAATAAAAGTTAATCAAATTAAATGAAATGAAATAATACGCAAAAATGTAGAATTTTAAAAATTTCCTCATTTCGGTGCGTATAATATTTAATATTTAATTAATTAATTAAATGAAATTTCTCTCTTTTTTTAATTTTATTGAATTTTATAATATTTTGTTTTGTTTTTTACTTATTATAAATTTATATACATATTAATAATTTAAAATATGATATGAATTTGCTAAATTATTCACACACATGTCGAACAAAACACCTGAGTTAAGTTTCAAATGTGAACAAATTATACAATTTATTATGTACAATTAAATTATAATTTCATGAACAAAGATTTATACAGACAACAGAACACTACACAACAATAAGAAAACGAGTATATATGTATACAAATACATATGTAATATGTTTGTTTCAAGCAACATATTATTTATCTATATAAGATACATATACCCCTTACCATATTTTAACCTACTCTATCCCCTGCCACCTTATATTGATACATATAATATAGTTTTAAGTTTACGACGATTATACAAACAACATTATGTGGATTATTTCGAACAAAATTTTTCAATAAATATTATATAATTTTAATTGTACAACACCCAATAACAACAGCAACAGCTAAAACACAATATAAATATATAAAAAAATTACAAAAAAAAAAAAAAAAAAAATATACAAAAAATAATAAAAATAAAAAGCAAGTCCTTTTTAGGTTAATAAATAATTGATTATATAGAAATAAATAGATTTGGATTCATTTCAATCAGTGCTACTATTACTATTATTTCTTTTACACACTTGCAGGACACCATAATCCACTCAAGTCCTTGTGAACTCGTATTGAATTTTACCTTACATTACTTTACTTATTTTATTAATTATTATAATTATAAAATCACATACATATAATTTTTTATTGTATTTGTTTGTTTATTTAAACATTGCCAGTTAATTATTGTAATTGTAAATCCTTTTCTCTCTTTCTCTCTGTTTTATATTATATACATATTATTATGTAAACTTGTTAAATTGTACAATACATAAATGTATGTTTAGTTATATGTAAAATTGAGTAAAGCAATCTAATAAAAAGAAAATAAAATAAAATAAAAGAAGAAACCATTTTTGTTAGAATAATTTATAAGATTTGTTTTTATTTTATTTTTTTTTTTTTTTTTTTAATTTTCATTTCTATCATACATAGTTTAATATAATTACATATGTATTTTTTTTTTTTTAATATATATATAAAATTTACAAAAACACGGATTTTGAAACCCGAACTAATATATTTTTGTACCATACTATATTCGGATCGAAATGTATATACAAACAACAACACATAAATATTCTGTGTCTATCTATTTATCCCATTTATCTACTATTTTATTTCTTGTAACACTCTTTCACTCGCTCTCTCTCTCTCTTTCTCTCTTACTATCTATTTACCTTAAACTGAATTCTTCCAAATTTGTTCATAAAACAACATAAAACCTAAAAATCTTGTTTTAATATTTAAATATATAAAAATCTAGAAGTTTTTTTCTTTTGTTTTCAAATAAAAAATGATAAAAAGAAATTTGTTTTTTTTTTTTTCATTAAAAACATTATGATGATGATAATGTTTAAGGCACAATTTGTGTAAAAATAATAAAAGAAATTGAATTGAAAAGAAAAAACAAAAAGCAAACATATTTTAACAATAAGTTGGAAAACAATTACCACATAAGGCTAGGCTACTTTTACGAACAAGAAAAGCAAAAATTTAAAATGAAATAAACAAAAATAAAATGATAAAACATTGAAGGTAAAAAAAAAATAACTCGATTAAATAATAATATGTAATAATAATAAAAACATATTTAGTAATAATATAATACCTAAGAAAGTAAGAGTTAAAAATTAAAAGAAATTTGTATATTTAATAAAAATTAATAGCAAAAATAAAAGCAACAACAACATTTATTAAAATTATCATTTTTACTTATTAGAACTAAGATTATAATTTCAATAACATAATATTTAATGGAAGCAATAGCGACAGAGGGAAAGTTAAGAAGGAAAAGTGGTAATTAGAAAAGTGCTGGACTAAATTTGCCTTGGCGGGAAACGTATCCGCTACTCTTGGGATGTCATCCCAGCGCACTAACCTCTGAGCCAACGAGACAGTCATTTTTATATACACAGTATGTATTCAATTTACTGGATCATCGGGAAATCATAAACTCAACAATGCTATGATAACTTTTAGCTTACTCAGCGATTTCCTCTTTCACTTGGTGGGTATGCGAAGTTCTTCGTCAAGTCTTCGGGAAAGTATGGATTAAAATCTTTGCATGATATTAATTTTGAATTCTGCCAAGCGTTGATCATGCAGGCAAGAGTTTGGTTTCTTACAGCATATTGTAAATCTAAAGGAACTGATTTTGGAAGAAAGTGCAACTGAACGTCCGGTACATTAAATCAAGGTCTGTCAAAGCTTTACTGTGCATCAATTCTGACCCCACCATGACAGGCGACACGTCTCCACACCAGCAGCCGCATCAGCACTGCAAATAGCCTTCAAACAAGATGACAAAGCATCATTGTCCTTTTTCGATATCACCAGTCAACATGTTAATATGTTGAACCATGGATCAACAACTATACGAGCTGAAAGATAAGTACATATTATACCAGTGAACTGTAACTGTTCGCTCAAACTGGCGGCACCAGTTCATTGAATATCAATCAATGTTCCCCGCAAATTGCAAATATATATGAATTAATTGCAAGGATACCAAGCAAGCAAAATGGACATTCGCACAGATTTTTTGTATTAACTCTCTTTGCAAATTTGGGCAATCTAACTTCAAATTCTTGTAAAGCCTCGAAGGCTTTAACAGTATCACCGACTTTGATGTCATTGTTATGAACAATTAGTAAATTGGCCGTGTAGGAAGATAGAAATTTGATTAAATGAAGGATGAGGCTGCGACTATGGAATAGTTTTTGTTTTTCAAATTATATAATTTATGGTAATTTATCAGAGTTTATTGAAAATTTACTTAATTTACGGAAAAACAAATTGCCACTCTATTAAAATGTTATATGTGTAACATAGAATTTATACAAAAAGAAAAAGTAAAACAGACAAAACTTAATGAAAGCCACCAATCAAATTAACAACTCGATTTTTATAACGTTTGGAGATATCCTTTTCGATATGCCCTTGCAAAATCTTATTCTGAGCTATCAAATCATCTATAATGGGATTTAACTCTTGACGTTGTTGCCGTAAATCTTCAGCTCGTGTTTTTAGTACTTCTCTTGTTGCTCGTATCTTATCGACTGCTTTTGTCATTTGTTTGAGTTTTGCTGCAAGTAGATCGGCATATTTTGATGAATGTTTCAGTTGGAATAGGTGACTCATTCGTTCGGTATTTATCTCCTGTAAAATATGTTCGACATTCTTTAGCAGTTTGCCTGTACTCTCAGCATCATGAGTCGTAATGCTATCCATTAAGGAAAACATTAAATTGCTGGACACATCATGTTGATTAATTTCGTATAAGCGTAAACGCAAAAACGATTCCAATTCATAAAGCTCGTCTAGGAAACGGTCTCGATAGTTTGGAGCATCAAGCAAAGAAAACGCTTGATCACCTTTGGCCGTGCCTCCGTCCATGCCAACTCCTTCGACTACAATGCCATATTCCTCGATGGGAATGTCAAAGTTGATTTCAACATCAGACGCTGCAGGTGCACCACTTTCAATACCCCAATCTATTTCGCCTGTTTCAGCATTGCCATCACCATCATTGTCTATATTGAAATCACCGAAATCAATTATTTCAGCTGAAACCGTTGACGAAGTACCGCCATTATCATCCGAAACTCCAAAATCTATTTCATTGCCTTCATTGTTACTATTAGGCTCAAGTTCAAGGCTTAGACTAAGTTTGATGGGCGGTTCTTCTATAGCAAGTGGCGCTTCTTTGTGTATGTATTGATAGACCGTGGTATTGCCAAATTCAATCAAATGCCGTGTTATTGGCAAACACTGACTTTGATTGCAGTATTCTGCATACAAGTCTATGGCAGCTTGAATCTGAGCAATATCCTTAATTGACTTTCTATACAGTTCAGGCAAACAAGCCAACACATGCACAAACTCCTCGCGTAAGTTGTCACCTTTCAAGCCGAGTTTGTGCAACAAGGCTCCATGTTCTGCCAAGATTTGCGCCTCTGGCTTGCTCAGGTCTTGAGCACGTTTAAGGCTCTCATCGCATTGCTGTTCCAATTTTGTCATTTGCTTGCGTAAGCCAGGTATTTCGAAATTTACATTCCGCACGTATATTTGCGCAGTTTCACCAAGGTAAATGTTATCCTTTTCATAGAGTCGTAAAATCTCTTGCCAGTCTTTCATGCGTTGGCTGCCATACGTGCCAAACACACTCTTGGAATCCTTTTCTGTTTGTTTAAGAATTTCAATGATTTCCTTAACATGATAATAGTTGATATCTAAGATAAATTGATTGTTATAATAATAATATATGGGTTTTTGTGCCTGTTCTCACTTGTGCCTGAAAGCAATTTAATAAGTTGCTCATTCGATGGCATATCCTTAAGAGCATTCGCAATCTTCGAGCGTATATCCTTTATGGGTGCTTGTATATTCTTTGGGACAATACGCCTGCTGACCAACCAATCCTGCAGCTTCAAGGCATGTATGTCAATGGGGATTTCAGACTCCTAGAAAAATAGTGAAAGAAAAATATATTCACAATCATACACTACTATTTCTTATATTATTCCAAAATTCATATTATTTTATTAATTGCAATCGTATTTTAACTTGGTAGTTTTAGACTTACGTTCATTTTTAAAACATTTATTTTTCTCTAATCGTCCACGCAAACAAATAAAAATAATATTCTGCTGCTTCTTCCTAAAATATCAATCACAACGATCTAAAATTTTTGACAATTGTTTAAATTAAAAGTAGAAACAACAAAATTACAGTGGCATTTAAAAAAACAGTCGTGACCAATTATATTCTTTTAATCGTATTTCTTTATCAAAAATAATATTCATTCTTTACGTCTGTCAGTCATACCAAGGAGCAGAACTTAACATTTGGGATCACATAAAGAATATTCTAAGATATATGAGGCTTTCATATAACCATCAGAACAAAACATCTAATCCTTTCAAAACTCCCATACAATTCCCGATTCTTGCAATCCTCGAACTTGTTCAAATTTTGCTCAACTAATAACAGGACATAGATAACTCACTCTCGTATGTATATCTCCTTGACTGCAAAAGCCGTCCTCCTTGCCTATTCTATAATACTTATTACGAATAAAACTCTATTGTTCAGGCACTATCTGATAAAATTACCATCTTCTATAATCATATAAACAAAAATTACACATTCCCACTCCTAGTCGGCAGGATTATTGTATTATAGAGACCTTTAATTTATTCGAAACAAACTGTGTTGCATTGCATTAAAATACTTTTGAAAAAATCGGACGAATTGAATACTTTGGTTTAAAAATTGACATATTGGTTTTTTTTATCCTATGTCCATGGCTGGAACCAACCATACACATATACAAAAATTTCAATGCAATTAAATGAACGGTATGTGGTCGTTCATAAAACTCGAAGAAACAAACAAATATATTTTAATTTTTATATATTAGATCATAAGGATATGTATGTATATAATCCAAAATAAATAATGTTTACTTAGAAAGAGTTTGGTTTTTTTTTTTTTAGTAAATTACAAAAGTTTTTGAACGAAATGTAATACATGTAATTGTTAATGAAACAGAATGCAAGTCAATTAAATCCAGAATTTCAGATGTGACTTAAAAAATTACAAAATAAAACTTCGACCAACCAATGTGCAGCAGCTTCTGAAAGTAATTTGAACTCCATTGCTAACCATGAAATCTGAAATGCTTTCATGCCACAGCGCTATCCACCAAAAACTTGTACTATAACTAAAAGGTTATTTTGGAAAGTTTTCTTGTACTTCATAATTGACGAATTTTTCATAGTATGGATGCCACCAGGGCAACACTTTGCACAACTGTGTGTGTGGATATTTTACAGTGATAATTGGATTATGTGAAAGGCTATCTGCAAAATCCAATTCTAAATTAAGAGCGCGCATATTCGGATTAAGCAGTCTTCGTGTAGCTTTTAGGCGATAACTGGATTCTTGATACATTAACTGCGTGGGAGTGGGTACAAACTTACTATAACAAATCGCCAATATAGAGAAGCCCTCGTTTGAACCTACTGCCGATTGCGATTCGTATTTTGATAAATTTTTATTCGTTGTTAGTGACTCCCAGTCATCAATAACTTCTCCTGCATCTTCCGCTGCAACAATCATTTTCCTCTCATATTCTTGAACAGATTTGTTGGTACAATGTCCTTTCAAATTATTCCAAAATTTGTAGCAAGTAATCCAAGTACAGTCAGACTGTTTCTGCCATGTAGCAACGCATGTGCGGTCCATGAGAAAGTCTAAGTTGTAGCCTTCCTCAAGTCTCTTATTGAACGGTTGATAACAAAGATACAATGCCTGTATAGTATTCATGCGAAGTTCACTTAAAATGCATTTATTTATATGAATCCACTGGAGATGACTTGGTAGTGTTAGATTCCATAGTCCAGAACCAGATTTATTGCAGCAATACCTTCTATAAAGCCTACGCCAAAAACTCCTTGAATTCACTAGGCCAGAGTTTTTTTACAAATCAATGCGAATCTTTTCACATCACCTGGCTCTATATACTGCGAAACATGATACCAAATATCAGTACTAATTTCAAAGTTACTTTTAGCTTCATTCTCCATCTGCTTTTCAGCTATGAAAGGATGATTGTTGGAAGCTTTTATATTTTTGACTTTAATGTATACTTCCTTCTGTTGTGAATATATCTCTACGAAAAATTGTGAAATATTGTTAGGCAAAGCATTCTATATAATTTTGATTAATATAAATGTATATAACTACCGCTTTTTCCTTTCCCACGATGTAGGTTTCTGTTAATATACTCAATTGCTTCCAAGCTCATCTCATCAGAGAATGTTGCTCAGCTGTTTTTGTTGTTTTCTTCTTCTATATCTCTTATTGTAAATAAAGCTATTCGTTGTGAATAAATAATATTATAATAATTTAATTAAAAAATTGATTTAGTTGAGAGCCCATAAAAACATCCTTTCCTTATTCTACTAATCAATATATTAATAAATCGAATTATTATTACTTAAATTGCCAAGTTTATTTACATAATTAGGTGGTGCATGCACTATTTTTCTTCTTCTACTTTTTGTACTATTACTACCGAACAGTGAATTGAATTTGTTCTTGTTACCCGAATAAAGAATATTAAAATGTTTATCTAGTCTTTGGTACATGTGCATTTAAAATTATCTTATTCTATTTTTAATTTTAACTAACAGTTGAAAGACGTGTGACATTAACATATTTGTAATGCCTATATACTGTAAGTCTAACTGTGGCAGGAATGCGGCGCTTAAGCGGCCTAAAACAGGTGATGCTTTGTGCAAAGATTGTTTTTTTGCTGCCTTTGAAATAGAAATCCATAATACGATAACATCGAGCAATTTGTTTCGTCGTGGCGAAAAGGTGGCTGTCGCAGCAAGTGGAGGCAAAGATTCAACCGTGTTGGCACATGTGTGAGTGTAATATTTTGAACTATCTTATTGTTGGAATAATAAAACAAGGATTTTAATTTTTCAGGCTTAAATTACTAAACGAACGCTACGATTATGGTTTGGAATTGGTATTGCTTTCAATTGATGAGGGTATAACTGGCTATCGGGACGACAGTCTTGAAACAGTAAAACAAAACCGAGACGACTATGAAATGCCTTTGAAGATTTTATCCTACGAAGAATTATACGGTTGGACCATGGATCGCATTGTGGCTCAGATTGGACGATCGAACAATTGTACGTTTTGTGGTGTTTTTCGACGGCAAGCGTTGGATCGTGGCGCTAAGCTGTTAAAAGTTGATAGCATCGCAACAGGTCACAATGCTGATGATATTGCCGAGACAGTACTAATGAATATACTGCGTGGTGACACGGCACGACTGCGACGTTGCACAGACATTAAAACTGGAGGCAGTGAAGATACGATACCACGCGTAAAACCACTTAAGTACACTTACGAAAAGGAGATTGTAATGTATGCACACTACAAGAAACTAGTGTATTTCTCAACCGAATGCGTTTTTGCTCCAAATGCTTATCGTGGACATGCACGCGCTTTTCTGAAAGACTTGGAGAAGGTGCGTCCCTCAGTAATAATGGATATCATCCATTCAGGCGAGCAATTGAGATTTAAGGACACAATTAAAAAGCCCGTACGTGGAATTTGCACCCGTTGTAGTTTTGTTTCTTCGCAGCAGCCCTGCAAGGCATGTGTCCTGCTTGAAGGTTTAAATCGTGGTTTGCCTAAATTGGGAATCGGCAAAAGATCGAAAGGCGAACGCATGATCGCAAACCAAGATAAAGAAATTGCGTTACGAGAGCGTGCAAATTTAGTTAAGAATGATTTTTGATTATAGCATAATTAAAAAATAAGTTTAGACAATTTTTTTATTAAATTTATTTAATTAAAAACAATTAAACAACAATCTCCTCAAGCGGAAAGTGGCAGTCCCTAAATCGAATTCCACATATCAACGTTGTTTGTGGTTTCCATCTGAAAAACATAGATAAATACTTTTCATTAAAATTATGAATATGCTACACAATTATATTGATTTATTTTTAAAGACTCAGTGCCAATTTTTTAACCAGGGTCCATAACCAGTTGAGCAAGACGCGCTTATCCCAAAAGAATATTGGAACAGTTTGTCAAAGATCAACCTTTATACGGTGTCTGTGAATGGTTTATGTGATCATCAATGGAAGTACTAAGTTCTTTATTGAATAGAAACGCGTGTTACCTTTTCAGATGACGTCTTTCATGTAGAAGTCCAAGTCGTTCACACAACCATGCATCTGCATTAAAGATAAGAAAATATTTCTATTAAATATTGTTTTTGCTTTATACCACTAATTAAAATTATTTAAAGACTTCAGTTAATAATTACAAATAAGTTGAATCACTGTGATTCATATGAGGTGTCAGAAAGTAAGATTTCATCAGTGCCACAAAGAGACAAGAATACTAAGTTTTATTCATTAAAATACACACCTTGCACGCTCTGTGAATGGCCATTAATGCCATGTGGTTTTCATCACATAATTCATGCGATTGTTATCGTAACCTAAAAATAAAAATACATAATTTAATTATCCACATGCTTAACATCCAAATTTATAGATATTTTATTAATTATGTACTGTTCGTTTCGCAAAAGAATATGCACCGCAAGAATTTTAACAAGATTACTTGAGTTATGCTTGGGCGAAACTTATTTAATCTACGAGCAGAAAAAAAGCACTAGCAAAAGTGGAAAGTTTATCTTTAAACCAGCGACTCAAGCTCGCATTGTAACTACAATCAGACTCCTCTATTCATTGGATCAAATTTACCGCATTACTATAGAGAAGTTCGACTGTAATTTATATAAAATTAATATGTATTATATGTGTATGTAATTACCTTTAAATATCCCATTTTAAGAACGTATACATTCTGTCGTTCCACTATTATATATCTTGTTACCTATAACGATTAAGATGTGTTTAATATACTTCAATTTAGTTAACCTTGTTATTTAAGCTAAAAAAATGTCGCCGGGTTTGCGAGACCACATTGTACACACATGCAGCCAAAATGGCGATAGCTCCAGCGTGAATTATCATATAGCAGCAAGTTGAGTTCTGCTAATTAAGCAGACATCGCTTAGTTTGCAGTTATATGCACTGCCACCACATAGTACACAAATTATTTTAATTTAATGAATTAATTAATATCTTACATCTTATTTATAGTTTTTCTCTTCCGCTTCTTTTCCTTCCTTTTGCGATGTATTTCAATTACCATCCGAACTTGGCCTATGCTCAATTGAAAAGGAAATGGGAATCAATTGTCAAACTCACGTGCAACTTGGGTAGTTCGCGAACGACCTAATTTGAAGTACCACTCTTTTAGGTGAACTATGCGAACTAGTTTGTCGGTGATCTCGCTCTTTTTGAAACACCAACCAGCCGACTGATTATTTTTTGCAGCAAATTTTTTGCTGAAGTGTGTAGCTAAAGTTTCATTTGTGATATCAGAAAACAGTATATAAAATATTTTATTTTACTGTAAATTAATTCAAAATTGAAATTTTACTATTCTATCGCTAATAATTGTAAAGGCCCTTTTAGACGATCAATTCACCGATAACCGAAATGATAACAAAACTATAACCAATTATGTTTTTAGTTTCGTTTATAAAATTTTATTTTTATTTCCATATATAGTTCTCGATACTTAATTAACTATGAGTTTTATATATTTAATTATCCCTACTGATGGTAATTTAAAAAAGAACTAGGGACTCGGTTCAACAAAAAAAACACGAACTGAAATCGTTACGATTCAGTCTTCCACATTGTTATGTTCTTTGGAATTTTTTACCACATTTTAGTTTTTCCCGCCTTTGGCAACACTGCACAGAGTCTGTGAGCAAGTAGTAGTTCCAATTTGAGAGAGAAAAATATTTTGAGATAACTGTAAAAACGCCGGTTTGAATCGCAAGTTTTCTTTTGGCCAAAGGTTTTTTCTTTACTTAATTTAATAACTAGAAATGGCAGATTTGAATGCTGTTCACATGTCGCTAGGTTAGTAAATTTATGTGGAATAAATTTTATAGCGAGTGAAATTTGTAATTTTTTTTGACAGACGAGTACATAAAGGTAAGAGGCTTTGATAGACCATACGAAAAGCCAAAAGAAATATTCTCTGAAGCGCCAAAGAAAACCGATTTTAAAAGCCGCAATAAAGAAGAAGAGCACATTGATGCTGATGATTATAGTGGAGACAGTAGTGAAGTTATAGGTTTAAATTACATGAAAGCAGACTTTAATGATGTATACTCTAAGAGTTTGATCGAGAATTCAACAAATTCTTCACAAATTCCCTGCATAGAATCACGGCGTTGGAAAGTTGCACCATCAAAAGTCAATGGAGCAGACGACTTACCTTCAAATTTGCCACGCAGACGGCATTGGAAGAAAAAGTTTTCTAAGAAAAACAACGGCGGCGTCAAATATCGGATGAAAAACAATAATCGTTTTAATAAAAAGCAATATAAAAACAACAAAAATAGAGGACAGAGACGGAATAACGGTAATGGCAACTACGAAGGACGAGCAAGTGTGAAAGTGTACAACCAAATACAAAAAAAGTCAGAGAAAAATGGGCTTTTGACCTCAAGAGGTAAAGCATTGGCTATGCATAAAAGTGTCTTTAAAATACAGCAACAGCAGCAATCCCTCGACAGTGTACAATCATTGAATTCTGAGGAATCTATTTCACAGAAATTAGCTGTAAGCAGACAATCCGCCGTGTTTAATATTGAAAAAACGCCGCTCACCCAAAACAATGTAGACACATTTGCTGGCAACTTCATGAACTTTTTAAACACGTACGAGAATATTGTGCACAAGCCCGTCTATGATTTACAGATTCAAGGAAATATTGCCGAAATTCAGGTGGGTGTTGTGATGAGCAAAAAGGAAAGTTTTATGTGGTGTAATTATTTGTTTAATTTTAGAATAAAATGATACACAGCTCAAATACTGGTATTGTCTTGCCTTCAACTGGAAAAGGAATTGATTGTAAAATACAACCACACGCTTCATCAACGCCATTAGCATTTAGACATTGCTAAATTTCCATATCTATTATATTCTTCAAAACGCTCTCTAGCAAACCGAACATAGCGAGCACCCTCTTGGTTATAGTATAACTAATGATTTTCAAATCTCTCTAGCAAACTAAGAAAAAAGGAGCACGAGTCGCCCTATTAGTTATAGTATTCTAAACCTCAATATCTCATTTTTTCAATTTCCTTGTAGCAATCCAACAAAGTTGAAGCACCCCTTCGCGTGCGCCTCTTTGCCTGTGTGAATAATTTTATAATACCAATAATGAAGAAGAATGTATGCGATGTAAACATGAATTTCGGCAATTGATAAGCAAGTGAGCTTATCAGCTGTAATGCCAATAACATCAAAAACACTTAAGGAGCTAAAAATAGTAAACGATAATATAAAGCAAGCTAAAAAATAACACAATGAACCAAATACGTTTGCAGCAGTAACACAAACGAAACAACATAACAAACTACAAAGAATTCGGTCGTCAGTCACTTGTTTTAAAGAACGTGGAACGTGAATACGCAGTGGATCGCGCGAGTACGCAAACATATCAAAGCAAAGCGAGTGAATAAGAAAGCAAATAAATAAGTGAAATTCATATAATCATTATCATAATAATAAAAGTTGCAAAAAGTAGATTCTTTATAAAATAAGAATCACGCAACACACTATAAGATACATTTTATATCAGAGTTTTGCGTGAAATATATTACTTACCCCAAAAATAAATGAATAAAAAATAAATGTAAATAATATTAATGCTTTGCATTGCTGAATGTGTATCTTGTACTCATAATTTTAAAGTTTTCATTTGTTGAAGGCGACCGCGGTTTAGTTTGGCCTTGAATTTTGTACTTTGACAATTGAGTATTGATGATATAAATAAAATTTATTAATGGAATATTAATACAAATAAATTGTCTTGAAGAAAGAAAAGTGCCTGCCAATATAGAGAGACTCGAC
Organism: Amiota minor; assembly: GCA_037043295.1. Lineage (NCBI taxonomy): Eukaryota > Metazoa > Arthropoda > Insecta > Diptera > Drosophilidae > Amiota > Amiota minor. Next base: position 3,980,916 of record JBAMAW010001787.1, read on the forward strand.
CAACCCCAAAAAAATAACGCGTCACGACGAACAAAGTTCAAATAGCCATTCATATAAACTTACTTGTATACTTAGAATAAAACTCCCCCCAACAACATACGTAGATATATGTACATATATACATATCTATGCAAGATTATATATAGAAAGAAGATACATAACATACAAAATAGTATCATTGCCCGTAAACAATATTTGAGTGGAAATTTCCTTTGTTTACATCTTTTTTTGGTTTCTTGTTGATAACAATAATAAAAAGAAAATAAAAAGCAATAAGAAAACAAAGAATGTTTAAGGCACGTCATGTGTTTCAACAGTTTGCCAAAGGTAAATAACAAAATTATCCTTAATAAGAAAACAAATTATGATCTAAGATTAACGGAAAAGATATAGTACAATAAATACACTTGGACTCACCTACGAACGAAGTCATTGGGGCCTTTGAATCATTTTGTTGTCTATTCAAAGGTATTCAATGCAAAATGCATTCAGTTATAAAATTTTGTATGTGGTATTTGGATGATTATTCTAAAATATCTATAGCAACTTACTATAACTATTAGGTCTTTATCATTTCACATACGAGTATATAAAAAACACGTTTTTTTTTTTTTTTTTTTTTTTGTACATATGTTGGAATTGTTTCCTTATATGTATAGATTGGCAAGCATGTATAATTATAAAGTCATGTGCATTTTATATTCGCTGCAGCTTCTGCTGTCATGAAAAATCTATAAAGATGGAAAATTTTCGAGGTTATCAGCTTATGGGCCATTGTGATCCATTGTAGAAGTTTAAAATGCAATATTATTTGTTGTATATAAAATTTAAAAATTCCATACAATTTACAAAATAGCGGATACAGAAGATTTATTTCGGTTATGCCAAAGCGTAGATACCTTTCACATCTAATTTTTAGAGTAGTTTATATGGCGACTAGATAAAATTTTTGTGCAATCGGTTAAAATTTATAGTATGTACTTTGTCATTGCGATCTCAATATTATATGTATTATTGAAATCGATACATATCAATCCAACTTTTGGATAATTGTGAATTAAAAACGTTTTTTAAAACACATACATTTTCCAATTGGAGGCGGACGAAGCTGTGCAAAACTCCATAGTAGAAAAACTAAGACAGTGAGATTATTTTCAGTAGAAATGGACTGTATTGATGGATTTGGCTAGAGCGATTCTCCTAGTCTCGCTGCGGGTCACATAGATGTGATTATATTAGTAATACTATCTATCAGCGGAAGGGATAATAATAGTCGTCAATACTAATCGAAGATTTGTTTTATAATAAATTTTTTGCTTATTCACTTTCGCAGCTTAGCTGTTTTTTTTTTTATACTTTTCACGCAGCGAATAGTCTTATAAGTTTGTCATGAAGTTTGTAACGGATAGAAGGAGACATCGGAGACCACATTAAGTATAAACTATTCACTATCTTGTATTCTTGATCAGATCAACAAGACGAGTTGATTAAGCAATGTCCAATGTATGTACTCATGCAAAATAGTCTGTCAGTTTCTGAGCTAGAGAGTTGAATTTTGCAGGTAGTTTTCTTTTTACCAAATTTTGGGTATTTCGGTATCAATGTTGAAATGCTGTATGTTTACTGGTTCTACCCTAAACATATGTAAGTCACTTTAATAATTAAATATTTATGTATCACTAGAGGGGTTTTTAGGGGTCCGTGAAGAGTATAGGAACTTAGTCGAAGTTAGCCTTCTTTTTTCTTGCTTTGTTTTAATTTCATATAATATTTTGCTTAATTCGGGCAATACGATCAACATTTATACCGCTTATCAGCATCGTATGATAACGATAAATTTATTTATAACCCAAAACAAAAAAACAAAAGTTTTGTTTTCAATTCTCGAGAATTTTTACATTTTTTGTTGTGTAGACGTCAAATAGAAAATTGTTGTTTAATTTTCAAAACATTGATAAGAAATTTGATTGATTGAATTGTTAAGAAAGGCTTTTATAATAATAAAAATAATAATTGATATTGAAATGCAAAAATTTGGATTTGATGCAAAACACTGCGTTATTGAATTGTTAAGTAATTGTTAATATTTTCTTTTTATTTCCATGTATGAACTGATTTGATCGATGATTCTCCTCTACACATATAGAATATGCCAAATTTACACCTACCAATTTCAAATTGGAAAGAGCTTTGATTGTAACAAAACTCTCACGCTATGAATTCGAGCAAGTACGGAATCCTCATCTGTCCAAAGAGCAACTGGAGCAACATTTGCGTAATCGTGGTACAGATTTCGAGATGATTATGCATCTGCATAATTTGCATAAAAATTTCGAACATTGTATTGTGCGTAGCTTTCAGAATGTCGGATGTGAGGTGAAGGTGACAAGCAGGTAGGTGATCAATTGAAATGAAATGTGATTAACAATATTTGAAATTATTCTGTATAATATGTGTGATTCGTTTGCCTTTTCATGTTTTATTTAAAATCCAAAATCAAAAAACCAAAAATATCTGTTCAAATAAATCAAAAACTCATATATCTTCACCAAAAAAAAAAAAAAACCAACAAATAATCAATACTACCACAAAAACCACCAATTATCGTGTTTCTTGATGAAATATACAATAATGAATAAAAACCAAGAATTGAATTTAGAAGTTCACTGAGCAAAGATGTCATGAATTGGGCCGATATTATAGTGCCAGTGGGCGGTGATGGTACATTTCTGTTATCAGCAGGACGTGCGAGTCCATTGTTTGCGAAAAGTCGGCACAAAACACCAATTGTTGGCTTCAATTCGGATCCACAACACTCTGAGGGTAGATTAATGTTGCCCAAACATTACTCTGACAATCCAATTGATGCTGTGTCACGCATTAAAAGTGTAAGTTAAAGTATTTTCCTATTATTCCAAGTTATGTAATTGTATGGTATATTTTTCTATAGGGTGACTTCAAATGGATGCATCGTTCACGCATACGCACCACCTTGCTTGGCAACAATGGCAAAATACCCGAATCAACAGATCTTTACAGGCATACGGTAACGAGAATGGAACAAGTTCAAACTCAACCAGAGCGTCTCAGCGAACAAATGGCTGCGAAGTATAAAGCGAAAATGAAACGCGTTTTACCCTACTTGGCACTTAATGAGGTCTTTATTGGTGAGCAATTGGCCTCCCGAGTCTCACATTTGCAACTAGTGCTTGATGATAAGGATACCATAAACAAAACGAAATGTTCCGGGTTGTGTGTAAGCACGGGAACTGGTTCAACGTCATGGCATACAAGGTTCGATCGAAAGTAAACAAAACTATAAATAATATTATAATAAACTAACGTATTCAAATTCCATCTATACTTGCATGTAGTATAAATCGCATAACAAGGCGACATGTGGAGGAGTTGCTTCGTACTATGCCCAATGAACTTAGGGGTGCAGTCGATGCTGAGGATATTGCAAATAAATACAATCAAAATTTGCTCTTTGCTGCTGGTAAATTGAACTTTATTATAACTGCAAATAGATTAAAATCGTAATTAATTTTTTAATACATGTAGATGATCCACGTTTGTGTTATTCAATTAGAGAACAGATATGCGTTGGTGTTTGGCCATCGCCAAAAACCTTTGAGGATCGTGGCTTTGTGCAGAGCATGTTTGTTAAATCACATTGCATTGATGCCAGTAAGTTAATAAATTAAAAGTTATACAATCAAAATTTAATTGTTTATATTGAAACACAGATCTTGTAATTGATGGCAGCATCTCCTATCCTTTTAATGATGGTGCTAAAGCATTGCTAGAGGCCCATCCAGAAGATGCGTTACTGACAATTGCGCTAGACTGAGCAAATAAGGAGTCGAAGAAACCCACAAAAAATGTGCCTTCTCTTAGCTTTAAAAGAAGAAGGTTACAGTAGTTAAGTAACCTGCTGCATTTATATTTAAACTTGTGTCGTACTGATTTTATACATTTCCCGTAAAACGAAAGTTGTCTGAATTATTTTATACATAATTAGCTTTAGTAAAAATTCATCAACTAAATCTTCTACTATGTTTAAGCATTAAAGTTGGATTACCATATGAATGAAAATATAAATTGATATAAATTTAACATTAGTTTTTAATTTTATTTATTGATTTCTTAGTTTTAAGAATTGATTTTAAAGTGTGGCTTCGTTTTGAGACGACAACATTTGATCTTGTTTCATTATCTTTCTTTTCCTTTGACCTCTTTTCGAAACGTTTTGTATCCAAGGTCTTGAAGCGATCATCATCCTCTAGCAGATTGTTGACTTCTTGCATAGATGCAGCTGATTCCGCTTTTCGTTTGCGTCTTATTTCTCGAAGTTTATCCTTTTGTTTTTTACGAAAACTGAAAATTTATATGTTAAATCGATAATCATCAATTTGTTGTTTCGTTAAACTTACAGTGCTTCCATTTCGTCTGGGTCTTTACCCTCTAGCACCCAGTTTTTGCGACGATAGTTTTGAGCGCGTTCATCGAAGTCATTATTGTCCAGTTTCATTTCTGATTCACGGCGTGTAACATTCACTTGCATAAATATGCGTTCCACCAAGCGTTCTGAAATTAGGAGCGTCGTTTAAAATATTACTGTAGCAAAACAAACAACTTTCAAGTTACGATCGATTGGGTGTTCTGTCAGCTTTGTGTTAATGGCCTCTTCAATGGCTCCCAGAAGTTCCAGATCACGTGGAAAACGGAATATGGAAATTGCTAAGCCCTTGCGCCCAGCACGCGCTGTTCGTCCCACACGATGTATGTATTCCTTAGGTGTGCGCGGCAACAAATGATTCATTACCAATTGTACGCTTGGTATGTCAAGACCACGCGCAGCCACATCGGTGGCAATAAGTGTACGTACGTGGTTTGACTTGAAACGATTCAATGCTGCAACACGCTCTTTTTGACGCATAAAACCATGCAGACAAACATTTTCTATTCCGATGTTGTTAAGTGTCATAGAGAGCAACTGACAGTATCTAAAATTGGTGGTGGATATATCGTAAGATCTATAAAATTAATACATGTATGAATCATTTATGTACATACTTTTTGGTATTGGTAAAAATCATAGCATTAGCATTTTCATTCTCTTCGCGATACTTGCGTAGCGCTTCGATAAGTACCATATCCCGATCGTAGTCCGCGCAGAGTAAATAACGCTGATCTAGTGTATCGACAGTAGCAATGACAGAGTCTTCAGACCATTCGAAACACTGTAAATTTGAGTTATTCTATATATACTTATCTAATCCAAATGCCAATTTCACTGTATACATACATTTTGCTCTATCGGAAATACACTTGATTCCTTTATAAAATCCTTCATAGTTGCTGAAAAGAACAAATTCTGACGCTCTTTTGGCAAACTTCGTTCGATTATTTCCAAGCTCTCATCAAAATCGCCATTAAGCATGCGATCAGCTTCGTCTACAACAAGATATTTTAGATTGTCAAAGCTGAATGTGTTGCTATTTAAATGATCCGCCAGCCGACCAGGCATGGCAACAACTATGTGAGGTCGTTGTAAGAGTTTTTGGCTTTCAATCATTTGATCGGTTCCGCCGGAAACTACGCAAACACGTACGCCCATGGGCTGCCCAGCAACCAGGAATTGTTCAGATATCTGAAAAACAAAAATTGAAAACAATCAATTTAAAGAATTGTAATTTTCCTCATCTTTATCTTTTACCTGATAAGCCAACTCATGTGTAGGTGTAAGTATTAGCGCGAAATGGCTGACAGGATCCTCACTTAATTTTTCTAATATTGGTAATGCAAAAGCAAAAGTTTTGCCGGAACCAGTCTTAGCAGCCCCAATGCAATCCTTGCCTTCTAAAATGCGCGGTATGCAATTCTCTTGTATGGGTGTTGCGCCCCTGAGGCCTATTATGAATACAATATGTTGATATTGTATGAGAACTTTTTCGTTAAAAGAATGCATGTAATTACCTAGTTTTGTTAATTGCTTTGCGAGCCATGGCCGTAACCCAAGAGATAGAAAAGGATTTTTTTCTTTTGTTGACATATTTTCCCTTTTCCACTGAACTACATACACTCAACGCACGCACATATACAATATTGTCTAAAAACAAAACATCTGAGCTAAGCACATGTTTACGAAAACATGTAAGGTGTGCAAGCGAGATGGCAATATGCCACAAAATGTATTTATTTATAGAGTATTTACACACAGGCAAATGCAGCATATTTTATGGATGCGAGAATATGCAGTATATATTTTACAACAACGACATCGGACAGGGTGTTGCTACATTTGGCATAATATGAAAACATATTTTCGCATTTATAAAATATGCCGCACATTTTCTGAGAAAATTCTAAGTTTCATTTGTGTATAAACAAAACAAAAAACAGCTGTTCAAAAATGCGGTACCAAGTATTTTCATTGGCATTCGTGATGCAGATGCAGTGTAAAAAGGCTATTAATTATTTAACATAAGATGGGATGGGGCTTGGGGCCAAAAAGGGAGACCCTAATTCTCCCCAAGTTTTGGCAGGAGTCCAGTCCGGTCAGGTCAGCCCTGTAAAGTTGTGGAACAACTGATCCTTTGAGGGGGTGATTTGCGTGATTTGAATATGTCCAATACAAAGCCGGGTAAAAATTCCGCATGCCCGTCTGGTTAAGTTGGAAGATAGACAGATTTTTCAAACGTTGGCAACCATTTCATTTCCTATTTTGAAGGTGCCGGGTACCGAGGTTCTTTCTGGCGCTGGTGGGAGAAAAGCTGTCTGATGGGACAGAATGCTGCCTTGTCGGCGCATTCGTTTCCGAGTATACCTGTGTCTGGGAGCCCAGAATATGGATATTTTGTGGAAATGTGGATTTTTTGAATCAAGTGATAAATATGCTCGCGATTTTGTATGGCTAGTATGGACCACCAACGACACAAAAGCAATAGAGTAAATCTATTTTTGAACCATCGATAGTCTTTTTTGTTTAATTCAAATCTGTAGGGACGTCGTTTTTCTTAACTGAGTATCGATCCGTCACGTAAATCATTGAACCGATTCTTTGAAATTTATGGTTTTTTTTTACTGTTACAAACTTCATGACAAACTTATAACTGCGTAAAGAGTTTAATTAAAAAACACTCGGTCATACTTAATTTACTTTTAAAGAGAGTTTTATTAACTTATATCAATAAACAAAAGTCGCTCCAAAAGTAAACACATAATTTGTGTTATTGTTGTTTTGACGATGGTAAAAAATTATTATTGTTGCAACTTTTGGAATTGTAAAGTGCCCCATGGAAATAGGATCACTACACTGTAGCGTTGTCCAATATATAGATCTGCTTACTTCTTGCCGCCTTGACCAATCTTGGCCTTGGCGGTACCACGAACCTTCTTCATTCTGTTGCGACGTTCCTTGCGTTGCTTGCGGGTCTGTTTCTTCTGTTCAAAGAGACCATGGCGTGCCAAACGATGCTTGGGTTCGAATTTCTTGGCAAAGTCCAAGGTGTCGTAGATAAGACCGAAGCCAGTAGAGCGGCCACCGCCGAAGTTTGTACGGAAACCGAACACAAAGACAACATCTGGGGTGACTTTGTACATAGCGGCGAGTTTCTCACGGATCTCAGTTTTGCTTACCGAGGACAGACCGGGGTGTAAAACATCGCAGACCATTTGTTTCCTGGCTAGCAAGCGGTTGGTCATAAATTTGCGCGTGCGGATGGTGGCGGTTGAACCAGACATTTTGTTAACGATCTATAAAATAATTATGGTTGTTAATGTGATAAACCCTTAATATTTTCGAGACTGTAATCGCAACATTAAAATTGTTGTTGTTGTGGTTTCGAGATGTACATTTCACACATAACCTCACATATAATTTATCATGAAGGGGGGTGCTGCTACAGTTAACAATGCTCAAATTCCACACGTGTGCCAAGCAATACATTTCCAACATATCATGCATATTGTACGTTTTTTCTTTATTGCATATGCCTTTCACAACAATTTTATTTGCATTTTGATTTGTCTCTATGCGAATATTCATATTTATTACCTGTTAAAACACTAAAAAAGGTTTTAAACACGTCTTCTGTGCGAACGCAACTTTTGAGAAAGGAAGATGGCCACAGTAGTGTTGAAAAATGTTATTTTTTAAAGCAAAAGTTGGCAGCACTTGCTATTCACCAGCACTGTATATGACCAAGACACATGACCAGCGGATATTCTAAATGTTCGCCTTTACACGGTTAAATTTATGATTCAAACATTTTACAAATTTTATTAGTTTTTTTTTTTTTTTGATTACATAAATGGACAAAAATAAACCGCTGTCTTAACGACTATAAATAATTGAAGTGAATTTATTAAGTAAATTTATTTCATTGTTTACAAATGCTATGCTTAAGTTTAGTTTAATTTCGAAAAAAGCTTTTCTCTCTGTTTTCTCTTCAACACAAACAAAGCCGCATAGTATAATCCCACCAGCAATAACACGAAGATCGCCGCCATTCCAAAGTAAAAAATAAACAAATCAAATAAATGCAATTGACTAAATGATGTGCCAATGCCATGAGTCTTAATCTGACCACCTCCATGTCTTAGAACATAATCGATCCAAAACATTGTGCTTGCCAAAGCACCCAAAGGACGATCGCGATACTCGGTCGAAATTTTGCGAATCTGGAGAGCATATTGCTTATCTGTCAATAACGCATCTAAAGCCCAAGTTAACGAATCCTCTGAGACTTTTGCTTGCGATATTTGTAGGCCGACGCCCAGTTTCACAGCAATTTCCATATGAGCTAATTCACTTTCAAAAATTGGCAAACCCAAGATGGGAACATGACGCACAATGCTCTCCTGCAATCCCAATAGATCACCATTCATAAGAAATACACGTACATGTGGATGCGCTATGATGTCAGATTGTGGTACTGTATGCTGTATAATCATATTTTTGGGTAAATTCTCGATCTTCTCTATATCATGACATGTCCAGATCACACGCCTTCGCTTGGATAACGCAGCAAAGAGTGCATTTAATTTGTCTTTGGGCAAATCTGCGCAAAGTTGTTCATTGCCCAAATGCATATAAATAAGACCAGCGCGTGATTCATCAAGAAAACGTTTGATGTGCCATGGCAGCTCTCGTGGCGATGTAATGTGTAAGCCACCGGCAGGAACAATATTCTGCAACAGTGGACGTGGTGTCAAGAGTGGCACATGATTGTTTAGCAGTAAAACACCGAGTTCTGCTTGAAGTTCAGTTACGCTGGTAGTTGCTACAATACATTTAAAAAAAACCTATAATTTACATTCTAAATAACAATAGAGAGAAGACAGACTCACTTTTGAAGTGCTTCTTTATGAGTTGTTCTTGGGCACCATAGTGATGTCGCACGAAATGCTTTCGACGCGTCATGCAGTTGCGTATATTGGACAATCGTTGCCAGTAGCCAGCGTTCACTTGATAGTCCTCAAAGTGAATGGGTGAACATGCACTTGGAACTATGTTTTCTTGTAGGGCATTCATATAGTTGCCGAAATTTGTACTAACAATGCCAATTGTTGGCTTACGATGGACATGGCCAAAGGCAAGTAATGCTTCCGTATAGAAAATATCAACTATTCAATCATAATCGAATTCGGTTTCACTAAAATTCAGTAGCCGAAGGGTTTGCTTAAGAAAATGTTCCACACTAGCTGCACCAACTACAGCGAGGGCTGTTGTAATTTCGATGCCGACAATTGACTCAATTCACTAAGGCCACCACCGTTGGGTACAGCATGTTTTTGTACTATCAATAGAAGGAGAAATCAATGGAATGGAATTTATAGATTTCATATTCATGGTTACATTTAGTCCAAAATTCAAATTCCGGTTCAACAACGAATTCAATGATATTATCAATGGGTTCACCCAGTCGATGGCTAGTGTAGACAGTAACCTAAATGTTGATCAATAAGTTCAAGATTTCATTATTTCTTAACAAATGTTTAAACATACATTATGATCTCGTTTGGCTAATTCCGTCATGATAGCGCGCATTACATTAAAATGACCTTCACTTGCATGTGGAAACAAACCAAGTATTTTCGCTCCTTGACATTCTCCCAAAGTAGTGTAGAAAATCACCGTAATAAGCGATAAGTATTTGAACTGTAATTAAAGAGAATTTCAGGAAATCTATTAAAATTCAAGTACATTATACAGTAGAAGCTCATAAATAAGAACCACTTTGTATTTAAAGCATTTCGAATTTCTGAATTTTTTTTTTTGTAAGTTCATATAAAGCATGGCTTTCTAGCCTGCGATCCAAGTCAAGTATCAAATGACAAAGAAAAAAGAACAGAAATTTCTCTCGCCAAACAAACAACTGTTTTATTTGCTTGCCAACTTGAATCGATGACTTCTTTTTTAATCTTTACACTAAAGATTTTTTTTGTAGCTCGCTAACCAAACACTAATTACTAAGTCTATTATACGTTGTCCGTTCATCCGACCGCCCGCCCTCGGGCTCTATGTCATAAATCGTAATAGGTAGAAGGTTGAAATTTTCAGAGAATGTGTAGTTCTATTGGGGCTACAGCATCATATACTAAAAATCTGAATTTTAGTTCGTTCAGTTAGTACGTGAAAAAAAAAAATAAGGAGAGTTTGTATGGCCCTCTAGTGGCTGATTCCGATTTTTCGCACTACTTTCGGCCTAAATCAACTAAAAAAGCTGGACATCCCTGAATTGAAGGAAAACAGAGAAATTAATGTAATAATAAAAATAATTTTTTTTTTACATTTATATTATGTTTTTTTTGTGATTTAAAGATTATAAGGTATAATTGTGGGCAAGAAATTTGACATGTGCTTAGTTGAATCACAACTTATTACACAACATTATTAAATTGTTTGCACTTTCAGTAGCAAAAGACTAGCCACTCTGTTTGAATCAAGTTCTGTTAATAATACTTGAGTTTCTTGGTGAACTTGATTGCTATTGTGATTTTGCAATATCCATTGTTTTAGTAACAATTTATCCCTTTTCACCCATTGAAAATTTTGATAAAGTAGAATCTAAATTTCTTTTTTGTTATAAAAATGCCCAATCGAGACTAGTAATGAAAAAAGAAGAATTTAATTAACCGATTTTCGATTAATCCTTGCCATCACTAATCGAGGCAGCACAGACGTGGTGACTAGCTCCTGCCTTCCCGTAATGATGGAGCTTATTCATGGCGCTTATTATTTCAGAATTCTTAATTCTAATAACGGGAAGATTTTCATTTTTCTATTAATTGGAACACATCATCATAATCTTTTAAGCTTATCAGACAAACACAATGAACTGATCATCATCACAATAATTCACATAAAAGTACATGTCGTACATACCATTTTCACTCAGTTTACACAATCCAATCCTCTCCAATGGCACTTGTCACTTAATATTTATTTTTCAATATGTTGGATGCACTTGCATCAGATTATCCATATGTATCTGTTTATAACTATATGATGATCATACATAAGAATTTTGGAATAAAATTCTTTTGTTTTGGTGACTTCTAATGCAGATCATTCACTCATTCTCTCTCTCACTCTCTCTGTGGTATACTAAATTCAAATTTAATTGTTTCTATGCTCTGGACTCCGGAATTGTTTGTACAATAGTATCTACAAAAATGAACATGTGTAGCACACCCATGCATATATACATATGTAATTATATATGAATATATGGCACAAATACAGGGAAGTGTTCCTCCATTCATTAAACTGATATGATGTGGTGATGGTGATGGATGGTGATTGTATTGTTTCGCCGGTTTAAAACTGAGTGAGCGTTATGATTATGATATTGTGCTCTCATTTGCCTTAGTAATTAATGAGAGCGCAGGCATCACTCGTATAAACAAATATGTACACTTAATTATATACATAGTATCTGTGAGTGCACACAAGCACACAAATATACTACACTACAAACATATGCAGATGTAACCCCAAACTTGGGATTCTTTTTGGTTTCAATAACAATTTTCAACTTGGCATAATAAAATGTTGTGTTTGCTATTTTTCTTTTAAATTTGAAATACAATGGTCAGCATACCAGAAAAGGAAATCAGAGATCTTTATTTAAATTTTATTATGGTCAATTAAAGAAATTTCCAGATGCCTGTCCGATATATACATATGCACATACTTAAGTATGTCAAAATAAATTTTTAAATCTTATTCAATTAACCCAATTTTTGTTTTATGCATGTACGAGAATGTGTAAACATACATAATAATAAAGTTAAAGTAATAACTAAAAACCACACAACAAGTAGTAAATATTTATTTAAATAATTTTCACAAAAACTTGCGAATCACGAATCATGAATATGTCATTCTCATAAACAACAACAAAAGAAATTATGTCAGCGTCTAATCAAGTTGGACAATAGAAGCTAAATTGAATAGATTCTACAAATACTGTGATTCTCAACCCATGTGCAAAGGCAGTTTGGCCACTAAGCCAAGTGTAAAAGTAATGGAAAAGTACAAACAGTCTCTCTCTCTCTCTCTCTTCTGTAAAAGAAATACTATCCTTTAAAAACATTTACTTTATTCTAAGTATTTCTTAAGAACATAGAGTTCATAAAGTTATGAGAGGTCCCTTGCTTAAGAGTCCCTACAGAGTTACAACTTTTTAAATTACAAAAAATGTACCCTGATGAAAAAGATTGCAAAGTACTGTTCTGTTAACAGGAAGAATAAATATGTAAGTATGTACAAATCATGATTTGTATAGAAAATTAGTAATAAAAGTTGCTTGAATCTACGGTCGTACGTAGGTTCTACTCGTACTTAATAAGGTGACGCCTGCCTCTACATCTTTGCCTTCCCATTGTCGTCATCATAATGGGTTGTATAAAGTATAAGAAGAACCAGAATATAATGCAAAATTGTGAAGGTGTCGACAAAAAACCGGTTCCAGATGCCTAAGCACTGCAAGCCAAGCCAAATCATCACATTGTTTGTTGGCTTCAAAGCAAAAGAAGCAAATGCGAAAGTCAAACAAAAGAACGTATACTGATATACTTAGTCATCATCATCATAGAAATATAGTATATGCGGTTCATTGAACTTGAAATAAGCATAAAATAAATGAAAAAGAAATAGATATAAACTAAATGATATTTATCACACGCAAAGATTTAAATTTATTTTACTGCATCCATTTGCGAAATTGAATCGTAATTACTTTTACATATTTTTTTGTTTTTCATTACTTTCATAAATTTGAAATTCAAATACACATAAATTACAATAATTTGTTTTTGTGAAGAAAACTTGAATAAATGCTATTTGTAATTGCTGTAAGCCAAATAAACTTAACTCCGCCAGATCTCCAGATAGTAGATAAGCTCATACTAATTGCCTTACTGTTATTTTTTTTTTTGTATTGATTGATTGATGGTAATGAAGATGAACTCGCTTAAACTGCATCAGTCTTTGAGACGGCAAATGGTTCGGGCACAGCAATTGCTCCAGAGTTGGCAATGACAACGTCTTTCACTGGACGATCACGACCATCGGTGGCAGCTGATTCAATTTTGCGCACGACATCCATACCAGACAAAATCTTACCAAAGACAACATGACGACCATCCAACCAACTTGTCTGCTTGGTTGTAATGAAGAACTGCGAACCGTTTGTGTCTTTGCCAGCATTGGCCATACTCAACCAACCAGCTCCATAATGCTTCAGCTTGAAGTTCTCGTCTTCGAAGCGCTCACCATAAATGGAACGACCGCCGGTGCCATCGCCTTTAGTGAAGTCACCACCTTGGATCATGAAGTCTTTGATGACACGATGGAATTTGCTGCCCTTGTAACTGTAAACAGCAAGAAAACATTCAAACAAATACTAAATAAAATGAAAATTGAAAGACGAGTTCTTTAAAGACATGAATACAATACATCATCTAAGCAAAATTATTTGAAGGCAATCAAGGGCCACTGCACGCCTATCATAAATTGGGTGGATTATGTGACACACGGATGTACAAGTATGTGGATGCTTATCTATAATAATAATATTCTATGTGGCTGTGTGTGTGTATGCCACGCAATTGATTTACTCTCTAACAACTATAAGGTCACTCAAAAGTTCTTAATAAAATAAGCAAAAATAACAGTTATCACCATCCACTTACCCTTCGCCTTCTGGTTTCTCAGCCAATTCCTTGAAGTTCCTCACAGTCTTCTCGACAGTTTTGCCAAATAGACCGATCTCAATGCGGCCAGCCGCCTCACCGCCAATTGTGATGTCAAAGAAAACCTACGCAAGCAAATAATACAATGACAAAAAAAAAAAATACTTATAATTTATTATACGCTATACAAAACTATACATACATGTGTATTTACACATACACACATACCTTCGAACATTACTATTACCGCTAATTTGAATACAAAATGTCAAAAATCATATAAAATTTTACCTTATCGGTGACTTTGGGACCTTTGCTTTCATCGGCGTAGGCAATGCCGGTCGCTACAGCGACAATGCATAATGCAAGGAAAACTTTCATATTATCTACAATTATTTTTAAGCGTTTACAAATCCAAGAACCACTTCTCAATCAATCAAAGCTGAAATGCTGAATGCGTCGAATGCTGTGCAGAAGAATGGAGGAGTAAGTACACGGTACACGTAGCGATAACTGCCGATGTTTAGAGTGACCAATGTTTTATTAATCACATAGAACAATATAATATTGTTACCATATTGTTGTTATGAATTTGATGAAGAGCTTCGAAAATAATTTTTCAGCTACTTTCGAAAATATCAGCGACACCGATATTATAAACTTTAGAAAATAATATATTTTTCGATACTTGACGAAATAAAAATTAATTCATGAAAGAGAGAAACAATTAACAATTTTAGTTAATAAACAGTTTCATTTAATTTATATCACTTTCTTTTAAAACTTGTAATTTACATGGTCATGTGATAAAGTGGAAACACAAAAACTTGCTTGCTATGTGAATGTCGATTAATAAAAAAAACATCGAAAGCTTATCGTAGCGATAAACTTGCACTCATTTAAGTGATCGATTAAAACCATGTGGTTGCTGGAATTAGAGAGAGAAAAAAAATGTTGTAATGGCACTGGCATGCCGTCTATTGCCTAACATTGCCAATAACAACACTGAAATTTGCCCAAAATAACGAGTGCTGGCAACCATAGAGAGAGCTGAGCACTTGAAGAAGAAGAGTCAATGAGTGTGTTTGTGAAATTCGCGAAGCTTAGAGAAATTATTAAATAAATATTATAAATTGATTGTAGTTTTATTCAAGTACATGGTAATATTATAGAAAAAAAAATTAAATTTTATTTGACTTCGTTTTAAAAAAAGAATATTCCGTAAATTTGAAAAACCAAAAAGATTGTAGGACAAGGAAACAAACTAAGCAGCACGCACAGCAAATAAGAAAAAATTACGATTGACTACTACTGAAGCCAAATAATAAGAAAAAAAAAAAACAACAACATAACCAAAGGGCGTTGAAAAAAAAAGAAATAAAAAAGAATCGGGTGAAATTCTTTGTCGAAAAGTTTTGTTTACTTATTGTGTACTCTGTATATATATGAGTATATATATATATATATATATAGTATATAGACCGACAGATATATTGGAATATTTGTGTGGTTGAATTAAAATCTTTTTGTGTGTGTATCATCGAGCCCAGACAATCGGTTGTATCGGTCGTAGTAACGTCGCGAAGTCAAGGACACCACCCCACGACCTCGTCTAAATCGAGTCGAGACTGTGCCCAACTGACTACGGAGAGCAGGCGAGCATAAAAGGGCGGGCAGCTGATTATTTGTGTGCCGCACAATAATTGCCGACTGCCATTGCCGCTGCCACTGCCGTCGTCGATCGGTGCAGTGACTTGCAACTTATTAAAGGGAAGGAAAATGGCCGTTAAGCAAGACAACACTGAACCGAACGATGCACCAGCGGCGGCAGGAAATAATGCTGGCACTACGTCTACATCGAATGGCGTTAAATTGAATACAACAGCTGGAGGAGCAGCTAAGAAGAAGATGTTTGCTTTGAATAGTGCTGGTGTTGGTGGCGGAGGTGGTGTTGTTGGGGGTGTTGGAAACGGTTCTAATGATTTGTCAGAGCAAGCTAACTGTAAAAGCAACAACAAGGCAACAAATTCAACTCTTAATGGCGATAACTGCAGTAGTCCTAACAACCCTGGACCAAAAAGTGAAATGAAAAAATTACTTTTGCTGATCGAAGCAGTTGAACAACGTCAGAACAAATACAATTCCTTTCCTCAAATGATGGTTATTTATGAACGGATAATCGTTGAATTGTCGCGTGTGCCAATGCGCCAGTCACCTGAGGATGTGAAACGTGTGAAAGATGACATTGCCAAGGTGGGCGCATATCTTGCCAAACCGAATGAAAAAAGTGTGTACCTCTTCTATTTGCAAATTGTTTGCAAATTAATAACTGAAGCGCCACATGAAACGCCATCCTGCGCCATTGCCGTTGTCTTTCAACTGTTTAGTCCAGAGCAGATAATCGAGGCTGTCCAAGAACTTCTAAGCATAAATATACCTGATGCAAGCATTCGAAAAACCGTTTCGTTACTTTGTGATTGGGTGCGATTCTCGAATGTTTGTCAGAATTTAAATTTGTGGATAATGGCCATAATAAATGGGATGCAGGATCAGGAGAAGTATGCGCTCTTAGATGAAATTGCATCGGAAAACATTGAGAAGGTATTCTCTCTGATGATATTGCCCGCATTGCGTAATAAAGTGTCGCCAATTGTTTTCAAAATGCTAACAACGATACATCAAACACCGGATATTTTTATCAAGGTATAGTAAATCACAGAGATTCTGCAATGAAAATTGCTAATCATTCATGTTGTGTGTTTTCACTATTGTAGATTGTACCAAAGATCCCCTTTGTGATGCGTATATTAAAACAGCAATCAATTGGTCCGGATGATTTCGCCGTGGATACAAGAAATTGCATACAAAAGTTGGTGGATGTAACGAGCGCCCTGATGTTTCGCTTTTACAACTTGGACGCATTGTTTGGGCAAATTGAATTGGCGTTTAAGGATTATCAACCATCGTACAACTATTTGAAAATCGCCAATGGCGACAAAAACGATGATGATGATTTAAATTATTTGCTGCAAAACAAATCGAACGCACGTGTTGGTCTCGTAAATCTGGGTAATACATGCTACATGAATAGTGTATTGCAAGCATTAGCCATGACCAAGGAGTAAGTTATTTATAATTAGTTATATTATATTACGTATATATCTATATATATTGTTGTATCTTCCAATTTAGATTCAGCCGTGAATTATTGCTCATTGAAAATGTATCACCTTTGTTGCTGAAAATGCAGCAGCAGATTGCTTTGATGCATTACTCTGCACGTTATGAATTAACGCCGACGCGAGTATTGAATGCAACAAGGCCACCAGGTTTCTCGCCTGGTTTACAGCAAGATAGCTCAGAGTTCCTAGGTTACCTACTCGATACCTTGCACGAGCAGGAAGTTGCATATCAGCCCAAGCACAAGAGTAATGTTGGTCGTGGCGATGGCGTCGATAGTGGATGTTCTACGACACGATCACCGGATGGTGCGGCAGCGGTTGTAGTTAATGAAGTTCCAGGAAATGTTATTATACCGTATGGCAATATGAACAGTCGAAACAACTGCGCTTCCAATAACCCAACTCCTCCAAATACACCCACCAAAGGCACAAATAACCCAACACGGACACAATCGCAATCGCTTGTGCCGTCAACAATTGAGAAAACCTTCACCGGCAAACTAGCGACCATGTACAAATGTTTGAATTGTGGTTGGCAAAGTCGAAATGTTGATAGTTTTCGAGATTTGCAACTATCATTTCCAGAAGCCAAAAACGATTGTAGTGCAACCAATTACTCCGTCCAGGATCTGGTTGACTATTATTGCTCCCCCGAAAAACTGGATGGTGACAATCAATACTTCTGCGAGCAATGTAAGAAACTTACCGATGCAGAGCGATTTATCAGTGTTATTGGTGCACCCAAGAATCTCATACTGACACTAAAACATTTTAAATACGATCAGAAATATCATATGCGCGCTAAACTAATGCACAAAGTATTCCATGATGAGAAGGTTAATAGCAATCTGAATGAATCTTCATTATTTTCTGAATTAACATTGTTTGTACTTAATAGGTCACCGTTAAAGTTTGCGGCAGTGACACACCTGATGAAATCGTACATTATGATCTCTATGCCGGAGTTGTGCATTCCGGCTTTAGTATGGATTCGGGTCATTACTACACCTATGCTGCTGACGAATCCAATAAGTGGTTTAAGTTCAATGACAACATTGTCACACACTCCAAGTCAGAAGAGTTGCATAATCTTACGCCGCCAAATACCCCTTACATCCTCTTCTATCAGATGAGTGCACGTTCGAATGAATGTAGCGAAGCGGCTGCCTCCGCCAAAGTGGTAAAGATTGATATACCGCTTCCGCTAAAGCTGGATCAGTTGCCGCATCAATTACGTGATTATATCAACAATGATAATGGTCGCTTCAACGAGGAGCTGAAAATGCAACGTTTCAAGCAACTGAATGCCAAACGAAGCAATGATACATACGGCAACAACAATCGTTATGGCAACAACAATGATGATGATGATCAGACACCACCACCATCATCAAATGGCTGTGGTGGTAATTCCATGAACATTAACACCAATCGTTTCGTGTACTAATTGATTACAGACATGTGTGAGACTGTGCGAGTTGAGTGTGAGTGGAGTCAAGAGAATTAGCCATTATGGAGGCAACGATAGGTTTTACGCACTACGTATATGATCATACTTGTCAACTATAAACACACACACACACACACATACACTCATATATACATAAATATATATATATATATATACATACAATATATATTATAAGTACATACATATGTATATCTTAATGATGGCATTAATACTGAAATAATTTATTTGTGTTTAAAAGACAGACAGATATCATAAGTGCTTATGTACATTATTTGTATGTATCTATTCGTGCGTAGATTTCTATATCTATCTCTATTTGGTTGCCACCATTTGCGAAATCGTCTATAACAAAATGCAGCAGCAACACCAACACCACCACCACCACCATCATTACCACCGCAGCCACCACCCAGTATATCCAATAACAACAGAAGATCCAAAATAATCAAGAAGTTATATATGAAAAGATTGAGTTAAGATTGAGAATAAAGACAATTCAAAGAAATGAGCAGAGCAGAGAAGAGAAGAAAAGGGAGGATGGCGATGAGGAAAAGGCAATTGTATTGTGGCTACCTTCAAAGTACAATTACAATTTGCATTTGAGGCTGCTTTGACGATGCTTTAACATTTATTTATATTATTATTTTTTGTATTTCGCATTTTGTTAATTTTCTTTGTTTATTTTTTATTATTATTATGATTTTGTGATTTTCACCTAATTATGACAAGTGCACACGAGCGGCGAGCTCTCATTATAATTTTTTATATGTATTATGATGTTCCTTCAGATATAAATAATTCTTACTACCTTGCCTTCTCTCCCCTTGATTTTCCTTCCCTTCGTCCCTTTCTATTTATCTTATACATTTTATTCATTGTAAATTACGAAATCTGCCCTGTCTAATCCTGCTGGGCCCGGCTCAGCTCTATTTGTTGTTAGTCTAGTTCTAATAAAAAAAAAAAAAAAAATTATATGATTTTTAAAATAAAGTACTTTAGTTTTGGTACTTTTTGTTACTTCCTTTGATCCCCCAACAAATAAAACAAAACTGTGAATAATTTTTGATATAATTGAATAAAACTCGGTAACACAATTTATAAAACTAAAGCAAAGAAAATTTGGCCAGTTAATGCTGTTTTTGCTGCTGCTACTGATGCTAATTTCATAAAATCGTTTCGATTTGATGAAACTAAGTCTAGAAATTTAGGATTTTATATATGTATGTATATTTATTACTTCTATTTTATGCCCAAATGAGAATGAATATATTTAAAAAAAAGTTGAAATTAAAATAAAATTATAATTAAACAAAGTTCAGAGTAAAAGTTAAAGAAAAGACAGCAAGCAGAGAAGCATATTGTTGTTGTGTGTGTATGTATAGTTAGTTAAAATTATGTTTTTAATTTATAAATTTTATATATGATTTATTTATTTAAGAAAAAGAATCTGTGAATTTTTAAAATTTACTGGCACGAATTTGTTGGAATAAACTAAACTATAAACGAAAGAGAAAAAACAAACTACCTAAAAGGGTTTTAAAACAAAAAAAAGAAAAACAATTGGGGAAAAAATAAAGAATGAAGAATTAATTGCCTACTGTGTGTTGATTGAGTGTACTAAAATGTATTGATGATTAATTGAGTGTTATTACAATTGTAAATTGCAATAATAAGTATATAAATTCGAAATCTTAATTTGTATAAATATGTTTAACAATGATTGATATATTAATAATAAATTTAAAAAAAATGGAGAAAAATAAAAAAAAAATATATATTGAACTCAAGTAACAATAAATGGTGCAACTTGATGATATTCTTTGTCAGTGGTATTTTATCTATTTTATTATAATTTTATTGTTTCTATTAGATCAAATCAATTTACATAAAAACAAATTTCTACGTCGATTCCCACAAATTAAAAATGCAATAATTTAGCAAACATCCTTCCTTCATTTAGTAATGGAGAAAGTTTATGAATTTGTATATTTAAATTGAAAGCAATTACATTATTTTAGATGCAACTGTAGTGACTAAGCTTTATGCAACAAGTTGGCATCTCTTTGCCAAAGCAAAAAGCTTTCACCATGAAGCAGCTGTTCTCTGTGGCACTAATTCATACACACATACGCTATGCCCACCACCCGTGCGACTCCGAATCCGCCTAAAAGCCCGTTTCCATTCCAAAATCAAAACACCTGCGCGACTCCGATTCGCCTAAAAGCCAATCACTCGCTACTTTTTCGCTCTTCATTGGCTCTCTCTTCTCTCTTTAATCGAGATTTGAATCTTAACAAAAGCACATATGCGCGCGCTGACTTTTTCGGCCGTCGGTAAATGTTTTAATACGAATTTACAACACCAACAGCAACAAAGTGTTAAGAGAAAAGTAAAAAAAAAATAGTAGTAAATTATAAGCGAAAAGTATATAAGTATAACAATAAAAAGAAGATACCGCACAATTTTCAAAACAAAACATAAAAATATATTAAATAATTTGGGTGGAATTTAAACAAGAACGCAGAAAAAACACCACGATAAAGAGAAGCGTCTACAACAAACAAATTATTGCATCAGGAGGTTTTAAACAAACTAAACTACTAAATAGAAAATAAGAAAAATATTGTCCGTAAATATTATTAATTTATAATTGTGCCAACATTAACAAACAAAACCGTCTGCTGTAGACTTCTTCGTTAATTTGGTGTTGGTGACTTGACCCCAAGTAATTGGTGGCCATCGACGGGCGTAATAGCCATAGGCTAGAAAAAAGAGCAGCTGTTTTAATGCTAAAAGTGATTTCTGGATGCCAATAAACGCGGGCAGAGTGGTGGCAAGCGCACATTTTGATGTCACACTGAGTCAATGACCGCTCGAAGGACAAGCAGTAGAAACAAGAACAACAACAAATGCGATTGCAGCTTTCTATTGCTTTGTGCTTGATATTTGGTTTAGTTTGGACAAAGAGATAAACAAAGAAACCCTCAGACTAATTAAGGTTATGTTTGGCAACGCCGCAAACAACATTTATAAGAACATTTTATGAAGGTGAAAAGGACACAGAAACAGGCACAGGCACAGTCACAGGACAACAAATAAGTAAAAGGATTTTTTGGATCACTATTTAAGGACATTTCGGTGTCATTGGACGCACATTTTTATTTGTTCATAAACAGAGAAGAGAACAAAATATTTAAGGTCTCGAACATTACCAAATCATCAACAACAACAATAAAAAAATGCGTATATTCCCATTACGCCTCGCTCAAGCGAGTTTACCTAAAATGATAGACTTCTATTCTCAATTTAATCCATCGCCACTCTCCATAAAACAGTTCATAGATTTTGGTAAGTTTTTATTTCAAATGTTCTAAAAAATTAAGAAATATTTTTCTCCTGTATATTTATTCAATTTTTATTAATCCAATTCAAATATAAGAAATTTCAAATAAGTATTTTGTAGTTAAAAGATCATCAGATTTACATGCCGACATATGTACGTTTTTATACGAGTAGGAGGTTACACATGACTTGTTATTATTCTATTTATTGTGTAATATTTTACTCGTACTGTGATCAAATTACATACTCGCACTTACACTTGCCTTGCACAATTTATTGTGTCATTTTATAATTTATCAATTGCCTTTGTAATTCACAAGTTGTTAAGTAAATGTTTATAGATGTAAATTGGTCAATTTAAGTACAAATATTTACAGTAGATCAAGTTTTGGAATACATACATATGTATATTCAATGATCTGAGAAAACCTTCAAGTTATAAAGAACTTCTAAAGAAACAAGAAAGACAGTTTTCTTCGACTATGCCGAAGATGAAGTACTCCTCACGGGATTTGTATGGGAGATACACTCCCTAGTGGTCCGATTCGGCTGATTCCGACAAATGTCCTGCGTCTATCTTGGAAAATAATAGTGTCCGAGTTTCAGTTCGATAGAATAAAAAACAAAAAAGTTCTTCTAATAAGAACATTATTTCAAATGGGTGCTTTGTAATGGAGGTACCCTCCCTAGTGATCGACCGATTCGGTTGATTCCGACAAATGTACTGCTTATGGCAAAAAGAAATGTTTGTGCAAAATTTCAACTCTCTAGCCCAAAAACCGAGGGACTAGTTTGCATACATACAGACAGACAGACGGATATGGCTTAATAAATTCGTCTAATCGAGCTGATCAAGAATATATATACTTTATGTGGTCTCTTTTGTCTCCTTCTGCCTGATACAAACTTCATGACAAACTTATATTACTATTCACTCCCGTGAAGAGTATAAATCTGTTATCTTTATACCCTAAGATGTTCGATTTGTAAAGTTGTAAAGTTAATCGTTATTTCTATTTCTTAAATTAATCGGAACATGTCAATTTTGTCTTCAATCACTCTGATCTTCTATGTATGTTTATAAGATTTTCTGGAACTGGTTAATCATTACAATAGTACGAGTACTTCATTGCTTCGGTACTGAAATATGTCACACTCGTAGCTTTATTGTGACTATATTAGAGACCCACTATATTTTGCGACCAAAAGTTCTACTATTGATAATTAGGGCACTAAAATTTCAACTGCTAATAAAGATAAGTAAAGGAGCGGAGCACTTTACCAGTTTTTATACCAAGTTCATTAATCATGTTGTAAGTACTATATAGAATTGATTAAATTGTTAATGATTAATCTCTTGGGGTCTTTGAATAGTCTAACTGAATGATATGATGAGTTAAATTATTCCTTTTCATAACCAACTGAATTCCTTATAGCTGAGACTAATGTTTCATGAATCAAATGTAGAATATAATATTGTGTGTATCTATATATGATTTTAAAATTATATGACCAATAGAATAATCATCTTCAATTAAATTGTTTAAACTGCGCAAATTTCGGTTACATTTCTTTCAATTAAAATGTTATTGAAATGCCAATTAAGCTGTTTAATTTTGTTTTATTTTGTAATTTCTGAGCTTACAATCTCTCCTACCATCTTCCCTCTTCTTTTCATCTTTATTTCTATATAAATTTAAATGTAATGAATGGTCATAGTTGACTAGTTGACGTTGTAATGTTGTTTATAAAAAACAAAGCTCTGATCTAAGCATATTTATTGCAATTGAATATGAGATAGAATACTTGTGGCTTGCATTTGAAAAATGTGAAAATGAGAATTCATTTATACACAATAGAATGTTATAGAGACAATGAGAAGAGAGAGAGAGAGAGAGTACATTGATGGGCGAACGTATAACTTGACAAATAAAGCGGAAATTCACAATTTTTCATTGCAAACACGATTTATGCATTTCAAATTTTTCTGTTCCTTCTTTATTTTTTATTATTATTATAACGAACAACTAATAAATAATTCCATATGCAGTCAGACAGACAATTGACTTAAGGACTTTTCAATGTCATTCATTCAGAGTTAGTGCACAATAAACAAATACAGTACATACTACAACAAACTTTTCTCATCATAACATAGGCTGTCTGCTGTCTATGTTCTTTAACTATCTAAGCTCTAGGATCTGCAAGTGGCATACAATATATGTATGTATGAATGTAGAAACATTTAAGAACAAGTAGAATGTGGCACAGTTTCTATGTGGCTGCATTATTACAATAACTTGAAGAAGGTCACAAAGATATAAGGGTTGTTGAGTTGTAGGTAAGTAATAAGGACATACATCATACATACTACATGGTATGGGTATAGTGGGTGTTGAACTAAATTCATTGTTATCGTTGGCTTTTATATTTAGATACATTTAAGGTCGCTCTTATAGTCAAAAAGTTTTGTTCACTGGACCTGAATAAAATTGACATCAAGGACTTCCTTCTTCTTCTATAAACGCACTCAATCTGTGCACGCTTCAATGCCTTTTATCTATTAATAATAATAATATAATAACAATTATTATATTATGTTTTTCCTCCTTAAATTGAATTGATAATAGATTTTCTTTGTTTTTTATTTACAACAATTTATATTAACACTTTTGCTGAGGTCACTCATTAGGTTAATTGAACTTTGATTATCATTTATACTACTTACATACATATATGTGTATCTAGTATCTTTTGTCGTTACTGTACATGTTGTTTACATTATTTTTTTATATATAATATTACTTAAAATTAATGGATTCATTGCACAAATGACTTTTAGCTTGTTTACAATGAACACCTTCGGACTAGTCAGTCGACAAGTTGTCGTTACTTTTTTTTTTTTGTTTATTTATTTACTGGTTTTTGTTTTGTTTACTTTATTTTATTTTAGTTGTTGTCATTGTTTTACATTAACCTGCATTAGCGCATTGGCCTTTGCTTAATACGCTATTATTGTATGTACTACATACATACATACATACATACATACATATGTATGTACTTAGTTCCATTCATATTACTACAGTTTAGATTGTCTAAAGATATACAATACTTATACAACATACATACATGTGTATTATATTTAACAATATTTAACTTTAAGTCACGGTAGGTTCAGATTCACTTATTTTAACATTGATGACATGAAAGATGAGATGGTTTATAAGATTCGTTGTTTGGATTGTTTCCGAGCCAAATCTAGCTTAAGTGACTTGCTTTTTATTATTCGGCAACCACTTCTATTAATTCCTAAAGCTATAAGTCTCTATGTTGATTTAATTGCCATCTAAATGATGTAGCTATGTACATAATTGATGATCAAGTTTTATTACGCCAATCAAATACTAATGTAAGACATAGGTCTCATACATTGACAGGTGAGAGTATATTATATTATTATTAAATTAATATAAATTTATGGTTAATAAGATCGTCGCAATTGGCATCCACGACGTAGATCACTAGGATACAGTTAAAATCACCATCTCTGCTGGCATATCAATATCTTCCAATTGTCTCCACAAAAAGTTTTTAATCATCTCTCGTTATTGATTCACAGAAATTGCATTGCATTTCCAGTTTGATTTACGAAAATATATGAATCACCACAGCAAAACCAAATTTGTTTTGTTTGGTTTCATTGGCTTTTCAAAAAAAAAAATTGTTATTGTTTTTATCATGTAGCGATCCATTTTCAACAACCGGAATGTATTTATTGTACTTCTTTATGAAAAAAAAAAAAAAAATTGGTGTAATTTAAAAGATACCTCAAATTTATAGATTTAAATAGAACTCTGCCTATAAACCGAATTAAAAATCAGTTTGCAATGACAGAATTTAAAACAAACAGACATGATAAGATTGGAGATTTCAATATTTTTTATGTTTGTTGTTAGCATTGCCCCATTACCGTAAGATGTAGCAACATTGACTTATTTATCCTCCAAGAATAGTAATTTTATTGATGTCTTGAAAATGAAACAATTCAGAAAGACGAAAATAATAAGTCATCTTGATATATAATTTCAATGACTAGTATATTTTTATACACATTTAGTTTAACTTATTGTAAATATTCGATTCTTATGACCTTTCATGGTATTGTAAATACATGTGTTTATAATTAATACATTTAACAATGTGCGTGTGTCGACATGAAGTGATTTTCCCAATGATTAACACATTAATACCTTTTTGCACTACGTCAAATTAGATTCAATTGCGCACTTAATCAAACCTCGTCCGACTCTAAGCATTATAGAAAATTGAATTTATTAAATATTTATAAAAAGCACCAACAACAATAACAAAATAGAACAATAATGAAATTGAAATTACGACTACCATCAAACAAACAAATGAAGTTTGTTATGAAAGAAAAGAAAAGAATAGAAATTGATTTCCTTTTGCGTTTTTAATAAAAAAAAAAAAAAAAAACACATAAAGTCATTGACTAAGAATGAATGTTGAATGAATGAATGGACTTTGGTATTGAAATAGAATTACGTATGACATCTCTTGACATTTCTGAAAATAATGAATGTACCATATACTCGTATGCTATGTATGTACATATGTACAATATCATTGATGATCAACTAAGGCCCTTAAAGATTCCCTTTATTTATTGTCAAACGAAGTCATAAGTATTATAGAAAAAAGGAGTATACTTTTGAATATTTATTTATTTACTATAGATTCCCCACCCACATGCTTCATTTCAAGGTCAATTATGAACAATAGCAATAATTTTCCATCTTCATAATTATCATCATCATCATCATCATTTACAAATATAAACAACCAACCAAAAAACATCCGCAGGAAGTTCGAACATTTAATTTTATAATGGAATCGATGTCTAAAGTCTCAGACACATTTATGGTAATGTTTGTTTAATGTTACTGTATTTGTTTTATGACGTTATTTGTTTTGTACATCTTTAATAAAATCCCACGCTGCTACTGTCCCAGCTGTATGTTTGTATCTACGATACAATGCAACAAATACTTTAAATTAAGGTGCTGGAATATTCTTTCGCCTTCAGCAATTTAATACAATTTTCATTTTTATTAATTAAATTGGTTGCTTTTGTTTTGAAAATGTTCTTGCAAATAGCTAAGCGTTCATACATTCGTTCATACATTGTACATAAATTCATAGATACACACACACTTACCCAAAGGTCTTGGGTGTATTTCTCTTTGTGTACTTTTATTGGCATGTGTTTTGTTAGCCGGCAAATGAGATGAGCAGTTGACATTATTTGCCTTTTTTTTTTTTAATTTTTGTCTTAATGTGTTGCCTCTTTTTGGGTCATTATACTTAGTATATTTATTTTGTTATATTTTGTTAAAAATGCCTTACAAATTTTTGGAGCTTTCAGAAGCAAATTTAATAAAAAATGCAATAATGTTCTTATTTCTTTCATAGGCAAAAATTTATTCCTCACTATTTGTCTTAATTAAACTATTATTCAATTCTGAGAGAATTTCTTCTAAATACAAATTATCTTACAATTAGATAAATATTGTATATAAACACTTGGTACTATATATTTTTTGCTCAAATCGAAACCATATTTAATAGAAAACTTTTAACTTTAGAACTAACTAATATTTTCTAATATTTTCTTTGATATTCCTTTTTTATCTCTGTGATTGATTGATTGATTATTTATTTACATATATTATGTTTCTCTGTTGGACACTTAGTAGTCATTGCAGCCTAATAATTTTCTTTATTGTCTTTTCTTTATTTGTTTAAAAATGATATTTTTGTTTTTTATTTTGTTTTTTGTTGTGAGTGATATTTTTGTTTGTTTACTTCACTGGTTTGTCCGCCGGCTTCAAAGTTCAATAATTTCAAATATCAAAGTCCATTTAAGTGCATCATCATTATATTATACTATCAGAAGGCTTGATGCTGCTTTGTCCCAAAACTTATCCAAATAATTAATTTCTTTCTTTTTTTTTTTGTTTCGACAGATTTTTTGCGTTTAATTTATAAATACTTTGTTCAATTGCAATTTCCTTTGACACAACAAGAATATTGAATGTGAATGGGAGAAAGTTGATTTTTTTTTATTTTAATTCTAAGAAATACACGCGCAAAATTGGCAGATGCTAAAATCATATATCTACAATATATACGAGTATGTACATACACTATGACAAAGATACTTTTAAAGATTTTGTTCAAAAGAAACAAAATTTTTTGTGGAAAGTTTTCATATCGCAAATAAATAAGTAAATATAAAGTAAGTTGAAGTAACTTTTATTAAATGTTCTACAGTAGAACTTCGATAGTTCGAATATGGCATAATCCGAATCTTTCTAATAACCTAGGCAATGTAAAAAAATTTTAAATTTCTACCGCCCACGGTTCCGCTAATCCGGATCGCATGTGGTACAATGATTGGTCTACATTTTATTGTATTTCGCCGGTTTGCACGAAAGATTTATTTAAAATTGCCATAATATTGAACAATGATGTTACACATTTCCAAAAAACTGACCATTAGGGATGCTGTGTCCATGCTTACAAATACTTGGGACAAGTTGATGCCGGTTGAAATAACACATTATAAGAAAAATACACTTGGTTGTTCAGTATATAACTATTCTGTTTATATCAAAACAATTTAAATGCTGAAAATGATCCAGATATTTGTTATCGGTTCTCAAACAGATATGGATGTCAAAGAATGAAGATGCACAAGAATCTATAGATATCAAAGTTTTGTTGCAGAAAATGAATAATGACAATAATCAATGGTCACAATATGAAATTAGTCAAAAATGAATACCATTTACTACTCGATAGTGATGACCATCCTTCCTTTGAAGAAGTTATCAGTGATTAGCTATTAATTATTGGGTTTATCATGAAAAGATTTGAATGAGTTTTTATACGAAATACAGTTAAATATTTGTTGTAATAAATGAATAAGCAATTACACATGTTTGTCAATAATAATTTCAATCGAGTAATCTGGAAGCTGTAAGCTAAGTTCCACTATATTATTAACATAAAAGGAGATTTAAAATTGTTATGTGTGCAAATTTATTTTAAATATAGTATTTTGTTGTGTATTAGTAATATGAAAGATGAATTAAATTTGTTACGTATACGCCATGATTTGATATGCCTGTTTGTTATTGTGGTTGTACATATGTATTTATTATTTTTAAAATATTATTTCTAGAATTTGAAAAAATAACCAACCATCGATTCTTGTAGATAACAAAACTAGAGCAATACATAAGTAGTATTAGTGGATTAGTGATGGTCTGATTTGATTAATTGGCAGAAGTACGAGTAAACATTAATACGAGTAAAGACATCATAATATTATTCGCGAAAAATCTATTGCTTTCTTGAAACTATTTTCAGTATATGATGTAGTATGTGTTTCTATGAACTGTGTTAGAAGTAAGGGGAGTGTAAATCTTGTCTTTTTTGATTGTTTTATTATGTCAATGATTTTTATTATATTTATTTATTTTTTTCATTCATTGCTCTACCATAAATGAATATTTCTTGTTATTTTTAACACTTTTTTTTTTTCTTTCCTTGACAACAAAATGTGAATTTTAGCAAACAACATTGTAAATAAATTCAAGTTTATTGTCGTACAAGTTTATAAGTGTAATATTCTGTATATATTGTATAAACTTATTGTTAAAAGTTGTTATTTTTGGTTGCTGGTTGATTGGTTATTTCTTCTATACAAACATATTTTGTAAACAATGCACTAAAAAGAGAGTCTTTATGAATTTGTTATTGATTTTTATTATTATTAAGCACTTTGTCGAATTGATTTCATTGGGTTTTAATGCCGCATTTATCGCAAATTCTGATTAAATATGGAACAATCTAATCAGAATTGAGAACACAATTCAAATTAGTTTAGAAAATAAACACAAGTACACTAACCAATGTAATCTATATATAAAGAGTGAATAAGTATAGTATATGTCATAGAATCATGATTTGATGAGGCTGTCGGTGGCATTTTGTTATCAAAGATGGAGCAGCAATAACAAAAAAAATTGAAATAAATTTAAATAAATTATAATACAATAATAACAAAACAGCAGAGAAAAGAAGACGCAAAATGAGCAAAAGTTTGTTTGATTTGTTTTTATTATATTTATTTTTTTATTTACTTATAAATTTTTTTTTTTTTTTTTTTTTGAGGTCAACTTTGTCAAGCGGCAAACGTCAGAGTGTTTTAGGAGAGAAGAGTGTGCGTTTTTTTTAAAAGTTGCTAACTTGTTTATTATCGACCATGAAGCAAAACTGAATGCATATCTAATTAAGTATAAGACAATAATATAATATAATATGTAGAATATTTGTAATTCTTCTTTGTTTGCTCTCTTTCTTCTCTTATACTAAGTTAAAGTTTTGAATTCTTCCGCTTCATGTTTTGTTTTGCTTTGTATTGTGTTTGCATCAAATCTTATCATAGATACAAAATTAGAAAACAAAAAGCTTAGACAACCTCGTCATATCAATTTGGAAGAAACAGAGAGAATATGAACAATAATATATACTATGCATATACATATACATATAGATATTATACAAGTATGTTTAGTATGTATATGGTATAGAGATATAGAACAATCATAGATTTTATTTATTGTTGTTGTTTTAACTGTAAGGAGGCCGCAGTATGTACAACTGACAATATCCTTGGCCGACTGATGTTGAGTGATTTCGGGACTCAAGGGAATCTTTAATTATGGTAGTTCGCATTACTTTCATGTTATTAATATTAAGCCTGTTTTTTTTTATCTTTCCTGTTTTTGTTCTCGTTTTGTTTTGTTTTACTTTTATTTGCCATTATAAAATATCTTTCTTTGTTGATTTCGTTCGTTATTGTCTGCATCATTTTTTGTTTTGTTAATTATTATATTGTATATAGTATATATACTTTATTTATTGCTTTCTTGATTCCCTTCTGTTTGCTTTCATTTCTTCAATTTGTAGGTATAAACTATTCAAATGGAGATGAAGGCCAACGATGCCAGTGCTCTCCTAATTTTGTAAATAAAAATAAATAATAACTGTTCAAATAAGTGCTATATACTTACGTCTATAAAGTTGACAGTAAGAAATAATTCTCTATTTGGTTGGATATTTTGGTTCTATGTACTTCAATTATACTTGTATAAATAAAAAAATCGAGAATATTCTTAATTTTGATATTTTTGTTTGTATTGGATGTCAAATTGAAATCTTCTCCATTAAATATTCTCTCGCTGTGTTCATTTGTTATCTCAAGAGGTAAATTATGAATTAAGAATACATTTTTATAAATAAAAATCGGACGCAACGTCATTATAAATATTTATTTCTTTCTGTTTCAATTGAAAACAATTTATACTTTATCTTTGTTGATTATTGTTTCATGGCTAAATATTTATAATTTTCCCTTCAAATTGGTGGGGCCTAATGGGAGCTCACTTTATCTGGACAGCCGACGAATCGTCGGTCATTCAATATCATTTAAAGATTACCTTACTCCCTGATGAAACCAAACAAATGCCAAAAGAAAGGCCTGTCGTTTATATGTACTTATTATGGTTCATGGTCATAAAAATATCATTTACGTATAGACATTGTTTAAAAACAAAGGAAATTATTATACATATATAATATATACTTATGTACATACACGATTCATATGACACACGATATGGGACTATATAGTATATATTGTTATTGTAAATATATATGAATTGAATTTTTTATAATTCATTTTTATATTCTTAATTAAAAGCGCCGCTTTTATGATCACATACTTTAATCAAAGTACATATACGTACATACATACATGTATGTTTTATATGAAGTCTCTCTGAATAATAACGAAAACAATATTCAATTTGAAAATTTCATAGAAATAAGTATAAAAATGTAAAAATTTCATATTTTGTAATAATCAAACTGATCTGACATACATATACAATAACGTATACAATAACATATACATACATATTCATTATGCTTGTACACTGTATAGCATCTTGCTATCATACTCAGCTGTTTGTTGTATATGTATGTGTATGTATTTCATTCATATTGTATGGAATACGTTATGGCTACACTCATGGTCAAAATAATAAGCACACAATATTGTAATTCTATGAAATAATGTTGTTTTCAATTAGAAAATGCTACACTTGGTAACTTTTCCTTGCTCTTGCTTAATACATTAGTTAAGAGGTTAGAAAGATTATATGGAAATTAATTCAATAAATTCAGTATAACTGCTATAAAACACATGTAGTACATGGGTGGATAAAATTATTATTGTTCAAAAAGGCATTGTATTATTCTAGAGAAATGTAAAGAAACAATACGAAATGTCTTTGTTGTCTTTCTCGTTCTCTTTTCTTCGTACATTCGCTTGTTTTTGTACAACACACAAGCTGTTTGCTTACATGTTTTTGTAATAAACATTTTTATACACACAAACTGCATGTTGTTGTTGTGAAAATGTAATCTCTTTTTTGAGACTTTTCCGGTAGGTTTTTCAAAAACTTTATTATTTGTGGGGGATATTCCAATAGAAATACACATTCTGTGAAAATTTGAAGTATCTACCTAGTGCGGTTCATGAGATACAGATGATTCCAAAACGTGACGATTTGTATTTTTTCATTCAAATTTTTAATACAAATTTTTGTTCAACGCCGTTAAAGAAGTTTCACTTCCAAATTTAAGCAGGGCCCCATATAAGAAACATATGGTTTTGTATGGGAGCTATACAATCCAGCAACGTAACCCTCCATATGCGAGTGTGACTCTTACTTGTCCGAGAATAAATATTCTTACAAAATTTTAAAAATATTGTATTTACATAATAAGTATTTTTAATTTATTTTTATGTATATTTTATATATTATGTAATATTTTTTTGTTTTCCTTTTCTTTGAACAGGTGAGAATGCTTGCGAAAAGAAATCATACATATTTCTCCGTAAAGAACTGCCTGTGCGTCTGGCAAACATCATGAAGGAGATTGCTTTGTTACCGGATAATTTACTGCATACACGTTCGGTGAGTCAAGTCAGTGCCTGGTATGTCAAGAGTTTCGAGGATGTTCTGGAATTTGAAACGGCCGAACCGACAAACAATAATCTAAGAAAGTAAGTAAAAATGTAAAATCAATCAATCATTATAATAGTATGGGGGACTTATATTTTTTCTTTATAGATTTGTTCATGACCTTGATATGATACGCAATCGGCATAGTGATGTTGTTCAAACAATGGCTCAGGGTGTCATAGAAATGAAAGAGAATGAAAATGGCAATATTGATAGTTCAACCGAGACTTCAATACAATACTTTTTGGATCGTCTTTATATGTCACGGATAAGCATTCGAATGCTCATCAATCAACATAGTATGCACAATCAAGATAATTGAACAGTAAATTATTTTGTTAATTATTTCAATATGATTTCATGATTTCAGCTTTGTTATTTGGTTCCAATCCAGAGACTCAGGGTCGTCATATTGGTTGTTTGGATCCTGCGTGTGATTTGTCTGATGTTGTACGTGATGCCTATGAAAATGCCCGTTTCCTTTGTGATCAATATTACTTGGCAAGTCCGGAATTGTGTATCGAACAGCATTCATGCATACCGAATGATCTGTTTCCCATACGCACCACTTATGTACCATCACATTTATACTATATGTTATTTGAGTTGTTTAAGAACTCTATGCGTGCGGTTGTTGAACATCATGACAGTGATAATTGCGATAAGTTACCTCCAGTTAAGGTGACTATTGTGCGTGGCAAAGAAGACATTTGTGTAAAGGTAAACAGGATTGTGCATGGTGAATACAGTAAAGATACACAATAATAATTTCATAAATCCATTCCACAGATCTCAGATCAGGGTGGTGGTATACCACGTTCACAAACTGACCAATTATTCAAATATATGTACAGTACAGCACCGCAACCATCGAAATCGGATTTACACACGGTACCATTAGCTGGTTATGGCTATGGCTTACCGATATCCAGGTTATATGCTCGTTATTTCCATGGCGATATTGTGTTATTGTCTTGTGAAGGTTTTGGCACTGATGCCATTATCTATTTAAAGGTAAGTTTTACATTTGAAATGCATTCAATTGGAATTGTTTTTAACTTGTTAATCATCTATCAAAGGCACTTTCTGACGAGGCAAATGAATTATTGCCAATCTTCAATAAGACAAGCTCAAAATTCTATCGGGCTACTGTTCCCACTGGCGATTGGTCGAATCAGGTAAAGCATCAGAAAAAGAAAAAGTCTGCTGCCACGCAATAATAGAATTGACATTACAATCACTTGGCTGTGTTACGAGAAAAATACCATTCATATATCCCAGATCCAATGACAATGATTTTTTGTGTTTTAAACCCCACGAAGTAATACACATGAAACGAGAAAAATAAGTGAACAGTTTTTAAAGCAGTATAATTTTAATTAATTCAATTATCATTTTTGTTATAACATTATTAACTATGATTTTAATTTTAAAATTCCCTCATTGCTTTATATGTATTGTATGTATATTATTATCAGACTATTCTTTCTTATTATGCATGTGACCTTTAAATGTGTTTATTATGTCAGTTAAAATTGACATTCCGTAAAGTTTTGTCTGAATAAATGAAAAATGTGTGACTGAAGAAGAAGAAGAAAACAGAGAAACGAAATCGAAAAATGACATTCTCTAATGTGATCTGTTAAGTTTTAAATATTTTATTAGATTGAATTTTAAATGTCTACTAATTATAAATTAAAATTGAAAGGAAAGTGAAATTGTCTCTCATCAAAAAATAATGAAGCTTTTAAAATATTTATATTTTCTTTATTTATATAATTTAGCATTTAATTTTCTATATTACTTATTAGTTTTAATTATCTCCCTCTCTCTCTCACACTTTATTTTTTTTTTTTTGATTAATTTGCATGCAACTTGATTGTTTTACATATTTAGAATTTAAGTTATAAAATGTTTTAATAAAGTTTTTAAAGTGTCAATCAATGTTGATCAACTTTTCTTACCTTTATTTTTATGTTACCTTGTCATAAATGATTTAGATATTGTCACACTTTGTTTATATACAAAACATTTTTATTGATTTCCATTTTAAATACAAGTTTATGTATTATATGAGTCCTTTAGTTGTCGCTTGAGTCTTTCATCTGTTGATAATTTTTCTATGGATTGTTATATTGTAAGATGTTAAAAATTTGTATCTACCTATGTATGTGTATAATACTACAGTACTCTATCCTCACTAGATGTTTTGTGCTTTTTGCTCACAACTATCGCTTGCGTGAAGAAATTTCAAAAGTTTTTTAAAATAATAAAAAAAAAATATATAAATTTATTTTCTACTCTATTTTTGCTTTCCAGAATTTTTCCAACCGTTGGCGTTACTTATATAGTCTTTTCCGTTCGAAAAATTTATAAGACTGTTCGATTATAATTTTCATTCTTAATTTTATATTGTATTTTAATTTAATCTAATTTCTTTCTTTAATTACAAAAAACACAGCCAATTTTTTTTTTTTTTTTTTGTTAATTTAAGAAAAAAATATTTTGTGATACCAAATTGTTGGTTAATGACTGATGGTGATTGATTTTGTCACTATTGAGAGATTATAAAATATAGTGCCTTATAAAATTTAAAGCTATTATTTTCATTGCTTTTCACACATGTTTTTTACTAGAAAAATTATATTGAAGATTGAGTGATTAGATGCTTAAAGTTTCCCCTGTCATTAGACGAAATCAACCAATAAAAGTCTATGATTTCAATAAGAACAAAGAATTCCAAAAGGTGCATAAATGTCTTTTAAGTGGAATAGAAATATATAGAATCAAGTCAAATAAACATTATTTTGGCAATATAAAAAGATCTAAGAAGTGTTTATAAAATTTCATACGCTTATTTATACCTGAAATGGAATTCGTCTCAAATAAAGCTCCAACATATATGCATGAAGGATTTGATTGAATTGCTATGTTATAGACAAACAGTTATACATAAATGAACTTAGAACTATCTTATTATACTCTTCACACAGTGAATAGTACAATGTTATAAGTTTGTCATGAAGTTTGTAACAAGCAGACGGAGACAATAGAAACCCCATAAAAACCACCCATTAAAATTCAGGTTCTTATTAGAAAAACTTTTTTGTTTTTTGTGTTATCGAACTGAAATTTGAACAGTATAAGTGTCTGACCCATATTCAACAACCATTTCGATTTCAAGACTCTAGGATTACTTATTACTTCCATACAAATATTTCGGTCTCAGTGTTGAAATGCTTTACGTGTACTGACTATACCCTAAACATAAGTCAAATCAATAATTTTATATTTTTCTAAATGCTCTATCACAGAGAGTAGGAAAAAACGTTTTCTATTGGGTGCGTGAAGAGTATGCAACTTCGGCATTGGCGAAGTTAAACTTCTTTTTACTTGTTTATGTTTTGTTTTTTTTTTTTTGATACAATATTTATAATTTTCTTTTAACAGCTTAAGGGCTTAGAATACATGTACACGTTTGTACAAATAGACAGATGAATTTTACATAGTCAGATACTCATAACTTTAAGTTGTTATTAATTATTATTTTATAAAATTTTTTTTTTTTCATTTGTTATAATTGAAAGTAAAGACATACCATAACTTTTGACCTTTTGAGTTAAAAAATCGAAAATTAATAGTTTTACATCTGAAACCCTCTTCAAATGATTTTAAAATTCTAGAGTTCCGACATGAATGCACGACAAATGAATGCTGCTGCACCAAAACGTTTCAATGATGTTGCCTAAAAGGAAAACTAAAGATCGAAGAACTGGAAAATGTTTGCTTTTGATAACAAAGCAACAACAACAGCAATGAATAGATCAATCAAAAGATAAAACAAAAAACAACAGCAACACTAAAGCATAAATATATACAATACTTATATCATCATACCTATATCATTAGCTTAGTAAATATAATATACTGGTATGTAAAACATTTCCAGACAACAGCAACAAAATTATGTATTGTATAGGTATGAACATTTATCTGAGGATCTCTTAATTCTCTGCTCATGGTGGTAAAAAATAAAAAGATTTATACAAGTATTTAAATACACATGCGATGTACACATATAGATACTATAATGTTGTATGTCATCATAAATGTTTAGAAATATTATTTAAAGATTTTAAAAAAACAAAAATAAAAAATAAATGCAATTTATTTAAAAATAAATAAAAATCAAATTGCACACAAATATGCATAAGAAAT
The DNA here is from genome assembly GCA_037043295.1 of Amiota minor. Lineage (NCBI taxonomy): Eukaryota > Metazoa > Arthropoda > Insecta > Diptera > Drosophilidae > Amiota > Amiota minor. The sequence continues at coordinate 4,018,523 of JBAMAW010001787.1, forward strand.
TTAGTTTGTATTTTTATTTATATGTAATATTATATTAATAAAATTAGGTCAAAGCATGGAAAACCGTTGTCCTCAAAGTTTAATAAGTAACATAAACATATCACATGACTTTGATAACCGATTAAACTGAATTTATTAACCTCCAGAGGTCAGGATAATGGTAACTTTAGAAATTTAGGCATTAAATGAAAATATTTATTAAAAACTTTGATGAAAGCATTGCAGCTGTCCCAGAATGGAAATCCTTCTCTGGTAATTACAGAACATTTACAATTTCGGGGTTTCAACATCTACATAAGTTCTTCAGAAAATCAGTAATACTCAGTGTCTAAGAAGCCAAGTGTTTTTAAATGATATCTAACGCCTTAAAGGCCTGTGACATATCATACAAATATCTTCAAGAAAGTCCCATGTGTGGTTTAAGGAAACAACAAGCAACCTAAGTGGTTATTAAAGATCCATAATAATGCCAAAAAGGCAGGAGAACAAAGCTAAAGAGCTTAGAATTTTTAAAAGAAACCTGACGTTCTTGCCTTTCAAATTGTAATGTTCATTACTTAGTGTCTTCTCCTCATCAACAAAAGTCGCGGTAATGGGAACAATCAGTCTAATTGTATGCAGTGTCCTATTACGACTGCCAGCACTGAGTATACATTCCTCCGCTTTAATGTAAACTGTATTGTTGTACGCTTAGGGATTCTGAATGGCCATAAGAGCAATGTTATTCTATACGAGTGGAGAAGCAGCTTATCTTTTCTGTTTCTTCAGTTATCAGCAATACCAAATATAATTTAATTTTTTTCGATTCTTTTCTGCTTCCATGCAAAGAAAACTGCAGATGAATCTATCCGAATGCATAAAAAATTTTCTTGTAATTTTATTTATAATAATAGATAATACAATAATATAATAATAATAATAAAAATAAAATACAATAATAATCATAATAATAAGCAAAATGAAAACAATATTATAGGCACTAACATTAATTTACATATTCATCATTTCCTTACATAACATCATAATCATCATCAGCATTATAATTTTCTATATAGAAATAATTAATAACATTACAAAAAAATTGTTCATATGCTAAATTTTTTTCTTTCTCCTTGTATTTTCTTTAATTTTTTTTTTTTTTTCTATTATTTATTTTTATAATGAATTTACTTTGATTTAAATATAAAGTTTGATACAGAAACTGATAATCAAATAATATCTATTTATTCTTTTTCTATAAGTTAACTTTCTTTACATACACATACTACATACATAAATATATAAATTTTGTTCTTTTATTTTCTTCTCTTTTATATATTTTCTTTGTTTTTTTTTTTTTAGTTTTTATATATCACTTTTTTTTCTTGTTAACAATTTTCTTCTTTCACTTTAAATACTACAGCAACAATTCTTGATTTATTTAAACAAAGTGCAATAATAAATACAAACAATAATACAATTCTTATTTTTTTTTTTTTGTCTTTTCTTTTAAATAAACATTAGACGTCGACATTATTACAATATTTATTTTGTTTGTTTATACATAACATATATAGTATAATATAGTTTATTATAATAAATCATTTAGAAAATATTTGACACAAAAAAAAAAAAATACAGAGAAAAGAAATATTTAACTATAAAATTGAGATTTATGCTATTCATTTAAATAATATATTGTACAAATTATTATTATATTGTAAATAATTGTTCACAAATCGGTTAAATGGAATGTCGTGTTCTCCTATAATGTAGATATTTCTTAGGGAAATGAAAGGCAGAGAGTAAAAAATATTGCTCGATTTATTTATTATTGCGCAGCATTCACAGTTGATTAATGGATTGGTAGACTGATAAGTTAGTTGATTCGTTGGTTGATTGTTTACATACAATTCCAATTATATTCCACTCCTTTTAGTGTTTGTTTTTTTTTTTTTGCATTTATGCAATAATTGATTTATTAATTTATTTATTTCCATTATTTTTTTTTTTTTTGTTATCCTTGTTGAAATGGCGTATTTAGCACCATCAATTAAAATTACTTTCGCAATGGATCTAAACTCTCTAAAGAGAAATCATCAATGTTTAATTTGCTCTGAAATAGAAGAAATTTATAGAAAATTATTCAAATTATAATTCAGTAAAAGGCGACACCATACAAATTTCAGTTCAATAATACAAAAAACAAAAAAGAAAAAAGGAAGAGGTATCGTGGGACACCCGTGCAGAGCGCAGCTCCATTATTAATTATTTTTAATGTAATTATTATTTTTATTTATTGAAAAATTTATGTTTTTATTTCCTTTTTTTGATTCATTTTTATTATTATTATTTTTATTTAGTTATTTATTTTGTTTCTCTTTATATACAAAAACACAAAAGAGAATGAAGATGCCTCAATCTCACGGTGTGTCACATGACGATCTTACATTATCAGTTCACCCACAGCATCGATATTTTTTGGCAAGCAACCGTTTTTTTTACAGTGCTACAGAATGGTGCTTTATTGCTGTATAAAGAATTAAGTTCATCGAAGCACTCTTGTCTTGAACGCACGAAAATGTTCACGAGTCAATTCTACATTTTGTCCAAGATGATCAATATTGCTCATGAATAAACATGGTAACTAACCCGACGGCGATACTGATATGGCAATAGATAGGACACATATGTATGTATGCATTAAGATTTATTGTACTAAATCTATAAACATACAGATATAAATACAAAGAACAGTGTACAGTTATGTCATTATGACATAGGTTTGGCATTGCGACTTCTATATATATACACAATTAAAGTCAGTTACTCTTACGGGATTTCCAAAATGAAGGAAAACCCAAAATTAAATTGCCAAATGAAGGACATACCCAAATTCAGGGAAAACTCAGTATGTTTTCCAAATAGAGGACAAACCAAAAGATAGCATCTATGTCTGCATGACAAGACTATATTAAGTGTATAAAAAGAAAGAAATTGTTTGCTTCTCACCGTGGACAGGAATGTTAGGATTCTATTGAAAACTGAAGATAAGAAGGCATAATAGCAGCTAAACGCTTACCTATGGCGAGCAGTCTGCCTATTCTATTTTAAGGGAATTATTCTAAATTAATTTTATTTTTCGCTTATACAATAAATAAAAAAAAATATTGAAATTTTTCATATGAAATCATATTTTCCAGGTTTTGGTTTATGAAACACTATATCTTTCAAGTAATCGGGAAATTTATTAAGAGACTACTTACACCTGTTTGATTCTTCTTGTAATATTGATCAGTTCAACCCACAAATTATGGTAATACCATTTTTACATTACATTAAAAGTGTGGTGAGGCTCCAGCGAGTTCACCTATCGATGTGTTGTCCAACAGGCTTATTATTGCTATCTATCGGACATTCTAACAATTTTATATAAACTGATATTTTCTTCATTTTACTAAGAGCATAAGGAGAAAAACAATGCTATTCACATTACACAAAGGTGTATACTAAGTATAATATATTGTACATATATTATGTTACAATCTATAAACATATGTTACCTTAAAAATGCTGGGCCCATTTAACTCAAAGGGATCTGAGCCAAATAGATCAGTATTGCCATTGTTTGGTGTATTGCTCGAGACTGAAGTGCTACGCCTGGGTGCAGCCACTTTAGGTGGAGGTGCCACTGTAAATATAAATTTTCAATGAATATTAAATATCCGAAGGTTAAATAAAACATTAACAATAAACTTACGTAATGGTGGCGTTAAATTCATTTCGTTTGAGAAACTGTTGATGTGATTGCTATTATTTGAGTTTGTTATAATTAAATTGTTTGTATTATTGCTGCTGCTGTTGTTGTTTAGCAACTTGTTATCATTGTTATTGAAAAACAATTGTTGGCCGTAGGATTTGGATGGTTCGAAGCCAAATAAATCATTGCTGACACTGTTCTTAACACTGCCACTACCACTGCCACTGCCACCACTATCGAGTACTTCATCGGCTCGTGGATCGAAGTCACTATCCGAGTCCGAATTCAAAAGCAATTCATCCATTTTTTGGCTATTGCTCTTGGTCATAATTTGGCTTGGAATATTATTACGTGGCGGCACAATAGGTAAAAATGTCGATGAGCCTCCTGATGTGGTGGATGAGGATTTCGTGGAGTTTGTATCAATCAGTAATTTATCCTCATTAACTGTGTGGAGAAAAATTAAGTTAAATTTACATACATACAATATCTCTGATCTTTGATGAGAAACTCACTTAATTTTCCGACATTGCCATTGGTTAAGGCATTGCCATTAATCGCTTCGGTTGGTACATCTGTTATATCCTTGATGCACATCTTATAGAGTATACTATCAAGTTCCTGTTTTGGCAGTTTTCCACTTAGTTCACGCAGACGATTCTTATAGATGTTAATAGTTTTCTCCAAATTATTGATATGCTGATGAGCTTTAGCCAAATCAGTTTTTTCATTATTGTTTACGTATTTCCTATAAAAAATTAAAGTATAAGTATAATAAGTTTCATGGGGTTTATTAACCAACTAACCTGTATGCCAAATCAAATGCCTGACCAATGGTCAATGTTATGTCTGAGGCCAATTTACTCGATATGAAAATGAAACACTCATGTGTATCATCAACATTTGAAGATGTAGAACCATTACTTATACTACCGCCACCGCCATAGCCATTGCCATTCATACCATTGCTTTCAGTATCCGTTGTCGTTGATGGTTTCACCGTCTTCGCTATAAAGCCAAAGAACTTCTTGATTCCCTTCTCATCAGCACAATACGAGATGTTGTGCAACGGAAACTGATGTAGTATCTTTTGCGTTCGTGGTTCTTGAACAGCGACACCATCAACGCTTATTGTAATCTCGACCTTCTTAAATTTTTCCTGAGTGCCCGTTTCAGCTTTTTTCATTTGTTGAGCAAATTGCAATTTGCGTATTGCATCCTTGACTACCTCAATGCCTTTCGGTTGATCCACCATTAGATTTCCAAAGAACTATCATATATCAAGGTTTATTAGGAATCAAATAAGATCTATGCATTGTATTTTTAAATGATACTAACCTTGACTAGATAAACGACATGTCCATTGACAAGCGCATCGGGGGCATGCAACCAATTGCGTTTGCCATTTTTGGCCTCGCTGACATTGCCATTACTATTGCCTTCCTTATCCTTATCCTTATCTTTTTCCTGTTTGTTATTGTTCTGTTTATTCCAAAACATTAACTGCGACATTTTGCGTTTGCTGTTGCGTTTGCGGCAGTTTCCCTCAAGCGGCAATCAATGACACTGACAAAGTTATTTCTAGGTTTTTCCGGTATTTTTTTTTTTTTCTGTCGTGGTCACTGACATTCACAGTACAGTTCTTTTGTTGCTGATAACAAAATTAAAGAGAACAGAGAACAATATATAATAATAATATATTTTTATATACAAAAATATTAAAATCAATCTTCATAAAATGCAATCACGCTTTAAGTAGTCACTAAAGCTTCTCTAAAAACTAATAATCTCGTTTTTTATTTTGCCATTGACGTCGTCGTTGTCTTTCTTTGTTCATATTCATTCTCTTGATGTCGACTGCACTACACTTGTCTGTGGATTTTCCCAACGACATTATAATTTCGCTAATTGACTACCATGTACAATACACAATCATCAACTGTCGTGCTATTGGACTTAAATATGCTAAAGTAGTAAGATTCTCGAACCTCGGGTGTGTTAATTAATACATGGTTTGTGTTATAATATAACATATGAATTGCAAAAAAAAAAACAATAGAACAAAAACTTCAGTTCCACCAACGATTATATACCTTTCACAGAATCATATAAAAACATATTTTTCATACAAATAGAGATAAGTTACTGGTTATTCGATCTTTCCCATTTGTGTTGTCGCTTTTGTTATAAATTTCAAGGAAGTTTAAGTTTGTAGTAAGTAATATGTATTGTACTCGTATATACTTGTACTTATGTACGAGTATATGGTATTGTGTCATATCTTTTAAATAATTTCCACAACATTTGTATAAAAAAATTATTTATAAAGGGCGTCTAAAGCATCTGGACTTCAAATGATCAAATTCTCATAAATTGTATAGGCAATGTGAAGCCATATGTTTCTTCTTTTTTTTTTTTTTGTCGATAAATTCCAACTGAAATATATGTGTATTATATTGTAGTTTGACTTATGAATTTCTGTTTGATAGATCCAAAGCATGGAAATATGATCATTTCCTTTCATACTAAGTAACATATTGCATATGCAGTCCCCATTGTATCCTTCAATGAGACGCAAACAAACATCATCACAGATTAATAATGCCCATTAATATTTTAAAAATGAAAAATATTTCTTACTACTTACTGCAAGTCGCGATTTAAGGCAGTCATGCATTCATGCATGAAAGAGAGATTATTAATCTATACTACATACTCGCTACTCATATTTATGAATATGTTGTATATCTGTATGTATTTTTAATGGGCGTCCCTAATATTATAAATCTGTATGTATTTTAAAGACTTTGCTTTACTCAATGTGGGCTTGCCTGGCTTTAGATGAATTTTTTACGTCTTTTTTTTTATGATTCAATTTAATAGAAAATATGGTTTTAGGTTAATGGAAAATTGCATACTAAAAATAATTTTTTTTTTTCAAAATTTTTTATGAGGTGTGAGTGAGTGTATTCACTCATTTGACATGATATATTATTGCATTAGACACAAAACAATCACTTTATCATTTGTTGTTATTTGTGAGAAGTTAAACAAATAAAAATTTGTTAATTTCATGCAATTGACTTCTACCTCTTTTTTTTTTTTTTTTTTTTTCACTATAAATTAATGACACAATGGAATAATAAATTCTTGGAATTTATACATCTAACTGATAAATATTTATTGTATATATATGGTTTTAGTATTAGTTAAATAGTAGATTTTAAATATGTAGAATGTTTAACTCCTTTCATTTGGTTTCCAAGAGCAAACCAGTTGAATATGGTCACGTACACTCAGAGATGGCGAAATAAAATTGATCTACAAACTAAAATATTTTTTATTCATTGCCACGCACAATTTCTTTTCGGTCTAAACCGTTTGGGTTTCGGTGATATAGGACATAACAGAAGGTTCTAAAAAAATATGACAAATAAAAATAAAATAGATCATTGCAGCACTCTATCTACACACTTCAATAATAAGAAGACAAAAATTTGGTTCATTAATTCTTTCATATCCAGCCGATGAGACATTAAAATGTAACAACTGAAGTTATTTTAGTTGTTTTATGAGGACTATTCCTTTAACAGGTTCCAACATCTCATCTGTGTACTACAGCACTGCATGTGTTTGTACCAAATATCATATCGACAGCTCAAAAAATGAGGGCCTAGTTTACATCGAAACAAGAATGAACTAGGACCAATCAGCTCTCTTCGTCAGCATGATTATTTTTTCAATATCTTTCAATAATAAGAAGTCAGATATTTTGTTTATCGATATTAAGATACCACTACCACTTGAGCTGATGAGACATTACTGTGTAATATTTGAAGTTTTTTTAGTTTTATTATGAAGACTACATGTCCTCTTAATAAACTGGAAGCTCTATGTAAAATTCCTCTATCGAATTTTAGCTCATTATGTACTGTAAAAATTGAAAAACTGGGAGAGATTTACCACGACACCATAATCATTGCTATATATGTATGCACGTATGTTGTTTTTTCTAGGGTCATCTAGACACACTGAATTATATGAAAAATTATCATTATGTTTATCAAGAATGTTAATAATTTCGTTCGTAATTGAAGGTTGTTGCACCTTAAAAACCATAAAATATGTGAAATGCTTGATTGAAAAATTAAGTTCAAAGACTTTTGGTCATGGTGGTTGGGAATTTACATTGTATATATTTAATGATTTAAATTGTTGTCTGATAATATGTTCAAGGCCTCAATGATTATAATAAATTGATTAACAAAAAATTTAAACTGTAGAAATAAAAAAAAAAAAATAAAAAATCTCGAAATAATAAGCAAATTCATTTGGGAAAAACATCAATAAAAATTTTATTCATTTCTATTACTATTTCTCTTATAAGTAAAGTCTTTCAAAACCAGCATTTATAATGGTAATTGGGAAAATTCGTAATTATACCGATACTGCAACCAAATCAACGTTAACTAAAATAACCAAAACTGCAGCCCTACGTTTGGCTACTGATGAACATATAACGACAAATGCAAATGGTACCACCACGGTCATTGAAAGGACCATCAGGAATTGGCAAAAACACAGAATTATATGCTACAAAAACATTTAAAACTGCATCACCATCATCACAACCAGGAACGACATCATTTTATAACGCAGGAGGAGTCAAAACCGCATTAGCCAGCCGAACTATGGTAAATTTGAATAGAACATCAACAGAATTCGTTGAAGTAAACCATGGAACCACTGTTAATGGTAGTAACAATAGTGACAGTAACGGCAATGACTTTGGAGATATCACCAGTGATGCAGAAACAGAAAATGAAACAGAAGATTCCCCTTATGAGTGTAATATTTGCTTGGATACAGCTGATGATGCTGTAGTTACCAAGTGCGGACACCTTTTTTGCTGGCCATGTCTTTATCAAATGTTTAAGACAAGCCCTAATTCCAACCTATGCCCGGTTTGTAAAGCTTGGGTGGACAAAGACAACGTCATACCACTTTTTGGACGTAACTGTGTCAATAAACTAGATCCACGTAACAAGTTACCCCTTAAAACCAGCTGTACAACAAGACGATTTCATCTTTGAAAACTGGTTCTTTGAAACATTTGAAGATGACGCTTTTCCGACTCATTTCTTTACGTTACAAAGCTTGGTATGGCGTCAATCAGGTGCCACACGCAGCGGCGTACAATTTCATGAACAAACTCTATCAAAATTATTCATGTATATTGCATTATTTTTTTTGATGTGGATTTTATTTACCTAAGACATGATTGCGATCCACTATATAAATATGTGTGTTAAGTGACGTCATTTTGTTAGAGAAAACTACATACAACTTTTGTTATTGTATAAGTCTTTACTAAGGACTTTGTAGTGAATTTAATTTTCACGCAGCTTCAATGTTTGGAATACTTTACTTTCAATAAATCTTATGCTTTGTAAAGGCACTTAAAATCACAAATTGTTTGAATTGTTATTCTGGTTTCTGCTTGCTGTTCAATAAATTATGTTCTGTATCTTGCTTATCAATCTTGATTTTAGGTTAGGTTAGGATATACAGGCCGCCCGCAACAACACCCACACGAGATCACCCAGAAGCCTTACGGCCGATTCTTGCCTGTTAGCAAAAAAGGTGGGGAAGAAAATAATGGGACGGGAATAGGAAAGGAAAAAAAGGAAGATACTTATGGTCGTGTGCTGGCTCGTGAAAGCTGCCAGAAGAATCAACAAAATCAGCCAAAACTACCAGTGGGACTCTCGTCACACTACCCACGTCTTTAAAAAAGGGCTTTCCAAGAAAGCGGGATCGCCTTCTGAGTAGTGCCGGACAGTCACACAGGAGGTACTGAATGGTTTCTTCATCTTCCTCCTTTTGGCAACTACAAGAGAAGTCCTGGTGAGGAACGTGCAATCTCTGAGCCATTCGCCCAATGGCCCGTTAAAACTCCTGTCATCATCCGAATACTTTTCTTGTTAAAGTGTAGAAGTTCGGATGTATTTTTCGACTGATAGATAGATAGAGCACCCTGGCTCGTTCGCCCATCTCGCCTCTGCTGTCTCCTTAGTGTCTGCTACCAACTCCGATAAAATATCTGCTTACGTCTTTAACTGCCCGGGGCAAAGCAGATCCCCTTCTGGCACACTCATCCGCCACCTCATTTCCTAAGAATACAGAATGGCCAGGCACCCTGGTTATCTCTATTGAGTGCCGTCTATCTAGATTAAGAGCCTCAACTGTGCTAAGGATGATTTTACTCTTTATGCTATGCGTCGACAGAGCCTTAATAGCAGCCTGGCTGTGAACATAGATCGATACGTTCCTAGGGGTTTCTCCCAAGGTGTCAATCATCTTTGCCGCTTGCCAGACCGCATAGATCTCCGCCTGAAACACACTACTCCAATCAGGTAGACGAAAGGAAAATTGGGCTGTCAGCTCCTCCGAAAAATGTCCGCGTCTGTTTCTTCTTCCGTCTTGGAGCCGTCTGCATAGATTGAAAGCCAGTCTTGCCTAATGGCATTACCCTGCCTCCAATCATTTCTCTCCGGGAATCTAATAATAAAATTGGTTTTTCCATTTTAGTTCCGGTACACAGTGATCACTTTCTCCCCAATCAGCACACAACCCCACTTCTTAAGGCCTGTTACGCAAAGCTTGAGAAAGTGCAGCTCCCGAAGTCTAACTGCACTTCTTGCAGTCACGTACTTGAGGTAAATGTCTACTGGTACCAGTTCTATAATGACATCCAGCGCTGTTTGGAGACTGGAAGAGATCTTGTAATACCCATGAAGGCTGTTATCTGCACCTTATGGAGATAGAGTAAGTGGGATCTGGTGTTTGCCAACTCCCACCAAATTAAAGCTCCATAGCTTAGGATACGTCTAGCAACCGCAGTATAAAACCAATGAATGATAAACGGTTGAAGACCAAACCTTCTTCTTCTTGAGTTTTATCCAAAAGGTTTTCAATCTGGTTTCCCGTTGTCTATCTAATTCAGAAGATCGTGTTAGTTAGCATTTGATTTGTTTTTCAGCTGTTTATAGACCAATCCCTTTTTATATGGGAGGTGATTTAATGGGAATGTCATGCTTTTTGGAAACTACATATTAATAATTTGCTTGGATAAAGAAGGTGATCTATGACCAGAGATCGGCAAACGGTATTTTACAAAGGGCGGATTCAGATAATTATGAGTCTTGGCTGATCAAAATTGACAAACTGAGATATATTCTGTCAAAAAAGTATTCGATTAGTAAGAAAGAAGAATGCGAATGGTGAAGCATTTGAATGTCTGATCTATTGGTAACATTTATGTATGTAACTCCAAGAATCCGACTTTCGATTTCTTAATTGTTTCACCTAGTGAGCCAGAGATTGGCAACCCCTGATGATTATTATAAAATTTTTATTTCGTTTAATATTGTTTATTGTTATTAATAAAAAAATAATAAACATATCCTGTCTTGCAATCACTTAAACACAGCGTGACAGATTTCTTAGAAAATTGATTGATTAATAATGAGGCAAGTATTCGTTGCTTCTCCTCTCTTGGTCCAATAAAATAATTCACTACACACACATACACATACACACACATGAACAACCATATACATATGTGTGTAATTGCAAAAGTTCGTTCATTTGGCTCATTAATTATATAAAAATAATATCATAACAAAGATACAAAAATAAAAAAAAATAAAAACAAAATCAAATTCAAAGTAGTAAATTTGGTTATATTTTGAGCTTCATTTTATTTGTTTCTTTTCTCGTTCGTCAACGTTCGCCAGACTATTGCAAAACCACAAAAAACTAAATAAGGTAATGAGGGAAAAAAAAATATAAATAAAAAAAAAAATAAATAAGCGAAAGCGAAAAATATAAACTTATTCATATTCACACATACTTGAAACCATAAAATTATTAAACAATTTAAAGAAATCTTGTTTGTTGTTACTTATAAACTAACAAACTTATTGTATTTGTACATATGTATGTATTGTACAATGTGCGTGTTAGTTAAAAATAAAAGTAAAAACGCAGATACCCTGTACTATATATGGCAATGGAGCATAATCATGAGTTTATTGATAGCAATAGTGGCTGACAGACTGACAGACCGATAGACAGACAAACTTAAATCAACGTTTATTAAAAAGTAAAGTAAAGAATGTGAGTGAATGTGTGGCGGAAGTTAATTGTCTTCTAAGTCAAATCAGAAGGCGACGCAACAGTAACGAAATACAAAATGTAAGTAAATATGCGTTTATTATTCAAAATGCGTTTAACTTTAACACAGATTAACAAAGCAACACCAGCAACAACAACAACAACAAGAAGAAGAAACTAGTATAATATAATAGTAGTTTTTTTTTTATATTTATTTTATAAAATATTGTATTGCATGGCGTGAAAATAGAAATAGAAAGACAGAGCAGGCAGCAAAAGAAAGAAAAAAAGGAGAAGAAGAAAGAGCTTAAAATAAAGTGAATAAAGTGAGTGTTTTGTCAATTATAACTGACAGAGATTTGATGATCATAGTGGTGATGGCGGCGACGTCGTCGTATCTTTTTACATTTTCATGTATTTTTATGTAGTACATATGGAAATAAATAACAAATAGACAAAAAAAACATGTACTCATGGCACATAATTGAGCCAAAAAAGCTATTAAGTATGTACTCGTTTGTAGTATATAAAATGATGTGTGCGCGCAGTGACTGTAAAATTAACCATTTTTCTTCAAAAAGAAAACAAAAGAAGAAAGAAAAAAAAATAAAAATAAAATAGAAAACTTTCAAAATACAACAGAAAACACAACAGGCAACTTGCGTGTTCGCGCATTTTTCTTGCGGCAATGAAGTGCTCTTTAGCAACAATATTAAACCAAAAGCTAAAAAAAACTATCAAGACCAAATGGCGCCATGTTTGTTGTTTGCATAGACAACATAGGCAACAACAACAACTACTACTACAACAACAACCAAAGCAACAGGTGTGTATAAGAAGAAGTTGCATTCCTCATAGGCAATGAGCAAAACAGCCGCACAATATATAGTATACATATGTAAGTGCATACGAGTATGTGAGAGAACAATACATATTAACAACTACAAGAACAACAAATTTGTGCGTAGCACAAAGAACAACAACAATATGAAGCAAATGCCCAACTTTCTTAATTACTAAGCACTCAAATATATGTATGTATGTATGTATGAGCTAAACTTGAGTGCGTGCTTCCACTCGAAACTCTAGTACATTCGATCATTCTCTCGCGAGAGCAAAGCCACAATTATTTCAAGAAAAAATCATTATTTGCTTGCTTATTAATTGTTTGCATGCGTAAGTGTGAAAAAGAAATTTAATAAATTAATGAAAAAATACATTATTATTATTTGTACATTTAGTATTTGAATTAAATCAAGGCAATAAATGGTTTAGATGTCTCAAAATAGTAAAGTAAGAAATTCAACATACAGTAGATTTTGTAGAAATGTGAAACAATTCTATTTAAATAATAATACATAATAATAACATTGAGTACTTTGTAATTAATAAGAACAAAAGTTTACATTTTCAAACAGATGATGTGTTTGGTTGTGAAGCGGAGTGCGCGGGATGCAACAATCCTGCAGAAAATTGGAAGAAGAACTGATTTAGCAAAGAAAATGAAATGCTCAAAAGTTAATCGATAATTGCAATTAATATTTGCCAAATTGCTTATGGATAACAAAATAAAACTTCCTCCGCCTCCAATGATAAAAGTGATGAGGAAAGATAAAGGTCCTTCACCTTTAATAGTCGATTAATTGAAAGGGAATTTGATTCGTAATTTTCAATGAATTAAACTAATTAAATATTGAGATTTTTAGCTGAAGGCCCTGGCAGCCATGGCTAATTTTCTGTTAACTTCTAGTTTTAACTTTAAGTTAGCATTATATAAATAAATAAATAAATAAATATTGAGATTATCACAAATCTAAACTGATTGTACTTAATTAGAGCAATAAAGCAACATTTGCTTATGTAAAAATTTTGAAAAGAAGAGAATCAGTTCACATTAATGGGAGTCTACTATAGGAACTATGACTATGATTTGTTGTTGCCTTTTTGTCTTCTAGATCAGACAAAACTATCAATAACAATACAGTAGCAGAGATAACTCAAGATTAGCGATGCGAGAGAGTTGTTCTCATCTTAGTTCAATTGAACTTTTTCTCAAAAACAAAATTTAATTACATTTTTAAAATCAAATAGACACAAGAAAAGAAGAAGAAGTAGGCAAGCAAAATATGTACACTCACTCACACATGCAGATGTAAATATAAAATTACAATTCATACACAGGCACACACACACCCATGCATAGGAAGCACAGGGCGTCTGTAAGGTTTTTTTAGGTGTGTGCGTGTGTAATGAATAAAGAAACAACAACATTTCGTTTTCTGCGAATTCTTTGTTTTGGAAATTTTTGGTTATATTTTATTTTTCTTTGTATATTTCGTATGTCATTGTATTTTTTTTCTAAAACGTAATGAAGCATTTAACTTACTTTTATCTCTGTTCGCTTTTAATTGCTGTTTTCACCTTATTTTATTTAATAATAATTTTAAAAAATATATAAAATCTATTTCTTTTTTTATTTTCTTATGTTGCAGAAAATTGCTGTAATTGAAACAGTTACACGCGAACAAGGCAACAAAGCACAATAACAAAGTATATACGACGACGACAACGACAACAAAAATTGGAACAATTGGAAATAAATATGTTTTTTTATTTAATATTTAACAATAATAACAACAGCAGCGAAACAATTAATTTTATTTTGTTACACTTTTATTTTACTGATTTTTTTTTTTTTTGTATTTTCTATTGAATATCTTTATCTATTTTGTTTTTATTTAAATTGCACAATTCTTTTTTCTTTTTTTTTTGATCTTGCAATGCGCGCCGCAAACTTAGGAACTGGCTTAAATCTTTCACCGTTTTCTTTTTGAACTTTAGTATTTGCTTTTCTTTTCGTTTTTTTAATGTAATTTTAATTTTTCCTTCTTTTTTGAAATTTGTTTGTTCTTTTCCTTTAATTATAATACACGTTCCTTGATCCCACCGATCACGCGCTCATCCGCAGAGACTAAAACTGTGAATGACCAATGACCAAATGCAAAAGATATGAGGCCAAGCGGTTTGTGTTGTTTGCGGCTGAGGCTGCTGTAAGAAAAACTAGTTATGAGTTGAGTGTATGAGTGCGCGAGTGTGTGCTATGAGCTTAGATGACTTATAAGATACACTGCCAATATGAGTCATCAATCATATCATCAAATTATTAATGTATAACAAACAACAAACAAGGCAATCATCATTGTCTATAAAAGGTCTTTATTAGAATTAATTTAATAAATAATTTGTGATTTTGGAAGATTTGCTTTCACTATAAGAATGCATTACTACACTACTATTGAATATTAGAGCGACAAATTTGTTTAAAAAAATAATATTGATTTTTGTACTGTGCGCTAAGATTAAGAGAATGTTTCGGTTTCTTGGACATACATACAGTAGTTCGAAGCTGCATCTGACTTTCTCTCAAGACATTATGATACTTATAACAGTACAGATATTTGATTTACAACTATTTGGAAATACCAATATTCCAGTATAGATTTCTTGATATATTTTCAAGTAACTCTAAGATACACCAAAGATTCAGCTGAAGTCATGTAGTAGAACACGAGATGCTAACTCGAATGCAAAGTTTCTTATAGTTTTTGGTTACAGATCACTAAATTTTGAGTCTCATATAAAATTTAAATTTTGAAATATGTGTTTTGCGTAGCACTTAGCTATCAATGGAGCTGCCAATCTAATTCCCTAAACAACTAAAGAACTTACCAACTGGAATTTTGCCTCTGTCTAAGCTAAACTTACACTTCTCTTCACTAGTCAATGTCTTTATCCAATGGATTCGATATGCCTTGTTGCATTCACTTAATTGTAGTGTGTTTAAAATCTGCTGAGTTTTCTCTTTTGTTTCGGTTTCATGAGCGCGAGAGCATATTTATACACACACACACATACACACACACTAAGCTTACACTTGTTCATTTATATCTGTGTTTGTGCGTTTGCATTTGATACTTTGTTTTTTTTGTGATTGTTGTATACCTGTTGAATGTTGTTGTTGTTGTTGATGATGGTGTTGTTGCTGTTTTACTTCATTTTTATTTGATTTGATTGTTTTTTTTTTTTTTTTTTTGGTTTTGTTGCTTGTGAGTTTGCTAAATGTTGATTTGCTGATGTAAGTCAAAACAACAGGGTGTTTCAAAATGAAATTTACTTAAGCTTAGCTAAGCTTGGCTTAATCAAAATTAAAAATCAAAATTTCCAAAAAAATGCTGGCTTTAACCAGCCAACCAACAAATTTATTAATAAAACTCTTTGTTTGCGTTATGTGATGTTGACTCCCGACAAAGAAAACAAAAAAATATTTAAAATTATTAAAACAAAAAATAAGACAAAAAAAAAAAAGACAAAAACTTGTTGACGAAGCTGGCGAAGATGATGATGTTGATTTAATGATGGTGATGATGATGATGAAGATGAAGAAGCAGAGAGAAAAAAATTATGATACGTAATTTCTTGGTTTGTTGAATTGCAATAAAACTGGTTTCCTAAGTCTAATGTTTATTTATTGTTGCCTGATGATGTTGTTGTTGTTGCTGCTGCCGCTATTTTAGTTGTTGTTACTATTACAGATAGTTGTTGCTATTGTTATTGTTGTTGTTGAGTTGTTGGTAACTTCAACTTCATTCATACATGTATCTAGATACATCCACCCCACACATTGTTCGATCTTTTACTTAAATATTTTGCAGTCAATTGATTGGGGGGAGGTGAAAAAGGAGATGGAGCAACAACACTTACAAATGTATGTATATTGTTATAACAACAACAATATCGAAACGATCTTCTTACTGAGTCACATTCACATTGATGACAACAATTTTTACTAAATAAAATGAAATTTAATATTTAACTATTTTAGTTAGGTCATTTTTGTATATCTCCATATCCAAATAAAATTACTTACCATTTATGGGAGGTTCTTCTTCTGCTTGAAGAACTTTGCTGCGGAAACGTAGCATTGTTTAAAGTCGAGAATTAACGGTGATCATGCTCCATTGACTTGCAAATGCAAATTTTAGTTTTGGCATTTTAATGAGGTTGATTTCGATGTTTGTTAGAAAGGGTAATGGAAAAAATTGAAAAACAATTATGTAAACAAAATCTAATCAAACTTTTGGGGATCAACTAGGCGTTTACAAGCCATGGGTTAAATAGTTTAGAAGGAATAGAAAACACACTCGATCAGCTGAAACAGTTTATTAAATCTACTATTCTCAACATTTTCAATACTCTTTCTTATAAGGCGACTTTTTATATCGTGTAGTGATTGTAGGGTATACAAAGTTAATTTCGATTTGTTTGTAATACAATTTTGTACTTGTTTTACATGTTTGTTGTTGTTGTTGTTGTTGTTGTCATTATTGTTGTTTTTGCATTTCGCACGCATTTTTGAACTCATACACTCTGTCACTCACTTACTCAAGTATTCATTAGTACATATGTGTATGTGTGTGATCGTAGATACAACCAACCATGTGTGCATTTACAGTTAGTTATACAAAGATACTGGATTTTCTCTTATTGAAAAGCTTTTTGTCTTGTTGCATTGTATTTTGTTGTAATTTTGTAAAATTTAAAAACTCAACAACAAAAACAATAATAAAAACATGCTTTTCATTTTCGCTTGAATTTTTTGTTCCAGTTCACAGGCTTTTGTACTAACTAAAACACACATTACACATTGATGCATGCATATTTGCTAGTTGGTAGTTTATTATACTTAGAAAAGTCTACCCTTCCCATCCAACTCACCATAGTGGTGTGGGGAGTATGCAGTATTGCATTGTACTGCACTATTGAGTTTTGTAAGTGTTGTAATTATGACGTTTGACTTTTTGTTGTTGCTATTATTGTATTATCATTGTTGGTTATTGTTATTTGTTGTCAAACAACAAGTGATTTGAAGTTTGTATGAGAATCGGCGGCATCGTCGTCGTCGTCGTCGTCATTTCTACGCCGTTTGAATTTAATCAAGTTTTTTGGATTTCTTAAGAAGAAAGAAAGAGTTGAAGGACCGCAATTATATATACTTACATATATAAAAAATGAAAATAAATAAATAAAAAATGCACAAAAACAATCAGCAGAAGACAGAAATAATGTACATTCGTAAATACATACAAACAAAATAAAAAATAACCAAATCAAAAATGAGACAAATAAAAATGTCATATAAAAATGCATAAATTTAAAAGAATTGAATGAGTTGAAGTTGTTATCGTAGTTGTTGTTTTTATCATGTTTGTTGATTGTACTTGTTCATGTCATCATATACGTAGATACATATGTACATATCTATGCATGATTGTGTATCTGTTTGCTATGTGCAAGGAACGTGCTGGTATTTAATTTTTATTTTGATATGAGATTTTTGCCTCACCCGTGAGACAATCAAAGTCTCTAAGCCTAAGCTTTTTTTTTGTTTTGACTGAGTTGATTTGACTCCAAACTGAGAAATTGCAGCAGCATAATTTACGTGATGATATTAAAGCAGAATTTGAGTCACGTTTTTTGTTCACGCTTTGCTTACGCTTATCTTCTTCTCTTAGTCCACAATAATCTCATCACACACACAAACAAACAGATGCATGATTGTACATACATACAAACAAAGAATTTGTTGTGCAAATGTCAATTGAGAAAATAAAAGTTAAACTTAAGCTAAACACTTTTATCAGTGGAATTTATTTTGTGGGCGATTAACAACAATAGCAACAACAATAAATATAATGAGTATAAAATCACTAAACACCAAATCCGCCCCTTAAAATAAGTAACAACAACAACAATTAAATCTTATTGTATTATTTCTTTTAAGTCATTTAATTTTATTTTGTGTTTATTGTAGTTTGGTATTGTTGTTTTGTTGTTGATATTGTTGTTTTTTTGTGTTTTGTTCAATGTGCAACAAAAGCAAACTAATTCAACTACCCACAGCAGCCGCAGCCGCAGCCGCAGTCGCAGCAGTGAAGGCGATAAAGACGAAAAGAAGACATGAGCGAACAGGCGGCAAATACGCGGGACATACAGACAGACAAACAAGTGGACACATGTTGACGACAACGACGACGTCAAATATTTTGTTTTTTTTTTTTATTTCAGTTACACTGGCACCGACTGGCACAACAATGGCTGCTGCTGTTTCAATGGTTTTCGCTCATTCTTTACTCTATCTACAATAGTACATGTGTATGCATGCATGTATATACACACTCTTTGCTCTTCTGACATTGTTGCAACTATAGCTAGCGGCTTTTCTTCTCTACTTCTTCTGCTTCTTTTTCCTACCTCCTCTTAATTTTCTCATTGTTAAAAGTAACCTCCTGACGACGCTTTGTCTTATTTTATCATTTATATGTAAATACTTATGTAGTTAGTATGTATAATTTTTCTATTCCAAAGTAAAGTTCATGTGCCCAGCAGAGCAGCTGACAGAACTTTATATTGAGTGAGAGAAGGAGAAGAGTATTTCAACAGTTTATAGAGAGTGAGATTGATAGAGTGAGTAAATGAGTTAATGCATATTGTTGCATTTGCATTTTGATAATCATGATTTAGCATTGTGCTTATTGGATTCAATGCAATACATATTTATTTTATTGTGTACCAGGCGAGAAAGATTAGCTTACATTCTTCGCTTGCATAATTTAATAAATGGAACGTCAAAGTCATATAGATGTCAGGGGCCGTTCAAGTAATACGTAAGCAGGTGTAGGGGGCCGGGGGTTCACGATTTTCTTATTTTTGCTTATACAGGGGAAGAAGTGGGTGTTTGATATTATAAAACTTACAACAAAATAATGAAAATGTTTTCAAAACAATCTTTATAAATTAAATTTATTTATATTTATTTTATTTATATTTATGGATTTCGATTAAGTGCACCACCGGTTAATTGCAAATTTAGCACAAATGCAAAACATACAAATAATCAAATTTTTATCTAAATTTTCCAAGCTACACGTAATCGATATGTACTACACTTGTAGCAATCAAGCTTAAAATAAGGAGTAAGTGACACTTACGCTCAGGAGACTCGCTGTAGTACTTGTTGTTGCTCTCTCTATTTCGTGTTTCATGAGCTAGTACTCTGCTCAAAAAGAGGCTTAAAAAAAAAAGTTGGGAAAACATACAAAAAGGCTTTGTGCTCGACAAGGCTCGAAACTTGAAAGCCACAAACTTGACAACACTTGATTTTTCGAGCCAGCTCTCCTGCCTAAAAATGAGGCACCAATGCTAAGTTCGAAAGGCCTATACCGCGAGAAATTATAAACCGGTTGGAATGATTCTTTAATTAATGGAAAGTTCGGGATTATTGCATTTAAAATTTATGAGAGTTTATGTAGGAAATATTGTTTATTTAAACAAATGCAAATGCTTTTCTTTTGAATTGATTATTGGTCTAAATTTAAAAAATGAAATACTTTCCCAATTAAGAAATTTCTAAATTTTCTTAAGGTAAAAGTTTCGTAGAAATTTAATAATATTGACTTACTGAGCAAATTGAAATTCAATTGCGAACCGCCGTCATGTGTTTGTGTTCTTCTTCTTGCGGTTATAATAATACAGAAATAAAGAATAAATGCAATCAATAATTTCCTCACATATGTTAAATCATACAACAATTTTTTCTTATTTTTATGAGCATAATTTTATATAATTTTCAAAATTTAAAAAGACTGGTAAGAATGGATTTAATGTTTATTTTATGTTTATTATTAACTGAGATTAATTATATTTATTATATCGAATCATATCTTATCCAGAGAAAGTATTAATTTTATATTTAAACAAATATAGTTTTCTTATATGTGTAGTCAAAAATATTTAAATTAATATTTTTTTTTTTCATTTTCAAATACACACATAAAATAACGCAGCTTTCGCTAATTTGAGTTATAACAACCAAAGCTCATTGCTACAAAACTAACAAAAACAGCTAGAAATCGGATATCGATGTTATCGATATAAGTAAATTCTTTTATTAAGCAAGAAATACATCAATCCATCGTGTTTGACCTACACATAAATTAAATCAATCGTTCTTAGACCACCTAGTCAATGCAGTGTGCATTGTTTTTCACCGGGACCCGTTTGCGTAAGATTTGAAAATGACTTTAATATCAATGATCCTGAGAAGCAATCTGCAAATGCGTTTAAGATCTGCGAAAGCACTAAATATGGTAAGTAAAATGTAGTTTTTGCCTTTGTGATTTTCATCATTTAGGTTATATAATGTTGCATTTTACCATCGTTCATGTTTTAGTGCTGCTACAGCTCGCACGCGAAGTTTGCTGAATTGAAACCCATTGATAAAATCAGGAATATTGGTATATCGGCGCACATTGACAGCGGCAAAACTACGTTAACCGAACGGATATTATATTATACCGGGCGCATTGCCGAAATGCACGAGGTTCGCGGTAAAGACAATGTAGGCGCAACCATGGATTCGATGGAGTTGGAGAGGCAGCGTGGTATTACGATACAATCGGCAGCCACATACACATTGTGGAAGGATACAAATATCAATATAATCGATACACCTGGCCATGTCGATTTCACGGTGGAGGTGGAGCGTGCTTTGCGTGTTTTAGATGGTGCCGTTCTTGTGCTATGCGCTGTTGGTGGTGTACAGAGTCAAACGTTAACTGTGAATCGTCAAATGAAGCGCTACAATGTTCCGTGTCTGGCATTCATAAATAAGTTGGATCGCTTGGGTTCGAATCCGTATCGTGTGTTGTCACAAATGCGTTCCAAAATGAATCATAATGCTGCATTTATACAATTGCCAATTGGAGTGGAAAGCAATTGCAAGGGTATAGTTGATTTGGTAACTGAAAAATCAATTTACTTTGAAGGTGCAAATGGTATAGATGTGCGGTATGATGAGATACCAGCAGATATGCGTGCGGAATGTCAGGAACGTAGGCAGGAACTAATTGAACACTTGACGAATGCGGATGATACTTTGGGGGAATTGTTTTTGGAGGAGAAATCCATAACAGAGCAAGATATCAAAAACGCTCTTCGAAGGACTTGCATTAATCGCAGCTTTACTCCTGTATTGGTTGGTACGGCGTTAAAGAACAAAGGTGTACAACCTTTGCTTGATGCTGTCTTAGATTACTTACCCAATCCTGGTGAAGTGGAGAACTTGGCATTTATAGAAAAAGAAGGCTCTGAGCCTGAAAAGTTTGTCTTGAATCCGTCCAGAGATGGTAAAGATCCTTTCGTGGGTTTGGCTTTCAAATTGGAAGCCGGACGTTTTGGTCAATTAACATATCTGCGTTGCTATCAAGGAGTACTGAGAAAGGGAGACAACATCTTTAATGCGCGTACGAATAAAAAGGTGAGAATTGCACGTTTGGTGCGTTTGCACTCAAATGAAATGGAGGACGTCAATGAGGTCTATGCTGGTGATATTTTTGCTTTGTTCGGTGTTGATTGTGCCTCTGGAGATACTTTCACAACAAATCCCAAGAACAACTTATCCATGGAGTCCATATTTGTACCTGAACCAGTGGTTTCGATGGCCATAAAACCAAATCATAGCAAAGATCGTGATAACTTCTCCAAAGCCATTGCACGTTTCACAAAAGAGGATCCCACCTTCCAATTCTTCTACGATAATGATGTGAAGGAGACTTTGGTATCTGGCATGGGTGAATTGCATTTGGAAATTTATGCTCAGCGAATGGAACGTGAATATGGATGTCCTGTGACCCTTGGCAAGCCAAAGGTTGCATTCCGTGAAACTTTGGTGGGACCGTGTGAATTCGATTATCTTCACAAAAAGCAAAGTGGCGGTTCCGGTCAATACGCTCGAATAATTGGTGTTATGGAACCATTGCCACCTAATCAAAATACATTACTGGAGTTTGTTGACGAAACCGTTGGTACAAATGTACCCAAGCAATTTGTGCCTGGCGTTGAGAAAGGTTTCCGCGAAATGGCTGATCGTGGTATGTTATCGGGACACAAACTTTCTGGTATTCGTTTTAGACTCAAAGATGGTGGTCATCATATTGTTGACTCAAGTGAATTGGCTTTCATGCTGGCAGCTCATGGTGCAGTAAAAGAAGTATTTGCTGAGGGCTCCTGGCAAATAATCGAACCTATTATGTTGGTCGAGGTGACTGCACCTGAAGAATTCCAGGGCGCCGTTATGGGTCAATTGAGCAAGCGTCATGGTATTATAACTGGAACAGAGGGCACAGAAGGTTGGTTTACTGTGTATGCTGAAGTGCCACTCAACGATATGTTTGGTTATGCTGGTGAATTACGGTAAGTCCCAATTTCTCTTTACATACTCGTGTGTTTACTTTGTTATTGTTAATTCCAGATCGAGCACTCAAGGCAAAGGTGAGTTCACAATGGAATACTCACGTTACTCACCTTGCTTACCAGATGTTCAGGATCAAATTATAAGACAATATCAAGAATCACAAGGTCAAATACAACCAGAGAAGAAGAAAAAGAAGAACTAAGAGAGGAGTTCTGTACTTTCTAGTTGTATATTTTGTATATAATTTATTATTATTGTTTCATTGTAATGCTACCTCGTAGGTTGAATTTTGAATATTGTAATTTGTTTGTTCTCTAAGAGAATTGAACAATGATATGCTAAATGTTGGCTAAACTATCTAATTATAAACGTAATAGTAAACAAAAACAACACCTCTTCTAATCAAATTAGTTCTAAAATTGACAGAAGACTCATTTGAATGCCATTAAATTACTAGAGAGGC
Source organism: Amiota minor (assembly GCA_037043295.1). Lineage (NCBI taxonomy): Eukaryota > Metazoa > Arthropoda > Insecta > Diptera > Drosophilidae > Amiota > Amiota minor. Next base: position 4,042,214 of record JBAMAW010001787.1, read on the forward strand.
CCTTGCTTGAAACTGACGGTTTCTGTTCGTTTATCATTCTAAACTTCATTGCACATTACTGTTGAAAAATATTTGTTTTTTTTTTGGAAATTTGAAAAATATACACGAACAAAAGCTAATTGCTACAAGATATCCCTTTTCTCACTTCCGGTTGGACCAAAGTATTTATTGTAAGAAGGAAATATTCTTGCTTATAGTACAAAATAACCTCGCATGAGGGCGTTCACAAAATGCCTTGCCATTGTGGCCAATTCAATTAACTTTTCGAAGGTACACGGTACTTTCAAGGGTACACGCTACTTTTGTAGAATAAGAATAAAATTTACCACACAAAGTGTTTTTTGCATTATTTTAAATAATTTCGTGTGGAACAATAATTTATTGATTTTTACATTTGTTTACAATAAAATTAAATACAAATACAACATTTAACATAGACATTTTGCGCGTTTGATAACATTCACAGTGCATTTAAGCTTTTGTTTACATTTTTTTCATCGCTGTCGTCGTCGTCGTTGTCGTTGTCCGTCGTAGTTTTCTTCATTGCCGTCGTGGTTGACCCCATAATGGAATTTTGCAAAAAAAAATATTAATTCGTTTATCTATTTTTGTTTTATTTTGCTCTTGCTTTTGCTTAAATCCTTGCAATCGTGCGTGAGTGCATGCAAGTGTGTGTGTGTGTGCTTCTGTGAGTGCTCCTTCGTTTTGGATTTTGTCGCAGCGCGTGATGGAAGAGGAGCTGGCAGCAGCAGCGGGAGCGGGCACCACCACCACCACCACTAACACCACCTGACTCAAATGAGGAAGCATGGACCAAATTGAAAATTACCGTCTAAATTTACAAATTCGTAAGTGTAAATAAATAAAAAAAATGGTTTTTTTTTTTGATATTAGAAATTTGCTATTTTTCATTAATCTTATCAGCATAGAATAAGAATTTCTTAATAAATTGATAAATTTTTGTTTAGTTAATTGGATTTCCGATAGTTTTTCTCTTGCACAAATAACATGCGCAACCACAACAATAAAAACTACAAACACCACAATTTATTATTATTTGTAAACAAAAATAGAGTCCCCCTTATTGTTGTGTGTGGCCTGGCTCTCTCTCTCTCTCTCTCTCTCTCTTACTCATTCAATAATTTGTTCTCTGTGTGTCTTTAATCTTGTTTCGCGTAAACTTTTGATTTATATTTCTAATAAAAATTCAATAGTCTAATCTCTTATGGGGCATCATCACTCATTCACTGCAACAAATGAACCACATTCCGTCATTCTTCCATTACCTTTTTCCCTTATTCTCCTCTCTATAACCATCATTCCATTAAATTCTATGAAACAAACGCGCGCTCCTCTTAACTTGTTCTTCTTGTTGTCTTTGTGTGTTAGTTCTTTTGTTGTTGGTCTTTATCCTTTTTGGTCATTTCACAATAAAAGCGAAAAGTCCACGACGCGAATAGCAAAAGCCGCCATAGATTACAATGAAGTATGTACGTTTATATGGTAAAATGAATGGCTTTTGTTGGTCGGTAGCTACAAAGGATCTAAAAATATGCATCTACTGCTAGGCACACGATTTTTCTATTTCTCATTGGAGTCTACGCGTTTAGGCTTAGGAAGGGACAGTCTAACAAATACATACACTTACTGATTTACTCATACGAGTATGTATCCTATGCATGTGTTAACTGTGTTGCACAGGAGTGGACTTAGAGGCGATACTTTAGTTGCATTTATGCTTTCTATTATACTGCAATTTGAGATTAAATCCTGTAATCTAAGCAGCAGCAAGATACAACAGAAGTTTGTGAAACTGGAAATTCTGCCATATACTGACAATTTCTTATTGATTTCAGAAAAAAAAAATTTAAGTAGTGTACCTCACCCTTATAAGCACTACGCCATGGAGACATTTCAATTGCATTTGCCTATATAGCTCCAATATAATAATAATATCGTCAAATTTTGATTTTCGTCACATTTCATTTTCATATTTTTTGGACTAACTTCCCTTTGCTGAAGAAGTTGCACTTCAAAAATCTCACATTTCGATCTCTTCCATTATTTGAATCTCTAATTTCTACTTGCATCTTTTTATTGCGAATGATTCTTTTTTTAAAGGTGAAATGCTGCATAGCTGTGCTATTAAAGAGCGCCCTATAATTTTCAATTGACAAATCAACCGTATCCGTCACTGGTATCCTTCTACTATACCACACATTTTTTAAGTAAAACAAAAAGTCAGCGCACTTTTGGCCTACAGCTAATTATGACCCGCACGTTTTTGGAAAGCAAACAACCCAAAAAAAAAAAAAAAACATACATGGGAGTAGTGCAGGATAATTCAGAAGAATAAAAATGAAGGCGAAAAAGCGTTAACAATTGTAAGGCGTTAGCAATCTGACAAAGGATTTCATCGTCTACCAAAAAGGGGGGCTCAGAAAAATTGTAATAGATGATGATGGTAAGGTATGGTTGGGTTGGTATGCGGACGAAGTACTTCACGCCGGACAAGTGTTTAGCAGCTATTTAAATGTTTCCGGTGCACTTTTGTTGTTGCCACTACTCCTGCTGTTGTTTGTTGTTTTAGTTAAACTTAGCCTTGGCCAAAGAGACTATTTTTGGCAACAAACAACACACAGCGGCTAACATCGAAAGGTGCTACGCGTGTGGACAACATCAACACTATAAGTACTACAACAAGAAAGAATAACAACGATGACAATAACATGGACAAAAGTCCTTGTATAATGCATTTTTATTGCGTTCATGACGTTGAGATGTACATACATACATATGTATTTGCACATCATGTATGAGTATCTGTGTCTATGAGTGTACGAGTATGTGTGTTTGTATGTTGAAAATGCCATAAATATGTCGCCTTTCGCTTGATTTAGAGTTACCTCCAACCAAGACCACAAAACTGAACGAAAACTAAACTAAAACATGAAGCAGCTTTGAGGAGACTAAGCCACTAGATGGTGGATGACTATTTTCGGGGTTTCGAATTTTTTTTTGTTTTGTTATTTCCTTTTGGTTTTTTGGTTTTTGTCTTTTTCGTCATTCAAAGCTGCTGGTGCTGCTGCTGCTGCTGCTGCTGCTGCTGCTGCTTTTGCTTCTGGCCTAAAAGTAACGTAACGTAACGTAACGTTAAACATGTGAATGCGTTGCCAAATCTTCTTGTTGCTTGTTGTTGTTATTATTATTGTAATAAAGAGGACATTGCCAGCGAGCAAGAGACACACACCAAGTGAATAAGTTTCGGCCAATGTCCATTGGAAATATTTTGTTGCGTTTTTCCTTTACTCCATCACTCATACCAGAGACTCCTCATTCACTCATTCACTCACTCGATGGAGTTTCAACCTCAAACAAAACTTACGCTGTCAACGCGTTATTTGTCGTTGTCAATGGGTTCCTTTTGTTGTCCTTCCTCCACATTTCCTCTCAGTATTGTCCTTCATGTTGTTTCGCTGATTTGTTGTGTTTCTGTCATTGTTGCTTTTGTTGTTGTTAGTACACTTTCTTGTTGTCACTTTTCTATTTTCCCTGGCTGTTTTTCTTGTTGTTTTCCTGTTGTTGTGAAGTTGGCCTAAAGTGGCTTAAAATGTGTTCACTTATTTTGTTAGCAAAATGTTTTTACAAGGTTTGATGTTGTGTTATTGTTGGTTTTTTTTGTTTGTTTTTGTTTTGTCATTCATCGTTCCATTGTTGGTATAGGTATATATTTTCTTTTGTTGTTGTTGTTCTATTTAGTTGTTGCTGTTCTTATTGCTATTGTTGTTGTTGTTGTTGTCGTTGGTCCCTTTTACAATTGACGACAATATGAAGTAATAAATTTCCGGTTGGTGTACGCTTTAGTAACGTTATCTTTCTTTCTTCTTATTCAAAAAGGCTCAAATGTCCTCAGATTGGCCCAAACACACACATACCAACACAAAAAAACATACATATCTATAGATATGTACAATACATACTTTCATAGACAATCGTATAGCCATCGTAGATAAATATCTTCTTATTTGTTATATGTATTCAATAGAAAGGATTGTTGTTTGTGGTCGCGTGGTTGTCATTGTTGCGTTTTGCATATGCCATGTTTTGTTGTCAAAGTGCACAAATGACGCCTAGGGTTCAACCCATCTGTCTATCTATACTTAGTATCAGTATATTGTACACGTTTGCCTATCTTCAAATGGAGTTTGAGTTGTCGTCCTTTAGTCAGGGAATGTTTTAAGTTGAGTTGAAGTCCATTGGCGGATATTGAGGAGGTTGTTTGTTTGAGTTCGAGTTTGTGAATTCGATTGCCCTATTGTTGTATGGTTTGACAGTTAAGAGACTTCATTTTTTATTTATTTATAAATATTTCAATTGAAATCTATTCCTCTCAATCTCTAATTGTAAGAAAGCAAGGAGATTTTTTGATATCTTATATGGGATTGGATGTAAGCAATTGCATTAAGAGATTTATGAAAGTGATATTTTTAATCATATAGAGGATGGGTGGGATCTATACCTTAACATACAATATAGATTGATATTAACTTATAGCATTTTAAAAGATTGTATACCCTCAGGAATTGACAAATTAATGTTTTTAGAGTCCAGAGCAGATTTTCTTAACAATATAATGCTTTCAATGAATTGGGAAAGAATAGGATAAGATAGAATAGGATAGAATAGGATATGATAGAATAAGAAAGGATACGATAATGTAGGATATTCTGCGTGCCACGAGGGTGACCCATTGTGATGCCTGGTTTCAGTGTTCGCTTTCTACCTTACCGCCATGGGTCCATAAAGGTGACAATCTGGCAAGGGGCAGCCGGAATGACAATTCAAGGGATTAGTGAAGCCATTCCACATACCTGAGCATCGGATAATTAGTGTATACTAATAGATTTAGTTAGTAAAGGTGCAAGCAATTTCTATAATTCTCAAAAGAACTGGTTATTTTGATTTGAAATTTGTTATTGCGGACTCTTATTTATTTAGACCATAATTTGCCTTTCAAATTGAGTATTTAAAAATTCTTAAGATAAAATATGTATTGCATTATTTTCCCTTTTAATTGTTTTGAAATGAATTTTTTAAGCAATTTTAATATTATTTCATTTTAGAAACAACAAAAAACGGTATCACTGCAGTCAATAAAACAACATTAGCAACAACATCAGCAACAATAAAGCAAAATAGCAATAACTACAATAGAAATAATAATAATAATAATCTTAATAATGAAAGTACAGCGACAGCAACATCAACATCAACATCAACATCAACAACAAAAACAATTGCAGGAGTTGCAAATACAACAAAAATATTACCAAATACACCAACTAAAACAACAACAAGATATCGAATTGAATCGATGTCTCAATCACAACAACAGCAACACCAACAACTCCATCATCAGCAACAACATCAACATCATCATCAGCAGCAACAACAACAACAACAACAGTTAACTAATGGCAACATTATACTGCTGCGTGGTACACGCAATGAAAATGGACAAATCATTATACAAAATAAGCAAGACATATTAAATTTACTTAATGAACAACAACAACAACAGCAGCAGCAACAACAACAACAACAACTACTTAATGAAAAGACAACTGCCATATCATTAAATCAGTTGCCAACAACAACAACAATAGCACGTAAATCCATACAACAAACAACGGCTTCATCATCATCATCATCATCATCATCAGCGACAGCGTCGTTATTATCATTAACTAACAACAGTAACAATGCCAAAGACTTAATAGCAACATCAGCAGTATCAGTAGCAGGAATAGCAACATCATCATCATCAACATTATCATTAGCAGCATCGATACCTGCAACAACAACAACAACAACAACATCAGCAGCAGCAGCATCAGCAAGCAATACAATTTTATTGCAAACACCAATCAATGCCAGTCAATTGGAAAGTGTTTTGTTGCAGACAGCAAATTTAAAAAAGTCAATAGCACCAACAACAACAACCACAGCAACAATAGCAACGAATAATAATACAATAAGAAATAATAGCAACAGCAACAACGAAAGACCATTTCTATTAAAAAATGTAAGTGAAAAACACGAAAAATCCTTCTACTTTCACTCTCTCTCTACATATATTTTTTTTATACAATTTTGTTTTGTTTTGTTTTGGTTTTCAGGTCTCACGTAGTCTTAGCAGCGATAGCAATCGTGAAACGAAATCGCCTTTTATATTGCAAACACTTAAACGTCTTGAGAAATCACAATCCATTTTGGTTATACGTAATACAACATCATCGTCATCTTCAGCAGGGTCCGTATCAACAACGACAACAACAAATGGATCAACAACAAGATCAACAACAATTGGTGGAACAACGGGAGCAGCAACATTCAGTCAAACAACAACGACAACAACAGCAGGAACAAATGCTGCTCATATTCAATTAAATGGTGGCTTACGTAAAGCAACAATTACAAATGGTAGCGTATCATCATCATCATTGGCAACATCTTTGACTACTGTTAATGTTAGTACAAATACACAAGCGCAACATGTTGTTAGTTTGATGCGTGCAACGAAATCACATAATAAATTGAATGCGCAAGCGCAAACGCAAACCTTGAAGTTATTAAATCAACGTGCAACAGCAGCAACAACAACTATTGCAGCTGGAGGAGGAGGAGGAGGAGGGTTGTCAGGTGTAGTGACCAGTAAGTCAGTGACACAAGGTCCAACACAAGCGACGACAACAACATTTTTGCGTTTGGGTAATGGTGCGACGACGCTTGCCTTAGGGCCGAAAACAATAACATCGTCAGCAACCACAACAGTTGCAACAACAATTGGCAATAACACCAACAATAGCAAAATAAATGTGATTGAGTCGCAATCGTCTACGTCTACGCATGTCGATGTTCAGCAGTTAAAAAATCAACAACAGCAACAGCAGCAGCAGCGAGAATGTAATGCCAGCAACAACAACAACAACAACAACGTGAAAACATCAACAACCACAATAGCTAACAATGCAACTAGAACAACAACACCAACAACATCAATAACAACAACAGCAGCAGCAGTAGCAGCAATAACAACTGACAATGTGCCACTGGGGAGCGGTAAGTCTTTTTGGAAAAACTCTTTTTCTTTTATTTTTTTTTTGCTTAATTTAAAATTTACGTTACAACTTTTGGTTTTGTTCATTCATTTTACTGTCCTATCATAAATAAGTCTTGGCAAAAATGTAAATAAAGCCTTCAGGTGTTTTAAATTTTACAATAGTAAAATCAAAAACATCGACTGAACATTAGAACATTACATGAAACAAAAGAGTTTGTATAATTTGTTTTGATAGCAATATAGAATTTTAAGATTTAAATTACGAGCTGTCTCCCAAAGTTCAATGGACGTAACTGTCTATGACTGTCCAGATGAGATTTATTATTATTTTTTTATTGGTTCTTCATTACAACAGTAGGATAGCAGCACAGTTTAAAATTATATACTTAGTAAATTGTTTCTTGTTGAATTTTTCAATTTCTAAAGTGTTTTATGTCCTAAAATGTGGTAATAAATGCATTATTAATGATATATGGTAATAAATGTTTTTCAATCGCTTATGATTTTCTATGTCACAAGGGTTTGCTTAGTCTTTACGCCTTTATCGTTTTGGTCAGTTTTTGGTCATTTTAAAAAAGTTATCAAAATGGAGAAAAGGAGTACGTATTACAACCAATTTCATATTGTTGTTGGAAAATTTTTTCTTTAAAAATTTTCGATACAAAATTGTCACGAAACTATACGACAACATGACTGACTAACATGACCAAATTGGAAATATTTGCTCTAATTTAATATGGTGAGTTTATTTATGTTCTTAATATAAAGTGTTGCATACTTTCTGCTGATTTGTGTTACCAAACTCCATACAATTTTCAATTTCAATTTTCTCTTGCAAAACCCATGAACAAAACTATGGAAAGAGAAAAGTAGGAAACAAAATAAATTAAAATATTATACTAAAGAGTAGAAAGTAACTCCCGAAGCTCGTCAGTCAGTTGACTCGACTGCTTTACCAATAACAAGTCATAAGCTTATATAATTCACCACTTAGCCGGAATAAGAAAGGCGGATTTATATAAGTACATATTTATTTAGTAAATAACATAACAAATATTTTGCTTGGTCGCGTACATTATTTCTAATTTTGGACAGACTCACTTACCCCCTCACTTTCTCGCCATTATGTGTGTGAAAGTGCTCTGCATCATTTGTTATCTCAAACTTTTAAATTAAAAAGCATCAGAAAATACGAATAATATCCAGAAACAGGCGAAATACTTTCTTTACATGAAACAAAAGAGTTTGTAAATTTTTCTATTGCATACTTTTAGGCATTGCATTTTTATGTCGATTTCCTTTGGGAGATGGGCGCAGATGAAGCATATTTTAACGAAAGAATAAAAATTATTATTATTATTTTTGTGAACCTAAGAGAATAAATTATAATATCAAAAAATAAGAATGACCATAACAAACATGTTGCTTGGTGTTTTGTTCTCAAATTTGGGGACCATTACAACACATGCAAAGAACTTAAAGCAGTGTCTAGTTTTCTTTGGATTAAACATTTCTATTTTTGCTCGGTTGCTCTGCTGTTTTATACAAACTTAATGCGGCAATTTAAATGATAGCAATCGGTAAGTGCTGTCAAGATGCTGGCAACGATCGGCAAGTGCTGTGAAAGGTACCGATCACTATATTGCGTGTCCTTGGAGCGACCAGATGACGAAAAAGAAGATGATGACAAATCGGAAATCGGGAAATCGGAATGTAGAGATAAAAAATCAACAACAACAAACAATTTTTGACGAAAAGGAGAATTTTTTAAGAAATTAATGATGAAGATTGATTTTTCGATTGGATCTTGGATCAATACCAGCAAATTTGTCTAAGAAATCCTTACGTGGAGGTATCTTAATTAAATTTGATAGTGCCACAACCTGTTGTAAAATAAATTCACTATAAATAAAGAAACTTGTTACAATATTGTGTATTCTCTATGCAGATTGCTTACAAAATTTTTAAGTCCTTCTATAAGTTTTTGAATTCTCGACAACTTTCAGGTCGAGCTATATATTGTTACAAGCTGATTCTCTATGAAATTTACTAACTGCTGGACTAATTGCATCTTCCTCTTTAATAGACACAATTCTTTTGAGATGCAAGTAAGTTGAATAGAAGAATTTAACAAAATTCTATCTATGTTTTTGTTTATTTATTGTTTCTCTTTCATCTCATCTCAATTCTTCTCTATTTGTATTTGTATTTGTATTTCTCTTATTTATTGTGTGAGTGTGTTCATTGCTTCGTACGTGTTTGGAATGCGAAGCAATTATTCAATTAAATGCGAATAAAGTTCACTTGAAAACAACAAGAATAGAAACAACTACAATAACAACTTCTTGTCTTTAATAAAAATCTAAAGTAGTCAGATAATCCTCTTCTCTACTTCTTAGTTTATGTGCTCGGCTACTTATTGACTATAGTTTGGTCACTTATTGAAGGCATTTACTATTTCTATATATGATATATCTATGTTTGTATCTATTTGTTTGCAATTGCAATTGTGCTGTGTATTTCATTACTTTTTATATTTTGATGTTTTTGCTGAGTAAATTGTATGCTTTGGGAATAAAATTTCACACTTTGACTCACTTCATTTGTTCTTGTTCTTTTAGTTTCATGTTGATATTTCGAAATCGAATTCTTGAGGGATATTACAATCTATTGCACAACATAAAATAAATAAATAAATACTGAGGACTTCAAATGTTGTAAACCAACTTTGATTTAGGATATGTACGTATTTTGATCATTGATTATGGATCATAGATTTAAAAGACTTTAAATGAAACTTTGGTATTAAGTTTCTTCTCTAACTTGTTTACAAAATCAAATTCTTAGCCAATTATTTATAAATTTTTTGTATTTCACTTTATTTTGTTTTGGTTCCTTTTATAAAATGGAAAAGGAAACAAACTATGTACTACAAAAGTATAAAAAGTACAAATTAGTTCATTTAAGCATGAACATGAACGAGGCTACTTAAAGTCTATCTTCCGAAGATACTAACCAATTTATTATTGTATCCATTTTGCCTTGAGTTTTAGTTAAGTGAAAGGAAATAAAAGAAAGCAAGAGAAATTTCAAGTGTTTGTTTAACTTTTGTTAACTTTAAGTTTTATTGAAGGTTGATTAGTAAAAGTTTGTTAATTAAGAATCAATTCAATTTGATACTAAGAAGAAAGAATTGGTCAAAGGCTAGTTAACTTAAATGTGTGTATTTTTTTCATCTTCCTTGGCAAATATTGTTGAACTTCATGTTCAGTTATTTGCTGTCGCTGTCGATTGTCAGATTGCTATATTTCGATTACATTGAGTGTCGTCAACTTGAGTAGTCCATGCACTTGCTTGCCGCACACTTGGCTCAGATGCACTCACTGTATCGCGCCGCGGTGCCTCCTTCTTCCAAAATTCAGTACGCCTGTGGCTATGCTTCACATTTTTTTGTTTTTGCTGACGTCTTCAGAACTGAATTGAACTGAACTGAACTAAACTAAACGAAAAACAAGGCAAGCCGAGACAAGATACATATTTTCATGCTGTGATAATTCGACAAATCGACAAATCGACAATCTATATTATGTTATAAGGTGTTGATGTCCTTTTCATTTTTGCTGCCTTTTCTTGTCTTTTGTTTTTGATTTTTTATTTTCTTTTTTACTATTTTGTTCTTTCTTTTAGAAATTTTGCTGACAAATGTTAAGCGTTTATGGTTTCTAGAAATTCAAGTAGCAGATACAATGAGTGTTGTGAGTGCGAGTGTGAATGTATGAATTGATTTAAGTTTGTCTTCTTATGCTAAAGCAATTGCTTCCTGTTTGATTTCTATCTATGTGTTGTTTTTCAAAATGTAGTGTACTTGTAATACTTGTACTATGCCAGCAAAAGGCATTTTGTATGTGGGTGGCCAAGTGGCATTCTGTGTGATATTAAATCTTGAGAACTGCTGATATTTCAATAAGATACTTATGTTTGTATCTACAATAGATAAGTTTAAATGCTTATTCCATACTCCACACTCACTCACTTGCAATAGTTTTTGAATACATTTACATTTTATAGCTTAAATTGCAATTTTAGTTCTTAGTTTGGAGCCAAAAAATAACATGAGATTGATATCTTTACCATTTGCAACAACTTTTTATTTAATGCAATCGTGTTTTGTTTTAAACAATTCGTAAAAATAAAAAAAAACGAATATAGAAACATACATATTGATAAAACTTTTTGTGGAATTTTAAATATTTTAATTTGATTTTAGTTTAATTTTCTTCGCGGCATCAACATTTTATTTAGGCAATTTTTATCACTTCCGACAAATAGAAAATAAAAAAGAAAGTAAAATTTTGAAATTTGCTTTGAAGGTTGCTTGCTTTGTTGTCTTCTTTCGTTGGTTGTTTATTTTTTTTTTTTTTTTTTTTGTAAATTAAACAAATTACCAAAAGTTTTTGTGTAAGTTGTGTGCACCATTGCATGCATGCAACAGACAAACACACATGTGTGAATATTTGTAACATGCATACATACATATGTATGTATGTATAATACAATTGTATCTATGAGATACATCCATCCATGCATGCATGCATGAATGCATGCCATGCTTTGAATGCTTTTTGTGTGCTCCCTATCCTTTGAACTATCTTGTCCTCCCTTCCTCCATTCTTTATCTTCAAATAGATAAAAGGGTTGTTAGGTGAGCCCATCTTCATAAAAGTGGGCGTAATTTGTTTAATTTTTGTTTTTTTTTTTTTTTTGCAGCTGATCATCATCATCATCATCATCATGATTCATTTCAATTTGTTTTAACTTTTTCTTTTTTATTTAGTTTTCTTTACAGTTTGCATAGTTAGATAGAGGTTTGTTCTCTTCTGTATTGGAATGACTTCTTTTTGGTTTTTTTTCTCCATTCCGCCTTTGTCAGTTTTTCTGTCTTTATGATTTTTTCCCTTATTTTTTTGGGTTTTTGTTTTAGCCAAGTTATGGCACCTGGCACAGGTTTACACTCAGGACGACGAGCCCACATTCAACTAATTAGATAACACTGGGCTTAATTTTCTTTGCTGAATTGTATTTTGTTTCTTTGTTGATTGTGTCAGTGTTATGTCTGCTGCAAGGATATTCTTTGTTAAAATAGCAGAGTAAAGAAAAGGAAATAAAAGAAATTAATAGAGTCGTCAACAAAACTTTTTGTGTTTCTTTCATATACCATACATATGGTATAAAGATACTAAACTACTACTGTTAAGCTGGCAATATATTTTGTTATATTATAAATATTTATACATATGTATCAATTTATATTATTGTACAATACTCACATATTACAATACCCTCATAAGCACAATATAGAATTGAAACTTCTTAAGCGAAGGAAGGTAAATTTTAAAAATAGAAAATGAAATGTGACGAAAATCAAAATGCGATAATTCTTCATAGACGTAGTGGAGAGATGCACAAAAGAATGCGCACTTTCTTGTGCGGGATCGTCTGCAGCGTAGAAAATGAATGCTTATGCATGAGTAAGAGAGAGATAAAAATGCTTTACTGATTGTGTTTACGTAGGAGCACGTGGCCGTATGATATAATACTATAATATTCTGGATTATTGCTTAACCATCTACTTCTATATTGTATTTGCCTAAATAGCTCCAATATAATAATAATATCGTCAAATTTTGATTTTCGTCACATTACATTTTCATTTTTTTTTTGCTAAAGGACTTTCACTAAAAAAAAAAGACTGGTATTAAGTTTTTATTTGAGTCATTTTTTGTAAAATTATTTCATTTTATAATCGGAATATGTTATAGAACCATTAATAGACATTTTCTTATCATTGTTGACAAACCAATAAGTATTAATTCCATAATCTCCAACTCCAATTGGAAATCTTTTTATAAACGATTCAATTGGCAACTGAAAGGACTTCACAATTATGTCTGTACCGGCCTATGAATGTAAATAACTTAACAATTATTTTACTACTCACTCTCTCTTTAAATTATGGTTTACCTTGTAAGGACATGTAGTGTTTAAATTTATATATGGGCTTAGATAATCATAGGCTAATTTAACAATGGCATTTTTGTGTTTGGATGGTGTGAAGAAATCACAAACATTTGCACGAACATTATATAGAAATGGACGCCAACCATTTGCCCTTTTAACAAATTCCAATTGAACCTGTGAAAGAAATATTAACAAGTTGAGCAACAAGTTTATACCGTTTTACCATAACTTTTTAATACAATACATACTTCGACATTTTGAATTGTTTTGATTAAATGTAATGTAATGTTAATAACATTATCAGTTCGATTTCTGGCTTTTATTTCACATAAAGAAATATATGCAAGAGATTTGTCATAGACTTCACAATTGAGTCGATTGAATTTCGCTGATATCTAACATAATACTGGGAATGTTAGTTTTAATATAAAAGATGCAAGTGATGGGGATACTTTTACCTTAACAAATTTTATTATAAAAAGGCAAATAAATATACGCGATAAAATTTTCATTTTATAAGTTTCACTTGAAGTTCTTCAATCGAAACTAAAAACATCATTTGTTGTATTTAAAAAATTTTATGAATTTTGATTTGTTTATTTCCATATAATCAATATAATTATACACATAATTACACTAAACACATAATTATAAATAGACATTGTCTCAAAAATGAATAGTTTTAATAGTTTACACTACAATTTTGAGTAATATGTGGATGGTTTTTAAAACAAATATTTTTCGATACTGAAGTGTATTAAAATTTTGGCTAACTTTAATAGTTAGAGAGTTAATTTTTCTAATTTTTGATCATCATCAAAATATACTGCGCACATTAAAATGAATATTTATTATTTAAATTAGTCAACTAGTTATGTCACTGGCACTTTTAAAAGCAAAAGCAATTACATTAAATAGTTTTGTGTCTTTCATTGGGAATCCATGATTTTTAATAATATTGCCACCGAATTTTTTTTCTTTTTAAATAATTTTGTTTGATTCTACACGTTCAATGTAAGTAAAACCACCTTTCCTGATGAGCATCACAATTCAGTTGTTGCCTGATCCGTATTTCCTATAATAACTTTTGAATAAGAGTTGTAATCTATTTCAACTGAACATGTGTTCTTAACAAACGCACCAACAATTTTATATATACATATTGTACATATATAGATAGATAGATTAATACTCAGTAGTTTTAAGGAGAAGAACATTCAAAAACTTTAGAGATTGTTTTCCTGGTCGATTTTTGGATCTTGCGACTGTTCTATAAAAGTCCAATGCAAGTGTTCATGACCATTTAAGGCTACTCAGCTTGGTTTCATAAAAGCTCAATAAGTGTACGTATAATTATTAATATTATAATTTTTGGTTTTATTTCTTAGATCTTGTTATTTTCCACGAATGGCATGATCTGATTGTCATTATATATTTAATATAGAAATCCGTGCAGAAGTTATCCTGTCAGATTTTTTGACCCGATGAACTTAATTAATTCGGATATGCCAATATGACTGTTCTCATAAAGCAAAGTCCTCGAGTCTCACTAAAATACATTTAAATGAATTTGAGATTATGTCTAAGCCATTCGGCTGATCAAAATGGATGTTTGCAAACTATAATTGAATTAGTTGAATGGTTAACCATAAACAAAATCTAAATACACTATCTTTTTTTCACTTTTGGAAAAATTCAGATGAATTTATAAATAAAATTGATTTAATATTGACACCTTGCCAAATTTGATTTCTTCATTTTTTTCGGCTGTGACTTTTGGGGTTTTCCGAATTTTCTTTTTTCTTAAACAAGAAAAAAAAAAGAAAAAAAAAATTTGAATCGGTCGAGTTTTAGCCAGATTTATGTACATCAATTGATTTATATATGTCTATTGTATAAAGGTAAAATAATAAGGGCCTTCACTCAAACGTGTATTTGGCGTGTATCTTATACACCAGTAAGAACTAGGTGACTGTTGCTCCATACAAAACAAAACAAGTTTGAGCGATGCCTTAAATTTAATCGACAATTGAGTAGGTTAAACTGCTTAAGCTAAAGGATATTCGATTAACACAGACAAATAGTTTTGTATGACAAAGCGTTTCAGCCGAAGACGATGAAGGTCCAATCGATTCTCTTCTTACCGTTTAATAATTAAATATCTGTGGCCTTCATTGTGTTGCCGATCTATGATCCCATGCATTATTATAGTTATTTTCACCTAATTACTTTTCGCAATCAATGTTCTAGAACCAAACTTTCTATTGTTGAAATTTTAATTCAATTGCAATATTCTACTCCTTATGGGGACTTACCATGTAATGTAATCAACTTTAATAAATGGATTTTTAAGCTTAGATACCACAAACACTTGTTCAAATATTATGTATGTACTCGTATAAATGGATGCCAACTATTTGGAACATATGTATTTAATTTCAATTCAAAATTTTGAATTGTTTTTATCTAATGTAATTTAATATTAATATCATTATTAGTTTGATTTATCGCTTTTTTTCACATAAAGAAATATATCCAATATAGACTTCAGAACTAAGTAAGTCGATTGAATTTCGCTAATATGTAAAATAGAATTGAAAATGGTATTTTGATTGCAAAAACTCCGAATGCTCTATCTAAACAAGATTAAGTAAAATAAGGGAAATCAAAAGGTGCCAATAATTTAACATATTGTGAATTTCACAGGAAATTTATCGATATCAACTGAAATTATATACATACTTAAAAAAATTTCGTTTGTTTAAAAATTCGCTTTAATCACATTGGGTTTATTAAAAGTAAATATTCTATTCTAACGAAACATACAATAGTTAAATATTAATTATTACATTAAATATATACATTAACATTTTAATGGGA
Organism: Amiota minor; assembly: GCA_037043295.1. Taxonomy (NCBI): domain Eukaryota; kingdom Metazoa; phylum Arthropoda; class Insecta; order Diptera; family Drosophilidae; genus Amiota; species Amiota minor. The sequence continues at coordinate 4,058,235 of JBAMAW010001787.1, forward strand.
TGTTTGTTATGGGAAACCATTGGAAAAGATTCACCTTAAGGTGAACTAATTTTGTCATTTGTCATTCATTTATGTTGTATGTTTTAAAGTGAAATTAAAATTTATTGATGATCTCATTTGATCAATATAAATCGACGACTATCCCCGAAATACAATAATAGACTTCATTTTATTATTATTATTATTATTATTAATACTAATGAAAATATCATTATTATTTTAATATTATTATACTAAGAGTCGAAGTGTATTAAAGCTTTGTTCAAACCAAATATAAAAGAGTTCAATATTCATGTTGGTTTGATCATCATTGAAATATGTATGTTCATACATATTTACATAAAATTAATACTGATTATCCACTCAATTTAGCCATGTAATGAATATTTGGAAGTCAAAAGCAATTTCATTAAATTGTTTTTGAAAATTGTTGCAACGTAACGTTTGGGTCGCTTAAACTCCGAAAATGCGAGCAGCTAATCAATATTTGACTTAAATTGGTTACTTTGAAAATTTAGAATATTTATAAATAGGTTTTTATTAATATAAATATATAAATAAATAAGCTATTAAATAAATTGTTTTTCGATGGGTAACAAAATCATGGCGTATGCGTAATGCAACATTATGTCAACGCATATTTGTGTAAAGTGCGCTAAATATATTTTACATGTGTGTGTTTGTGAGTGTGCATATAAATTTGTTTCTTTGATTAAAAATTCCATGAAAAGTATTTGGAAAAGTGTGCACCTTTTGCACTTTACCTGTCATCATGAAATAAATACAAATGCGCGCTTTTGAATGCCCGCACATTGTTTTCTTCTATTCGAACGACATGAGTTTTAAAATGTACACAAGTGAGTATCTATGTGTGGATATTGTTTGTGTGGCAGTCTCTTCAACACTTGTTATACTTGTACTAACTAGTCTGAACGAACATGCAAATTGCAATGCAAAGTGAACTGAACTGAGCTGAAATAAAGTGAAGTGACAGTGCCACGTGTTTGCTATTGCTGTTGCATTTCTTTGTTTTTGTTTTGATTTTGATAACCTACTACAACAACTAGTTATTATTATTGTTGTACATTTTGGGGTAGGACCCAAAATTGTTTTTAGGCGCGCTTCCGTTTCCGTAGAATTTTGTTATGCGCAGGTCCATGACTAAAAACAACCCCTACACAACTTATGGGTTTTCTATGATTTTTTTTTTTTGTTTTGTTACACAGTTTAGTATTAGATGTAAATATATACGTATGTATATGTATTTGGCACCTACCCAGTGTCAGACCAACCCACGCAATATGGAATTAATTATATAAAAATGAATTTTTTTGTTTTTAAATCATTTCCAATATATAAAGGATAATGATAAACAGTTTATTAGAGAAACTACATATGTTGATGTTCTACAAAAATAAGGAAATATGATGTTCATTAGTAGCACTGCCCCCAAACTCTAAGCGTTACATAAATTTATATGCTTGTTAGCTTGCCATCTCATTTGCACAATTTGTTGTAACACGTGCAAGAAATCCGACGAATCCTGGCGGCATCATGGAGCAAAGGCAACAATAACAAAAAACCGAACACTTACACGACGACACAACAATCGTCGTCAACATTGATGATGATGACAACGACGACGAAGACGAACTTAACGAAGACATTGTCCTCGCAAGGACATTGTTGCACTTTTACCAATTTCGGCATGTTTAGTTACTAGACTCTAGTCTCGCATGTCAGACGTGTTCTCTCGCTGATGAGCGCGCTTAGAGATTCTTAAACTTTAATCCTCCAAGTAATGTAAAGCGATGCAATCCTTAACTACATCGTCGCGCAATTGAATTGTAATTGCATTGCATTGAATTATAAAATTTACATAAACTCACTCCGCACGCGGTGGTGTATCAATATTTATTGTCGTCAACCAAATGAGTAAGGGACACGCGCGCGTTTCCTTGCTATGAACTAATGAAGTTCGAAGTTCGAAGTTGAATCGTGCCGAGTGCCCCAATGTGTGTGCAGTTGTAAGCAACATTTATAGGAGCAGTAGCAAGTGCCACATGGTTTTATTATTTATAATTATTTATTTATTTATTTTTTTGTTTAATTCAATTTGGTATCATTTTATTTATTTTGTTAATTTATCAATTTGTATCTGTATACACACACTATACTCGTATATGTACTTATGTTTATGTGTATGCGTGTTTCGATGTATTTATGTACATACAAATTTCCTTCTGTTTGTTCTTATTGGTCGTCATCAATGTTTATTTACCTGGCATCAATATTTATTTATATACAATAATAAATAAATGTTGTAATTGGTGTAATTTTTATTTCTTCATTTGTTTTTTATTAATTTTTTTTTATAAAATTACTGTTCTTGTTGTTGTTATTACTTATTGTCATGTATTTATAATTATTATTTAATATTCGTTGAGAATGTAATACTTTTACTGAACTCTCAATCTCTATCACAATCTCTCATTCTCAATGTGTGTATTAATTAGTTAATTATATCGATGTTGTAATTCATTTCTTGTTTTTTTTTTTTATTGTATAAAGTGAATAAACATTAAATTAAAGAAAAAAAAAAAAAAAACTCTAATTGTTTATAAATGTTTTCTATATGTGTTGATGTGTGTATTAGTTGTTTCTCAATGGTGTTTAATTGTGTTTGATATTATAATAATAAGTATTTGTTGTTCTTATTCTAAATTATATCCAGCTTATCATAATATTATTGTATTTTTGGTTTAATTAAACCAATAAATGTCTACTTAAGCAAAGAAAATTGTTAAGATTTAATAATCAAAATTATAAGCATAAATCGTAAATAAGTTTCTTTATGTTTCTGTTAGAGTTATAAATTTTGATATTCCCATTGTTTACATTCATATTTGTAAAGTTTGAAATTCCGAGAAAAAGAAATATGATCACTTCAATTTGTTGTTTATAAGTCCTAGATCTGGTTTATAATAGAACCAATAAATTATATAAAAATTGGCATAATCAGTTTAATGAGGGGGATTAAATAGGCCTAATTCGATATTAAATTTGTGTTTTGAATATCGCAAAAACTAAGATTTTTGTCTGTTGTTGTAATACTTGGAAATTGGTTTAATTTGACTGCTGGTCATTATGTTTGAATGTTACGAAAAAGTATAAAACCCCAAAAAAATTAGTTTCTATTCATAAATTCCTTAAATAAAAAGAGAAGTTTTATAAACCATTAACAAAGTGAAATATTTGATGAAACAAAAACATTAAAAATATCGAAATTATCTGGAAAAGATTGCTTTTAATATACTGAAGATATTTCTAGCTGTTTTTGCGTATAATAACTAAGATATAGTAGTTAACTTTAAGAGTTTCAAATTGTACAAATCGATCATTCGTTACGGTTACTACAGTAATATTTGTAAATTTGAACACAACTAAAAAGTTTATGAATTAATTGAAGCAAAAAAAGTCTGTAAAATATTAAAGGAATTTCAAATTAATATTTTTCTATAATGAAGTTCAGGAAAAAAAAAAAAAATTATAGTTCCTATGAGTGTAATAAATTTGTCTTTTATCATCTCTTTAATGTCCATGAAAATTTTTTAAATATGGAATAAGTAAACGTACACAAATTTTAAAATTAACCTATAATATTTAACATAAGAATATATTACGTGACTTTATTTAAAAGACAAATATAATATAAATTATATACAAATTTATGTTATTTTAAAAATAAATAGGAATCTTTATCGTTTATAATAAATTTATATTACAAACAAAAAACACGAGATAGAAAAACAAATGTAATTGAAAAACTTGTTCCATTAGAACACAATTTGTTAACGATTTTTTTTTAAATTACAATAATATAGGAATATCTAAGATTTATCTAGACAACTTTAATCTGTTAATAAACGAAGTAGTTAGAGATAAAACTCTGATGAAAAATGTAAGCTGAAGAAATTATTTTTGTATTTTGTTTATATAGATAAGAAAGACTTATCAGCGATTTATGACATTATCAGGCTGCTAGTATTTAAATATATTTAATTAAGAAATATTTTAGTGAATTTTAGGAATTAAAATTATGTATATTTTTTAGTTACAAAACGTGTTTTTCAAAGTGAAGACGCAATAAGTAATAAAATTGTGCTAAAGGACAAATCCAAAATTATTGTATTTTAGCAAAGTGACTTGATGAAATATTTAGAATAAAATAAAAAGAAGCAAACATTTATCAAGTATTGTAAAAGTGATCAAAAAATATGCAATGCCAAAAAAATATAAAGTGATTAAATTGAATTAAATTGAAATCTTATGGCCGGTTATCGAACGCTTCCACTGGCGCCGGTTCCAGCCAGTACAGCAATGGCAGCGGCTACAGCGGCCAATGCTGCTGCCGCCGCTGCTGTAGCCACTGCTGCAGGTGGCAGTTCGCAACCGAATGGACCAACAATGTATGCAGCACATCATCAATCGATGACAGCAATGTCGAATAATGGTATTATCTATCAATCGGCGGTACACGCCTCTATACACAGTTTAAATACAGTACAAAGTCAACATCGTTCAACAACACTCAATCATCATCATCACATTCTAGCTACAGCGACAGCAACAGCAGCTGCTGTGGCGGCAACGGCAACTGCACGCCAATTCAGTGCGGCAACAGCAGTTTCTAGTATACCACCAGTACCAGCACCACCGTCAGTGGCTGTACCAGCTCCATCTCTACCACCAGCATCACAACAAGGAACAGCTGCAACTGCTGCAAATACAACGCATTTGCAACATGTTCTGCAGTCGCATCATCATCATCATCAGCAACAACAACAGCAACATCAGCAACAGCAACAACAACAACAACAACATTCTCACCAACAACAGCAGCAGCAGCAGCAACAACAACATATGCAACTGCAGCAGCAGCAACATCAGCAACATTCTTATATACAACACCCGCATCTGCAACAACATCACAACCAGCAGCAACAACAACTGCTGCCGCATCAGCAATCACAATTACCGGCTCCGCATTTGTCAGCAATAGCGGCTACAGCCCATCATCATCATCACCACCACCATCATCATCATCAGCAACTAGCGTTGCATCAGAATCATTTGTATTTCAGCGGCACTAGTTTGGGCATCGGTGGACCACATCATCATCACCATCGGCAAATCTTCAGTCAATTCCAAAGCGCAATTATGCCGCTCTCCGTGAGTAAGTATTTCAACTAATGTCAAAACGCGAATGAGAACCGCGATGATCATGACAGATGTCACGAAAATTTGAGTAAGCGTATTTTCTTCAAAAGAAATCTTATCCATCTTTTTGGTGTTTTATTGGTGTTGTGCTCTCATTGTCCTTTACGAAATATACTTCAATATTTAGATGTATTCGCATGATTTAAGTTTTGGTGTTCACTATCAAAACAAAAATAATACGTAAATTATTCTGTGTCTTTTATATAAAAAATTTGATGTGATTTCATTGATGTTGTAAAATTTTGTTTAGAAAACTAAATTTCTTATTTATTTTCAATTGAAGATCATCAACTAAATCTAAACATCTTTATTTGAAATTAACTGAATATGTGTTCATTAATTGTTTTTTTTTTTTTTTTATAAAATTTTTCTTGATGTGGTTTGATTAATGTGAAACAAAAGTTTTTAATACACGGTGTATTGAATTCTATTGAATCATTAAACAAAAAAAAAAAAAAAGAAAAGTATAATGATTGATCAATTATTTATTGTTTTTCTAAATTACACTAAAATTCTTTACAGATCGTAAAACCTGAAAACCTCTGAACAACAAGTGAAATTATAATATTGTTTTAGAAGAAAAACATTTCGAATATTTAAGATTTGTTCAAAGATGTTGGGTAACAATGAAAGGGTTCCGTAGATCTTGAGTAGAAAGTTAGGTCGAAAGATTGTAAGAGAGCAGTTGAGTTTGTCATTGGTTCATAAATGTGTAGTGAGAACAATGTGTTACTAATAAGATTCATATGGGATAAGTATTTTCTGGGATTACGTCATCTCTAGAGAATATCATATAGAGCTGTGACAGGTCTAGGACTTGTGGTGTAAAAAAGATAGTATTTTTAGGAAAAAATCAAAAAACGTTTGTTTTGTTAACTAGGACCTAAGGATTACTTGTTATATTATTTCGTAATTAATTGTGAAGTTGTCATTACTCTTAAATTCATAGATTATCTTATCATAAGATATCAAAAGGGAAATCTGTTATTCAGTGCAATGATATTTAGTTATATATCCGCATATTAGATCCGCATATTAAACCCCTGTTATATGTCAAGTAAACTTTGTTTTGTTTGTGTTTAGGATTTAAAATTCTTCAATACTTGTGTTCTTTAAAGTTCAACTAACGTTTGCTTGATTTATGTGCTTCTTTCAAACAAAACCAACAAATAAACAAAAAAAAAAAAAAGAAAAAAGAAAAAAAAAGAGAATACAATATTATACTAAATATGGTCATTATACTCAAAAGTGTATGTATCTTATATAAGAAATGAAAAACAATAGCAAGAAACATATTCATGCATTCACCTCATTTTCATTTTATAAACATTTCATTAAATTTTATTTCATATCTTCCTGTGTAATAATTCGCACGCCATTCCATTCCATTTTAGTTTCAGTACACTCACTGGTTTAGTCCATTGTTTAAGTTTAAACAGTGGAGATAGGAGGAGGATGAAGGGGTTAAAAGAAATAGAGAAAAAAAAAAAAAAAAATTGTGGTATAAAATGCATGCGTTCAACGTGTTCTTAACATACAATAATATTATTCTTGTTGTTATTATAGTCACAAAAAGCATGTGAAGATATAAAAGTATCGCATATAGTCAGTCGTAGGATCACACGCCGCCTAAAGGAAAAAAATGAAAAACCAATGAAACAAAAGACGAGCTTAGACAAAACACCAAAGACCATTTGAATGCGATACTATACTCGTACAATATAATACCTTTGGTGCGCACAAACAAAATCAAGTAAGAAAATATTGTTTGTTGTTCTTCCATGGTATGGTGGGGGTGTTCAAAGGGGCGTTCAAAGAGGCATAAAAGGATACAATAAACGCGGCGATTTGGTCGCTGTTGGTTCTCTCAGGCTTTAGTTTTTATTTCGTTTAGCTTTTGTGTTATCCTTGTCGTTGTTGTTGATGTACTTATTTACGCGCACAATAAACTGTTAAAATATGTCAGTATATTTTTCTCTATTGTCACATTTCGTCGTTGGGTTGTTGTTTGTATATGTATTACCCATAGCCCCTAACCCCAGGCAAATCAACTTGATATTGTTGCTTCCTTAACGTTGGTGTCCACCGACCTAGCGAGCCTCTGTCATCCTCGTCCCTCTTGTCTTCGCTATGTTATGGTAACAAAATTTAACTTAACTCTTAACGATATTTTAAGTGTTTTGGTATGCCACATGAGAATTTTCATTGTGAACAACTTAGTTAGTGTGAGTTAACAATTCAAACAACAATAACAACAAAAGGCATAAAGACAATACTCTGCGTTCATCTTTGTGGGCGTTAATGGGTTAAGAAAGAAAACGGTAATAGCAACAGCAACAGTCTGCCTCCAAAGACAACGACGGCAATGAGCTTCATTAGTACTACTAAGAGTATCTGAGTGTGTGTGCTTATATCTATCTGACTAACTGAATATGTGTGTGCGTGTATATTTGTTTTCAATGAGTGTACCGAGATTTGCATAAAGCAACAATAATAAAGTGATAATAACAACAATAAAAAGAAGTAGGAGAATCACTCCTTCTGTATCAACAAAAAGGAAAGGGCTTAAAGCATTTTGCTTTCGTTTGCCACTAACAGCAAGCAACCAAACCAACCAAGTGCGTCAATGAAAAACCAACAAGTGTGAATGTGTATCTGTGTATCTGTGCAAATGTGTAATTGTATAGTTATTTGTTTTTCTTGTTATAGATTCACACATACACACACACACACACACAAACACACATTACAAATGAATGTAAAAGCGGGTGTCCATTGTTCGACGCACGGCGACAGTTTTATTGTCTTTTGGTTTTGGTTTTTGTTTCAGTTTTATTGTATTTCTTCGTTTACTTTATATTCATTTTTAGGCCCGTTTGCTTTCTTATTCACCTTTGCTTTTTCTTATTTAACAGATATTTGTGTACTTGTTTCTTATTATTGTAATATGTGTAAAAGTTGTTATTTTTGTTGTTGTTGTTGTTGTTGTTGTTGTTGTTGTTGTGAGTGTTTTGCAATCTATAAATTTTTACCCCCCATTTAAGTTACATACTTTTGTCGCTTTATGACTTTGTAATAATATTTTATTATATTTTTGTATAATTTTACAATTTCTAACCATTTCATTCGACATATTTCTATTCTAACATGAATCTATGAAAAACTTTAAGTCATTATTTTAACTGACATGTACATGATTCATTTTACACTACCATATGCTTTTATTTAAGCTTCAATAACATAATATTAAAGGATTTTATTATTATGCATCCCTTAAAAACTTGAAATATTGTCATTTTGTATCTTATTCTTTAAGTAATCTATTCTCCCTCAGTCGTCATTGGCGTAGTAGAACCAAATAGATTTAGATCCATGAATCAAGATAAAATTGATGGAATTTATAGTAATTATCATCTTGGATTGATTCTCTGGTTGTCTGTACTCCTCGAGTTAATATAAATTAAGGGAAAAAATTTCTTTTAATGGTCCCTTTTTAGACCTTACAATAGAGTTTATATAATTTAGGAACATAAAAATGTGGAGTGTGAGACTCCCATCAGGAGCAAAACGTAAGGTTTAATCACTTTCCCTGCAGAATATGCAATTAAAATTCAAGGCAATACTCAGTCCATTCAAGTGATACCTAAGTCTATAGTGACTACTTTCAATATTCCGTGACTATTAATATAATTTATATTAGGTTCACTTATAAATTCCTGTAAATTCTTATTTCATCATTTAAGTTCTGTGTTCTTCAGTTTATAGTTTATTTCTTCATGAACATAATAGAAGTAGTTCAATTTCTACTATGATTTTTATGAAATACAATTTCAATCTTTCTCGTATTAAAACTGAGCAAATAAGCTTTTAATAATAGAAAAATTCTCACAATTTATCTGTAATATGATTTATCTTTCATTCTGTTGAACAAAAGGCATTACAAATTCATTAAACAATGTCTGCGCTATCCAATGTCAGACTCAGACTATGTGTTTTGGCTCATTAGGCGCCCATTTTAATTAAAATGGGAAAAATTCAACTGTCAAATTTAAATGGTGTGGCGGCACCTTGCACACGTTGAAAAAGTCAAATGATTTTATGATTGAGGCTTCCTCACTGACTTAGTGACACTGACAGACAATTCTAAAGCCTTTTCTTGTGCATGAGTTACCATGTCAAGGGATACAATTCGGAAAAACTTTTAGCAACAAATAATAAAAAAAAAAATATATTCAAAAGAAGAAGTTAGAGTTACTATGAATTTCGAAACACTCGAGAGAATGAAACAAAACTTCAAGTTGACAAAATTTTAATAAGGCACTTTAGTTGCCGATTTTCACATGGCAAACGATTTCTTCGTGACTGTTTTTTGCTGTAACCCATGCTCCTGAAAAGTCAGCAACCAGCCAATGCTATTAGTATGTACGTATCTGTATCTGTATCTGTTCGCTATTCATTGAAGATACATTGGACAGTTACGAATTGATAAAAAATTCAAAATGTGGTCACATAAGGATTTCTCAAAGATCACGTACTCAATAAATATTACTCATACGTTCGGTTGGTTGCACTTTTGGTTTGCTACCACAATATTGTCCTTACAGTAGCGTCTCGTATCTGTGTATGTCCTTTTTTTTAACTGCCACATTTTGAAATTGTAGCTTTCTTCTTTTATTTTATTTTATTTTATTTTATTTTTTTTTGTGGTTTTCACTTTTCAAAGAAATTTCTTTTGATTTTATGTATTATTTTTATATTTTGCTCTTTAATTTGAGTTTTCGCTGAACCATCAAGGGCTGCTTTATTATTGAAAGCTATTAATTTAGTTGTTGGTTGGTGGAGTAATTCAATTAGAAATAGAACACGAAGGACTGACTCACATGTTTGCCAATTCCAATTTAACATTTAATCACGTATCTAACTTATGTTAAGGGCTTCGATTTATAATGTTAAGAGTAACATAAATTTGAAGGATTTCAACTTTGATGTCCATTTATCTTAGCTATGAGTTTAAGGTAACATTTTCCATATTCTATAGTAAATTGAATTTCATAGTTTTTGTTTTTAAATTAAATTTACTCTTAAATTTAATCATCCAATTATTTCCCACACACACACACACACACACACATACACACATATTAAGCCATGCAAACACATACTAATGGCTTAGATTGAGGTTGGATGCCTGATCGATTGCCTAAATGTGACAAAATACGAGGGAAGCCAAAAATGCCATGTTTACAAGCCAAATTCAATGTAAAAGCCGAGAATGGATATCTGGGATACATAAAACCAAGGTGAAATCTTGAATGGAATCGAAAACATTGGCTTGTCCTGACCTGGCCTGCCATGGCAGCAAAATTCCAAGCAATTAAATTACTTTGATGCTAATTTGGATTAATATGATGTTGTCCAAGCTAAACGTACGCACAATTTGTTCAAATACTCCTCGGTCGGTCATTTTGTTGTATCTATTGTGTAAAAGGTATTCATTTCCATTAGTCAAAGTACAAATGAACGAACGCAGGCCTAACGTTTAACTTGGTTTGGCTTGGCTTGGCTTGGCTTGGCTTGCCTAGGCCCGATTGCATTCGATTAGTTGCAACTTGTATAGATTTATTAGCCAATTGCATGGTATATGAGCCATAAGCGGCATAGCCAAAGGATACTACAATGCCAGCCAGAATGATTGTGTGTTTATTTGGTGGCAAAAAGGGAACTTTTTAACTCAGTTGCACATGTTACACACGATACACACGATATATGTTATAGATAGAATACAATTTGTAAAACATTCGATAATTCTATTTGGTTTTGAAAACTCTCATTTGATTTAAGTTTGAGTATTGAAGGTTTGGGTTTGGGTTTGTTTTTTTTTTGTCATTTTACAGGTAAAATGGAGATGGAGCTGAAAGGTTTGGATTTGTACTGTGTTATTTATTTGGTTTATCATGTATAACGGTCGTCGATTATTATTATAGTCAAGGCAAATTGTTGTTGTTGTTCTTATTGGACTCTTTATTGTGTCTCTCCTCCTCTCTATAAAACACACAATATTAATTTGTTAGATAAATATTAGTTTTTAGTTTTGGTTTAGATTAATTTTCGTATTTGAACATTGATTTTATGTGTTTTTAATAGACAAAAATTATGTATTTTTGTTTAAAAAGCATTAACAACAACGAACAGTTATCGCTTTAAATAATTCATTGTTGTTTTTCTATAGGAAAAAATAAAAAATAAAAATAATTCAACATAATTCAACAGAAATGAGAAGTGAAAAAAATAAAATAAAATGCATGTAGACATGATAAATATGTGCATTAAAATAAATTACACCCTTTGGCTAATAGTACGAAGAAAAAAAATATTTATTTACCCAAAAAATAAGAAGATTTAAATATGTGAGTAGAGAGAGAGAGAGAGCTTTGGTCTATTCAACATAAAATAAAGAAAAAATTGGGGGGAAAGATAGAAAAAATAAAATTAAATGAAATAGGTTTGCCTTCGACTACAAACTACGAGTATTTAGTCTGGACTGGCTTAATGCTTTATGAACTGGACCTATTACCTATATGAAAATATGGAAAAAAATTTTATGTGTTAACATCTAAATGGAAGTAAGGAAAATATTTTATATTTTGTCTTAAAAAATATTTAAGTTTTAGTATGATTTATTTGCATAGATTAATAGATTTTACAAAGTAAGGGATATTAAGTAGGTGACCCTTTGCTTTTAGTGTCAGTAGAGTAGAAGGTGGAAAGAAAAGTTATCTACCTGGTTTTAAGTTTAGACAACCTACAAGTAAGAATGTTTTCTTTGTATTGTACGAGTTTTATAATAAATTTCGCATAACGATGATGATTGATATTGTTTTGCGTCAATTCACTTCTTAAAATGAAGGAGATTTAATTTAAGTGTCCTCTGTATGTCTGTCGTTGATAAATTAATTGATTATCATAACTAACATCCAGTATGGGACATCTATTATATTAGTTTTGATTTTTTGTTTCATACAAATACAATAATCATTTACAATTTATCATGAACGTCAACATAAGTATGTAGGTGCAAATTAGAAATTCTCATCGAAAACAACCACATATTAATGATGGCATTTGAATTGATTCAGTTATTGACTAAAAGTATTTTTGTTCAGATACAAATAGGATATATATGTAGTTTATTCTTTAGTTGTTTATCCCAGTGAATTTGATTTAAAATAATTTAATATATAATTAAAAAATTAATAATAATAATATGTGATTAAAATTAGACTTAAAACAATTTATTAAATTAATGGAAAACGAGCAAAAATTAAAGTTAATCTTAAGAAAATATATAAAAAATCCACGCGTCTCCGATAGGCATTTTATTTATAAGCTATGTCGTCATTTGTGGTTAAAGACCGACCTGGACAGAAGGGATGTATGTATCAATGAGCTATGTTCATTTCATCTGTTAGCAGTTTGTTCCATTTCCCGAAGGCAACAAAGTCCGATGATGTTAAGCGCATAAGGCGAGATCTCAAGCGAGAGGACGTGATAGAACTTATTATAAAGAGTGCATAAAACTCGGAAGGGATCATGTAGGGTATAGTTAGTTGTGCATGTACCTATAGCTAAGGGAACGAAATTTCTAGATGTACACAGAATCTAAATTGACTTTTTAAGTCACTGACGAATCAACAGTACCGGTAATAAGTTTGTGAAGAAAGCTTATACTTACCAAGAGTTATTTGGCATTTTTTCATTGATAGAGATCTATAAGAAGAAGCCTGCTAAAGTATGAAGGGTCCCAATTCCAATTTAAGGCACGAAGTGCAAAGAGATAGAATTGCATCTGTATTGACTCAATGCGGTCTTGATTATTTTTATATTGGGGGCTCCAGACACACGAACAGTATTCAATTACTGGGCGGACTAGAGAGTTAAAAAGAATCTTAGTAGTGAAGGGATTATTAAATTCTTTAGACCATTTTTTAATAAAGACTAAAATACTCTTAGTTGAAGAAATATGATGGTTGAAACTCAGTTTTGAGTCAAAAATCACTCCCAGGTAACTGAAAGTAGAAACGCGGCCCAATGAGTTATTGTCTTTCGTATAAAAAGTTAAATAAGATTTCATCCGATGAAACGTTATGAACATGCATTTAGCGCAGTTTAGCTTCAAAAGACTAAGTAAACACCAAAAATGGAGTGATGTTAGATCCTCTTATAATCTAATATGCATATTGATATTGTTAAGCAATAGACACAGTTTGACACACCCAAATTATCTTTTAAATCAATCGAGAAGATCCTTGAATATATTTTCAGGAACTTCTATTGAACTTTGCACTCGTCAGAACGTCATTTGTTTGTCAAACTTGCTCCTCTTTTTACAGATGTATTCGGTGCGATATAAAACTAAAACTTTTAATACAAATTACAAAAAAGTTTACAAATGTTAATACACCATTTTGCATTTTATTTTTTGTTCTTTTTGATGGGATCCACCTCATCTATTTTTTTTTTTATATGCATAAAGGAGGACGCCTTGACCAAGATTTTTTTTATTCCTTGCCCAAGTGTGGTTATCGTGAAAAAATATTTTTTCATATTTTGGGGGTACAAGAAAAAAAAAAATTGTTTGCACGTCATGTGCGAAAATAGGAAAAAATGTGGAGAAAAAAAAAGGAAATAATAAATAAAATAAAAATTCAACGACTGATATTAATATAATTTTTACTTTTGCCGACATATGTTTGTTTGTTCGTTTGTTTATTTCTTTGGACAAAGATAGGCAGGAATATCTACATACATACAAGCATGTAGATACTTTGTAGTTATTATAGATACTCGTACCTATCACGCAGAGCTCTCATAATCACAGCCTGCTGCGACCGCCACCAATCCACTACACTCCGCTTCACTCACTACTTTTGCCTTCAAAATTCTAAAAATGCATTAAATAGTTTTCTAGGTTTTTTTTTTGTTTCGTTATAATTTTGTATCTTCTTCTTTATTCTTAACCATTTCGACTGTCTTTTCCGGCATATGTTTATAAAGAGTCATTTAAGAGAATGTGAATTTTTTCACTGATTTACTTTTCTTTTTTTTTTTCACTTTTCCACTTTTTTGTTTTGCTTTCAGTTGTGTTGTTTTGAAAAAAAAGTTGGAGTGTCGTAATTGCATTTCCTTGAGACAATCAGACTGACAAAGACTTTCGAGACTTTAGTGTATATCTCCATGTACGAGTATGTAAGGATGTGTGTCTTTTGGACTTTTTGAATGTTACTCATATTCATATGCCAAGAATAAGTCGGAGCTGTCGTCATTTGAGGTTGTTCGGCCGGTCGTCACTGCTGCTGCTGCTGCTGCTGATGATGATGACGATGATGAGAGAACAAGGACGATGACAATAGAAACATACAACAATAAAGACGACTTTCCTAAACTAACGAACAATATTTCATAAATAATTTATTGTATTTATTCTTTGTTGGTTTCGCTTTATTTTGCTTTGCTTTGCCTGCCTGCATTTATTGCAATCATTTCTTTTGTTTTTTAAGTTTTCCATTTTTCATTAGAATTTCATTAATAGAACTTTTATGACTTGGCGACCTGAGTTTTCATTACACTAAGGATTTCTGACTCTGTTTTCTTTCTTATTTTTTCCTTTGCAATTTCCTCTTGATCCTTTTGCATTTTTATGTTAATGTCTGCTTTGCTTCTTTGGCTTTTAATGTTTTGGAAATTTTTACAAATTGCATATTTTTTCTTTTTAACCATTTTTTGTTGTTCCGGTTATGTCTTCTCATTTTCTTGTATTCTACATATTTGTTGTGTTTGTTGGTTATTTTGCATTTTCCCTGTTGCTAATTATTGTTTTAGTTAGTTTCTGACATGAATATTTGTGTTTATGTCTTTTAATTGCCGTATTTTTTTTTTTTTTTTGGTTTTTTGAAATGTATAAATAAAATATTTTCGTTTGAGAAATTGTTTTTTGAAATGCAAAGCAAATAAATGTGTTTCCCAAAGTTTTGACAATACCATGGTGTCTGTTCTATTTTGTCAGTTGAGGAATAGAATAGAACTGTAAATGTTCTTCATATGGAAATGACAGACATTAAAGTGCAACATTATTTTCATATTGCATAAAGTTATTTCATATCTTTTCTTTTTTATTTTTTTTTTTTTTAGTTGTCAAAACTATTCCTTTTCTTTCCATTTTGCCTTAGAAATACTTCAAATGTTGCCAAGATTGTGAATGTCATAAAAACAGAAAAAGAAACTAAGATATAAATAAAACCAAGCAAAAATCAAACAAACAAATAGTGAAAAACTCCAAATAAGTTTTTTTTTTTCCTTCTAAAAAGTGACAGCAAATAAAAAGAAAGTTAAGGATACCCAAAGTGGAGTATGATTTGTTTTATTTTAAAGAAAATATTTATTTCTAATAGCACAAAATGAAATAGTCAAGTTTACGTATTCACATAAGCAAATTAATAATTGATTCTTGGTAAATGAATTCTTATAGCGATGATCGTTGAGTAACATTATGAAAATTAATTTTGAAATTTTGTATCTTAAGCAAATTGTATACAAAAAACAAAGTGGTCCCTAAAAATGTTTTGGATAGTATTGTACTTGAATATAAAGAAAGATAAAATTATAAAAGATTTTATATACGTTGTATCAAGTCAATAAGAATAATTTGGGATTAATTCGTAAGAAAATAAAAGCCGAGTTAAATATCCCCGATTATCAGATATCTTTCTTTTGGATAAGAATAAAATTTATTATATGCATGGCGGAAGGGCGGTTATTTTGGTTAAAATTAAGATTATTACGTTTAAAATGGCATGTATAAGATTTTTGTGCTTCCCGTAATTAGTTCTAAAAATGAGCTAATTCTCTCAATTATACATACATATGATGGAAGCCACATTTTCCATTTGTGTCTTAGGAATTATTCGAGTATTTTCTGGAACTAATGAAGTACATACATTACATACGAATTTTTCGGTTTTTTTTTAGTTTTCGATGAACAGAGTCTCGCTCTGATGGTCAGACAAACATAGATAGATCAGGTCATCTTGTCAGCTTTGTTAAGAACTTGCTACATAAATTATACTTTATGGTCGTACTGCAATTGTTCTTTATCTTTGTTTTGTTTTAATCGTTTTTTTGATTTTGCGTTTTTATAATTTTACGAATATGTCCAAGCAAAACACGAATTACTCCGCGAAATCCCTTTAAAGGAAAAATATAATACAAAAACCTTGGAAGACTGGCTCATTGGCTCAGAGGATAGTGCGTTGGGTTGACATCCCAAGAGTCGTGGGTTCGATTCCCGCTCAAGGAAATTCTGGTCCTGTACTTTTCTAATTTCCTCCTTTCTTAACTTTCCCCTGAGCTGAGGGCCTCTTTCGCTATTACTCATATGAAATACTATGTTATAATTTGTAATTATAAACTTAGTTCTAATAAATAAATAAAAACATTGGATGAAGTTGGTTGATCGAAAATTAGATTCATTTACTTTTTAGGGACCCAAAGGGTGCCAAAGAGAATCCTATTACTAAGGCTACGCTGTCCGTCCGTCCGCTCGTCCGTCTTCGGGCTACATCTCATGAACTGTATTAGGTACAAAATTGACATTTTCACAGAATGTGTAGTTCTATCGGGGCTACAGCAACAAAAATATGTTTAGAAATTTAGAGGGATCCACATACCAGAAACATATGGGTTTGTGTGAGAGCCATACGATCAAGAAATCCTACGTTCTTAAAATTTACATGGTTGGTGGAAATGAATTAGTGTCGCAAATTTATGTTTTTTGGACTACTAGGGAGGGTACCTCCCATATAAACCCAGGTTCTTATTAGAATAATTCTTTTGTTTTTTGGTATATTGGGTAGATAAAGGACATATATTCTTTGTAGTCTGTGAATAATATAAAAAAATATATCTTTTGATTTCGTTTCTTTTCTTAAGTTAAATAGTTGTAACTTCATTTCAAAATTCTTGTCCCTATTCAAGTGCATGCCCAGTGTATGATATTCATGGAATTGTATCATAGGAAAAGAATTGGTCTAAACCATGACGTTTAAACTAAGTATACGACAAGCGACGTCACACTCTATACATTATCATCATCATCACTTGCCAGTTTTTATTGTTTTGATTTGTGATACTCGTATGTGAGTTTTTATTGCTTAGTTATCTGTCAGTTCATTGTTATCATTTATGTTCTCACTCTTATTCTTGGCACATTTTTTTAAATACTTTACTTTCAGTCAGCAGATAAAAATTTGTTTTAGAATTAAATGGAAGCAACTTGTGAATTCTGTATTTTGTGAAACTAAAATTATTTGTGAAAAAAGAAAAAGCTAATGTCTACAATATTTAAATTTAGCAAGAAACATGTTTATATTTTTTAATACAAGTGAGTGAGTTAACCTTTTTTCAAGTACACTATTTTTGGATTGTTTATTTAAGTGAATGAATGCTGCGATTAGTTAGAAAAATAAACTATTGTAGAAATTTAGACCATTTTGTAGACATTTTAATGACTTTTGTTGTCTTGTTGTTATAGTCACTGAATTTTATAAACCTTTCTAAACTAAATGCCCACTCTGTGATTGTGTTTCACTAAAGTAATTTCACACTCGTTGATTTTGGGTTGGTTAGGTGACACTTTTGAAATAATGTTGTAATGTTGTAAATCTGTAAGTTTTTGAAAACTTGCAACAACGCGAAATTCTTGTTAGTTTATTTAACAAAGAAATAAAGAAAAAAAGAGACAAGTTTTACCCATTCGCGGATATTTTTCTTGTTTTTTTTTTGTTGGTTTGTACTACCTGAAATTTATTAGCATCAATTTGGCAACTACAAATTGGCTACCGTTCACCATCCAACAAACCAATTCCAACGGTCCAACCAAATTGGCCAAGCTATAAAATGAAATTTATTATTTATGTCAACATTTGAAAGAATCTTTTTTATATTATTTGCACAAACCATTGAAATGAAGTAATGATCAATGGGCAGAGAGGAGGCGGCGGATTTAAGAAGAAGTACAAACAGAACTCTGAAATTGACTGACCCAGGGGATAAATTTAAAACGAAATTATGAGATTTTCAACTATTCACTCGCTTTCTTTTTTATTATTTGTCTTCCATTTTTTTGTGGTTGACCACATTTATCACAATTAAACGAAATCATAATGACCAGCAAGCAACACTTTGGTAACGCACATAGTGAGTCCTGGTCACCATCAGTTTGTTAAAAAAAAAAAAAAAAAAAAGAAGAAAGTTAAACTGGGGCCCACTTCATCATATTACATACAAATTGAGGTAGGGCGCTTGTTCAGTTTTGCATATTTTATGATTTATATAAAACAAGTAAAACAGAAATAGAGTAGAGAGATATCACATAGAGAGATGAAGGGGAATACTAGTGAAAAAGTTAAACCGCGTAAAATAATAAAATTGTGGCCATTGACAAGCGCACGTTTCTTGTCTGCCATTGTCATTGTTTTATCCACCACACTAACCCATTCCCATCTTCAATCCAATCTCAGTCGGTCGCTTTGAAGCTATGCAAGCTCGCTGCCTTTGTTTTTGTTATGGTATGCTGTGCTTACGGTTCCATCGGATCCATGTATCTATAGTGGTGGCAAGTTTGCAGGTAGCAATAGTTGATAATAATGATGATGATGATGATGACGAGATGACGCCGTTACCTTCGACATTTTGCGCTTGGGAGTCGCGCGCGTGTGTCTCACCTGAGTTGTGAGTAGATTTTTCTTTATTTTCATATATTTTTTGTATGAGAAAATATTTTTTGGGTTATTTTTTTTTTCTGTTGCGTTGGTCTATTATTTCATGGTTTATTTTATGGTAAACGAGTCAAGTCGAGTTGCATTGTGTCAAGTCAAGTGAAGTCAAGTTGAGTGAGTCTGTCAGAAGAGCTGAGCGAGCTTAAGTTATAAAATATGCAAGGCGTTGTTAAAAACTTTTTATTTGTATTAATCAAACAGTTTCATTTGACATTTTACCCACAAGAAAAAAAAGAAAGAAATAAGTATTATAAAAAAACTTTGTGAAAAAAACCATACAACAATTGTTGTCTTTTGATACTGGCAGGTAGATTTGGGTATTTTTATTTTGTATTTCTCACAATTATTATATTGTGGTAGTGTCATTGTTTTCGCATTGATTAAATATAAATGAGTCTGTGTTTGTATAGTGTATTATTTTTTAATAATCATTGTAACCTCATTTTCTGGTTTTGTGTTTTTTTTTTGTCTATCAAAAAGGAGAAAAAAAAAACCAACAAATTCTCGCCATGAACGACACCAATAAATTCTGAAATAAGTTTTGGAAAATAATCGAAGTCGACATAGTAGTAGAAAGTAAGTAAGTCGTACTAGAAAGGTTCACGCATTTAGAGCAAATGACAAATTAGTTGAGCAATAAAACTTGAGTGAACTATCATTGTTTATGTCACAAGTTTCGCCGGCGCTTGAGAACCTTTTACCAGAAATTTGCAATAAATTTTATGCTTTTACAATGAAACTCAAAAAAACTGAAGAGCAGGAGTACATTCATACATATATACTTTCTTTTTGTAAAGAATTCAATAGAGAAACGATGGGAAAGATAGATAAAACTAGAATGAGTTGTTGGTGAGTTAGTGAGTAAATATTTTAAGTGAGTGAACGATGAGCGTATGCCAAATAAAGCGGCAAATAAAAATGTAATAAACAACGCGAACGACGACGACGACGACGACGACGACGGCGACGACTTACGTTATCTATGAGTTAGCCTACTGTCGTACTACTTTCGTTGAAACTCTCATATGAAGAAGAGGGCCAACAGAGACATTCAATGGATTATACGAGTGTTGAATGAGAAATTCGTAGATATTAATAAAAAACGGGAAGGTTTTTTTTTTTTTATAAAGTTATACAGTTGTCTCTCATGTTTTAATCAGATTGGAAAATACATGAGTAGAGTTCATGGTATTGGATAGGTGTGTGTTTAAATGAAATGTAATAAATACAAATAAAAATATGATAACAAATAATATACAGTTAAACCTGAATCGTTTTGCACCTCCATCATGCGGGAACACCTGTTAACTGCAATAGGAGCTAATGAAAAATTCTTATAGTCGGGATTTGAGATTTTCCGGGAATTAACTGTGAAGTAAAGTAATATTCTTTATGATGAAATTTAATGATATTTTTGATTGTAATTATGTTGTTAATTCATGATGATTGGGTGTAGCAATATATTGTTGTAAATCTAATCTTGAAAAAGTTATGTTCTTTACAATAAGTTCTCAAACAACCCTCGCGTACCTAAAACTTTATAGAAATTACCAAATGTTTGAAGTATATTTTAGTAGTATGTTTCTCATTTGGCAGCATTCATTCCTTCGTTCGGTCGTTCGTTCGTTGGTTTGTATGTTCGTTTATTCATTTGTTTGGTTATCCTTCGTGTATTGAAAATTGCACGGTTACGTATTTTATGGCTTTAAGTGCAATCTATTCAATGTGCAAGTGACTCTCACTACACACCGCACTGGTTTGACTAAATAAGAGAAGGATGAGGAGGGGGGAAAAAGTGTTTCAACAATGTACGGAAAAAAGCCAAAATGCTTACGATTTGATATATTGGTGTACATGACTTACGAGGCCCGACAAAGTCGTGCTAGCACTTTACGGAATGCTTAGTATTCGTTTTTCTTTATATATGAGTATTTATTTTATTTTATTATTCTCTATTTTTTTGCTAAATTACAGTTTGTCCAAAAGTTTATTTTAGCCATTTTTGCGTGGCATTTTAATAAACTCACTTATTTGATGTGTTTCGATTGGTTTGGTTGGTTTTGGTTGATTGGTTGAGTGTTCTTCCTGGCAAGGACGATGCCATTAAGAACGCGTAATTATTCAATGACTTCAGCTACTACAACTTTTTTTTATACTTTTGCTAAGTACATTAAGTAAGTTGTAATAACAATGTGCATATATTTTTCTATTAATAATTTTGAAAGAACAACATTTACGAGTTTTGCGTGGCACATCCACACGCATTTATTCAGATGACTTTGATAAATGCAATTTGACTTTATGAAAATCGCATTCAAAGTTGCCAAATGTTGCACAAAATGAAATTCTATTATCTTTTGTTTTTGATAAATGAATGTTGAAGGGTGAAACCTTTGTAGTATGTTTACATATATTAAATGTTCGTATGCGTCTCTCCTAGTCGATAGCCAGACCCACAGACATTTAAGTTGTTTTTTTGAATCATTTATAATATTTTCGTCGCATTTCAAGTGACAGTTTACCTTGAAGAAGAACAAAATATCCAAAACCTATTGAAAAGGATGAATTGAAATTTAGTTGAATTAGTATGTGATGTTTTTGGATGGTAAGATATGAAATCTTAAGCCAAGGTTGTGATAGGTTTATAATATCTTTTATATGAACAGTTCAGAACAAATATTTCAGTGATAAAACAAAGAAGCATAAAATTACACATTGTTAAAATTAAAATAAAATCTCATTTAAATGATTATTTTAAATTGATTTCAAAAAGTTTAGTATTTAAATTTAACTTTCTTTTTTTTTCTATTCTTCTATTTCAATATTTAAATTTTTCTTATGTTTTGTTTTACAGATGGTGAACCTATCAAACTACCAGACAATTTGGAAAGCTTGCCAAGAGCTGACAGTTTTCCGTCACAACGTCATCGTTGGAATACAAATGAGGTCAGTTTTATGTCTTTTACTATTTCAATGAATAACAAAAACAATAAGATCAACAACAACAAAAAAAGGAGTGAAAAAAAAACAAGTAAAAAAAAAGACAAAAGTCAAAATGTTAAAACATTTGAATCTATCAAATCAACAACAAGGAACTACAAAAACTGAACACAACTGAGCTCAACTTAACTGAAGAACCAACAAATAAATGAATGAATGAACGAATGAATGGGTGAATGATTGAGAAATGGAAAGGGTCTCAGGCTCTTAAATCTTATTCAACATTTTTTGTTTTCGTTGTCGTTTATGTATTTGTTGTTTTATGTATAAGGAATGACTTTATAATGTCAGCGAAACAGTTGACTTTGGACACATATAAAGAGTGACAACGACGCAGCTTGACAAAAAAAAAAAAAAAGGACAGTTGCCATATTCTATATTGTGAGAACCCAAACCAAGTTTAATATATGTTTGGATCCAAATAGAAAACAGCAGGTTTCCCATTCACATAGTGTAAAAAAAAAAAAAAAAATTGATGCGTTGACATCTAAGAGTTCCTTTGATTTTATGAATGGGTTACCAACAAAATTTATTAAGAATTTAAAGTTTTAGTCTTCGTTAGATGAAGATTATTAAAAATGTTCCATTTAGTAAGATGACAGCACGTACAAAATGTTAACTTTGTGTTTATAACCAAGTTTGTTTTTCTTTTAGGAGTTGACCATGTGCCCCTTCTTAATACTCGTACTATTCCCCAATTTTTAAGCGTTGCTACTGTCCAATTTCTTACGAGCATTCCCATTTACAATCGCTTGGTGTTTTACTTGTGAATTAAGAGCGACCGCAAATATTCATTTGGACAGTTGTAAAGTTCAACGGCGTCGTAGATACTCTCCTTCTCTCTCTCTCTCTCTCTCTCTCTCTCTCTCTCACTTGGATAAAATGTTATTTTATGTTATGTTGGGCTTGGTTGGACCTATAGCTCTTTGGCTGACTGGATGGTAGTTGAGGTGATGTTTGGTTTGGTTGGTTGGGCGTTAAATGCCACTTTACACACTCGCACGACAACTTGACTAAATTAAAAATAAAAGTTTATTAAAATAACGATAAAAACACGAAAGCACGAGATACGCCGCGACATTGCAATGAATATGCAAACAAAAGATACACTCACATGTACTACAAGTAAAAACCAACTTGTTTTCTGTTCTGGCAATATTGTGAAGTTTAAATGTGTTGGGTATGGAATGGGGTTTTGGAATGGTGTACTTTAGTTGCCTTTCCTTCGTATGGGGTGAAATTACAAAATGTTACCGTGTTCTGGACATAAATAAAATTACGCACGCTTATTTTAGTCTGCTTACAACGAAAAATTGTGCAAAAATCTCAACCAACACCACCAGCCCATACCAATACAACTATGTCACTTTAGTACTATACTCTATATGGTTAATCATGAAACGGATGGAGTCTATCCATTCATATGCCCGGTACACCTCATGACTTCGTCGATCTTGCATTGGTGTGCGGGTAACCACAGAGTTTTAATTTGGAATTTAAGTAGCAAACGTTTGGCGATGCGACATAAAACATTGTAGAACAACAACTGAACAACAAAAAAATATAAAAGTTTTAAGCACAACAATAACAACAACAATGACACTAAACTTAAAAATCAAAAAGTTAAATTGATAATGAGTACGCATAGTAAAAGCGAACCAAAAAGAGAAACAAATTATGGACAATAAGGAAAAGTTTTTGGGTAAAGCGAGACGAATTGGCAAAAAAAAAAAAAAAAAAAATTTGCCTATGTACGATATATAAAAATATTGTATATGCAATGTTTGTTAAGGAAATAATGCAGTTAAAGTTCTTTGTACTTAGTGCATAGTAGAATTTTGTTAACAAGGGTTCACATACAACAATATAAATAAATGATAAAGGTGAAGTAGTTTGAATTGGTACACTGATTTTTTAACCTTTCTTATCGCACCATTGAAACAAGAAAGTATTGGAATTTAAATAATAGGAATTGTATTTCGTTCATTTTATTCAGGGGCTTAATTCTTCAAAATGTTACAGAATATTAAACATAGTATGTATTTTAATATGATTGTTGTATTTTGGACCATGGTTCCCTAGTGTTGTCAGATAAAATCTGAAATCTACATCGTGAAGTTCGACATTTTTTAGAACAAAAATAATCAGAACGTTTCAACATGCATCTTCATCTGCCTTATAGTCCGGATTTGGCACCCGATGATTTATTTTTGTTACCACATATCAAAAACAAACTGATAAATAATCTTCTAATCCCTCAATTACGTAATTTTTCTTGTGGTTGTTGTAGAAAATAATCACCTTTTTAATCTGAATACAAAAGTAATCTACTTTCTAATTACTGAGAATGGGCTATTAAGAATTGGTTGATGCATTCAAAACTTTTGTTTTGGAGATATTTTATTTGAAGTGGGAAAATTATTTGAAAAATTGTTTCGAACGATTGTAAATTATATTGATATTCTATATATTTTGAAAAACAAAAAGTGGGCGAAGTGCGAGTCAGACTCGTACATGGATGGATCCGTACCAGAATGGGTTTTTATGGGAGGTACTCCCCCTAGTAGTCCGATTTAACTTATTCCAACAAATGTATATAGGCGCAATATCAGAAACTTATAGTGTCTAAATTTCAGTTCAATAGTCCATTAAACAAAAAAGTTTTCCGAATAAGAACCTGAATTTTAATGGTGGGTTTGTATGGGAGGTAACCCCCTAGTTGGTCAATTTGCCTGATTCCAACAGATGTACAGCGCCTATATAAAAAACTAGTGGTCCGATTAAACTGAATTTTCTGATGTACAGCGACCAAATACCCAAATTTCAAGGTTGTTGCTGATGCCCGAATAGAACTACACATTCTGTGAATATTTCACCTATCTAGCTATTACGGTTCAAGAGATATGACCCGATAGGGTTTCTTTTAGTACCCTTTGGGTCCGGAATACTAAAAACAGTAAATTATGGATTGCTATGCATTCTACTATTTCGGTTCGTCACATATTGGGATCTCTCAGGAGCATTTTCTGTGTTCATAACATTTATTTATATTGAGGGAACATTGTAAACGTGTGTAGAATATCTAAAATTGGGCTATCTAAGAGAAATAAGAAGTTTATTTAAACATATCGCTCATTTATTTTATACAGTAAGTACAATATTTTTGTCCAAGATTCGTATATGGTAGTTTATTTAAAATTCAACACTACAACAAAAGAGCTTAATTAACTAAGTCCGGGCAGCCACAAACCTAAAAAAACCACAAAAGTAACACATTTTTCATATTTTAGGCGAAAGCAACTCGCATAATATAAGCAGGCTTAAAAGGATGTAGAGAGGAGGAGAAGTTATGGAAAAATCCTTTAAAAGGAATCTCATCCCATTCCATATCCAACATAAACACACACACATTCATTCTAAAACAGACTCTTGAAGCATGGTAATATTATATGCAGCTGACACTCGCGTCGTGGGCATAACTTTGTGGCATGAGCCAGGAAGACAATGCTAAAGATGATGATGTCCTTTTGAAAAATACTTTTAGATGTTCAGTGGCTTGACTTGACTTGACTTGATGGATGTACTACAAGAAGAAATGGGAAATCATTCATTGAGAAAAAAAAAAAGCAAAAACATTCATAGGAAGAAAATGCGCTGAGGTGCGCATAAATATTTAATGCGTTTTCGAAGGACTTTCGCTTGGTTAAGCCTAATGCGAGCGAGCTAGAAAGGCGTGCGCTTTTGCGCTCGCGCGTATGTGTCCTGAATTTATCATTCTATCTTACATATGTATAAGAAATAACAAAATGCATGCCTCGCACATAAATAGAAATCTGTGTATTTTTCAGAAATAAAATCAAATATTGAAACTGAAAATGTTGCTTCTGCTTACTGATGCTGATTTAGAAAAATCACCAGAAATCAGTGTCAGGCATAAGACGCTAAGCAGGCAGGCATAGTCAGGCCCAAGCACATTCGAAATGCTGATCAAATCGAAAATGTTGCTGCTTGAGAGACACTCTCACTTTTCTTTGGCTATTGAATGAGTGAATCACATAGATTTTTTATGACATTCTCAAATGTTACAAATGTTGAATGCTGCACATAGTAATAGACACACCAAACGACCAACCAACCAACCAACTGGCTGACAGACAAACAGACAGAACGAATAACTGACAATCCATTGAAAGTGGCCAAAATGAACACAAACGGCAGCTGCTGCTCTACACTAGATACATAAGTGAGATACAACTTCATATCTGACTGAGTGAGTGCGTGTTTGTGTCTATCTGTGTGTATTTTGTGTCCTCTTAAATTATGCATAAAGCATCAAGAGTGGCAAAAACAAATTGATAACTTCATCGTAAACATGCAAAGCAGGCTCAAAACATATGGTGGGAAAAGAAGTAAGGAGAGGAATGACATCAAGAGTTGGCAATAACAGAGGCTATGAATGATGCCATTCCATGACTTAATAGTGAATACAGCTTTGAAGAGATTGTTGCTTGATTTCATTATAAAGGACGCTCCATTTCATTGAATGCTTAATGTTCTTCATGCTAGTGTATGGCTCTGGTAGGAGCCTCTTCAATAAAGTTTTTTATGTGAATTCATGTGATTTTATTGACTTTAGGGCAATATTACAATATCATTGACTTCAAATATCTTGAAGAAGACCCCCTTTTTAATTAATTTTATGTTAAATGATTAAAATGGGAGCCTTGATAGTTTTCCCTAAATACACAAACCATGTCTCTTGTTTATTAATTTTATAAAATATGCAAGCAAATTGCTTAACGCCAAAAGGTGTCACACTACGGTCGACACCTGTATATTGGCGTGGTCTCTCTGGCAGGGACAATGACTATGAAGCAAGGCCAAGCAGAGTTAAGACTGAAGCTATGCATAGAATGTGTGGTAGTATCCTGTATCCTGCGGTTATTTGACTACTTCCTGTGGTCAAATGTGAATTTTCTGGTAGCTTGGAACGCCACAAAGTGATTGTCGGAAATGCCAAGAGTTTTTCAATAGGAAAAGGAAAAATTGTTTTCATTTAGTGTAGGAAGTTGCTAAAACGCGTGTTTAGTTTTATTTTTGTTTATGTTTCAAGTTAAAACGGAAATAACTGAATTGTTACGCTAATATGTTATGATGTTTTAAAAAAATAATCATGTCGGACACGTATCTTTGTAAGTGAATTTAAATAAATATTTATTTAAATCATAAATAAATTCTTAACAATTGTTTATATTATTTCAAGATTTACATAAAAAAAACTTATTTTATTATCTTTTCTATTGTTTTCTCTTTTTAGGAAATCGCTGCTTTACTTATCAGCTTTGACAAACACAGCGAATGGCAATCAAAAGAAGTCAAAACAAGGTGAGTAATATAGTCTTACTACATATATTCAAACTTTATCTGATCTAATAAGTAATATGAGATACTCGTACAATAATAAATTTGTTTTTTTTTTTTTGTTTCTTTTGACATATCATAGACCCAAAAGTGGTTCCTTGTTGCTTTACTCCCGGAAAAAGGTGCGTTATCGTCGAGATGGCTATTGTTGGAAGAAGCGTAAAGATGGTAAAACAACACGTGAGGATCACATGAAACTTAAAGTACAAGGCACTGAGGTGAGAACATCTTAAAATTAATAAAAGGTTTGCAAAAAGGTAACTACAAAAATTATTATATTGTACTTCATCGTTGTAATGATTATGTCTTTAACTTATTTAGAGAATGTGTTATACAGTTAGCGTAGATTTTATGGTTGCTTACAAAAAAGAAAATTAATCCATGCTGAGCAATTAGACAATTAAACTCATTCCTCCTTGTAAAAAAAAAAAAATATGAAATTAGCAATATTTGTCAAGATGTCTTATGAATTGTAATACATTTTCTTGTAGAAAAATTTATAGATGTATGCTTACCAATACTATAACAAGATACCCTTCAACCAGTTGGCAGAATTTATACTCATTATCTCAATTATGTATTTAAGTATTACAGTGTATTATGATTGCATGGCATACCTCTTAGTACATAGGGTACAATGAAATTAGTAAACTAAACTATGTTGAATACAATATTAAATTTTTAGATAATCTGATAGAGCAACGCTTCTAAAACTCGGGTCATATCAACATCGGGAGTCCACGAATCAATTAGGCCATGCTTAGTTTTAGGATAGGGTCCCGTCAAAGAAGTATTTTCTTTTAGAGGAAGGATATTTGCGGAATAATATACATATAAGTATAAGTACCACCGCTGGGATAGATTATGAAAAGCAAACACTCCAGGTCA
Source organism: Amiota minor (assembly GCA_037043295.1). NCBI lineage: Eukaryota > Metazoa > Arthropoda > Insecta > Diptera > Drosophilidae > Amiota > Amiota minor. The sequence goes on from JBAMAW010001787.1 coordinate 4,086,656, forward strand.
TATATTCTTCTTCTACAAGGTGTTACACTAATGGCAAAAGTTGAAGATGCTCTTTTTTTTCCGGATAAAAGAGTGCAAAGAAAATTAAGAAGCGGAAATGAAAGCTTAAGTTTTTATGTATTGTAGTATGAATGTTTGTGTGTTAAGTGACCCTTATCTTATATGGGAAGAGTTCTTTTTCCGTAATATGTTTAAACACTCTGAGTTATGATCTTCCGCCGGAACTTGTATTGTACTTTTCTTTTTTTTTTTTCTTCCTTTGTTTTTGGTTGTTGTCTTTTGTTTAGTCAGCTTAGCTGAACTGAACTGCTAATGAAATAAGTCGCGTTAAGGGTTAAACATTTCTTCTCTTCTCCTCTCCTATTCTCCTTCCTTTCTTTATCTATGTGTGCCCACTGTCTGGGTGCTTGGAATGTCTCTCCTACATTTTATTGTATGTCTGTTTGTTTTTATGATTGGATTGGGTTGGATTGGCTCTGCCCCTTTTGGCTCTGGTTAGTTGAGTCAACGGGGCGACAGTAAAGAAAAAAGTGCAACATCACATCACAAAATTTTTTTCGCCAACAAATTTCTTTTAATTTTTATTATAACGCGTTTGTTTGTATAACGTATTTTTGTTGTTGTTGTTGCTGTTGTTGTTTTCCTTAAAGATTTATGCACTTGTCTTGAAGACAGTGCGACAGACAGATAGACAAACGGACAGACAATCAAGTTGTAACTACTGTCAGACAGGCAAAAAGACAGTGGAAGGGAAAGGGCCAAGTCGATTACATGTCTTTTGGCGGCATTTGCCTTCGTGCGCGATAACTAATAAAAACGCGCGTACTAAAGCCAGCGGCATATCGGACTCCGGCCGTGCGCGCCAAATTTATCAAGTAACTCGAGCAAAAAAGTAAAAAAGTATGGAATAGATGTGGAAATCTTTGAAAGAAATGTTGCTCAAGTCACAACAAAAGGGTTTGATTTTTGGCACTTGACTTGATTTCTTTTTTTTTTTTTTACATTATTTCTTTTATTTTCGAACTGTCGCCGTACAAGACGCTTTGGGGCGCCGCTTCCCATTGTTCGTACCAGTAGTTCTTATTGCCCTTAGATATTTTTTGACGCTCAACGTGGGTGTCTTGTAATTTAATTTTATTTTCGGCCAATTAAATAAACTAGTTTTTTGCATCACTTTTTTTTTTCAAAACAAAGCAAATTTAACAACAGCAAAGGATAACAAGATATTTTATATTTTCCCTGTTTTTGTTTCATGTGCCTAAGTATGCCATGCGAAACAAAATATTTAATTTAATCAAACTAAAAATTCATGTCAGTTGTAGTACTACTACTAGCAGAAAAAGTTTGTCAGAAAAGTAAAAAAAAATTTTAAGTGTTAAAATTAAATTTGCAGTTTTTTATAGTAAAACAAAGAGTGTTAAATTTTTAAATAAAATGCCTAGAATTGCAAAGAAGATTCCAAGCAAACGTGATTCGTCTTCTACTTCTTCGCTTTCAACATCTGAATCAGAAGTATCGACCAAACCAAAAATTATTGTAAGATTCTACGGTTTGGGCAGACTTCCTATCCACATTGTAATGAGAGACGATGAACAATTCAAAAAAGCTAAGTACGCTTATGCCAATTTGGCGGCCATTAACTACAAATTACTGTGCTTCCGGTTTGGAAAATGTATCGTAGAGGACCGTGATACTCCGAAAAATATTGGTGTGAAAGATATGGACATGGTCAAAGTGACTATGAAAACGGAGGAAGAAAAGGTGGAAAAGAAAGTGATGAAATGAATTTGGTAAGAATATATTTTCAAGTCGATCCTAGTTTTGCGATAAACGCCTGGATAGCCTTTCTTTAAGACAGTGTTTCCCAAGGTCCGCGATATTATGTATGTAGTTCGTTATATGCTTAGGGTTTGGCTGCGGTATGCAGAGACTTTTTGATCATGTTCAAGTTTAAGAACCGCAGCTTTAGGGCTTTAGGGCTTTTCATAAGCGTGTGTATAAAAGTTATAAAATCTTTGGAGACACCGAATTTAATATTTTTCCTTGTCTATTTTCTTTTTAGTATATTTTTATGTCTTTGTTTTTCTCTGAAATCAACAGCGAAGTAGTATAATATCTATAAATCTAAATTCTTCCATTTGAAATTTATTTTCAGTGCATTTATGGTTGTTATGTACATTCGGCGATTTTGCCAACATTTCATCGCAGATGTTATTGGTTGTTACAGGTAAGTTTCTTCGGATATTGTGATAGTAGAACGAGTGTCTCCTTTAATAGAAAATATGATATTTAAAGAATCCAGATATTGTGCTTGTGCATTATTTAAATGTACCATATCCAGATGATAATAAAATGGCGGTCATTGCTCCAAGTATTTCGCTTTGGGGTGATAAAAAGGAGTGGACAAAAGAGGAACTTGTTAGCCAATTAAAACCCATGTGTAGGTATTTCTAAAGAGAAGGAGAGAAAAAATGTATATGTTTTTGTATTATTGTTTACAGTATCAACAGTCACATCAGATGATGATTCTGATTCAGGGAATGATATTGAAATTTCGGTTAGTAGTAGATGTCAGAAGAGTTAAGTACGAAACTTATGTATTAATTTCATTCTCTTAAGACTGCTGAAACAGTAGAATCCATAGTTTGTCAACTAATGGAGAAGCAACGATTGTCACGTCAGGCAGCTTTGGTTAAACAATTGGATTGTGGTTGTGGGGATGCAAATTGTGCTGATGGAAAAACGTGTACGCATCCGGTTATGCGTCGCACGGGTTTATTGAAAAGTGTTTCGGAGAAACGTCCAAATCATAGTGACAATTATAATCACACAACAAGTGGTACACCAAATGTGGTTGTGACATCTAAGGTGGGTTCCAAAGGGTCATCATAATTTTAATTATTTCATTTTAAGTATATTTTGTTATGTCATCCATTATATAGCTTTATTCGCGTTGGTCGGAAAGACATCGCCATCAGCGAGATGCAACGAATTTGGACAATCATCATGCTCAGTATCATAATGTAACTAAACAATTGCCGCAAGAATCGGCTATCAAGTTTCAAATAATACCACAGCAACAACAGCAACAGCAACAACAACAACAACAACATAATGAGGCTGCTGCTTATCATCATCATCATCAACAACAACAGCAACAGCAACAATATCGCGGTCAAAATAATGTCGTTGCAAATCAATTGATGACGACACGAAATAATTTAATAATGCAACAACAACAACAGCAACACCAACAACAACAACAACAACATCAACATCAGCAACAAGCAAATTACAATCAACAACAGCAACAAAATGCTACTAATCAAATGAATTTACAACGTTATATTGCTAATCATAACAATAATAACAACAACAGCAACAACCCTAACTCCAATAATAGCAATGGCTCTCAAATGAATCATCGATTGCAAATTGCAAATACAACCATAACAGCAACAACATCTTCTTCAGCGACAACTAATGATTCGAGTGTCCCAAATGCCATGAATACTGAACTAATTGAAAATGCAAACTCAAATTCTACAAATTCAAATTCTAATAAAATCAACCGCAATAACACAAATAATTGTAATAACAACAATAATAACCAATTGTCGGTAGCATCACAGTTGCATCAGCATCAGCAGCATCAGCACCAACACCAGCAACAGCAACACCAACAAAATGATTTGAATATCATAAATAATAATGGTAATAACCATAACAATTTCAACTACAATCAACAGCAGCAGCAGCACGAACAGCACCAGCAACAACAACATCAACAACAAATAAATATTTCCAATCCTACAACGCAACATCAGCAATATTATAAATTGCAACAGTCACAACAACAACAACAACAACAGCTTACAACAAATCTTGCAACTAATACCCAAACAAACAACTCATCCTCGTCAACAGTTGAACCTATGTGCATGTCACCAGAGCATCATCAACCCTCCTCGGTCAATGGCAATGAGCAAAGTAATAACAGCAATAATAATAATAAATATCATCAGACATCATCATCACCCCTTCAAGAACACACAACAATAATGACGACAACAACAGCAGCAGCAACAACAACTTCTTCTTCGGTGTCAACAAATTCAATACCTTCTTCTTCTTCAACGTCCTCAAATTCCTCCTTACAGTCGATAATCGATAGTAAAGTTGTCAATCATCAACAACAACAGCCATCAACATCAACCTCTCCACCTTCTGATGTCACTTTAATGAACACAGAAGATGTTGGTGATATGTGTGGTGAGGTAAGCTTGAGGTTTTTGATTTCATGAAAGAAATATTTAAGTTTATTTGCGGTTTAACTACTGCAAAATAATTAACTTTTTAATTTCAATATTTCAAATTTTGTTTTCTAGGTGAATTCGACTAATGAACATCAGCAGCAACAGCAACAGCAACAACAACAACAACAACAACATCATCATCATCATCATCAGCAACAACAAAATATATTAAATGACAACAATCAAAGAGTCAATAGTAATAGCAATGTTTGTGCTTCCAGTGATAATAGCAGTACCTCGATCTCTAGCCAAAGTAGTGAAAACAGTGGCCAACAAATGAATTCAGCGAATGTTACCTTTGATGCCATTGAGATCAATAACAATAATAAAAGTAATGCAATATCTAGCAATACTAGCAATACTAACAACAATAACAATGATCTCCATGAAAGTCTTAATTTCTTCAATGAAACTCTTGATCTAACACATGAGGATATACAGCGAACCCTCATTGCAAATATGTCTTTTAGTAGTGCAGATACTACAAAAGCAGAATTGGATTATTTGACATGCAGTGAAGATATTAAAACTAACAATGACAGCAACAATGTGGCTGTCAATCATCATAATCATCATAATGGTAATAATGTTACAAATATTGCTGCAGCCACTGAACCTGATGATGAGGATACAGATAATGTGTTCGCTAATTTGGATGCATTTGATATGTTAGTGGAATTTCCGGAATTAGATTTGGATGATAAGCAAGCCATATCGAGTACAGCTTTGGAACAGGCACATAGCTTGCAACAGCAACATCAGCAGCATCAATTGTCCTATGCTGGTGACGATTGTACGGAGCTTGTTGCTGCTTCACCAATATCATGCAATCGTAAGTTGCATACAATTTGTGACTTCAGCCCAGAGTGGTCCTATACAGAGGGCGGTGTAAAAGTTCTTGTCGCAGGTCCTTGGACAAGTAATGCTACCTATACGGTGCTCTTTGACGCACAGCCAGTGCCAACGGTGCTTGTTCAGGAAGGTGTACTACGTTGTTATTGTCCGGCACATGATGTTGGTTTCGCCACATTGCAAGTAGCAAGCGATAACTACATAATTTCCAATTCGGTCATGTTTGAGTATAAAACGTCATTACTGACGGAGGTACCTTTTGATGCGGCTGCATCAAATGATTGCCTCTATAAGTTTACACTACTCAATCGACTTTCAACCATCGATGATAAACTACAGATCAAGGCCGAGGATGAAACTTCGGTATGTTGGATGGATACACACAGTTTGTGAATATTTTTTACTCAAATATTGTTTCTCTTTTAGACCGATCATACTTTACTTTATTTAGAAGGGAATTTTGAAGAGAAATTAGTTGGGTATTGTCATAAACTGACGAAGCACGTGTGGTGTGTAAATAATGCCAATAATTGGCCAACTGGCTTTCTTGGTATGTCGCTTTTACATTTAGCTGCAGCTCTGGGCTATGCCAAGCTTATTTGTGCTTTATTAAATTGGCGTACTGAGAATCCTCATATCATATTGGAAACTGAATTAGATGCGCTCAGTCAAGATGTACATGGCTATACGCCTTGGCATGGGCATGCGTCCGTGGTCACAATGAGGTCGCTTCAATACTTTATAAATGGAATAATAATGCACTTAAAATCAAGAATAATATGCAACAAACTCCTCTCGATTTGGCGCATCTGAAGGGGTAACTATAGATCATAAAAATATTCGAGAATTTAATATGAAATATTCTCAATTTTTTGCAGTTACAAACAGTTGCTAACACAAATTTTTCGCTTAGAAAATGAACGATGTCGTAAGCAACCGACTCGTGGAACTTTTACCAATCTCTCAATGCAAATACATAGAAATCTTAGTAATGCAGATGATGGGAGTGAAGAGCAGCATGGCTTAAACTCTTATGATTTGGAATTGCAACGTAGTCATGATGGTGTTTTCCTTCGTCCTGTTGCTGTGGCTAGCAATCAAAGTCCTCCAAATAGTAGCAGATACTCGAAGCGTTCATCGATTGATAGTGGCATCAATATGGATATTCGTTCAAAAACTGGCAAACCATTGGTCGTTTACATGGGTATAATAATTTTCGCCTTTCTTTAAAATATAAAATAAAGTCAAAATGTTAGATATAATTATTTTAATGAATATTTTCAGTTCGTACGACACAACACATGACAATTATTCGTTAGCTGTTGAATCACCATTGGACACATTGGCTGCAACGAATTCATTGCTTTCCCCTTTGCGTAAAATGGACTTCGCTTTATGTAAGTTTATGTTTTTTTATGTTTGTTGCTTGATTCTTTTATACGTCCATATTTTTGTTTTTGATATGCAAAAACCAAATTATTGTATCTCGATACCAATTTACAATTTACACATTCTTAAATAAATCAATCAATCAATCAAAAATACAATAAATAATTATACGAACCAGGCGAAGTATCCACTGGCGATTCGAGTCCCATACATGATAAAGATAATGACTGTGATGATAGCTCAACGATCATAAATGATGATGTTACCGATACAATAACAATAAATAATGAGATCGCTGAAGCCGTTGTAGGTCAGTTACACACACAATCAATCCACAATTACGCAAATTAAGTTTTAATGCAAATCAGTTGATATATTTCATAGACACTCAGTGCATTTGGCTAACAATAATACTGTAATAAATAATAATAATAAAAACAATAATAATACTTAATACTAAGTAATAATCATTTTTGTTATGTTCTTTTGATGTGTTTTTTAAGCCTCAATTATTGATAATGAATGTAATTACATATATATACATATATATATATATATAGTGTTAAATGATCATATAAATGTTGTTGTTTTCGGTGTCTACTGGTGTAAATATCACACTAAAACACAAAAATACACTATCGTATTACACAAATATATTGTATGTGCTAACTATTTTTTGTGTCTAGTTCTCTATGTATGTATATATTGTATATCCATCTCATATATCTAGATCTGTTAAGTAAAACAAAATGAATTTCATAGATATAAATGCATGTCTTGCTATAAATTCTAAAAGAAAGTCTTTCCTTAAACTATGCAAATATCCAATGACAATTGTTAATACAAACGCCTCATCTCAATCCAAGTAGAATTATGCGGGCAATGGGAAAGGGGGTGGCTTTTAAAGTTTGATAGATCTTTCACTATCAAAGATAAACTTTGGGTCAGAGTGCAGCACGAAGAGATTTCAAATGTAGGAAGTCTTTCAAAATAATATCAATCCACATACAAATTGACTAATTTATCACTAGAATGACTTTGGTGAGCATTTTCTTATGAACTATCTGGTATTTTTTTCTCATAAGTTTCTTAAAGCCTGACCATTTACTTATTTTTGCTCGTCACTATAAGTAAACTTGTCATTTGGGGATCGTAGATTTCAAATGTAGGAAGCCTTCAAGAAAGTGTATGTAAAGGATAGGTTTGACGAGAAGCATCAAATTTACACTGTGCTTAATTTTAACATAGGGAGATAGGGAGATGTATTTCGAATGAAACCTTTGTTGTTTTCAACGCTGATTAGACTCACTAATAATGTCTATTTTTGGGGAAAATAAAAAGATTAAATATCAAATATTTAGAAATTTTACTAAAAGTTTCTTAAAAAACTCTTTTGAACTGTAAGCTTATGTAATCGGACGTACAGAACTGAAAGTTGGATTTGTATTTGTATTTATTTGAAATTAATGGGTCTGAGATATATGTAATGTAAATAAAATTACATTATTACGATCTACTATATATATGTACACTGCCACTCCACAGTATAGGTTCAACGTTTCTTAAAAAGAAAAAATGGCAATATCTCTTCAAGCAACTTGTCGGCTTCTATAAAATATATTTCTATTTTTGTAGTGAATAATCAATTTTTAATGGACCGCTAAAGTTTGAAATCTCTTAACATGAAACAAAACAAAAAAATATTTCAATAAAATTGGGAAATTAGTTGCAGAGATGTTGCCAAATTATACTTTTTAAGAAATGTTGAACATATTCAGTTGACCAGGAGTGTTTGTATGTACTATGATTTATATGTAAATAAGAGTTGCAACTTCAGTGGTTTAGCTTACAACATACTACAACATAATGTACATGTACATATTTGATGCATGTTGGCGAATCTTTGCCAACAGCAACAATTGCCACCCGCAGACAGGTGAAGCGCCAATTGCCGTTCATTAACAAATGCTTGTCGATGTGTATTTACTATTACTAAATAAATCAAATCGTCGTAGTTATGTTTTTCATGTGTATTTGTTATTTAAAGTTGATTGTTGTTTCTTATTTTTAATGCGGAATTAATTTTGATTACCATTAAAATCTTTTAGGGGATTCCGATGCTAAAGTATTGACACTAGCCGAACATATAATTGCTGCAATGCCGGAACGTATTAAGGTATCCCTTATAAACTCTTTTAAGAAATTGTAAAACATTATATTGTATTTTACAGAATGAAGCTGATGAAATGATGGTGCTGGGTTCACCAATGACAGAACCTTTGAATTCTGAATCATCTGGCTTGACAGATAGCTTTATGGATCCTTTATTGGACACATTGCCAAATACACATTTTGAAAGTGATTTCAGTTTTGATTTTCATGATCACAATTATCGGTATCATGATGTGAGCACACCCTGCTCCAGTCTTAGTCCCGCTAGTTCGGGTCCTTTACAATCGCCAGCTAGTTATTCTATACTTGGTACAGATCCCTCAGTCAGTTCACCGAGTCCACCGCCATCAACGAAACAACTAACAGAGTTTTTGCATGCCTCTAGCAGTAATCAATATCCATTTGAGGCAGACTTCTCAAAGTTGACCCTAACGGATACAGAACAACGTGAACTATATGAAGCGGCAAAATGCATACAAAAGGCTTATCGTTCATATAAGGGTCGTCAAAAGTTGGAAGAACAAAACAAGGAACGAACAGCTGCAATTGTTATACAAAACTATTATCGGCGATATAAGCAGTACGCCTATTATAGGCAAATGACAAATGCAGCACTTGTTATCCAGCACGGCTATCGTTCCTATTGTCGTAATAAGCGTTTCAAGAAATCACAAACTACATCGACATCGTATCTTAATGACGATGGCAGTGAGCACGATAGTGTCAGCAGTAGTTCTCAATGTTTATCGAGCTTCTATGACACATATAAACAAGATCAACAACAACAGCAGGAGTTAAGCTCACAGCCAAGTACGCCGAAGGAGACAAGTCCATCGGGACCTTTGAAGTATGTTTCATTTCTATAAACAATAATGTAAATGTATAATTTGTTGACTGTAATGTGATTGTTTGCAGGCGTACTTACTCACAATCAACGCAAAATCAAGCTGCCAGAAAAATTCAACAGTTTATGAGACAATCACGTATTAAGTAAGTAAAATTTTTAATAAGAGTTAAGTAACTTTTTTTTGAAACAAGTGGGGACCTTAAATTAAGTAGTTTTAAAAAATGGCCAGTAAACATTTAATTTAAATATATTGAGTATTAATAAAAACAAAATTGTTATTGCACGCCAGCATTTGGGATGGAAATTTGCCAACCTTGGTAAGAACTCAATAATTTTTCATATGACATTTCGGTTTAGATTGTTTATTTCATTTTTATATTTGATAGAAAAAGAAATGTGTTAGATAGTAGTTTATGAAATGTTTGTTTATCTCAATAGACTACAGAAAGAACGAGCCGAAAAAGAGAAGCTGGTGCACCAACGCAGGGCGGAATACCTTCAAAACTTGCAGTATCAAGGACAAATGGAAATGTCAGTTTGCCAACACGAAAACAAGTAAGAAAATTTTGATTGACCATCTAAAAAGTATATAATGATCTTTTCTTAATCTAATTTTTCAGTGATTTGGCAAACATACATAACCAACCAAATTAAGGGAGTAATTTTTTCTAACAACAAAAAAGAAACTGCAAAATCTAACCAAAAAAAATGAAAAATTAAAATATATTATAAAAACACAGCTTTAATCTTGAGTGAAACTTACTACTTTCGTATTTAAAAAAATTTATTGTTATAAACGAGTTTATTACTATAATATTTTCTTTTGTATTTGTTACATGAAATAAATGTATAAATAATTAAATCAAAAGCGATATTCGCAACGCCATATGCACCAAGTAGACAAAATAAAGTCTTTGTTTCATTTTCTTAATAATATTTTCTATTTATAAACTTTGCACTTGTGCGAAATCAAAAAACTAAAAACTACCATTTAAAAAGAACAAGAGTTGAACGAATTTTTGAACTTAAGGATATTTACAATTTATTTAATTTTTAATATACAAAAATATCTTAGCCAAATTAAAAATACTAAACAAAAACAAAAAACAAATCAATTTTGTATTTGTTATGAGTTTTGTAGATTTCTTTCTTGTTTTCTTTATTTTTTTTTTTATAAAATTAGATAAACTATTAAAAATTATTAAAAAAAAAAAAAAACTATGAAACTTTAAAAAGAATATTTATTCTTGTAAATCTTAAAAATAAACTTATTACAACATGAAGAAGAAGAACAACAACAAAAAGCCTTTTGAAACTTTTATTAACTGCAAAGTAGAAAATAAAAATTATAAAAAAATATCTAATCATAAAATTAAAATTATACACCTCTTAATATGATCGATATCAACGATGGTGTAGTTATGTACCAAATATAAATCTAAATCGAAATCTAAATAATACAAGAAATAAACATTTTCTAGTCTATTTACAATAATAAAAAAAAAAAAAACAAAATCAATTGTATAATGTAGAAATTTAAGGAAAAATATGTTTCAAAAACTAAAGAACTTAACTCAATTGATTGATTGATTATGATTAAAGCTTTCTAATGATATAAAGACACCTAAATTGTAAAGTCCCTTCTTAATTGACCTTAAAAGTTTTTATTATCATACACTAAATCCAATGATCTATAAAATCTTTAATCGAAAAACTATTGAAACACAATTTTATTCTTAGCATAAATAAATGAAACAAAAAAAAATTAACTAATTTTAGCTTTTTAAATTTACTTTTCATTATTGTTATAAAATTTAAAAAAAAAAAAAACCATTTACTATATATTTAATAAATTTTATTATATAAATATAAATAAACAAAAAAAAAAAAAAAAGAATGAAAGAAAAGAAAATTGTACTTAAAAGCTTGTTCTTCATTTTTTCTTCTGTCTTTAAGTAGTCAAACTTTTTAATAGATAAGAATTTACTGTTAAATATTTGTTTTATGAAATTTTTATTTTCCAAATTACATATAATTACATTATAATAAATATTTATGAATGACATATACTTATGTATTGTATATTAATAAAATGAATACAGATACAGATTTTTCAGATACTTCCTATAATAAGTCTTCAAAATATTTACATATATACAAACAAATAATATTAATCAACATTTAAATAGTTGATCATATTATAATTATTAAGGAAACAACAACAAAAACAAAAAAAAAAAAATGAGCGAGAGAAAAAGAAACCAAAAGACACACTACAAAAGTAACTAAACTAAAAAAATATATACATAGATACATACATATGTATATGAAAAATTAAATATAAATATAAAAAGTATATAAGGATTTCTAAATTATATTTGTCCGTCCACATTGTTAGCTTTCATAACAATTAAACAAACAAAAACAGAAATAAATACACTTATATTTAATATTACAATATTATTATTAATAATGTAGTTGAATGAACCCTTAACTAAGCACATTTACTACTCTAATATACAGATGTTAATACAACAGATCTATACAAAATTATGAATTATATGATGTCGGGCAAATAATACCTCTTAGTACTCTCAGTCAGTGAAGCAAAAAAAAAAAAAAAAAAAAACTTGTAGTTTTTGATCACAACTTAACAAACCAAGGATTAATGTAATGTCTATAAATATATGTACTTACACACCCCTTATCTCTCTCTCTCTCTCTCTCTCTCTCTCTATTTCTTTCTATACACACTTACACACCACCCATACATCCATACGATTTGGACATTTTGGTTATGTAAATGTTTAAACGAGAGATGTGAATTGTTAATGATGAGTTGATGATGACGAAATTTATTGGAAAGGGCTGTGAGTTACTTCAAATGCATAAAACATGAAATATGCAAGAAATGTTAGAAATCTGCTCAGATTGTGCAAAATTGCAATTTTAATCTACTAACTACCTATTTACTAACATAATTGTCATGAAAATTCAGTTATATGGGAAATTCTAAACACTTGAACGAAAGGCACCATAGCATACATACATACTTGTATATTAAGTACTTAACTTATTGTATCTTTATGTGCACCTTTTGAAAAGCTCTTTAGATTTTTTTGATAAATTTAAAATAAAGAATAGAAAAAAGCAAAACAAAACAAAGATATATATTAACTCAAAAAGACTATATTAGTGAGCTGTTCCAAACTCTCCTATCAATCAAAATACTAAGTAGAGAATAAAAAGAAAAATAATGATTTATGATTTTTTTTTTTTGTTTTTTGTCAAATTCGTGTTTTTAATAATTATTAAAGATTTTTGCTTGTGTTAAACCAAAAAGTCACAAGTAAGAAAAGAAAATCATTTTCAATTTAAAACTTACTTATCTAAGGCTTACTACCATTTTTTATGAAGTAAATATAATAATATACATAATACACATGTATGTGTATATAAATTATTTAAAGAACTTTGTTCTATTAATCAAGAAATCTTATATACTAAAAGGAAAATAAGCGTTCAAAGATACGCTTTGCTATTTGTAATTAAAAACTTAAAGTACCTTAAGCCAATTGGCATTAAAATCTATTCAAGATCATATTAAATAATAAAATCTTTAAATAATTAATTAATGGAATTACTAATAAAATGGAAAAAAAAAGAAAAAAAAAAAATGAAAAAATCAACACCAATTGTTAAAGAAGATAACTTTTTAAATATTGTATCTATTAAACTACTTATAACAACTTACAATAAGCAAGTTTTGTATATTAGAAGAATCTTTTCATACTACAATATGGTAAAACTATTTATCATACATCAAATTCTATATTATAATACTATAAATAAAGAAGGAATGCTATTGAACTTTAATAGGAATAAGTGAATAAAAGGAAAATTATGAAATTTGGCTCCATAGATATTTAAATCCATTTTACACTATAATTGATGAAATGAAGAAGTTGTTAGTTGATTTGAATCATTTGAAAAGACTATGAATAAGCTGTCTGAAAGATCGGTTTGGTAAATTTTCATAGTAGGGCTGAATTTTGGCAGGTTGTTGAGTGTTTTTGATGACATGGGGAATCTTTATGGATATGTCTCTCGAAACAGTTGTCATAAATTGTTTGGGGTTGGTCAGGTTCCTTGTTTTTTGGGTGTATATTCGAACTTCCTTAACTGGAATCACCTAATGCACGTAAATTATTTGACTTACGGAGACTTCGAGTTCAAGAGTTAGTCATTAAAAGTGGGGAATTTGGAAAATGGAAGTACAATGAAACACACACTTTTTTTAACTTCACATCAAGTTTTTCTTAAAATATTCAGTAATTTAAACATTTCAATTGTCATAGTCTTCACTTAACGAATAATGTAATAAATTTTATAAGAAGTTTGTAACAGACAGAAACAGACCCCATAAAGTATCTATATACATATATTCTCGATCAGCTCGACGAGATGAGTTAATTAAGCCATGTCCGTCTGCCTGTCTATCCGTCCGTATGCATGCCAACAAGTCCCTCAGTGTTTGAGCTAATGAGCTGAAATTTTGCACAAAGATTTCTTTTCACAAGACGGAATTAGCCGAATCGGATCATTAGGTCTAGGACTAAACCCCCATTAAAATTTAGGTTCTTATTAGAGAAACTTTTTTGTTTTTTGTACTATCGAACTGAAATTTGGACACTATAAGTATTTGACCCATATTTACAAACCATATAAGACCCTAGTATTATTCAATCGTATGGCTCCCATACAAATATTTCGGTCTTAGTGTTGAAATTCTCTATGTGTACTGTCTCTGTAAGATCGTTTTACAGAATAGCCAAAGTTAACCTTATTTTTTCTTGTTTTTTGCTAATTTCAGTGAAATGGGTTATGATTGCTTTAATGCCTATCGTTAGTTGCATTACTATTCAATAAATTTTTCCCCTGAACCGTCGTCATTAACTTCCATGTTACTTTGAGTTGAATTTACTAGCCTTGAGCGATAATGTGCAAAAATGTCGTCATCTGAATGAAAGCAAATCTCTTTATACACATCAATATAGCCCTCAAGGGTATCTGAAGGTTAGGGAAGTTAAAATACAATAGTATCAAATATCAATCTTTATCAATACTAGTCAAGAAAACTAATGGAATGTCATCTTTACTATTCCATGTAGAACATTCACCAGTTATAGCTTTTTAAAAATATTTTACTATTGTTTCTTCATAAATTTGCAACACATTCGACTGAAAGTTGCACGTAACTATTACTTTGTTTAAGTTATGGAGTTATTCTAGTTAGGGAAGAAATAAATTGCATACATTTTTCCCTCTAAACGCTACTGCAACGCGATTTGGTTCCAATTATAAAAAATCCGATTTATAAAAGTTTGAGTTAAGGATGTTAGTTAGACTTAAACCACTTCCTTCTCTTTTGTTTCGCAGTCTTTTTATGGGGTATCTGATATACAGTTCTATGCATTAGTAATATTACTTTCTCATACTAAGTAGTGAGCATCTAAGATATAAATAGACCATCATATCACAAGAAAAGAACTAAGATCTTTTACAAATTTTATTATGGATTTAATTTTCGTTCATCTGCCTTTATAAATAACTACACTAAGACTTTGATATACTCGTAATATTGTAACTTCTTACAGAAACACAGAAATAAAAAGTATAGGTTTCCTTGATAGATATTTTAACATTAAATGAACTTTTCCAACTTTAATAGTCCGATGTAGAATACACAAATTATTGGCAAGAAACATAGACAAATGATTAAATCAATCAAAATATTCAATTCTACTGTCTTTTTTTATTTATTATCAATTTTATTATTATTTCTTTTTATGATAAAAAAAAAAAAATAGAAATTCTCTGACTATAAGTCTATTTACTGGACTTTTAAGATGTTTTAAATATGTTAATATTATAAGATACAAATATATAATGAATGCTGTACTATGTTTGCTAAATAACTTGAAAAAATTTTCAATTAGAAAATTACAAAATTTAAATCACAAGAAAAATAATAAAAATCCAAAAAAATTAAATAAATGATTAAAAAAAAAAAACAACATAGCAAAGAAATGTCACTAACGATTACAACTTTTGTTTTGTTTAACTTATAAGAAAAAAAAAAACCACACATATAATGTATCTCAAAAATATTATACTTCAAGTTATTGTTAACTATTAATTAAAACTACAGTGAACCATCAACTACCAAGAAAAAGAAAAACAGAAATCTAAACAAGTTATTATTATTATTATGATGATTATTATACATAAATAAAATATAAAAAATTTCAAGTTATAGATATAATAAATAAATATTATTATGAAATCAACTGTATGACTTTCCAATTTCTGTAAAATTGTAATTAATTCAATAAAGTTTTAAATTAATTATTATTAATATTATATTATTGATATGTTTTCTTACTTAGTCAGTTATTTGATAAGCAATTTGTTATTCTGAAATGTTGTACAGCTGTAGGAGTCAAATGGCGCCATCGCTTATCAACTGCAGTCATTCTCTTTAGTTGAAAGATACATATACTTAAAGTGAATTCAAACTCTTTGGCCTTTTACCAAGTGAACATACTCGTATTTGATAAGACAACATTCTGTGAGTATCTATCTACCTGTGTTACCATTAACATCTGCGCTTGTATGTCCTTTCTCTGCGGATAACTAGAAATGCATTCCCAAGTGAGTGTGTGCATTTCCCTTTTTTCTTACCTTTCTTACTTATGTACTTTTTCTCCACTCGACAGTATCTTTTTGTTTTAATTAACACTTTAGCAAAGATACCAAACAAAGAGCAGATAATGAATTGACATATGAGTTACTCCCATTACCATTTATGTATCTATAGGAAATGTGCATTCATCTGAGTGGATGGTGTGCGCGGCAAGGTGATTTTCCTCATAGAAGTTGTCTGCGTTATTTTGTAATTAAGATAACAATGTAAAGTGCAATATGTAGCGCGTCACTTATAATTTTTTCTTATACCACTAAAGGTGAGTTTAAAATATCTATGAGTTGAATTCATTGGTTTAATATTTTCTAATGTCGAGCTAATAAATTGTTTTTGCTTTTTGTTTTGTTATAGTATGTAATCCAAGAAGTTGTTTTCCTGTCATTCAGCGTTGGCTCAATTTACTCTTCAAATCAGTTTTTAGCCTAATTCTTTTTGTTTATTTAAAAAAAAACAAAATATCAAAATACAATAAACATAGAAAAGTACCAATAAAAAAAAAATACGCTTCAAATGCGATATTTATCACCACATTCTTAAGCGACAGAAGAGAGGCAGAATCTTTGCAAATACTCTTAGTATTCAATTGCATAATGTCATAGAACACTTTGTGCTGATGCTGTGAAGTAAGTCTTTGGCTCTTAAGAATTCAATTTGTGCAGTGCATAAACAATAGAATAAAATTCAGGTTCATTTGTTCAGCTTGGCACTACTCATTCCCCCGAGTGCTTGTCTGTCCCCATGTCTGTCTGTCCATCCATCCATCCGTTAGATCATTTATTCATTTACTAGAAATGCTAGCAATGACAAAACAACAAATATAACGAACGGAAGCATTTTTTGGTTGTGGTACAAGAAATGTGAAACCAAGCGTTGCCTTCATAGCCGCCACCAGCGATGTTGTTTACTACTATAAACAAAAAATAAAAAACAGAACAAGAAAATAAAAATTATTGCTATTGAATTTATTTGTTTATAAATTATGTATATTATAAATTTTGTTTTTTCTATTTTTTTTTTTTTTGTTATTTTCTGTTGTTTATTTCTATGAAAATCGGTTAATTATATGTACAATAATTTTCACGGTAATGCATTTTGTTTGTTTATTTTCTGGAATTGAATTGGATTGGATGGATTGGATTGTCACTTAACGAATGATTCAATTAAAATGTTCCAGATGATGATCATTGTCGCACACGTTTTATTATGTTCTACGTTCTACTCATATGGAGTTGGGAATTGTTTTTGGATTTAAGATAGTTTGGAGTCTCATATGGAGTTGGGAGTTGTTTTTCGGATTTAAGATAGTTTAGAGTATTATTTTGGAAGAAAAATTATTAGTTAAAAACTGCTGATAAGAAAGGCATCGCTATTGCGCTGAAGAAGGGCAAGTACGCTCAGCGTTCTGCTAAGATCACCGTGAGTGCTGTGTTCTCAGAAGCCCGTTCAAGCAAAAAAGGGCGGCAAGAAGATCGAATAAATGCAAACTAACTCGGTGTTATGATTTTCTACTAAAGAAAAGAAAGGCAGTATGAAAAAGTCATTAGCTGTAGTTACGTATAACTTGGATTCACAATTCCATAAGCATGCAATGAGTAATTTTAATTTAATTTAATTTAATTTTAACAGAAGGAAGTGGGATGGGATCTCATTCAATTTTCATCCATTGACACAATGAAAATACTGTTGCATTAACTCACAACTTTTTGAAACATGATGACTGAGTAATTTTTATTTTTACTAAGATGTTTTTTATTCTTTTTTGGACACGAAACACTTTGATATTTGTTATTCATCAAACTCTCCACAAATTATTATATGTACAATATATAGTGGTATAAGCAGCATCATAAGATGAACCGCGATGACTAAATAATTTTTCTGTGTCACAAATTGAGATGACAGTTACAGCATCTAAGTATTTGCATATCATTCTTTGTAGTTGTCATGATTCCATCACTAGGAGACATGAAAACTATCATTGCTCCAGTTGTTAATTTTTCAGTCAGTCCATCTACCATACGAATATGTCAGTTGGAATTGAAGTACAACTTTTCTTTTTAGACACAAGACAACTTACTCGTATGTATAAAGTGTATGTAAGATTG
Organism: Amiota minor; assembly: GCA_037043295.1. Classification (NCBI taxonomy): domain Eukaryota; kingdom Metazoa; phylum Arthropoda; class Insecta; order Diptera; family Drosophilidae; genus Amiota; species Amiota minor. The sequence goes on from JBAMAW010001787.1 coordinate 4,105,103, forward strand.
GGTGAGACCAAAGTTATCTGGCTTTAATCTTATTTGAATCTTCAAAAAAATTGTTGATCAATCGTTAATTGGTGCAATTTATGCACAATTTAAGTTGTCTTCACTAATTTCAGATAATGATGAACCGCACTAGAAGCAATCAAGTATAATTTAGGCTCTTTCATACAAAGTATATACTTATTTACTATGATTACAATGAATGAAATGCCACGTTTCAACGTTTAAAGTTTAGTGATTTAGGTCAAACCAAATAACCAAAATAACCGATAATTAGCATGAAGCCAAGAAGTGAAGCTCGCACGCTCAATAAAATGATCGAACGTTTGTCGGATTATAAAGTCGATAATAATGATGATTATAATAATAATGATTATAATAATGATGATGCGGATGATGTTGTCGTTGTCGTTGTTGGTGCTGGAGTTTGCTAAAGTATCAGACTCAATCAAAGTAGTTACAAACTACATGTATCGATGTCGCGATATAACAACTTTTTATTAGAAATCTTTAAGTTGATTTTTATTTAACTTGTTCTATCTTTATCACTCTCCCATATGTGTATCTATCTACATAGTATAACATGATAAGCTAGCGAAATATTACTCATCATCATCATCATCATCGCTACCATCATCATCTTATTAAATAAAAGTTGCCATTCATTAGTCATTTGATTAAAATTGCTGCTGTCGTCGGCTTGTTGTTGCTAGTTCACCTGCTGCTTTTTCTGATATTTTTTAAGTTATGATAATTGCCCAATAATATTGTCTTCATCTATCTGCAATATTATATTTGCCTGTCTATATCTAAAGATATTTTTGTTGTTGTTTGTTTGCTTGGTTTTTATATTTTTGATTTTTTCTTCTAAGACAATATTTAAATAACAAAGATACACAATAATTTTATTTTTATATGAAAATAATAGGTTTGATTAAATTAATTACAATGAAAAATAAATTTATTTAAATACGCTAGCAATAAATAAACAACGCAAGAAGATTGTATCTTAAGTGATATTTATTGTTTTATTCGATCGATTAGTTAAGAGGATACTTTGATACAACAAAACTTAGACACAGTCAAGTAAACAGGTACATATTTCGATATAACTCGTAGTATTTACGTGTATTTATAATATTTTAACAAATTTGCATTGATCGAACATTTTCTTTTTAAAGACATTGCACATGATTATTGCATTAGTTGAACAATGAACGAAAGACATAAAAGATAGATTTTTGTTTTGCATACTTTGTTCATTTCAAATACCCGTACGTACATAGTCGTACATACACCGATATATACTCGTATAATAATATACAATAACATAAAACTTAAGCACCGTGAAGGCGTTAATGATCTTTTTTATCATCTCAATTTTATATTATTAGTTAGAGTTTATAAGAAAAAAGATGCAATTGAAAACCGGCTACTGTTTAATAAAACAAGACAATAAATCACATGTTTATATTGCAATCTGGTCAATTAGCAGCTGATCAAATTTATAAAACAATTGCTCAATTCGATTTCGATGGAAAGAAACATGATAATTGATATATGGTTTTCGTGTTGTGTCTGTGTAGTTTGATTGAATAGGTACTACATTTCCATCTAAAAGTTAGTTAAACAGATTTTTCAAAGAAAAGTATCAAATTGAATTTTCTCCTGAAATTATAATAAACTTAATATGTTTTGACAGATTATGAGATATTGACTTGTGTAGAAACCATTTGTCAAATAAGTTTTATTATTTATTACGTTAAAAAAATAATTTTATTGGAAGATAAGATGCACAGGATAATTTATCTCTCTCTCTCATCATATTCATCTCAAACAATTTAAGGCAAGGCAAGGCAAGTTCTCTTAATTGAAAGACCTCTGTTGTTTCATCAAACCTGTTGCTCGTTGTACTAAGTAGTACCTGCATGTATCACCATTGGTTATATATTTCAAATCTTAAGCACTTGCAGTGAATTCGAGGTAGACCATCAGCACCAGAGTATATTGTAGGCAAGTGTTTAGGGTTCTCAAGTCACAAAGAAAAACTCTTGGTATCCTGATTGGTATTCCAAAAAAAGTTTTACCTAATTGATCCGCCTTTAATGATTTGACTGAAATTCGTACAAATTTACCCCAACTTTTGAGTAACCATGAGTAAATTTCTACTGCTTATATTAATAGAAAAAAATCAACAGGGATTTCCTTTTATTTATGGATTGCTAAGAATAGTATATTGCCTATAAATACTTGGATGAGGAAAAGAATTTTTGAACTTCGATAGGTCCATCGAATATTATTTAGTAAGTTAGGTTTATTCGATTGCTTTAAAACATAAAAAAGTAAAATGTCGTGTAGTTTCGATATGATTTCAACTACGTAGAACTAATGGTATTCACTCTTCAATGCAAAAACTTGAATTGATAATGATAATTTTTTCGCAGTGTTTTGTATTCTTTCTTTCTGCGTTCCAGTTTTTGAAATGAAACTTCTTCCAAAAAATATGAAATAGAAATGTGACGAAAATCAAAATTTGACGATGTTATTATTATATTGAAACTTCTAAAGTAGATGGTCAAGCAATAATACAAAATATTGTAGTGTTATATTGTTCCAATACAAAAGAGTTATTTTATTTTTCGGTCATTCGGCACTTGTTCGTGCGTTCTTTCGTAAAGTAAACACAATCAGTAAAGCATTTTTTATCTCTCTCTTACTCATGCATACGCTGCAGATAATCCGCATTGTTTTGTGCGTCTCCCCACTACGTCTCTGAAGCATTATAGCATTTTGATTTTCGTCACATTTCATTTTCTAATTTTTGGATTTACCTCACTTCGCTAAAGAAGTTTCACTTCCATATTCCATAATGAAGGACTAATTTGCATACAAACAGACGGACAGAATTGCTAATCAAATGTTGTTTCTTTTTAAATCTTGTGCGATGGTATGGAACTCTCCGTTTGCGAGTCTTTAAAATATTTTTTATTTCAAAAAGTCTTATAATATCATGTTTGTTCTAAAATTTGGAAGGTGAATTCTAATAACTTATTTTGGATCGCCAAGATTTCTCCAATAATAAAGAATCACTACGATCTACTCCAGATTGTCAGTCATTTTAGCTAAATATTTCCAAAGCAACGCATATTGAGAGTATTGCAGATAAATTCTAGGAAATAAATTTTATTAGTAATATAGGATGTAGCATGCATATGTGCAGTATGTGTACTAAATAAATTGTCAATTCTAATTTCAGGCAACCAAGGCGCACAGTGAGAAAACTTAATAAAGGCAACCTCTGTTAAGTTACTGTACACGTTCAGTGCAACAAAGTAACATATTTTGTTAACAGTTTCTGCCCCGGCTTAAAAAAATCGTAGATTGCCGCTTCGGGAAACCCGGCATGACTCCATGGACTGATTAAACCAGCTGCTGTATACAAACCGGTTGACAGATCGCGCTAATTTTTGGGCATAGTAATTAAGGACAGTCCTACTTAATTACAGAAAAAACCCTAAAAAATACTTAACGCGGGCAATTTAAATGACAAATTCCGGGTGTCTTAAGGTAACTCTATTCTCATTGGCTGTTTTATTTTCTGCATGTCCATGATGTATCTATCACACGAAGCATAGGGCCGGAATTGCTCAATTTTATTCTCATTGCAACACACAAACTTCTAACACGATCGAACATGTTTGAAGGCAGCTATCAAACGAACGCAACTTCAATCTATCACACGAGGCAGGGCCGGAATTCACGCATTGGAGGGCCACAAACCATGCATTCAAAAATTGTGTGACAGTAGAATTTTTTTAAATATTGAAAAAAGTATGAAATGTTACCAAACAAACAGCGATTGAATTACAAAATTTTGGCCTCTTAAAAACGTCAGTAGCGGCTAAATGAAAAGTATAAGACAAAATGACAGCTATATGCGAAATAAATTGTCAGCTTTCAAAAGGGCAAAATGTGAGAAGGTCCTAAAGTAAATTATTGTATTTGAAAGGGCTTCCAGTTTCATCATTGTTCCGGGCCTCGACACCCCTGCAAGCGGCACTGTGCCAATAAGCAACCTTATCCGCAGCCCTGGCTCAAACTCCACCGATTGTCGTTGGCCAGATACAATTTTTAAAAATATCTATCGACTCAGTTCTTAAATGAATTTGCGTTGAAACGGTTGAAGTTGAATCGAGACGGTTGTTTTGGTTACTTGGCTTTTAACAAGTAGCAGTCAGTCAGTAGCACCAAAGACATGAAATTGAAAAGCATCGACTTCTTGGACAAGTGTTTTCAATAATTTTCGTGTTAGATACGCGTATGTGTTTCATTGGATGACGCTTTAACACTTTAATTGTGTCACTAATGAGCTACGTTTATGTAAATCCCCATAATCACATCGCATCGCAGCAAGTCCCGTTCCATCGCCTTGAGTTGTTGTCACCCCGGACCCAATTCTCTTTTGAACGTGCTATAGCGCGCCAACGCATTAGAAGAAGCCGCTGACGATCACACGATCACACGATCACTGACGATGGACGATCGCAGACTCGGACGACGTCAACACCAATTGATGCTCGAATATTTATCGCGTTAAATTAGCATTTTTTTCTTTTTTTGGATTTTCGGATTTTCGGTTTAAGTTATTGGTAGTTTTCACCTGTTGCTGTTGGTGCCGCCGGTGCTTCTTCGGTTGCCGTTCAATCGTTCGTTTATGGTTATTACCGCAATTTGGTTGTGACAGTCGAAGGCGCTTTAACATAAATTAAAAATTCGTGTATCTTTTTGGACAGACAAATCAAATGGACAGACGCAGACCATGACAAGCGTTTGATTGGACTCGCTTTGTATTTAGTATTGATGCTGTGAATATGCAATGCGTGTGTGTACATCTTCGTGCAACATCATCAACAACAACAGTCGACGGGCAACGAAAGAAGTGAACAGATAGATAGATGGAATGAATGAATGAATGAATAATGTTGGCAAGATCAAGCGTTAACATTTCGCTCTTAGCGTATTATCTACGGTAGTACGAGAAGATACTATGTTACTTATGAACCACGACCGGGCTACGGTTAAGCAAATGTTTGAAAATGAAATGATTGAATGGTTGAGTGATTAATGATTTATGCAAATCCAATAACAAATAACAAATCCTTTCATCATCATCACCGTCAGCATTATCAATGTATGCGTATCAGTGTGTACAATGTGTGTACCTAAGTGTATCTGTGTGGCATGTTGCAGTGGCTAAATAATGTTTTGTGATTTTGCCTTAAGCGTGAAATGAGATTTGGTTTTTGTTTTGTTCTCCGTTGCCCCCATCAATGATGACTTAATTCAAAATTATGTGTATTATTATTCAGTATTACGAAATCGAAGTGTTAATTAACATATTGAATAAATCGATTCAATAAGTTCAATCATAAAACGAATTTATCTTTATTGTTGTTGAGTCTAACATAAAAATCAAATAAAATTTCCAGACTTTCATAAGTCGCAAACTAAGCAGATTCTTATTTGTTCTTAGTCTAATGTTTTGTTGTTTGTTATATGATCCGACGAATGATTCATCAGAACAGTAAAAAATAAACAAGAAAATTATGTTTTTGAATTCAGTGAAAACATCATCATCAGCAGAAATTCATTTGTGTCTGGATCAGGAGTAACAAAGCGTCGATATCGAGATAAAAATACTATATAGTATATAGAATATTGTACAATAATATGATGACAATTGTGTATGTTGTGTCGATGTCGTGCCGTTTTTATTACTGTTTATTTTTGATTAGAAATGTGGAAAATACATAACAAATTCTTAATATTCTTACTTTGGATTATGGAAATAAGGTATGTACTATGACGAAAATTCAGCCATTCATTATAAAGAGTATAATGTGCAGTGTTTAAGTATTATAAGTTTGTCATGAAATTTGTAACAAACAGAAGCGGAAGGAGACATCGGGGTCCCCATAAAGTATATTACATATATTCCTAATCAGCTCGATTAGACGAGTTAATTAAGCCATGTCCGTCTGTTCGTTGCGTAAAGATTTCTTTTTACAAGACACTATACACTTATTGGAATTAGCCAATTCGAACCACTAGGATGGTACATCCTATATAAACTCTCCATTCACATTCAGTGTCTTAGTAGAAATACTTTTTTGTTTTTTGTACTACCGAACTAAATTTGGTGACTATGAGTTTCTAATCGATTTCCAGCAACTATATACATTTTGAAGATTACTTCCATACAAATATTTCGGTCTCAGTGTTGAAATTCTGTATGTGTACTGACTCTATATGCTCAAGCACACTAGTGTAGGCAAAAATGTTTTCTAGGGATGCGTGAAGGGTATGAGTACTTCAGCATAGCATTCTTTTTTTCTTCTTTCCAATACAATATAAAATACTCTATCAAATATCTAATTCAATGAGAATATTTTAGAAAGTATTGTAATGCAATGAAATATTATTCTATTCTATACAATAAACTAAACCAAGTTCATTTTGCAATTGTCTCAGAGAATCTAAATTAAACTAAATTGCCTATAGCTATGAAAATATCTAAAACATTTTTTTAGTAATATATTTTCTATTTTAGTAAAACGGGTCATAGACTAGGCATAGTATTTACAATGGTAGACAATACTGTGCAATAAAAGTTCCTATTGAGACATTGAAAGGAGGAGTCAGATGAAGTAGCAAAAGGAATTGTCGAGCAATTATTTGTAAGCAAACTATTTAGATCTACAAATATATAGCTACATAACTTAGATTTCTTTAAAGATATACGAGTATTAGTGAAAACAATCGAAGATAATCTATTGCCAAATGTTAACAACAACAACAACCAACCAAACAACAAAATACGTATGTATGTATAAAAAAAGGAAAAGTATATAGTATAATCAAATAATCTTTGTACAATTTACCTCATGATAACTTACAATTCCTTACTTGCATCCATGAAAGAAGTATAGAAATACAAGCATTTGCTATTGAAGTAGGTACACAATTTGCCTATCAAAGCGTTCAATCTTCATATCAAAAGCCCACTACTTACTATTCCTAGACGACAAACTGAATAAACACTTGCGAGTACATATTACTAAATTCATTAGTTAAAAAAAAACGTTGTTTCGTTGCTAGTATCGATAGTTTCTTACACGATCAATGATGATTAATGTCACCAATCTTTAGATATGAAACGATTTAATCGCAAATTTCAATCTTTTAAATACATGAAAATTGTATGTTTGTTTGTATGTAAAATTGTTATCAAGACAAGACGCCTAAACACAATCAAGCAATCAATCGCCAATTCTTTCAGTCAAAACACAAGTAATAAAAAAAAAAAAAATCAAGAAAAAGAGTAAAGAAAATGGAAAATAAAATAAAAGAAAATGAGAGAAAAAATCCTAAACTAAATAAGTAGTATAGTAGTAAAGCCTAAAATGCAACGAACGCACAACGACTTGGCTCGATGTTAGACGTTAGATGTTTATATAGCAATGACTGGGAGTAAAAAAGAAAAATCTCATTAAAATAACCAATTAAACTGCAACAGCAGCAGCAACAACAGAAACTGCAGATACTATTAGCAATCACAAAAACAACAACAACAACAACAACATAAAAATATCAACGACGAGTGCCATTTTAACTAAAAAGGAGTAAAATCATCAAACTTTTCGCCAACTGATTTCCCAAAGAGAGTTACGAGATTGCGTTTGCGTTTGCGTTTGAGAGTAAAACAACACAACTAAACACAACTGGAAATCAATTTCTACCATAAAACCATCAACAGACGCGCTTCATTTAGCCAAATGCGTTCAAGCTGCATCGTTTACTGTCATTTCAGGCCGAAAGGCAAATAGAGCGAGCGAAAAGTCGATGTAGATGAAGAAGTAGAAGCAGAAATAGTACGAGTTAAAATGTAAAGCCTCTGATGATGATAGTGTAAAGAAGAGCGAGCGGGCAAATACAGAATGATCTTTCTTTTCTTTTTGTTTTTACTTTTAAGTTTGTGCTTTATCTAATTGCCAAAGACTTGCCATAGAGATACGTATATCGCACACACAGAGAGATGCCGTACCAGATATGAGTGAGTTCCAGTTGGAGCCTTGAATGAATGAGATTGTGAAGCAGTTTAAGTTAACAATTTTTATCAAAGTTGTGTGCAATTGACTTGGAATAGAGTCAAAAAGAAAAGGGCGTAAGGAGTGTCAAGCAGTGAATTGTCTAACTAACTGACTGACTGACTGAATGACTGACTGACTCAGTGAATGAGTGACAGACAGATAGAGAGTTGTATGGACGACGTCTGACTAAATGTCTCAAAACAAAGGATGTGGGGGAATACTAACTACTATAATACAATATGAATGCACCAATGCAATCTCATAAAAACATCTAAAACAAAACAAAAAACTGAAATAAAAAAACAATACTAACAAGCATCCGCGGTGGAGGCAATAATAAATGTTGTAAGCGGCAGGCAACTAAAGAGTTTCTGTGCAACATACACGTACTTACAATCATTTATTGTAGTTATTGCTTAGTGAAGCTTAGCCATACTTTGGCCACAATGGTTCAACATTGTCTTTTATTCTTACCTTTTTTTTTTATTTTATTTTTGGGTTGAAATTGTTGCTGTTATTGCAGTTGCAGTTGAAGTTGTTGTTATTGTTATACTCTCTTTGACTGACTCTCATTTCTCGGTGTAGTTCATGTAATTGAGGTTACTGCAATTTTAAAGCGCATACCTTTTGCCTAAATGGGATGCAACTACAACAGCAACTTATACAACAAAAACAACAACAAAAACAAAAACTCACTATAATACAACAAAAATAAAAATAAAAACAACGAGCAGGAAATAAGTATATGGTACGATCTGTAGTGGGGCACAGACAGACATTCGGACAGAGAGCCAGCCAGACAACAGAGGAATGGATTGAATACGCTTGGTTGGTTAAATAACTGGACGAACAACCAAACAAATGGACAGATCGACAGACTAAATGACTGACTGACTGACTGACTTAACTGATGGACAGACAAACGTCCAAATTGTGATCAAGATCACAGTAAAACGTCGTCAAATACATGAACGAGAAAAAAGAAAACAAAAATAAAAAAGTAAGTTGCAAGAAGTAACCAGAAGCAGTACCAGCAATAATAATAAAAACAACAACAACAACTACAATAAGTACTCAGTCTTGAAGTACAACAACAATGATTAACAGGGCTATGTTGTGATTAATCTTTTATCTATTTTATATAAAATTGGATGTATGGATGGATGGTGGATGGAGGCACTACTTTTTTGTGTGTAAATAAAATAAAGTTATGAATTAAGTTTTAATTTTCAAAGATTTTTACCATAGATTTTAAAGTAAACTTTAACTAAAGTCTTTGGTCAGAAAGGTGCGCCTATGGTGGGGCTTTAAAATCAATTATAGATACATAATTTGCTTATTTTATTTGGTTCTAAATATCTAAATGTCCATGTCGAATTTTCTTAAGCTTCGGGCAGTGGTTCTTAAACTATTGACACTTTCTTTACATTCCGAAATTTTTAAAAAAGGTTTCTGATCTCTTTTTTTTTTTTTGAGAATATGAGATGGTTAGGCCATTCCTTGTCTTTAAGATTATTGCACTACAAATTAAGTTTAAAAAAATGCAGTAAATGTGATGTGATCCATGAATTAAATGTTGCTTAAGAGAAAATCCACGGACTGTATAACTTTAACAATCACTGGAACAGTAAGAGACAAAGCAAGCTATGTAAATATAAATTATGCGTTGCATGAATTATTGTATAATTGTTTAAAAATTATGGTTATCCTTCTTCTATTGCCTATTGACAAAACTTAATTTTAATCATGGAAAAACTATCATTCAAATTATTCTAAGTACTTGTTTTTTAATATTAAAAAACTTTTTAAAATCATTTTCTCTATTAAAAAAGATTTAATAGAAAACTTTTAGTATCTTTTGAGAGTTATAACTTTCAAGAAATAAAGAAGTCAACTACGAGTAACTTCCATGTTTAGCGTAGCCCTGAAATGAACAACAATGAGTGCAACAAGTTAGTAAGTAAGTAGTATTGATTATTGAAACTAGCATACGATGACCAAATGAATGGCGACCACTGGGAAGAGAGTGAGAGAGAGGTTGAAAGGATGGGAGAGTTCGCATGGATGACTGAATGCTTGGCAACTCTATATAAACCAAATAAGAGACAAAACTATCTATGCTTGATCTGTGCCTGTCCATTTGTCTGATGGTTTGTCCGTTTTTATTTTATTTTGTTTGTTATTGTACCTCTTTGGTTGCCCATTTTGTGCAAAAGGCTCGGCCACGGCCAACATATTGTATTATGGTAAAGCACCGCAATGGAGCGAGCCTTTGACTAGAGCAATGCTGTTGCATATGTTGTTACTTGAATTCACTTCACTTCACTTCACTTCACTTCACTTCACTTCACTTCACTTCACTTCACTTCACTTGACTCAACCCACTACATTGTGTGTACCTTGTGTACCTTGCTTGGTATTGTATTATGGGTTTTTGTTTGCGTCGTCCGACATCCAAGACCAAACCTGTCGTTTGGTACATATCCATCGATACGTCAACTTGCAACAACATACGACAGCAGCCAATTGTGCATGACGGACGATCCATTTATGCTTTTACCTGTTACCACCGCCGTTGCCGCTTGCAACCAACGAAGTCAGTCATCTCAATAGTTGCCCATATATCTTCTTCTGTTCTGTACTCAATAGTGCGCTTAGTTATCTAGCTTCCACATCCTCCTGCAACACCATCACCACTAGAAGCCAGTCGCTTGTCCTCTATGATAATCTGACCGATGGCATATGGCAATAATGCGATGCAATTGTCATTATTCTTGTTGCAATTGTTACAATCATTCGTTGTAAGTATTGTTGCTGTTGTTGTTTGTTATTGTTGTTGTTGTTGTTACATGATGCACGTGGCTTGAATTGTGACCAAAGTCTCAGTTTAGTTGGCCAAAAACGTTTTTATTTTTGCTTAACAAGAAATACGAAAACGAACGAGCAAATACTTTACTTTATTGATGATGGCAACTTAAAATGCTTTTATGGGCGGCTCATTCTGTTGTTGTGTTGTTGTTGTTATTGCTATGCTTTCGTTTTGTGGCAACTCCGCCCACTCTGTACCTTCAGTATCTGTCTGTCGTTGTGTGTGTGTGTGTGTGTGTGTGTGTGAGTGTGCGTGCGTATCTGTATCTTTTGCATTGCCTCTTTTTGTTGTTGTTGTTGCATCTTCGCTTTCTGTGATATTTATCACCTTTGAATTTTAAACGTTGATGTTGTTACTGTTGTTGCTCTGACTGTGGCTGTTGCAGTTCATACTCAAAGTATCTGTCTGTCTGTCTGTCTGTCTTTCGGTCAGATATTTCTTTTTTCGTTGCATGCAACATTCCTGTTGGTATCAGCGATTTGTATGTACATTTTACAACAACATGCACTTTGTGCCACCAACGAAAATCAAAAAAAAAAAATACGAAAAAACAAAACAAAGTAAACACTAAAAACAACAACGGTTACAATAAATGTATCTTTTGTATCCAATTCGTACACAAACTGCTACAACAATATCTACAACAGCAGCAGCAACTCCACCACAACCACCAACAACAACAACAACAATAATAACACCAGCAACACGTAGAACTTGCGCAAAACATGATTTAATGGACTTTACTGGTTTTTTTTCTCTTCATAGTTTTTTGTCTTCTTCCTGTTTTTCTTCTAGATATTGATAAAATTATTCTGATTTTTTATTTCGAATTTACCTCCACCGTTAACTTACTTGTGGATATTTCTTCAAGTGTACAATGTTCGATTTCTTTTTCATTTTGTTCTTTGAGGAAATGTTTCCACATAAACTTGTCCAGAAATAACGCCATGAATATGTCAGCAAAGACTGTTATTAACTGAGGCGCTTGCCTATGATCATGTGTGCCGATCTGGACAACACTGAAAAAATAAAGAGATGATATAGAAAATGTTGAAACGATTTTCATTTTTCCAATGACCCTGAGGAAGGTTCTTTATCATGCCATAGCCATAGCATTTGCGTTTTTACAAAATAAATTAAAGGCTATTAATAGGAGCAAGGAGCACTTGCTATGAGAACAATGTCCTACATTGTTGTATTTAGAAATAGTCAGTGAGTGAGATGGTCGAAAAAGGATGAGTGCAATTGATGTCCACTTTCGTAAGTAATGCCACAACGTGACTCCAGTAGTCTTTTATACTTTTTAGGACGCTCGCTGCCTTGCGCTAACTAAGCTGTTATTTAAGAGCTAAGAATCAGTTTATTAAATGTATTTAACATTATATAAAAGCACAAAAAGACATGAAAACAATATAGGAGCAGAACTGAGCAAATAAATACCATAATTTTCAACTATTTAGGCATTTCCATTTACTCTTTTGACTGGTAGAATTTTGAGGTCTCTTTTCTTTTCTTTAAAAATGCATCTTGTATGAAATGATGGTGATGAGTTACATTATATTTTTATGCTTCTACTCCTTCATTATATTTATAATGGTCATCTCTCAGTGTATTTCACATGCCTTACATTCCTTATACTCGTATTCTAGTACGAATGTATGGATGTAGAGTGCTAAGGTGCATTTGGTTATTCTAATCTTAGCTGGCTCAGTGGGATCGTAAACTGTCATAAATACTTATAGGGTAATTTACACAGCGGTGGGTCTGCTCGACTGAACGCATGCGCCACATGCAATATGCTGCTGATGTTGCTACTCCGCTTCATAGACAATGTTCTACATAGATACAAATGTATATTTTGCTAGTATTTTTTCCCCATTTTGTTGTTTCTTGTTGTTGCTATTGTTTTTGTTGTTGTTGTTGTTGTTGTCATCTAAATTATGCGATTGTTTTTCGGCACTGTCTGACAGACAGACACTCATGAGTATCTACTTATGTAGATACAAGTATGAATACTACTCGTATATGCGCTTGAGGTTCGTTCTTCTCGTGCTGTAAACGCCTGCGCGTGAAAATATATTAAAGTCATATTTTTATGAGGCTGTAAAGTGAACATTAAGATTTTAAGCTTATTATTGGCGCTTTTTTTGTAACAAGTTTTCGGTTATGGTCAATGAATTTGTAGTGTATCAAAAAAAAACAAAAAATGTATGGTCATCGTTGATGTTGTTGTTATTGTTGTTGTTGTCGTTTGCTGCTGTTGTTAATTGGAACTAAATCTGAATGTGAACGCATTAAATTTATGCAGAATACTTAATCCGTTTTTAATGATTTCAACCAGGAATAAATAATACTAAATTTGTATCTACACACACACACACACACACACACACACATTTATGAGTCAATGATTAAGTGAGTGAGTGAGTGAATGTGTGGATTATTTATGTATTTTCAGCTATTTTTCAGTTGCAAATGAAGTGATTAACGTTTATGCATAATATTTGTTAATAACTTTAATATATGTACAAAAAATATTAGTGTTTTTTGATTTATGTAAAATTTTAAAATATTGCTTAATATTAAATCAAATAATTTGTATGAATTTCATTTGTTTACTCTCTTTTTGTGTGTGTGTGTGTGTGTGTGTGTGTGTGTGTGTGTGTGTGTGTGTTTGTGTCTGTCTCTTTTGATCTTGGCTTGGTAGAGAAGTAGTAAATGTATCTGTATTTCTCATATGATAAACGACTTGTTTATGCCCATAAAATCTTTGAATTGAAGTTTTGCATTAGTTTTGCGATGTGAAATGTGAAAATTCATAGAAATATTTTATTTGATTTTAGTATAATTGAATATTGCGGAAATGAACTCATTCACTTGTGAATTGTATCTCTGTACTATGTTTGTAGTATAATTCTAAGTTTTTTATTTGTCGGCAAAAGCAGATTTAAGCAAGTTGAGTTGAGTTTCGGAGACCCTTTATGGCATTGGTTGATTTCTTTAATACAAGAGATAAAAGAAGCGCTTCGACATTAGTAAGGAATTGTAGGAGGAAAATAAAAGTAAGTAAAATGAAATGAAGTAAAACAAAGGTTTTAAGACCGCACACGTGACTGTTAACGTTTTGAAATGCTTGTTATAATAATAAAGGATAAAATGTTCAACTAACGAACAACACAAAGATGTTGACTATGATGATGACAACGATGGTGATGATGACATTCATGTTGATGACTATGATTGTGATTATGATGATGATGATGATGATGATGATGACGATGGTGATGATATTTTCAAGAGTTGACATTCATATTGAACGAGTGAGTGCGTTGAACAATATACTCAGCACTCAGGCAGTTATGGTAGTTCAAATGTTAAGAGGGAGCGACAAAATTATAGTAAATAAAAGACAGCAAAAACAACAACAACAATAATAATAATAACAACGATGAAAATTAAAACAAAGCTTAACACAAAACAAAAAAAAAAAAAAATAAATAAATAAATAAAAACAAAATAATAAATAAAATAAATAAAAGAAATGAAATAAACCTGGAGTTGTTAATCAAATGAAGAGGGCATGACCGTCACGCTCCGCTATGATTGAATGAAGAACGAACGAGTTACTGAATGAATGAATGAGTGAGTGAATGAATGGATCAATGAATGAACGACTGTCTAGTTGAAGGGTTGACTGACTATAGCGCTGACTGTTCTGAGTGTCTCACTGACAAATCGAACAAGTTAAAGTTGAAGGTTTGTTTGCAGTTTATGCTGTGTTGTGCTTCGCTTTTCTTGCTTTCTGTTGTGTTGAGTTGCGTTGCTTTATATTATTTTTTCTTTTGTCTTTTGTCTTATATCTTTCCCTTTATTGTTTGAGCCAACGCATCCATCCTGTTTAACAAACGAAAGAACAGATTTAATTTTTGAATTTTTTATTGGTCCGTGGTCGTGGTTGTGGCTGTGGATGTGGCTGCTTGTTGGGTATCTAATTATTGTTAAACTACCAATTAACCATGAAAAGAGGCGCGGAAAGGTAAAAGATACAACGACAAAATACCTACAGAAAATAAAGAAAAACATGAACAAAATCATGTTAACATGTTGTAAAACAATTTATAAAAAACAACAGGAACAACATTCGAGAACAAAATGTTATTTAATGAGCGTTCAGTTTCTACATGTGAAGGGTTCAATTCAATATTTATAGCCTAAGGATATTTTTGATTGGGCTTCTCTGGTTTATACTTTATAAGTATTTTAATTAAATTAATTGTAGCAATTTAAAATGTAGAAGAAGGAGATGAAGGAAAAGATGAAAATGAGAAGTATCCACAAGCCATAACAGTAGCTACAAGATGCCAATAACAACACAACAAATCTGAGTGACATGCACGCTATGGAACAAAGTCATCGTCGTCATCGTCATCGTAGCTCTGTTGCGGTTTTACTCACATGACAAAAGGAAATAATATTCATTTGTTGCTTAACTTGGATTTTGCATTGCATTCAATGAAACCAGTTCAGTTCCAATCCAATAATAGCATAGGAGAGACTTAACCAATGTTGGGTATGGTATGAATTAAATCTATGAATCGCTCGAACGCCTTGCGTTGTTGCCCAACACGAAACGTTGGCGATTCTTTTATTTACCAAACTATCACTACTACTACAACTACTACTACGACTACCACTACCGACTATAAGATGTGCTATCTCAATCTTAACGCCCAAGGATGTTGCATATTTGTTAAGCAAAAGCAAAACCAAAAATAAGGAAACAAAGAAAAAATGAAATCAAAAAACGAGATTATTCACCAGTATTTTCCTATAAAATCTGATTATGATTTTATTTGTGTTTTGTTTTGTTTTATTTGCTTTTGCAAAATGTGTTGCACAGCATGCAAATTGTGCTTAGTTTCAGCAACATTTGAGTTCATTTCTTGTGTTTGGTTTTGTTACGCATACGCAGTTGGTTGATTGCTTTGAAGACTAAACCAAGTTGGCAGTGGCAGCAGACAACTGACAGGTTTTCACATCCAAATTTGCAAATTCATATTACTCATAGTATTTATCACGCAAAGTGTCTTTTTATTTGTTGTTAACAGTAGTTGATGGCTGAATGTGTTGGATGGACATGAAGTTCATTAGTTTAGGTGAGAAGTATATTTACATCTTAGCCAGTTGAACACATTAGTGTGTATTTCCTTAAGAAAATTCATATAAGGAAGTAGAAAATTGTACAATTACAAAAATGCTATTTATATTACTTTAGTTGTTTTAAAAATAAATAAAATAAATAATTAAATAAAATTCTGATAATTCGAAATAGCAAGGGAACAGTACTATTCTATTTTTAACGAATTACAGGTGTTTTCGATTCATCAAGACTTCGCCAACCATTGAGTAAAATCTTTTCTATATCCCAATATTCATTTTGCTTTTGACAAAAGGATATTTAGTTAGGATGCTTCCATAATAAAACCTTTCTTTCGTAAAACTGAAATGATTTTTGACTAAACGATTTCGAATAGTTTGTCTCTTACAATATCTTTGCTCGATTCCATTAACTGCTAATAAATATGTTTTGAGTTTGCTAGATTGATAAACTTTTATGCGTACGAAACCAGCAAACTAAGAAAAAACAAATTCAGAATAAACAAAAAAAGTGCACCATGTAAAGCAAATAAAGGCAACAAAATTATCTATAAAAATTAACGACATAAACTCTTTGCATTACGAAGTATAAAAGGTTTTACAATTCAACTACGATTTATAAGAAGTTCAATGTGCATTGCATTGCAAATCAATATATGTACGATGTACGATATGACCAAAATGTATGGAATTTTTACGAATTAATGTAGTTCTTGAAGTGAAACTTTTTTAGCGAAGGGAGTTAAATCTAAAAATATGAAAATGAAAGGACTTGCAAACCAAGGGCGTGGAGTTCGAGTCCGACAATGGGAATATTTATTTTTTTTTTTTTTTGAAGTAAAACTTCTTTAGTGATGGGTAGTAAATCCAAAAAATATGAAAATAAAATGTGACGAAAATCAAAATTTGACGATGTTATTATTATATTGGAGCTATTTAGGCAAATACAATATGGAAGTGAAACTATTAAAGTAGATGGTCAAGCAATAACACAGGATATTGTAGTGTTATATTGTTTCAATAAAAAAGAGTTACTTTATTTTTCGGATATTCGGCCACTTGCTTGTACGTTCTTTCGTAAAATAAACACAATCAGTAAAGCATTTTTTTATCTCTCTCTTACTCATGCATAAGCATTCATTCTCTATGCTGCAGAAGAACCGGCACAAGACAATGCGCCTTGTTTTGTGCTTCTCCCCACTAAGTCTCTGAAGCATTATAGCATTGTGATTTTCGTCACATTTCATTTTCTAATTTTTGGATTTCCCTTCGCTTCCATCTTGTGCTTACGAGGAGTGACAATTAAGTAACGGGACTGGTCTGTAAAACATACTTTATTGAAAACTTATAACAAATAACAATTAATCTCCTTCAACATACTCCCCTTCCCTATCTATACACCGCTGCATGCGAGTTTTCCACTGGTTAAAGCAGTGCTGAAAGTCACTAAGTGTTAGACTCCTTAGCAGGTCTGCCGTTTTTGCTTTTACCTCTTCAACCGACTCAAAACGTGTTCTCTTCAACGAACTTTTGATTTTGGGGAACAGGTAGAAGTCGCAGGGAGCGAGATCTGGTGAATACGGTGGGTGTTCGAGCACGGTAATTGATTTTTTCGGTTCTCCTTCTGTTCGGGAGTGAGGTTTTTTGGCACCATTTTGGCACACACTTGTGTCATTTTCAGATCTTCATGTAAAATTTTTCTCACTGTCTCACTGTCTCTCTGTCTACATTCGACATGTCTGATATCATCCGAAGACTCAAACGCCTGTCTTTCCGAACAATTTCATTAATTTTTTGAACGTTTTCTGCAATTCTTGATGTCACAAGGCGTCCAGTCCGTTCCTCATCATCAACTTCTTCCCGACCCTCAGAAAATCGTTTGTGCCATTCGAAAATTCTAGTACGTGACATGCAGTCATCACCAAACACATTTTTTAGCAATTGAAAACACTCACTTGGAGGTTTTTTTAATTTTACGAGAAATTTTAAATTAATTCGCTGCTCGATTTTTAAACTAATCATTTTTCCGGCACTTCTATTACACAACACTTTACTCAAACTAGGTTTAAAAGCAAACTAGACTTGACAGAGAGGCGGGATCAAGTGGATTCTGCGCAGTAGGAATCAAGGTCACTCACCATCCATCCCCACTCTTAAAGCTAAAGACAGACGACTGTGGTATACTCAGTCCCGTTACTTAATTGTCACACCTATGAGGGTGTGGCGCACTTCTTAATTTTTTTTTTTTTTATAAAAGGTTGTCCTTCTTAATATGAACTCTACAATTTTTATAACAATGAGGAACTGTGCAGAGTCTTATAGTTTAAGTTCTAATCACAATAGGGAACTTTTGCAAATATTCCTCATTAATATTCTGAACTTTCATCTGATATATGTTAGACATACAACCGTGAACTAAAATCGATGGAATGATCAATATTACTGATGAAACTTTTTGCATTAGTTCATCGTAAGTTTTGATCGGAATCTATATATTATAAAACTTACAAAGAGCAAATACAATAGTTTTCAAAATTGAGAGTTGAAATGTTTGACAGACTCTTTATTTGCTTTTACTCGGATCATTTTCACCAGCCAAGGTTGAAGCTGAACTTAGAAAAAATGTAGATCCATTAGTGTCTTTTAAAGCACAAATACGAGTACAATAAAATATTGTAATAAAGAATGTTCGGAATGTTTACAACGATCCATACAAACTTTAATTTAGATAATTATGTCAGCATTACAAGTTATTTGTTGGTTGTGGTTGCAAGTGCACATTAAGACAAAAGTAAATGCACATTCTTAGCATTCGGAGGAGGTGTTTTGATTCATTTGTTTTCGAATAAATAAAGCAAAAACTGCATCTTCGTGATTAGTAAGTGAGATGAATGCAATTATCGCTAATAATACCCCCAACGGCTCCAACAGAACTGACAAAGTAAGTGTGTAAGCAAGCAAGCAAGCAAGCAGGCAAGCAATTGAATGAATGAATGAGCAAGCAATAGATATGGGTATGAGTAGATATAAGTACATACATAACTGTCAATGAATGATTAGAGGAGAGGGAGGCAGAAAGTTGGTTGCTGTTGCGGCTGCTGTTAAGTTGAGTCAGAGCGGGTAAAGCCAAGTTAACGCATTAATCTTGTGCCTTGAATATGCACGGCGAATGTGAGTCTGTAGTATGAATTTTTTTCTATTGGCCGTTGGCAATTTTATTGAATGAAAATGAAACGAGACAAATGGAGAATGACCAGAATAAAAACAAAAAGTAATGAACGAATTGCATTCATGCATTCATGGCAGATACAAATATTGGAATATTGTACCTGCAAATGTGTTTATTCATATGACCAAAAGCGTTTTAGTGTTTCCCAAGCACAGCACGATTTTCCATTGTATTGTCATATTTAATTTATTGTTCGCCTAATGTGACTGTAATTGTTTACAGGGTGTTCAATGGGTCTTATTTACATACTCATTTACTTTTGTTGTATTTGACTTTATTTGTCGTCAGATTAGTGTCGAGCTTTACGTCGTCAATACTCTGCGCACGGATACCTGGTCTGACAATACGGCAACGTCAACTTTGTACCGAATCACCAGATGCACTTATCGCACTAGGTGAAGGTCATCAAATGGGCGCACACGAGTGTCAATATCAATTCAGGGGCTACCGTTGGAATTGTTCCCACGTTTGGCAAGAGGATGTCTTTGCTCATGTCGTTTATACAGGTAAGTTACAGATGAAGGAATTTAGTTTATTAAAGTTTTCATTGATCATTTATTGATAGGGTCACGTGAGGCTGCCTACACTTATGCTATTGCGAGCGCAGGCGCAGCGCATGCAGTGACGGCGGCCTGTGCACGAGGTAATATAACCATGTGTGGTTGTGATGTGAGGCATACACCGACAACCGAATGGAAATGGGGTGGTTGTTCGGCAGACATTGACTTTGGTATGCGTTTCGCACGCAAGTTTCTTGATGCTCGCGAAATTGAAGCGGATGCACGCAGTGCCATGAATCTACATAACAATCGTGTAGGACGAACGGTGCGTACACTTACCTAGTAGTGATATTCTTTAATGACATTCAGCAATTTGAGTTTTGTTTTCTTTTAAATAGATTGTGAAGAAATTATTGCGTAGAGATTGCAAATGTCATGGCGTCAGTGGGTCTTGCGTGATGAAGACTTGCTGGAAGAGTTTGCCACCATTTCGTTTGGTTGGCGATGTACTTATGCGCAAATATCAGCGCGCCAAGAGTGTTGAAGTTGCCAAAGGCAAACGTGGACTGAGAATAGTATTAAGCAGGTGAGTTTATGCACTATAAGTAAAGTATAAATAAATGAATGAAGATGATCTTCCTAGAAAACGCCATGCACCAAAACCCCAACTGGCCTTGCCCAAACGCATGGAACTCGTATATTTACAATCATCGCCAAATTACTGCGAGCGCAGCGTACAAATGGGCACCCTGGGCACAAATGGACGACTATGCAATCGTACCGCCAATCATGGCCCCCAGAGTTGTGATCTATTGTGCTGTGGACGTGGATATAATACCCAACAGATACATCGCACTAAACAGTGTCGCTGTCAGTTTCGTTGGTGCTGCCAGGTTGAATGCGATCTCTGCGAAGAGAACTACGAGGAATATACTTGTAAATAACAAAAATGACCCTTAGTTTTATATACTCGTACATACATAAACACATACATAGAGAACGTATATTTATCTATTGTAATTATTTATATAATGTTTATTTGTAGATTGAAAAAAACTTAATAATAAGTCACGTATTAATGGAAAACTACTGATTTTGTATTTGAGCGTGTGTCTATTTATATGCAAAATGTATTTAATAGTTGAATTTTTCGCGGCAAGTATTATAAATAAAGTCCGATTGGCCTCAAGTATTCGAAAATAAAGATAATGGTGTTTTTGATTTCCTTTAAGACAATTTCTTATTTTCTTATAAAAATTCATTTGAAATACTAAATCAAATCATATGTTATAGCCATTAGTTCTTCAAATGAAAAGTTTACGTTTGACATTTGTCTACAAAATCAGAAAATCAACTTCTATTTAATGGAAACTACTACTGAAATTATTTGAATATTTATGTATGAGAATCGAGATCCATAAGAAACAAAATTCATTGCTTTAAAAGTCAAAGTTTCAGTGTGGAAGGTAAACCTGGAAGAAGTGCTGAATAAACAACAATATAAAACTAAAAACCAACTTACAGAACATTTAAAAATTACAAAAGGAGCCATAAAAACAAACCATGGAGAACATTAACCACATGGTTACTACACAAATTGAATAAAAGGAATATGGAAAGTTAAAAAACCCACTTGCGAAATGCTTGCTGTTAGTTGTAGTAAATATTTTGTGTGATCCAGGTCTTTATTTCCAACCTTTGAACTGATAAATCTTTAGTTATTTAATTGAATTATGAGAAGAATGAATTCCTAATAAATTTACTGTATGCTTTGCTCTACTTAGTTTGTCCTTCATCTGAAAAATTTGTTAATAAGAAGAGACTTTAGTTTGAAGAATCTAAATAAAATTTGTATAGCATACTTTTCGGCCTCTCGTTATCATTGCAATAAGTTTGAATTGAATGAGCATTGCCAACATTGACTAAAAGTGAAATACAAACACTTTTCCAGCGTCAAAACACTTGTCAACAATTGAGTACCAACCAACCAACAATAATAACAACATGAATAGCAATAACAAAATATCTCAACTACAACTATTTGTTTAACGTTTTGTATTGGAATTTCTATAGCATGAGCAGCTCCGGCTTTTACCCACTCACTTACTTGATACTCGTATACTCACTCTCTGTTTATGTTACGCTCAGACAATAACGAGACAAAACTGCGCTGGCGCCAGACCAAAGTCAGCAGTTAAATTTCATTGATTACAATCAGCGCCATACTCAAACTATGATAGAGTCATTCGACGCTCTTAGGCGCTGAGAGGATTTCGGCTATTACAAAAACTTACTGTGCATGTGAGTATTGTGATTGTTAAAATTCACCACAGTGTCGCTTATGGACACTGTTAGACTAGTTGGTTGATTGGTTGCTTTCTGTCTTGTTGGCTGGCTAGTTTATTTGGCTATAATAGCGAGCGTTACATGCGACCATCGCTCAGTTCTCTAAGGGTAGTTAGTTGGATAACGGCGAAGTTCGAAAACGGGCCAAAGCTGCCGCACAATTTTTGGGTTGGATTACACATATTTTCCTCTTTGATTTTTTCTATGAACAAAAAAAAAAAATGTATATGTATATCCATTTAGCTGTAATAGTTGAGCTCCGAGAAAAAAATTCTATATGTACGCGGAAATAAATTGTGAACGCAACGACGACGACGACGACGACAAGAAATGCAAAAGAAAAATGAAATTAATCAAATATTTCATTGTATGAAAATTAAATGAAAAAATCAAAAAATTAAATGAAAAAATAAGTGAATAATAAAAGTTAAATTTTTTCGATAACCCACCAAACAAAAAAAAAAATGTTAAATAATGAAATAAGAAATATATCTATATTTATACGGAAAAAAGGTATTTCTCATATTTATGCAAATGTTATAAATGTGAAGAAAAGTTACTTGGAAAAATTTATGCAGACATACATACAAACATCTGTATAAGAATTTATGTATGTGTATTAGTGTGTGTGTATGTGTATGTGTGTGTGTGTGTAAGAAGAAAATTTAATATAACACTAGTGAGTAAATGAGTAAGTGAGTGCGAGTTTGAGTTCGAGTTTCGAATGTGGTGTGTACGTGCGTGTGTGCAAAAGGAAGTGTATAGCGAGCGAGGCTGTGCCATGGATACAGAAAAGCGATTCCATGGGAAAGAAAATTTCATTCCTGACTATACACCACAATCATTAAATTATCTATTAAAACAAGAGTAAAGAATACAAAGTAAAAACAAAAAAAAAACTAAACTCCTAAACTTTTGTACAAATATAAATTATTAGAAAACAAATAATGACTTGCAAAGCATATGTAAGCAGGATGGAGATGTGAAAGAGAAACGCTTAAAGCAGAAACTCTTAACGGTGTATATCGATTGGCAAAAAGAACTAAAACAGAAAATGGAAAAAGAAAAAAATTATTATAAATTGTTTCAACCTACATGCAGCAGACAAACACCTACAAGCACGCACACCCACTCACTCACACTCACCCATTCAGTCACTCACTTGCTTACCCACGAACAAATGAACGGACTGAGAGATAGACAAAAAAGACCGACGACAAAACAAACGACCGACCGACCGACCGATCGACTGTCCGACCGACCGCTAGAAGAAGCAAGAAAAGCAATAAGTATGTTACTCGTATATCGCTAACAATGTGGCGGTCTGCTGTTCAGGATGACAAGCGACAAAGCGGGCAGGCGGGCAGACAGGCGAACTAAGGCATCATCATCAGCATTATCATCATCTTGGGGGGAGCGCAGAAGGGGCATAAGAAAAGCAGTACAACATAATGTTATAGCAGCATAGTGTCACGTCACTTACATACAATAAAAGCATTCGCTTTGTCGTTGTAGGCTCACTCTTTTGTCCGTTCGCTTGTTTGCTTCGTATGATAAAGTTCGTGCATTTTGCTCGGCAACATCATCGTTGTCGTCGTCATCATTATTATCGGCGGCATCAATGTTTGTTGTAGTTGCCATCGCCATCGTCATCGTTAGTTATTATATTTGTAGAGTGTGGCGCTATGCTAAGCTATGCTCTGTTCTCCTATGCTCTCGTCTCCTCCTCTCTCCTCTCACCAAGATAACTTCACTTTACTCCACCGTGATGATGATGATGATGATGATGATGATGGCCACCCACTAATGCGTAATTTTACACTTAGAAAATCTTCTCGCGACAAGACTGAGCTTACAACTCACTAACTTAATTTTTTTTTTTTTTTTTTTTTTTTGCTCAGGCTCTCAGTCTGTCTCTCATTTTCTCTTCTAACATACATATGCATGTATGTATTTATGTTGGTATATGTGAGTGACTGCATGTGTATGCGTATTCATTGTGTACGGGAAATGTGTGTCAGTAGCTTTTCGGGAAGTACTAGAGTTACGACTCTTTCGTACTTCAGCACAAACTTCAATAGAAGTAAAGGTCATCGTTGAGCACGAACCGCTCATACTACACGCTCAACGCGCTTACACTGTGCTTTAAGCAACAAAAAATAATAGAATAGAATAGAATAGAATACAAAACAAAATTGAAACAAAAGAATGGAACGGAATAGCAAAGTATTTAATTAGTACAAAAAGTTATGAAGTTCTTGTATAAAATTTAATCAAAAACAAAAACTTTGTTTATATTTTTTTTAAATTATTAAGCATACGCCATGTAAATACTCGCAATCAAAAAACTAATTAATATAAATTAGATAAAATATTGTAATACTAACAACAACAACAACAAGAAAAGCAGAGGGAATCTACCATAATCAAAAATTTGTTTGTTTTGTGTGCTGCAAAAAGTTGAATAAATGCCAAGTCATGCCGCCATTAGCCAACTAACTGCAAAAAATACTAAATAGAAAAACATAAAAAACCCAAAAATCACCAAAGTCATAAAAAATCAATGACTCAAACATCAGAAATAGCAACAATAATAGTAGCGAGAGCAACAACAACAGCAGCAGCAGCAGCAGCACCAGCACCAGCGCCATCATCAAGAACATCATCATACCAACAACAAAAAGAACGAAAAAGTTAGAAAATAAAATTATTATCATTGCCATTACCTTTGCCGAAGGAAACGGATATGCAAATCGCTTTGGCTTATACCACTAGATAAAAACAAATGCAAGAAATCTAACGAAATCAACTTAGTTAGATACGATTTGGACACTAACATTTTGAAAATTCCTGTAAGCAACAAATTGTTGCCGCTCACCGGAAACGCCAAAACCAAATCCAAAATAATCAACCAACTAACCAACCAACGACTATCGACCCATCTAAGTCAAGCGAAGCCAAGTCAAGCCAAGTCAGGCCAAGTTAGGCCAAGCCAAGCCAAGCCAAGTCGTGACGTGTTGACGTGTTGCACATTTGTGTCCAGTGTGCAACATTGTGGCAGTAAATAATTTTCATTTGGCCAAGTTTCTATAAAAATCATTCAAAATTCACAGACTAAGCAAAATGGGTAAGTTCAATGGCAACAAAACTTTTTATTTTATTGTACTTTGTAGTTGTTCTCGTCCTTATTATCTTTATCTCTTTTTTTTTTATTACTTCCTTCTATCTGTAGAGATCTGTCATACTAATAAGTAATTTGTTGTGACAGAAGTTAAATAATTAAATACAATAGTTCATCCAATTCATGCCGTAAAATGAAAACAAGAATTTTAAGAAAGAAAGAAATAAATAGAAATAATGGAAATTAACTAAAAAGGAAAAGTAAAAGATAACGTAAAAGAAAGAGAGCAGAAATGACTTTAAGGCATTTTAAAAATTTAATTGTTATTTATTTTGTAATATTTTTTTTTTATTTTATGTTTGTTACAATTTATGTTTACTTTAAGAATCAATATTTGTTAGTTGGCTCAGTGAATATTATTACTCATACGCACTGAAAATGTGATGAAGCACAATTTGAATATGAATAAAGAAATACTAATAAGATTGCAAATGTGGACAAACAAACAACCTTGGACTTAATCGTTTGAAAAATTGTTTAAAGTGCCCCCTTAAGTAGGCAACAACTTTTTGAATTGAAAATAAAAAATGGAAATGAATTAGCAATCCATTAATCATCTAAAAAAAAAAAAAAAACAAAAGTGTCCGCTTCCGGTTGTACAGAAATATTTCAATTTCAAATTTGATATTCTATAAAATCATTAAGATGTTTATCTTTCTATCTTTCTATCATTTATTCTGTTTCTAGATTGTATTTCTATTGACAGGTTATCATATCGACATAGCTTATTATTTATCATTATTCATTACTGCTGCTATCGACTATATGAATGTTATCTATTTTATTATGTTAAATAAACTAATGAACTTGGTTTGGAAATATGAGGCTGACACAAGTGAACAAAAAGTATAGTATTTTATAAAATTATCTCATCAATTTTCTATGTAAAATTTAGTTTTCTATTCAAATGAATATATGAACTCATCATTGGCAACTAGGTGAATCTTTTATATATATATTAAATATTTCATTGAATTCATGCTCGTGGCATAGAATTTTATTACTGGGATAACAATTTCTTTTATGAGAATATACTGTAAATTGCATACAAACTATTAGAATACATTTTGTAAAATGTTATAAAACACATTGTATACGAAATTTCCAATCAGCAATTCTAATTAAAATTAGACAAGTAATTTAAATAACTGAAGGCATTTTTACAAAAAAAAGAATTCAGTAGCAATGCCAAAATTTCCATTTAAACCGGTTTTCACTGTTAAATTGTTTCCAAATAAATTTATATAACCTTTATATGTAATTTGAAAGGTTTCTAAAATCCATCAATTATTTTGACAATTCAAATTATAGAAAATACGTTTGGGTTTATTTAAAAATCGTCAATCATATTGAATGCTAAATGAATTTAAACTGTCCATCAAAAGAAAGATTGTTATAAATTGACTAAAGTAGGCGGAGGTGTGAGGTGAATGGGACAAGCAGACAAACAAGAACAAATGTTGTAGGTCTTAAGACATGCAGACAATTAAATTTCAGTGAAGCCCCTAAGAGGTACAAAATGTGAAAAACGAATCGAATTGTAACGCACGCCAACTGAATGAGGCAAGTTTCGATAATAAAAACAAAGAATAAAAGTATAATACTAAGTAGACATTCTATACTATTGTAAAGTGTACGAAACTCATGTCATAATGACAAATAAATAATAAATATTTCAAAGAAAGGACGAACTTAGAACGCCCTCTTCTTTATTTATTCATACAGAGATACATGTATCGAATCGGTGGCTATACTTCATTGCCCTTTGTATGAATACGAGTATAACATTCTTCATTGCTGTTGTTGTTGTTGTTGTTGTTGCTATTGCTCGTCATCTTGTTTGCTTTGTTCTAATTTTGGATCAGTGGTATAATTTTTATTGATTTCAAATTTTAACCTTATTTTATGTTCACATTGTTGAGTAGGCAGACACACGCCATCGCTCATACGAACAAGCAGCAAATCATGATGATGATGATGTTGCTTTCAACCACAACAACAACAAGAGAACAACATAGCAGAACAGAAGCAGAAGCAGAAGCACAAGCTGAAGCAGTTAAGATAAAAGTTGAAACAATATTAACAGCAGGAACAACAACTATAACAACAAATAACAATAGCTTAAGATGACGCTATTGTTGAATCGTCAACACGGCGTATGAGTATCATAAATATGAAAAGCAGAATGAGAGTAGTATAACATAGAGAGAGAGTGCGAGAGAGAGAGAGAGAGAGAGAGAGAAGGAGAGGGAGAGAGAGATAGAGAGAGCAGTATATCTATTGAGAATAAGAATGTTAAGAGAAACAAATTTGGTGCCAACCTGCGCACAGCTTTGTGGTGAATATGTTATGCCACATGTTTTTCGATTTCACCACAAAAAATTCCGAAACTACTGAAGAATGGAAATAGTGAATTGTACTTTGTATGTATGTATGTTGTTTTGTGTGAGTGTATGAGTGTGATTATAAGTGAGTGGGTGAGTAGATTGTGTACGCGTGTATCGAGCATATTAGGAACGCATAAATTATTCAACATGTTTTCATATTGGCGCGCTTGAGTTGAATGGGTTCAGGCGGCTTAAGTACTAAATAATTGGTTCTTAGAACACCTGGATAGTAAATACAATAATACTATATATCAAGGGTATACAATCAATTCCACTCAGCAGCAACCATATTTACTTGCAAATATCGTTAAGTATTACAGTTTTTCTTGCTTTTCATTTCGCTTAGCTGCACTACACTGCATATAATATTTACGAATAATAGTACAAGAACCAGTTTAAAGTCCCTTCAGCTCCATTAAGATGATCACTTTGCTGTACATTTTCTTTGACATGATGTCATGCATAAGATTGACACGATTCTGATACACGAATTCACCATCAAAAGTTACATATTTCGTTGCAGGCAAAATCATTTACATGTAAAAGGCGGATGTTCTTTTCATTTTTAAAGATACAAAACTTGCCGTATGCGCTCTCAAAAGTATGCAACACAAAAATGAAACAAGCGAAATATCATGTTTGCTCTACTATGCATAGTATACTCTGTCGTACATACTACAACACACTTAGTGTATGACTAAATGTAAAGTGTGTCGGGTCATATAGAAAAATAAAAGAAGAATACAAAAAATGTTAAAACAAAAGTAAAATGTTGCCGGTTATGTTGCATTGTATGCGTCAATGTCATCACTCTATTTGTCTTCTATTCAGTTTACTTGGTTTAAAGAAATGCGATCTTTGCCATCAAGTTCTATTAAATCCCAATAGTAGACTTTATCATTGCGTGTTGACCATTTATTATATTGTAGTATCATCACCATCATCACTAGTTCTATTGTTTTCAATGAGTTTATGTGTTATAATGGTGAGTGTCTGTTTGTTCGTTTCATAAGTATATTCTTAGTTGGGTGCGATGAGGTTAAATACGATTGACCAGTTGTGTTGTTGACGACAAGCAATTTTCCTATTAAATTCCCATGTTGTTCATGTGTACAAGCAAGTATTATATACATATATCCGATGTGTATATGTACATAGAAACACATTCATACACTTGTTAAAGCGTTGTTATTCTTGTTGTTTTTCAAAGGCATTTCAATGGTCTTATGGTCTGTTGACTTCCAGTTAGTTTACTGATGTCATTTTTGTTGGTTTTTTTTTATTTTTGCTTTCTGTTTTTGTTGTTGATGTAAAATTTTCTCTATTTGTGTGGTTATATATACTTACTGTGAGTACATGGCTATGTGTGTGTGTGTTTGTTTTCATTCATAAGTTGTACACTTAACATTTTGAGTATTTTGTTAGACCATTTTATTCATGAAAGTACGAGTACTAAATGTAGATTTGTTGATGTCTGTATACTGCCTGCATGGCTTATGACGACAGTTTGTGAGTAGGTAGACATACTGTTCTGTTTTGTTAATTGTTTTTGGAATTCTTTATTTAGAATTTAAAGAAAAAACGACAGGATTACTATCTTCTGTCTGAGACATAGTCAAGTGTTTATTTTTAAAATTGTTTCTTTAAAGAACTCTTACTTTATTTAAAGAAAGAAAGTGGAGGAGAGATCTCAAATATAATAGGATATGGAACATGTAAGAATACAATGTTATTGACACATTCTTGTCATCTTAGCGGTAGTGTAATTTATCTGCTATAGAAAAAGCTGACTCTCTTTCTGAGGGGGCATTTTTAATAGCTTTTATGGAATTGAGTTCTATTTCTTGTAAAGAAATTGTTTGTTTAGAAAAAGTAATCAACTCCTATAGCTTTCCCAAGAGATGCGTGATAATTAAAATCATTTCATTGGCCAGTATCAGTTCAGTTCCAGAATAAATGTGGTGTTCCTTTTGCTTGTGAGTTTGCCCTTTAAGGCATCTAGCAGATTGAATAGTGTTATGTTTGTCAACTTGTTCGGTTATCCAGGATCAATAAGAATCTATGGGTAAATATGATAAGCTTACATAAGCAGTGGCATTTGCATTATTTACCATTACTAAATGGGATTTCCCCATTGAAGAAAGAATCCAAAGTAATAGTAAATAAAGGTATAAAAATATAAAATAGCAGGTGCATCTAAAAACTCACATTAAAAGTCAGTTCTCTATTTACTTGACCAGCGTGATGTCAGTTAAAGAGATAATGTAAGTAAATCTACAAGGATAGATTAAGATAGCAAAATTTAGTACAAATATCGCAGAAACATTTTATTATATCGAGAAGTAATTTGTTCTTCTTTTGTGCTAAATTGCATTGTATATCTTCCTTATGCTCCTTTTTCTTTCTTCTTCTCAGGAAAAATGTTGAGTGAATATGATTCATATTGGATATGCTTTCTATAGGCTGAATTGACATTTTTCTCTAGATTGCACTAATAATTATTTAATGGGGCCAACAGTGCGTATGAGTAACGCGTAGATAATCTTTTATTATGAGTCTCCAATTAATCTAAATATTGAGCATGATAAAATAAAATAAGCCAATAAAACCTTAGTTAAGTAAATTTCCTACATTTTGCTCAAGGTATAATCAAGTAGAAAAGTTACTTAGTATCTTCCTCTTCCTTAGTCTCTTTAAGTTAAATTAATTTTCCTTATATATGTTTGTTTTTTTTTTTATTATTTTTTTTTTGAAATAAAATGTTATTTTTAAGTTGACATAAAAAAAAAGTTTATCAAACAATTAAATCTGTCGCTTGTCATAAGAAAAGTTCGCGATGATCTCAAAAAAAAAAAAAAAAAAAATGATAAAGTGAATTAAAGAAAACTTTATTAAGTCAATAAAATGACAAACGATAAACGAGAGAATAAAATTTTATTTCTTAGAAATTGAAATTGAAAATTGCACAAATCACTTTAGATGTAAATACAATAATTTGAGAAAATGAACACACAAATTGAATTGAATTTGAAGAGATACAAATAATTTGCATAATTTGATTGTTGAATGTTGTCAATTTGTATTTTTTTTTTATTGTACTTTTGCAGATTTTGCGACGTAGTCAAAGAATCAAAGATACAAAACAAACAAAGAAAACCAAAAAACTGCTAAAGTTAATTAAGCATATCAAATAATTCGTAGAATCAGTATTTGTTAAACAACAATAACGACAAAAAACAACAGCAACAATAACAAATCAAACCATCAAACAATCAATCAATCAATTAAATAATTAATTAAACAATTAAACTAATTTATCAAAGAGTCAATCGAGCGCATTTCCAAGAAAGAAAACAGAACAAAACAGAACAGAACAGAACAGAAAAAGAGAAACAGAAACAAAAACAAAAACATAGAAAGAGAAAAGTGCCTCGAATAGTCACAAAGAAATTGTGAGCCGCGGACGAGCCGCGGATTATGTCACGAGACGATTACAATCCAATATCAAGCTCTGGTGTGCGCAGCCCGGGTCGTGTCAGACGACTCCAGGAATTGCCAACAGTTGATCGTTCGCCATCACGGGATTACGGCGCGCGCGGAAGTCCTTTAGGTGAACAAAAACTCCGTCAAATATTAAAATTTTCTATTAATTTCATTATTTTCTTTTTATTTCAATTTTCAATTTAATGTTAAGCAAAGCTAGTTTATTTAGTTTTTGATTTTCATGCCACTAAAAATATTAAATAAATTACAACAAAAACAAAAACAAAAAAAAAAGAAATTTTAGTAGATTAACTAAAATAGCAAAAAAAAAAACAACAACAACAACATTTTTATGAAGACAAATGTAGTGTGCACAGAACATGCAAACAAATGTCACACTACACTTTATTGTTAATGTCTACTTAAAAAGAACAAATTAATTAATTAATCAACTAATAATTTAATTTGCTTTTAATTGTGTTCTGTTCTCGTGCAGAAGAGTTAAAAATTCTCATACTTAAAGAAAATTGGTAAAGAATTGGATCGAATTAGAAAAACAAAAAAAAAAACAAAATATTACCAAAATCAAAAAATATTTTTTCAAAACATTTATTCTTCTTCTTGTTGCATGTCAAGTTTCTTTTCATGAAAAAATTTACAAATATTTACTTTTCTTAAATACAAAAAAAAAAAAAAAAAGAAAACTTGTGCAACAGGGAAACTATTGGAATTTGATCAAATCAAAGTGTTCAGCACGAAAACAGTTTACTTATCTGATTTATAATATTCAAATTAATTTCTATTTTTATATTTAATATTTGTTTCTGTTTTTTTTTTTATTTTCTTTATTGAATAAGTAAATTATATTATTTATAAACAATTTTTAAAACTTTCATACTATGTAAATAATAATTTATATCTAAATATTTAATATTATCTATTTAATCGTTATTGAAAATATGTTAAACATAAATTAACGCAAAAGAATCAAAAATTTATTATATATTTGATTGAAGGCGTATTTTTTGTTTTTTGTAAATTTACTAAGGTTCCTTTAAGACAATTACAAATTCATCTAAATTCCAATAGGCAAAAATTGCTAGAATAATTGGATTCATATTATGGTGATCAGTTTTTCATACATTTTTACATTTCGCTTAATGCCAACCAAAAGAACAAAATGCTTCTATTGACGAATATTTGACATCCTCATCATTTTTCATGATCAGTTATTTCTTTATCATCTAAGTAAATAGCAGTTTAAGGTTATAATCGTACTAGAGAAGCTTAATAATAAATAGTTTGCTTAGAAGCGACACTTCTTGCTTCATTCTTAAACAATAAACTGTTTCCGAATCTTGATTTGATCTTATGGTCTTATGATGATGAAATAAAATAAAATAAAAATATGCAGTACTGTGCACAAATAGTAGAAAATGATATATCAATAATTTTATGACAATTCTTAGTTAATATTTAACAATTATTCCGTTTGAAGGGTCTTTAAATATTGTATATTGTGAATTGCAGCCTACTAAAATTAATGATAGAACTTTGTATAGCTAAACCGAATGATTTAAGCAAGTGCGGTTGCTTTTCACTTCAATATTTAGATTCTTATGTATTTAATGTAATTTATATGAAGAAGCTAAATACGTGTACTATGACTGGGTCTTGATATTTACATAAATCGCATGATACTATGCTTTGGGACTCCATTATTAATAATTTGCATAATTAGAACTATTTGTCCCAGTCCATTCCGTCTTAACATTTGGCATAGAAGAGATAATCTATAAAAAGAACAATTCTTTAAAAGAACCAAAAAAAAAAAAAAAACTCACTTATAATAATATTATTTGAGTTGCCAGGCTGGAGTTATAATGTGGATGTTATAACAGAAAAAAAAAAAATGAAAATGAAATTTAGAGAAAACACAAAACTGTCGATATTTCAATTATCACATTATGAAATTCAGAAAGCAACTCAGAAGGTCAGAAATGCATTCTTATACAGTTAATTTTCAAATGAAATGATTCCTATGCTATTTTGAATGCATTCATGCAAGCTTTTATTCTGTACCTCTCATCAAATCAGCATTTATTTCGTAAGTAAAGTCACAAAATTATCTTCAAACGTACTTGTATATGTATATTTGGGGGAATTGGCTAACACAATCTTATCACAAAAGATGAGAAATCTTGAATGAAACAGGCTTCCGAAAACATTTTAACATATAATATTCATACAATACTTAGTAGATATGTCATTGCGTTAATCTTTTCTTCTAATTCCAATAAAAATGCATTTAAAACTGGCATTGTATATTTCGCAACAATTTCTGCATATTTGAATAATAGTAATTGAAATCACTTATAAGTAATAATGGTAATAAAAAGAAAATACTCTGGCTGATGATTTGTTTTCAATACAATTTTAGTATTTTTTTTTTTTTTAATTCCCGATTGGATATGTAGTATTGTTTACCTACATTTTATATCTTAAATATAAAAGTAAACACTAAGTACATTTTTAACGATAAGAGAGGAAAAGGCAGTGGACAATATCGACTTATTTTAGTATTTGATTCATATTTTATTAATAATTTTCTCTTTTAGATACTTTTTAAGTTATGTATTATAAATTGAATTGTTTACATAATATGAAAGTTGTAAAAATATTTGTGCTTTTATAAAATAAATAAATTTAAAAAAATCTTACTCTTCTACTACTAATAATAATTTATTACTAATATTACTAATACTTATAAAGAAGTGTAGTAAGTTTATAATTATAATTTCACTAAAAAAAACTATTTCAATATGCAATTTTTATCCTAATATAATTTTATCTAACATCACGCATGCGCATGTAACATATTTCGTTTGCTTCAAAAATCATATTTTCCTCTTAATTTAATTTGATTTCATTTAATTTTCATTTGATTTTGTGTTAATTTCTGTTTATATTTTTATTATTCTATCATTTTTTTTTTTTTATTAATTCTTTCTTATTCACATTCATTCTTCACTTGTTCCCGTAAAATGAAATCACGTTTAATGCTCACTAAAAATCCAAAAATATAATGACACTAAACATAAAACCCAAAAGACTTCAAATAAGAATCGCAGTCACTGTGGACTGCATTGTATTTGCGTTGAATCGAGTCAAGTACAAAAAGCATCAAACTGGATTACAATTATGGTCAGTAGCCGAACAACAAACATCAACAAATTCAAAAACTATAGTATCAAATTTGGGTAAAAGAAAATATTAAGTGCACTTTACAATTTGCCAAAATGATGATTTAAATCATAATACACTAAAGTCTGTGTAATTTGATTGATAGGATCATTGGACAGACCATTTAACTTGCTGACTTGATGTTCGTTTCATGTGACATGAGTAAATAAATCTCAATTAAATGGCAGCAGTAGCAGCACCAGCAGCAGCATAATGTTCAAGCTAATGTACATTAGCACCCTTCCTATCTACATATCTAGTACTTATTGTACTAATTACCATTTTGACACACCATGGCAAAATATCATAATTTAACCATGGCTGCTTGTTGAAGTTTCGAAACTTCCTTAGATTTTTGAATTTTGCCTTTGTCTTTGCTTTTCCCTTTGATGGTTTGTGGGTAACTTGGCAAAGTAAAATACAGAAATACCACACACAAAAACATAAAAAAGAAAACTGCTTCATAAAGAAAACGAATAATATGCGAAGTTTATGAAGCCAAAGGACTAACTGACAGGGTAACTTACAGAGTGACGTGCAAGGACAATGACGCTGATGTTGGAACCGCAAATTAAGTTTCGTGCAAAGTACTTCGCGGATTCCGTGCTAACTAAAGTTAGTTTATGGCACTTTTATGGCAGAAAATATTGCACCAATACATACACCCCAACACAAATACACATACTCTGATACACATAGATACACACAGAAGTATAAATAAAGTGAGTCTCGGAAATAATTCTGAGTGTAGTGACAGCAAGCCAACATGGCAAGCACAGATATACAAAAAAATAAAAAGTGAACATGAACAAATGATGAATAAAAATGAACTAAACAAAATATAGAAGAAACGAGCAAAACACACAAAAAAAAAAAAAAAAAAGGAAAAAGAAAGAAAACACATAGATTTTTCATTTTTTAATTGAATTTTACATTTTATTTGTTTTTATCTATATTTTTGTTTTAGTTTCAATTTACGCACTTTATTAAAATCAACAAAAACAAAAAAGAAAGAAAAAGAGAAACAAAGAAACATAAAAACAAAAAACAAAAAACAAGAAATTTAAAATGCTCGACACAAAATTAGCAAATTCCAAAATAAAACAAACATAAGAAAACATAGGAAACAAACTCCCTCAAAAATGAAATGCACTCGTTTTCTTTATACTTTTTGTCCACCGTAACCCACTCATCCTCATTTGATCATCATCATACATTCTATGAATTCCAGCAATGGGCAGTCCATACTATCGAGACATGGATGAGCCAACAAGTCCCGCTGGTGCGGGACACCATCGAAGCCGGAGTGCCAGTAGACCACCGATGTCACATGCCATGGATTATCCAAGTAATTTTCCTCCTTCATTAAAAATTCTCTATAAATTTTGCAATTCGTATTCGTTTTGTTATTGAATGGTATCAATGCATTGTATAGGAACACGCTATCAATCGCTTGATCGTGGTGGCTTGGTTGATCCACATGAACGTGAATTCATACCCATACGAGAGCCGCGGGATCGTTCACGCGATCGATCACTCGAAAGAGGGTTATACCTAGAGGATGAGTTGTATGGACGTTCAGCTCGTCAAAGTCCCAATCCCTTAGGTGGTAAGTTATCAATAATAAGCAAGTCATTGTAACGGCAATAATGGCTTGTGATGATTGATTGATTGATTGATTTTAGGTTATACGACGGGTATGCCAGCGCAAGATCGTGGCTATCATCTCGGGGACTTACAACATCAGAATACAGACTTACAGCGTGAATTAGGTCAACTAAAACGCGAGCTTGAGTTGACAAATCAAAAACTTGGTAGTTCCATGCATAGCATTAAGACCTTTTGGTCACCCGAACTGAAGAAAGAGCGTGCGCTCCGCAAGGAAGAGAGCGCCAAATATAGTTTGATAAATGATCAATTAAAGCTATTGAGCACTGAAAATCAAGTCAGTATACAAGCAATAAAAAATATCCCTTTTTTTTATACCTGTAATAATTTCTATTGTATAGAAACAAGCCATGCTCGTTCGTCAACTGGAGGAAGAGTTGCGTTTGCGTATGCGCCAACCGAATATTGAAATGCAACAGCAAATGGAGGCCATCTATGCTGAGAATGATCATCTGCAACGCGAGATAAGCATATTAAGAGAGACTATCAAGGATCTGGAATGCCGTGTGGAAACCCAGAAACAGACTTTGATAGCACGAGATGAAAGCATTAAGAAATTGTTGGAAATGCTTCAAGCCAAAGGCATGGGTAAGTGAATCAGTCATCTAACTAATTTTACAATACAAGTATTTCACTAAAATATCTCTTACTTAGTTAAAATTAAAATTCTATGATTCATTCAATTAATCAAAATATTCTTTTGCTTATTTAAAATTTCTTTCACGTTTTTATATAAATACAATAAATAAAAATAAATGAACCTAAGGCAAAGAGGAAGAACGTCAAATGTTCCAACAAATGCAAGCAATGGCACAAAAACAGGTAAATTTCTTTATAATCCATACTAAACCAATCAAATCTTTATTCTACAATATTTACTATTCTATTATAATATTGACAAAATGAAAAAGAGAAACTAATCATACGAAAAAACTTGACGTAGCAACTTGTACTTTGGCAATTAACAGAAAATCTCTTAGGGCCACGGCACTGAAATTTCTCAACTATAGTTTTCTATAGTTTCTACGACTACTTACTTATGTAATTCATATACACAGAACAGTGATATTTTCAATCTTACAATCGAACAAAAAACACGAACGACTTTAAAACAAAAAAGAAAAATATTAAACAATTGAATTTTGGCATTGATTCTCTTGAGAATTTTATATAGTAGATACATATGTGCTACATATACTACTACTTTACTACTGGTTTTTTCTCCAATCTATATTTATCTAGAGCAACATTACTTTATATCTTTGTATATCTTTGAATAGAAAAAAAAAAAAAAACAGAAAAAATATAACTGCTTTTACACGCTACTACTAATTGTCACTAATTGTTGTTTGTGTGTAACAAAAAAAAAAAAAAATCATGAAAATGTGTTTAATTTTCTTTTCTTTTTATTTTTGTTGTTGTGTTGTTTTTAATAAACGGTGTCCCAATAGTTGCAGAAGAAGTAAACTTTAAATTGATTCATATTGCTTACAGTACAGTAAGGTTATCAATGGAAAGGATGAATCAAATTAGGGAATGGAGTAACTCCGGCTTAACATAATCCTGACTATGGTTGGTAGATTTCTATTTCATTCTTCAAGGCTCAAAGCAAAGAATACAGCAGCATTAAATTCCATGATCTGAACGGCTAATTCCAACTTATACAACAATCACTTAAGGATCTAATAACAAATGCAACAGACTCCTTAGCTCAATTTGATTTTGTTTCAATAAATTCCATCATCACTTCAACATATGACATAATACATTCAACATATGACAGCCAAATTTTTGGTGAATGCATTTCGATTGATTTTCAGGCTTAATATCATGATGCCTCCTTGGAATTATAACAGCAGATACCATTGACAATTGAACTTATATTTGGCCGAACGACTTTCTCCTTAGTATGGAATTGAGCACAAAACAAAAGTTAAGCTGCTCTATGGAACACAACACCTGGTTGTATAACGCTACTCCAAGACAAGTTAAAAACTCTAGTCGCATGTGGATGACAACTAAGAAGCACCTAAATACTTATATAAAGAGGCCGCCGCTGGTTAGGACTCAAGAAATTCCGTTGGCTATTGAGCTCCCGTGATACCAGTCTCTGGTCAACTTCTTACCAAATATTATTATCAGTATTAGCTGCAAACAGTTCTTGACTTGATAGCCCAAAAATGTATTCATGTAATAATTTTTTACCTGAAAATTCAAGTCATAGAATATGTCCATAATCAAAGATCATGAGCGAGAGTTTGTAACAAATTTTTGTGATTATTTACTGAGCTCATTCATTCATAGAAATCATATTGGATCAGGCTATCCTTAATCAATCAGTTTCACTTCTTGTCTCTGTTGAGCTTTATAAATATAAAAGTTGAAACATCTGAATTCAATATCCCTGAATTTCTTATTAATTCATTTCATTTTGATAAAGTTAAAGGACTATTCTGACATATTTTGTAAGGAAATTGCAAACTGTAGCTGCTAAACCTTCATTATTTATGAAAATATTTCTTGATAAACTTAAACTGGCAGCTGACAACCTGTTATACTCTTACTCTGTAATTGCACAAACGATGAGAAATTCTACTTTTTCTGTGAATTTCGGGACACCCTTTCGTTTATATTAAATTTTGTATAATTTTTTAATATTCCTTTTTTTTTTCTTTTTGTTTGTAACAAATATTGTTAGTGCTATTAGTGGTTATTATTGTTTAAGTTTTTGTGTTAAAGAAATATAATTAAAATTAAATAAAAATATAACCAAAAAACAATTTAATTAAATATGATTTACTCAACCGTTTAGTTGTTGTATTTTTTTTTTAATTTTTACACAAACATAGAAGGTAATTGTTATTTTTATATATTTCTTTAAAAAAAAAATCATAGCTTTTGTTTTAAGAACTTTAATTATTTACAAAAAAAAAAAAAAAACAAAAAAACCATTCTTCATTGAAAATTTATTTAAAATATTTGTTAATTCATTATTTTAAATTTAATTAATTTATCGATTTTGCTACAAAAATATAATTTTTAACCATAAGATTTTTTGATTTATTTTTTCAATTGAAATTCAAATTCCTGCTACTTTGATTTGAAACCTAATAAAAAGAAAAAGAGAGAAATTTTAGTTCATATTCTATTACAATATTTTATATATATAAAAAATAATATATAAAATGAGAAGAAAAGACAAATAGCTGCTTATTTAGTTTATATTACAAAAGCACCAAATACCAAAAACTAACAAGAACAAAAAACAAAATATAAAAAAGAAAAAGAAAATGGAGCTGTTCCAATTTGACATTATCGACATCATTAGTACTATATACTCGATCTTTTAGCATCAGCATCAGCATCAGCATCGGCATTAATATCATCAAATGTAAACAACAACAACAACAACAATAACAAATGCAGTAATAATAGTGAAAAACTTAGTAAAGATAGAATTTTCATTATATTGTTTCAGTTTTTTGTATTTGTTGATTTTTCTTGTTTTTTAATATTAAATGCAACAGACACACTAACACACTTACACGCACTGAATGCTGCAATTTATGTAAATGTTTTTCATCCACTTTTCATCCTTTTTCTCCCTGTTTTTACTTTGCTGTTCTGTTGTACAAATATCTGTATGTAAAATATTACAGAAAAATATGCATAGTTTGTTCTGTTTTCTTTTTAAATATTTTTTTGTTTTTTTTTTATTGTTTTGCAATACAATGTTTTCTTATTTTGTTTTCCTATATGTATTTTCTTTTTCCCGTTGCTCTATAAATTTATGTTTATGTATTTATTTTTGCTTTGTTTTATGTATGTGTATTCCTTTGGCATTTTGCTTATTCATTTTCGTTTTATGTCATCATCATTGTAATCATCATTCAGTCGTTCAGTTTTTCAGTTGTTGTTCATTCAGTTGCTTGTATAATTGAAGTTGTTGCACTGACAGACTAGTAGTTGTCGCCATTATCATCATCATTATCATTTCCATGATGCTCATAATGATGATTCGTCAACATCCATTTATTGTTCATAACAATGAAAATCAATTTCAGCGAGAGTACTAAGTGCTGCATACTTTTTGGCGCTGCCTTTCATCACACTTTATTGCTTTCATGTTGATTTGAGTTGCGCTTTTTTATATCCATTCCTCACTTCTTAGTTCATTCCTTCGATTGTACAGCCCTATAAACATTTATATTCTCTTTTCACAGTAGTTCAGTTTTATTTCAATAATAATAAGTATATATATATATGTATGTATGTATGTATATATTGTGTATTCTTCTTTCTTATATGTATTTTTCACTTACTTATTTCAATGGTTATTATTCTTATTATTATTATTATTATTGGTCTCCTGGGTCGCCTTTCTAGTAAATCTATGTGAGTGTGTCTGTGTGTGTGTGTGTGTGTGTTTGTATTTATGATGATATGAATAAGGGATAAATTCTTTTTATACTTGTATATTTACTTTAATCTTTGTCTTGGCTTTCTTTTACTCTCAAAAGAAAAAAAGAAAATTTTTTTATATTTATTGTTTATTATGAAAGCAGAAACAATTGCATCATTTTGCACTTCCTGCTGTGCCACTGGCATGCATTTAAAACTGTCAGTAAAGTATTTGATTTTATAGAAATTTAAATAGAACATAGTTCCACAAAGCAATTCGAAATTATTTGAACTATATAAAATTAATTATGATTATAACAAAGATGTTAATGTTGCAATCTTTGTTGGAAAAGTTGAGCCAACTTCCATTAAAAGATTTAACAAAAAGATTTATAAAATAATGCAAAACAAGAAGCAGCAGAGTGGTTTAAAAAAGTGAATGAAAGATAGTTTTGCTAATTACTTACTGAAGTTAAAGTTAGTCAAAGATAATTAAGAGGTTTCTACAAAATGTAAAAGAAACTTCTTTCTGTACATGACCCATTAAGTTGTATACTGCATACTTTTAACTTAAACATTGAAAAGTTTCTCTGAACCATTTTTCCAGTAATCTATATTAAAATATTGAAAAAATATATGAAAAGTAATGATGTTTTGTTAATATTTTATATTAAAAATTGTAAGACTTCATGTCTTCATATCTTGCATATAAGGTGAACTTTTATAAATTGAGCAATTATTCTTATTATTATTTTTGATTCGAAATAAGTACAGAATTTTACATTGTTTGTTTCATCTTTCCAAAGTGGAGAGTAAAAGAAACAGTTTCTTTTAACATTTGACATTTTATACTTAACAATTTTTCGCCTATTCAAAGTTTTGAATGACAACATTCAATGAGATGTTTTAAAGAGAATTTTCTAAATAAATTTTTGTTTTCTATCTTAAAAAGTGAAAACTTGACACAACAAGGAACTAAATTGGATACAAACAAACAGAAAAACAAACTTAATATTACTAAAATAATATTTCCTTGTGAACAGATGAGCCCAAACCAAAGAATGCATAAATTTAATATTTAATAAATTTATTTTCATATATATGAAAATCTCATGCAATATGAAATTCAATTTGAATATGAATTTGTTATTATTTTATATTACATACAATATTTCCAATTAATTGTAAACTTAACCAAGAAGAAGAAATCGAAAATGAATGGATACAAATTCCGTTTTGTTTAAACTGAATTATAAATTTATTTGTTTGAACTCATCAAATCAAATAAATCACAGTGCGTACTTGATATTCAAATATTGTAATATTTCTATTCAATAGAAGAAATAAATTGTTTTTCTTTTTGTTCGGTTTTGTTTTATATCCATTGTTATTGTGTGTATTGCGTTCATGTTTTCTGAAATAAAATGGCCAAGGCAACCCAAGCTCAGCAGCTCAGCATGAACAATTGATGCAACTAAATTAAAAAAAAAAACTGCAATATCAAAAGGAATGAAATAAAATAAGAGAAATATATGTAGAATAATATTCATACAAAAGTGCTTTCAACATACGAGTTCTTTAGGACTTCATTAAAAACCAGCAATGCCCAGTGGATCGAGCATACAAAACTAATCTTTTCCTTCTGAAGCTTTCAAGGCATTTTACACACTCACAATCATACAGATTCATATGTGTATGAATGTGCATTTAAATATTTTATTACGACTATAAAATTCTGTGTCTCGGACATTGAAT
The DNA here is from genome assembly GCA_037043295.1 of Amiota minor. NCBI lineage: Eukaryota > Metazoa > Arthropoda > Insecta > Diptera > Drosophilidae > Amiota > Amiota minor. The sequence continues at coordinate 4,147,469 of JBAMAW010001787.1, forward strand.
GGGCCACTTATATTGACTCTGCGTCTCTATAAAATTGTATATTTTGTGAATGCGAGTATCTGTGTGACTGTGTGGCTCTCTGCCGAAATCCTAAGAAGCTTTTATAAACCAAAATTGTTTTATGAATTAAATTGAATAGAAAAGTTTATTCATTTTGTTTTATTACTTGGTATGCGTATAAAGTATTACGTTTCTGAAATGGTTTTATCATAATATTTGATGCCATTAGTAAGCAACTATTTTTAAAACATATTTTTTCTTATAATACAATACTTGATGCCATTAAGTAAGCCACTATTTTGGCACAATATTTGGCAAAATAAGAGAGTGAAGATGTGATGAGGAAGAAACAAAGAAAAGAACGAAGGAGGGAAGGGACAAATAAAATAAATTAAATAAAATGTCGTCATGTCTTGCTAAAGTCCACTTTCTCTTGCCCACATATATATACACACACACACACAACCATAAATATCAAGCAAAGAACGATGAATGAAGGAAAAACTTGAACGCACGCATGTCCTTCAAATACTTTGCCATACTAAGTAAAATGGTTTTTCTCTTGTTGTTATTATTCTTTGTATTGTTGCTGTCCACAATGGTCGCCTTTTGGCTGTTCATTACTTTTGTCCAAAAAGAGAAAAGAATATACTACAATAGTTAGTCAAGGGACCATGAAACCAAAACTAAAAAGATACAAATGATGAAGAGCGGAGAATGAGGTTCCAACGCTTGCCGATGCTTGAAATTAATTTGTCACTCACTCAATTCATGACAAACAGAGAGACAAACCGACAGACAATTGAACGAACGAATGACATACCAACATTTATTGTACAATATACTAAATGAGCATATAAAGAGAGAGAGAGAGAGAGAGAGAGAATTTGTGCGGTGGCTTGAAGCATTTGACATGTGGCATGGCGGCAACACACAAAAAACAGCAGCGTAATTAAAAACTACAGAAAAAAAAAGTTACACAAACAAAAAGAGCGCTACAAAAACAGAAAAGAAAGACAAAAGTGGACAGCGAACAACGTAAATTGAACTGGTAAAGCGCTTTGGCCAACATCAATTAAAAATTTGTTGCGAGTTGCAAGTTGCGCGTTGCGTATACGCCATGCTTGCCCATGTGCGCTTCAATGTCGAACGAAGATAATAAAAAGTAAATGCACAAGAAGAATAAGAAATAAAAAAAAAAGAACAGTAACGAGAAACATTTTATGTTTTATCTATGTTTTTGGTTTGGTTTGGTTTGGTTTATTTGTAAGAGTTTCTCGGATTGAATGGAATCGAGGTCAGTCAGAAAATTTGTTATGTTCCTTCTTCACTTTTTCCATTTGCGTCTCATTGCTGTTAACTTGTCTATTCATTTTTATCTACATTCGCTGTGTTTTTTTTCTTTTTTTGTATTATTTTGTTATGTATTTGTTTATTTTCTCTTCTATTTTTTATTCCATTTTTGCATTTTTATTTTATCTTTTGGCTGTCGTCACCATGTCTGCTACGCAATGAAACAACGACACCGACAATGGCATCGACATCAACATCAACATCAACATCGATACCAATACAACTAACTTGTGTACATCCTCACATCGTTTTTGTACATGTGTGTATGGATATATTCTACTACTTACTTTTCTTACTATTTTGTTTAGCTTGATTTGCGTGAAATCAAGAAATTTGCACAAGATAACGAGGGGGTGAGTTAAGCACGTCAAAGAAAAATGTCTACCTTTTCTTGGTATTTCTCTCTATTATGCTTGCACTCATTTCTTCAATTAAAAAAGCTAACAACTACAAATTAATCTATACGTAGACCTCAATAGATTCAGTAGAACATATAACCCATGAAAAGGAATATTAAATTCAAAATGAAAATGAAATAGAACAATTACTTGTAAAAGAAAAATATTTCATTCCTCATGCAAAAGCAAACAGTAACAGCAACAGCAACAGCAACAGAAACAATAAAATGCACATAATTTAGTGCTAAATGAAAAATTTATTAAGAAACTTTGTGCTAACAGACAAAATAAAAAGAAAGAAAGAGAGAGAGAGAGAGAGAGAGAGAGAGAGAGAAACTGTGTGAGAGAATAGGATGAGAAAGAGATAGTATAAGTGAATGAATGTGGGTTGGTTGCTTGGTTAGTCAGTTAAGTGAAAATTTATAAACGTGTTTCAGAAACAAAAGGCGGCATTGGCAAAATTTTAATTAGCACACACATGAATAATGCTAAGACTTTGCCTTGCATTTTTAGTTATCTATGCATATGTATATGTATGCCTGAGTGTGTGTGTGTGTGAGTGTGTAGTATTTAAATATGTATATGTAGTGTTGAGAAATGTATGCTTAAGTAAGCGTAGGCAACATGAAATAATTACGCGACCTAACCAAATCCTTTTGCTTATAGTAAAGATACAACAGAGGCTTCTAAATATTTATTTACATACACACACACACACACACACATATATACTGTATGTATGCATCCTAGAAAATTTAAATATGTGCAAATATATAGACTCAAGCAACATAGACAATGCGGCGTCACATAGCCACAGCCACAGTCACAGCCACAATCAAAGCCACAGACACTAAAACACAAAAATAACCACACATACAAACAACAAAAACAGCAAGAACATCATTGACAGAATCTCCCTTACTCCTATTGCTATCATCATCATCATCATCATAGTCATCTTCATTATTATTTTATTCATTATTACAATACACAGAGAGAAACAAACACATAAAGTATGTTTATCAAGCAAGTAACATGAATGGCCTCCATTTATGTAAATGCCAAAGAATTTTAATAAAGTTTTACGCAGCGTCACTCCTCCCTCCCTCCCTCTTCATGACAATCGCATCAACTACTATCATACTTAGTAGATAGCACATGCAGCATATTCACCCTTTCTTCTTTACTCATATTCTCGTTCGCGTACTTGTACATTGAAGCTCAACCTTACATTAGTTAGTAGGTCTCTTAAATCAGGTAATGCCAACTTGGATTCCTCTGCCTCCGTTTCGGCCTCAAAATCATCCTTCTTCTTCTTAAGCTAGTTTAGTTATGTGTATGAGTATTTGTAGTTTAGCATTTTAAATGAATTTCTAAGTGGCACATACACACATACACATCGACAGATACACACTCCTACCTACTTACCACAGTGACAAAGAAAAACATTTCACATTAGAGATGGAAAGCCAAACTACTCATAGTAAGCACCAGACCCAGACCCTAGTCCATGGCCCCTAACGACCAACGTTTAGCAGGCCGCTGCACCGAAAAGCAATATTGACTGCAGCTAATAGCATTTTACTTGTTTAAATAGAATAATAATGGGAGAAATAGAAAAACAAAAAAAAACAAAAAAAAAACAAAAAACCAAGTAACGCTGCCATTACGAAGTAGGAAAAATGGAATAAAAAATCGAATTGAATCGGATCGAGTAGCATAGAATAGAATCGAAGTAAAGCAAATGGATGGATGAATGTAAATGTAAATGAACAAAGCCCAGTGAAACAGGAAACAACAGGCGATGGTCGAGTGAAGCTTTAAGCGAGCAAACATATCAATGGTGACACACAGAACACAGAACAACTCATTCATACACACATACAAGTAAGTATGTACCAGTGTATGTGTGCCACACACAGCACGTACAAAACACATGAATAAATAAATAAATAGATTTTTCTCTATTGTAAAAATTGATGTCAGACAATGACGCCCACGCTTGTTTTTACTTTTCTTACAACTTTCAAGTGTGATGGAGTTTTTACCTTACTAGGAGGCCCCAAGGTATATAACATAACTCATAGTATGAGTATTTGAATGTGGGAGTGGTGTGTTTGAGTAAATTTGCACTTTGCACTCTCGTTTCATTACTAATTTTCTTTTAGTTTACTTTTCCTTTTAATTTTTTTCTTTTTTTTTTTGTTAAATATTAGTTTGAATTGATTTATCGATTTCCATTCAATTGAATTTCAATTTGATTGAGTTTACCCTAACTTTACATGCAGCATTTAATTTCATTTAATTACACAGCTTTGCTTCTCTTTTTTCATTCTTCCAGTCATTCATTCATTCAGTCATAGATTTATACTTTTTATTTTCCATTTTAAAAAAGTATTATAAGTTTGTCATGAAGTTTGTAACACAAAAATGGGGATATCGAAGTAAGCCTAGTCCCTCAATTTCAGTTATTTTGCTGAAATTTTGCATAATGTTTTCTTTTCACCAGACGCTGTACATTTGTCGGAATCAGCCGAATTGAACAGCGGAAAAACGAAAATTCGAAATCATGTTCATATTAGAAAAACTTTATTGTGTTTTGTACTATTGAAATTAAATTTGGACACTATAAATCTTTGACCCATGTCCACAAAACCATGTAAATATCAAACATCTAGGGTTACTAAATCGTGTAGCTCCCATACAAACCCAAATTTGAATTCGATTCTTATTAAAAAAACTTTTTTGCTTATTCATCAACCTTATAATTTCAAGACCCTAGGATTACTGGATCGCCTTGTCTTAACATAAGTTAAATCAGTAAAGAAATATTTCTGTGTACAAAAACACAGGTGTTTGAAGAGAATGACAACTTCGGCATAGCCAAAGATAACCTTCTTTTTTTTTTTTTTCAATATTTAAAAATTTTATTATTATTTCATATTGTTTGGGTAGTTGGGGTAGTTCGAATAGTTGGAGTAGTTGGCATTCGCACTTTACTCTGCAGTCAATTAAATTGTCATTTGATGCTTGGGATTTTTTTTTCCTTCTTTCAAACTCACTTTTCTCTGTTCCCGTTTGCATGGATTTCAAATATAAAACAAAAATGTGAGTGGTTGAAGGAGTGATTTAATTAAACGTCCATTTCAATTGCTTTCAATACTGTCCAGTAGTGCGTATACGTAATTTCGCGCATTGAATTTCAATTTCAAGGCTTTTCTCATTCATCATTCATTCATCCACTCATTCTTCGTTCTTAACAATGTTGACCAACGAAGCAAAGAATGGTGCAGCACAGCGATGAAAACTTCAATGGTTACCAAGTAGTTGAATGAATTCATTATCGTTTTCCATGAAATTCCAATTGAAATCAATCTATTGTATTTGTGTATCTGCAGATGGTTGTATATACATACATAGTTATGAATAAGTGTGTGTTCAGTCTATTGTTCTTATGAATTTCAAGAATTTTATGTATTTCTCTAATATACCTGATGCTTGATTAAAAATGAATAATATGCTTTCTTCCATCTTTAAATGAAGGCAATCAAACGAAAATATATATTGATGAATAGTGATGATATCTTCTTAGGAATTTCATTAAATAAAATTTAAAAAATAGTTAAAGATATTTTATGGTCATTCAATTTGTAGATAACAGAAATTGTAAAGAAGCCCTCAAGTCCTGATGAAGTCAATCAAATAGAACCTTAATTCTATTTAGAAGGATATAAATTTAATTTTATTGTAAGATTAATACATTTTTAATTAAGTTTCTTCACCAGTTTCCCTTAGGTACATCAAGTTAAAAGTATCTAGATTAATTTAAACCTCATTTCAATTTTCCAAGAAATAATTTCATTAATTTCATCATAAGTTTAATAAAACTTTGAGTGCAAAATCTCATCCATGTATCATAAATACATGGCATAATTTCGAATTCACAATTGATTTAAAAACTAATTGAAAACTGATTTAAAATTCATAACTGGAAATGCCAAACAGAAAATGGGTAAAACATAGTAGAAAAATGAAATAAACAATATGAAGATGGTTGTCGGTCGGTCAAAATCTAAAATTGTATACATACACATACTCACATATACGCATTTCCACGCATACACAGCATAAGCAGGAAAATAAAACCAAACAAACAAACTAAAAACAAAAAAAAAAAACAAAAAAATAAAAAACAAACAAACAAGAAAAACTGGACGAAATGAGCGCAAGGATAACAAAACCAAAAAAAAAAAAAAAAAAAAACAAGCAAAACGAAACAAAAAAAAAGGAAAACGAAACGAGAAAATCAAAACCAACAAACAAGCAAAGCAGACCAAAGAAACACACGAATAAACGAGTGAACGTTGGGGCACGAGACAAACGACCGCTAATTTTAGCACAAAAAGCAACAACAACCAGAACAACAACGACACCAACAAACACCAAACATCAAGGGGGAGAAAAATGTGAGCGGATGTAACTAAAAAAAGACTGAAAGCTTTTGAACCTGAATTAATCAATAAAACTACGCAAAGCTTTTGAGCGTAAAATCAAGTCCTAAGCTTTCACTCATCAACCATAAGACAAATAAAAAATATAAAGTTTACAATACCGAGAGAATGTGAAACGTGAAATCAAAACCCACGTGAATTTGAGAAAAAGCAAAGACAAAGCTTTCAAAAAATGCATACGCGTCGCTTCCTACGCTACTCGCTAAAGAATTTTCCTTCCACCCAATAATTGAGTGAGAAGCTCACAAGGCTGTGTAAAGCAGAAGTAGATATGCTTTGCTTTGGTTGCACATTGCTCATTTCATAATAACAACAGCAACAACAATAAAAGCCTCCCACAATGTAAAACTCTCAGTGTTGGGCTTTTCTCTCTCACTCTCTCTGTTTCTTCAGTTTTTAGTTAAAGTTGTGCACTTTGCATCCTTCGAAATACTCGACTACTGTGCTCTTTTACATGTTTCCTACTCTGAAAGTTGACTAATTCGTTGCCATAACACAGCGAAAAGCTTTAATGTGACTTGTTTGTATTCCAACCTTTAAGCCAACGAACACGAGGCATAAACGAGCGGAAAACGCGCGTACAGAGCGTGCTGTACATACATATACAAACACATAATATATGAACCCACACATATATACATACATACAAATGTATATTATATAGTTGTGAAGAACAAAAAAAAATATATATAAGAAGAAATTATTAAATAAAAGGAAAAAGAAAAAAATATAAAAATAATTCGCTTGATAAAGAAATTACAAGAGAATTTTATTATTATTTTAATAAAATTCAATATTTTTGTGCGCGGCGCGTGTGAAAATAAAAGAAATTAAAAGTGAAAATATTGTGAAAATATTGAAAATCGTTTACGGTGAAGAAAAGAGAGAAGAAACCATTGTGTGCAATTTTATTTGGATTTCAAATTGAAAAGAAGAAGAATAAAATAAAAGAAAAAACAAAAAAAGCAATACACAATGCATTGAAGTATCCTTCAAAAGGATGATGAGCATTTCATGTTGTGCCTTCTGCGTGAATACAAAGTAGCAATATAAAAAATATAAAGCAAAAAGCAAAACCAAACAAAAATTAATAAATTACAAATAACACAAAACAAAAACAAAAAATTAAATATATAAAATTTTAAAATTTGCTAAGGCAAAACCAACGACAGAAACAGCAGCAGAAGGATTAAGGATCAAAAGCAACCTCAGGGGAGGAGGCGTGCTGACAAAAAAAAAAAATCAATAATTTCTTAATATTACAATTTATATAAATAGAAAAAGGGGCAAAATATAAGAAAATTAAATAAATAAATTAATAACTTAGTCATAAATTAAATATTACAAAAATTATAGCAATTTTAATAACGAAACGAACAACGAATTTGGGACACATTCGACTTTGTCTTTCCCTTTTCCCATATTTATCCAATATATATAAGTATATTTACATACATCATTCGTACATAGTAGATACATTGGAAGTAGGCAAACACATTGAAACTAAAACGGAAGCTGCTGTGTGTGTTCACTGAACCAAAACTGAACTAAAAGTTGGCTTGAGAAAGAAGCGAAGTGCAAAAGGATCAACCAACAACAACTTCAGCTATAGAAAAAAAACCACTGCCAGGCCACATACGAAATTGTAAGGTAGCCAAGCCAAGAATCAGCTAAGACAAGAAAAGCATATTCAGTTAATAAGCTAAGCTAATAAGCAGGAAGTACAGTAAAGCAAACAACAAACACCAGCCAACATCGCCCACATACTTATGTACAAATAAATCTTAAAGACGAGAAAAGAAAAGAAAAGAAAAGAAAAGAAAGGAAAAACGAACCATTGATTTTGTATCAGTTTCATTATTGAAGAACAAAAAGTCAACTAACAAAGTAACAAAAGAAAAAAAAGCATTAATTCAGGAAGCAAACAAGAAACCAAGAAACTGAGAAGGGAGAAAACCCCTCAACTTAGTATGTCTGACATTAATAATGTCATTAGAATAACATAAACATATTCTTATTACAATATAATCTATTATAATTCGAAGAAGGAAAGAAGGAGGAGTGGGAAAAGTGGAAACTATTGTAAGAGACACAAAGTGATATAGAATATAATATAATAATAATAATAATAATATTAGATACGAAACGTTACCACCGTCTTCACATTAAGATAAAAATACATAATTGTAAATATATAAGTCGATGAAAAATACATACAAGGAAATTTAACAATAAAAAAATATAAAGGGAAATAAATACATCAAAGGAAGGAGAAAAAGAGGAGGAATAACAAATACAACGAAAGCATCATTTCCATTAAGCTTAATTCAACTTTGCATTGCCTTGCTTTGCTCTGCATTGCATTGCATTGTCTCTTTAAAAGAATAACAATATCAACATCAACATCAACATCAACGTAAATAAACGCAAAGCAATAAAAAATTAGAAAAAGGGGAAAGGGAAAACGAGTAGTTGAAACTACAACAGCAACAACAGTAACAATAATTTTAAAGTCAAGGCATTTCAGAGAGTCAACAAATCAACCAACAAACCTATGGACAATGCCTATGTCTACTATAAGGTATTGTAGTAAGCCAAAAAGAAAATAAAATAAACAAGCAAATAAATAAATAAATGATAGAATAAAATAAACAACAATACATTGAAAATAAAACTAACAATACATCATCATCATCATCATCAATAACTACAAGCAAAAACAAGCAAAGCATTTCCAATAAAAAATTTCGATCTCAATTTCAATTTCAATTAAAATAAGAAATGCACAATCAGCACAGTAAAACTACTCTTTACAACAGCAACAGCAACAGCAATAGCAACAACAAAAATCATATAATGAAATGTTTAAGTCATTGCAGTCATCATCATCATCATCATCATTATAACAATTACTATCATCATTTGTATCATCAGATGCATCAAATCAAATCAATCAATAAATCAATATCAACACAAGTCAATGTTAACAAAAATGTTTGAACTTGCCTAACTCAATCATCATCATGCTCACCATCAACATCATTATCATCATCAACGAATCAAACATAATCGATTAAACAATAAATCTTAGGGATTCTGAAAATATAAAATAAATATTTTTTTTTATCGAAAATAACAAACAATAAGAGGAGGAAAACTTATTTAAAGAAAGAATAAAAACAAATATTATAATGCAGCGTAAAATAAGAAAAAATGTAAAAGAAATTGATATTACAAAAGTAAATTCTATCATATAAAATATAAAAATTCCATAAACCAGATTAAAATCATATAAAAGAAAAATCAACTGAACAAAACTTTCCTGTAGACAAAAACACACACACACACACACACACATTGAGTAGCATAGCAAAATACCTCAATCTTTTTCGTTGCGTAAAAATTATTCACGCAAGTCCTTCACATATACATAGATAGATACATGCACACACACCCTGATGAGCATACGATACATGAGACATGAGTTTATGTATAAATGTATCTGCATATGCACATGATGAGTGAGAGTCAGGGTAGCCTTTAAACTTTGAGTGAGTCCGTGCGTGCTAACATGTGCTTCTTTGTTTATTTATTCATATTCTTTTACATCTCCTGCGTTCTGTCTATTGCTCTTGTTATCCTTCCTTCCGTTCATCCGTCCATCCTTGCATCCTTCCATGTTTTATGTTTCTGTGTTATGAAATGAAATGTAAAGTATGATTACACATAGGTCTTTGGTGATGATATGTAGATATGTCAACAATGCAATGACTTTCCGAAGCTAACCATAAATAAAAGCGGCATATATACACACTCACACACACACCGCGAAATACATGCTCATATCAATTACATTCATATAAGTTACAACTAAGCAAGCAACCAGACTACGCCGCCACTTTACGAGTACAAACAGCTGAATGCGGCAAAGCACGCAAAACAAAGATTTTTCATACACACATGACTTACAATAATGAAGTATATGACTAGATACTTGTATAGATATGTGTGTCTGTGCGTATATAAGCACATGTGTTTGTTTTTATAAAACAAAAAAAAACTACATGAATGACTTCACGTGTATGAAGACAGCTTATTATAAAATATTGCTTACGCTTAATTGGATATATAAACGTATATGCTGACATGTGTATATGATAGGTTGGTTATTAATATCCATTTATTTATTGAGTCGCTTCATAAACAAGACAACACAAGTGAAAAATGAACTCTATGAAATATTTTAGTACAAAATGAAAAATAATTGTTGCATACTTTTAGGTTTAATTTGCAATTCTTTCCTAAAAGTTAATTCCTTTTAAATGTATCGTAAAAATAATACAAGAATTACCCATAGATAGTGATTAAATTTTATTATACCAAAGAAATTGTCTGTACTTAGGTAGAAATGTCTATTTGTGTTTTAATAAACATCATACATGATTGAACATTCGATTAGGGGAAGGTTCGGAGCTAATCACCTCATCATTGTGGGCTCCATGTTGAGCATATTGTATTATATATTGTCAGGGACACTTAATTGAGAATAATCAATCTAATGCTCAATAATGACCAGATTGTCTGTTTAAACTTTTTGTGTTAGTTAGTTGTGATATCTAAAGCAACTAACAGCAACTTTAGTCAATTCTTACTAAGTATGTATATACTTATATATTATATAAGTATATGCTAAATTAACTTCAGCAAAGAAATAAACTGATGATTTCTAGATGAATAGAAGATAAGTTTGTTGTTTGTTCATGTCCTTATGAGTATAAGATAAGTGCAGGAAGATGCTATGATGAATTCAATTGGAAAGTAACACAATCGAATAGATTTGCTTTCAATTTCAGTTAGTTGATCATGTGAGTTATACTACTGTAATTCAATCTAACAAGTAATGCAATCAAGCAGGATTCCTATCTAAACACAATACTAAGGATATCTCTTACAATCAACTTATCTCAATTTTAATCAAATCCTTCCTTCTTCATTCATTTTACTTTAACATCAAGTCACTTTAACTAAGTCAACGCTCAACCTAAAGCAGAATGAAAGAAATTAAAAGATATGAAAACTCTTTTTCTATAATATAAATTTTAAAGGACAAGTAAAGAAACATAATTGGTGAAATTAAGAAGACAAAAGTAATTATTCCGCATAGGCCATGCTTAAACAATTAACAAAATTATAATTTCGTTACATTTGCATTTCTTTTATTATTTTTGTTGTATTTTCTTTTTTTTTTTTTTTTTTTGTTGAGAAATAATAATAAAATTAATGAAATTTGGCAACATTGCACTTGAAATACAATGCAAAAAAAAAAGAAAAGAAAACAAAGGAAATAAAAACAAAACAAAAAGAAAAAGAAAAATGGAAAAGAAATAATTTTATCGTCCAGCCACGTACATGTTTATGTACAGTAAATGAATTCAAACAGTCTTTCGTCTTTGAGATTCAGTGTGAATTTTTCCTCCGTCCCCGTTAGTTTTTTTCCATTTTCTATTTCTCTCTTCTTCTCCACCTATTCTTATTCATTATACTCATCTATTTGCTTTCGTTTGTAATATGTAATGCAATGTGGGCATGTGGGCATGTGGGCGAGGCGGGTGACGTCTTCTGTACGTGAGTGTATCCGCTCATTAGTAAAAAGCTTCAACACTCAACACAATTGCTGCTTTGTGTTTTTTGTTTTTGTTGTTGTTTTTAGCATTTCATTTGTATCTTTTACTTGTTTTCGCAATAAATAACAACAAACACACACCTACAAAATACACAATGAGAAAAAGAATAACAAGTCTGTCTCTGTATGCTACGTGTAAATTATGCTTAGCATGCATTTATCTACATATGTATGTATATGTTACTCTGTACTATTCTGTATACTTACATATACTCGTATGTATATGTATGCGTGTTTCCCTCTCTTGTTCTCACTTGATTTTGTTTGTCTATGACATATGAAGCAAAGTACACCGAAAGTACTTCATAAATGTCACTCTAAATAGATTTTGACGAACATTTTATGGTAGTAGACACACATAGGCATATGCATATATACAAATACATATGTATATATAGACATATTTACTCTCATATAATGACTGACACTTGCGTATGGCAGCATCATATCATCATCATCATCATCATCATCATCATATGACTTGGGGCAATGTCATACTGCATATAGTAAAATACAATATAATGTAACGCAACAAACAATGGTTAGATGGATAGATAGACAGACAGATACCAAATGAATGGTTAGATGAATGTTAATGTTTGGTTGGATAAATGCGAATGCCATGTGCGTATACTGGTATATGTAATGTGGGTATGTGTGAGATAATTTGACGTAGTGAAGTTCCGTTGAATTATGTTGGTACATTATGTTATAGTAGTTTGTTTTTCATTTCTCTTTTTTCATTTTGGTTTCGAAAAATACATACATATTATGTAACCTTGTACCAAGACACTTGAAACATGACAATTTGTTCTAATTACTCCCCATGCAGTTCGTAGATACAATGACAATAGATACAATAGATGCATTTCTGTTTAAACTGTGTGTGGGTGTCATATGACTGACTCTAAGTAAAGATCAATATGCAATATTTTAATAAGCTTCGTGTATTTGTTGACGTCAACTCAACTCAGCTCAGCTCATCACAACTCAATTAACAATATTCATTTTAATTAAGTTTTTTTATTGTGTTGATTAATTATTTTTTCGTTGTTTAATTTTAATATCTTTGTTATGTGCATTTCGTTTATGGATAGAAGAATGGAATAGATACATAGGTTCTGAGATTACATGAACATATAACTTTAACTTTATCGTTAAAGCAAAGCAACAAAGCTCGTTTGTTAAGATTTTTTACGCTACACTGAATACTGAACACACACTCAAATAAGCATAGATACAAATATACAAATGGTAGATACAAACACAATGATGACGTCTTATATGCACATAAAGTGCCAACCTATAACATTTTTTGTGTACTCATCACCATTCTGTTTGCTGATCTTCTTTTAGTATTATTATTTAACTTATATTTCTGTTCTTTACTTGGTGGACTGGCTGCAATTTTTTTTTCTTTTTCATCTTGAAAATAAAAGTGTTAGTTATTTTCTTTGTTCATACAATATATTTTTATTTGTTTTTTTTTTTTGGTGTAAAATTCAGTCCTAAAAATTCATTTTAACTTTTTCATTTCTTCTAGTCTCCTCCTCAGCATCATTTTGAGTTAGTTATATTACAATATACAATACATATTTTCTTATTTTATGCTTATTTTTCATTTTTTGGTTTTATGCTTAAATACACAAGCACGCAACACACCCACACACACCCACACACAGACACTTACTCATTTATACTCATATAGGCATATATGAGGCATAAGAGAGCGTAATGCTCTGATATGGTTACACTTAACATACTTACGTGTTAGATTCTTTTATGTTTTATATTTCTTCGTTATTCTTTCTCACTTCGCCGCTTCTCTTTGTTGTTTCATTCATTCTTTTTTTTATTCTCTGCCCCCAAGTATTTGGTGAACCAAAAATAAAAATGAAGAAAAAAAAATAAAGAAGAAAGGAATGGAAAGAAAAAAAAGAAAAAAAGAAAGAAAGGTTTATTCAACAGCTCAAGCCCTAAAACAAAATGGAACGAACCAAACCGAACCGAACAGAGTCGTACTGAACTGACTGAAATAAACTGAACTGAACTGAACTGAACTGAACTGAAGCAAGTGTGCACTCGTGTCGTATACGTAATAACCTTGTAACAAAAAAAATCTTATAATCTTTGTATATTTGTTTGTGTGACTCTTTATCTCTCTCTCTCTCTCTCTCTCACTCTCTATCTCTCACTGTCTGTATGTCTTTGCCTCTTTTCATATGCTTTTATATCCTTTCATTCACACATAAACACACACACACGCACACATCCTCTTTTACTATTTTACTTTCTTTTGAACACAATTTTTGCCCTTTAATTGTTTTTTTTTTTATTTTTATTTATTTATATTTTTTAAATTAATATATTTGTAATAAATTATGCTATCAGTAAATGTATCTGTGTGTATCTCTGTATCTGTGTGTATGTGATTTTTCACTTAAATTTTCGCTTAATGATCTGCTTAGCAAGAATTCTTATTTTTTATAATAGTTTCTTTTTTTTTTCATATAAATGACAGAAGAATTATTTTTTTTTGTGTCCTTTAGGTCTAAGATGCAAAAAAAAAAAGTATCTTTAATCGAGAATCAGATCTTAAGATAAATAAAATTTTTTTTAGATATTTCGATAAATTTTAGATTGATGATTTTTTCATTTTATTAAACTTTAAACTTATTTAGTGACACAATTTGTTTTTCTTTTTTTTTTATAATTGAAAATAAATCATTAAACTTAAAATTATTTTTTTTTTTCAATTCAATTCATTGTTTTATTTCTTAGTTTAGTTTCGTTCAAAAAATTTTATTTAATTTATTTGAAAAGAAATATATTTATTAATATTGAATTATGTATTTTTGTTTTAGTAAATAAAAATTTAAAAGTAAATTTTCAATGGCCAACGAGGCAATGATAAAACATTCATAAAGAAAAGAAATCTAATAACAAATTAAAAAAAATAAAAAATCATTATTTCGTTTCAATTCAAAAGATTTTATAACATTCAATATTTGATTTTTAGTTACAAGAAGTTTTATCATAAAATATATTCTAATTTTATTAGTCATTAGTACAATTTCATAGATTCTTTTTAAATATTTTTGTAAGTCTATCATTGATGCATTTAACTTACTTTTCAAATTATTAGTAATCTTTACTCTTTGCCGTTTGTTTGTCGTCTGCTTCTATGCGAACTAAACCATTTTTAGCTGAACACAGCAAAACCAAACAAAGCAATGAATTTTAACATGTGAAATATAAATCAATTATCAGAGAAGACACACAAATCACACATCACACATCATTTTCATATGGTTTTATTTTATTTTCCATATTTTTATAAGCAAAATGCTTCATACAATTATAATTCTTAGTAAACTAGAATATAGCAAAAGTGAAGTTAATTGGTTTTAATTGGTTTTTGGAAAAAATTAAATTTTGAAAATATTTCAAAATTTATTTAGGCAACTTAAGTCTTAAATTTTGTAATAATAGACTCAAGTTAGAATCAATTATACCCATTCAAATTTTATTTAGTTTTTCCTATTTGCTAATGTGAAGAATTTCAATCAATATTCCTTTGAATTGCAGTTTCATTTGTCTTTTTTTTTCATATAAGCGAGTATATTTTGTTTTACTTACTTTATTTTGTTTATAAATACAAAATTCAAATAAAATTTATCATTTTATTTATTTTTATTTTGTTGAATTATTTTGTTTTATAATATTTTATATTTATTTTTAATTAATTTTTTTAATAAATAAATAATAAAATGTAAATACTAAATAAACAAAAAAATAAATAAATAATAATACAATAATTTCTTTTTTGTTAAAAGCATCATTAATTTTAATTTTTAAAGAATTTATTTCCATTTATATTATTGAGAATTTTATTTTAATTTTATTTTTATTAATTTTAGTTGCAAGACACAAATCCTTAAAATTCCAAAAAAATTTGACCATTGAAATCTCTTTTAAAATTGTTTTCTTACATAATCAAAAAGTAATAAATTTTATTAATTATTAATTACTATAAAACATAAAAAAAAAAAGAAAAATAATAATAATAATAATAATAAAGTAAAACAAAATGCAAGAAACTAGAAAAATCTTTAAAAAATTTGAAAAGAAATTGAAAAAATCAATTTAACAAAAAAAAAAAAAACAAAAGGAAAAAAATTACAATATACAAAAACAACTAAAATAATTATTTAGCATACAAGAATAATTCTTTTGTCATTTTATTGCCAAAAGATGAAGATTTTTTTCACGAAACTTATCGATTGTAATGGCTCCAGTAATTGGCTTTACATAATTTACTACATCTCTCTATTTCTCTCTCTATATTTCTATATATATTTATTTTTGAAATAAATTGATAAATTACTTAAAATATTTTGTTGTTGTTCTAAAAGAAATAAACAAAAATACAAAAAAATATATAAAAAAAACATAAAAATTTAAAAAAATTATTTAATTAAATAAAAATTACATAAAATTTAAATTAACAAATCAAGGAAACTATAATATAATAAAATATTTACAATATGCTTTTGTAATACTTTTTTTTTACCAAAAAGACAACATTCACAAAAAAAAAAAAAAAAAAACAGAATTTAGTTTCGTAACACAAAAATAATAATAATAATAATAATAAAAATTAAAATACAAAAGAAAATACCAAAAGAAAAGCAAAAAATATAAATAAAAACAAAGGAAACGAAATTAAAACGATAAAATGATAAAATAATTACGATGTGTGTACAAATTGGTAGAATTACTTACTTTTGAGTACTAGATTGAAAATTCTATCTACTTGTCTATCAGTAAATCAATCAGTTTATCTAATGAATTTGGTATCTGTGAATACATCAACATAATCAAAGCAGTTCAAAATAGGTTTTATTTCTCTCTCTCTCTCTCTCTATCTCTCTCTGACTGTTACTTTCTCAGGTCATAGTTCAAGATTCTTGAACTGTTTCTGAAACTATTTCAGTCTCTCTCTCTCTCTCTCTCTCTCTATATATATCTTTATCTCTGTATCTATCACTTTTGATCCAAAATAAAAATTTTATATAATTTTTTCTTTTTGATTATTAATTAATTTTTAAATTTTTAGTTTTTATTAAAAATAAACAAATATTTTTGTTAGCAAAATGGTTTTTATTAAAAGTGTGTTTCAAACCAAACCAAAAAAAAAAAAAAAAAAGACAAAAAAGAAAAAAATATAAAAAATCTATTACTTTTTGGTTTTGTAAATATTAAAACAATAAAGAAGATGTAAATCGTTAAAAAAAAAAATATTAATAATAATCAAAAATCAAATAAATCAAATCATTTCATATGCATAACTACATCTAAATACACTTCCATCTATCTATCTATCAATCCATCCATCAATCAATACTTACATACATATGTACATCTTATCAAATATCTATCAATCTAAATATATCCATACAAACTTGTTTCATTCAAATCTACAAAAGTGAAGTAAAGAAAATCATTTCTGAAACTACAAACTTCAAACTAATTGAGACTTCAAACTAAGAAAGATGCACGAGCCTTGCACACACAAAATGCAGTTATAAGGATCAAAAAAAAAAAAAATTATTATTATTATTGGTTAACATTCTCAGACTCAGACTCTCACAACAAACACAACATGATGGAAGCCCACTTCCGCTAACAGTTGACCAATTCACTCAACAGTCATTTGAAATACATATACTCAAGTTTTCCATTAAGATACTCAAGTTTTTGTTAAGATACTTTATTCACTCAATGACCACCACCACCACCACCACCAGCATCACTGACTCCACCACTTACTAACCACCCCCTCTCTAATACTTACACTCACTTCCAATATCAAATGCTGTGTTTGTCTGTCAATCTTATCAATATCTTTCTATCAACAATATTTCTTCTTCTTGTGTTTCGTTTTTTTTTTTTTTATTTTTTTTACTTTCTTTCTAACAATTTCTAATACAACAACAAACAATTACAACTACAACAAAACTATTTCTATCTAACTCTCTTTGTCTGTTTCTCAACAACTTTACAATATATATAAATAAATCTATGATTTCTTTATTTCCTTCATTTTCGTTCGTTCAACACCAAAATACAATAAATTTGTCTATATATTTTTTGCACGTTATTATTGTATGCATCTCAAAACTCTCTCTCTCTCTCTCTCTCTCTCTTTCTAACTATCTACAATATCTATCTAACTATCTATATATGTATATATATATATATATATATATTGATATTTCTTAAGTCATTTAATTTTCATTAAGAAACTTCATTTGATTTTTCTTTTTATTTCTTGAGAAAAAACAAAAAAGTAAAGAAAATGTTAACACAAAACAAAAGATAAAAATGAAACAATGTACAATGCAGCAAAAGCAAAAGCAGAAACAGAAACAGCAAAACTTAAAGAAAAGAAATACAAGTTTCACACATGTCGCAATAAACGCAATATCAGTAACAAAGACCCTCCCTTCTCTCGCTCTAAATCTTTCGCAACATACATACACACACACACATACACATACACACACATGCACAAAGATTCATGCATCTACATACATATATTCTTTATACAAATACTTTACCTAGGTCTATGTATCTATATATGTTAAACAACCTTCAAACTAGAAAAATTACTCGTACTTACCCAGGCAAAGACCCCCTCATCATCACAATGACACCAGGGCTTAACAATACTCGTATTATTCATAACCCTTTAACCCACTGAGGCTGCTAAAAATACAACAAAATTGTGCTACTAAAGTAGAGATACAAACACATTTACAGCTACACTCACAGACGACATACACAAACATTGATGAATCTGAATCCACAACCGCCCATTCCATCATAAAATGTCCTCGCTCCTCCTCACCTTAAACAAAACTACAAAAAAAATCAAACATACACGAAAAAATAAAAAATCTTTGAATTTTTATTGTAGTTGAAAAAAGAAGCTTGCCAAAAAAAAAAAAAGAAAAATAATAAATAAAAAATCATATACAAATTAAAAAACAAAAATAATAATAAAAATCGAAATAAGAAATCTTAAGAAATTTATGGGAAGGAAAATATTGATAATTAAATAAATAATAATATTATTATTTTAATATTACAAAACATTATTGTAAATTAAGCGAACATTTCAATTTTCTCCACTGAAAATGTTCCTTTATTGATTAAGGATTTCTTTAAAACAATTTAAAGAAATCAAAACTTGTAGAAAAACAACAAAAGTTTTGTTTAAATTTAAAAAAAAATAAATAATAAAAAAAAAAAAAACCAATACAAATACAAAAACAAAAAGAAAAAGAAACTTTTGAATGAATTCAAAAAAATATAAAAAAGAGAAATTTTTTTTAAAAAAAAATTCATCTAGAAATATTAAATAGAAAATCAAATCAAAATGAGATCATGAATGGGGCCAAATAGTCCGTAAGTGTTCGGGCAAAAAATCGCTTTGGTGATGTTAAATGATAAATGATAAAAGCAAATCATAGTAGAACTAATCTTGTTAGCGTAAATAATTGTTATTACTTAACCACATATTTATAAAAAAAAAAATTATTATTATTTTTTTTTTTTAAATCACTCAAAATCAATTAATTAATCAAAAAACAATTTGAAAGGAAAAACCAAACAATGCGACGGACAAATTATAAGTATTATAAGTAACGGAAGTAACTAACAAGAAACACAAGCAACAAACAACATAAATACAACAATAAAAACTACAGAAACAAAAGACTTAACAAAATCAAAACTCATAATAAAACAAAACCAAGAAACAAACAAAAAAAAAACAAAAAAAAAGAAAAAAAACACAAAAATAAATAGATACGAAAACCAACCAACAAACAACCAATTTGCAATCGCCCATTTCAGATGTACAATAATTTCACAACAAGCGGAAGTCCACCACTGCCAGACATAATCGGACAATACTACGGCGGCCCTGGTCTGCCAGGTCTGTACGCCCCATCAGGTCTCAACGGCACCGGTGCTAGCTATGGCCTGGCCAATGCAGCCTATGATCTCTATGGCCCATCAACATCGGCTGGTTACCTATATGATCCTGCAACTGCGTTGTATGGCGTCCAGACATCACCCATCCGACGTCGTCGCTACAGCATTGCCGGTCTGCCATCGGCAACCATGTATAATGATTTCTATGGTTATCCAGCGCCACCAATGCAACAGTCATCCTCATCAAATATTGTCAATTTATTAAATGAGGCGCACAAATCGATATCGCGATCCTCGCAAATTCTTAATCTCACACAACAAGCACGTCAACTGGGACAACCGGTGACGCCGTTGTCGGCCTATCCCGGCCGTGTTGTCTCCAGTTTCCCGACGTTGCATCCGGGTGATACCTCGCCACCATATCTAAACGATAATCTATTGCAAATGTCGTCGAGTTTCTCATCGCAACCAAATATGTACTTCCAGCCGTTGGCGCAGCCATCGTCTCAGCAATCGGCTGCAGCACAGAATGCGGCCGTTGCTGCGGCGGCAGCTGCTCGACTGCGACCCGCCTATTCCGTTTCCAATCTCAATTATTTGAGTAACTATCCCAGCAAATATGCGATCGGTTCTGGTTATGGTAATCCCTATTTGAATCAAACCGAATTACAAACGCCATATGGCATTGGCATTGGCAGTTCGCTGCAACAGCAGCAACGCCAACTCATGTCACATTCACTGCACGCCTCAAATCCCGCCATCTCGCAGTATCACTATCATCACCCGCAACAGCAACAGCAGCCCACTGCATCATCGCTTGCCTACAATTTGCAACAGCAATTCGCTGGCACACAACACTATGCTGGGCAGCATCCCTCCTCGCACATACAAGCCTCAGTGCAACAGCAAATGAATCCACAATATCAATATCATGTACACCAACATCAGAATCACATGCAATCGCATCCGTTAGCTTCGTTGGCCGCCGGCGGCCCTTTTGGTGGTACATTAGCGAGTAGCGCACGTGATGCCGCAGCCGCCTATGATGCAATGCATCAGCATCATCATCATCATGGGCACCATCACCACCCCAGCGCCGCCGCTTCGGCAGTCGCTGCTCAGCAATCGCATCATGCATCGCCATATGCGCACCATCATCATCATCACCAGCATTTGCCATACACGAAAATAGATTTAGATTATCCGAAAATGCCGCAAGAGCATAAGCGACAAGTAAGTTTCAAATTTGATGTAGACACGCTATCTTTAGATTCATAAGCAAAAACATCAACATTTAATCAATCTGATTATGATTAATCAATCAAACCGTTAATTACTTAAAGCAATGATTGACGTCACCATCGTCATCTCCATCAACATTCAATAAAACAATTAATAATTAATTAGAAAATTCAAATTCAAATTTGATAAATTCAAAAGGAAAATTGGTGCAGCAAAAATTAGAATTGAAACAAATAAAAACCAAAAAAAAAAAATAAATATTGTATATAATACAATATCCGAAATTCACAATTCAAGTCGAAAAAATGTAGAAATTGACAAAAAAAAAAAAAAAAAACAAAATCTAATGCATTTTACGCTTTCAGTGCTTGTAATTTTCTTTTTCTTTTTAATTTTTGGTTGCCTAAAAAATATTAAATATTTTTAGAGAACTTTTTTGCGCTTAATGAATTCATTAAAATATTTTACTCAATTATTATTATTTTCTTTTCTGCATAAGCCAATGCCCATATCCTAGGCATAAGCTCCGATTTGGTGCCATATGATGATGGCGTACTTAGTAATTCCGGAACCTTTTCATAAGTTTCTCTTTCTATACATTTCTCTTACTACAATATTTAATCGTATATATTTTGGTTGCGTCGTTTTTTATATTTAGAAAACAAAAACAAAAAAAACAAAAACAAAAAAAAATATGATTAGAAAGGATTAAAGATTGCCGTAAAGTATTATATAAAGATAATAATGATAATGATGATGATGATCTAGAAATAGTAGATCTAGATCTTATTCCAATATTATTATATACAATGTATATTGATAATGATATTGATAAAGATGTAAGAATGAAGATGAAGATGAAGAAGAAGAAGAAGGGATAAACTATTATATTATTTCATGTGCCATTTTAAAGTAGAAAATTTATTAAAAATTAAAAAAGTATTTAAAATATAAAATAAATTAATAAAAAGTGGCAACATAAATGGGGACTAACAGTCCTCAAACAGTAACAGTGAAACAGTTCATAGTAGCCATTTTTTTTTTTGCATAGAGCACTCAGGGCAAATTTTCATGTTAAAAAAAAAAAAAAAACAATAAATAAAAATATACAAAAAACGAAAAAGAAAAAAAAAGAAGAAATTTACAAACCAAAACAAAAAAAAAAAAAAAACTTGCTCTCGACTCTTAAAAGTGAAAGACTGTAAATAAAAAGTAAAACTAGAAAATTAATGCAAAATATATAAAAAAAAAAAATTAATGAAAAAAAAAAAAAAAGAAAGAGACCCCTAATGTGTTTTTTGTTAACTCGTTTCACAATTTGATTCTTAAAATTAAAAAAAATAATAAATTTATCAAAAAATATTAAAAAAAAAAATTAATACAAAATTAAGAAAGGAATGAAAAACAAAAATCTTATTAAATCAAAACCTAATGAAAAATATTAGCGCTATGAAATATTGACTATTTCTTCAAACATTTAACCCCAACCTTACCCCATGCCCCTCTCTCCACATTTAATGTTAATTTATTTATTCCAATTTAATTTAAATTAAGGAAAAAAAATGCAAAAACAAAAAAAAGAAAAATATTTACTATTCAAATTCTTCATTCACTTAGCAGCCTTTTAGTTTAAAAAACTTGTTAAAACTAAAAAAATAAAGGTTCTTTCGCAATGGAAATGATAATGAAAATTAACTAAAAATTAATCTTAATAAAAATACATAACATTACATTATTACATACATAAATACTTACATAAATACTTTACGTACTTAGAGTGTGATTAGCAATGAAGGTCAATTATAATGAAATTAAATGTTGAAACTTTGAAAGCAAAAAGAAACGATGGTAGAAAAGAAGAAGAAGAAGAAGCAGAAGGTAGAATGAATTGTTAGAAAGAAGAAAGGATGAGAAGGAGGTATGAAATGAAAAAAGAGATTAATTTGAAAGAAGACAAAAGAAAGAAATCATTTAAGACGAATACTAAGCAAGATAGTAAACAAAGATTAGAATGAAAATGGAATGCTAAGACAGAAAGACATAAAAACAGACGTGCATGGTTTACAAGAAAACGCAATATGTATGTACATTAACAATATTCTGATTAAAATGAAGATGATGGGGAGGAGAAGAATGATATGAGAATGAGAAAAAGAAATACATTTGCAATTGGTTAAGTAAATGTATTTGTAGTAGTACATTATTATATGATTGAAATTGATTTTTGTCTAGTTTAAAACAGACATTGAAGATGAAGACTTTTTACATGGTTGACTTCTTTTAAATGTTCAGACTTCCTTTAAATGTTCAGACTTGTTCAAGTCATTCATTATCCATTCAGGTAGAGAAAAAGTATCAGTGGTAGATGGAAATATTTAAAAAATACATTACAAACTAGTATCATAGTAAGTACCAAATATCTATTCTGATGATGAACTTATTACCTTAAGGTTTGGCATTCGTTCATTAACGATTTTCTCCCTCTCTTAAATGTAACGAAAATATAATAAATACATAATGTTAATTGTTGATTACTTGGAAACTAAGTATAATGCATTTTTGATACTTACTTAATAGTCACCATATACTAACAATAATCGTATTATGTCAAGTTATTTATATAGAAATGATTTAACTAAAAGTCTGTGTTTTTGATTCAATTAAATTTACTTGAACTTTGTTAAACTTCTAGTGATTTAATAATCAATAAACTTTTAGTCTCAATAACTCAATTACCAAAAGTACCTAATGATTAATCTACAAATACAATATAACCAGCAGAAAAGAGCAGGATCAAATAACTTTGATTCTTGTTAAAGAAATTATAGATTATTTTCAAAACTTATTCAGTCATTTATGATGATTATTCCCAACTTAACAAACTTCAAACATTCAGTGAATTATCAGCATGTTTGATAAACTTTCAAGTCTCTATAAAATTGTGGAACTCTCACTCTCACTCTCACTCTCTCTTCTGCCTCTTTCAATGCAATCAATAACAAAAGTTTAAATTTAACAAACAAACGAACAAAGGAACGAAGTCTCTCTCTCTCTCTCTTTTGCTTTAGAATTTAATGTGAATATTGTTTGATGTATTGAGATAATGAAATGAATGATCGCTTTTGACTGATATTAATCTATACAATATTACTACACAATTAAATGTTAATTTTTAATATTTTTCAAACTTTTAAAATATGTGCAATTAATTTTAATTTATTAATAAAAAAAATAAAAAATATAAAAAGCAGCACAAAGAATTTTTATTTATTATATTATTTATTTATTTTAAAATTTCATATATTTTTACAAATTATAATATTATTTAATTTAATTTAATTTTTTATTGCACATTTTTGTTTATATATATATATTTTTTGTTTTTTTTTTTTTCAATTAATTAATAAATATCATTTAACTTTACTGGAAAATTTAGTCAATGGCATATGGCATGCGAAGATAGACATATTATGTAGCAAAAAAAAAAAACTATTAATACGCATAGATAAGATATTTTGTGTAGGAGATTTGTGGGTGGAAAAGTCGGGACTATGATATAAGGTGAAGCAATGAATAAGGAAGCTCATACTAGCCAATTAAAAGCATTTATACAAATGTAATTCTATAATCAACTGACTCTAAATAATAGTTTATTATTATTATCTCTACTTATTTATTTTTTTTTTTTTTGGTCTATACAAACTTATAACAACAAACAAATATAACAAAGACAACAATAAATAGTTCAAGTAAAACAAAATATATAAATGAACAAAAGAAAACAAGAAAAATAAAAAATATAGTTGAATATTTAGCTAAAAAAGTAAAAACAAAAAAAAAAAAATATAATAAAATATTTAAGTCAATAATGTACTTGATGAATGTCGTCTATGAACGAAAAAATGAACAAATGAACAAACGAACGAACGAAGGTAAATAGAAAAATGATTAAGAAATGAAATGAAATTAAGGAAATTAAGGAAAATATAAGCAAAAATTAGTTGTGTATTTTTACGCCGATTTTCTACTTGAACTTATTTTTCAAACTGAGTCTAACGAAGCATTTACATGTATCGAAGCAACAACAATATATATATATATATATATATATGATGTATTTAATATATATACAATATATATATATAAATTATAAATGAATAATAATAATAATAATAATAATAAATTAATTAATAAACGAAAACAAAATATTTACGCTCCAACGATATTTATACACTGATTTATGTGTACTTAATTACTATTGTTAAGCATTACTTCTGATTAACTTAATTATTTACTTATTTAATTAATTAAATTAAATTAAATTAAATTTAAACAAAACACTTTGAGAAAAATAAACTTCAATGAAATAATATTTAAATAAAAAAAAAAAAAATTAAATATAGAAACAAAAAAAAAAAAAAGATATAAATATTTTGGCAAAGCGTAGGTAAAAAACACATGAACTTCAACAACATCAACATCAACAACATTAAAGACATACATAACAATTGTTAATTAACAGAATTTCAGATTCCATCGTCGTTCCCCAAATCGAACCAAAATAACTCAACAACAAAAATAATCACCACTACCACTAAAGATACTACTATATATATATATATTTATATATATAAAGAAACAGCACATTAACAAAGAAGGCAACAAACTATGTACTTAGATGAATCAACTCTATCAACAATCAACAAACAACACGATCGTTCGATCGATCGATCGATCGATTATCTTCTGAAGTTGAAAACATTTATTCATAAATTCAATAGCAAACATTTTTCTTTCTCTACATGTGCGAACACAGATCGAATGGATCGAACAAGCATCCATAATACACACTCATTCATAAGCACACAGATACTTTACTACGAGTATATACGAACACTTCATTCTCTATTTCTGTTGTCGTTTCTCTCCACTCTAATCAACCTCGCTACATATTTCGCTCAGCCAATCTTTCATCCTCAAACTCATCATCCTCCTCTTTTATCATTGACCATGTACTAATTAGCATCTAAACAAAATGACCTTACACACAACTTACAACAGACCAACCAAACCAAAGTTCGATGCTTTAAACTATCTAACTACCAACCTACTAACTTACCAACTATTTATGTACTACATCCATTCTACATATTGTAATTCTACTATGATTTCGAAAGAAATTCAATCAAAAATACAATAAAAAAAAAAGAAAAAAATATATATATTAAATATATTTGTCTAAACATTCGAATAATTAATTTATGTATGTTTTTCAACAAAATTCAAAAACAAAATCTATTTGTGGTTCTTAAAGTTGGACGAATTCCGTCTTGAAATACAAAGAAGGGATCAAGAAATTCTGGCGATGGCGGCCAAAATGAAAACCCTGGAAGAGCAGCATCAGGTAATTGGTTTATGTTCAAAAATCTTAACAAAACACATTGAAAGAACTTTCATTAGGACTATCAGCGGCACATAGCGGTGCTCAAGGAGTCGCTATGTGCCAAAGAGGAGCACTACAATATGCTGCAGACCGATGTCGAAGAGTTGCGAGCCAGACTCGAGGAGAAGAATCGCCTAATCGAGAAGAAAACCCAAGGTACTCTCCAAACGGTGCAAGAGCGTAATCGTTTAACCAGCGAATTGACCGAACTTAAGGATCACATGGAGATTAAGGATCGTAAAATAAGCGTATTACAACGCAAGGTTAGAACAACATAACATACAATACTTAGTAAATACTTCGTAATATTAGATTTGTAGTAGATTGATTTGTTTGACCATTTCATTCATATTTAAGCCATAAGCCATGATTCTGTGTTTCTCTGTTTGTGTGTATGTGCTTGTGTGAATGAATAATATGTAAAACAAAATGTCCATGTCCATATCTCTTGAATAGATCGAAAATCTTGAGGATTTACTTAAGGAGAAAGACAACCAGGTCGATATGGCACGGGCACGTCTCTCAGCCATGCAAGCGCATCATAGCAGCAGCGAAGGAGCTCTTACCAGTTTGGAAGAAGCAATCGGTGACAAGGAAAAGCAAATGGCCCAATTACGTGAACAACGTGATCGTGCCGAACATGAGAAACAAGAAGAACGTGAACTCCATGAACGTGAAGTTGCCGATTACAAGATTAAATTGCGTGCCGCTGAAAGTGAAGTCGAGAAACTTCAGACGCGCCTAGAACGTGCCGTCACCGAACGCGAAAGACTTGAGATCAAATTGGAAGCCTCACAAAGCGAACTGGGCAAATCGAAGGCAGAACTGGAGAAAGCCACCTGTGAAATGGGACGCAGCAGTGCTGACTGGGAGTCGACAAAACAACGCATTGCCCGTCTGGAGCTGGAGAATGAACGGTTGAAACACGATCTTGAACGTTCCCAGGTACTCGTGCATTATGACCAGTTTTATGTGTTTTATATATATGTTACTGTTGCAATCAATGTTAAAATCAATTCAAATTACTATACTATATATGTATGTGTGTATTTTTATATATACAATATAATACGATCGATCAATCGATGGTTGTACTAAAATATATACATTGATTGATTTATATACAATACTACTACTACTACTATTACTTATATACATTTTAACTTATACGAGTATATAATTTACATGTACATAAATGCATAAAACTATAAAACAATAATACAAATTACTATTACTCTCTGTCTCTCTCTATATATATATATATAAATACTATATATCTACTCTATTTTATTTTACTCCATTTTTTTGTACCCAAAAATTTACCTACTAAAAACTCAACAACAACTACTACTACAACAACAAAAACAATAACAATAAAAAACCAATCAATCTATCTATCTATCTATCAATCAATCAATCCAATTAATCAACCATAACTCCAATCAATCATAACCAACCAATAGATGCAGCTAGAAGAACAAACCACATTACACAAAGTAAGCCTCCTTTTCTTTGTCCAAATACAAAATATCATTTTCTTTTCTAATCTTTCTTCAGTTCATTATCTTTTATTATATCTCATTTTATAATTTGAGGCACAACTAATCACTAATCACCAGCAGTGAATACAAAAAACATATGACTAACTTAACTGGTATATTTTTCTAAATTTGTACAAAAAAAATGTCCTTGCACAAGAAGTTAAAAAAAAAACAAATAAAAAAAAAACATTTGCCTGTCTTAGCACTTGATACACTTGAGCAGAACATTGAACAAATAATACAAAACACATAATTCAATTTAAAGTTATCAAGTTAAATAAACTTTTAAGGTTTTGATTTAATAAAAAATAAACAACTTACTAACACATTATACAACATCAATAAGCAACAACAACAACAACAACAACAACAACATTGTATATAAACCTCATGTATCTACACTTTTACAAGTATTGTATATTTTATGTGAATGTGTAGATATAACTTGCTTGAATGAATTGAATTTAAAGTTTAGAACAAAATATTTAATCATATAAAATGGGTTTTGTTCTCAAAATTATTTAGATTTAAACTTAAGAGCATGAAAAGATATATAACTATATATGAAACCTATGTCAGATGGTTTACATCATCATATGTATATAAATTTTATGCATAAGCCCTACAAACCAAGTAGCAAACGCCAGATGCCACAGTTTAGAGAAAGTTTAGAGCTTCTTCATTATGAGTTACAAAACATGAAAAGAAAAGAAAAAAAATATATAAAAAGAAAAGAAAATCACACACAAATTATTATTATCGATATTATTCAAATGAATTACTTTACAGAATGTACAAAAATTAATGTTTGAAACTGGAAAAATTTCGGTAAGCATCCTTCAAGGAGGTCAACTCTCCTATTGTAGTACGAAATCATTTTGCTAGTACTGAAACCTAGTGAATGCGAACGAACTCTCATATGATGATTTATGTTTATGCCCACAGAAGACGTAGTAGGATTAAAGTTCAGCCTTAGATTAACCTATACTTTTTAATCATGGCTTTTTTCTTATCTTAAGTAAGACAAGTGGAAAAGGAAACGTTTCAATATAAGAAGGATTTTAATTTTATTGTAGTGACCCATAGACTTCCATTAAATAAATTCTTTTAATTTTAATCGAAATTCTTTTATAATTTTTAAATCCAATAGGCGCAATGCTACTTGAAGTTTGTTTGTTTGTTTATTTGCTTACATTAAAAACAAAACACAAAAAAGCGTCAAATGCACTTCAAAAAATAAATTCAAAACAACACAATTTAAACAACAACATGACCTCATCATTGTCTCATCTCATCATCATTATCATCATCATCATCACCATCATCTTTGATGTCATTTTTATACAATACAATATACATACAAGTTTTTCCATCTTTTCATCTCTACTTTTCTATGCATTTCTAAGTATTTAATAATAATAATAATAATATTAATGTTTATGCAATTTTCTCTAATAGCAAAAATTATCATTTATAATTTGCATTTGTTTCTTCATCATAAATATATAATAGGAATGTATAAGAAAGTATCTATCTATGTGTTTGTAATCATTTTGGATTTGGTTCTCATTGAATTCAAATGCAATTCAAACTTGATTATTCACCAAAATTTTATGTAGGAAATTCAAAAAAATAAAGCAAATTCATTGTATAAAATTCTATTCACTATTCACTATTCACTTATGAAATATTGTAAATTTCATAATTTCCTTTTTATTTTGTATTTTTGTATTTTTCTGCTGGACAAATGCAATTTAATTTCTTGAACAAAAACAAAATGCATTCATCTTTTTGTTTGTTTTGTTGAGCTTAATTTGTTTTTAATGAACTAATTTTTTGAAATGAAAACATTTACTAATTCTTTTGATGCACTTCACATGCAGACGACGTTTGGCCGCTCAACCATGACAACATCTCAAGAATTGGATCGAGCACAGGAACGCGCCGACAAGGCTGCCGCTGAGCTGCGACGCACACAGGCTGAACTGAGAGTGACCCAGGTAATTCAAGATTCTAATTTTAACATAATTTTGTTCTATATATTTTTTCTATAAATTTTTTTTAAGTAGCTTTTTTTTCAATTTTTGGTTCTTTAAAAAACATAAAATTTAATTTAATTGATTAATAAATTTATTTCAATAATAAAATGTATAACATAAATAATATGAGCTATGTACTACATGATGATAAATAGGAAAATTTTTTAAAAATATAAAATTTAAGCTGAACAAAAAATCAAAAACAAAAACAAAAACAACATCAACAATTTGTAACTGAAAGTGGTGTTAATATGATTATTGGAATCAAACAATCAGTCAATTAATCAGTCAAACAAGTAATCAATCAATCAAACTTTCAGTGTACACAATACAAATGCTTTTCATTATGCGTCAAAGACAAAACTTCAATATTCAATTTAATTACAATTCAATTCAATTCAATTCGATTCAATTCAATTCGTTTCAATTTAGTGCTTCAACTATTGCAAAAGTAATTTTGTGTATTCAAGAGCACATGTTTACAACATCAAAATGTATTTATGGTACTACAAGTTTACATCAACAACAACAACAACAACAACAACAACATCAACAATACAAATAAACAAACATAAATAAACATTTATACATATATAAATATACATGCGTACAACATACATACATACAGAATAAATTAAATTATATTGTAATAAATTATAAAGTATTGTAAAAGGCGTTTTCATCAATTATTTCCGGATTTTGTAATTAAATTCAAAACGAAAAAGAAATCAGGCAGCTTTGTTTACTTTTTAGTATCAGATCAGATCACATCACTTGTAAAGATATGAATACATTTCATGATTAAAGCCATTTTGTATATACGAGTATTGTATCACTCAAATATCATGAGATTGGTGATGCGCTTTCTTCTCTTCTTCTGTTCTATAAAAGATTTCATACTTTCTTATAAAATTTATAAAAGAAATCTTCCAAGTTATAGAATATTTTTCATAATTTTAATAGGCTCTTCTATTTTTTTTTTTTTAACACAATTACTTTTACTAAACTAGTTTGGAGTTCCTAAGTGAAGAAATTCGGTTAGTTTATATGGTAGCTATATTATTACTATTATTATTATTATTATTATTATTAATTATTTATTTATCCATATATTGACTTGCATATTTATTGTACAATAATAAACTTCAGTTTTTCAAATTTTTGTAATTTTTCTCTTAAATACAAAGTACCTTCATAATCCAATTCTTTGTATATATTGTATTATTTCATTTCTTCTTTTATTATAAAATATAAATAACCTACTACAAGTTGGAAGCAACATATACTCTAAATGGATATGTTGTCGATTTATTTTTATTTTTTAAAGGAACTTAAGAAATGCGGAGGCTGACTCGGCACGGGGTCTGTACAAAGGCTTCCTTTTATATTTCGGGGATAGAAAGAAGTGCAAAGTGTTTTATCTACCTACATTTTTTGTTGAATTTTGTTTGTTTTCCTTAACTGATACAGTCAATTGCTGTTCAGTTTCGGGCCAATGCGGTCTTTTGAACCCCCTAGCTCTAATTCTTCAACTCTTTCTAATCGCTACGAGCCTTCTATGACCTATCGTTAAATTATAAGGACAAATCTTCTTGACGAAAAAATATACATGAATAATTAATAATCTCTCTTGAACTCATATGATTATCTTGTACAATAATATCACTTCACGTACAGCATCGATGGTTTCTTATTTTTAGACTTGCCTCACAGAACTTCATCAGTGAGCGAACGGCGACCACGATTGATTTCTGAAAATCAACCCATACATCCAATGGTCCTTTATAATCAAATGTTAAATTAAGATCATCTATGCATTCTTCTTTAGATAAATTTTATCGAGATTGTATAAAAAAAAATCGCTCGAAACTGCTTATGGTTCAATTCCATTTTTTTTTCTGAGAACAAGTAGTTTTGTATGACAAAATACGGTATTTTTACGCTATAATAAGTTAAACTTCATGGTGGAGATAATAGATTTGATCTGGCAAACCCTCATATGCTAGTCTGAGTCTTCTTAACAAGATATTGTATTGAGTTAGAACTAAGGGAAAGTTATTCGGACTTATCCCCGAAGAAAATGTTTTGATTCCGAATGAAAATCAAACTTTCGAAACAATTACAATTATGGGGTGTGCTCTTCATCTTCCCAATATAATCTAATCTAATCTATCTTAGTTAATATATTGAGGATATCCCCCGAGAATTTAATCATGAATAATAAATAAGGAGTATAAACTTATTGATTTAGTATTTTTTTATCATTTTATTTACAATGTTTAACAAATTTTATAACACGTTTGTTAAGAAATTAGTTGAAATTACAAAATCCGAAAATATAAACTAATGAAAAAAGCCTACATATTCAATACTTAAAATTCATACACATCTTTGTGTCGAAACAATTAACTCTCTATAAAATCTTAAAAAAAAAAAATTAAGTAATTAAATGATATTGTTTTCTTCTTCTTTGATTTTTTGAGTAGAAAGAAATATAAAAATGAGAACGCTTTTGTATAGTTAGAAGTGCATAAAGTATAAATTCAGAAAAACAAATGCTTTTTAGTTTCAATAATTAATGCGCTTATTAATTAATGATTTGATAATAATTTGTTAAATATACTAAATGCTCTTTTTATGATGATGATGATGATGATGATGTTTTATGTTTGATTTATTATACTTACTCTTTAACAACAAAACAGAAACTTAGTTAATGTTAAAATAGTTTGTTTTGTTT
The DNA here is from genome assembly GCA_037043295.1 of Amiota minor. Taxonomy (NCBI): domain Eukaryota; kingdom Metazoa; phylum Arthropoda; class Insecta; order Diptera; family Drosophilidae; genus Amiota; species Amiota minor. The sequence continues at coordinate 4,180,423 of JBAMAW010001787.1, forward strand.
AAATTAAATTTGTTTTTTTAACAAAAAAAAAAAAAAAAAAAATGGTACACTATGAAAAATACTAAAAGAACTATAATTGTTGTGCTTACATTCATTTCTATAGGGCGAACAAGATAAACGTTTTGTGAGTAAATGCTTCCAAAGTGATTTAGACTAACAACTACAAACAACCACAACAACTAAAATACAATAATACCATAGTATTTATAAAAAAAAAAAAAAATAAAATATCAATCCAAAACTTAAAAGACTTTAAAGTTAAATGCAAATAATTCCAAAGTTTTAAGTACCTTGTTTTATAAAATACTTACTACATCAAACTACATACTACATGCATACTAACATACTTACAAGCATATACATACATACCATATACATTACATACATTTACATTGCTAATATATACTTAGATACATAACATCATAACTAAATGTGGCCTTTGTATTATATAATATGTTACTAACATTATAGTTCAACATAAGCGATCATAAAAACAAAATGTTCCTTGCATTCAAGCTTCCTTTTAACAAAATCAAGAATGGGCTCGGTTTTCAACCGAACATTGTACATATAAAATAAATGTTTTACAACAACCCGCATGTTCTGATTGATGCCTCTAACTCAACTTGTGTAATAAAGTATATTTTTAAATGTGTTATACAGAAAGATTAAATATTCTAAGTGTTCCTTATTCTCCATAAATGAAATGATTAATCCGAGTTCAAAGACCCTTCTGCATTGCAACTGTGTCTGTATAAAGAAAAATACCACACCAAATTTATGTATCCAAATTCCTTAATTGAAGTTGACAGTCTTCTGTGTCCAATTACATTATTTCCAGGCTTAGTTGCAAGATAAATCAAAATAAACACCGACAATAACTAAGGCTAAATAAATTTTATTGTAGAGTATTAGGAGAGAAACAGTAGAATATGTATTATGGTACGCGGGGCACCACAAAAGTTTTACTGTGGAAATTAAATACATATTGTTTGGATTCCAAAATAGCTTTATCGTTTTTCAAAGTGTTCTCCATGAAGATCAATACACTTTTGCACTTTACCACTCCGATTAAGGAAACTCTAAAACATGCCTTCTGAATGCATCAACCGCTTCTTCGGGTGTGAAAAATTGATTATTTCAAAGAAACAGGCCGCTTGGTGCGCGAACAACTTTCGTTGGATTGTCATCCTCTTGGAATACCCATACGGTCGATTGCTGCTTACTTTCCGGCTAATACGAATGGGTGAAGACCCATTCTTCACCCCAATCAACGCGTGCCTTTCTTTGGGCGATTGTTAATTTTTGCGAGATCCATCGCGATACTAGGTTCCTCCCAGCTAAATGCAATATGCAATATTGTATGTATTGCGTTGCCCACAGTTGCCTTAATCTCACGGTATGTCACATGACGATCTTCCATTAATAGTACAAGCACAGCATCGATGTTTTCGGGCGTAAAAGCTGTTTTCGGTCAACCTTCATGATATTTGTCCTAAAGCGTACATCGTTCACGATTGAAATCCATGTCTTATCTTATCAAAATCCCAATAAAGTCTTTCCGCACTATGTTCCCTAACATAATCTAAACAAATGGCGTCGATATGACAAATCGTTCTAAGAACGAATATGCTAAAAATACCAACCTTCAAGATGGAAACATCAGATCGTGGAAACTCACGACAGTATTGCCAGATTGCAAGACTTTTGTAGTATCCCTGATTACTGATATGCATCTTCAATACTATGGAAATTATTGGTGGTTTTTAGAGTGATAGTTTGGGTTGGAAGGGAAACGTTCGGCTGAAAATTTACTTAACCAGGAAAAAAGGATTTCATTAAAATAAAATTGAATGTGTAAAATATTTAAAACAAATTGGATCTGACAAAATAGTAGAATATCTGCATTCAATGTAGAATGAAATGAATGAATAGGATAAGTGAAGAAATTTATTTTATTTGTACGAGTATATAACATATAAAAATAATGAAGCATATCTAAATTCTCATGATAGAACATGATGGAAGCGAAAGTCTCAGAGTCATAACTGATTGTTTTCAATTAGCAAAAGCGCGCATCTAAAGTTACATAACATTCCGGACACGACATCGACATCGTTACATTTCCCCTTTTTTAAACTCTTTTAACACTTTTCTGTAACTATTTCTTCTTCTTTTCCAACTTCTTATTTTTGCCACATAACACCGATTTTATTTACGATTATGAGCACTTAATAGACATTATTAATTGCCACAAAGTAATCGATTAACTCTTCATTTCATTTCGTTTCATTTCATTTAGTTTCGTTTCTTTTTGTTTAATATTTATTATTACTTGGATCCACTGATCGTTCGATTAATAGATCACCAATTTGCCGCTCTTTTGCTTTAATTCATTTCACATTTCACGTGTTAATTGCCTTGCTATCGCTATCGCTCTTCTCTCGCTCTCGTTCAGTATCTGTAACTGTGTTTTTCTCTCTATGTCTATTTCTTTCTTTCCTTCATAATCGTTGTTTCTTCATTCTTCATTCATTCTTGTAATTTCAATTCAATGAAATCGTGCTTGACTTTGATCAACATACAACTTACGATAACTCGCCATAGCCCATAGTCGTTGTAATTACATAACATACATATTGTATTATTAAGTATCGTTCGTATCGTAATGTAGACAAATTATTGTATCCTTTCGTGCAATAATCATTTAACACCATTTTCCACAAAAGTTCTGTAAATAATATCCCGAATTCCGATTGTTCCCCTACATTGCGTAATGATTGCAGTCGGATGCGGAACGTGCTCGTGAAGAGGCTGCCGCCTTACAGGAGAAACTTGAAAAGAGTCAGGCTGAGTTGTATCGCTATAAGGCGAAACTGGAGAATGCACAAGGTGAACAGGAAAGTCTGCGCCAGGAGCTTGAAAAGGTTCAAGGCAGTGTCTCGCGCATACATGCCGATCGTGATCGGGTAAGTAAAGCTGAGCTAAGAATACCTTGAGGGCATGGTTGATTGTGTTTAATTTTTGTTAGGCCTTCTCCGAGGTTGAAAAGGTCAAAGAGGAAATGGAGCGCACACAGGCTACTCTGGGCAAGTCACAGCTTCAACACGAGAAGCTACAGAACTCACTGGACATGGCTCAGAACGAGGTCGATCACTTGCAAGAGAAATTGGACAAGGCCGTGGCTGAGAATCGTCGTTTGACCATTGAGAAGGAAAAACTCACCTTCGACTATGACAACCTACAGTCGCAGTTGGATAAGGCCTTGGGTCAAGCTGCTCGCATGCAGAAGGAACGTGAAACCCTCACTCTGGACACGGATCGCATACGCGAAAAACTGGAGAAGACACAGGTATATAGTAGAACCCGTTACAACACGCGTAGATATTGTCATTTGCATTATCGATGTCTGTATGAATTTGTATTTTTGTATGTACTTACTATTTCTGTCGGTCGGTCAGTCTCTCTCTAACACTTTAATTCACTGTCTCTGTATCTCTGTTGTAACTGTAAAATTAACTTATTGTAAATATAGATGCATAACACTATATTCTTTATATATATCTATCTATCTATCAATCTATCTATATACGTATGTATTTGTATCACTGAACTACTTACTTCATAACGACACATTAACTGTGTCTCTGTGGTGTAACCCGAAAAAATCGTCATACATCTGAACATACAATAGGTGCAACTAGCGCGCATTCAAAAGGAACGGGATCAATTCTCCGATGAACTGGAGACAATCAAAGAACGTTCGGAATCATCGCAGACATTGCTAATGAAGGCCGCACGAGATCGTGAGGCCATGCAGACTGATCTGGAGGTGCTGAAGGAGCGGTACGAGAAGTCGCATGCCATACAACAAAAACTTCAGGTAATTTAGTTTGAAGCGAAGACAAAAGAGATTGGCAAACTCAAAAATCTGAATATGTAAAAGACTTGAATCTTCCAAAACGAAATCAAATTCAAATAAAAAGCATGTTAACATGTTAATAACAAAATTGGCTGTCTGTAAATTGTAGCTTTTGGCATTTGTCAAGATTAAAATATAGTGCATGAGGATAGTTCGCAGAATTTTTCATCAAACATTTTTAATATTGCAGATGGAGCGTGATGATGCAGTCACCGAAGTTGAAATACTCAAAGAGAAATTGGACAAGGCACTATATGCTAGTCAGAAACTGATTGATGAGAAAGACACCTCGAACAAAGAGTTTGAGAAAATGCTCGAGAAATATGATCGCGCACAAAATGAGATCTATCGATTACAGTCACGTTGTGATACAGCAGAGGCGGATCGTGCACGTCTTGACGTTGAAGCTGAACGCTCAAGTTTGGCTGCTTCGAAGGCACGCGAAGATTTGCGTAAATTGCAGGAGGAGAGCACAAGGCTGCAGGAGGCTTGTGACCGTGCGGCCTTGCAACTCAGTCGCGCTAAGGAGTGTGAAGACAATGCACGTTCCGAACTTGAACACAATCGTGACCGCTTTGACAAACTGCAGACAGATATACGACGTTCACAAGGTGAGAAAGAGCATCTGCAGGCGGAATTGGAACGTTTGTCATACGAGTTGGATCGCGCTCATACCGCTCAGACCAAGGCCAGCGCTAGTGTGGAAGCAGCCAAGGAAGAGGCAGCTCATTATGCTGTCGAGCTGGAGAAGATGCGCGATCGCTATGAGAAGAGTCAATCGGAGTTGCGTAAATTACAGGACACAGACACGTTCGGTCGTGAAACGCGACGTCTCAAAGAGGAGAACGAACGCCTTCGTGAGAAACTCGACAAAACGCTCATGGAACTTGAGACCATACGTGGAAAATCGCAATATGAATCAGAATCGTTTGAGAAGTACAAAGACAAATACGACAGACTCGATAACGAAGTTCAGAACTTGGAGTCGAAACTGCATGAGACCAGCCTACAGCTTGAGTTGTCAAAGGGCGAGGTAGCTAAATTAATAGCAAGTCAAGAGAAACAGCGTTGCGAACTGGAGCGGGCACATATCGAGCGCGAGAAGGCACGCGACAAGCATGAGAAGCTGCTGAAGGAAGTTGATCGCCTGCGTCTGCAACAACAATCTGCCATCAGTCCTGCCGATTCGGTGCGCGCCTCAGTGTCTGCGGGCGAGCGCCAAGAGATTGATCGCCTTCGTGATCGACTCGAGAAGGCGCTGCAGTCACGGGACGCCACCGAACTGGAGGCCGGACGGCTGGCAAAAGAGTTGGAGAAGGCACAAATGCATCTTGCGAAGCAGCAGGAGAACACCGAATCAACGCGCATCGAATTCGAACGAATGTCCGCCGAACTGGGTAGGCTGCACGATAGACTCGAGAAATCCGAAGCCGAAAAAGAATCCATACGACAGAGCAGTCGCAATGGAGGTGGGGCACACACACAGCTCGAGAAGCACATGCAAAAGCTTGAGTCCGATTGCAAGCAGCTCGCAATGGAACGCGAACAGCTTGTGTTACAGCTGGAGAAGAGCCAGGAGATACTCATGAATTTCCAAAAGGAACTGCAAAATGCCGAAGCGGAATTGCAGAAGACACGAGAAGAGAATCGCAAACTACGCAACGGCCAGCCAGTGCAGCCGGCCGCTCCCGCCGAGATCCAAGCAATGCAAAAGGAGATCGCCGCATTGCAACAAAAACTACAAGAATCAGAGAAAGCAGTTGCCGCAGCGGCACCCCAAGCTGGTGCCGCGCCAGCTGGTGCTACTCGTGAAGAAGTTGAACAGTGGCGCAAGGTCATTGAACAGGAGAAGGCTCGTGCCGATATGGCAGACAAGGCTGCACAAGAAATGCATAAACGCATACAGGTGAGTAAACATTAAAGGCCCCTGACCCAGTTTGAATGTTTTTCTATAACTGTTTTGTCACAATTTTCAGTTGATGGACCAACATATTAAAGATCAGCATGCGCAAATGCAGAAAATGCAGCAACAAATAGCACAACAACAACAACAGCAACAGCAGCAACAACAACAGCAGCAAGCTCAGGCTGCTGCAGCGGGTGGCGTTGATCCCAAGGAGCTGGAGAAAGTTAAAGCTGAAATGCAGGCTGCCTGTACAGAACGCGATCGCTTCCAGCAACAGCTTGAGCTGCTTGTACAGGAGCTGGAGAAGAGTCAGGTAAATGAAAATCTTTCATATACATTAAGAAATTACAAAGTCCACTCATCAATCATCCATGCAGCTTACTAACCAAGAGCAAGCGAAACAATTACAAGCGGCACAACAACAAGTACAACAAATGCAACAGCAAATACAAACATTACAGCAACAAGTACAACAACTACAACAAGCTGGCAATGCCGGTGCTGCTGCCACCGATGTACAACGCCAACAATTGGAGCAACAACAGAAGCAACTCGAAGAAGTTCGTAAACAGATCGATAATCAAGCGAAAGCAATCGAAGGTGAACGCAAGATCATCGAGGAGCAACGCAAACAAATCGATGCCAAACGAAAGGATATCGAGGAGAAGGAAAAGAAAATGGCGGAATTCGATGTACAGTTGCGCAAACGCAAAGAACAAATGGATCAGCTGGAAAAGACATTGCAGGCACAAGGAGGTGGCGCAGCAGCAGCCGGCGAGCTTAATAAGAAACTCATGGACACACAACGACAACTGGAAGCGTAAGTATTATACTCGTAAATAACATTTACAATAGAAAACAGAATGGGTTTTAATTTCTATCGAATTTCTATCTGATAAATAGTTGCATCAAGGAACTGCAAAATACAAAGGAGGAGCACAAGAAGTCCGCAACGGAAACAGAACGTTTGCTGCAGTTGGTGCAAATGTCACAAGAAGAGCAAAATGCCAAAGAGAAGACTATTATGGATTTGCAACAGTAAGTTTGATTTTCCCATCTTTGAAATCCCAGAATGATCTGAACTTACTAAATGCTTGTATTTTTATAACTTTACAGAGCCTTAAAGATCGCTCAAGCCAAAGTCAAACAAGCACAAACACAACAACAACAACAGGCAGATGTAAGTTTTAAGTTTTCCAAATGATCAATTATAGAGAAAAAGAAAAAAAACCACAATTAAATATACTTATTTACATTTCCATTGCAACCTTAATAGGCTGGACCAGCTGGCTTCTTGAAGAGCTTCTTCTAAACAACAATTTTGGACAAAAAAAATAGACAAATTTTGTGAATCATTTCGATCAAATAATTAAGATGAAGATGAAGATGGTAAAAATGCTAATGATTATAAAATCAAAAGAGGCGATGAACAAAGAAACAACTACTTACTACCGTGAACTCAGTATTTTCTAACAAATTTATGTTTTCATTTAATTTAAACTGCCTAAAAATGTAAAACACAAAATGGAATAGGAAAAGGAAAAGGAAAAGGAAGAGAAACCATTAGATAAATAATGCATTTAGACATAGAAAAATATCATCATCATCATCATCATCGTTAGCATTGCCATTAGCAAGAATGGAGATGTTTGTACAGAGATGATAAGCAGAGCGCTAAGAAGTTTGGATATGCCCAGACACATATTCACAACACTAACTAACACTGTACACCTTACACCAAACATCACACACCACACACCACACACCACACACCTTACACTTGCATACTGATTAGTACATTATGAAAACTTACCATGAAAGCAATATGCAAAATTGTACAGTTGCTTCAACAGTGAATAGGTCAACAAACATTTCCCAACACTAATTTATTGCGTTTATGTGATTTGCATAGTTTTCCTTTCCATCAGCGCATTGGAGAAACATTTGACGATTAAAAGTCAAATAAAAGAAAATAATAAAAATAAATAAATTTAATAAGATTAGTTCAAAATATAAAAATAAAAATAAAATAATAAAAAAAGATATATTAAAAGAATCTAATTTACTATAAAATGAATATGAAAATGGCATACAAATAAACAAATATGTAATTAGGATGCTATTCTTATTAGTTAGTTAAATAAATGAATTAATGATTAATAAATAAATATGTATATATTAATAGAAAGTAAAATCAAAAAAACAAATAGTTATATAATTACAAAAATATCCATATTATATATATATATATATATATATTTATAGCTGTTAGATATAAAATCGTAAGAAGAACAAAAATATCCCCCAACAAAACAAAAATATTATTCACATTAAACCAAGTAAACAAGTAAAAGAAAACAGTAAATTATTATTGAATCGATTAAACAAAGGAAAATGATTTAGAAATCATTCAAAAAATTAAAAGAAATTAAAAAATTTCATTCAAACTTTAGCCAAAAGTCAACCATAACCATAAATTTCCTTTCGAATTTCTATTTTCTATAGTATTTTTCTCCTTTTCTCTGCTCACCATTGTTTAAAATGAAAACTGAAATTAAAACGGAAAACAGAAAACCAAACGGAAATGATCTCAAACCATTTAGAATCAACAGCTGTCTCTATCTCTCTATCTCTCGATCTCTTTTCTTATTACTACATAAAATTGTCTTAATTAAAAAATTATTATATATATAAAAAATTGATCATAAATATCCTGGCATACTTTTGTGCTCCGAACATTGGATCTCCAGGCATGTTCTCACTACTTTTTCTACTTAACAAAAGACGTACAGTTAATTATAAAAATAAAAATAATAACCTAAAAACATAAAATAGAAACAATTTTGTATTTTTTGTTTTAAGCACTAAAAAAAAAAACAAAACAAAAATAAATACAATAAATAAATTTACAATAAAAGAAAATTAAAATGAAAAAAATAGCATCATATTTGTTATTCTACAAAACACATTTGTATGTATAAAAACTAATATACATATAATAATAATTAATAAAATATTAAAAAAAAAAATATAAATAAATTGTAGTTACTCCAGTTTATGTTATTTATAATATATACATATATAATTAAATAAAAACTATATAAAATAAAGAAAATGATGACGACGATGAAGAAGTGAAAGTGAAAGTGAAAGTGGTAGTAGAACAAAACAAAACCTAAACTTTTATAAATTTTGATGCTTTAATAATTAAATAATTTAAAAATAAAAGAAAATACAATTAAAAAGGAAAAACAAAAAAGAGATTAAAAAATTGTGTTGGTCACCGAAAAACTCGCTCCTTTAAAAAAACTCTTTCCCCTAAATACGCATAATCTTTTGTTTTTAATCAGTTATGTTTTTAATATAAATTACAATTAATTAATTCATAAAAAAGTAAAAATTGTAAAAAAATCAAAGATGGTAAAGGTAATTATATTCATTTCGGTTTGATCGAATATTAAATATCTTTCACACAAATTCATACAATTCAATGGAAAATATTCTTCATGATCAGATAAATGAAATTGTCCATGTTTTGTAGAAACTGATGATTGGTAACCAATCAATTCTTTTAGTTAATAAATTTTATATAAAATTTAACCTGAAGCTTTTTTGCCTATGTAAGGATTAGGAAACATTTCCCAGAAATCAATCTGTGCCATGTGAATTTGTATGAAGAATATACGATACACATAAATGGACATCACTGCCAGTGTTGCAAGTAGTCTATAAACATAAAGGAAAAGGCAAATATCAAATTTCACTTTAGAAAAATAAAACAATAAGAAAATTTATAATAAAACTTTATAATAAAAATGAAAAAAAAAGCTTCGTTTTGTTAACAAAGAAAATATCTTTCTATTTTTCATTGAATTTTGTTTTTTTTTTTTTTTTTTGTATTATGTAAATTAATTTTTGTTTTGTAGCTGAAGAAGTTTGCTTGAACTTGAAAATGGGATGGAAATGTTGGAATTATGACACTCAAATGGAAAATGGACAAAAACAAACTACAATCATATCATTTAACTAAATATCACCCAAAACCGACTCACAACTAAACTTAATACAAATAATAATAATAATAAATTGAATAAAAAATATTTATACATACAAAGAAATAATAATAATTAAATGTTATCATTATTATTAATAATATTATAATTACATATTACAATATTAAAGCAAAACCAAAACCAAAAATGTTAGCAAACCAACAATTATAAAATAAAACTAATATAAATGAAAAGAAATGAATGAAACTAAGAAGAAGATGAAAATAGCAAAATAAAATAGTAAAATTTATATATAAACAATCAAAATTCATTTCCAAATATTGTATACAACAAAATCGAAATGGTATTTAGCATATTCAATGTTAGTTATACATACATGCATACATACAATAATTGTATTGTAGTTAGTTAGATACTTAGTTAGTGATCGAATCAATGGGGAACGTTAGCTTACCATAAACTATTGTAGAAGAATTATTAGCAAGAAACAGCATAGCAAAGATTGACAAAAGGCAAGCAAGCAAATTTAAAATGATATTTAGCTTATTTATACATACATTTATACACACACACACAAATACACCTATAATATACTCAAGAAGAAAACAAGATTGTGAAAAAAGCAATTGAAATGAGAGAAAAAGAAAAGAAAGCAAGCAACAGTGTCTTGGAAAAATATTAGTCACAATTGCAACGTTATTAAATATATAAAAAAATAATTTAAGCGATGGAAATGGGGTTGCCTCCGTGGCCTAGAGCAGGTGTCTCGTAGTGCGCTCCACGTGGATTCAAATCCTGCCCAAGGCAATATTTTCCGCTTACTTATGATACTCGTATATAATTTTTAATTTGAATTTAAATAAAATGTCACGAAAAATCTCGTGACCAAACAGACCCGTATTTTTCTTTTTTTAATCTCGATAAATCGAAAACCCTCAATAATTCGTAGAAAATGTTGTTCCCTTGCAATTACGAATTATCGCGATTCGACTGTACTATACTATGTAATTATGTGTTTCCATTGTCTTTAATGAAACTAAGTATGTTAAAGAAGTAAATCATTATTTCAAATACTATTGCAATTGCTAAATGAAGACCTCAACTATTTTAAATACCCTGTACCCTGTTCTGTATCTTAATGATGGAATTAGTTATAGTTTGAGAAATTATAAAATTATTTAAATTTATACAAACAACAATAAATAATATTGAGTGTAGGTAGATAATCAGTAGTTCATTGACATGAGCACGTCACATTGAAGACCTGTTAGGTCGCGTGGAAACAAAAGAAGCGAAAAGAAACCATTTGATCAAACTACAACGATTATTTTTATCCGTTCTAGTTCTTCTCGATTCTAAATAGGGGAGCAGGGATCTTTTATCTAACTCGCGATGACTAGTTCTACAGGGGTACAGGGTATAAAAACAAAAAAAAAAACAAAAAAAAAATAAAGGAAACTTAGACCGAACTAATGCAACTGTTACAGATTCCACTTGATTTTTCTTTCATCTTCTATTATAATAATTAGTAAAAACTTTTATACATTTAATGTTAATTTTTATTATTAATATTATTATTATTATTATGTTTTGTTTTCTGTTTGTTTTTTCTATGTGAAAAGTTGTTAGAATTGTTATTAGCCAAATTTTAATCTCAATAAGAATCTCAAAATGTTCAGTCTTAACATTATAGAAATTGTATGCCTTAACAAGATACTTATAACAAGAATCAGAAGAGAAGAGATCAAATATTTCGATTTCAAAATCGATTACCGATTACGATAATGATTTCCTTTTCTTTTCTGTAAATTATTCAAAAAATTACAAAAAATTCAACAACTCAAAAAGCAATCGTCTGATGAAATTGATTCTGAACTAAATAGCAATTTAATTAAATTTAAAATAAAAAAAAAATATTAAAATATAATATTGTAATAATAAAAATAATAATTAAATGAATAATATTATTAAAGAAAATAGCTTTCAACAATTATACCTAGTACCGTTAATCGACCAATTTATCTTATGTATCTTGTATCTTGTGTATCCAATAGCAACATTATCACCACATAAAAACAAACATATATTTGTATCTAACAAATGATGCAAAATGTAGGATGAGTATGTAGGAGGTTTGTATGTCAGTGTATTGATTGGAAAACATACTTAGCATATGATAGAAATTTCCAAAAAATATAAAAAGAAAATACGATTATTTAGCTGATAATATGCAGATATTTGATAGATAAGTAACGGTTCATTTACAAAATATAAATAATGAGGAAGATATTGAATAAATGTTGTAAATACACAAACAAAAAAGACACAGAAACAGACTTGAATGAGTATCCTTTGGATGGATGGATGGATATCGAAGTTACCATAAACCATAATGGAAGAAACATTGTTAACATTCAGTGGCTATAAAACTGTAGACAAGAACATTTCCTAGATGAAGAGGCGATGACAATATTTTTCTACACTCATCCCTTTCACCCACAAAACCAACACAATAACATTAAATTAAACTAAGATCTATATACATATACACACACATACAAACACACACACACATACACTTATATACATATACATATATATAAATATAATATACAATACAATACAATTTGTTAGTAAAAGCAATGAAAGAAATGCAAAATAAATAATTATAAATTTTGTATACAATAAAGAAAAAATAGAATAAAATAAATAAATGGAAATGAAATTGAACTTTGAAAATTATTTAAAATAAAAAAAAAAAATTAATGCCTTAAATAAATAATTGAACAACAAAACGAAGGAAAGAGAAGCAAGGCGATCGATTCTAACATAAAATGAAATTGAAAAATGAAAAATGAAAAGATTAAGTTTTTCTTATATAAAAAACCAACACAAATTAATAAAAAAAAAAAAAAACAAAAATAAAACATTGAAAGAAATGAAAGAAATTGTCGAGTTATTAAATGGAAAATATATAAAATACCAAATCATGTAATCCCCGCCGTCATGTATCCTTTATAAAATAAATAAAATATGAAATTAACATTAAAAGATAACAAAAATAAAAAATTAAAAAATAGAAAAATTAATATTAAATAAAATAAATAAAAAAAAAAAAAATTGGAAAAACGCTTGCACTTTTTTCTAAACTAAAAAAAAAAAACAAACAAATCTACTCTTTTACTCTTTCTTACAACTATTTTCTTTAGCCAAAATCTTACAAACACACACACACACACAGACACACTTATAGTCACACAAATAGACACACAGATACACAGATAGAGATATCAAAGAAGAAGAAACAGAAATATGCATGGACAAATGATAAAATGATGCACAAATTTTTATTTCAGAAATTTCAAATGTGTAAAGCAAAAGGTCTAAAAGATCCAAATCCCATCTATTAACTAATACGTTGAAATACACAAAAACATATTAAAAATCAATATTTGATAAATTAATTTCATTTTACATAAAATATGGTTATTTCAGTTTAAACAGAAATTTTATTTAAAATTAAATTAATAATGAGTAATGTAATTTGCCCACACTAGGCCTTGAGACTTGTTGAGGTTGTTAAATAATAATAACAAGGAATAAATTTATTACAGAAATATGATCAGAATTTGCAAAAAATAATTTCATTTTATTATTCAATTTTTATTATTTTATTTTTTTTTTTTTCCTTTATTTTTATTTTGTTAGAAGAAGTCAAAAGCAAATAAAATAATAAATAAAACAAATTTAAATTTATGAAATTTTGTTTTTTTTTTTAATCTTCAAAAAAATACTTCTTTTTATATATAAAAAAAAATATATAAAATAAATACTAATAATGAAAACTAATACAAAAATTTAAAAGCAATTTAATTGTATGCCAGAAATAAATTAAATTAAATTAAAATTAAAATAAAAGAAATTTACTTATAACAAATGACTCAATATAATTAGACGTACATATATGGATATAATGATAATGACATATTGATTATACTTGCAATCTTGCAAATAATGTACATAGTCACAAATAACACAAAATTCAACCAACTACAAATATAGAAAAACAAAAACCTACAAAAAAAAAAAAAACAATAAAAAGAAGGGTATATTGATTGATATTCATATTTATTAAAGAAACAACAACAAAATATACTTTAATAATAAATTATAAATAATAAATAATATAAATTATTATATTCTATAATTCATTCATTTCAAATATAAGTAAACAAATTATGGTAACAACACAACAACAACAACAACAACAACTGCATATTTAAGAAAAATGATGATGAAATAATTATACAAAAGCAAAAACAAAAGCAAAAACAAAACAAATAACATTTTTTCTGTAAACATTTTTTTAAGAAATTCGGTGATCTCTGATATTAATTAAAACAAACAAAAAAAAAACACAATATTATTAATTAAAATTAAAACAAAAATACATAAAAACAAGGCAAATAAAACATACAAAAAATGTATACAAAAACATTATACAATATAATTTAAAAAATATAAAATATATCTATACAAATACATATAAAGTTTTTTAAGTAAAATACATACTTTTAGGCTATATTATCATCATATATATATATAACAATATATATATATATATATACAGATAAATAAATGAAAATAATAATAAATTTACAAATTGCATTAATATAATATAAAATAAAATTATAATAAACAACAAACAATAATGTAATAATATTATATATATACTAATTACAGATATTGTAGAAATGGAGTGAAATGATATTTGAAAAAACAAAAACATGTTCATAATTGAAAGGAAAAATATAAATAAATAAAATAAACAAATATATATATATATATATATATCTTATATATACATAAATGTCATTAAAATGTTCTTCAAAAACTGCCTACAAATAAAGTATATTTCAAATAATAAATTTGTTTTTTCTTTTTCTATTAGCAAATATTAATTTAATATTATGGAATAAAATTCGAATTTTAACAGAACACTCGCTACATTTGTGTTCTGTAGCAATCAGCTTTTGTTTGCTTGCAATAACTAAGCAATGCTGCCAGGTTGTGACAAAACAGTGCTGCCATACTACAAACGTTTGCAAATATATCGAATTACCTAGCATTTTATTATTCTTCTTCTGAATCTTCCTCTAAACTTCAATGTATACAAATTTATATTTGAAAAAGGATAAGACATGAAGACAATGGAAATTTCAATTTTCATTTAATGCAATTTTTGCATAATTATAGTACCGTAAAATAATGTCTTAGTGTCTTTAATAATAATTTTATTTTAACTAGTTCCACTTTATTCGTACGATTTGGCAACTATCTCATGATGAAGCAGCGAGTACATGGTGTACCTTCTCTTCTTCTTTATTGTTGCATTTTAGTCTTCTTCTTCTTCTTCTCTAGTGATGATTGTGTTTTTGTTGTTGGAATTGTGATAAATTATAGAAAATCTACTATAAAATATTATATTTATAAAGAAAAGAAGAAAATTCAAAGAAATACAGAATTTTGCTTAGAAATTTTAATTGTATATAAAGTATACTTATTGATTCTGTATGTATTGTTATCAAGGTCTATAGTAGCAACCAACCAAACGCTGAACAAATAATCAACGAACGCTGTGTGAAAACATAAAAGAGGCAGAAAAACTGCAACAACAAATCACAATTAAAATTATGGACAAAAAATCTTCGCCCGTCCGTCAAAGACAAAAGCGACAATCGAAGGTTATTGAGGAAAACTATTGGGATTGCAGTGTTTGCACGTATCGCAACTCCGCGGAGGCATTCAAATGTCGTATGTGTGACGTGAGAAAAGGTGAGTGACCTGATTTTAATTGTAATTGGTTGAATGTTTGCATGTGTTCGCGCAAAATGTTTATGACACACACACACACACACACACACGCAAACATGCTTGCATATTTGTATCTATGTATGCGGCATGTGTACAATAGATACATTATTTATATGCTGCCAAGGAAGCGGAGAAGAAAGAGAAGAGTGACCGATCTATTAATGAATGAGTAGTGATTTATTGAAGGACGTCCATCGTCTGTCCGTCATTGTGGCAATAATTCACGCCTGCTATTGTTTTTAGCAAATTTTATGGTTATTTTCATGCAAATTTGTATGCATTAATGCATGTGTGTACTTAATTGGTCACGTTTCTCACATACTAATGATGTTATGCTGATGATGATGATTATTTGATATTTCTATACTACGTATTTATGTATAATCTAATATTATATTTTATTGTGTTGCAGGTACTTCAACCCGAAAACCGCGACTTAATTCTGCGCTTGTTGCACAACAAGCGGCCACACTGCCAGGCACTAAATCTGCATCAGGTTCACGTCATGGAAGTGGTCATGATAAGCATAAACACAAAAAATACACGGCAAGGCTAAAAAATGTCGATCGATCAACAGCACAAACACGTGAGGTCACAGTCAACTCGGTGACAGTCTTCATTACGGAATATAAACCAAAAACAGCTTCCGTTAGCAGTAGACGAGAGTCCAGTGAACAAAGTTTTAGTGAAAGCAATGATTCACGTAGTTAAATCATCTCTAAACATAGTCGAATCCAATTGAATTGTATTGAGTTGAGTTGATGGATCTTATGATAATGTTGGAAGTTAAAGTGTTAGAAACAAAGCAAATTTGTGAAATGGATTTTTGTGCGAAAACAAGGCCCTTATTTCATTTGTTGTTCATCTGGGATATACAATGACACGAACAAACAAAACTTTTGATTTACTTATAAACAAAAAAAAAAAACAAAATCAAAATTTAACAAAACAAAACAAAAATTATGAATATTTAAACCATAAAAAACAATACAAAATAGCAAAGCGACACTGCCCTCAGTTAAAAGCTTAGTTATTGACATTTTATAGAAGCCAACAACAAAGCAATAAGAACAACAAACACTTCATCCAATGACCACAGTCATGCCCCCCCACACATCTTTGTTACAATATTAATAAAATATAACAAAAATAGAAAAAGAAGAAAAGCAAGAAAGACTGCAGCTTTGCTATAACATTATTATTATGATTATTTGAATGCAGCGCAAAAAACACAATTGAAAATTTTATCTAAATTTGTATTTGTTTGAATTTATTTGTATTTGTTTCTTTGCACAAACTAAATTTCTTAATTCAAAATGTATTAATTTTAATTATAATGACGCAATGATTGATGTTTGTAAGATTATAATGTTTGGTGATTATGTATTCTAATACTGTATGATGTAATCTAATGTAATGATGATTATAATTTTAAGTTATAAAGTGTATCAAATTTTTGTAGAATTTTAAAATGATTTTATGTCTAAATTGTAATACAATTTAAATTTTTTGTTTGTTCTATGTAATTTTAATGCAAATCGAAAGCGAAAGCACAAACAATGAAAATCATTTTTCACTTTGTTTCGAATTGAAAATTTTATTTGTAAATTGATACTATAACTATAAATTAAATTATATTTGTAATTATAATATGTATTTTGTTTAAGGGTGTTGATTATAATTTTTGATTGGAAATGCAATTTTAAAAAAATGCTTAAAATAATTTTAAGTTTAAAAGTGTAAAAAAATTTATAGAAACAAAACAATATTTGTACATATTTGTTTTTTTTGTTTGAATTTATATAAAAGATATTTAATATTATTTTTGATAATTTAGCATTAATTATATATTATAATTTAATTATAATTTTAAATAATTTACAATTAAAATGAAAATGTGTCAAATTATGAATTAAATTAAACAAGAGAAAACAAAATAAAAAGAAATGATTTGTGAATTTATGAAATCTCGAAATACATGAAAATGCTGCAATTTTAAATATATTTTATTTCATTTTTTGGTTTATTGAATTGGATTTTATATAGAAAACATTCGGTCCTTCATCCTTACAACTTCCAAACTCTCTTCAACTTAATGTCAAACAACAACAACAACAATAACAACAACACCAACACCAATAAATATTAAACGATAGCAATAAAAAAATTAAAATTTTTCTTTAAACAAAGACTGATTAAACTAAACTAAATAAATTGCAAACAAAATAAAGAAATTGATAATAAAATCTATCGAATTAGCAAACAAATAAAGAAAAATATATTTACTTATGTTTTGTTTAGTATTTTATTTGTATTTTATTCTTCAAGGAAATAAATTTACACATTGTAAATTCAAATTTCCAACGAAAATTTTATATGTTCTTAGTTTTCTCCTTTTACATTTTTGTTTTCCTAATTAATTAGTTTTTTTTTTTTTTCTTTCAAGATCACAATAAATTAAATTCTTTTTATAAAATTTTGTTACAAAATAGTAGAATAAAAAGCATTAATAAAAAATATTGAATAATAATAAATTTAAACAATCAATGCAATTTTTAGAAAAACTAAAACAGAAAATAAATTTAAAAAAAAGAAAACAACAAATATTTGCACATTTTATAAATAAATAAATTTAAACAAATTAAATAATGATAATAATGAAAATATTCAATAAACTAAAGACAAGTAAAGTGTTTCATGAAAATGCACTTTTAATAGTTAAAAATGTTGCGCCATGCACTTGTCCCCTTCCTCCATCCATCCTCCACCACTTGCCCAGTTTTATAAAATATTTTGTATTTAATATATAACAATAAAAATATTTATAGGATATTTAATTAAATAATACAATAAATAAATAAAACAAAATTCCATATATAAAAATGAACTGATGACAAGTAAAATGATGCTTCAACAGAACAATAAAGATATTTATTCTTTTATTTAGTATATTTATTATTTATATATATTTTAAATTAAAAATTCTTCAAAAAGAATCTCAAAAAAATAATATTCTTTATATAAAATTTTTTTTTATTTTAATCTTCCAAATTTCTTTTTTTTTTTGTTTATTGATAAACATTGTTTGTTTTATTTATTGTATTATAATTGTAAACTTCCATTAAATTCAATTTAATAGACATAATCCAAAATTACTATAGCAGAAATTAACCTCCGAAATATCAGAAATTTAATTGAAATTAAATTAAATTAAATACAATAAAATACTTAATACTTAATTGTAAACAACCAAAAGTGCTCTGTTTTCGACAAAAGTTTATCTAACAAAAATGCATAATAAACAAAAACAAAACAAAAAATATAATTATAAATAAAATACGAAAACTAGGAAACTACAAGAAATTATTATATAAAAGAAGAAGATAGAAGATGAGAAAAACGAATATTGTAAGTGATTCTGTTTTAGTATAAAAAAAAAAAAAAAAAATTAAAACTTTTATGTAAAATTTGTAAAAACAACAACAAAAAAAAAAAAACACTAACAAATAAAAGAACGAAAGAATTGAATAGTTTTTTAGTTAAAAAGAACAATAGAAAATTATGAAAAATGATGATGATAAAACATAATATAAAATAGTTCCAAAAAAAAAGATACTTAATCTTATTACAAATGTTTTTAAAAGTTAAGAAAAAGAAAATTTTAAATACATTTTCATTCTTTAAACTTTGCATATTCATTGATTTGCTTTGAATTTTTGTTTTTTTTTTTTTTGATTGGTGTAATTTCCAAATTAAAGTATTTAACATTTAGCACCACCAACATCGTATCCCACTGCCATCAACTCATCCAACTGCTACCGACTAACCTCATTCCAATGGCCATGCCCTTCCCCATGCCCACATGCCATTGCAACAACAATAACAATGATGATGATGACGACGACGATGACGACGATGGTGATGGTGATGGTGATGGCGATAGGAATGGCAGTGGCAGTGGCAGTGGCAGTGGCAATGGTAAATCTAAAATACGACACACGTTGCCTGGCTTCCCTGTCCTGCCTGTGCTGTCCTGGCATAGCATGACATTCCTGTTTTTTAATCTTGAGTCCCTGAGTGTCTTCTGTTCTTAGTTTTATCTAACAAAACTCAAAATGCGAACGCGAACTTGCTCGCGCCTTGTGCTGCTAATACACATGTATTGTCTTGTGTCTATACATACATACATGCGTCGCTATCTTTGTATCTATGTATGTGTCTGCCAGTCGAGTGTGTTTCTCTGTGTATTTGCTTCCTATGATGTTTAAACTTAATTTTATTTTATTTTACTTTACATTTTCTTCATCAACATTTTGCCAGTTGTGTTTTTGTGTCTTTAACAATACAAAAAATAAAAAAAATAAAAAACAAGAAGAGAATGAACATTGTGTGTGCTTTCGCAAATAAATTACAAATTGTTTCGTTTCTTTGCCACGTTTCTCTCTACTTTACTTTACTTTACTTTACTCTTTACTAAAATTCACTCAGTCACCAACATTTATTTCTTTACTTCGCTTCACTTTACTTTACTTTACTTCAATTCAGAGTTCGCTTTATTTTTATTCTACTTCACTTTACTTTTATGTAGTTAAGTTTACCATAGTTTAGTTGAGTTGAATGTGGCACGATTTAGTCACATCAATGCTTCAATGTTGCTGCTGCCCACCCACGAATAACCAAGGAACCAAGTAAGGAGGCACCCACCCACCCAAAATTGTTGTACCCAATTCCAATGTCATGCAGCCGGCGCCAACATTCATTTTAGCTGGCTGTGTTTGGGTATTGGGAGGATTGGAATTGGGGATTGGGTTGGCTTGCTGCCTACGTACATATTTCGTTGTACTCGTACTACGCTTCACTTGCTTTGAATTTCTCTAAAATGTTAAAATTCGAAAAAGAAGCAAAACAGATACACACGCTTACACACCAACAAAAGGAGGAGGTGGAGAAGAATGGGAAACAGGAATGAAAGAAAAAGTATTACTCGTAGATTGTGTGTGTGTGTGTGTGTGTGCGTGCGAGTGTGTCCTCTTGCTCCATCATTTCATTTCGTTTCGGTTTACTTTTATACCCCCAGGGGTCCCAGAGCATAGTCATCCTTCGTAGTCATAGTCGAAGTCATAGTCATAGCTTGTCTTATCAGAGCAATGTGCGCTTATCTTCATGTACGTTCATGCGCTCATTCCTTCGTGTCCTTCGTGTCCTTCATCCTTCATTCGTTCCTTCCTTCGCTCGTTCGTTCATTGTTCAGTTTCATTGGTTTTGTTGCTTTTTTTTTTGTTCGATTTGCTCCTACATTCATTTGCTTAAACAAGCGTCGTTCTTCGTCCTTTGACGCTCAATGCGTTTATTTGTTTGTACGTTCGTTCGTTCGTTATATTGTATGTCCTTTCTTATCCGTTTGTTTGTCCGTGTTTCCGTTTTGTCTGTCTATCTCGCTAACTGTCCGTCCTAACGTCCGGCTGTCTGTCCAACAGTCCGTCCTTACATCCGTTCTTTCAAATGTTCCTTCGTTCCTTGGCTCCTTCATTCATTCACTCATTCATTCATTCATTCGTTTTTGTTTGTTTTTTGAACAAATGTTCTTTTTGTTGAAGCTGTTTTTCTTGTCCTTGTTGCTTGTTGTTCTTGTTCTTCCTTGTAGAGTTAGTTGCCTGTTATGGTATCTATGTATATATGCAGTACATGTGTATGTATGTGTATATTTACATATGAAAGAGTGTGATTGTGTGTGTGTAGTTTCATCAGGATTCCTTCTTTTGCTTAGAGTAACATTTTGCAATGTTTTTTGAAAATTTTCAACTTACTTTGCATGGTGCGGCAGGTCTGACATTCACCAAAACTCACACATAAGTAGACACACACACACACATAGCTAGATAAATAGAGAAAGGGACATACATCGGAGGCTCAGTGATGATGATCATGATGATGATGATGATGATGATGATGATGATGATGAGAATGAGAATAAGAAGAACGAAGCAAAAAGTTTGTAGTAACTTTACTCATAAAAATAGACGATGTACGCTTAAATTGTGTTAAAAAATTCCAAGAATAAAAAAATAAAACATAGAAAAAATGTGAAAAAAAAATACATATAATTACATGTCTTTATTTCCACCGAAAGATTAGATATACTTCATAGAAAACCAGATAATTTTTTCAACGTTCTTATTGATAAGGTCAAGGTGTTTCTATTATTATGATCCTTTATTGAATATGATTAAAATTCCTGAACTAACTACAATATTTGGACAATGCAACCAATTTATTGAATTACAACTATTGTAATTACTATGTATGTTATTTCTCTGATTTATCCAATCTAAACATTCAAACATAGTGATTGTGATTGATTTAATCTAGTGGTGGAAAGACTAGGATTATTGGTAGATATTTTGGCAAGGATAATTACCTTAAAATAAATATATATACAATTCATTCTAAACTTTATTGATCTATGTTTACTAAGGACAAACCTGATACCTGAGCATATCTGATCATGATGAGGTCGCTCAGTACATATGGTGTTCCAGAGAGCGATGCCGGAGGTAGCAAAGCTACCGATGGAGCCTCTCATGCTGGCAACGACAATGGTGAATAACGCGAAGCCAAAAGCAGTCCACGACTAAAAGCAGTAAACCCTTTAGAAAGCAACGGGCAGCCATTAAAATACATTCCCAAAATATCATATAACAATGAATGTAATATAAAATATATATGTAATATTATTCGCAATCGAATTGGTAAATAAAGACGAAGAAGAAAGAATATCTGAATAAAACGAAAAGAAGATATTTTAAAAATTTAAAAAATATTTATGTATGATGAAAATTGCTAATACATTTCTTTAACCATTCATATTAACTATTTAGTTATATGTAACAAACATCATGGCAAAATGAATATACCATTCGAAATTTCTACTTATTTTTGTATAACAAGTGAACAAGTGAAATAAGATGAAACAGTAGAATGGAAGTAAAAAGTATCGTTTCTATTTTAATTTCTCTAAAAAAAGAAATTAAGCAAAGGAACATTATTTTATTTTTATAACTTTTATTTCCTTTTATGCCTTGTAATAGAACTTAAAGTTTTTAAAAGAAATAAAAGATAAAGTACATGAAAAAGAGTCTTTTTCTTCACTATCTCACTATGTGTTCTTTCTTACACTTTTCCAATTCGAAACAATTGTAATATTTTATAATTAGTTTTTCTTGTTTTGTTTTTTGTTAGTATGAAGTACTTTTGTATGGAGATTAGATTAGATAAACATTTGAATGAATCAAAGCAAGGAAATCTTTAATAATTACGCATACGCAATGTGGAAATATAGAAGAAATCAAGTGTTAACAAAATTTTAAATGAAATGTATGAAATAATTGAAATTTTGTATTATTTTATATACAAAACATAAATATATTTAATACGAGATTTCATGGGATTCCAATCAAATTCTTATATACAAAATCGGCTAAGCGAAAAGCAACAACATTAGTAATATTAATGATAATAAAAATAATAATAATAATAATAAAAATGATGCAGTCATAGGATGATGCAAAAGAAGTTAAAATTGAAGAAAGGATTCTTTGTATGAATTTCAAGCTTTAATTTTCCTTGCTTTCCATTCATTCATTGTGTGTTTATTCATTGGTGTAAAAGTATTGGTTCCCTAAGTCACATATGTATGTATGTATGACTGTATGTCCTATGGTTGCTTCTCATATCCAATTGAAGATCCTTCAATACTATTATTGTAGAATGTACAGACCCAGTTGTAGCAGCACAATTGTAGACCCCGTGTGCTTTCGGCCAGTCGCATGCCCAAGCCATGAGGACTCATTGTTCAGCCATGCCAGCTCGGCTCATCTCAGCTGAAATGTTGCCTTCTGGCTACTCACACGAATGAATATTTTGTCCTTCAATGTGAATTCCCTATTTCCTTACATACTCATCGTAATCACTACTTAGTTCGCTTGTGTCCTGAACTCGCTTTACGATTACTTTCGTTCTGTCTATGAGAGATTTTATTTTTCTCCTTTTTGCTCTTCTTGGTTATTTTTTTTTTTTTTTTGTTTGCAATTTTTTCCCCATTTTATTTTAGTCTTGTATTTTTGTATTAGTAAGTACTATTTTCTATTTTTTTTTTTTTTTTTCTTGCTGTCCTTTGCCATTTTTCTTGGACTCTACTTGGTTTTTTGTTTGTTTTGTTTTTGGGGTTTATTTAATTTTTTTGTTATCAGCTTTTTGCTTTTATCGTACAAAGCAAAGCAAAAGTTTTTGGATGTCGAACGAACAAACGAAATTCCTAGTACAAGTGAGTAAAAGGACCAAATGAATGAATGGTCTAAATGGTCTTACATATGTACATATAAGTAGTGTTCACTAACTTATACACACACATATATTGTATAATCATAGTTACAGACACATACTTGTGTATACGAGTATAGAATGGAAGCACACATAGTGAAACATTAACACCAGCATTTTCTTTCTCGCTGAGGTGGCGGCGGCGGCGTGTGCCACTCGAACGCATTGAAGTAATCCTAGCAAGTAACTTGAGCGCTTTATGGCAGCTCAGCAAGAGGGAGTGAGTATGTGTGTGTGTGTGTGTGTATGTCTTGTATATATATGTAGTTGGGTGGATGTAATTCAGTTTTTTTTTTCCAGGTTTTGTTGGCCTGTGTTGAATTGCTTCGTTGGATGGTTCGATGGTTCGTTTGGCATCCGAATTGATGGCGTTGCTCCTTCGAATTTTAAAGCTGCTTAATTTAAAGTTTTATCTGCGCTAAGCACATAAACTTATTTTATAAGCTCAACAGCTTTACATTCTCTCTTCATCCCAAGCACCTTAAATGATTATTTGTCTCTTCTGTTGTAATTCATTCTACTATATTTTTCTTTTTGTGCGTGAGTGTGTGTGTGTTATCCTTTTTGTTTTCCAATTTTCATTTTGATTGTATTTACTACTTCTCAACTCAACTCAACTCAACTCAACTCAAGAATATCAATTTTAATTATTTTAAGAAAAGCAAATACATTTTTTGGCATTCGCTTTGATCTTTGATATTTCAATTTAAAGACAACAAATTTTTCAGTAACTTAAAACAAAACAAAAAAACAAAAAAAAAAAGAATTAAAAAAGAAAAATGGTAGGAAAATGTTTGTAAGGGAAACAATGAAAATTCACAGAACAGATGCTTTTGTTTGTGTTTGATAAATGTGTCAACTCACTACTATCCCCAATGGGTTTAAAGCTGAAGAGGTGGCTGGCGATGATGACAGCAAGTGCACGAGGCAAACAAGTATTCGGCCTGGGCGGCACAAACTCAGAATACCAATAACACCTAAATGTGCAGCATACCCAGCGAACTGTGACAGACAAACTGCTGATATTGGGTTTTCAATGTGCCCTATGTCTCCTTGTACAGCGGCCAGTTGCAAATAGAAACTACTAGAAACTGAGTAACACGTAAACACATTGACTTGTCTCTCAGCTTCTGCAGTTCAGTCAAATTTAAATGAAAGAAGTCGAAATTTGAATTTAACCCAAACTAAATAAGTGAAAAGTTTAGAAACCAATGGAAGCTGGCACATTCACTATAAGCATTGATAAGTTCTTCATCATCATCATCAGCAGCATCAGTATTGGCATCAACTCGTTTTTGTCAACCTTTTTCGCTTGGCATTTTCCATCTTGCACAAAGTCCTATAGGCTTTTGATTGGAAATAGAAGTAGAATGAATAGTGGTAGAATGTAAGCAACAATTCAAATTTATCTTGTATCCATACTTCTTTCTATTCGTTTGTTATCAATACATATACATATAACATAACCCTTACTTTCATTCACCAAAGGCATTTCTACTACTCGTACTGATATTTGTGGATGTGCATCAGTCTGTGTACCTTTGTACATCTGTTCATTGAGCCGCATATAATCAACTTTACTGTTTAAGAGTTTAAATTGAAATTCCAACATTAAAATAGGAATTTCAAAGTTGCTAAGAACTTTCAACAACAACAACAACAAAAATAGCAACAGCAGTAACAGGAGCAGCCACAGCAGCAGCAGCAGCAGCAGGCGTGAAACAAAAATGGGGAGGATGTGCAAATGGTTCTCGATGTTGGGTAGCAGTAATAAGTAGTAGTAGTAGTAGTAGTCAGTCCAATGGTGGATGGATGGGGAATGGGAGTAATAATGTGATTTCCTTACAAAAAAGGGGTTGGTTTGGTTGCTCTTTTCTCGTTAAAAATATTCATCAGCACGCGTTGCGCATTTCAATCGAAATCATTATTATTACAATATTATAATGATGAGTTTTGGAATTTTTACGCGTACAAAATAAAACTCAACTCAACTCTTTCCAAACCAAGCACACACAAAATATTTCCCTTTCATTCTCATTTCATTCAAATGACTATAATTTTTTATTATAATAATAATAATATTTTAAATTACATTAAATTATTTAAATTCTTACTTTGATGTATGTATTATTATATTCTATGTATTGTACTTTGTTACTACAATTACCCTTACAATAGACAAGGCGTATGCGTAATTTTCTTCTTTCAATTTGAATATAAAATTTAACTTTTAAATTTACTCTAAAGTCAACACTACTATGAAATGAATATTGTTGTAATGAAATATCTTATTGTTTTTAATATAATATATTTATAAAATAATTATTTACCCTACCACAGACACACACACATACACAATCATACATACATACATACATACAAAGCTATACATACATTTTTCAGAAGTAAAACTACCACATCATTCATTAGATTGGCATGCGTGTCCAAGTCAAGCGTGAATATTGCAGTCAAAACAACCACAAACAACAAAATTTATGCCACGCTCAATGCACTCATTAATATATTACATACAAACATATAATATACCTATGTATGCATGTAAGTATATATTGTATGTGTATGTATATACACGCACATGCGTGTATTGTATCTTAATGCAATGTATTGTAGTATAGTTTAATATAGTGAAAACTGCCTTCATATATTAAATATTTCTTTAGACATTCATCGTCGTTTCGGTTGCTCTAACCCAAATGTCAACGACACAGCAAATCAACATTTTCCAAATTATAAGCTGGAAAAATGAATAATAATAGAAAATTGCATTTTCCTTACCAAAATTATAACTACATTTTATATTGTACATTTACTACATATGGAAGTCTAAACATTGGAAGCTTACTATGACTAAAGTCATAAGAAATTTTCGAATTATGAAATGCTAAACTAAACAAAAATTAAATAAATAAAATAACACAAGCAGAAAATGAGAACAAAGAAACACAATCACATAACTACACGTGAGGTAATCATCGAACATTAAAATTATGATAAAGTTTAGATTTTCATATTTTAACTGAACATTAAAGAAAACCCTTTCTTTTCCATTGCCATCATATTCTATTTAAAAATCATATCCCAAATGAAAAGAATGATTGCATTTTATCATAGATATGGTTTATAGAAGCCAGAAGCCAAGCTCTCTAGTTTTCTTTCCAACAATCGAAATGGAGTTTTGAACTCCAACATATTTACATCGTTAAATACCATGCCTGTCCCAAACACTAATCGCCTGGACAAAAATATAGTTTTGAACATAGAGTAATGTTTGCCACCAGTTTCCCTGACAAGGCTTGGAAACACCCCAGCCAAGAGATTTCCATAGGGGGCCGTTACTCAAATACTTCAAGATAAATGTTGCCATAATTCTAAATGCCAAACATGGCGTAAGACGCACGTAACGATGTAAATACATTAGAGGAACATTAAGTTTCCCAGAAATTCTGTAAAAGAAACGAAGTAAACCAATATGAAATCCATAATTTAGACAATTTAGAAAATAATGATTAATTTACTTATCCATGTCATGAAATGCAACCATTACAAGATGCAAACCACTCATAAACAAAAATGTATCAACCGAAAAGGTGTCTCGACCCACTGAAACGATTGCAATTAAGAAAGATAATTTATAAAAGATAATTTATAAAGTATCATATCAATTCTATTTATATTTGGTGAACTGATGAGTACCAAGAAACTATGACCAAATAAAACCCAAACAATCGACAAGCAACGAATGCCATTGAGACAACTGATTACATTTGGATTCCCATCATAATCAACTACACGGAATAGCTGTCTAGCATTGGCGCGTGCCGAAAAAGCCTTGATTACTGGATGCGATTCCTCTTTGAGATAATCACATAGTGTACTAAGTACAACCAGTCCAGCTAAGATTGAGAGAAGCACACTGTAATCAAACAGTTTTATTATCAATCATTTTGAAAGAATCAACACTTGAAGTAGTAGAGTACTTACATGAATGCTATGGCGACACCTGATAAAGGTTCTTTTTCACTAGTTGAGCAACTTTTTTCATCTACCAAAGTGACACTCGAACTGAGTTTTACAAAAATTGCTTTAAAATCATTTATTGGCCACAGCAAAGTGTACTTTCTACTCCGTTTTCCATTACCTTTTCGAGCATCTCGGGTGCTATAGCTATGCTCGTCAATGATCTGAGACTTGCTGGCGTCCACTTTTTCAAATAACGCAACAAAAAGAAGTCCGGAGGTGTCAAATTTAGAGATCTGGGTGGCCTGTCAATGTTGTCTCTGCTTGACATCAGGCGTCCAGAGAATTTTATTTGCAGAAACTGAATTGTTTGGTTTACGATGTGGCATAGCGCACCGTCTTATTGATATCAGGAATCATTAAAACGTTTTCCATGCATTTGCGAGTAGACAATGAGCCAATAACCCCCGATAGTGATTCCCATCAACTGTTTCGATTTCTCTCAAAAACTATAACTCAATGATGGTTTTGGCACAAATGTCGGCCCAAACAGTTACGTTATATGGACGTTTCATGGATCTCAAGTAGATTTTCAGTTCCCCAAATGTGACAATTTTGCTTATTAACCCCGTTAGAGAGTGTGCGTCATCAAAAATTTCTTCCAAAAATCATGTTCAGTGTTAATCATTCGAGCGACTGTTTGGCCGTAATACGAAAATGCTGTATGTGTATTGACTATATCCTAAACATAAGTCAAATCAATAATCAAATATTTCTGAACCTCTCTATCACAAAGTGTAAGCAAAAACGTTTTCTAGGGGGTACGTGAAGAATACATCAACTTCGACATAGGCGAAGTAAAACTTCTTTTTACTTGTTTTCATTGATCTAACTGATTAAACACCTGACTTTATTACTCATTTTAAGAATAAAATTTTTCATTGAATTTATAAGTAGTTTAATTTATTGAAAATTTCCTGGTGCTCATAAATTTTCTGTTTCATTGGTGTAACTTAAAAGAATTTCCAAATGAAAACAACAAAATGAAATGTTAAACATAAGTATAAAACGATGAAAATGAAATCAATTAGAAAACCCATGCACAACATTAAATTACAGAAATTTGTTAATATCAGAATTCAGCTAACAACTAACACCCCTCTTTTCTTTTTCTTATAAAAATTTTTTTTTTTGTTTTGTTGATAAATCTATTGTACTCTCAACTTGACTCACATATGATAAACAATCAATATAAGTACTAAACAATATGATTCGTAGCAATTACCAGCAAATCAAATCATTTGAAAATGCTTATTGGGATGGCACTGGTGGACTTTATCAATATACGTCCGATACTTGCACGGGTATGTTTTAATAATAAAATTGTTAATCAAAAAAATTGTTATTAATTAATAGGATTATTAAAAATATAATTATCATTTTCGATGGGGTTTCTTGATAGCAATATTCAGTATAATGAACAGGTGTTTTTATTGTTTCTCTTGATAATTTATTTTATCTTTTATTTTCTTAGTTGGTATAAGGATAGTTTCTATGACAATAAATAGAGCTTCAATGAGTAAATATGCTATTCAATATGGTAAAGCCAAAACCTGACCAAAAGTTGAACATCTGATTAAACTGACGCAATCGAAAAAGGTAGAACCATAACTGATTAGAATAAAACATTTAAAAGAAGGATTTTAATGCGCAAATAAGGAAAATAATATTGCAGCAATGAGACCGAATGAGATGCTCCAGCCCGGAATCACTTAATACATCGATAACTTTATAGGTTTTCCTTGATTTTATATAAATACATAGAAGTCAAAGATGAGACCAACTATCCACCAAATAGTAACAGTGTGCTCACACTAACAGTTTTTCTCCCCTAAACGGGTCCGATTTTTCAAAAGTATTTCAACTATTGCGCAATGTATGTACTACAATTTGTTTTTGTTAAATGACTCTGTAGTACAATAGTACTGAGGACAAGGTCAGGGAGGAGTGCACTGTTATTGATTGATAAGTCACTGGAATTATTTATGTGTCTGTCCGGAAAACCATTAGTTTTGTTCCTATAAAGCATTGTGTGTAATGAAAGAAATGTTACAGCAAACCAATCAGTATGCACTAACTTTTTGGGAAGGAGAGGCAGGACAACGTCTGTCTGGATATCTAGTATTAGATAGATTAAAAATTTCATTTCAATACTAATTCAGTTCAAAAATCATGTGAATTTATATGTATTTTTAATCTTAAGATTAACTAAATTTAAATTTATAAATTAATATAGATTAAAATATATTTATATAATACAAAGAAAACAATTAAGTATCTCAACTTTGATTACTTTCATTTTCAATTGATGGAGGCAGTACAATTTCTAAGGATGATGAGCTTTTCTTTGTTTCAATTTTTCGTTTTGGTGTCATAAATATTTTTTCCAAACCAGTAAATGGTGCCTCGACTAACAAATGCATGAAAATACTTAATAATATCGTAAAACCAAAATCACTCCAAAAATGCAACATCTACGAATAAGAAAATTTCTTCATTTGAAATTGTAAAGGAAATAGAAATAATTTTTTTTACTCACCAAATCATAGGAAGAGAAGCGTGTGTTTGTACGGGTTCTTCCAAAATTGAGGGCTTGAATAATAACATGAAAGATGTACATGCAGTAGGATAAACGAGCAAATGGTTGCCATGCTGGAGCACCTAGAAAACTATTGATTGGACCACCATAACCTTGGACACATGCGAAGACAAGCCAAGACAAAGCGAGTGGCCAAGCAATGCGAGATAAACTAACAAAGAGTGATTCTTCCAGAGTCGTCATAGGCGTAGCAGATATTTGACTCTTTGGCAGTAAACTGAAGAGGCATGTAAATATTAAACCCAATGACACTATCCAACCAATGAGTACCGTCAACTGTAATCGATAATTATAATCAATATTTTATTATATATTGATATCAAGGATCTTGGTACTCCTTACCTTTGATAATCGGATTCTCTGACCTTTGGTAATGTGCAAATAGTAACCCAGCATAAGGCCAATGAGCCAAGGAGATGGACGCATATGAGTTGGATAATAGATTTCAATCATATTGCTTGTGCCAAGTCTGAAACGGAAACAATTTTGATTAAATTTGATAGAATATTTGAATAAGTTGATGTCTGACTTACTTTTTGTAAAACAAAGAATAATCATTGATCATCATTGTACTAAAGAGACATGCCCACATCAGCAGTAAAACGACAAAAGTTCCTATGACCGCCTTTTTACCCCATTTCCATAAAGCAATCAGAAAGATTGGTGATATTATATAGAGTTGCATATCCACAGCTAAATACCATGCCTGTCCCAAACACTGATCGCCTGGACAAACATAGTTTTGAACGTAGAGTAATGTTTGCCACCAGTTTTTATGACAACGCTTGCCAACACCCCAGCCAAGTGATTTCCATAGGGGGCCATTACTCAAATACTTTAAGATAAATGTTGCCATAATTCCAAATGCCAAACATGGCGTAAGACGCACATAACGATGTAAATACATTAGAGGAACATTAAGTTTTCCAGAATTTCTGTAAAAGAAACGAAGTAAACCAATATGAAATCCATAATTTAGACAATTTAGAAATTAATGATTAATTTACTTATCCATTTCACGAAATGCAACCATTACAAGAAGCAATCCACTCATAAAGAAAAATGTATCAACCGAAAAGAATGCTTGTGTTATAAACATTGCAAAAGGTGTCTCGACCCACTGCATTATATCAATACTATTTAAATTTGGTGAACTGATGAGTACCACGAAACTATGACCAAATAGAACCCAAGTAATCGACAAGCAACGAATGCCATTGAGACAACTGATTACATTTGGATTCCCATCATAATCAACTACACGGAATAGCTGTCTAGCATTGGCGCGTGCCGAAAAAGCCTTGATTACTGGATGCGATTCTTCTTTGAGATAATCACATAGTGTACTAAGTACAACCAGTCCAGCTAAGATTGATAGAAGCACACTGTAATCAAACAGTTTTATTATCAATCATTTTGATAGAATCAACATTTGAAGTAGAGTACTTACATGAATGCTATGGCGACACCTGATAAAGGTTTTTTTTCACTAGTTGAGCAACTTTTTTCATCTACCAAAGTGACACTCGAATCGATTGTTACACTTAGTAATTTTTGCAAAAATTCCTTTAAAATTATATCAATTTCTGTTGCTTTACAACTTGCTGGCATGCAAGTCGCCATACTGAATGAGACTAAATCCTTTAGCGATCCTATGGGCAACAATTTCCCAATGGGCATTGTGGCCAAACAATATTTCCCCTTAAGGTTATGATTTGTAGAAATTTTCTTATTAATTCGTATGCATTCATCAAAATTGCCTAAATCCATTGTTCGACCCATTAGTAAACCAGATGGAAGTGTGCCCCATGAATCGATAGCTTTTAAATAGAAGAGTTTATACAATATATATTTTTTATTTTTCTCATAAAACATAATAGTGATTAACAAACCTTGTAAAGCCCAAAGATTGCCTTGAGTAATGCCCCTGGTTAAGGCTGCGACATCTGCCAGACATAGAAAACTTTGTTCATCAATATAATTTTGTGTTGAATTTTCATTCTGCATGAATTCAAAAAACTCATGAGAAAATTGTCGTCCTTGCAAGGCGTCTACATAATCCAAAATTGTGAAATTCCTTAGGTTCTTTTCTATTGCATTCGATGTAGCAACATTTAAAGAAAATATTGCAATAATTTGCAACCATTTCATAAAGCTTTCATTAGACATACTCGTAATACTGATACTGTTACTATTAACCTGACTGATTGTTTTGATTGACAATTCACTAATAATCGATTTGTTCAGATATTCGATTATTTATATAAAGTGTTCTTATCTGCATGTAAAAATATTAATCTAAAGTGGGTCAATATAGTCAATGACATAGGAGATAGTTTGCTACCAGCAAAATTTTCTTTTCAATTTAAAAATGTTATTCAAAATGACTAACAGCACTAGAAATATACAATATATATTTTAAATTAAGTATATGGTATACAAAAATATTGTAAAAATCTTAATAAGGAATCTATTAAGTAAACTTTTTGTAGTTATCTGTAACGCTTTAAGCCAACTACAATAACCATTCTAAGACCTTCAAGGCTCAACAGAAATTAAGTCTAAAATAAATTTAATAAAACAATAATTTTATAATTTATTGAAAATACATTTTCTATTTCATTGCAAATAATAATATTATTTATTTATAATAGATTCTTATAATAAATCTATTGTATTCTCAGCCTAAGATTAAACTATCTATCTATTTATCTATATACTAAATAAAACATTTCGTATGAATTACGAGCAAATCAAATCATTTGAAAAAGCTTAAGTGGTAACTGTCCGTCATTATCTATCTACGTTTGATATTTGTAAACTATGTAATAATAATATTAATAATAATAAAATTGTTAATCAAAATATTTGTTATTAACTAATAGAATAGTTAAAAACATTCTTCATAAATGTCTGTTTGAGTCACTTTCGATGGGGTTTCTTGATAGCATTAGTCAGCATAATCGATAGTTTTTAATTGCTTCTATTGATAAGAACTTAGTGACTCAAAATTAAATAAAGGCAATCTTATTATTCAATTTTAATAATTTTCTATATAAAAATAAAAATTAGTACACAATTGTACAATAGTATACCACATAAGGAATAATGATTATGATTTAACACTGATTGATAGTTTTAGCTGTTTTTGAGGTATCCAAAACAGTCTGCATAGATTCACTTTTGTCTTTTATTTTCTTAGTTTTCATAAGTATATTTTCGATGGCAATAAATGGAGCTTCAATGAGTAAGTACACAAAGATGCTTATCAATATGGTAAAGCCAAAATCTGACCAAAAGTTAAACATCTGTTGAGAACAAAAAATCAATCTGTTAATAATATGAAAAGTAAAAATATTGGATGTGCTTACAATATCCAAATTGGAAAAGTATGTATTCGTTTTAGTCTGCCCTAAGTGAAGATGGTGAACCATCATATGGTAAAGATACATGCAATAGGACAATTTTGTTAGTGGTTGCCACAAGGGAGATGATAGAAAACTATCTATTGGCCCGCCATATCCATGAACGCAGGCAAAAACAATCCAACAAAGTGCCAGTGGCCAAGCAATGCGCGAGAGACTCAAATGGAGAGCATTTTCGAGTGTAGTTGGAGGTGCGGCGGTAATTTTACTTTTTGGCAAAAAACTATACATTATGCCGAACATCACAGCAAAGCATACAATCCAACCAACCAAGGCATTCAACTGGGAATTTTATTAATTTTTAATATCAAAATATTATTATATCGTAAAAGCAAAGAAAAACTCTAACTTTACCTTTGATATTTGAATGCGTTTGCCTTTTGTTATGTGCAAACAATAGCCTAAAACGAATCCAATGAGCCAAGGTGATGCACGCGCATGCGTGGGAAAATAAGTGGCTTCCATTGTGTCATTTGCATGATCCCAACTATAAATGTTGAAGAATAAAATCTATCTTATTTAACTGTAAAGAAAAAGCATGAATTGATAAGTAACCAACTAACTCTTTATAGAACATTGAATAATCATTCAGCATAACAGTGCTAAAGAGGCAGGCCCACAACAAAACCAACAGAACGCCAATTCCAATCAGACACTTCTTGCCCCACCTCCATGCAGCTATTAATAGTATTGGAGATAAAAAATACAATTGAGTATCGACAGCCAAATACCAAGAGTGACCCAAACACTATTAAAAAATAGACATTATTAAAAAAATGTTCATTCATTGTTCTTTACGATGAGGTTATTCAATAATGAAAGAGACAATTTGATAGAAAAAAATATGTAGTACTTTTAGAAATTGAGACATAATCTTCAACTAAATAGTTCAATATGTTTGTTTTAATACCTTTTCTGATTGTTAGAACCATTTTCCCATGAATTCTTAGACTTCCTCGATGTTGGTGAAGTGACATTAATTTATTGCCTCAATGAGGGAACCAAAGAAATGATAATCAAATTGAATCAAATGTATTGTATATTTTATGGAGCAGGCATGAGGTAGAATTTTCTGAGATATTTTTGGCTTCACTTCAGTATATCTGAGTAATTAGATCTGTTCATTGTATGATGATCTTCAATGCTTTCTTTAGTTTTACTAATACAAAGTCAATCATTAAAAAAAAAAAAAAAAAAAAACACTTTAGCAAGGATTTTTACTTACAGAAAACTTCTACCAAACTCATTCTACAAACTAAGTATTTCATTTCTACCAACAATTTGTCACTTTTGTTATTGAATAACCCTCTTATCAAAACAATACAAACCATACTACTTGGATAGACATAATTTTGAACATACAACAAAGTTGCCCACCAACTTCTCGTACAAACTTCATAACCACCAAAGCCAATGGTACCCCAAAGTGGTCCATCGCCTATGTAATCCAGTGAAAGAAACACTAAAATGGCAAATGCTAATACTGGTGTCAAACGCATATAACGATGCTGATACATTAGAAGAACATTCACTTTTCCCTTATTCCTGTTGTTTTAAGAGAAATAGAGGTCTTAACTCAGTTTCAAGAGCAAAGTTTCTTCATTTACTTATCCATTTGACGAAAGCCAATCATTGCCAATAATAAACCACTGAGAAAGAAAAACGAATCCACTGAGTTAAAACCCTCACTGATTAAAGGTGCAAATCCCGTTCCGAACCACTGAAAAATATATAATATTTTATATCAATTTGAAAATAAATTCATTAAGATAACTCACTTGAAATGGAGCAATACCATTGATGTTTGGTGAACTTAAAAAGAAACTGAAGCCGTGACAGTAGATTATCCAGATCAGGGACATGCAACGGATACCATTGAGGCAGGCAATAACATTAGGATTTTTTCCTGTATCGACTATGTTAAAGAGTTGACGA
The DNA here is from genome assembly GCA_037043295.1 of Amiota minor. Classification (NCBI taxonomy): domain Eukaryota; kingdom Metazoa; phylum Arthropoda; class Insecta; order Diptera; family Drosophilidae; genus Amiota; species Amiota minor. The sequence continues at coordinate 4,216,514 of JBAMAW010001787.1, forward strand.
CAATTGGCACGGGCCGAAAAGGCTCTTATAAGAGGATGAAGTTCAACTAATAAAAATTGAGTCAATAAAATAGTCTATTGTTAATATTACAACAAAATACCTGAGATATAGTCACAGAAAGTACTTAATACCACAATTGCCGTCATCATTGATACAATCAAACTAAAAAATAAGAAACCATTTAGTATAAATGAATTCCTTCGAAATTCAAGATAATAAAAAATACATACATCAGTGTTATGGCTACACCCGATAGTGGTTCACTTTGTTTCATTTTACAACTATTTTCACTGATTAACATTACATCATCATCGATTTCTATGTTAAGATTATGATGAAGAAACCATTTCAGCGCCTTATCAATTTGATGTGTCGCACAACTGGCTGGCAGACAAGTAGCCGTTTTATAGTTGACAAACTCACTCAAGGACACAACACCAATTAACTTGGCTATTGGTAATATGGCTAAGCAATATTTTCCTTGAATATAATTATCAATATCAATTTCTTTATATATCTCTAAGCATTCATCGTAATTTCCCAGGTCTATCAGTCTGCCATAGAGTACGCCAGTGGGTAGTGAGCCCCAAGAATCAAGCACTGTAAAAATGATCATTTAACTATGTTATTTACACTGATAGTATTACAATATATTGATGGACTCACTGCGCATGGCCCAAAGTCTGTGATTTTCGATGCCTTCTCTGACATTATTTAAATCCATTAAACACTTGACATGGCTATCATCATTTGATTCTTTAGTAAAATTTAGCATAAAATTAAAAATATCATTAACAAAATCTCGTCTTTGAGGAACAACATTTATATAATCCTTATTATTGTATATACTCGTAGTAGAAGTAGTATCTATAGCCACATTAGCTGACACTAAACCGACAAAACTCACAAATAAACCGAAATATGTGATAACACTTTGCAGCAACATTGTTGCACTTTAAACACGAAATGACAATCTGAAATGAAAATCTTCTATATTTATACCTTCACACTTCTTTGAGAGCTAATCTAAGGCCCACATAATCTAAAATCATCAAGGTTTTAACCTAATTCAAATAATAACTACTACTGTATTTAGTGCTGTTGGCCTTTTACACTTTTATTATCTCGATGTAATCTTTTCGATAGCAGCATTTATTTGTAAGAATTTTATTAAAGTTTTTCCATTTATGATTAATTAGATTGTTCAAAATCAAGAGAAATGGAAAAAGGTAACACTTTAATTTAATTTAAATAGGAGCCTTCAAAACAATAAACAATTTTCTGTAATGTTGTGATATACTATTATTAACAAAAACGGTTGATTTGCGCTTTATACTTAGTAGTCATGATTACCATGTTTGGGAAGGAAAGGTCTTGTCGCTCGGTCTTATAGATATGGTAATGTAAAAAAACAAAAAAAATCATGGCAATGTATATTGATGCTTTCCATGCTTCACACACACATCAGATAAGAGTAATAATATACGGGGTGACAATTAAATATCAGTACTGGTAAGGTAAACATGATTAGATACATTTAAAATTATTATAAATTTATTATTCAAAGCTTTCTCCTCACGATGCAACTCAATTGTAGAATAGACTTCAGAACACACGCTCAAGCTCTGTGATTGGTCTCAATATCTTCAAAATGACTTTCATTCTGCACTTTGGCGCTTAGTTTTTGTATCGTATACCGTGTTCCGTGTTCATCACCTGTAACAATTGTTTTCAGGAAGTTTTGTTAATTTCTGAGTTTTTCAGATCATCAGTTAAAGTGGAACAAATTTTGCGTTGTTCTTATTAGTGAGGTCTTCTTCTAAAAAACCGCGAACTTTTCGGGGAGTGCAAGCTGAACTTTTTCTCCCGACACATTGGTCTTCCTTTAGCGACACTTTGCGATTCAAACAAAAATGGATGCCACAGGAAAACAATTGTTCTGCTCAAACAATTGCTGCACCAATCGGAATGTTTGTGGCGTAGTTTTACCGAGTATTAACATAAAAAAGAAAAAAAGGAAGAACTTGAACTAAAATTTAGAAAAATGTATTGGCCCATAGATAGTCCGACTTCGCTATCGACCTACAACAGAGTATTAGATATTATACAAAGAAATTCTTAAACTAATATCGACTTACGGTATCTAGTTATAGGGCTGCTCGAGTTCCAGCAACATAATGCATATACAAAGGTTTCAGAAGAAGGTTCAGTGATGTGCTGAGAATGCACCCTGGTACGTCCTTAGTAGTAACATTGAAGGCGATCTTGGCATCGATTCAGTCAGAGATATGTAAAGCCTCATGTGAAAACGATCAGTATTTTTCATATTAATAATGAAGCTTTATGTCTGAAAGATCCAAAAGGTTAGAAAAAAAAGGCTTAAACGCAAAAACCACATCAACTCTTAGAGTTACGTAAATCTCTGAAATCGGAACAACAACAAAATTGCCCGTTAGTTTAAAAAACCCATAACACTAATTGCTATGTCAAAAAAAAAACCTTTGCATTGTTATGTATACTTTATTTAACTTCAATTTTTAGATTTAAAGTTACATACAATAGATTATGGGATCAACTTTACTGTTACCAACTAATGGCAAAGTCAGTTTCTACTCGATTTCATTTATTTATTATTTATTTATTTATATAATGCTAACCTAAAGTTAAAACTAGAAGTTAACAGAAAAATAGCCATGGCTGCCAGGGCCTTCAGCTAATAAAGATATATATGTAAATAATTGTTATTTAATATGATAATAATAATAATAATAATAGTGACTAAATAAGTGCTTAAGTTTATGGTTAAAGTTTACTGTACAGATTTGCTTTTTTAAAGAAGTTAAGAATAAGATTAATGTTAGAGGACGGATCGGAAATGATTTAGATGGGGTCTATATTAGCGAATGTGGAGGATCTGAGGTGGTGCAATGAGGAGCAGGATGTAATAATGTGGCGATTTCATTTATGTTGTTAACATAATATAAATTTAATTATTTTGTTTTTTTTTTTAAATGTCCATTAAATCACTGATAAATTATGCAGTGTGTTTAGTCCTAAATATAATTTTCTTGGCAAAGAGAAGAAATAAACTAAACTAAAACTATTCTCTTATAAATTGTTATCAAACTATAAACACATAATTGAATAAATAAATAAGTAAAAGCATTAAAATGTTATCAATTGCAAATTTTGATAAACATTTTGAATATCTAGAGTAAGTTTTTTGTTATTAAAGTTAAACTTGAGTATTAAAGTATTCAATTCGTCAAATATTTCTAAGGTCAAAAAGAATAATTAAATTGTCTTGAAATTTGTTTCAGTTTAGAGTTTTCATATTTTGTTAAAATTTTGTTATTTTTTTCGTAGATTCTTTTGTTGCAATTTCATCAAGTTCTTTATTTTACAAATTTAAACAAAGATTGTTCAATGCCTATGTAGCAATGAGACTGAATGAGATACTCCAGCCCAGGATCACTTGAGACATCGATAACTTTATAGGTAATCCCTTGATTTTTATATAAATAGTAGCCAAAGATATAAGAGGAGGCACCAGCATGAGTGATTTCATGGAATCAATTGATTTAAGTCAACTGAAATAGTAACAGGGAACAATTGATTAATATTGCATAAGAATTAATAATACAATATTAATAAAAACTTTACCTTTTGTAGAATAATCTAATTTTTGATCATTATATTATTATTATACTAAATAGGCAGAGCAACTGTGCCAACCAATCCACTTCTTACTTCATTTTCACATTGTAAATATTGTATAACAATTGGTGATAAAATACATAGTTGCATATTCACAACCAAAAAATAGGTAAAACTCTTGCACTACATTGGACAACAACAATAAAAATACAATATAAAATATTGATGTTTGTATATTTTCCAATATGAATCACAACTTATGAATCTCATAGACAAATAAATCAAAAGAGCAAAATCAACAAGTGGAGTCAAGGGAAGTTAATGAAGCAGATACTTGAGAGGCAAATTCAATTTGCCACCAGTCCTAGAAGGAAAAACTTTGATTGAAAAATCATATGTTTCTAAGTGAAGTTTAACATACTTATCCATCTCTCGTAAGATAATCATTATGTAAATATAAGCAATACAACACTGAGAAAAAAGAATGAAACCAAAGAATAGAATCCTTGTGATAAAAACATTGGGAAAGACATTTGAAGCAGCTGCAAAAGGAAGTTTTAACTTGCTGTTCAGCATTACAAACAATAAATTACTCAGATCCAAAAATTCAATTTAATTGAGATTTGGTGATAATACTTTAGTACAGAATATATGAGCAAAAATAACCCATGTAATCGACAGACAGCGCACTAAATTTAGATATTTGGTCTGGAATTCTAGTAATATAAGCAATAATACAATAATATTAAAAGAATTTTGAAAACACAAACTTACATTATTGCTACCACTAGACCTGTCATTACGACTTACGATTTCTGACTGTACAATGTAAGTTGTGTGTGTGTGAATGTTGTTGGTTAGTGTTCCCCCCGGGGTAACCAGTCCCTGAGCTTCATGGAGCTCTACTGGTAGTAACTTGGTTACGCTGCCTGACCAGAGGTATTTTCTGGTACCACGGGCGTCTGGCTTGTAGCGGTCTCAGCCTACTACCCTTTCGCCTAAAGTCCTTGTGACAGTGGGGACATATGCTCGCCTGATTTTTATCAAATTAATGCTGCCAAATTGGCGGAAGAGGTAGGAATAGACCTCGCTCCCAACAGGGAGGAAGCTGTACCCATGAGAATAGCTTTATACTGTGCCATCTGTGGGCTACCAACCTGCATGCTATTCCAGAGAGCTATGTTCAAATTTGGGCCACCAACCCATGAACTTTTTGGAGTTCGAATTTGGTAGTACCTCTCGGGTACGAAGTCTGACCAGAGGCTATTTTCTGGTACCACGGGTGGTCAGGAGCCCACGGAACTTGTTTCCGTCCTGCCCAGCGGGTACGGCCCCCTTGTGGGAGTGTCGTGGTGGCTGTGGTTTAATACCCAAATGCGGGTAGAGTAATAACTCGACGTGGAGTTGCGTTATACAACCGGGTGCTGTGACCCAGAGAGCAGCAGAGGTTTGAGATGGGCCTCGCTCCCCACCAAGGAGAGAGTCATATTTACCAAAATAAAATATGACTTAAATTTGGGACCTGCGGATATATATCCAAGGGGACGTTGATTGACGTTTATCAATCCATGTGCTTGGCACCGTGTTCTTGAGTCTTCTTACAGGCAGGCGAGCAGGCGAGCACGTAAAACCCCGGTACTTCATTGTAAGTTTACAACCATTTTCCTTAAGTATTTTGATATCAGAACCTATGGGTTATACAATATTTAACATATTTTGCAAATATAATATGTTTTAAAAAAAACTATCGGCAAAATCGGAAAATAACAAAAAGCAAATCCAGCATGTTACAAGTACAATATTTTCCATCACACGCACAATTATGTTATTACTGGATATTTCCTTATGGACTTTGTAGTTACTCAGCGAAGTTCCCCAAAACAAAGAAGTTTCCATACAATAAGCCAAAGGGAACATTACGCTAAGAATCTGGAACTATAAGTTTAATATAAAAAACCTTTTTAGAATTATAGTTTTCTTCATACTACACTCATTAATTAGCCCACCCACAAGGTTTACACTATATTGATATACGAGTACTATATCATATTTAATTGTTAAAGACATTTCACATTTTCAAGGCCATGACGAATATTGGTTAACAATGTTTCCGTTTAATTTTATACATATTCCAAAAAACTCAAAAGAAAATCGGTGTCCTTACATTGAATTTCAAATCTTCACTAATAAATACAAACTAAAGAGCACAAAACACAAATATAAGTATTTTAGATCACGAATTGCCATTTTAAGAACACAATTCTATTCGACTAGTCAACGTTGCAAATCAAAATAACTGATTTGAAATCTTTATTGGACTCTTGAACACATATTATTAACTTAATCAAAATAATCGGAAGTCAGAAAGTTGCTCAAATCCATTTGTTATTGTGATTAATATAACGTGTATTATAATTTATAATTGGACTCAAACACGATTATAAATAAATTTTAAAGAATAATAGAACTAAACAGTCTGATGAATACCCTGTGCTAGGTTTGTTTAAGATTACAAATTTATGCTATTGGAAAACAAAATTATGGGATTTGTAAACCACTCAGTTTGTCAGAAACAAAGCACCTCTCAACTTTTTGTTTTTTTTTTTTTTTTTTTTTTGTTTTATTGGTTTGTAATGTAAGGAGAATCTTCTCGGAACTATAGCCCACCATCGTCTATAAAGTATTGTATATGAAAATAATCTGCTTGCCCATCTTTCACATATTATGCTCTCAGTTTTTAAACTAACATGCTGAAAATCAGAAATATCATAGCCAGAGTTTTTGGGTGATTGGAAGACCTTGACCTTTATCATATAAAAATTCTTTCTAGTAGATTTATTTTTCCATAGCTCAACTTGTATCATATTTACAAAATTGAAGTGTGAAAGATATATAACTTTCGGTGACCCGATTTGATGTTACTCACTTATTGTTAATCAATTTTTAGAAATATATATTGAAGAAATCCACCTGAGAATGCGGTAAAAATATGAACATTCTTATAATCAAAGGTTCAAAAACAATTCTTGTGAAAATAATCGGCTAATCCAAATTTTTTTAATGTTAATAAATTGATTTTTATATTGCCATTAAAGTAAAAATAGTCTCCTGATGTAAGAGAGGAAGATTGATATCGATCGATGTGAAACATAGGTTTGCAAAACATCATAATACAGTAAAATCCCCGTGGGCGGATACTTACGATTTCAATAAAGTTGTCCAACAACCGGAGATGTCCGCCCACCGGTATGTATTTTCTTCTAAACACATAACCTGGGGCTGAAAAATTCTTCCGGCTACGAGATATGTCCCCCTGTTGGACATATCCGCGACTATAGTTCGAACTATATTTACAATAAATATATTAAGAATTTTGCGAAGTTCGTTTTTTGTGGTAGTGTAAAATGTTGATAATTGATAAGATATCATTATTATTATTATTTGGGTTTTTGGCAATATTAAGTCACTTCAAGAATCATTGATTGAGCTATTAAAGTTGCCAGTAATATATTGTATTAGTACTCCTACATTATTGTAGTACTACAATCAGCAATGTGTATTGCTTTTCTTATAACACATCTTGAAGAAAAGCTAGCAGTCATTCGATTCCAATTTTATGCTACAACTTTTGGTAATACTAGCACTACATTTATGAACATAGATAAAAATGCTAAAATTTTATTGTAACACTAAAAATTATTCAGAAGCATGACTACCTTAACATATCGTAATTTAATTGAGATATTGCTATCAATGTTGGTGTAGACCTTCGCGGCTGAAAATCGGACTAAGAGTCGTTGGGCGAAACTTACATATTTACATTATCATGAAAATAGCACAGAAGCCTCGTATAGAAACCCAAAACGTTGGCAACAAGAGACAACAATGGATCAGGTCATTTGGATATCCCACTTGACACACACGCCACTTTTCAAACAGATGAATTAGTTACACTTGGTTCTTCATTGAATTATGGGTACCTATTCATCTTATTTATACTAGAGACAAGTACATATCACATCATAAGAATCCGCTACTTGAAAGACCATTAAAATTTCTTATGAAATTTTCATTAGGACATGGCGTCAAAAACGCCCGAGAACCCTTTTTTGTAATATAATGAAGGGTAGTGTGCTGCAACATTGTTGGGTGCTTGGTTTTCTAAGTACCTGCTCTCTCATGATTTTCTAAACTTATAAACAGTAATAACATCAATGATGATGATCTTGATAATGATTGATATCAATGAGAATTGAGAAATAAACTTAATTTTTGTGGAGCACTGAAAATCAACTTAGTATACTCAAATTCAAAAACAAGATAAATATTTTTCTTTTCAAGTGTTTTTCAACTCTATTGCCGGGTTTATTTCATTAACAGGCTTCTTTAATTCGAGATCAACTGTTTTATTATCCTGCTTTCGTTTAATAGCCTTTGATCGACCTTTCAAAAGGAATAGTTCAATGCCAGCCAATGGTGCCTCAATAATTAAATGCATATACAAGCTGAGCAGTATGGCAAAGCAAAAAGTTGACCAAAATAGCAACATCTGAAATATAAAAGAATCAATTACTATATTAAAATACAATTTTCATATGTTTATGGTAAAATTTTAACTTACCAAATCATATTCAGCTAAATAACTATTAACTCTTAAGCGACCCGTGTTAAAGTTTATTACAAAAAAGTGGAAAATATACATGCAGTAGGATAATCTGGCCAACGGTTGCCAAAGTGAGGAACCAAGGAAATTGTCAATAGGACCGGCGTAACCTTGAATACCGGCAAACACAATCCAACAGAGCGCCAATGGCCAAGCAATGCGGGATAAGCTTATGAAGAGCGATGCCTCGAGTGTGGTCAATGGTGCTGCAGAATCTTGACCTTTGGGTAGCAAAGAAAATATCGAGACAGAAATGAGACTCAAACAGATTATCCAACCCAAAAGCACTTCAAACACCGATAACTTTATATGTTTTCCCTTGATTTTATGTAAATAATAGCCAAAGATGAGGCCCACTATCCATGGAGAAACACGGGTATGTGTTGGGAAATACATTTCGATCATTGAGTCAGCCGACTTCAAAGGTCTGAGGAATACTTTTATCTTAGTCATATATATGTACGAGTATATATAGTAAATAGACAAGTTTACCTTTTGAAGAACATTGTATAATCATTGAGCATCATCATGCTGAAGAGGCAGGCCCACATCAATAGTCCCAAAATCATTGTACCAACTACACCCCTCTTACCCCACTTCCACATTGCGAAGATCACAATTGGTGATAAAATATACAAATGCATATCGACTGCCAAATACCAGGAGAAACTCAAACACTAGTAAACTTGACAAATAAGATATAATTTATGAATTTCAGCAATCGTCTCTCTTACCATATCAGTTGTGCGTACATAATTTTGTACATAGAGCAATGTTACCCACCAATTATCATCACACACTTCATACTGCCTCCAGCCAAGTAGTTTCCAATATGGACCATTGCTCATATACTTCATAGATGAATAAAACAATATAGCGAATCCAAGCGTTGGTGTCAAACGTAAATAGCGATGCAGATACATAATAGGCAAGTTCAATTTACCGCCAGTTCTACAGTAAAATGGTAAAAATTTGAATAGGCATCTTGTAAATGAAGACAATAATTTACTTGTCCATCTCTCGTAAGGAAATCATTACAAGCAACAAAGCACCGATAAAGAAAAACGAATCAACAGAAAAGAAGCCTTGCGAAAGCAACATAGAGGAAGGCGTTTGAAGAATCTACATATAAGAGAGATGAAAAACAATATGAGAAGAAATCCATAAAATCATAATGATAAAACTTACATCAACAACTTCACTATAATTCATATTAAGCAAGAGGATCTGTGCGGATGCCCCATGACAGTACATAACCCAAATAAGTGAGAGACAGCGAATGCCATTCAAACATGGTATCACATTCGGATTTTTACTATAGTCAACTATGCGAAATACTTGCCGAGAATTTGCACGAATTGACCAAGTAGAAATAAGTGGATGAAGCTTCCCTAGAAAGTGAATTTCATTGAAATTATTCATGTTAACAATAGAATGATAGAATGTAAGTATCATCTTTTACTTACTATCCGTTTTAGTGTAGATATAATCAAGCAAAGTGCAAAATATTGCTACCGAGCTCATTATAGATAAAATCCAACTAAAATTAAGGCATATAAAAATATAAATTGAATAAAATGAAAATAAAATTTCTCTAAAAAAAAAAAAACTTACATTGTTGCTTTCGCTACTCCTGATAGTGGTGGACGTTCCTTGACTTTACATAGACTCTCTTTTAATATCGTGACACTAGAGTCCACGGTAATATTTAATACAAATTTGGAGAAATCTTTAAAGACTCTATTCATTACGTCAGCATTACAAGATGCTGGTATACATGTTGCAAATCTGAAGAAAACATAGTCCGGCAAATTTGTTAGTTTGCCAATTGGTATGTTGGCTGAACAGTATTTCCCAATTATAACGCTTTCTTTCGATATCTCCTTATGGACCCTTATGCACTCATCAAAATTACCCAAATCAAAGAAATTTCCATAAAGTAAACCAGACGGCACGCTGCCCCAGGAATCAGGAACTGATAAATATTTAAAATTTAATTATATCATATTTAATTAATATTACAATGATTATTGTATACCTTGTTGTGCCCAAATGTCACGATTTCTAATATGCTGGAACAAGTATTTTAATTGATTTAGGCACTCGTTAGAATTAATGACAATTGAATCAAAATCTTGGTTCAATGATAATTCCGTGTAATTTTGCGCATATTGAAAGAAGTCAAAACCAAATTGACGTCCTTGTAATTTTGTTACATAATCCTCTAAGATATATTCATTTTGTTCAAGTTGTTCCATTGAAAATATTATTGAACTGAAGGAAATTATCAGAAAAATTATATACGGAAATTTATTTTTATTTTGGAAACACATTTTCAAAAAGATAAACATAAAACAAATTGAGTTGTGATCAATTCAATAGAACATTCCAATGCAAAGTAACCAAGACTACTAAGCTTTTTGAGCATGTTTACTTTAATATCGGTGGGCACCACCTCCGATAACCCCCATAGAGTCAGTATCGGTTATCATAGTCAATAAACGTGTTTTTTTTTTTTTTTGGAAATTTTCTTTTAAAAATGTTATCGCAATTAAAAATTGCATGAAACATTTATATGATTATACAGAATAATGAAGACTTGGAAGTCAATAAACGAAATCAATATAATTAAAACAGTTTAATTTATTGTATTCAATTAAAAAAATTCACCGAACAACAATTGAATTATTAAGGGTAGTTCATAAATAAAGCACTTCCCTATACACGTGCTAGAAGTACAACTTCTTAAATTAGAAGAATTACAGAGATTTAGTGTGATAGACAAAGGGAAAGAGAAAGAGAGAGAGAGAGAGAGCACCTCAAAAGAAATACAACAATACTAAATTTGCATTTCACACTCTACAATACAAATATCGTCTACTGGTGACACGGTAGATGCACTCGTATGTCCATATAGGTATGATTGATTATTTTCGACAAACGAACAGGGACACACAAAATTCCAGTGACTTAGCAAATGAACAACAATGCATTATGACGCCATCCTGGCCTTGTTCTATATTACATTACTCGGGTCTTGAAATACTTTTGAGAAAATATATGTTTGTTTTTTGGTATCAAGCCTATGAACTCCGAAATTACTGAACCCATTTTCAGGAAAACTCTAGCATAGTCCGGAAAGTATTTTTGTAAAGTTTGGTGTGGATCGAACAAGTCGTAATTGATGCATTAAATATTGCATACAAAATCCATCAGTCTACCTCTCTGTTTGTAAGCATGAAGAATTATTAAGGCAAGATAAATAAATCGTTCAAATACACAAAAAATGAAATCCAAAAAAATTAAGGCCAATTAAAAAACATCAATTACAATAGAAGAATAATGTCAAAAGCAAGACAATCAAGTAAAACAACAATTGGAAGAAAAAGATCCAAATCAAGAAAGCCAGTGGAAATAGAGCTGCAGAAATTTCCGAACAACGAGAATATTGACTTGAACAACCACGAAACAGAGCATCCACACCCAACCAATGAGGCGTAACAAAGTGCACTGGGGCTTAATTATCTGAGACATTTTATACAGATTGATTTTAAGCATTCCATCCCAAATTTGATCCTTTATTTTTTGTTATAGCGGCACACTCTGTCAAAATTTTAACTGTCTAGCTATTACGACGACAAATTAAAACTTTTCCTTTCCATTTTCATATATCGTATATATTTTTATCGTCCAACCGCCGCCTTAGAACTTTCACTTTAACAAAATGCAAAAAGCTGATTAAAACCAACTACCAACTGAGCCGAAATATTGAATAATGCTCAGATTATACCAAATTCAAATAAAAACCATTCAAAGAACTTGAGTTTTTTATAAAACATAATATTATTTGTTCAATTGGAAGGACTAACTTAAGATTAATTATAATACATAATACATAGATTTATAAAAAATAGAATTCATATCACAACTTACATAATGATGTTCTTAAGCGTTATTTATTGGTTTCGATGTTACACTAGTTAATCCATTAGTTATTTGATTTGTGTTTGATTCTGCTACTATGACTTCCTTATCATTTGATTTCGTAGATTCAACTGGCTTTGCTTGCCTTCTACTTGATATAAAATACTGTTCAAGTCCAGCTAATGGTGCCTCAATAACTAAATATATAAAAATACTCAACAGCATAGTAATGCCAAAATCTGACCAAAATTGTAACATCTATAAAAATAAGTATGTAATGGTATTAACATAATACAAATGGACGAAATCACGTAATATCAAATATATCTTACCAAATCATATGGTGAGAAATAGCCAGGTGCTCTTTTAAGGCCAACATTTATGCCAATAATCATGAAATGGAATAAAAAGGCGCAATAAGATATTCTAGCCATTGGTTGCCAAAGTGGTGATCCAAGTATGCTGCTGACTGGGCCACCATAACCATTGACATCGGCAAAGACAATCCAACATAGTGACAAGGGCCAAGCAATCCGAGAAAAACTAATGAAGGATGCCTCTTCTAATGCAGTTAGGCGGGATGCAGATAATTGACTCTTAGGTAACATACAGAATAGACAAGTAAACATTAAGCCAAGGCAAAGAATCCAACCCAAGAGAACCATGAACTGGAAATTTAATAATTAGAAAGTGTTAAAGAAAATCTCATTAAAAATATTGTATTCATTAAAATTTAACCTTTGATAGTTTAACTTTTTGTCCTCTGGTCTTGTGTAAATAATAACCAAACATGAGACCAATGATCCAGGATGATGTATGCACATGAGTTGGGTAATAAATATGATTAAATGAATCAGTCGACGATGAAACTCTACTATATAAGAAAAAATTAAAATCATATTATTGTACATAAATCACATACATATCTTATATAGAAATTTACCTTTTGTAGAACATTGTATAATCATTAATATAAATAGAGCTAAAGAGACAAGCCCACATTACTAGCATAACGATGAATGTGCCCAACACTCCCTTCTTGCCCCATTTGTACATGGCAAACAAGGCCAAAGGTGACAATATATAAAGTTGCATATCAACTGCCAAATACCAAGTTTGAATTATACACTGCAATTAGTAAATAAAAATTTTGACTTTATATTCATTACATTAAAACTTTAATGTAATGCTTACAATATCATCAATTCGCACATAATTCTGGACATACAACATGGTCACCCACCAGTTTTGCTTGCACGTCTCATGAAAAGAATATCCAAGCGATTTCCATAGTGGTCCATCACCAAAATATTTTACGCATAAATGCAATAATATTGCAAATCCCAAAACTGGACTTACACGCAAGTAACGATGTAAATACATCAAAGGAACATTTAATTTTCCAGATGATCTTAAAAGGAGATCAATTTGTTATATTGATTTATTTGTATTTAGATGTATGATTTTAGACAAACCTATCCATTTGCCGAAATACCACTATAGCCAATAATAACGCAGCAATAAAGAAAAATGATTCAACAGAAAAGTATCCTTGCATTACAAACATTGAAAAAGGTGTTTCAAAAAACTGAAAGTATCAGAATATTTAGTATTATAATAATAATTATTACCTTTTCTTATTAACACTTACGTAAGCAAAATCAATTGTATTTATGTTTGGCTTTAAAATTTGTGCCACAAAATCATGCGAAAATAGAACCCAAGCGAGTGAGAAACAACGAATGCCATTTAAACAAGGTATCACATTTGGGTTATTACTGTAGTCAACTAAGCGGAAGAGTTCCCGGGCATTGGAACGAAATGAAAATGCTTTAACAAGGGGGTGAAGTTTTTCTGTAAGCAAAAAATTATTGTTAATAAAATCGAACTTAAAAATGACTCACGCATAAAATACATATACATGTGTACAAATATACTTACTTCCTTTTGATGTATGGTAATAATCAACGGTGGCACAAAATATGATTCCTGCACCCATCACAGAGAGGATCACACTGGAAATTAATTTAATATGAAAATACAAAAATTAAATTGAGAAATTTTTGATTTCATTTATGACTCACATGACTGCTATTGCAACTCCCGAAAGTGGTTCATCACCATACTTTTCCAAACACTTATTTTCATTGAGTACGCTTGCATTAAACGTGAGATTGAAGGCAAAATTTAAGAACTCCTGCATCATAATATCTACATAGCTGGCATTACAAATCGCCGGTATACATGTTGCAATATTTATACTTATTAAATCCGGCAGAGATGTCATTTCTCCAATGGGAACAGTTGCTGTGCAATATTTTCCTTCTATCACATTATTTATCGATATTTCCTTATTAACTCTAATGCACTCGTCATAGTTGCCCATATCATTTAAGTTGCCAAACAGGATACCTGAAGGTATAGTACCCCAGGCATCAATGACTGCAAAATGATATCAAATTATATATTTTCAATTGCTTCAATAAATTTTAGTATTTAAACTTACTGCGCAGTGCCCAAATAGCCCGATTTTCAATATTATCTGATATTGCATTCAATTGTGTTAAGCATTTTGAATTATCCAGTTCTTGGCGACTTCTGCTATCAAGGTATATAGCTGTTAAACTTTCATTATGATTTTTTATATATTCAAAAAACTCATAAGCAAATCGATGTCCTTGCAGAGAGTGAACGTAATCATTATGCTCTCGATTCGTTCCAGCAACAATTGAGAAACTTATGGAACTTATAAATGCTACAATTACAAAATAAAATCCCATTGATTTGGCCATAGTTGGCGCTAGGTCCACAATGTTGGTTGGTTATACTTCAAATGATAAATTCTCTATAATTTTAAATCAATTTATATGGATTGGCACTATATCTTATCAACATCAACAACGAGTTTATTCTTAGTACGTCTAATCAGAACTGTTTTATTAAATCAATGGAGGAATAACATAAATTTTTTGTTTGTAATCATATCATTTATCGCAATCACAAAGATAATTAATGACGATGCATTTTATAACTACAATACAATAGAATAATAAAATAGAGTGGCAACAAGTAGCTTGAGCCATTTAAAGCTGCTGTAGCTAAATTTTTGTATTAATTATTCTTAGCTGCAGACCGGTAACTTTGGTGCTACAGTAGCTCGATTCGAACGGATCAAATTTTTGGAACACATCCTAAACTGAGGTTATTGGAACTTACTTACTCTTAAAATTTTTGCAGTTCTATAGCTCAATAACTGTGCGATAAGTTTACTTAGTAACGGACATTGACCGATAATCATTGATAAATTCCTTTTACATCATCTTTATGACTGATTTTTTCATCATCAGAGATAAACTTCTATTAGTGTGTTCAATAAATATTTTTTTTTTCTGCGTAAAAATAATTTTAAAAAGAATGAAAGTGTCAGCTTAGTGTCTCAAAGCCTTGGGGCCCCAGGCAGCCGTTTAGTGCGTCTAATGCGTTGTTTGCTCCATTGCAGTAAAGAGCCGAAATGTAGCCTTTTGAGCCTCCGAATTGAAGTTGCATAACATACCATGGTCATCGTGTTATCATTAGTTCTGCAAGACTTGTACTCTCTTTCGTTGGGATTTAGCAGAGGTTCCTCATATCTGGATGCCATATCTCCATACAGGGGGAATGATTTGGATGTAGACTGTGCGCTTATTCTTGAGAGAGGGTTAGCTTTCTCCGTTGAACAGCCAATGAAGCCTGTTTAATATTTTCGGCAGCTTATTAACACCGACGATAGTATGCCTTTGATCCAGGGTGAAATCTAGTTATTTCTTCTTTTTTAATTGAGATATAAAGCACACGTTGGCGTATTTGGTACTATACTATATTCTCACGTTCCACCGGTTCGCCAATGTCTTTAAAAGGTAAAGATATTCTTGGATCCTACCTGCAGCTTTGTAATCGCAGTGAGAGATGTGCACATCTCTTCAGCGGAAGGACATATCTGCTGAAAATAGAGAAAAAAGAATTGGACCCAGAACGCTGCCTAAATATTTATTGATATTAAAAATAAGTATTTAAAGTGTCATAAAGTTTGTAACACACAGAAGGAGATATCGGAGACTCCCATTTTACGTATGATCATCTGGACGAGACAATGATTAGACTTGTAGCCATATCTACGCAAACTAGTCCTTCAGTTTTTGAGCTAGAGAGTTGAAGTTTTCTTTCATCAAATGCTGGACATTTGTAGGATTCGGTCGAATCGGAACACTTCCAATTCTAGGAGAATACTGATTTTGATATAACAGTTGCGCAAGTACGAGTATGTACCAAATTTCATCATGTTATCTTAGTTCACTCAGAGATTAGCCTACATAAACACAGGCGGGTAGACATACTCTTAGCTTATTTGATTATGTGGTTACAATATTATGTCAAAAGAATAATATCAATTAACAATAGTGCGAATGGTAAAAAAAAATAATAACAATGATTAATTACTCGTAATCGGAAAAATCCTAGACAGAGTACATGAATCAATAATTATTATGGTAATAAACATGTTCAAAACGAAAAATTCAAGGAGGGAAATATAAGGAAGCAATATAATAATAAGATACCAGACTGTTAATAAGATAACGGGCTTTTGTCCGTCTAATCATTTTTTTCGAAGTCATGATCGAGTTTCCAGTGAGCTGATTATTTGCCCAGTAATCGCAAATGTTTTATTACATATACGTACTAGGTGATAATGTGTTTACTTATAATCAAAATACTCTTGATAGTACAAATCTAAATAATATAACAAGAAATAGTCTGTCGAGGTTAGAAGGCCATACATTATTTGGCCAAATCGGATATAGTAGTAAATATTTTATAATTTAAAATTTGGAACTACTTGTAATAAACTAAAATACGTTGAGATCTCAATTAGTTAATATTCAATTCACATAAAATAAAATATATAATCTATGATTTTAGTAAAGAGTCAAATAGACTTTTTGTCTATGCTTCAATAAAAACCAAGAGTCAAAGGCGAAAACAGCATTTGATGACCATCAAAAGGAGTCTGATTTATGAGAGTCTGAACTAGAAAATCCGATTTCAATTTATTTGAATGCATGGTTAGAATTCAACATGTTGAATATTATTAGTTTTGTGCCTTCTGGCTATTATACGAGTATGTCGGTATGAGTTGGTTTGAATTCACTTTCGTTGTTGTTACTGCTATGACTGGTGATGTTGGTGATGATGTGTCTGCTGCTCCTGTTGGTGATGTATGTATTTTGATGTGTAATAATGTCAGTCAGCACATTTATCGTGTTTTTCATTTTCTGTTATTTTAACCGTAAACTTCAATTCGACATATTTCTTTTTCATTTTCAATTGGAATGCATAAATATACTTCAATATATTTCTACCTACATATTCATTACATATTACAAACGAAAATATTTACAGTCATACACACAAGTGGTATTTACCTACATGTATCTGTATATGAACATACGAGGTGTGTTGAAAAAGTGTGAAGCCTTTTTATTTATCTCAAAAATATTTATTAATTTTAATTTTGTTCCCTTCGAAGTTATCCCCAAAGTTGTGCGAGCTGACGAATTATCGTGGTGCAATATTGTTCCACAATTTCGGGCGTTTTCTTTATATCCCTTCACGCAAATGGCGCATAATTTCAAGGTAATATTCCCCATTGACCGTCCGACCTTCTAGCAAGAATTAATAATACACAACATCATTGTTAACGAAGAAAACAGTAAGAAAACCTTCTACATTAGATCGAATTTGGATTGCTTTTGTTGGTCTTGACTTCTTAATTGGGTTTTGTTTCCGACGTCATATCCATGTATCAATCTTTTGAAATTAGGATCGTCGTTGAGGTCATTTAACAGCTTCTGGGCACTACTCACACGACGGTTCTTTTGCTCGAAATTTGGAATCAGAAAAATTTTGAAGGCATCAGCCAAGCGATATGCCATATGCCATATGCCCAGCAGCTTCTCTAACAGTTATTCGACGATTCGCCATAACCATTTAATTTACTGAATCAACGTTCTCGTCGGTTGTTGACGTTCTGGATCGCCCAGAATGGTCCTCGTCATCAACATCTTCTCGGCCTTCTGCGTAGACCTTGGACCACAAGTAAACAATGGATTTGATCAAAGCAATCTCGCCAAATGCCACAGTCAACATTTCAAGTACTTTGGAGCAATTCATTTTGTAATTCACACAAAACGTATTGCAAATTATGTGATCCTTTTTTTTTTAATTTCAGGAATTCGCCCTAAAAAACTCGTGTCTCCTTTATGTCTTACAAAAACAAACTTAAAAAACAGCTAATGGCTGATAATGGCAGCTTATGTTGAGGACATGTCTATGGTAGCAAGAATAAAAAGTCTTCTTATTTTTTTGAACACACCTCGTACATATAGTGTGTATGAAAGGGATATTTGTATCTTTGCCGATGAATATTCTTTTCATAAAACACCCAATTTCATTTCTTTTTTTTACATGAGGGTTGTTGCTTCAAATCTTGCACCAAAGTCTCCGAACGCCACTCAGCTGAGCGTACGCTTTTCATTTTCATGCAACACTTAATGCAATCAACACACGCACTCACCCACACACACACAGATACTTAGATACACTTACAATGTCAACCTGTTTTTCTTCCTTAAATGAAAAATCATTAATTTTTTGTTGGCATTTACTTGGTGTTTTTTTTTTTTTTTGTATTTTTCTATAAATGTCTATGTTTCGTATTGCATATCCACAGATACATCAAGCTAGGGTTGTTGGTACTGTTGATGTTGATGGTGCCACTGACGGTCTTCTGAACTAGAGTCGAATCGACTCTACTGTATTCACTTTACACTTACGCACAACTCATTTTCATTGTTCCCTGAACACCAACAAGGCATAGAACTTTTTTTACCCTACAAACAACTTTGCGCCTTGAAATATGCCAAGTTTTTTTTTTTCATTTTCCTGCTTTTTATTTAAACGAACGAGTAACTTTGCTCTGCTTTACCATAAACTGAAAACGAACGAACGAAACTCAATTCTCGTTTCGTCCTTGTGCCTTCGTCGCATTTACTGAAGTATTTCGCATGTTAAAATCAAATTCCCGCGTGTGCAATTTTTCATTTGAACCAAATGAAAAAGAAGTAGAAAAATGTGTTCAGTTGGAGTAGTCGGGAGTAGTCAGAATAGTCATGGTGTTGCCAGGCAGGCAATGGCGCGCATTAAATCGAGCGAAGCGATTTAGTTGGTTAGGATTTCCGGTCTATTGGCTCATACTCGTACATTTAGAAGAATATAAGTAGAATGAAGGTAGTAGTCATGTTACCAAAGGCAAAGCTAAAAATAATGCAGAGGCAAAAGCAGAAAAGTTTTTATGTTTCAAAAAGTTTTCTCTTGTTTTTTATATTAAGCGAATGCAATTTTATCCTTTCAAAGAATCAAAATTATGAGAAATGATAAAAAAGAAATACAATTTATTACATATAGATAGACACTTATGTACCAGTATTGTATGATATTATACACGAGTACATAAATTTAATTTAATTTTCATCTTGACATCTACAATACTTTGATAGTTGAATATTGAGTAATGGTGATGGTGATGATGATGATGATGATGGTATGCTCATTGACATGATTCACACTTAAAATGGATAGCATTAACATTTAGCTTTTTTGTTTAGGGAAACCAAATCATGTTTATAAAAAAAAAAAAAAAAAATACATAAATGAATATGGGGTAACATTGTAAAGGAAAACAATCTAAATAAATCCTTGATGGCCTTACGTGTTTCATATTTTTTATTCTACTCAAACTGTATAGTATACATCTCACATTGGGGTTTTTTTTTTTTTTTTGTAAGAAGAATCGAAGAATCAAATGAGGTGGTGATGGTATGCAGCCTTCAAAATTCAATTCCTGCAACAAAGTGAGAACTAATTTTCGGAAACTCATAAGCATGATCACAATAGTACTCGTATTCTACCTAATTGACATTAAGGAATTAAAATGCTTAGTTCTAGGAAACCCTTGAATTTCGTATCCATTTCAAATGGCAAAGAATTAATGGATTTTGAGAAAAACACTTAAGCACTTGAATACATGAAATGGAATCATTGTCATTTTCTTATGAAATAATTGAACATAAAAGCAAAATGTGCATAATATACATAAGTTAGTATTTCGTATCTATCTCCAGCACAAACCACAATTTCGATTTTCCTTTCTATGCATTTTCTTTCTTTGAAAAGAGTTTTGATGGAAAGACCTGAAAGGCCAAAACTGACATGCAACCAACATATGGTAAACATTTTCATAAAAATTTCGCATGCACTTGCAATATGACAAAAACAAAATGAGACTGATATAGTAAGATACATATGTGATGCAGTATGTATTTTCCTCATTGACTATCAAAGGAAAATATTGTAGTATATACTGTAGCAATACTTTATGGTAAGACGAAGCAGTGAGCTGATGTTCTTCTATGTGAATTTTGATTTGTGTGCATCTCTTTGCAAAAGGATATTTGGTATTTTCTCTACCAAAGTCATATGAACTTATGGGGTCCCTTGTATTGGTTCTTCTTCAACATCAGCCTCATGTGTGTGATGATGTGTAAGTGTGTTGTGTTGTGTTTGTGATTGATCTAAGGATTCATGCTTCATATGTCACTTTTTGCAACACAAATGCAAAAGGCATCAAGCTGAAATGGTCGACTATCTTTCTTTTTGGATACAACAAACTGCATGAAACATTTGAAATTCGGAGGCTTTAAAGAAATTTTTCCAAAAAAGAATAGAAGAGAATGAAAATGGAAGAATTTAACTAAAAATTGCCTTGAATGTGCACAAAATATTTTCTTGTGTGTCAGAAACGCGTAAAGTAGAAGAAGAAATAGCAACACCACCAGCAACAGAAGCAGAACCAGAAGCAAAAGCGGGCGTCCCAATCTAACACACATACACACAGTACTTCCTACCCATCCGCATTCTCTTCTCTAAGTATCCACGAGTATGTACTAGCACATACCCCAATGTACGTGCGAAGAACTTGCTTCGCGCTTCTACTTTATGCTGTCATTCAGTCAGTCTGTCCGCATGTCTGTCCCATGTCTGTCTGTCATTTTCTCTAAAGGCACCTTTGTCCCTCCGACATTGCGTTCATACATCTAACTGTCAGTACAAACATACATACATATATCGATATGTATGTGTTTGTGTGTGTGCATCTATGGCAGCATGAAAACGCCAAGAAGCATTCCAAATTCCATGCGATTCTGTCGTTTTTCGCCTTCCACACCGCCGCTCCAATACAAGCACACACAAGGCAAAGCAAGCAAAACAAGCAAAGCAAAGCACAAGGCAACAGCAACAACAACAACAACAACAACAAGAACAAGAACGACAATAGCAGACGCCAATGTTGCTGTTGTTCATGTTGTTGTTGTTGTTGCTGCTAAAACTGAAGCAACTTAAGCAACGTCATCGTCAAACGCAGCAGAGACAAGGCAAAGCACAGCACAGCACAGAACAACAAAGCAACCAACGCAAAGAAAAGCAAGACCAACCAAACGAAGGCAGCCAAGCCAAGCAAAGCAAAGCAGCAGTCAGCCAGGCAGCCATCAGCCAGCCAAGCAACCATCGAGCCATAGGACAGAGAGATGCTTGCACCAAGTGTACAATAGCTTTAAGCTTAAACTCTCACACATTTCTTTAGACATACTCACGTACAGTGATATACACACAGCTCTACACATGGCACAACACACAGCACAGCACAGCAGCAGCAAACATACAAACTAAAATTCAAACTTATAGACGACGGTATTCGCTTGCTCGCTCGCTTGTTCATTCGTTTGTACGTTCGTTCGTTCTTTTCTTTCTTTCGTTTGTTAAGCACAGAATGTTATTTTAAAGCATACAGGGTGACTCAATGTTATTCAAGTTAAGAAAAGTTAAAAATTATATAAGGATTGTTTTATGGTTTCTTATTAATCCTCAGAGTACAAAGAATAATAAAAAATATAGAATATAATAAGTTATATAAAAAGCATCTTTAATTTCAAAAGTGATGTAAAGAAAATTAAGTGCATTAGCTACCCTGTTTTTTTTTAAATTCAGGGACAATATCAGCAGCACCAACAACAACAACAAAACCAATCGGCTTAAAAACACAACGTTGTAGTTTTTATTTTGAATAGAAAAGTGTGTTTCCTTAAAGGTTGCTTGCCTTAATGAAAAATCACAAATGAAAAGGTTTAGCTGAATCACAGAAAGGAACTGAATTCAAGAAATACATACATATGTATAAGAATTTAAATCAGAAATACTAAATATTCTAGTAGAGAAAGAGAAATGCAATGATGAGTTATGTGCTAAGTATGATGTTTAGACATTTTTACTATGCGGGATTATTATTGTATTACTGTGATCGAATTGAGAATATGTCTCAATGTGACATAAACTACGTGCGCTCCACTGTGTCCCATGGACTATGGGCGACGATGGCGATGTCAGGTCAGAGCCAAGCCAAGCCAAACCAGGCGAAGCAGTCATTCCAAGCCAAACCAAACCAAGAGCCAAAGCCAGTTGGCAGAGACAAGAGACAATGCTAGAGCTTGAGTCCAGGCGAGGCGAGGCGAGTCGAGTCGAGTCAACGCCAAAGTCAGGCAGCCCGACAATAATAGCAACAACAATAATAGCAACAAAAACAACAGCAGAAGCAACAACAACAACAACAATAACGACGACTACTGCTACGATGACTACTATGACCAAGGCGGCAATGGCGGTGACGGTGACGACGACAGTGGCGGCGGCAACTTGGACCCAACGTCAAATTGCTAGCACTACTACTATAGCTGTGCCACCATCAAGTATCGCATTCATTGCTCAGACATCTCCCATGCAGACAAATATAAAACCTGATGTCGCTGCACCCCCACATCCCTCATAGCTCCTCGACCAACGCACCAGCAAGTATCAAGTTCACCAGCACGATGCTTTGAATTTGACATTTCTCAATACTTGATGGCGCAACGCACCATCAACAACCGTATAAATTCAAAAATTCTTTATACGCTGACGATAGAGAATAAAATGCGATACTTTTTGGTGCGAACGCCACCAAAAAGTACCCAGTAAAATGAACCACAGGCGAAATTGCCAACTAACTCGGATATTGATGGTGCGACGCGCACCAAAAAGTATCGAGAAAATGTGATGCTTGAGTGCATGAGGAAATGAAAGCAAGACTTGATGGTGGTGCAAGCGACGTTCGTGTTGTTGTTGTTGTTGGAGCAGTTGGCATTGTTGTTATTGTTGGTGCTAGTGCTGCTGCCGCCGCATTCGTTGGCACTGCTGCTGCCTTTGCTGCTGCAACGCACATAAACACATTTACTTGGTGTTACGAGAGCGACAGTAGGCAACCAAGAGAGCATTACGCTCTCTCATATACACAAATGTACAAGTATATGCATGCATGTATTGAGTATACTGAGTGTGAGCAAAGAATATGAAAGTGTGAGAGAGTTGTTCTTCGTCATATGGCGAGTGAATGCATAACAAGAGAACGTCGAATAAAATGGTAGAATTATAGAAATACAAGAAGTGGAAGACTCAGCACAGGACTTTGCAGGAATTTTTGAAACACGTTTCTTTTGAGCTTCCAATAAAGGCAAGCTTGGAATTTTTATCATTTAGTTAAGCTTAATTTAAATTACGTACATATAAACAATTTTCATTTTTTTATTCTGCTTTTATTTGTTAGGAAAGTTACTACATTAAATTAAATTCTTCTGCATATTTATTTGTATAAAATTCAAATAGAAAACAATCCTCATATTATTTTATTGAAGCCATACAAAATGTTTTTTTGTTTTTGTATTCTATTTTACTTATTTCCGGTTATTCATTTTACAAAATTTCGTAAGCTTTAAAAAATCTCTATGACAACAGACAGTATTTTTTGTTATTCGAAAAACAGAAAACATTTTTACAATTTTAAAACGAATTCTTCAAAACCAGATTCCACAACAACAAACCGATATTATTGCGAGAGAAAGAAAATACAATACCACAAACATAAAAAGAGCAGAGAGCACATTTCGTATTCAGCAGATACTCTCACGTACACACACACACACACAGATACTTCTATTCTATATATTCTCTCGTACTCATTTTGCGCTCTCTGCTACTTCTGCAAATACAAAATAAGCGCTGTCCACTTTTGTCTTTCTCAAATTCTTTAAATAAATTCTTCTTTCAAATCGAGGCTTATGTTGCTTATATCAGGAATTAACCGAAAGTCTTCGAATTTCTAACTAATGTGATTATTACGATCAGTAGAAAGCAGTTGGGACATAACTGTAGGGTTCGCACCATCGCTATTAATAAGTTGAATTACATTTCTGTTATTTCATTCTTGTTTCCCACTACCATTTTTTTTTTTGTTTTTTTTTTTGAACAAACGAATAGACCCATAAAAAATTAAGTGACTTACCAAATTAACAACAAAGCACACCGCCCTGGACTTTTCCACAGTATTATTGTATTATAGAGTCCTTAAAATTATTCAAAACAAACTGTAATTGCGCAGTCTTTGAAATACTTTTGAAACAATCAGACAAATTGAAGGCTTCTCCTCAATTTCTCGACAATCAGGCCACATATATGATCTAAAACTATTCAATGTCCAAGGCTGGAACCACCCATACATATACACAAAATTTCAGTGAAATCAGATGAACGGTTTGGCCGCACATAAGATGCAAACAAACAAACCAAGAAACAAATCTTAATTTTTTTAAGTATATTGTTATTAGATGATACAATAATACTGATTTTTGAAAGGTTCACACTCCATTAATTGAAAAGATATTAAATTTGTTTATATAAAAACGCATTATCGAGGTGCAATTTCATCTTCCAGTAATCGGGTGCCTTCAACTACAATACATTAGTTGCATATGGAGAAAAAGAAGACTCTCTATGAAATTACAGCACAATAACTTAAAAACTAAGAGTGTTGCTTGCACAGAATCCCACAGATAGACATTGATATCTCACTACTATGGGGTTTATGATATGTTCTTATGTATATCTTTTAATGGGTTACGTTAAACTCAGCCAAAGTGAGTTTAGTAGTAGCTTAGAGTAATACTTAGATCAAGGGAAGGGGGAGAACTAGTCACATCATCACTGCTTAACTAAGCATAAACAAATCAATCTTTTTATTCTCATAATTACAATCCAATAAATCTTTTGAAATCTGAAAAATAAAATTTCTTTTAATATTTTCAATAAAACTTAGTCCATTTATAAACTATTTTTTCCAAAATATCATGTGACATATTTATAGGATTGAATGCGTAGTTAATCAAAAGGTAAATGCACCTTTGTATTATGCTTAACACACTATTGTATTTACAAGTAAAAACTGTATTTGAATGCATTCAAGTATAGAAATGAAACCCTTTTCAGTTGATCTTATCTTATCAGCATGTATTTGTTTCTTGTTGTAACATTTCAACGCTATCAATATTCGTTTGTTGCGCTTGTTATATTCTATTGTAGATATGTATGTATGTATTTATATATGTATGACATTCAACTTTCATTGTATTATTATAATGCGTAGCAATGCATGCATGCCTTACGAACACCAAACACACATTCAAATCTTTGGAGACTCAGTCATATCAGTGCACTACACTCCACTCCACTCCACTCCATACTCAAAATGCCCATGACGGTTGGCCAAGCCCCAGTTGAGGCATAAACAATTGCCCCCAACAGTGTCGCCCAATAGTTAAGCATAGTGTAAAATTTCTCTAATCATTACATTCAGATAGCAAGCGACATTGGTCTGTGTAGTCAATGAAAAAAAAAATATCAATTGGGATTTAATTTCATGCGACAGTGAATTTCAATAATTTTAAATGATTTTTTACTATATATGCAAAGTATCTACTTGTACTACAAAACAAACGACAACTGCAACTGTTACAATTTTCAATGTATGTAATATAAGGATAAAATAGAATTGACAGAATAAAAATGTTGCTATAAAAATCATCTTTTGCATAAAAACACTCATTAAAGAACGACAAACGCACAACACTTTAAGATATAAAAATAAAAAACAAAAAAGAAAACGAAAAAAAAGAAAAAAACAGAAAACAATATCAAGAAAAAACATCCTAAGGCTTCTTTGCTTTGCCTGAAAACAAGTCCGTCTATCCATTTCTACATTCTACATTCCTACCTTCCTATCTCCATATCTACATACTATAAACTCGCTCATATCTACGTACGCTTACTTATAATAAAAGCTTCGCTCCCTCGCCGGTAAGGACAATAAACGACACAGACAAGTATCTACACCGACTCACACACATACTTGTATATACAAAATATACCCATATAGGAATACTTACAAAAGTATCGGCGACGGCGACAGCAGAAGGCAATGGCAATGAAAGCGTTCAAGTCAAAGGGGGGTGTCTCATTTATCAGCATTTTCCACACATTCACATGAAACGAATTCCAAAATCGATTCAACTGTGAGGCAGCCTCCTCATTGACTGACAAAGTATATGCCTGTCAGCCCAACTGACTGCCTGTCCGACTTATACTTAACATTGCTGCCGAAGCAGCAAACATATACTCACTCACTCACTCACTCACTTAGTCACTTACTCACTCTGTCAGTCGTTTAGCAAAAAGTAAAAATATCTCATAGAAGGAAAAATATACAAGCATAGGAAAATTCAAGCAAAATAGAAAGTAAAGCAAGTTGACGATGGTAAAGGAAAAGGCAACGCAACGCATTCGCATTGGCATTATGTCGTCGCACGGGGAGTTTGGCATCCAAATGTTTCTTCCTTTCATCGCGGCCTTCGTTTCTTTAGTCCATCCTTCAGTCATTCATTCAAATGCACGCACACACAACATTTAGAAAGCATGAGGACAACGACGACATCGACAACGACGTCGGTAGACACACACATGGCTAAACAACCCTTGGCTTCTTGTCTAGCAAACAATTTTAGCTTTGGATTTGAACCCCCTTTTTTTTTTTGTTTTTTTTTTTTTTGTAAAAAGGACTAATTTCAAATTCCGAAAATATATTCAGCTTGCGCGCGCAAAAATGCATAAAAAGAAATTGATAAAACAGAATGGAAATTTAAATATCAGAAAAAATTGCAGTAAATGCCCGAAGGTTAAATTGAGCTGCGTGACTGACAGAAAACACACAAAATAGAAAATGCAGCACGAAAACAAAAAAAAAAAAAAAATCATACAAAATAAAGAACAGTTCTTCTGTTCTAAATACAGAAATATCTACAGATAAACAATATATTAAAGTATCTATGTACTCGAATAGTATCTGCAAGCAATTGACTTTTTGATATCAGCAAAGTTGATAGTTGGTTGCAGTATCAACGACAATCGCATGCGGCAGTTTTTGTATTATAATCATTTTGCCGACCACAGCAGCAAATGTAATAATACCAAATGAAACCAAAGGAATAGAGGCCAAACGCCCTAGGACCCAGATACTCTGTAGTATTCTATAGGGGCAGCAAATGTTAGCCTGTGTGATTATTGTGGTACTTCCGTTTGAACACTTTGTTTACACTTGCATATGCACTACAATATAATATGCACTATATGTACATACATGTGTGTATCTTCTATCTAAGTACCTATTTTATGTATGTGTTTGAGTATATGTGCCTTGCTGTTTACCTTGCTGACCGAAAAACAAAGACTGCGGCACCGAAACCGGCACCGGCACCGGCACAGACATCGCCAACGATACCGAAGTCGACATCGGCACCGCCAAAGATGCCAAATCTTGATAAAGCCTACATGTATAAGTATAAGTATCTGTTTGTATAATGTGAATAGATACGAGTCGGGTTGAGTCAAATACTGTTGACTTGACTTGGTTGTTGGGTCTAACATAGAATTTTCAGAAATCAAACAAACAAAAAAGAAAAAAAAAAAGAATAGTAAGTATAATACAATAAAAGCTAAATTCGTACAACAAATCACTTTTCCTTTACAACATCACAGCGCAGACGTGCATTGTATCTAGATGCATATGAACAATATATACAAACACACATCCATCCAACATATGAACATACAATATGCTGATCTAACGAGCAGCTACCTGCAGTTAACAGTGTGGATTTTTCTAACTCCACACGAGCGGCAAAGTTTCTTTTACAAAAGAACTAAAAAATGATTTCTTTCTGCTTTTCATTCTCCCTTTATTTATTTATTTTTTTTTTTTCTTTGTTTGCTTTTTTTAAAAAACTCTTAAAAGTGGAAATAAAAGAGGAGCAAATAAATAATACAAAAAAAAAAAAAATATACGACAAAAATGTGTGTGAAAAAATATCCCTTGCGAACATTTCTTTAAAAAATTCCAAAAAATAAAGAATAAACGAAATGAAAAAAAAGAATATAAAATAAAGTGAAGAAAAGAAAAGAAACTGAAATCACAGTTGCATGCCGCAGAATCATTGCATTCTTATTCGGCGCTTCAATTTCCTCTGTTTCTGTATCTGTGTATGCGTGCTGGTGTGTGTGTGTGTTGATTTAAGTATATATCTGCAACACAAAGTGCGTGCTACAACACGTTCAAAGCATCAAATTCCAAAGGATACAAAGATATTCACATTCAAACGACAAAAGACTATGGCAGCCAAGCAAGCGAACAAACGAATGAACGAGCAGAGATGAATTCTCAAAAGATTCAGTTTGTCTTGCTTGTTCTTTCTCTCTCTCTCTCTCTCATCTATCTATCTATCTATCTATATCTCTGTATCTGTGCTGCTGCTGCTGCCTTAGTGCAACAAACGAATCTCTGGGTATTATTATTTTCCTTTTAGTTCTTACATTTCCAAATGATGCTGATGCTGATGCTGCCGGTGCTGAGATGTTGATGGTTACATCGACAAAACTCAGCCATGTAAAAGGGAGATACGGTTACGTGCTTTATAAAGAAAAATCAAATAGATACTTTTCTATCTACTACTATGTACCTATTACAAATGTATCTCTGTTTTTGTATGTATGTGTATGTAACAGCGTTCATAATTCCTACTAAAAATCATGCAATAGGGGAGTGAAAGTCTGTCTAAGCGAAAGAAATAAAATGCATTCATTGTTCGGTCTCTAAGGCGTTGTTGAAACAGGTGCAAGGATGTTCGTTCATTCCTTCATCTGTCCTTCGTCTGTCCTTTTATTTGTCCAGTCATTCGTTCGTTCGTTTGTTACTTTCATTGTTATTGTTATGTTCTTGTAAAACTGAGTCGGTGCCAAATTATCATTTACATTAAAAAGAGATTCTATTTTATATACTACTTTAAATTAAAATTATCGTGTGTATTTTTTATAATTTATAAAAGTAAATTTTCGGAGAGCCCTTAGAGTTACATACTTCCTTAGATTACTTTGCCATGCCTTTCTTTAATATTGTAAATTCGAAAACATTACGAAAAGAGACTATTAAAATAATTGATATACAATAATATAAATAAAAATTACCATAATCTATATTAGATACTCATATATTCTGTTTTATAGAAAAACTTTGCATTTCTTAAAGCAAAGGAAATTTTTAAAATGATAAAATACTTACATATGAGAATGATGAGGAATGGGTCCAATATATTCATGGATTAGATATCATAAAATCTTCAAAATGAAATTAAAATAAAACATATTTCATATTTACATATTTCACTATATTTTTATTATTATTGATTGAAGTGAATGCAATTTTTGAAAAAATCATAACTTAATATTTTCTCTAATTTTCTTTTTTCTTTTTTTTTTTGGTAAATTTTGAAATTTTTTGAAATCCGTAACATTTTTTTTTTTTTTGTGTGAAATAAGAAGTTTGATGTTATTTCATTAAATATTCCATATAGTATTATTCTTATTCAAAATTCATTAGATTCGATCAACTCTTCATTGTATATAGTATGAATATCTTTAGTACTTTTTGTGTTGGTTCTATTGTTAACAATATTCTATCTTAAATATTTCAGTGATGTCATTTATACCTATCAACAAAATATCTTTAAGTTAGTGTCATATCACTTAAAAACACTCTTCCTACGTTAACATCTAAAAAAATAAATACCATCATATGTATGTTTGTACTATGGGGTATGGGATTACAGCCTTTGTGTGTTCATAAGTATATGAGTATGAAATGAACGACTCAAGTTACTCAAAAGTTGAAAAGGAGCCAAGGAATAATAAAACACATGCTCTAAAATTTCGCTAGTCAAAGCTACGCAAACACACTCATCCTTATATGCATTGAATATTTGCCAAAAAGGACAAGAGAAAAAAGGAACTCAACGGTGTGTTTGTGTAGTGTTCAAAAACATATTCAACGGAATGTGTTTTTGTGGCCGGAGATACTCAGCGCAGTAGACGCTGATGACTAGTGGCTGTCATGAATGACAAGCCACCCGCACATTCATCAACACAATAGGCAAACACAGAGCCACACACACACACACATAAGATACCTTTATGTTAGTATGAAAAAAGGAAAATGTATCTGTGTCCTTATGGCTGTTGCTGCTGCTGTTGTTGATGTTTATTTTTTTATTTTTTTTTGTTTTATTGTAGTACGGTTTTTTTTTTTTTTGTTACATGAATACCGAAACAGCTGATCTTCCCTGCCATGTGGTGCAAAAAGCCAAAAAAAGAAAAGAAAAGAAAAACAGAAACAGAAATTCACACCACGTTTATTGCACAGACTCCTCCGAGTAGTGACGAGGAAGTTACTGCTACATCAATGGCGACAAAGTGCTTCCGGTGATGCAAAGGATAACCAACCACATGTGAGTTGTGCACACACCGCACACAAACTGTCTACAGTCTCCAGTATCCAGTCAACAATCGACTACAGTCGACTGACTACAGTTATGAATGCTTCGAAAGCGAATCTGCTGCTGTTGTTATTGTATTTACTGCTACTCTATTGTTGTTGTTGTTGTTGTTGTGTGATGTGATGCTTTCTTCATGGCGCCCGCGAAACTTTCGATTTTTTGTTTCTGTTTCTGTTGCCATTTTGCTGTTATTGTTGTTGCTCCTGCTGTCGTCATCATGTTTGGTTATTGTTTCACAATTGTTGCTTACCAATTGTTGGTTTGCTATTGCTTTTGTTGCTATTGATTTTGTTGCTGTTGCTGTTGTTGTTGCTGCATCTGGTGTTGGTGTCATAAAGTTATTGCCGGGCTTGGCTCGGCTCGTCTAGCTCGTCTTCTATTAAAATGCAATAAACGCTCTATTGGGATATATTTTTTTTTTTTTGTTACTTTTCTTTTATTGTGTTTAGTTTTCTTTCTTTTACTTGGATTTTTTATTGAATTTTAATTCAGATACAATTGAGTTGAGTTTAGTTGAGTTGAGTTGAATTTAGTTGACTTTAGTTGAGTTGAGCCTTCAATTGCTTGTCTTCTTGCTTGCATGCATACTTAGATACATGAGTATCTATAACTTTTTTACTTTTCTATTGTATAATTTAGTCATGATGATGATGACGATGATATTCTTATATTCAACTCTAGTATTCTTCTTTCTGTTGTTGGCTTTTACTTGACAAATCCACTTACATGAAGTATGACAACTTAGAATATCAAACAAAAAAAAAAAACAAATTTTAAAAATGAAATAAAAAATATTCTTTCATTTTGTTCAACATTTTTTTTCTTGCACTGCGTGTACACAAGTTTCTTATTATTAAATATCGCAGATACATATATTTTGTTGTTGTTGTTGTAGTTGTATCTTTTTTTTACTCTTCCATTTGTACTGCTGTTTCTATTATTGTTGCTTTTAAAGTTGACAAGCTTTGTATAGATTCTTTTATTTTATTTTTCGTTCCGATACGCTTCCCCATTTATGTTCTGCAGTTTGTTCTGTGTTCTGTTCAATTCTGTTCTGTTCAATTGTACATCATTTTTTTTTTTTACTCTGTTGTCCGTTCCATTCTACTTTTTTGCTTTGTTCTTTCTCTGTTGAATTCAGAACTCAGTTCAGTTAAGTTTAGTTTGGGCCTGCGCTAAGCTTCTTTTACTTTCAGTCTCCTCATTTTTTATTCGTCTTCGTCTTCGTGTTCTTCTTCGTCTTGTCCTTCCTCTGAATGATCTTATTCACTTTGTGCATTCTTTTATATTGTTTTACTTTTTATATTCGCTAGTCGCAATCATCAACGCCAACGTTGTTGTTATTTTCACTGTTACTGTTCTGTTTGTTATTGTATCTTTGGTGATTCATCGAAATTAAAAATAAGTTTTTTTTCTGTTTTTTTTTTTTTTTTTTTTGTGGTTTAGCATTGTAGATATTGTATCTGTATCTTCGTCAGAGTTTGCTTTTGTCATATTTCGCTTCGCTTTTCGTTGAATTCTGTCTGTTGTCTGGCTTTATATACTTTTTTTCTTTTTTGTTATTCTGTATTCCATTTTACGAAATATGTATCTACTCATGCACGAGTATATAAACTTTTAAAGATTTTGCTATATATTTCCTTAAAAAAATTTTACTTAATTTTTGTTGTTATGTTTTTCGTTTTTACTATTTTTTTTTTTTTTGTTTTGTTGTTTTCTTTTCTTTTAGTACAATAAACCTTTTTTGTTCATATTTATTTGTTGTTTCTTCTCTTTTGGCTTTTTGCATTTGAAATTCAGAAAGAAAGAAAACAAAAAAACAACAAATTTGACCCTGAAAATATCTAAGTATTGTTGTATAAGCAATGTATGTATGATGATGATATTTAGAAATGTGTACAAACACATCTATTATGTATTATGTGAGTAACTACAATTGTCATATTGTATCTTAGTATCTAGAATTATTGTAGTGAAGTTGTTTTTATGCTGAAAATACGAAGAAAGTAAAAAGTTTATCTTAATCAACATAGAATATCTAAAGTTTATATAAAACTATCAAGTTCTTTCACTTTGAAGTTATTGAACCGAAAATACATTTGATTGAACATTTGGTTCCAGAATAAAACAGCTTAAAGATTTTTTTAGAAATATCGAAAATCATGAAACTGAAATGTGTATCACATTTGTTGGGTATGGTTGTCATAGGCTCTTAACTTTCATTAGAATAGGAAATATTAAATTATTGTATATCGAAAGAAAGATCCTAAAAAAGAAGATTTTTATAATTCATTGGTATTTAAACAAAAATTTCATAATTGGGCCACCATTAAAATTGTTCAAAAATGGGTTAATGGGTTCGTTTTAATGATTTTAGCATAATCTGATTGAGAGAACTTCTAAATGCTCTTCAGGCAATGAAATTTTACAAAAATTACACTTTGCCATAAGAAACAAATCTCTACATAGTCAAAATACACCGCTATGCAAGCTTAGACATACCCAAAGGGTACCAAAAGGAACCCTATTACTAAGGCTACAATGTTCATCTGTCCGTCCTCGTACTTTATCTCATAAACCGTAGTAAGAAGAAATTTGACATATTCACAGAATGTGAAATCGGGGCTGCAGCAACAAATCCTAAAACTAAAATATAGTTTAAAGGGTCTCCATACAAGAAACGTATGGGTTTGTGTAGGAGGAACCCAGTAACCCTACGGTCTTGAATTTTACATGGTTGGTGGAAATGGTTAAGAAACTTATAGTATCTAAAATTTAGTTTGATCGGACTACTAGCAGGGGATTAATTCACAATGTTAAAAGATGTACACAGAACTCATGTACCGATTTCGCTTACAAAAAACAAATTGGCAGTCAAAGTTTATTTTTCGTGTTACATGTTCGCCAAGTCACACAGGCCTAACTATAGTCCTGCCCAACTATGGCAATCTTCCCCCATATAGACTCTCAAATAGAGCTCAACATTAAGGTAAGCTACAAACTAACCATAGATTTGAATGCCTTATGAAAAATATTTCTTTAATATCTCAATTAAATCTTTATCAGAATGGAACAACTAGAAAATGGCCTTCGTAACAAATAAACCTAATAACCTGTAAACTATTCCCTTGGCTCTTGAGAGCAGCGACTCTTCTGTTCTACGATAATCTGATCAATGACCAAAGATATAGCCAGTAATACACAGATAGTTCAAGCACATGCTAGTTACGTTCTTATCTGGATAGTTGGTAGACTTTGACTAAAGTTAATCGTATCAAAAAATGATATATGTGTTGTATTATTATGAAAATAATATTATTATAGAATTTTGTTTGCAATGTCTGTTGATTTAACCATAAGAAGAAATAACTATTATACTAGTATCTATTGTAACGATATCATTTTTTCAATGTTTGAGATTTCAAGTATTAAAGTATTTACTGCAGAATTTGTTAGACTTGAATCTCCATAAGAGGAGGGTTATACTTTTGGTAAAAACATAAGATTGCAATTATTAGAGACAATAAAAAATGAATAAAAATTACTTATAGGAATTATGGGGGCTTAAGCTGTGACGTGACCAAAGTTCCCTTTTTTTGTAGTATCAGGAAATTCGTGTTAAATATTGAGGCTTAATTATTTTTACAGACAATAGATCTTAATTATAATATTTCTTGTATTATATATATATATATTATATGTTATATACAATTGTATCTTTTTGCTGATAGTATGAAGTTCAGAAAACGTTCTTGTTTTCAAGTAGTACGACTATTCCATAGAAATGCCACCCCAAGTGAAGCGAACCGACTAACGACGCTTCGAACCAAAACAAAAAAATAATAATAATATTGAAAACAAGGAAAGAAAAATGGAAATTAAAAAAACAATCAAGCAACAAAGCAACGAACAATCGAATGAACCAACGTGCCAAGTATGGGATACAAAGCTGCAAGGAAAAGTATAGGAAAGGAATATAAAGTAAGAAAAGACAAAAAATAAAAAAAAAAAAAATAAAAAAAAAAATTCAGTGAACGACGGACGTAAAGTAGAGTGAAGTAAAGTAAAGCGTATTGATTTTTTCTTGCGTGCTTAGTGCTGCTTATGCGGCGTATGTATTTTAGCAGCATTGAATGGCAATGGTGCTGGTGATGTCTGCTTATTGCTGCATCAATGGCAACAGCAGCTAGCGGCAGGAACAAAAGCCAACCGAGCCAACCAAGCCAACCAAGCCAAGCCAAGTCAACAGTGAAGCGAACATGAAAAGCAAACAGGGTGGCACATGACGACGACAACAAAAATATAACAGCAGCAGCAGCAGCAGCAGCAACAGCGGCAAATACGACATTACGACGATGACGATGACGACGACTTTGATGATGATGCACAACACACTTACTGTACTGACTCTACTACTTACATACAGCAATGTATCTATAACAACAACAAAAACAAAACCAACTTAAACGCCGACAAGACTAATGCAATGGACTCAGCGCACATATTGAGGGCTTCACATCCAAAGTCCAAGTTTGACAAGAAGGACTGAGTAACTGAGGACTGTCAGAGTGTCTGACTGGATGACTGACTGAATTGCAGTAGGTGAGTCTTCTCTCTCATTGACTGACTGACTGACTGACTTGGGAAGCAGACGTTTCTTCGAACGAATACAACAGGCAACTCTTCTCAAACGCAAGGTGCATGCTACATTATGCGTTCAACAGAACAGAAAAACAAAAATTAAAAAAAAAAAAAACGAAATGAAGTATCTTATGATGAAGCAAAAAAAAAAGAAGCAGCATAAACGATATAGGCAAAATAATGTAAAATTGAAAGCAAGAAGAAAATTGAGAAGAAAACAGCAGATTTCATCATGTTTAGTTTCATCGAAGTTTTTATACCTTTTCCAGTAGCCTTTTTCTTAATTCCTGACCACTTTAAGATGTTTAATTCTAATTTGTCTTCATATATCTCTGGCAACAACTCACAAAGTAGCTTAAGTCAAAAATCAATAAAATCAATTTTAACAAAAACTAAAATATTTTAACATGTGTAAAAATAACTTAAGTTGTAAAATAAAATGATGTAGGTATGATTCTATGAAAGATTTTACGAAAATTCCTTCGAGGAAATATGTATTTTGAAGCGGTGAAAAACAATAATATACAAACTAGATTTTGAACTTTGACTTACTTTGATTTGTTGCCACAGTTATGAGTATGTACAATACATGGATGAATGAAATTTATTCCGAATTTGCTTCAAGTTTTGCATTAAATTTAATATACATTTGTACTTTGTATTTCATCTGTCACACTTACGATATAATCGTATCTTTCCTGAAGAAAGAATTCAATAATTTTAAGTTAAGTAAGCGTACCATGCTTCCATTTAATAAGAGGGAAAAAAAACCATCTACACTACATATCAAATCGTATATCAAATTATGTGCATTGATTGAGTTACTGCAGCTTCCACAAGATAGATACTTATTGTAGAAAGAAGGGGTGAGATTGAACTAGATATGGAACAAGATATGGGGAGCTTGACAGGACTTTAACTCGAACTTGAAATGGAACTGGAGGTAGAGATGTAGCACTAAAGATAGCACTAGTGATGAAACTTAATATTAAACTAGACGTGAGAATAGAGATGCAACTTGAAATTGACCAAATACAATCAATAGAACTAGAGTTGGACTGGATATGGACCTAGAGATGGTAATAGTAATCGAACTAGAGTTGGAAGTACAGATTGTATGGTATACAGATGACCTAGTGATAGACTAAAAAAAAAAAAAATGGGCATGGGATGAATGTTAAAGTTTGGAAATACATACATAGATGTGATGCAGATGGGATAAAAGATAGGCTAGGGATGAGCTAAAAATGGAATAGATATAAATAGATATTGAACTCGAGATGGACCTGGAAATGGGCTTGCGGTGCAAGTAAAGATGAGACTAGTAGTGAATTAGTTAGTGAATGTACCTAGAGATGGAAATAGAAATCGAACTAGAGATTGATCTAGACATGATCTACAAAAAGGAGCATGGGATGAATTAGAGATGAAATTAACAAGAGATAAGGTAATAATGGACTGACAATTTTTCAGATTCTTTTATGAAGAAATGTACATAAATTAATAAAACTATGAGAATTAATAAGTTGAGAATCTTAAGAATAAAACTAATTTTTTTGTTTGGGTTTTCATTGTCTATGTTTATTTATTGTTGTATTTTTTTTTCTTCTTCTTATTTTCAATTTCTCTTACGTCGTTGCACAGTTTTGTATGCAACACACGCGCTGTTGGTATCAGTTGACTATGGAAATGACGGAAGGTCGGGATGTATAATTAAGAATTTGGCCCTGTACAATGCAGTTTCGCTGTGAAGTGCAATGCATATTGTTGTTGCTATTGTTGTTGTTGTTATTGTATTTAAACTAGCAATGCGCATGCGAAACGCGATTTTGTGGCTAAGCTTTGTTACTTGAATGTAATTTTTAACTATTTTAAGTATCTAAGCGGCATTCAAAAACTCACTACAACTTTTCTTATGTTTAAGTCTGTTCATATCTTGCACAGTGGTTTGTAATCATAGTTTGATGATGTTAGCCATGGGGATGGGATCATGGTGTTGATAATAATAATGAATAAAACAGAAATTTATTACTATGTAATCTTAATTTTTTATATTGTCACAGAACAGATTAAAGTTTCAATCCCAAAAGTTATTCAATCATCAGAAGAAACACATACATAGTTGGATTATCCAACTGCAACAACATACTGTTGCCAAGAAGCCTCCAAGGCCTAAAATCGATCTTGTTTGTGTGTGTGTGTGTGTGTGTGTGTGTGTGTGTGTGTATCTCTATACATACATGTAACGTACCTATTGTATCAGTCAAAAGTAATGTTGCTTTGGGAAACCTCTTAACTCGTTGCAACGCTTCGCTCAACTTAACGGCAACGAAGCCGACGACGTTCGACAAGTTTGCTGTGTTGTGTTGTATTGAATTACATTGCGATTGGTTTGTTTGGCAGTCAGTCAAGTCAGTCAGGTAGTAAGGCAACCCGTGACAAAAATACCATACCATAATACAAGCGTACAAACCAATAGAGTTATGTATGTAGCTACCAAGTTTTGTACGAGTATCTAACTACACACATGTGAGTCTGAATGTGTGTAACAAGTAGACAACAGCAAGTTTCTCGTAGACATTGAATCGAACTTTGTGGCATTCATTTGTTGAATAACTAGAGAGTAAGTTTGTGTGTGTGTGTGTTTGTATGTGACTGTGCAAGACACCTGCATGATCCAAAAAACCGCCTCAGGGTCCCGCTTTTTTTTTGTATTGTATACAAATTTTATTGTTCTGTGAACCCTTCTTCTACCCTCATGTACCCTCGCACCACACCTCACCTCTTCTCTTCTTTTCTTTGCTCTTTTCTTTTATCATTGGTTTGGATTTCTTTTTTTTTCTTTTTTACTTCTTTTATTGTTTTTGTTTTTTTTTTTTGTTTTTGTTTGTTTTGTGTATTTTCAGTTTCTGTGTTTAGTTTGAATTTCCCTTTTGTATTATTTGTGTTATCTGCAAGGCAGATTTTGCATTTTCTTTTGCTTCTTGAGGTTATTCAATGTTTCTCAACATGTTTTTTTTTTTTCTTTTTTTTGCCATCTGGCTTTGTCTCTGTTCTATTGAATTCTGAATTTTTCCCCCAAAAATATTTTCCTTAAAATTTAATGAAAAAAAAATAAAATTGAAATTTAATAAAATTCGTAAATTATTTTTAAGTTTCTCATTTAACTTTTATTTATTTGTATCTGATAGATTTTCTGCTTAAAATGCGTGAATGCATTATATTAATTTTATTTTATTGCTTTTTTTTTGCATTTCTCTTTTTTCTTTTATCATAAAAAATTTTTAAACAAAATTTTTTATTTGTTGTTGATATTTTCTTTTTTTATGAAAATTCATTAAATTCGCCGTTACAACGCATTCTGTACTATTGAATATAATATATTTTAATATTGTTGCAGTAATAAAAAGAATATAACATAAAATAATAATAATAAATAATGAATATAAATAAACGAAGAAAAAACAAAGAAATAAATAAATGCAGTTAACCGCAATGCCACACACACACACACACAAGTACACACATGCAAACAAACACACACAAATGCACAAACAAATCTCTCTTTTTTATGGTTAAAGTTGAATTGTTAAAACAAATTAAAAAAAAAAAAACAGAGTGAAGTAAAATGAAATGAAATGAAAAAAAAAAACGCAGTTAAAAAATTTAAATATTTAAAATTGTTTTTTTATTATATTTTTCAATAATTTCGGCATTCTTCGAATCTCCTGACGAATCATTCACATCTTCACGGATCAATAAATCTAACTACTTAATCATCTGTTAAATCTTTACACAAATGATTAATCCCAAGTTTTTTATTGTTCTCAGATTCTCTAAACTACGAGTTACCACCATATAACCATTCAAATATTGAGAGAACTTTGAAAGACAATGAATTTTGTGTATACTGGGCCTGGCTTTTGGTACAATTACGTTAAGTTTCTAACCATTAAATGATGAGGGACTATTAACCACAAAGTTTATCTTAAACTGATCTATCAACTGTTTGGCGAGAGAAACTCTACAACAAAAATAAAAGACATAAAAGCAAGCATTTTACTGAGATTTTTTGTAATTTCATGCTGTTAACAGAGATATACTGTATAGTTACCCCCCTCCGGGAAATTCTTCTGAGTTTTATAGTTTTGATGTATAGAACTCATATTCCTGGAGGGAACATTATTTTCATTTATAATTTGTGATCCAGGTTATCCTCTGTAAATTGGATTTCTTGGCTACTAAATGAATGAAAACAACTTGGGCCACCAACCCTGAACTTTTTGTAGTTCAATGTGATAG
Organism: Amiota minor; assembly: GCA_037043295.1. NCBI lineage: Eukaryota > Metazoa > Arthropoda > Insecta > Diptera > Drosophilidae > Amiota > Amiota minor. Next base: position 4,256,651 of record JBAMAW010001787.1, read on the forward strand.
TACCTCGGATACGAAGTCTGACCAGAGGCTAATTTCTGGTACCACGGGTGGTCAGGAGCCCACGGAACTTGTTCCGTCCTGGCCAGCGGGTACGGCTCCCTTGTGGCAGTATGGTGGTGGCTATGGTTTACACCCAAATGCGGGTAGAGTATAACTCGACGTGGAGTAGCGTTATACTACCGGGTGCTGTGACCCAGAGAGCAGCAGAGGTTTAAGATGGACCTTGCTCCCCACCAAGGAGGGAGTCATGTTTACCAAAATGAATATGACTCTAATTTGGTACCTGCGGATATATATCCAAGGGGACGTTGATTGACGTTTTCTCAATCCGTGTGCTTGGCACCGTGTTCTTGAGTCTTTTTACAGACAGGTGAGCACGTAAAACACCGGTACTTCATACTGTATAGTTAGTATTTTGAAGTTTCGAAGCGCTGGAATATCGCCATCAGTTGGATCAGAAGACATCACATATTGCTCAGACTAAGTTTGGTACTTTGATCTAATCCTGGACAACCGACTCACATGGTGTGCACATGTGAAATCCATCACGGTATATTGCTAGGTGATGTTGCAAAAATGGGACTGGTAAACTCTTCTTGTCAAATAAAAGGCTCATTTACAGGAAAATAGTAGACTATAGACTTGTCTCCTCGCCATACAAAAGAAAGAAATTACAGGCTTGCTAAAGCAAAGATAGATTACGTTTGTCCGCAACTCTACTCGGCATAGAAATATAAAGATGCCTACAGAGCTTGATGATCTCAATTTACACAGCAGCCGTTACAATCAGGGGATGAAGAGTAAGTAAATCCTGGTCCACACGAATCGATAAGTCACGTCCATGTGCCTGTTTAAGCAGCAATGGAACTAAGCAGTTGAATTCCTCATTTTTAAAATATTTTTTTAGTATTGTATAAAAGATAGAAATTTCATTCTAATACAATTGAAGTTTTATTACTAATTTTTTTTTTTTTTAATTCTTTAAAATATTCAGTTTTGCTGTTAAGAATTGTAGAAAGATATTCTACAAGGTTTATATCTTGTGTTTCATAATCATAAGGCGCCAAAAATTATTTTACATAAATATCTTGGAAAACATATTTGTCAGCAAAAATTTTGATTGCATTGTTATATAGATATATTTTTAGTTTATTGAATCAAATAAGAAAATTGTAATTTTATTCCAATAAAAATTAATCATTTCAAATTTATTGCAGTTAATAGACTTTTTATTAGTCAAAAAAAGCACCATTGGCTTTTGGAATGCAAGACTATCTTTTTAGAGTGATTTAGATAAATTTATTAAGCGGCAGACATCAAGTTCTTTAGTGATGTTATATTGTGAATGCGATTTTCGGTTCGAGGAAAATGCCAGCTCGGTCCTTAGTATGGATAATCCCAACTCCAAAATTGTGTACTTTGTGCAAACGATATCCTTTTAGAAAATTAATGGAATCTCTCTAGGAGGAGAGACTGTTTCCCAATACTTGAACATATATTTCTACTTCTCATTACGAATTTTTAGGGACATTGGTTTGAAAATCAATATAAAATGATTGTTTTTTTTTTTTTTTTTTTTGACATAAACAATAGAAAGAATACATGAAATATGATATGATGATGAATTTGCATATTTTGTGTTTTTTTATAAAAAAAAAAATATGACTTGTATCAGCATAGCAAGTATATGCAATATGCAGACTTGTCTTTGTCTCCAATTGTCTTACTTATGTTAATCAATCAATTCTCCATCTTAAGCTTTGAAATATTTTAAGGACAAAGGGCAGTTGCTCATCTCTATGTATATGTTTTACTTTCTTTGTATACAAGTCAAAATTATCTAACCTTAAACCTTGAGCCCCGTAATCATTTAAATATAACAAGTAAATATATGAGAAAATATTCAAAATATGTGATGTGGGGGAAATATACTTTGAGGTTCTGTCTTTAACAAAGCTTCATTTGAAAGTTTTAAATTTATTCTGTTTTTTTTTTTTATTTATTTCTCTCATTAAAATTATAATAAATTTATATAAATATTCAGTTCACTTTAAAAGTTTACATTTAAATGTATCTGAATGTATAAGTATATATATATGTACATAAATGCAAACAATAGACATATAAATAGATAGATAGATGGATGGATATACGCATACATATTATACATAGATATACCATGATTTTATATAAAAATTTATACATTTCATACACACAACCTACGCACATTTATCTATCTATCAGTACAAGTGGACAGTTACTGATGTTGTTGTCGGCAATCTACAATATATAAGTTATTTGTATGAATGTGTCTGTCCATCTCACTGCATGTCTGTCTGCATGGATGAATGCTGGATACGACAAGCATCCAGGAACTTCGATATGCAAGTGAAATGGACAAAAGGAAATGCAAGTAAGCACGAATGCACGCACGCACGCACGCATCTATAGATACAAGTACAGACTCTCACTCTTATACAATCAAACAGTGAAATATATTCGCACACACACATACACACACATACACACACTTATATATATAGAAATGCAAGCGAGTGGTCATGAACGTAGAATTTTCATAGCTACTCACAATCATACTTAAATATATTAAAACTTGCACTCAACGTTACACACAAATACACATAGATACATACATACACATGTATAATGTTCGTGTGTGTGTGTGTTGTATAAATGCAACAACACCATAATATAAACTGAATGCTGCATTTTGCATAGGTAATTGCATTTGCAGTACATCCATATTTCTGTGTAGCTACATACATACCATACATCTGTATGTGTGTGTGCATGTCCGTGCGATGTAACTCTCATCTGTATGCGTAAATGTTCAATGCGCTTCATTATTATTATTTTATAATATTATTATTATGCAACATGCGGTACACGCGCTTCGTGTAAACTCATTTAAAGGATACAAATGCTGACATTCGCTGGCTCACCTCACCCCACCCCAACCTACCCCAATTCATTTCAATTGAACTCATCTCGGTGCTACACATACATCTACCATTTCCATCATTTATTCTCCTACTTTAAATGCGGCATACTCACATTTCCCCCACTCGGTTTGTCTGTCTATTTGTCTGTTTAGTAAATGTTGTTAACATTGCGTATGCTTAATACTGGTGTTGTATTTAACGCGCCACAAAGTATGCAACAAATTTTTGGCTCAAGGGGTTTCAAACAACAACACAACACAAGTGCTATGCAAATGTATCTAGATATAAATGGAGGTTTCATTTGCTTTTTAAAAACTTTAAGTTTATATAAAAAAAAAAAAAAAAAAATATTAAATATAAAAAAACAAAAATATTAAATACGAAAAAACAAAAACATTAACAGAAAAGCTCAGCATTGATCAATCGCTCCCCAGTGTTGCACTCACCAAACACACACACACACACACATACACACACGCACGCACTATCACTCACACTGATAGTTAATGCATATGTATATGTAGAATGCAATGTAATAGCAGCCATAAATAAAATTAAATGCATGCAATTTTAATCTTTCTATAGACGCACTAAAAATTTATGCATTTTTCTTTTTTTTTTAATTTTTTATATCATTTCCTTTTTTTTTTTTTAATTTTTCTTTCTCTTTTTTATATATGCGTTTATTTTGTTATGCGTTTGGTTTTATCGCCCTGTTGTATGCAACAACAACAACAACAACAAGAACAACAACGGAAATAGTACAAAAAATAAAAACGAGAAATGTTTTTTAAAATTTATTTTGCGATTACGCACTTTTGAGGCTGACAACAACAGCGACAAAAATTTACTATAAAAAAAAATATACAAATATAAATATAATATTGTATGTAATAATAACAACTACAATAAAAACCAACTGTATTGTACTGAATTTGTTGGTTGTTTGTTTTTCGCATTTGCATTCCATTTTTCTTTTCGCTTTTTTCCTCCACATTTTATTATTATTTTGTTATATTAATTTTGCATTTCTTTTTACTTATTTTTTCTTTTACATATTTATTTTTGAATTTCAAAAATGTAATTGTGTTGGCGAGTTGAGGATTGTGTGCGTGATGATGGAACACACTTTTGCATTTATTGACCACTGTTGGCTATCGTTAATGTTGTTTTTATTGTTTCACCATTCACCATTCACCATTGCATCATGTTCATCATCATCATCATTATTTATGCCGCCGATTCGCCATGTTCGCCATCAAATTTACTCTATGGTATATGATGATTATATACTTACATATACATATACTCCTTCATACATAAATGCGTATGCAATTCTTAGTGTATTCATGTTTAAGTTCTCTATATAAACACATATATAGTTTTTTTTATTTATCCCAAGAACCCAATTGGAAATTAAAAGAAATCTTGGAATTATTTTATTAAATAAATGAGGTTAGTTTTGGTTATACAGGCAGCTTGCCACCAAGGTGTGTTTACTCACAAGTCTTAGGACACATTGTGGTGCCTGAATTTAGTTGGTCTCAGAAGTCACCTTACTCCTTTCAAATAACATTCAAAATCAATAAACATAGTCAATTTCCCATATGTTACTAACTTTGCCGAACTGCTTAAATCTTTGACGATAGGTTTTCCAAGAAAATGGATCCTTCTTTCAAGAAGAGTGGATCTATCATATAATGTTAATATTATTATTGTTATTAGGTTAAGGTTAAAAAAGTTTATATAATATTCTTGATCCATTAATCTACTTAACAAGATAGAGAGAGAGAGAGAGAGAGACTCTCGGGAGATTTAAAATGTCTCAAGTCCTAGACCTTCCTCATAGATTTTTAGTAGACTATTAGTGTAAAAAGTATAAGCAGTCTAACTGGAGATCAATTATTTTTGTAATTCTTAATTGTAATGCCATAAAATTCGCTTACAGTTACAGTAATAAACTTCGTTCAGTAAAAAATGTGGACAAACTGATATAATGAATATGAATGTTCCTTAAAATTCATTGAATGAATTGAATAATATGTATTTAATAGATCTATTGTATCATGATTTAATCAATGTCTTTTTAAGAACTACTTTTACTCAAGTGGCATTTAAACACTTTTGAAGTGGTCGGTTTGAATCTCTTTGGGTTTTGTTCAGTTTGTTGAAGTTGTTCTTAACACCTTAAAATTCCAATTGGTTGTGTACATGCACACATCTACATACATGCATGGATCCATAAATGAATCCTATATACTATAAGTATATACACACACATGGACACACATTTATCAATCCATATATACAAATATTTAATGTAAATTTAAGCAGTCACTATGCAAGTAAACACTCACAGCGGAAGTATATAAGTATTAATGCAGCTATAAACATGCACACACACATACACAACAATACCATTATACATATACTGATATATGCTTATGTATCCTCAAATAAAATACTTATACAAATATGTATATATGTATATACTTACTTTATTTATATAAACATCTGCATATGCAAAATGGTAAGTATTGTATATAATACTTAGCCATACCAACTTACATACTTCTACTATTATTTGCAGCCTATTTTCTATATGTATGTATGTATGTATATATTTCTGTGTTTGTGTGTTTTTACTTCATTATACTTACTATACTATAGTATATAAAATAAATTTACACTAAAATATGCGTTCATAAAATATTGCAAAATCATTCGAAATGCATAGAATTGCATCCAAACGCACAGAACACACAGAATAGCCACAATAATAATAATAAAAAAAAAAGTATCTGCATATCACAATTAAAACATATTTATTTATTTCTCTAACTCTACCTTTGTACTTTACCATAGTAGATTCTGGGTTTTGTTTAAATTATTGTTTGTTGGTTTGTATATATTTAATGTTTGCGTTCATCTATTTATACATTTATACATAAAATGAAAGAATTTATGTTATTATATTATTCAATCATGAAATTACATTCTTAATGTAAAATATTACAAAAATATCCAACTTCTACAACAGAATATATACTCGTATGTAGATAATAAAATCTTCAGGAAGAATATTTAAATGCAAAAAAAATATTGCATTTTGTTCATATTAAAAAGAAAAGGAAAACATTTTTGTTACTCAACTCTCTCCCTGGACTTAAAGTAAAGTAGCAGTGCTGAAGAGTCCAGTAAGGTGAAATGATTGAATTTAATATTATAATATTGTACAATAGTTATGAAATATTATAGATTATGTAAAACATTATAATAGCCTTTATTACAAAGAGACATGCCAGTTTGTTATCCCCTCCCTGAGTCAGCCAATCTATAGATGATGATGTCAATTCTACATCAGGAAATGATAATGATAATCAAACATTTATTAAATTATAAATTTCTTTGTTGTCACGAGGCACAAAAGAATCATTAAAAGAAATCAATAGTTTGAAAATGGCTTATGTAAAACTTTACTGTGGTCTTTCTTATACTAGGGAATGGAAATGGAAATGGTTTCCGCCAAGAAAATCACAAATAAAAATTCAATAAAAAAACACATAAAAATTGATCAAATGAGTTTAGTCAAGTATTTCCTACAAATTCATTGTTAATTAGTTGTTGATTTTGATTCAATCACCAATTAATTTTTGTAATATTGTATATTTATGAAATTACTAAATTTCTTTCATACAACAGTAACAAAGTATTCCAGTGCATTTTGGACTAGTTAAAAAGCACTTATTGTGAGTATCAAGAAGAAATCATATAGAAATATGAACAATTTCTAAATTGGAGTTTGTTTGATAAGTGAAAAGTTTTTGTGTCGTTTCTTTATTCTTTATGAGATTTAGCAGTAACTAAAGGATGATGACATTCAGTTTTAATTAAAGGTAAAAGTCCTTCTATCAAATGAATCTTTGTTTTATCATTCAATTATATTCGATCCAAGTTCAACGATTGTAGATTTTGTTTTAATCAACTTTGATTTTATTAAATTATGAAGCTCTTATAAAAAGATACAAAAATCGAAATAATGGCTAAAAATGTTTATCTGCAGATTAGTTTTGAATGAAAAAAGATTTTTTTTTTTTTGTTTTTTTGATTTTTTATTATAATTTTTCCATTTGGTTTTTTAATAATTTTCTTTATTTTTATTCAAGTTTTTGTTGTTTTATTTTGTTTTGTTTTAATAATAAATTTATATTTTATATTATTTTATTTATTTATCCTTTCCATAATCCTTCATCTTGTGTACCATCGATTACTAAAATGCTAAGCTTAATTAATATTTTTTTTTTTAATTTATTTTCTTATTTTCTTATATTTTACAATTTAGTTTGCCGAAGACTTCGTTCTGACTACTCGTACTAAATTAAATTTACAATTCTAATAATAATAATCATAATTAATGGTTAATAATTAATAATAATAATATTTTAATATTAACAAAAATTAATTAAAATTAATAACATTTTCAATTTCAAATTTCATTTCTTGTGTTAACAATTTTTTCCATTTTCGTTTCAGTGTTTTCTCTTTTTCTGTTTTCGTTTGTTTTTGTAAATAAAAATAAACATAAATTAAGGCAAAGTGGATATTTTGTTTATTTTTTTTTTAATTTTAATTCATTAAGATTTTCTTCAAATTACAAAAAAAAAAAAAAAATTTAACAAAACAAAGAAACTAAACAAAATTAACAAAATTTATTTATTATAAAAAATTATTTTTTATTATTTATAAGTAAATTGAACAATTCATTTTCATTTAGCTAAAAAAAATTTAACTTAAACAATTTTTTTAATAAAAATTTTGAATTTTCTTTTTATTTATTTTTGTTTTCTTAAAATTTACAATATTTTTTTTTGTAAATTATTATGTCATTTTTTAATGGTTTTATTTTTTCTTATTTTATAAAAAATAAAATTACAATAATTAAAGATTAGATATTTATTTATTATTTTATTAAAATTAATTAAATATAAATTTTTATATCACAATAGAATAAAGAATTAATTAATTTTTATTTCTTATCTTTTGCAAAAATATTTTCAACCTAAAACAAAAACAATTTTTATTATTATTATTATTTTTACATTATTAAATGTTTTCTTCTCTTCTCTTCTCTTTTCTTGTTTCTCATTCTCATTTTGTTTAGTTGTCTTTATTTTTTTTTTTTATGCAATTTAATATAGTTTTTAATGTTTTATTTGATTTTATTTTTTAATATTGTATTTATGCATCAATGTACTATTATTTTTTATGGAGAAACTTAGCAGTTTTATGTTAAGATTGAGTTGCTGTCAAAGTGAGGCTGACTGAGTCTGAATGAATTTATTAAAATTAAAATTGTTTATTTTTTGTTCTCATATTTAAATTATATTTGACTATAAAAGAAGTACAATAAAAACAATGCATTATGATACATTCATTATACTATTCTCATATAGAATATATAGTATACTAGCATTTGATTAATTTGAATTAAATACAAGTATAGTAAATTTAAATAAACTAAATTAATACGAATTTACGCTGAACTAAATTCTGAACATGAAAAGAAGAAAATTTATTTTAATGAAAAACAAAAACCAAAAAAAAAAAAAATGCCCATAACAAAAACAACAAATACAAACACACACATGTACAATATACAATATATAAATATATATATGGAGTCGTTGTTGTTGGAAAGCCCATCAAAGTTAACAAGTTAACCCAGTCGGCTTCATTGGTCTTAGAATACTCTTCATTTGATCAAACTATGATCAATGGATTATTAGAAAATTGCATTTGTTTATTTTTTTTTATTTTTTTTTTTTTTGAAGAATTTTCCATTCATTTATGCATTGTACAATGAGTTTATGTGCTTGCAGTTTACAAGTGTAGGGTATATGAAAACACACGATACGATTACATTACTATTACGCTACGAACTTTGCTGCGCGCGTTCTTCAATAACCCGTTCAGACATGTTTTGCTTTTGTTGTTGCTTTTGATGTTGAATCGCATGGAGGACGACTTCTCTGCGTCGACAAAGTATCAACATATGTAGGTAGGTTTGTCTGTACACATGCATGGCATACTCATGTGTGCTTACACACATAGATAGTATAAGAGTATCTTAACCCAATCCCCCCCCCCCCCCCCCCCTCATGGCTTTTGTTTTGCGTTACTTATTTTTTCAATTTTATTTTTGCTGTTTTTCTTATTTTTTTTTTTTTAATTTCGGTCTTTTTGTTGTTACTCTTGTTGATGTTGATGTTGCTGTTGCTGTTGTTGTTGTTGTTGTTATAGCGGCCACTAGCGAAGCGTGAATTAAAATAAACTATTTAAATTTATTTGCATCTGTTTAAATGCAACTTGAGCGGACAAACATCGTTGCTCGCTCATTGGCTCGCTGCTGCCTCCCCAAGCAACCAAACTCAATGTCCCCTCAAAATCCCCCCCCACCTAGTGACTCCAGCACAAATCCAAGAACAACAACAGCAATGAAAAAATTAAAAAATATAAAAAAATATCAAATGAGTAAAGCAGAAAAACGGAAAAAGAAAAACCATGCACGAGTCAGTGAGTCGCATTTTATCGCGCGTCTCCATCGCCATGCACTTTTTCTATGTGGTCGACGCCGCCGCCTTTCATTGCACTACCTCTACCTCTCTAACTGCTGTCCAATGTCCCCAATGCCTTTTGCCCTCCTCCAACCCATACACTCCCCTCTCTCACTCCCCCTACTCCTTTCCTACTGAAGCGTTTCATGCTTATGCTCCTTCTTCACATGTGGAAGTTGGCTGTGGATGCGGCTGCGATTGCGACTCGATTGCTAGCTATGCCGACTTACTTGGCTCCAGAGAATGCGTGCGTGCATGTGTGCTTACTTCACCTTATTTGCCTTGCCCTTTCCTTCCCTTCCCTTCACTGCTACTCAACTGACTTGGTTCCCCCTCAGACATTATATTGTGTGTGTTTAGCATCGTGTGTGTGCGTTTGGGTTTTTTTTTTTTTCGTAGATACTTTTGATGTTGTTGTTGTACTCTTGGGTTTGTTTTTGAATTTTTATTTTTTTTATTTTCTTATTTTTTTTTTTTTTTTCGTTTCATTTCGTTTTGTATTCTGATATTTAGTACAGCGTGTGGTATGGCAAACGAAAGCTATGAGTTTTCAGTGTATCTTTATATTGTTGTTGATGTTGCTGTTGATGTTACTGTTGTTTTTGTAGTTGGTGTATCTTTTCTGTTGCTTGTTTAATTTTTTTGTTCAATTTTTTTTTTTTTTTTTTTTTTTTGTATTTTTCTTTCTATACTTTGCGTTTTTATCTGTTTCGACTGCGTCGTCTATGTAGCTGACTTGCATGTCTGACTGCTAGCTTGCCTGCCTGTCTTTTGGCCAGTATCTTTATGTGGTTGTATATGTATATGTGGATGTGTAATGGGTTGCCGTTGCCTTTGCCGTTGCCTGTCTGGCCAAAACTAAAGCATTCTTCTTCGTTCGGTCGGTCGTTCGTTCGTTGTTTCGTGAGTCCGTCCATTTTTTTGTATTTTGTTTGGTCTGAATTACATGGTTCAGGGTCTGAGCTGTGCTGTGCTGTGTGTGCTGCCATGTTTCTTTCCTGCATGTCGGTCGACGCACGCAGGTAGATACAATACAAGAGTCAGCAACAAAGCACAGAGCACAGACAGCCGCCAAAGCACGTATAAACAAATGGATGGTTCAGTTCTGTTAAGATTAGTTTAGTTCAGTTCGGTTCGGTTCGGTTCGGTTGGGTTCATTCAATTGGCATTTTAGCTATAAAGTCACAAAGCCTCAACTGAAGACAACGGCGCACGCACGAAACAAACGCTTCAAAGAACCCAGAAAAAAATTAAAAAAAAAAAAACAAAAAAAAAAAACAGAACAAAAAATACAAAAAATGATATGCAAATGTGCCCCTTTTTGTCGTTGTTGCCCTGGTACAATATTTTGTAGCTTGCTTTTGCTCGATAGCAACACAGTAGTAGCTCAGTGGAAGCCATGCTAAGTCATTAGCCCCCGATTTCATTCGAAGCCATGTGACTGCAACAGATCTGTCGTCTGTCCCCTACACGCTCCTACACTCTCAAGTTCACTCTAAGACCCTCTCTCAGCATTACATATTTTGACTACATTTGGCTAATAGTTTTCATACTTATACTCGACTTTAACCTCTTCCTCGCTCCTCGCAACCTCCTGCTCCCTCTTTCTTCATCTGTTTGCTTACACACTCCATTTTAATTATCGTGGTGCGTCTTCAAGGAACCTAAGCCTGGACTAAAGTTGCTTTCTCCTCGGCAGCTGCTACTTCGGCTGCTGCCGCTTCTGCGCATGAGTTGCAATCATGATGAACGCATCACCTCACAAGCCACAATCCGAGATTCAATTTCGTCAATTTCGGCAGCTTCATGATGATATCAAGGCCTTTGGATGAGAGTTGCGTACAACCATAGAGATCAATCGTCTTCAAGTTGACCAAATCCTCAGCCAATGTCTGTAGGCCTTTGTCCGTAATGCGGCTGCATTGGCCAATGTTGAGATTTTCCAGTTCGTGCAATGCTTTGGCAAGCTTAAGCATTCCTTGATCTGTAATTTGGCACTGGTTCAGACTGAGGGAGCGTAGACGAAAGAGACCTTGTGCTATATGCGTCAGCGCCTGATCGCTGATTTTGTCACAGAAACTGACATCGAGCGACGTGATACCACTGCCGCCCTCCGTTAAATAGGCCATGCCAATGTCTGAGATGTTATCGCAGGAACGTAAATTAAGTTGTGCCAATTTTGGCATACGCGCCAAGTGTTTAAGACCACTATCTGTCACGGAGACGCAGAAACTCAGGTTGATGGATTTCAGTGAGGTAAGACCTTGTGCTATGTGACCAAGTGCTTCATCACTAAGGCGTTGACAATCTTGCAGGCCCAAATACTCCAATTCGAGATTGCCTTCAGCTGTTTCCCTACTAAGACCAGCCAAATGACCAATGCCCTGATCACTTATATGCCAACAGGAACGTAAATTCAAATGTTTTAACTTCTTTAGACCCCACGCAATGAGGAGCAGACCTGTGTTGGTAATGTTACAGCAACCACCAAGCTCGAGGGTCTCTAGATTTTTAAGATGTTGAGCAATGCGTCCCAAACTCGTGTCTGTAATTTGTTTGCATAGTGAGAGATCGAGTGTCTTAAGATTTGGCAAGTCCACTGAGAATGCATGACCCAGATTAACATCGGCGACATTGAAGCAACCACTGAGATTCAGCGAGGTCAATGCTGGCACACCCAGCACGAGATCTTTAAGTGAGCGTCGCAGCGAAAGTATCTGCACCTTCTTGATGCCGCGACGCACAAGACAATTGAATAGACTAGGACTGGAACGTTTAAGATGCAATTTGGCTTCTGTGCCTTTCCAAACGCTCTTCGCGTAGGCAGCATCTCTCCAAGCATTACACACCTGCGCAGCACGGCCCAAATCACGCACCGACAACTTTTCAAAGATCATTTCCAGCAATTCGGGGAAGAGATTGCTAATATGTGTGCCCTCGATGGGAGGTGGACTTTCTGGTGAGGCTGGTCTGTGTTGATGATGGTGATGATGATGATGGTGATGATGCTGCGCATGTGCCGCTGCCGCCGCCGCTGCTGCAGCGGCTGCTGCTGCTGCTGCGGCAGCTGCATGTTGCAAATACAACGCGGGTGGTATCGTCTGCAACTGCGGTCGATGGTGGAGCGCATATGGTGTAAAACGCAGCAGGTGATGTGCGTTGCGTGTCATACCAGGCAGCTCAGTCTGTTGATATAGATGATCATCCATGGACCAAGCGGCAGCAGCCAGTTGTGTCGCTGTGGGTAGAACCGCGGCGCCGGCCATACTGCCACCTCCACCACCGCCTCCACTGCCACCACCGCCATGATAGTTGGTCAGTGCGGCTGCCGTCTGTAATGTTATTGTTGTCTGATGATGGAAGGGCAGCAATTCTGTGTTGGTTGCCATTTCTAGGTACCTTGGCTCCTCTAGCTGGTAATAGAATTTCAAATAGTTCAATGAGACACTCGCGTAATCCGTTAGATTTTTACTAGATTCGCTTGATTTTGCACTTTTAAATAAGACGCATTTTCTCATAAAAGTTCTGTACGTATTTATTTCTTTGCACTCTATTTAAAAACTTTGGCTAGTTTCAATCTTTTGATAGATACTTTAATGCACTTCTTTTGCTTGCTTCTTTGTTCTTTGTTTTCTTCAAGAAGCTTTTCACTTTTTATTTTTATAAATTTTCACGCTTTCATTTATTTCAAAAATGTTTATCGCTTTGGAAATTCTTTGTAGATTGTGTTATTTGATTTCATTTGATTTGATTTTGTCGCAATAACTTGAAGATACTTTTTTCTCACATTACTCATTCGCATTGAGAGCGCACACGACCGAGACGGATGACAACGTTTCAATAACTAAACTCGAAATTCATGCGGTCGACCTTATAATAATATGAAAGTACCTACGCTAAAGGCAATACTCACGCGCACACATACAAACAACTGAGAGAGAGAGAGAGAGCAAGCATTTGTATCTGTGTATCTTTGAGATACAAAAGTGTTCATTTTACAGACTGATTCAGCTATTGCGGCATTTGAAGACTTACGTTTACTTTTTGGTATGTTGTCTGCGGGGAGCAGGTTGTTTTTATTCTCTCAACTGCTGAATTGAGTTTGTGTGAGAGTTCGAAATAAAGTAGTATTTCTGGATAAGTATTATTTTTCAGTGTAAAAAAGTAGTAGAATGTAGTATAATCAGAATAGAGATCAATATTTATTTATTTATTTTATTACAGTTATTTAGCTATAAAGAACATTTTTCAAAGGAGAAACTGATCCAGTTAGAAAAAAAAAAAGTAGAGCGCACCTCCATTCAGAACAACATTTTTAATTATTATTTTTATTTTTATTTATTGAAAAATTTATCTTTTAATTTCCTTTTTTGATTTATTATTATAATTATTATTTATTATTACTTTTATTTATTTATTTATTTTGTTTCTCTTTAAACACAGAAACGCAAAAGAGAATGAACGATGTTTTCGCTCATGACTGCATTAATGAAAGAATGAGAGTTCTATAAAGACAGAATTAAGTAAAAATAAAAAAAAAATAAAAATATTCCCAGTGCAGGACACGCCTTCGGTTTGCCATTCTCTAACCACTACGCCACGTAGACATTTTAATCATGTTTGCTTAAATAGGTCCAGTATAATAAAAAAAAAAACAATCATTTTCAATATAAAAATACAAGAAAAAAAAAATATTCCCATTGCAGGATTCGAAACCCATGCCAACGGTTTGCCAACCCTACACTCTAACCCATAGAAAAAAATCTGATGATTCTATTTTTAGCATCATTTTTTGAAATTTCACTCATGCCATAACATGCACATAAAAGAGCTAACCTCTAAAAACAAGCAATCGATGACGAAGAATCAAAGACAGCGCCTGATATGTATACGTATGCCAACAATTTATCGAAAATAATGTATAATATTTCAAAATCGATAATATATCTTCAAAATGATCCCGAAGAAGACAAATACCATGGATTTAATAAAAAACTTGGATCAGATATCAATAAATTTGTATGGTTTATATGAAATTTACAGATTCATTTTACGGCTTTTATTTTTCTGAAATGTCTTCCAATCGAGTCTATTTGTTTCTATCGTCTATCTAAATATTTTTCCACCTTAGCCTTCACCACAGGTTTTCAATCGGATTGAATTTTAACTAAGTTCAAAATCGAGAAACCAGTGATCCTTTTAGGAGAAGTGTATGGAATATTTTTGGTGGAACACGTTAACACTGGCAAACCATGTTTTGATACCCAATGAACGAAAGAAAGAAATCACATAACCATCAGCACAGCAGGTACCTTCAATATAGTGGATATATTGTATTTAAGCATAAAAGTATTGGTGGTCTGACTCTCCGAGAACGGCTGGAGATCAACGGACACATGCACACACATATACACACACACAGATACTATAAATACACACACAGAGATAATAAAAAAGCATAAAACAGAAAACTGAAACTGAAAACAATACATGAGCCTCATGCTCAGTCAGATCAGTCTTGAGTACAAACTTCGCTTCCAGGAAAGACAAACAATGATCGCATAGAAGTTGCCGCACACACACGCACAAAAACATACAAAAGATGCATTAATCGTTTTCTTTTCATTTTTCTTGTATTTTATTTCTCTTTTAGGACAAAGAAAATATTGTATTATACCAACACATACGAGTATGTATGCATGCAGTATGCATAGAAAATCTCAACATCCCCTAAGATATAATACAATAATATTACAATATAATAATAAGGAGAAGAAGGGACACTCATTACGATTTTTCAAAGAAAAATACTAATAGGGAAAAAGGGAAAACTGCTCCTCTACCTGCGAGCGTTCACCGCCCTCGATGGAATCCAAGAAATACTAAATACCCGAAATGGGAAAAATTCCTTTGCACATGCGTCTTACGCTGATTTATTGGATGTTGTTCATATTTACTTTGGTCCTTAAGCGGAGACTCACTCGTACAGTTGTTATTATCCGTATTGAGCCCTTGTCTGTCAGTCAAATTGGCTGTGATCTACAGAGATACTTGCCAGAGATCCAGAAAGCGAGTTCAATAGAAAGGCAGACATCGAGTTCTACTTACTAATCTTTATATTTATCCCTTCATTCCTTCTTTTCCTTTTTTTTTTTTATTTTTTTTGTTTATTTTTGGCGAAGTGCACTTAGCTGAAGCGACTGATACTGAAACTGAGCCTTGCCGATACAATAGTTTGTGCCTGCAAGGCATGATCAGATGATGAAATACAATACAATATTACTACCTGTTCAAACAGGTTTTTCCAGTCGAAAAGGGCAAAATATTGTATCTACGCATAAATGTGTAGTTGCTTTGTTTCGTTCGTTGGTTGGTTGGTTAGTTGGATAGTTGATTTGTTGGTTGGGAAAAGGAAGAAGCCCAAAAAATAATCTTTTCGCTGAAAAAGAAAAATGTACTTGTATTTGAAACGTTACAAAATTGAACTAAGCAGAAGATACAATAATAATCGATTGGGTTTCAGTGCAATGCGTAGACATTTTCAATTATTTTTTTTTTTTTTCATACCATTTGAATTTACATATACATTATGAAGACTATAGTAAATATGTAATAACGAAGATCATGATGATGATGATGGTGATGAAGATGAAGATGATGATTGCATAGTGAACAATAGCGGAAAAGGTGCAAACTCTGCTCGCATGCGCAGAATTCCTGAAGGCCAAACAGTTCACAAATGAAAACTGACTTTGATGATGGTGATGATTGCAATGATGCCATCCATCCATTCTATATCATCTATTGGAATGGTGGGCGATATATAAGGCGTGAAAGAAGCTTAACTTATAAAAACAAAAACTAAAATTATTCTGACACACTGAGAAGGTGTTGACAATATTGAAGTTTATTTGTTGCTGTTGCTTTTGGCGTAATTGTCATTATATGTTAAGTTTTAAGGTTGGTCTTCATCTTTTCTGATTTTTCATCAACGCAACAGCTGCGGAAATTCAACAATTTGCATATTTTGTTGCAATGGCATATAGTAATAATGTTAATACAATAGATACAAATGTATCATATCATTTTTATACTTGTGTTTTGTTTTTTTTTTTTGTTTGTATTTTTTTTATTATTACTTTCATGTTGGAAATGACTCAACGCCTTTGGCTAAAAATCATTAGACTTTACAGACAACACGCCTCGGCGATGCTCATAAAATACCAATAAAATCAATTGCACGCAACAAATGCTAATACATCTACATAGATCTATCGACATAGTTCCATATGTAACTATGTAGAAATGTATCTATGAATGTATCTATTATAAAACATACTTAAATTGGCATGTTGTTGCATGTTTTATGGCTTCGGTACTAAAAATTATTGAAAAAAATCCTTCGAAATGCAAATTCTAACAATTTTGAGTCTATTGTCATGATAAAAACAAAGAGAAAAAAAAAAAACCAGAAATCGGAGAGTATCTTTCTTTTTGTAGGCTATTAAAATTCCTTAGGTTATTTCCATACAAAGGTGATGCATCCTTCAAATAACCTATGATTGTGTTTAATGTAATTTGAGAAACTTTTAGTGAAAATCGTATGTAAGCAACATTCTTTCGAATGCTTAGAAATATTTATTAGATGCACATAAAATAATTTGCTAAAGAAAGGTAAATATTGTTAGATAAATGAGAAAAAATTACATTTGTTGTAATTTTTTTTTTTTTTTGTAATTTGCTTCAATGAAATGAAATGCTGAAATCAATTCTTACTTTAAAGGTAGATATAGTTTTTCATTAAAGTGAGTCTCCGAAGACCATTCAATTATATGGAATTAAATTGAATTCAGTTCTAGTAAAGATTACTCATACATCCTTTACAGAAATACACAAATCTGCGCTCAAAATAATAGTGATGATAGTACGAAAATTGAATTCGATCAAAACAAATGAATGTAGGGGACCACCCTAATGTACTTATAATAATTTTTCTTATTAAGTATGGTATGTTAACAAGAAAATCATAGAGAAATAAGAACTTTAGGTCATATAGAGCAACACAAAGAAATTATTTTCTCAAAATTTCATTAATTTGGTCGCTCAAAATAGTAGTGTTTCAACTGTATGTCTCCTACCTGTCCAAACCGAACTAAGCTAAACGGAGACACCTCGCTTTGTCTTCGAATTCCTCGCATCGATTTTAATACCTTTGAGGAGCATTTATAGCTGCTTCCCAAAAATGTGCAACATTATTTGATCGATGTTTGCCAACTTCTTTCTTAACGTCGATCCCCAGATTCTCAATTGGATTTAGATGTGGCGACCGTGTAGGCAATACAAGTAAATTTATTCCGTTGGCCAGGAACAACGGACTGGACAGTTTACTTGCATGCTTCGGATCATTGTCGTGCTGAAGCACCCATATCAATGGCATTTCTTCACTGACATATGGCACATAATTATCTCCTAAATACATTATATGCACATAAAGGTACCAAACTATGGTATTCTTCATCCAACATAGATTACTATGAATAGATAGAAAAAAGAGTTAGAAGTAAATAGAACCACAAATGTACGATTGATTAAACTTAGTGAAGAATCTCATTACTGTTAAGTTGAGCGCCACTGTATAAACAATACATAATAAAATAACTAAAATTCGAAGAAGTTTCAAAATCAAAATGATTTATTTAATATTTGTCTTATGTTAAAGCTACCTCTTCTATCAATCGGCAAACTCTGAATGAATAAAATAATAGGATTGATGGAATACTACGAATTCGTCGAAGTCATAAAAGTCTGACCATGGATTTCGTATGCAAAAGATATGTTTTTGTTTTCAAAAAAAAACTGATATGAAGTTTAGCAGAGAATCAAATTGTTATCAAATTTTTAGTCGCGTTACTTTTAGCCACAGTTCATATTTTCTTATTGAATAAGCGAGAAAGAAAACAAAATTCTACTTTTTAAATTTATAGTAAAACCTGTACATATGCCACGAAACTTTGGGGCACTACGAGCAACTCAAATATTGAAATTTTGCAACGATACCAAAACAAATTGATGCAACATTTTATTAAAGCACGTTGGTATATTAGTAATTACAATTTACATAAAGGATCAACAATAGACTATAGCAACAAAGAAGTACTTCAAATAATTGAGAAACCATAAAAATGAATTAACTACAAATCTCCTTAAGGGCAATGAGTCTGTCAGATGGTTAAAAAGATATCAAACCCTCTTATCAATAAGATTTTAAGTTTTTATTTGTAAAATTTAGTGATATTACAGATTGAAGGTGTATAAAATTTGGGTTGATTGGAGATGAACTTTATCTTTGTATAAAGACTTTGAAACAATTAGCTTGATGGCAAAAAAAAACAGTATATTTATAAGAAAAAATGATACCCATGGTTTATATGTTTCCTAACTCCATCTGACCGTTTTTTAGAAAGATGTCTGTCGAAATCCATCGATTACCCAAAAAGAAATTTGAACAAATTATCCAAATTACGGGTTATAATCTCTCTACCATCGACACAAGATGACTACAAAGCAAAAGGATATAGGATAAGAAACAACACAAATAATTCCAATGAAACTGATAATTAGAAATGTTTCTCTTTCTCGACCTGCACGAACTATAACTGAGCCGTCCGAATTGTTATTATATTCTTACACAAAAAATATACTAAAAAAAAAAATATATAGTAAATTATTTTTATAAAAGTAAATTCCACAATCGTTTTCAAGAAGTTTTTACAAGTACACACTATTCATTTTAACAGTTTGACAGTCATATTGATATTAAAGAATACTCATCCTGATGCTTCAATAAATGAAAAAAATCTCCATTTAGTAATAAAATATTAATGACAAAATTACAATAAGTACAAAAATTGTTTATTTAATCGAAAAAAACAAAAAAAATTTTAAATGTATTTTGTTTAATAAAAATTAAAACTATTTTATACAACTTTATACTATTGTATTATAACTAAACTATTGCTTCGGAATCACTCTTTGCTGGTCGATGACTGTCGCGATGTTTAAGTAAGATATTTGATATTTGTTGCATTGGCAATTCAACAAATAACATCAGCAAAAATGCCGAAGTCAAGGACATTATAATAACGGCACAAAAATCATTTGCCGAAGCGACTTCAGTGAAATTTGTCGCTTCATTGCGTAGACCAAAACTGGCAAAGACGAATATCGGTGCCAACATGTAAATGCTGAAGCAGAATTTATTGAGTTGCCGGAAAATAGGCGCACTGAGGAATATGCGGAGATAACCGCCACATCCTGAAGCGCACAACGCTATGGCGCCACCCACGCACAGGGCGAAGAGCAATTTGCCCAAGGACATAATTATGGCGACCAGCGTGGCAGGCGTTGTACGCCAGTAACTCATGAAATTCGTTGCCACATAGATACAGGCGATGAAAAGCCAAAAAGCCGCACGCCACCAAACCGCATCAATGGATAACAACGATGAACAATGCAAGCTACGCCAATGACAACGATGGGAATGATGACATTGCTGCCGATGCTGACATGGCGATAGCTGGCATTGTTGATGTTGCTGTTGTTGTTGTTGCTCTTGATGTTGTTGTTGTTCATTTGTCTCGTTATGTTGTTGTTTTAGCTGCTGTTGTTGTTCATAGATATACAACAACCAACCGGCAATAGCACCACCAATATAGGGGATTATGCGCACCCACGGCTTGACATACAACTGATTGAGTGTACTGTAGATGACGTCGATTCTATCGAAATACAAATAAGTATATATATGTATATGTGCGTACATATGCATATTTGTAATAGTATAGAGGTGTGAATGGGTGTTGATTCTGTGGTCAGACAATCTCAAATGACTTGAATACTCACTGAAAACTTATGCCATTGCTGTAATTGCAGAACCATGCCGTTGCCACAAATCCAAGCGATAATGTGGTGAAAAGCATTTTAGCAGCATTCGGTTGTTTTGCATAGACATAGAGAAGCGTTGTAAAAAGTAAAAAATACTGCATTTCACACGCTAAATACCAAGTCCATGAACAACAAATATTCTCCATATCAAGGAAATTGTGTATATATAATAAATTATACCACCAGGTTCTGTTAAACATTAAAAGAATAAGAGGAAATAAAATGTTCCAAACATTATAATATTTTAATATGCAAAAAAAAAATAAAGATACTAGTTCCAAATTTAGCAATCATTTGTTTATGACTAACTAATCACAAAACTCACTTTTCTGGGGACCACATTCACAAATTTCGATCAAATCCTGATCCAACATAGAGTTTCATGGTTTTTCTCTAGAATATGTTCAATGAAACAAATGGACGAATGTGAACAGAACGTTGCTTTTATTGAACAAACTTATTCACAAGCATTTTTAAAGTTCCGGACCCAAAGGGTACCATAAGGAACTCTATTGCAGAGACTTCGTTGTCCGTCCGTCCGTCCTCGGGTCATTTTTCATGAACCGTAATAGCTAGAGAGTTGAAATTTTCACAAACTATATAGTTCTATCCGGGCATCAGCAACAAATACTAAAACTAAAATAGTTTCAAAACTTAAAGGGGTCCCCAGACAAGAAACATTTTGGTTTGTATGGTAGCTATACGATCCAGGAACTCCACGATCTTGCAATTAAGGTGGTCAGTGGATATACATTAGAAACTTGTACATACAAATCTCACTAAAATTCAGGTTCTTATCAGAAAAATCTTTTTGTTTTTGTTCTATCGAACTGAAATTTAGACACTATAAGTTTCTGATATAGGCGCGGTACATTTGTTGGAATCAGTCAAATCGGACCACTAGGGGGAGTACCTCCCATACAAACCCCAATCGCACTTGGCAATTTTTGATGTTCTCTTGAGTTGTTAGAAAGACTCTAATTGCATGATGTATTTAGTTTGAAAACACCGCATTTGAATCTGAGCAGACAGACATTCTCACTCGTTGAGCTTAAAGAAGTTCTTTGATCTTAATGATATCCCAATTCAATACGATTTACATCAGAAGAATTACAAATAAATGAACTTTTTCTATAATTTAAGTTTCATTATTTATAATAAAAAAAAAACATATCTACATAGAACAATATTCAATTAATCAATCTGAGAACAATTTCTTGTAAAATCCATCTAATATTACAATAATTATGTATATCAAAAATGCATGAACGAAATCAGTTGATTTTCATTAACGTTTTGATTTGGAGAACAAATTAAATGAATGCAAACAAATCGCCCGTATGAAAGGCTAATAATATAACAACAATAATATGCTTTGAGTCAATCGATCTTTATCTATCATATTACATGTAAGAATACTTACTTCTTGCAGTAAATGCCACTGTGGGTACCCAAGCGAAAGGGTGATGTCATGTTTAGAACATCATAAACGATGTCGCTCAGTAACATAGTCACAATCATTACGGGTGTTAGGCTACAAGAAATCAAGAAACATATAAAGTCATTAAAGATACGAGTAAACAACAAATACACAATATCTACTACACAATGAATAAATGAATGAATGGATGAATAAATAAATTCAAATTGGTGCAAACTTACCGCAAATAACGATGTGCCAGCGTTTTCAACCATAATTTTAGATTTTCCCCGAATGTATTCTGAGCGATTTGTTTCATTTGTTGGGCATTTGCAAGAAAATTATAGACCAGCAGAAATGCACTGAAACCATAACAATAAAATCAAGAATTGTTGTAATTACATATACATATATGTAAATGATTAAGTATTTTAAGTAGAATTTTTTTATGTAACCTGATCACGAAGAAAACATCGACATAGAAACACGCTTGCAAAATTGGTTGCAATGCAAATTTTTCCAATTTGGCAAAAATTAATGGAGCATTTGACATGGCGTACAGTGAGTAGTAGTAGACATGGAAGACGGTAACCCAAAGACAAACGATTGTCCTTAGGCCAGCAATGGCAGATAGAAAATTCACTTGTGTTTTACATTTGATTTTCGTAGAATTGTCACCTTCAAAGCGAATTGCAAGTTTACAATTTGATTTTATACGAAAACTAAGTAAAAGCATTTCAAGCGTTGAACTTTGACTTTGTAGTGTATTTGTTTTTGTTATGGTTGTTGTGTTAATTGCTTTTGTATGCAATTGTTGTTGGGCCTTGAGGCGATCCTGAGATTTATACAACAATTCAGCTAAGATGATGAGAGTGATGATCAAAATAGAAATGAAACTGTATATAGAAAAAAGACAAATTAAAAAAAAAAAATAAAAAGTTAAAATATTATTTATAGAGAATTAAAAAAAAAAAAAAATTATTAGTTAAAAATTACATTGAAATTGTTCAAGAGAATCGCTATCTCTCCAATGCCATATTCCACCCACGTAGTAAATAAATTTGTGTTTTGCATTATTAAATGAAGATCAGCATAGGAATTTTAAAGAAATTGGAAATATAATGAAAGTTTATACTTATATAATAATAAATTAGTACATTATAGTCTAATATCAGGTCTAACATCCTCTGTGTGATATTCCAAAATCAGCTTGAATCTTTATGATGAGAAATGATAAGCAAAATGCATGAATTTTTTATTGGAGCGCAGTCTAGATAGATGAAAATATGTTCTTATAGATTGTAAGTAGATACTAGATATATTTTTTTAGGATTATAAAATGGACACATCTGAAATTTTCATAATGTTTACCATTACTGTAGAAGTCTATGTAAATTTCTAGTGTGTGACTATGGGGAGGCTCACTTTCTTTTAAAAAAGTGCTAGAAATAAAGAAAATTATAGACTCTAAGATTAGGACTACAATATAAGAAATTATAAAAGGAATTATATTAATACATAAATTGTTATTGAAAGCAAATAATAATAATAATAATAAAAAAGTAATGAAAAATAGTAGTAGTTTTAAATTGTAATAGTATTTAGTAGTAGTGTTATCATGTAGTAATTTGAATTAAGAAAATAGTAGTAGTAAATTTTCAAAAAAAGCTCAGTTCGCTTTTAGTTGATCTCAATAATATTTACGTTAATAATACACTTCCGGTTTGTATAAGCAAACGCCATTTAAATTCGGGTGATTTAGCTGTAACCGTTTTCAGTTTCAATTTAAAATTTTTCTGCATTTCGAAGATTTCAGATTGAAAGTAAAGATCAGCGTAATGCATAAGTTCCAATTCACTACAATTGGCTGGTAGACATAGACCTAAATGTATATAAGTCTAGGGAAACAAAAGAAATCCAATTCGTATAGAGAAATACAGAATAAAAAAAATATATATATATATTTTGTTAAATAAATTAAATGTAATGTCTCACCTCAAATGGCAATTTGAGATCAATGAAATATGGCGTCTCGAAATCCATATAGATCATGGTGAATCGCAAGCGCATTGGACTGGTTATATTGAAATCAATATGTGGAGCATGTTGAGGTGAGAAACTTATGCTCAATGGTTCATTGAGTCCATCACAGAGCGATGGCATGCTGAACCAATAATAATTGCCCCAAGTGAAAGTTTTCGGTGGCGCACCAAAGGAATCGAGCACTGATCAAATATAGTATTGTATTGCAATGTATAGTATTGATGATAGAGTCAAATACACTCGTATTCGAAGTATTTAATAAAAAGAATTAAGTATTGACCTTTAATACTCCAATGTTGACGTTGTGCTATGGCTGAAAGTAACATTTCAAGTTCTTCGCCACATTTTGTTTCGGGTGCCGAAAGTAAACCAATTTTTGCGATGCCAACAAGGAAATTATATCGTTCCAATTGCTGAATTCCAATTCTTTGGTATTTGCCACTGTAACATTGCTGCATGCCACATTGGGCACGAAGGTGTTGGTGGCACCACACACAAATATTAACAAAATGAAAGCGAAACCGCAACTTTTTCTGTTTTTGCTGTTATCCATTGAAAGCGCGTTGATAGACTGAATTGGCGCACGATTCGCGAAAATTGAAAAGTGAAAATTGTGGCAATAAAACAATGTTTGCACTTGTCTGGTCGCTTGGTTTCTTTCGCCTTGTCTTGTCTAGTTACACCTCGTCCGGTCTTTCTTTCTTTCTATTTGTGGCACATGTACATGTATTCACTATTCACTCACTACACAATAATACAATATAATACACTAAACATAATCAATTGCTATAAAACAAGTGCCTCTCAACCAACCAACCAACTCAAATTGTAAGGGTCTTTAAGCCACTTGCACCTTTTGCATTCACTTTTTTTTGTTTTTTTTTGTTTTTGTCTTTTTATGTTTCACTTTAAAGGCGAACACAATTTTTTTATCTCTACAGTTTCTGTGTGTTATTATATAAGAGCCTTAACTTCTTCTGTGTCGGTGGCATCATGTTGCACTCACTTGTAAATGGGTAAATTCAATGCGAAACATGTTTTACTTGTACTTTTATTTATAGTAAATTTGAAATTTTCTTTTTGCATCGAAATCAGCTGGTAAAATGCTGTTTTATTTAAATGATTTTAAATTTTGATTCACTTAAACTGGGTTAGATGGAACGATATTTATCTGCGGCTTGTTGACTTAATTGCATTGCTATTGACACTCGCGGTTGGTTGAAGTTAATGTCAATATTTATATCAAAAATACTATTCAGTCTATTCAGCATTAAAGACTTCATAAAACCCTATAAGTATTGTACATATGTATGTAGTTACAACATATGAGTATCTTGGCATTGAGGGAAATTAGGAATGGAAGCCAATATATCAATATCAATATCATTAATTAATAAAAGAGAAATTGAATGGTAAGTCGAGGAGTTGCCAGAGCCAGAACCAGAACCAGAACCATTCAAAAATAAATGGCAATTGTGTGATGCCTCTGGTCAAATATTTTAATAAGGAAAATCATTTATTCAATGTTGAAAATGTTGGTAAAAGAAAAAGACCAAAAAAGGTAAATAAATTGTCTCATCAAATAATTAGGGTTAATTTCTTTCTTTCTTATTGATCAAATATTCTTATAACCGATATTTATTTATTTCACATATCCTAATACTAAGCCAATGAAAACTGTACAAACTATTATTGTATTTCAATTGTGAAACGAAGCCACATAGAAATCAACCCAAAGACTGAGTTCATTTTTATGTAGGTAACCTCTTTCTAAAGCTTTGCTGAACTCATCTGATCTAATCTGGGCATTATTCATTTTCAATGTGCATATCTTCCAGTAATTTTAACAAAATCAATAAAACGAAAAGTGCAAGAAAAATAAATATTATCATAAGAACCAAGCTTCAATGCGCTTGATTGCATCCTACTAAATTGTCAAACCAAAATTTATCTTTTCATATTACAATCTATGCAAATAAACGAGCCAAGCCCAGTTAAGTTCAGTATCTTTTAAAGAATTTTTTCAAATCAGAAATTACAATATTTCAAATCGTAACATTTATTAAACGGCAATTTGAGCAATGTGATTTGGTTAAAAATCCCTGGGCAAAATTCATACAAAATTACATACAAAAACAAAAAAGCACGATAAACTTGAAATCGGCCATTTTATGAAGATGGCACTTGTCTATGCTAAAATATTGTATCATAAATGTTAGACAGAAAGATAGATAGATAGATAGATATTGTACATATTTACATTATTCATAATATTGGTAATAAAAATAAACATATGACTAATTAAGCTTACTTAGTGTTAAATAAAATTAGTTGATGAGTAAATGATCACATTTGTTAAAATCTTAACAATATTGAGTCGCATTAACTAAGTCTAACTTAAAACTATTTTGAAAATATCATGGATTTATGCATTTTTCATTTTGCCACGTTTTAGCAACAAACTCGAAAGATTACTATAGGGAAACTCGAATGCCAACGAGAATACAATGGCGGCCAAATAGACAATGAGCGTAAATCCAGCGGTAACCACGAACTAGAGGATTAAAATAATCATAAGTGAAAGCGAAAAAGATCTATTTTTAAGTTACTCACCAGCATAAATGGATCTGCATGCGTTGAGGAGCTCGTCAAACTATAGAAGAATGCAATCACCAATGGATTAAGTAAATAGATTGCATACGAAAGACGATTAACATGCTGAAAGCCTTTGGCTTCCAGTAATCGTGACCACCAACTGCCTCGTCCTGTTGCACTGCCTACAATCATCCAACAAACGGCCAAAGAAAATGCAAGTCGACCCAATACAAACAATGAAATCGAAATTAAATAACCTAAATCTCGTTTTATTGTTGAGTAGATGCATACGAAGAAGGTAAGTATAGCCAAATTCCAGAGGATCTTCTCTTGTAATTCACTCAACTGATATTGAATTTTTCGCTCAAGCAGGCACCAAGCTGCAATGGCACCCAATATATATGGCAGAATACGAACAAAAGGACTGATGTAGATCTCTGTGCCAGTAGCGAAGGCAGCATCAAAGGAAAACTGAAACTTGGTATTGAGTCCAATGGCATAGGACCATGTTATTGTAGCTAGGAAGGCAACACCCACTACTCCTTGCACAAACTTTGGATGCCTAGAAAGGAGGTATAATATAACTTCAGTTGATATTTGTTTCATTGATCAATTCTTACTTGGCATAGGTGAACAATAGAATGGTAGCAAGTATAAAGAATTGCATTTCACAGGCCAACGACCACGTCCAATTTACACACATGTCCTTGTGATCAAAGAAATTCTGTATGAAGAATATATTGCGCCACCAATGTTGAGCACACATCTCATCGAAACGTTCATTGATATGATAAACGGAAACATCACTTATGTAAGCATATAATAGATCCACCACACCAATAATGACCAGATACAGTGGACTCAATCTAAAATTAATGACAATTAGTACATTTTTTTTTTTTTCTTCTTATTTAGTAAGTCTTAGAACCACACTGATATTGATATTTACCTAAGATATCGATGGAAAAGCATTTTGCCAAACTGCTTGAGATTCTGTTTAAAATTGTTCCGTCTAATGGCTTCCATTTGTTTGACATTGCGCAAGAAGTTGTAGGTTTGCAAGAAACCACTGTCAATATACAAAACATTTTTAATTATCATTTCCAATTCATTTGACCATCACTTACCTTATGGTGAAAAAGACATCAACGAGCAATGGAGCTGAACTGACATATTGGAAGAACACTTGTTCTGCATATGAGATCAAAACAGTTTTGTTATGCACTGTGAAATACATGAACCAAACGACATGGAAAATTATAATCCATATGGCACAGATTGAACGTAGACCATTGATCACAGGTATCTCATTGGAAATATTTTGTCTTATGGCAAAGATCTTCTGCCAATTGCATTGCACATCAAAGCATCGAATGAAGTCCTTCACGCGACGAAATTGATTATTATCCTCGAGCAAGGCATCGAATGCTTTCCACAATTCCAATTCGGGTGGTGCTAGGCCAGTTATGTCTTGGGGCCGCGGCACTGATAAGACATCCTTCTTTGCCGCATTTGCAATCACATTCTCACGTTCCCGTAATTGTTGCGCCAGCGTCATCAATAGACCAGTGATAATCACACAAGCAACCACCATTTTGAATGAAATTCGCTGATAAAAACTATCACGCAACTTCAGATCTTTCATGTAGATCACTTCGGGACGTATATCGAATATATCATTCTCTGCAAACATGCCACGATCCACATATTCTGTAGTCAACTCCTTGATCTCATCCGTTGAACAGACACTCGGCAAGCAAAGGCCCATGTGAATAATTTGCTCTGACATCAACTTGATTTCAACTTGCCACGGTGAATTGTGCCGCATATAGACAACCCGATAATCAATATCAAATGGAGCATTCTCTGTTATTAGACTGTAATGCATGACACGTTCAAAGTTCTTAGATAATGTTATGCCCACTGGGCGTTGGACCGCTTTACATGCCTCACGACTGCCAAGCCAATAGTTTTGCCCAAAAACAAAACCTGAAGGTTTTGTGCCGGAAGCATCAAGTACTGTAAAATCAAAGAATTAGCTCAGTTACAAATTATATTTTCGTATGACTTGAACTTACCCTTCATAGCCCAAGGCTGCTTACTTAGTATGCCACGTTGTATGTGCTTCAATTGTGTATGACAAATGGGACTTACATTGCTTTCATTCACAACTTTCGTCAGACCAAATACTAGAGACGAACGCGTTAAATGCAACTCATAAGCTGTTGCCCTTGCAACCGCTGCCTCATCCAATTCCACTTCAATTGGATTTTGTGCTGCCTCATTCAATTCTAGATTCGTCAAAATACTTGTCCCATTAGGGATCCCATAATGTGTCATAGTTGTTGTTCTTGTTGTTCTTATTGCTGAAGCAGTTACAGTTGTGGCATTCGATTGCTGTTGATAGTAGCTTTCATTGACAACAACACTAGCATCACTATACATCCAATTGCCCAATAACAATATCAAGGCCATCAATGGAAACGACTTCAATGTACGGAAGTTATCCATGGCAAAATATTATTAAGGTACTTTATTCCAATTCTAGATCTTCTTTCTTTCTGTTGTAGTCGTCTTAGAGACAAGTTGGAAACTGAAAGGTATTAAACAATTACAAGCTATTAAATATGAGTAATCATTTGTTTACTTTCCGAAAAAAATAGAAAATTACACGAAGAACTTCACTATTTAGTATTGCTTTGCTTAGTACTTAAAATACTGTACTTATTGCATCTGATTAAGTGCAATGCATACTTCCAAGCGGAAACGAGATAAGCTAACTAACTAACTAACTAGTCTATATATAAAGAAAAACAAGTTACATATTCGATTAGGTTGAAGTTGGACAAATTTTGATATCAAAAATTATACAATCAATGAAATGTTTCCACGACAAACTCAATCAAAATTTAATGACATTAGTTTTTAAGTATTTTTGTGTGTATGTGTATCTCATTTCATCTCAATATAGAAATCTGTAACTATTACGTCAGAATACCTACATCGATATACGAGTATGTAAAATTTTGTAAGAACTTAAATCGTTCAGTTTACCTTTAGTTTCCAAATTAGTTTAAGTACTTAAGTCATTCAGTTTAACTTTAGTTAAATAGCCACATGTGATCACACAACATCAACAAAGTAAAACTAAATCAAATAACAAAATATTTGCAAGTGAACTTCATTTTGACACACGCAAAAACAAATTTTCCCAATTATTTTGTGTTGGTGATTAACAATTAACCTATTTTCGATATTTGAACTTTTACTACTTTCTACTTATACCCTACCTACTCTTTGTACTTGTCAATACAAGTCAAGAACAATATTCAATGGTGTACTACTATCTACTACTATTTTGGATAATTATAATTATAATATTGCAGTTATAAAACTTTGTACGGGGTGTGATGTTCAGAAGCAAGCAGTCCATAAACACTAAAGAGATACTCATAACTAGACTAGACTAATTGTTCACGAAATCGTGGCCTTAGTTGTTTGTGGCAAACTGTTGCCTTATTCAATCAAAATACCATGGACATTGTTGTTATAAAATCTAAATGAGCAGTCAGCAAATCTATTTATTTCCAAAGTCTCAAATTCTACAAAGAAATTTTTGCAGGGAGTGAAAAAAAGGAGAATTTAAAGTGCAAAAAAGATTATTAAATTTGGTTTGATTAATTTAGGTCGTCACTACCACTCAATACAAATCCAACTAAATTGTTTTTATCATTTAAATAATTGGTTAAATGGAAAAGTCCATTCAATATTTAAAATCAGATAAACAATTTTAAAACTGGATAAGTATTAATTAACAAGAACTCAGGATAGAGGAAATTGAAGTCATCTGAACAATGTTGAATCAATGTCCACTATAGCTTTAAACAATAACCTTGTGAGATAGAATAACCTAAAACCTAAAACCTAAAACATTTAATGGATTGAGGCAGATATCCTCCTATGTTAATTAGAAATTCCAGTTTACAACTTAAAACAAATAAACAACAGTTTAAAAAAAAAAAAAATTTCCCTCAATTTCATTTCAATTTCAAAATAACAAAAAAAAATATTGTGATTTTTGTTGTTTTCTTTTATTATTTTGTTTTTGTTTTATTTTAAAGGTTACAAAAATCGAAAAATCATTTATGGTATAACAAAATACCCAACCCAAAAACGAGATTCTCTTCTAACGTAAAAATATTACAGAAGATAAATTAAGACCAAAAAAAAAAAACCACATAAAACTCAATTTCAATTACTAGAAAATATTTGACGCGTAATTGTACCTCAATGTCAGCATGAGTGCCAGCTGGGGAGGAAAGCTCCAGGGTCTGATGCATCTGCAGCATTGATACATCACAAGGCACAGTGGGGAAAAAAGTCAGAGAATAAAAACAAAGTGTCACATTGACGCAGATCAGTTCCGTCAATGGAGCAGCAGCCCACACAAATTGAGTATACAAAAAAACTAAAATCCCAATGGCCAAAAAACAGACACTCACTCAGAAGCACACACACACACAAACACACAAACACTCACAAACACAGATAAAATAACAAAAAAATACAAACATAACGCAATCACAGGTTTTTTTCATCTCAATGTGTTAAAAATTGTTTGGATTGACAGCAGCAATCAATGTGTGTGATGCCGCAGTTTTCTATCTTTTTTCCATATTGGTTTTTTTTTTCTTTTTCATTTTTATTTGCAGCATTCAGTAGTAAACATACTACATACACACACACACACACACACAAGATACTCTTACATACATACACAATTCTATTTGAAGGTTTCATCGACAACTTGGCTATCCATCAATGTGAATGTGCATATATAAACTCACAATTCACTGCGTCCATAACTGAATCATGAAATTCAAAGTGTTTTATTTGATAAGTACTCAGTTTATGTACACGCATAAACCCTTGCTGAGATAATAATATTGTAGATGAAATATTTTTACTTGATTTTTCTCGGTTTTTTAATCTTGCATTTGTTGTTATTGTTGTTGTTGTTGTGGTTATTGTTGTTGTTGTTATTGTTCAACTTGTATTTATTTGCAAAATCCATTAACAAAAGTGTTCATACTAAACATAATTGAACTTTTGTGCTCCAACACTACCAAACGATAACAATGCAATAGTAGTAGTGTGTACAATATTTGTATCTGTTTATATGAAAATATGCCTAAAACACAAAATATCTAACAAATCAATTCATTAAATATTTTAAAGAATTTATCTTTTACATGGCATTGAATATTATCATCATCATCATCATCATCATCATCATTATCATCATCATCATTGTCTATCAGTTGGACAACAATTTGTCAATTGAAAATATCAATACATATTTTAATTTGGAAAATACCAAACACTTAATTTTATTGCTTTCATTGGTTAGTAAATATTTTCGTTTATTGAAGGTTTTTGTTTTCTTTTTGGTTTTTTTTTTTTTTTTCAATCTTCAATTTAAAAAATTAAACAAAATCATTCAACTAGAACAGCAGAATCACTAAGAGTACTAAGACATATTCATTTCTTTCTAAAAATTCATAAGTATGATATAGGTAGGATTTCATTTTTATGTTTATTTATATTGTTGTTTTAAATTAATTATTCATTTATATGAAAAAAGAATACAGCAAAGCCAACGAACTCACTTCACTAAAGTTTGCATTCATTTCACAATGGATAATGCCTTTTTTAAAACTTTTGATTGAAAATTGGCTTCTTTGTGAAGAATTTATGTGTTAACAATATCTACATACCTTTTATAATAACTAAGCGATAATCTGTAGCTTAACATAAAATAATTCCGTTTTAAGAAGTCAAGAATCAAGACAATGTTGTTTGATTCCAAGGGTATTGTTCACAAGGAATTTGTTGCAAAAGGTGAAACTATCACTACTATTACTATTGTATTGTATTGTATGTATTTACAAGTTAGTTACACGTTAGACCCGAATATACCAAAAGAAAACAGGTGTTTATATTACATGATAATGCACCACTTCTCTAAACCAAAAAAGTCAACGAATTTTTTATAAAAAAAATAGGTAATTTCCTGATCTATCACCGTGTGACTGTTTTCTGTTCCTAAAACTGAAAACTACATACAATGAAAGGAGATTTTTACTATGTCGTTTCAACCATTCAAATAGCCATGATGCAGGTGCTAAAGAACATTCCAAAAACCGAGTTTAAAAAGTCTATGGATAAATTGTTCTAAATATTCTAAATATTGTTTTGAGTTAAATGGATTCTATTTTGAATAAATATTAGCTCTGAAACATAATTCCATACCATAGTGTAAGAATTAGAAGGTGGCGACACTTTTTTACAGTTAATTGTTGCTCTCACAAAAAAATTTCAATGTGACGTCATGACAGAATTTCTTCTTGATCCAATTTTGCAGTTTTTTCGCAGCACAACACTATCATATATTTATTAATTTCATTGTTTACATATGTGATATTATGCATATAGAACTGAGTGAAATATAGAAAAATTGCTGTTTTCTTATTTAATTATTATTTTATTCCAATTTTCGGATACTTTATGTTGACTTTACAACACTAATTTATGCATTTTCAGTGCATTTTCACGTTATCTGAAAAAGTAAATGCGTGCTTTTCAGCGTTTAATACACTGACCCTAATGTGACGTCAAAATATAGAATGAGTAATTTTCGAGAGTGTAAACTTGTATCATTGTATCATCATACCATACTGGTTTTATTTTATAATTTGGAACTGATTTCTCTAGTAATCTATTGTATTGTACACAATCATGGTAACTCAAATGTTGATTACTGAATAAGGTTCATTGTTCCAGATCTGTGATGGATGATGCATAATAAGTAAGAGAATGCCTAGAGATGTTAAAAATATTCAATTCTTAGATCTATTCTCCTAAGATCTTTACTAAATCCACAATGACATGGTATAGAATTAGAATTCACCGTGTTCAGAAAGCATTATGCTTGCTTCTGGCGATTCTTGTCATGCAAACAAAAATGACTGTCAATCAAGCAAACTAAATATTACACTGCTCATTGAGATTTTAAGTAGTAAATATTTCTTTATTCTTCTATTAAGATAAACCAAAAATTTCATTTGATTTTTCATGTAAGAGTAATGAACTCATCATTAATGTATCTTCAGTATTTACCATTATTGTACTATAAACTCAATCCGGATGTTACCAAGGTTTCGTTGTGGGTTTTTATCTATTTCAAATAAGAAAACATAACATGAACCCTTAAAATTACTTGATATCATTATTATCAACCTACACTTTGTGTAGGCATATAAAAATCTCTACTTTCAAAGATACAGTGGCATAATATTATATTTCATAACATTTATTTACAACAAAATTTTACTTTTAATAAACTTACATCAATTTAGCCCTTAATACCCCATTATGTGGTGAAATACTTATTTTTAAAACTTAAATTTTAATAATTTTTAAGATCTTGTAACCTTAAATGGCATATGGGTGAGGCTCATGAAAAGACTTCCAATCAAATTTGTATGTAAGAAAGAAATTCGAATTAAAAACTTATTGTAATTTGAAAAATTCTCTTAATGTTATTGTAGATAGAATGATTAATGATTAATTTCATTCTTAAAAAATTCGTATGAGAAAATAACAGAATTTCTATTTTAAGAAATGTAAATAACATTCATTGATCATGATCATCATTTACTGTTAAGTTTTTGCATAAACTCTGCTAATAACATTAATTTAACATTGCTTAACATTTCGTATTTAATGCTACACTATTATCTAGCTAGCTAGCATTCATTCATTAAATGCATTCAAGTTAGAATTTATACAAGCTGTAATAAAATGTTGAACTCTTCGAAACATTTCTATTTATAATTGCTAGATAACAATAATGTGAAGACCAAGAGCATGAGGATAAATACCACTAGTAGCACCCATCTTATAATCGAAGGTAACGACATCGAGGAGGTTGAGCGTTTTGAATGACTTGGTAGTCAAATAACAACAAACGTGGGAACCCATATCGATATGGAATATAGAATTCAAAAAGCCAAGACCGCATTTGGGAGACTAAGAAACTTCTGGAGAGCCAAGCATGTCCACCAGAAGACGAAAATAAAAATATTTAACGCTTGTGTGAAATCTGTCTTGCTATATGGCTGTGAGACTTGGCATACTACAACTACAAACATGAGGAAGCTACAAGCGTTCATCAATCGAAGTCTACGTACTATTCAGCGAATCTGGTGGCCAAGAACTATATATACATATATATAGCAATCAGCGACTCTGGCAAATCTGCGAGCAAGACCAAATTGAAATTGTGATACGGAAACGAAAGTACGGCTGACTGAGACATATCCTTCGCAAAAATAACGACGAAATACCCCCTGCCATATTGGAATGGAATCCTCAAGGGCCGAGGTCCAGAGAAAAACCGAAATTGACGTGGAGACGAACTGTTGCGGCTGAAACAAGAAAATCTATAGCACGCAATAGAGACAGATAGAAATCCTTTGTCAATCAACTTTGTGAATAGAGTAAGTTTATAATTTCTTTAAATAAAAATAAGTAACAATAATGTGAAGCTGTCAATATGCTGATGAAAGTAGTAGACAAAAAGTGGAAGAGAATAGTCTTCAATCTACAGCGAAATTTCTTTCTTAAGCAAATCAAAGTCTCTATTTTCTACAAAAGATGAGAGGCACTAAAGAGATTCTAAATTAACAAAAATATTCTATCCGTAACATATATTTTATTGCAAATAAAGCATCAAATCAATCATTTTCTATCATTTCATTCAATTATTTCCAATACAAATTGAAGCCCATGAAATATATCTCTATCTTTTATGTAAAGATTATATCATAAAAATCATAAAGAAAATCATACAAACTTCGTTCTTTCATGGTCTAAGTTGTAATAAAACAAAGTTATTTAAAAAAAACCATAAAATCTAAATTTAATAAAACTCTAAAAATGTGAATCTTTCTTAGTTTTTGATTTTATTGTAAATTTACTAAGATTTCGATTTTTTAAATTTGTTTATAGTGGTATGTTTAACCAAATAATTTTAATTTCAATTTGTATCTTGCATCTAATGATTTGCCTTATTTATTTTTACAAATTTTTTCAAGGGCAATTTGTTTTGAACTCTTTTTTCTCCTCGTGTTTTTCTTTTGTAGTCAATAAATAATGCAAATGAACTTGTGTCTTCATTTCGTATTTCGTTTTTTCTACATCATCATCATCATCATCATCATCATCGTCTATCTACTTCTTTTACTGTATCTTCAATCATGCGTGTTACTTTAATACTTAGTTTACTTTATGATGTGCATTTCGATGTTCAAAACAAAGGTCTTTTTGTTTTTATTTCTCTAATCTAAATTTAATATTTGAAGTTTGAAGTATTTTTTTTTTTTTTTTTTAAGATTTGATTTGATGTTTGCATTTATCTTGACCTCAAGTTGTAATTTACTTGGTTTGTTGTTTTTTTTTATTATAATTATAATCATTTAAGTGTTCGAAAGTCAGTCAGGCAGCCTTAATGACTCTTAAATGTGTCTGTATCCACTTTGATATTTTTGCGTAACCCTTTTCTATAGGTGCTTATAAATTTGATTTTGATGTTTTATTGCAAAATTTGCTTGTTTGATTAAATTTGCAAAAATGGAAATAAAAAAACAAAAATGAAAGATGAAGGTCAATTGGGATTGGAGCGTATTTATTATCTTTTGTTTGGTTTCTTTTTTTTCTTTTTTTTTTTGACGTTTTTTTTACATTTTTAAGGTGAGGGTTACTTATTTTTATTATATAAATTTATTTAATATTTTATTTTATTAGGGGATTTTTTTATTTTTTGCTTTACAGCGCCATTTTCATAAAAATATTGTTATGGAAACTTACTAGAAAAATGTTGACAATCCATAAAAATTTCTATCATTAGCTACTCGATGACATTGAACATTGAACATTCACATCAATCGTCATCATTAATCTGATCTTTAAATACTTATAATCATAACATTCAAAATTTATCTTCATCAATAGTCTGATGGTTGTCATGCAGAGAAATCAAAGTGTAGCAGAGCAACAAGAAGAGAAACAAATAGGTCAAATCCCTCTTTCTGTATATCAACTTGATTTAGAGTCCTAAAGGAAAAAAATCTAAAGTAGGATAGTTTTGGCATAATATTTATCTTTATTTATTTTAATTAATTTTTTTTTTTTTCCCCTTAATACTTTTTTTTTTTCAATTGAATTGGAATTTTTTTCTTTTATTTCTTATGTGACTTTCATTCAGTTCAGTGGTGGATGGCACCATGCCTTTCCTGCGGAGTCGACCTCATTGGCGACCATCGTCTGGACTTTTGTCAATACTTGGGAAACATTAGATCCCAAGTCCCATCCCAACTCTAAAAGACTCCATCATCCCTATAAACCTCTAAAATTTGTAATTACTTTAAGACCACAGGTGTTATTAAATCGCGACTCAAAGTAAATAAATGAATCGAAATAAAATGTTTTTAATTTACTTTATTTCCTTGCCAACAATTTTTATTGTTTGGTTTTAATTTATTTTTTCAAATATTTTGTATTTATTTTATTCTACACTGTTCATAAAAATATAATCTCATTGTCAACATCACTCAATAATTACAATATGTTTTTTCCAGATTTTTTCTACAATTAAAACCAAATCAATGATCATTAAAAAAATGATAATAAATTGGACCTTAACAAAGATCTCAATGACAAGGTTTAAGGTTTATATACATTTTAGTCAGTTAAAAGCCGAAAAAGGCCTTTAACCTTTTTCTACTTTAAATTTATAAAATTTAAAAAAAATACCCACACATAGATAAGCCCACTAAATGTGACTCCAAAATGAATCAAATTACAAACAGACAAATAAATAAACATATTAAGGGCGTCATTGTTTGTTAAAATAAATTAGTTTTTATTATGATGGAGATCACTAATCAAAAAAATGTCATCTCCACCAGCAAAGTCAAGGCAATGAATGACTGACTGCATTCGATTTAAGAATAATATCACGTATACGCAGAAAGAATAAATCATATTGTCTACTTTAAGGATAATATAAAGTATACGCAGTGTTGGCCAAATAACTTAAACACTCACTTGCAACTCAACAGACCCACATATTTTTTTTTCTTATTTAAATTACAATTATTTCTTTAGATGATTCAGACTTTTGAATACAAAACACAACAGAAACACGACGCTCACTCACACAATTTAAAATTGCATAATACAATAAATGAAAATAATAATAATAATAATAAAACTAAAAATAATAATAATCGAAATTATTATTATTCGATATTTATTGATTTCTTTTTTCTATCTTTATCACTTGACTTCATGAAACTTATTTTACTTTTGTATCACTTTAACAAAAACAAAAAACACAAGCTCGCTCCCCCATATCCAAGTAGTATAACAAGTTTATTTAAGAAAAACAAAAATGAGAAATGTCAACAAAATATACTTACTACATATTACTTAAATAATAAGTGAATACATAAGTGATTAACAATTCACTTGGGCACCTGATTTACACTCATCTCATTTCATTTAAGCCAACAGTCATCATCATGGTCTGACTCCACTTTATGAAGAGAAAGAGTAACTCTTTAGGTGGCAGTAATAAAGAATTGAGAAGAAAATTAATAAAAAAAAAAACAAACCTCAAAAAAAGATACACATATTCAAAAACGTTGTGCATGCGCGCTTTCATAGTAAACTACTTGCACATGATTTATAATATGAGTGAGAGCATTCACTCACTCCCACTTACCTCTCTCACTATCTTTCTAGCTCTCTCTACTCTTTCTCTCTCTCTCTCTCTCTCTCTATCTGTATCTCTATCTTTATTTATTGTATCTTGTATCTTTTATACACTTTTATTTGTGTGTCTGGGTCAGTGGGTCCCATTGTGCTTATTATTTTTATATCATTTGAACTGCAACTTTATGCATTCATGCATTCAATCATTTCCTCTTATTCATTTCCTGTATTTATGTCTTTTATTTTTTTTGGTTACTTCTTCACAATAATGACCTCTCATTATTGTTATATGTTGATTTACACACACACACACAC
The DNA here is from genome assembly GCA_037043295.1 of Amiota minor. Taxonomy (NCBI): domain Eukaryota; kingdom Metazoa; phylum Arthropoda; class Insecta; order Diptera; family Drosophilidae; genus Amiota; species Amiota minor. Next base: position 4,295,383 of record JBAMAW010001787.1, read on the forward strand.
ACATGTGGTTTAGATTGAAGTATATGTGAGTATCTTTCGTGCATGTAATAAGTACAAAAGTAAGTTTCAAGTTTATTGGCAAAAGTCATCAAATCCGGCACGAAATGAATGGACAAAAGAAAAGCTTTGATAAAAAATCAAAGAAACACTCAAAAGAAAGAAATGTTTATTTTTTATTTTTCTTCCTCCTTTTTTTTTCTTGTTGTTATTGTTGTATTGTACTTTGTACTAAATTTTTAACCAAAATATATAAATAATAAAAAAAAAAAAAAAAAATTAACAAAAAGTAGCGTGTCGTCATTTAGGCAATGGCATTTCTTTACTTTTTTATTAAGTAATATTTGTTGTTATTTGTCGTGGTTGATGTTGATTGTTGATTTGTTGATTTTATATTATGATAACGTAATATTTGAAATAGTAAAAAGCCATCAGATAAATAGACATTATTTCTTATTAATGCTCCCTCACCGGTATTGATGATGCTGATGATGATGATGATTGTCGTGATGATGATTTGTATCTGTGTACTTATTTATCTATTTATTCATATTAGATATGTCTATTATATAGATATAATATCTATATACTTATACGAGTGATTGAATGGATGTGTTTAATTATAAAAATCATATAAAATAATGTAAAATAAATTGCATTTTGTTTTTATGTTATTTTTACACTCCTTTTTATATATTTATTTTTGCATATTTTAATTTTGTTGTGCCAATTTTATTTTTTTTTTTTTTTTTTATTTTACAATTTTGTCTGATTTTCTGATTTTTAAGTTAATTAATTTTTTTTTGATTTTGTAATATTTGGACAAACGTCTGTCTAACGGATATGTTATGTTTCCCATTAAAACTCAAAGGGCTCATTAAAATTTGCTTCATTCGATTAACATAACTCAATTTTATTGGGCAATGATAGCCAGCATCTATAACGCAAAAAAGTGATCATCCATAAATCATTAATTTATTTATATAAGATGATAACATGCAGAAAATTGAAAAAGTTAAGTTCACAGAAAAGAAAATGATTTTTTATTAGACCAAATTTATTGCAAAACTCTTAGTAAATTAAAGAGATTTCTTGGTATCGGAATCGAAATTGGAACGTTTACGAACACAAAGTAGATTAAATTCCAGGGTTAAAAATAATTGTAATTTATCTAATTTTTAGTTTATGCTTAAGATTATGATTAATGATCATTTTTAAAATTTAATGAATCAGTTGACTTAGTTGCTTGTCAATATTAACATTTGAATCAGATATTCAGTGAACACAGTACTATAATACAATGCTATGCTACAATAGGCCCTCAAAATGCGACAGAAAGTGTCGCAGCAGAAACACCCGAACCACGAATCGAATGACTTGATACAAATCCATCACTTATTTAATGATTTTCGTGGACGTTCCGGGCGATACTAGTCATTAAATAATATAAATAAATACTGGTAAAAATTTACACAAAAAATAATCTTAATAAAAATTTTTAAAATGTTGCATTTTTTCTTTAAGTATGGGGTCTTGGAAATCGTTTGAAAGTGATATCTTCTGGCTTAAAAACAAAAGTCATGAGTAGTATAAATACATGGTGTGACAATTAAGTAACGGGACTGAGTATACCACAGTCGTCTGTCTTTAGCTTTAAGAGTGGGGATGGATGGTGAGTGACCTTGATTCCTACTGCGCAGAATCCACTTGATCCCGCCTCTCTGTCTAGTCTAGTTTGCTTTTAAACCTAGTTTGAGTAAAGTGTTGTGTAATAGAAGTGCCGGAAAAATGATTAGTTTAAAAATTCTCTTCAACCGACTCAAAACGTGTTCCCTTCAACGAACTTTTGATTTTGGGGAACATGTAGAAGTCGCAGGGAGCGAGATCTGGTGAATACGGTGGGTGTTCGAGCACGGTTATTGATTTTTTCGCTAAGAACTGCTTCACAGAGAGTGCATTGTGCGCTGGCGCGTTGTCCTGATGCAGAATCCAGGATTTGTTGTTCCACAGGTCTGGTCTTTTCTTTCGCACTTTTTCTCTCAGCTTCTCTAGGACCTCAATGTAGTATTTCCGAACAATTTCATTAATTTTTTGAACGTTTTCTGCAATTCTTGATGTCACAGGGCGTCCAGTCCGTTCCTCATCATCAACTTCTTCCCGGCCCTCAGAAAATCGTTTGTGCCATTCGAAAATTCTAGTACGTGACATGCAGTCATCACCAAACACATTTTTTAGCAATTGAAAACACTCACTTGGAGGTTTTTTTAATTTTACGAGAAATTTTAAATTAATTCGCTGCTCGATTTTAATTAAAAACTTATATGTCTAGTTGAAATTTCCAAATCATTAGGAGTTAGGAGTTATTTTCTTTTGTTGTTTCCGAAATCACGACACTAAAAGCGCGCGTAAACTAACTAGCCATACGAAAACAATCTACGCGTTTGTGGCAACTTATTCAACAATTAAGATGTGTCAACCGCTTAAACTAAGGGTTGTCCAAATCGAGTCTGCAGAGATGAGATGACTAGCTTCCACCTCTTCCTCTAATTAAATCAAACACAATACTAGGCCACTTTCTTTGACAGCAAATGAATGAATAACAAAATACAAAAAAATAAGCAAACAAAACTTTAATGACTTTCAATTGTAATTTTTTGTACAAAAATTCAAATTTTAATCTAAAATATTCTGAAGTTCACAAATTAGAATCATTTGAATTTGTGAAATGATAAAGTTTTTTATCAATATAAAAACAAGCGTAAAATCTAATTGTTTGCAATGGTTTGGTTAGATATACTACTACATTATCATCATCATTATGGAGACTTAACAAATTTGTCTGGATTTTGTCATTTGGAAATTAATACAATAGTTATTTGTATACCCATTTTTTCAATTATTGATGCTATTCAACGTAAAGTAACTGATGTAGCATTGGTTGTTCTCTCATCAATGCTATTAAGTTCATATTCAGATTTATGTACAATATCTTCAACAACAATGTTATACCATATTCTTCAATTTCTTGTACTAATTTTTTAGGGTTCCGGACCCAAAGGGTACGAAAGGAAACGGAACCGTAACAGCTAGAACGTTGATATTTTCACAGAATGTGTAGTTCTATTCGGGCATCAGCAAAAAATATGAAAACTAAAATATTTTCAAAAACTTAAAGGGGTCGCCATACAAGAAACATTTTGGTTTGTATGGTAGCTATACGATCCAGTAATTCCACGATCTTGCAAATAAGGTGGTCGGTGGCTATACATTAGAAACTTATATTGTCGAAATTTCAGTTTGATCGGACCACTAGGGAAGCTACCTCCCATACAAGCCCCCATTAAAATTCAGGTTCTTATTCGAAAAACTTTTTTGTGTTTTTGACTATTGAACTGAAATATAGACACTATAAGTTTATGACATAGGCGTGGTACATTTGTTGGAATCAGTCAAATCGGACCACTATGCGGAGTATCTCTCATACAAACCCCAATCTGGTACTGAAACCCTAAGTGTACGAGTCTGACTCGCACTTGGCCCATTTTTATTTTCTTGGATGTTGTACTTTTTGGTGAAACTCATCCCAAGCCTGTGCCAAATAATAAAAAGACCTTTTAAAAAACTTTTGTTTAATTTATTTCTGTAAATAAGTTTTATCAGCTTTATGGGGGTTTGTTGATCGATCGATTCGTCATATTTGGTAGAAGGAAATGTCTCGCTACAATCATTTAAGCAGCGAATAATATGGCATTTTGAAATTGTGTAGCTATCCTTCTTTACTTCCTTTTCAGCAAAAAATTTGTTTCAGCTTTTGCTTTCAATATTAGTCCATTAAGAACATTATGAACTTCTGCTCAGTATGATGATTTAAAAATCATATTCTATATAGTGAATAGAAGATTTTCCCTTGCAGGATATTCATCAGCAGCAATAAAAAAGCTTCCTTGCCTAATAAAATAATATAAAAACTATTGTTTCCAAGGATAATGGTTATTCTTTTTACGTTTCTTTGACATTTTCTTCAGACGTATTTTTTTTTTTTTTTTTTTTACAATTCGATTTTTTGCGTATTCGATTTTGAGAACGTCTGCTGTATTGGATTTTATGTCGTCTTAATTCAAGATTTTTTTTATTATTTTTTAAAAGTTCATTGAAATTAATTATTTTGTTAACAGGATAAACTCACCTGATTTGAAAACAAATTTGCTTTGTTTAAAAGAAAAGATAATGAATAAACACTTGCTGATGAAACAATATTATTTAAATTGAAATTGAAATTTTTTGCGAAATTATTATTATTATTATTTATTATTATTATTATTTCTTATTGTGTTTTTATGCGGTTTTTTTTTTTTTTTTACAAGACAGACAATAATAAGACAGACAACAATCTATTTAAATTTAATTAACAAGTCTTGTTTGAATTACGCAATTAAAGAATCATCATCATCAGAAAGAAAAGAGAGAAAGATTAATTGAATATCTACGCTTATTTTTGCAATTTATTATTATTAATATTTTTGTAAATTTATAATAATAAAAATTCTCTTTGCAAACACACAATTTTCAACAATTTTCAACAGTTTTGAATAAATTCCACTTACAATTCCAAACACTTTATGTTTTCACTTTAACACTTTATATAATCCTTGGAGAAAAAAAACGAAAGGAAGTTGTTCCCTGTATGAGATTATTTTTATAACTTGTTACCCATAAATTGTTTTTAAAATAAAAATATTCAATAAAAGTTCATTACTATTCACAATTCACAATGTTTCTCTGAAAATCCTTCATGAACTTTCTTTCTTCTTCGTTTATCCGAGTTGCAATTAATTTATTTAGTTTTTTGATAGAAAATAAAGTTTAAATTGTTTATCTTCTTTTTTATTTTTGTATTGTATTTTTTTTTTTTTTTTTGGATATTTTCATAAGACGCGACAACGATTTCCGAGCAACTGTCAAGCTCAACGTTTCGACTCAAACTTTTATAAACTTTAAAATCAAAGAAACTAAAACTGAAATATGACAGAGTTGGTCAATATTGAGATTGAGATTGAGATTGGAATTGGAAGCTGTAAGCTGTGAGCACCTCATTCATATACCCACATATGCCGAGAGATAAATCAACAACAACAACAACAACAACAACAATACCAAAGAAATCGAAAAAAAGTCTCAAGATCGAAATGTAAAAGCATCAACAAAATAACAACAATATTAAGGAGAGCAGCAGCAGCAGCAGCAGCAGCACATTTAAATAACAACAATATTTAAAATTGAGATGCGACTGACGCTGCTGCTGTTGTTGTTGTTGTTGTTGTTGTTGCTGTTGGCTCTGCTTTTAATGCTATTAACTTCAGATACTTTAGATATAGCAAAAACAATGAAAACAACCAAAATAAAGGTACCAAAAACTGAAGGTATTTTGTAGATATAAGAAAACACATAATGAAATTGAAAATTCAAGAAAGAGAAAAAGACAACAACACAAAATCATTGATATATTTTGTTATTGTTGTTGTTGTTAATCTGATGGCGAGCTTTTATTACTCAATACACTTATTTTGAGTCCAAACACCGGTTAAATGCTTGGAATTTTATTTTTTTATTTTTCCTTCTTTTTTATTTTTTATTTTTAATTTTTATTTTTTGCTCTCCCCTTGACATCATGCAGTTTTTTATACTCTTCACACAGTGAATAGTATGATAAGTTTGTCATGAAGTTTGTAACAGGCAGAAGGAGACAACAGAGACCACATAAAATACATGATGAGAAGAATTGATTAAGCCATGTCCGTCTGTTCGTCTGTATGTATGCAAACTAGTCCCTCAGTTTTTGAGCTAGAAAATTGAAATTTTGCACGAACCTTTCTTTTTACTATGCGCAGTACATTTGTCGGAACCAGCCGAATCGGATCACTACGGGGGGTACGTCCCATACAAACCACCCATTTCAATTATTCGAAAAACTTTTTTGTTTGTTGTCCTATTGAACTGAAACTTGGACACAATCAGTTTCCAAGATATGCGCAAAACATTTGTCGAAACCACCCGAATCGGACCCATACAAACCACCCATTTAACTTCATGTTCTTATTAGAAAAACTGTTTGGTTCGTCTATCGAACTGAAACTTAGATACTATAATATGCCATGAAATAGGTAAATTTCAAGACCCTAGAGTTACTGGATCGTATGGCTCCCATATAGTTAACGAACTGAAATTTGAACTGTACAAGTGTCTGGGTGCGTGAAGAGTATATCAACTTCGGCATAGTCGAAGTTAAAATTTCTTACATGTTCTTATACCCTTCACAGGAGTGAATAGTAATATAAGTTTGCCATAAAGTTTGTAACAGGCAGAAAGAGACAAAAGAGACTTACATAAAGTGTAAATATTCTTGATTAGCTCGATGAGATGAATGGATTAAACCATGTCCGTCTGTCCGTCTTCACAACTATATCTACACAAACTAGTCCCACACTTTTTGAGGTATAGAGCTGAAATTTTGCACGAAAAGAAAAAAAAAGCTTTTTACTAGACGCAGTATATTTCTCGGAACCAGCCGAATCGAACCTCCAGGACCCACTTATACAAACCACTTATTTCAATTCATGTTCTTATTATGAAAACTTTTTTGTTTTTTGTCCTATTGAACTGAAAATTGGACACTATCAGTTTCCGAGACAGGCACAGAACATTTGTTCGAACCAGCCGAATCGAGCCAATAGAGGGGCTACCTCCCATAATAAAATAAAGCTTAAATACTACTGCGTGAAGAGTATTTCTTCTTCGGCATAGTCGAACATAAAGTTCTTTCTTGTTTTTTTTTTTGTTCTGTTTTTGTTTTTGTATCCAAATTTAGTGTAAATTTCGTTGAATTTTATGATGTTTTTTTTTATTTTTTTTTTTTTTAAATAAATTGCAAGTTCATCGTCATCATTTCATTTCATTTTCATTTTCATTAAGTTCGTAATTCTTTTTAAACTAGTTTATTCTGTTAGTTACTTAGATAAATGTACTTCAACTGATCCGATGACCATTAAATTGTGTCCAAGAAACTTGCTCTTATTTCATAATATTCAAATTTATTGAAAGAACCAAATCGAAGAACAATTTTGTAAATAAATTAACATATTTATGTTAGATATAAGGTAATTGAGAAAGAAAGTTAAGTATTTGAAGAAAACGTTGACCGATCGTTGTTAATATTTTAGAAAATTTGTATCAATAAACTGCAAACAAATTAGCATTGGCTTTATCTATAGTCACTTCATTATACAGGAGTCCAACTGCAGTTTGATAAGCTCATCAAATGCTATCTGTAAAATTAAACTCAAATTTCTTTTTAAAGTCATTTTTGATGTACAATTAAATTAATGGTGATATTTACGGAAATAAAGGTTTATTTTTTCCTTGAAACACCCAAAAATCGGTGAGACTTAACAACAACAATAGTCAATAAGGAAGTTTATTTTGTCTTTTGTAAGCCACGCGTTTCATTTTCCGTTTCTCACGTTGTCCTTAAGGCTTTAATTGTTGTCATTAATTTGAGTATGCGAAAGTTGAATGCGCTTAACATAAGTTTCAAGTTCATTTGTAATGAGGAAATTTTTACATGAAAAGAAACAATATAAATGCAATATTTTTCTTGTTCAAGAAATCTACAATAAAATGAAGAATTATTAACTGAAAGGCTTTTTTAATTAAATTCTATCAATTATCATACTTAAATTGTTTATTATCGATAAGAAATTGCATTGAAACTTCCATAATTTCTATAACTTGAACCACATTCTATACAATTTTCTTTCATAACATGAAATTTTCACTCAAATTTCTAGGGCAAATTCATTTTTGTGTACTCGGCGTTTTGGTGTCAGTGAAGAAAACAGGGAAGTCCCTCTTTGTAAAAATAACCCTTCATATATTCTTTATGACATTGAATAAGTTGAATGAAGTCGGCCTGGTTAATTCATGAGACGGAGATGTTCGAAAACTCAGTCTCTTGTACGGGAGTCGTATACAACGGAAACAGAACCAGATTTCAGCACTATTGCTCCTGAAACCATTGTCGATTCACCTGAAATGTACTGAAATTCAGTGTATTTGCGTCTTAAACAAAAACAAGTTCTTTTGACTTGTTTGTATTTATTGGCAGCAACAGAAATGTAATTAATTTGTCATTGACGCGCATTTCTTTATTGTAATTTGCGTGATTTTTTATTTTATTTGCATTTTGGAATCTTTTTTCCATAACTCAGTCAAACAGGTTGAAATTTCACTAAATTAAACGATATATTTATTAACAATACTGTAAAATCCGTAATAAAAAATATATTTCGCCGATTTAATGTTTAAATAATATTTCTATTTATATTTTCTTTCCAACTAACAAAAATAATATAAATATTCAAATACAAATTACTAATTATTCTTATTTTCAATTATTTCATTTCACCCATTTCCCCAGTTTTAATAAATAATGCTATAACTCAAAGTCTGCACCCTATGGAAATGCAATTGGGATTTATGGAATTTAAAAAAGTCTAAAAATGCGCCAAACTTTAATATTAACAGATGCTAAAAATGCTACCACCCGCAATCATGTCTTACTGTCTGTCTCACTTGCACATCACTTAGCAAACCAAAAAGTGCTGCCATGGCCAAATACATCACTCTAAGCAGTGCTCCCAGGTTTTTTCTTTCATTCGATGGTCACTTTAACTACACTTTACCAGAAGATGTAAAACGAACCGAATTTTGGCTAGACTTGATCGGCTCGAGCCGTTGGAGTTTTGATCCGTTCGAGCTTTGGTCGGTTTGAAGTTTGATCCGTTTGAGCCACATGCGGCAGTTACGCCAATGTTTTTCTTATCTTCTTTTGAGTACAAATTTTTAGGAGAAATGAAAAGGAATATGAAAAATAATAATGTAGAATATTACTTCTTAGAGCATAAGTTGGCAAGCCTTACTGTGTTAACATAAGTATGATACAGGTAATAAGTCAAAATTTCTTCAGTCCGTGGTGAATGACTGACTTTTGTGAATGAATTTGGTGAATGACTTTTGTGAATGAGTTTTGTGAGTGACAAACAAGACTATTGATAAAATTTAGATTTAGTAAGATTTTATTTGTAATAACAATTAAAAACAAATAAAAATCAAATAACAAAAAGTCAATAAATAAATGTGAAAAAATCAATTGAAATTCAAGTATTTGTCTATGTAGTGAATACTGCAGTAAAACGTCAATTGCAAAAGCGCAAAAAAATCGATTCGGTAGATTGTGAACGCAATCCGTCGTCAGTCGTAGAAGAGTAAAGTCGTGTTGGGTTGCTGCTCCGTTTCACAAAGCGCAACTTGGAAAGAGAAAAGAAAAATAGTAATACAGTGAAGTGTCTGCATTGAAAATGTTATATTAAAGTGAAAATTAAAAGCGTTTTGTTGCAAACGGAGCAAACGAAACGAGTGTAGAAATGTGCAATTTTCGTATTCTAATTGAATCTAATTCATGAAACAAAACAAAGTAAGCGAGCAACGAAAGCAAATACACACACACAAACATCCATACATACATTGTGACATGTATATATGCAAAAGGAGTATACACACACACATACAATTGTAGTAAAATAAATTAAAAAGGCACAAAAGTAAATAAAGTCGAAAAAGTCCATGAATAAAAATTAAAAAAATAAAAGCAAAGCAAATCAAGGATGATATAAAACAAAGAAATTGTTCAGTATTTATGAACATAAATGTAATTAATTTATTTTAAATAAATATAAACGCAACTTACTATATAAACACATACATTCGCATGTGAACTAAATGAATTTTTTTTGTTGTGTCTCCTTCTTCCTGTTTCCGTCGTGGGTGTTTGTTTTGTGTTTGTAAATAATAAAAAAAAAAAATATGTAATCCTATGTCGCCTTAATTAAACAAATAATAATAATAATGAAAAAATTAAAGCAACTAAATTATTCAACTCTACTACGCAGAAATCAGTGAATAATAAACTAAAAACAACAATAAACAACCAATTGCTAACCGACAGACGGCCGCAACCTACCACCCACTTGGCACCTTCTTTCATCCTCTTCTTCAATTTGAGTAAACACTTTGCGTGCTTCTGCTTTTTCTACCATCTCCATCGCGAACGTGTTAATTAAAAAACTTGACGTTGCGTCAATAGCCACGGGCGCGTTCTTATTTCAAACTTCCTCCCCACCACCCTTCTGTATTTACAAATTTAACACTCCTAGAGACGTCAACTGCGACGGGTGACGATGACAATGACGAATTTTTGTCGGTTCGCTCGATTTTAACCTGCGTTGTTGCCTCAAGTGTTTGCGTGTCCGTGCGTTTCTTCTTTTTTTTTTTGTGTTTGTAATTCCCAAACGTTTTCATCCTTAATAACAAGAATACAAGAATATTGTATATTTTGTATATATATTTTCATAATAATAAATAGTAAATAGTAAAAACGCAAAATATACTATGCCACGCAATATAGCAAAGACGTCGACATCGTCCACAACAACAACATAGTCAATGTCATATTAACGTTTAATTCTCCTTGTCCTATAGCAAAAAAAAAAAAAAATTAAATAAATAAATAAAAAGAAAGAAAGTAACAAAACAAAAAGAAGGAAAATTTAATTCGCTGGAACAAAAGCTTAGATTCGCGCACTTTGTGTGATTCAATCGTCCATTCGCCAGCAACAACAACAACAATAGCAACGGCAGTAACAACATTCGCACACCCACGCATTCATTAAGAATCACAAATCCACACACACTCACATACAAACACACAGTCACTCAAATAGTCACATAGATACGAACGAATACGCGGTTGCCGCCACGATGTCAAGTGATAAGATCAAAGTTGCTGTGAGGGTGCGACCCTTTAATCGACGTGGTAAGTGCAAAAACAAAGAATTTGTATTTTATTTAATTCTCTTTTATTTTACTACGTTCGTTGTTTTATTTTTATGTTATATTTCGCTAAGTAAATTTTAAAGGGGATTTCATTTATTTGTGTTTTTGTTTATTTATTGATTTAATCTTATAAAATTTCATTCTTTAACTGGTATTTGCACCACATTCCTTTACTGTTTGTTTGTTTGTTCCATTGTTGGTTTATCGCATATCACCTTTGCACATTCTTAGAAACTTTAATCTACACATACGAGTACTTACATGTTTTTATCAGTTCAGTTTTATAAAAGTTTTTCTAGTGACAAAACAAGGAAACATAAATTAAGTTTTACCTGAGATTTAATACTCTTTTACATTTAAGACAAACGTTTACAATACATAAAAAACAATAAATGGAAAGTTCATTTACATTGAAGATACTTTTCCGTTCAGATATTATTTTCCATATACCATAGGATTTTAAGTTTCAAGTGTTGAAGGTTTGTTGGCAATATTGTAACTTCTAACTTCTATATTTTATATTTTACATGCTTGAAGTTTTTAAGTAATCAGACTTTGCAGATACATGTACTATGTATATAGATGTACTCGTTTTCAATTATAAACAATTTACAAGGTTTTTTATTTAACTGAAATAAAATAAGGTCCCAGTTTATAAAATTACAATAAAACTAAATCAATGTCAAAACAAATCAAGTAAACAATTTATTTCACAATTCAACTTGAAAACTTTAAATGAATAAAATACCAACGAAAAACAATAAGATATAATTTCCAACTTTTATTTGTTTTTGAAACTCTACAAATCTTGTTATATTGTATTATGGTTTTTGTATTTCTTTTTTATTATTTTTATTTCATATAATATAAGGTCAAAGGTGAAACATTTTACTTAAAAGAAGGTATACATAATTTGCTCTTAAGAAAGCTGCCGCATACTAAAATGACATGAAACGAAGAAAATGTCATAAATTATAAGAAAAGAAAAAATACATATTTTTTATAAAGAAAATAGCGCCGGCGCTTTCTTTCTTGCACGAACACAATAAGAAAGTTTAATAATCAATAGCTTCAGAGTTTATTTATTACTATGTATTTTGTTTGGGTCTTTAGATAATTTTTTGTTTTTGTTTTTTATACAAATATGTGTATACATAAGTACATACTATGTAATATGAAGTTTTTTGAAGATTTTGCTTGAGTTGCACGAATAAAAAGACAATATACAAAAATACAAAAAGAAACACACCTAAAATTGTAGTAGATTTCTTTTTCTCTTTTGTTGTATTATGTTGTTACCTCTTTTGTTTACTACAGACAAAAGGAGAATGTGGACTGTTAGAAAAATAAAACCACATGGGAGAGAGTAATATGAAATATGAAAACAAAATAGATAATATTTTCATTATCATAATCATCTTGAACATCATCAACATCAACATCAACATCATTGCATATGCATGAAGGAAGCAGCAGACCCACATCTGAAGAGAAGAGAAATGCAAAATATACACACACTCTCTCTCTCTCCGCACACAGTACTTACCATACACCCACTGGGTGATGATGATGGTGATCCCCATGCTCTTATGCTTTTACAATGTACAATATTTTTCTCTTACTGCTGCTTACTCACTCGAAAGTTAGTCGTCAGCTTGGTTCTTTTGTTCATGTTGTTGTTATTGTTGCTGTTGCTGATGTTTTTGCTTATTATGCATTGCACCAGCAGCGAAAGAAACTTGCATAAATTTGCATTTGCATAAAGTTTTTTTTTATGTCGATAGCTTTGCTTTGCTTAAGCCATCAGCCAGCCAGTTAAAAAATATGAAGAGGAAGGTTGCTTATTATTATTTCTCTTATAAATGTTTTGCTCTTGGCAATTCTTTTTTTTTTTTTTATATTGTGGGTTTTGTTTTCATTTTGTCAACAGAAAGAAAAACAATTTTTTTTTTTTTTTTTTTTGCGAAGAGCGCAGGAAAAAACGTAAATTGCAAACAAATGGGAAATTTTATTATTGTTTTTTGTGTTTTTACCTTGTGTTGTTTTTGTTTCAATCAGAAGAGAGGAGAAGAAAAACACACATGTTAATATGTCGCAAACGACTTGATGGCATTGTGTTGTGTTTGTTGCTTGTTGGTTTGTTACTTTATGCAATTTTGCCATTATATCAAGATATATGTAATTGCTTAGATTTACAACATAGAAATTCAAAATAACAAAGGAAATATGCATTATAACCATGGTTGTGAATAGGCAAGGAGAAGCAGAAGAGAAGGATGAAAAAGAATAAGTGTATATAAATAAGTTGGCAATGTCGTTCAATAGCGTGCCATGCTTTAGTTCGCCTTGGTTGCTAACTTGCTTGCAACATTTTGCTGCAAGTTTATTTCAATCACAAAAACCATCGTCGTCATAGTCATCGTCATCGTCATCAACATTGAGTTTGTTGAAGTACGTTTATTTATTCATTCAGTCATTCAATGAGGCAGTCAGGCAATTTCCATTTGTCAGCAACAAATGAGTCATTCATCGTTGTATTGTCGTCATCATTGTCAGACTGTAGCAACAATCAGCAATGACAGACAGACTGAAAGACATCTACACTGTTATATAGACCCCCATTTATTGCCAGAAATCCATACTCCAACACACACAAACACATGCTTATTTATGTCTTACGAGTTTTTCAAAGTATCTCCATTGCTGTCTTTCATTTGATTACATTTTTTTTTTTATTTTTTATTATACTAAATGATTTCTGCTTTAAAAGGTTATTTCGTTTATGTCTGTTTTTGTTTCTTTATTTACGGTTTTTGCTTTCCTTCTTTTATTATTATTATTATCAAATGCTTTTTGTTTTTTTTTGCTATATTCTATTATTTGCGCTGGAACTCAAACGCTTGCTCCATTTCGCTTCACACTTCGTCAGCTTTTTTATGCTTATGTCATATATTTTGTATCGTTTCGTTTCGCGCTTATTCCAAAAATAAATCAAATATTTGTAGCTGCTGTTTTCATTTCTATCTCTAAAGTAAAGTTACTCATTTTATCAAGCACATACACACACACACACACGTACACGCTACAGTCAGTTAGAGTCACGGTGTCTGAAATAAGTTGACATTCCTAAGAATAGTCATTCTATTTTTATTAGTATTGCAATTATAATCGTAGGAAATAGAAAACAGCAAGAATTAATAAGTCACAAAGGTTGACGCAAATTATGTTCCTTCATAAGTCTTTGTTTGTTACAATGAAATTTAATTCAAGAGTCATGAAAAATAAAACAAAAATGTAGAGCATTTCTTATCGCAATGTCATGTTTGTTCATTTTCTCGTTGTTATTAGGTTTACTGCTGATAAAGCAATGAATTTCTTTTGATAAGATCATATCACATGTAAATATTTTGGAAATTGAAAGGTTAAACAACACATTAGCTTGAATTGGATTCACCTCACCAAAGCTTTACATACCCTTTTACTTCTCACTTTTTTATATACATATATTGCACTCGAATGTATTCTGCTAATGGTCACATCAAATTGATTTGTGATTGGGTTTCATTTGAATGTGGTTTTTCATAAAAATTGAATCCAGATTATGCCAAAATATGTATATTGTGTAGGGTCGGGTCTCTAGTTGAGACTACAATGATCTAAAGTGTACATTCATTGAAAATTAATGCGACTAAATTGCATGATCCGCACTACGAATTTCTGCCGCACACAGCGGCGTACTCGTCTAACTTGATTCCCTGTGACTTCTTTCTGTTCGCCTAACATAAAAACGTGGCTTAGGCAATAAAAATCAGCTAAAATCTGGATGTTATCGTCGAGACAGAAGCGTATTTTGAAGAGTTTGACAAGTCGTTTTTTCGGTTTATAAAAAAAAGCATAAAAAAAAAAATATATGTAGGAGAACTTGCCTTATCATGCCTAACACAGGTACTTCTTGATTTACACTCGTACGTAGTTAATTTTCTAAATTATTGTAAAAAATTCCATACAAACTCTCTAAAACGAGAATAGAAAATAATGGCAAATAAATATATTGTATAAAACACAAGTATACATATTCATGAAACCAATCCAACTTTTGCTTTTTTAAAGTGATTTTGTGTAATTTGGTTTGCTAAAAAAAACTTATATGATATTGTTCGTGGGTAGTTCTATAAGTCCTTAGAAAAAGTTGGGGAAAACACATTTTCTTCGCAATTTTCCCTTTATTTTTTAATATAATCTTCTTTTTTCTAGATCAATCGTTTTTCGAAGTTTTTTATCTCAGTTTCAGTGATGATGTCGCCCGCTCGGCCATTTATTAAAATTTGGAAATGAAAAGAAGTCACTGGGGCCGATCCTGGTGAATACGGTGAATGTTGTAACAATGATATTGTACATGTTTGCACCCGTGTGTTATCTTGATGAAAGAGGATCGAAGAAATAGACTTCGGCCACATCTGGGCCGCGTGTCGGACAGCCCTGGTGTAGATAAATCTACGTGCATCTCCAAAAAAAAAAACAAAAACCAAAAACGGTGGTCATCACCTTGCAGGCCGATTTCACCGTCTTTACCTTCTTCGTTCCTTTATTTCTGGAGTATTAGTAATGTGTATCCTTGTTTCGTATATAGTCATGTATCTGCGCAGAAACTC
The DNA here is from genome assembly GCA_037043295.1 of Amiota minor. Classification (NCBI taxonomy): domain Eukaryota; kingdom Metazoa; phylum Arthropoda; class Insecta; order Diptera; family Drosophilidae; genus Amiota; species Amiota minor. Next base: position 4,310,979 of record JBAMAW010001787.1, read on the forward strand.
GTTATGGTTAAGACCAAAATTTTATCGGCGCTACGAGCGTCATCTCTCCGACTTATTGAACGCCCCACGTACAATATTTTTTGATCTACAAATCTCTTAAATATCTTCTTATGATGTTTCATAACATAAAATTTTTAAAAGTTTTTATTATAAAAATATAAAAAAAAAACACTTTTAGTGCTTTTAATAGTCAAATCATTTTGACTAAAATATTATGTTAAAAACATTTCTATTCCATTAAAGATAAATATAATTTATTATTGCTAAATTAAATAACATAACATTTGTCTAATTAAAAAAGTTCATTTCCATTAGCCATGTGGATTTGATTCTATGTAGTACTACATCCAAACTTATTTCTTTCTGAATCTGACAGTTTTATTTTGTTTGGTTTAGTTTAGTTTAGTTTACTGTATTTTCTGTTCTACTCTACTCTATACGCAATATAAATAATTAAACATGGCTTTTAATGCATAGACCAACTAAATGGGCCAACAACCACTCGCCACTTACCACATCCCCATAAAAGCAAATCACATTTTGTATTTATTTAGGTCTTTATATAACGATACGACCACCGACGGTGGGTTAGTAGAAGGAAGACAGGCGGAAAGGCAGATAAAGTTGCACGTAACATTTTCACAAAAATAATAATTATTATTTTTATTTTTGCTTTTCTTCAGTAGTTGCTTCCCCCGTTTAAAATGAAAAAGAAAAGACAACTTTGTGAGCACACAAAAAAGCTAAGGAAAGCAAATCAGCCAAGCATAAAATAAAAACACCAGCAAAAGTCAGTTGTCGACTAACAAAAGTTAAAAGAAAACATCAAACAGAATTTTGAAAGCAAACGTAAGCAACCTTAACCGCTGACTGACCGAAAAAAAAATAAAACAGAAAAATTGTTTATTTTTGTTTAGAAATAAATGAGAAAAAATAAAAAAAAAATATTGTATAAAAACCAAAATCACGCTCTCTAAAAATGAAGTCAGCAAATGTGGCGCGCTTCGTTTTTCAGTTTCTTCTATCTGTTTTTTTTTTTTTGTTTTATTTTTTCTTTATTTAATTTTTTATTTTTATTATCTTTTCTACCTTTTCGGCAAATGTTCCGAATTTGCGTGTGAGTTGCTTTTCTTGTCTTACCCGTTTGTATACTTGATCATCATCAATGTACATAATCAAATGATCATCATAGCAAAGAAAAGCTTAAATTTTTTTTTTTTTATTAAAATCTTAAAGATACAAATGATGATGACAACAAACTCATAAAAGGAAAAATAACTGTAAGATGAACTAAATTGGCTTTGCTTATGTTATTTTTGGTAATAACAACTGACTGACATGAATGATTTCAACTGAATGATGATGGTTATTGCAACATTTCATATATCATCATTATTATTATCATCATCAATGATGAGTGGTGGCCAACAAATTGAATTTATGTGCTACTGATGATGATGAAGATGATGATGATGGATGAATGATGAAATATTCGATATTTTTGGTACTCATTTAGATTTATTGTCTAAACTAACATCTATTGTTAATAAATTAATGAATATACTCACATATAATAGATACAAAAACCACGCATACACATTCATATATGTAGTCTATGTATGTAATTTGTTTGGATAACCAATTAATTTGTTACAAACAACATGAATAAATACTAAATCTCCTGAACATTGTAATTGACTTAGTATGAGTAGTACAATGTGCAATAACACAAACAACAATGATGATGATGATGGTGATGATGATGGTGATGACGATGTTGGCATTGACAAGGACATTCAAGGAGGGTAGAAAGTGAGTTAAACCAATACTCATCACATGTAAACGAGTTGATTCAAGTCCTTTGTGGTTTTTGTTTTTTGTTGTATTTGTCACAGACATGACATTTCCAAGCAAGTTTATTTGCTTGTCCTGCTGTCAGTTTGTTTGCCGTTTCTACTTGTACTTGAAGCCCGGAAATGTGCTTGACATTAGGACCTTGTTGTTGTTGTGTATTGTTCCTTTCCATTATTTTATTGTACTGTTGTACTCTGCTAATCAATAACTCAATTCCCTTTGGTATTTCACTTAGAATTTCATTGCAATGGGTAAAAGATTGAAAGATTATAGATTTCATTTTTGTTGTTGTTGGTATTGTTTATTGAGAAATATTCAATTAAAATACATTTAGAGTCAATAGTTTCTTTTCATAAGAAATGAAATAGTAAAAGATTAGTTATTAGTAGAATAAAATACATAATCTATGTGAGAATATTTTCAGAGAATTTATACAAATTCACTCACTCACTCACTCAGTCACTCATTGCACATAACAAATAATTGTAAAATAAACTAAGTATTTAGAACATTTACAATTTTCAATGAACTTGCATTTTTTCGTTTTACCTTTCACACGAATGTTGTGACTAGATATAATTATTTTGTCATGATGTTTGTTGCGTATTAGGCAAATCAATTGGTTTCTGTCTGATTTCTCGCAGTCCTTCAGTTTTTTGAGTAATCGACTTAATATTTTGTTCACAAAATATATGTATATTGTTACAGGAGGTTTCCCTTTTGCTGGAATAGATTAAGTATAGAAGGTTTTCCCAAACAAAAAACAAAGCAAACTATATTTTTGTACATGTACAATATTTCTTTATAACTGCCAAATGTTTTAATTTATAGTGTCACAAAACGGTTTAAAATTATATTTTGTACATGAAATACTCAAGTATTGGACCAATATAAAATCGAATTTTTCAGCATTTGTGTCTTGAGAATTTTTGGCAAAATATAAAAATAACATATTAAATGGCAAAGGACTTACACCTAACAAAGCTAGAATGAATAATAGAAGATTAAGATTTCTGTATGGAGAACATTAGCATTTCTTAGGATATTCAAAGGAAACGTTACATATCGATTTGCAATGAATATAATCACACTTACAAAGTATGCAAACATTTTGGGGGTGAAAGGTATCTGAGCTTCTGTTAAACTGATTTAAATTTTGCTTTCATGTTTCTTTATACAAATATCGTTCATTTATTTAATTCATTATAACATATAGCAATCACCACTCAATGTTGCTTTTTATGACAGTGTGTTGATATAATATACATATGTACATACATACATATCAGTCTAAGTGCGCGTGTGTGTGTGTGTGTGTCTCTATGCGAATATTTCCCCCATGCATGTGGTGCTGCTATGTACTGAATGTGTTGTATTGCATTGTGCTAAGTATCTGCTGACAAGTGCCATTTGCTTCTTCATGTAATAAGTATATTGTCTGTTGTCTTTCGTTCCTCACACATGATGATACATTTTTATTTTGATATGCGCTTCACTTGTCATTTTTATTTGCTTTCTCTCTTTGTGCATTGTTTCTCTTTGCTCAACATTTGCTCATTTGTTGACTTTCTTGGATTCTCTTCTCTACTTTTATTGTTATCACATTTAAGGCGCATTAATAAGGCAAATTATCTGAAACCTACCAAGCAAGCAAGCGCCCATCCGTCCATCCGCCCGCCCGTCTGGTTATCATAATAAAATTATATATATTATCTCATTAACTTTCCAATAGCCCCCACAATACCCAAACGCACGGTTGCATATGCTTGCCATATCAATTCATATGTATTGCTTTTCTCGTGACATAGTTCAATGTAATTTTATTTATTATTTCACTTCAGTTTAGTCATATAGCGTTAAGGAGAAGCACATCAGAGGCATCAACATTATATTGTCATAGAAATATGTACACATACTAGATACTAGATAGATCGAGAAAGGTTGAGAGACAATGATGAGATTGGGAGAGTGAGAATGTGCCCCCATAATCAATATTAGCGCATTCACTTACAAAACGCATTCATTGTTGACACGTTCTTATTATTATTACAATATTATTATTATTATTATTTTTCTCTCATCTTTAGTTGTTATTAATATTTTTTTTTTTTTTTTTATTAGACCCATTGAATTTTTGTTATTTTACTGGGCACAAATATGATGAATTTACTACTTACTACTTATGTACGAGTATTACATTAATATTGTTTGTGTATGAACGAACATATTGTAGATACATATATGTAACTTATTAATATTGTAGTAAAATATTTAATTAAAAGCATATTATATACATAAGTTAAAACACATAGAAGTATCTACATACATAAGTATATAGTAAGTGTATTTCAAATTTAAGCTTCAAGGTTTCAAGAGCGATAGTAGTAGTAGTAGTTTATCATTATTTTATTATTATTAGCAGTTATTACTTTTTTCTTTTGTTTTTTTTTATGCACCCTTTACACATTTTTTGTTAATGATATTTTTACATCACTATGAAATTTGTAACAATATAAAAATAATGAAAGAAATGACAGGCGATGATCTCATTTTTCATCCCCAAGTCAACAAATCTTCTAATTAGTTTTGAAATTTGATTATTCAATGTGAATAAGACTTATTTTATATAATTCGTTTTAGTCAAAAATTCTTTGATAACTAAAAGATATATACAGTCGAATCGCGATAATTCGTACCTCGATAAATCGAAAACCTCTATAATTCGTAACAAAGTGCTGGTCCCTTGAAAAAACTTCGATAATTCGTAAAACTTTCATACGTTTTGGTCCCCTCGTTAATTCGTATTTTTATTTGGAATACAATGAACATAAAACCTCTTATAATTCGTAATTCATTTCTAAAACCTCTTATAATTCGTAATGAAAACGTAAAAAAAAACAAACAAATCGGGATTCAGTTTACCGTTTTGTCGCCTTCATGTCGGCTAACTGACTTTGTTTGTTTTGTTTGTTTTTTCTTAGTGCTTCTTTCATTCAAAACAATAAGCTGTAACGTCAAGATGCCAAACAAACGCACGCATAAAACCTTAACAATTTCTCAAAAACAAAAAATTATTGCAGCAATTGACAATGGAGCAAAAAAAGGAGGTGGCAAAACAATTCGAAATCGCACCATCAACACTCACATCAATTCTACAAAAAAAGGAATTTATTATGGGAGCATCTTCGTAAAGCGTCAGAAGCAATCTGAATATCCTGGTTTAGAAAAGTGTCTACTTTTGTGGCTAACACAATGCCGGCAAAGCAACGTTCCTATTGGCGGCCAGTTATTGACCGAAAAGGCTTTGTGTTTTGCTAATGCAATGAAGATCAATAACTTTAAAGCGAGCAATAGTTGGCTTGAACGGTTCAAAAATCGACACAACATCACATTTAAAAAATTGTGCGGTGAAAGTTCTACTATTGATGAAGGAGTTTGTGTAGGGTGGAAAGAAAAGTTGAGTGATTTGATTAAAGATTACGATGCTAAAGACATCTTTAATGCAGATGAAACTGGCTTGTTTTATAAATGCTTGCCAGATCGAACATATTGCTTCAGAAATGAAAAATGTCATGGTGGTAAGCATAGTAAAGAACGAGTTACCTTATTATTTGTTGTAAACATGGATGGCACCGAAAAACTTGAACCACTATTAATTGGAAAGCCTGCAAAACCAAGGTGCTTCAAAAACATTGGCAGCTTTCCAATGCTTTACCGACATAATAAAAAGGCGTGGATGACAATGGATCTTTTTAACGAATGGCTTCAGATGTTGAATGACACCATGAAAAGTGCAAATCGAAAGATATTGATATTCAAAACTGCTTCCGTGCTTGCGGTTTTAATAAAGATAGCAACGAAAAATTAATTCAAGACGAGCAATTGAATATAGATCATCTATGGAATCGTTTATCTGAGAACTCTGAAAATGTCGCCCTTTTTGATGATTACGTGAATGTTAATAATGACGTGGCTGTATCCGGTATGTTGACAGACAACGATATTTTGGAAGAAGTTACTGTTATTAATAATGAAAGTGATGACGATGATAGCGCCGATGAAGAAATTCTTATAACGAATAAACAAGCTAAATCGGCCATTCAACAAATTCGATATTATATTTCAAATAATGATGTCCAAAAAAATGTTTTTGATTGCTTAATAAAGTTGGAAAATTCAATTGAAGAGATAGGTGAAAAGAACCTCAAGCAATCAAATATTACAAACTTTTTTAAACCTTAGTCTTTCTCTTTGTAATTATTTTATGTTTCTGTTTTTATTTTTCTATTAAATTAATAGTATGTAAGATGTAAATACATATGAAAATGGAGTTATTATGTTCTAATAATAGATGAAAATCAACTGAAATGTAAAAGCCCCGTTAATTCGTATTTTTTTCTTATTAATCTCCATAAATCGAAACCTCGATAATTCGAAAACCTCGATAATTCGTAGAAAATGCTGGTCCCTTGCAATTACGAACTATCGCGATTCGACTGTAGTCAATTATGTAAGCAAATCATTCTCTCATCATCTCTAAAACAGCCCAATAAAATCAATTTCTTTTTATCCATTGTAGGGTTGGAAGTCGCTGATTTCGAATTTGCTCTCATTTTTGTTTTATGTCAGCTCTAGTTTTTGAAATACAGCTATAACCTTTCTCCTTTTTCTATTCATCCTGTTCTGAACTCAATTCACCGAGTTTTTCAGAAAAATGATCTAAATGGTTGTGGAGGAAGTGTACTTTCCAAATTGCTGGAAGTGATGACATTACAACATCGCTTCAAGGCGCTCAACGTAATCATCACCCTTTCTATTACTTGAGAAATTTTTAATAACCCAAAAACACGCATCCCATGCTTTCTTCTGCGGGTATTAGGATCGCTGACCAATTTGCGAATATGTGGGCCTTCAAATATGCTTGCTTTGAGTTTTTCTGAAGTCTTGTTTAATAAAATAGTAAGAACGAAGGTATTAGCTGTATGTAACTCAAAAACTAGAGCTGTTAGAAGAAAAACAACTGAGAGTAGATTCGAAAGCAGACTGTGTAATAGACATCCATGTTCTATTTGAACTACTTTAACATCATTTGATTGATTTGATGCAAAAACAAAGATATGGAATTTAAATTTAGCAAAACATTTTGTATTTCTTTTCATTATTTTTTCTATAAGGCCTCAAAGAGTAAGATATTATTTCTTAAGTTTGTTGATAAAACGTCTTATGAATATTTCTTAAGTTGTCGATAAAACTTCTTATGAAAATTTGCTCTCAGTGCAAGGGGTACATTGATGATTGTAATCCTTATATTGTTTATAATATTGGAATTTGCATTAAACTAGAAATATTATTATTATTCTAATCTAAAAATTCTCCTTGAAAAGGTCATAACACATTCAATGAAACTGAAATTTTCATTTTGTTAGTTTGTGTTTCCTTTTACTTTTGTATTTATTATACAAAACTTTGTTTTGGGTCTTTCACATTGTTTTGCGTTTTGCGTTTTGTTTGTTACAATACAATATTGAATCATGGTTTTTGATTGCCTTTTACAAAGTTTGCCTAATACATAATACTATAATAAAAAATAATAAAGTTGGTTATATCTCAATAGAATATTTTACAATTATTAGGTGTTGATGTCAAAACTTTTCATTTATTATATGTAGAAGGGGCAAAGGCTGTTAAATTGAACAATCTTTATAATTTGAAAGGTTGATTAACTAATTGTTTTGGGTATTATGGATATCTAAGTTAGGTGTTGGTTTGGTAAACCAGTAAGACATTGGCTTTGTTGTTAGAATGGTATACATATACATGTATGTATCATACTTAGTTCCATTTAATGAGTCATCATTTTTGTTATTTTTTTTTTTTTTATAAAATAGTTTAAAAGATCTTCCAAATATATAAACTAAATATGGTTATATTTGTAATACAAATTTACCTTTTTTATAATTTTAGAAATCGAACTCGGTACAAAATGTATCGTCGAAATGGACAAACAGCAGACAATTCTGCAAAATCCGCCACCTCTAGACAAAATCGAAAGGTAAATTAACGCATAAATAGTACGAGTATAGATTTTTATGGCATTTAAACATTTAATTTATTATATACCTTTTTTTTTTCTTTGCATAATCATCGTGTGTGTGTGTGTGTGTGTGCGTTTGTATAGAAAACAACCAAAGACATTTGCATTCGATCATTGTTTCTACTCGTTAAATCCCGAAGATGGCAATTTTGCGTCACAAGAGACAGTATTCGATTGTGTGGGACGTGATATACTCGACAATGCATTCCAAGGTTACAATGCCTGTATATTTGCATATGGACAGACAGGTATGCATTGTGATTCATCTGCAAACGCACTTCCGTTTGCATTTTATCTGCCAGCCAGCCAACATTATTTTCTAATGGAAATTTCTTTTTTTGTTTATGTAGGTTCTGGCAAATCCTACACAATGATGGGCACACAAGAGAGCAAAGGCATCATACCGCGTCTCTGTGATAAATTGTTCTCAGCGATTGCCAACAAGTCAACACCAGATCTCATGTACAAAGTGGAAGTGTCCTATATGGAAATCTATAATGAAAAAGTACACGATTTGCTTGATCCAAAGCCGAACAAACAAACGTTAAAGGTACGCGAACACAATGTATTAGGTCCCTATGTCGATGGATTGTCACAATTGGCAGTGTCATCGTATGCGGACATTGATAATCTCATGACCGAGGGTAATAAGTCGCGTACAGTGGCTGCAACAAATATGAATGCAGAGTCCTCACGTTCACATGCGGTTTTCTCGGTGGTGCTAACGCAAATACTCACAGATCAGGCCACAGGCGTGAGCGGCGAGAAGGTATCACGCATGTCGTTGGTTGATTTGGCGGGTTCGGAGCGCGCTGTTAAAACCGGTGCCGTTGGGGATCGTCTTAAAGAGGGTTCCAATATAAACAAGTGAGTGCAAAAGTGTTGACAGCATTAAGTCTATTCTTGCTAAAATACCTCATATCTTTCAGATCCCTGACCACACTCGGCTTAGTCATTTCCAAATTAGCCGATCAATCGAACAGTAAAAAGGGTGGTAATGATAAATTCGTGCCGTATCGTGATTCAGTGCTGACTTGGCTGCTTAAAGACAATTTAGGCGGTAACTCAAGAACAGTCATGGTTGCTACAATTTCACCCTCAGCAGATAACTTTGAGGAAACATTATCAACGCTACGCTATGCAGATCGAGCCAAACGCATTGTCAATCATGCTGTGGTTAATGAAGATCCAAATGCACGTATCATACGCGAATTGCGTCATGAAGTCGAACAGCTGCGCAGCATGTTAAAACATGCAACAGTAAGTATTTTATATTTTCTTGTCAGTTCTCTAAAGTGCATGCAATGTTAATGAAAAATATCTGACTACACTAAAGGGCTCTCCAGTTGGTGATGTTCAAGACAAATTGGCTGAAAGTGAAAATCTAATGAAACAAATCTCACAAACTTGGGAAGAGAAACTTGTGAAAACCGAACGCATTCAAAACGAACGTCAACAGGCGCTTGAAAAGATGGGAATCAGTGTACAAGCCAGTGGCATTATGGTCGAGAAGAACAAATACTATTTAGTCAATTTGAATGCAGATCCGTCCCTCAATGAGTTGTTAGTTTATTATTTAAAAGAGCGCACGTTGATTGGTGGTCACAGTAATTCGGGTCCTCAACCAGATATACAACTTTCTGGTCTTGGCATACAACCAGAACATTGTGTTATTTCAATCGAAGACGGAGGGCTCTTTATGGAACCCTTTCAAGGAGCACGTTGCTTTGTCAATGGTTCCTCAGTAGCGGAGAAGACACCATTGCAAAATGGCGATCGTATATTGTGGGGCAATCATCACTTTTTCCGTGTAAACTCACCACGCAGTAATAACACAAGCATGTGTACCTCAGAGCCACAAACGCCAGCACAACTTATCGATTATAACTTTGCTCGTGATGAAATCATGCAGAATGAGTTGAGCAACGATCCCATACAAACGGCTATTGCGCGATTGGAACGACAGCATGAGGAGGACAAACAAGTTGCTCTGGAAAAGCAGAGACAAGAATACGAAAGACAATTTCAGCAGCTACGAAATATACTTTCCCCCAGTACTCCATATGCTCCCTATGCACCTTACGATCCATTGAGAATGGGCAAAATAACACCAAATACTCCAACTTCACAAATGCGTGTCGAGAAATGGGCACAGGTAATTGGTTGGAATATTGAAAAGATGATTTAGTAATTTTACTTAATAACTATTCATTATTTATTAAAAGGAACGCGATGAAATGTTTAGACGTTCGCTGGGTCAATTGAAGGGTGACATAATGCGTGCCAATGCCCTAGTACAAGAGGCCAACTTCCTTGCTGAAGAAATGGAAAAGAAAACAAAGTTCTCTGTGACCTTACAAATACCACCAGCAAATCTGAGTCCCAATCGCAGGCGCGGTGCATTTGTCAGTGAACCTGCTATTCTGGTCAAGCGCATAAATTCAGGCAGTCAAATATGGACAATGGAGAAATTAGAGAATAAATTGATTGATATGCGTGAAATGTATCAGGATCACAAGGAACGCATACTAAACGGTCTGGTGAGTTATAATCTCTTTCAATTGCACATTTACATTTCAATCACAAGTAATTTAATTGATTAACAACAAATAATAACCACTAAATTTTTTGTCATAATTTCTAACATGCATTTCTATCATTAACAAACGAAACCAAACAGCCCCTAATAGAGACCTTCTCTGATGATGAAGAAGCAGAAGAGGTAATTAGTTTGTGTCCCCCTCTAAAAGCAATTAAACCCAAGCATGACCATTTATCATCTTTTAACTTTCAATCATTTAACCGATCATACATAATATACTAAAACTGCTGTTCTCCAATTTCATAGGATACCGACAACCCTAAACCACTAGATCCCTTTTATGAATCGCAAGAGAACCATAATTTAATTGGTGTAGCGAATATTTTCTTGGAACTACTTTTCCATGATGTTAAGCTTGACTACCATACGCCAATTATCAGTCAACAGGGTGAAGTTGCTGGTCGACTTCAAGTTGAAATACAACGGATTGCTGGACAAATGCCACAGGATCGCATGTGCGAATCAGTTTCAGAATCATCTACTGACTCACGTGATGATTATGATGACACCATTGATCCTATGGCAAATCAAATAACGTGCCGTGTTTCAATCAAATGCGCTACTGGTTTGCCTCTGTCGCTGTCAAACTTCGTGTTCTGTCAATACACTTTCTGGGGTCATCAGGAGACCGTTGTACCGGTAATCAATGCCGAAGCACCAGCACATGATCAAAATATGGTCTTCAAATTTGAACATACCAAAGATTTCACGGTTACTATAAATGAAGAATTTCTGGAACATTGCATTGAAGGTGCTCTGTCAATTGAGGTCTGGGGACATCGTAGTGCCGGGTTCTCTAAATCGAAAGGATGGGAAGTTGAGCAGCAGCAGGCTAAGGCACGTTCACTGGTTGATCGTTGGGCTGAATTGTCACGAAAAATTGAACTGTGGGTTGAGATACATGAACTTAATGATAACGGCGAGTATTCACCAGTTGAAGTGACTAATCGCAATGAAGTTCTCACTGGTGGCATCTACCAGTTGCGTCAGGGCCAACAGCGACGAATAAATGTGCGAGTGAAACCAGTACAGAACTCTGGCACTTTGCCCATTATATGCCAATCTATTGTCAGCGTTGCCATTGGCAGTGTGACAGTTCGTTCACGATTACAACGACCTCTAGACTCATATCAGGAAGAAGATCTTACCATATTGCGGGAGAAATGGAGCGAAGCATTGGGACGCCGGCGTCAATATCTCGATCAGCAGATACAAAAACTAATCAAGAAGGAAGAGAAAAGTGAACAGGAACGAGAACGTGAACTGAGTCTTGTTCATCAATGGGTATCCTTGACTGAGGAACGTAATGCTGTCTTAGTACCAGCACCTGGTTCAGGAATACCAGGTGCCCCGGCTTCGTGGGATCCACCAGCTGGCATGGAACCACATGTCCCAGTGCTGTTTCTTAATCTGAACGGTGATGATTTATCTGCACAGAATACAAACGATGAATTCTCAGTTGCTGGTATCAACTCGATTTTGTCAAAGGAACATGGACACAAATTCTATACCCTACAAGTTCTACAACATTTGGACAAAGATGTATGTTGTGTTGCTAGTTGGGACTCGTCAATGCACGATAGTCAGGCCTTGAATCGTGTGACAGAAGTAAATGAACGCGTTTATTTGATCTTAAGGACAACAGTGCGTCTCTCACATCCAGCGCCCATGGATCTGGTGCTGCGCAAACGTTTAAGCATAAACATCAAGAAAGGACAAACCCTAACAGATCGTTTAAAGAAATTCCGTTTGGTGCGCGGTGAAAATGCTATAGCACAAACTGGTGTCACCTATGAGGTTGTATCAAATATACCAAAGGCCTCTGAGGAACTAGAAGATCGTGAATCACTTGCACAATTGGCTGCCAGTGGTGATGATTGTTCGGCCAGTGATGGAGAAACTTATATAGGTGAGTTTGTCACAGTATTCACACTAAGTTTTCATTAATTTTTACATATATTTTTTTATTATTTTTTGCAGAGAAATACACACGTGGAGTATCGGCTGTTGAAAGTATATTAACACTCGATCGTTTGCGTCAAAATGTTGCTGTTAAGGAACTGGAAACAGCTCATGGTCAACCCTTGTCAATGCGTAAAACTGTCAGTGTGCCCAACTTTTCACAGGTAAATAAAGTTGATGGATTCTACTCACCAACACCAACACCACCACCACTACCACCTACACATAACATAAACATGAACACCATACACTCTTCTGTCACTCATAAAACAAACAACACTCACCTCACCTCAAAATCCACATGTTGTTATATGGCAATAAAGTTCAAGCAAAGCAATTGTATTAATGCTTTAATAATGCAAACTTCATTCAACATTCACTCAATTTTACACTAACAAAATATTTGTATTTATTTCGAAATTATTTTTCCTACTACATACAAATCACTAAAACAAAAAAAATGTATACAAAATTTTTCTCTTTTTTCGCAAATTGTGTTTTCTATGCTTTCACCACTCTCTAACCAAAATTATCTATGTGCGTAAAATAAACAAAAAACAAACTCTCACCCAATTAATCAAAATTAATTATAAAAATTCAAAATTAATCATAACGCAATGTAAAAACAAAAAAAAAAAAAAATGTATAATCTGTCAACCAAATTGATGATTGTATAATATTTTGTATAACAAACGACCACCATGTTCAGGCGGTCAAAGAAACCACAAACACTGGCACTGTAAGTAACTTCATCATGATGTTGGTTGTGAAAAAATATACTTTTAAATTTGCCTTTCTTATGATTTCTGTTCATGTTTTTCTGCTTTTGTTTTCATAATTTTCTTATTTTTATATACTCTTCATGGTTATAAGTTTGTCACGAAGTTTGTAACAGGCAGAAGGAGACAAAAGAGGCCACATAAAGTATATTCTTAAATTCTTGATCAGCTCGATTAGACGAATTGATTAAGCCATGTCCGTCTGTATGTATGCAAAATAGTCCATCAGTTTTTGAGGTGGAGAGCTGAAATTTTACTATACGCAGTACATTTTTCGGTGGGTACCTCCCATACAAACCACCCATTTGAATTAATGTTCTTATTAGAAAAACTTTTTTATTTCTATTGTCCTATCAAACTGAAACTTGGACACTATCAGTTTCCAAGACAGGCGGACCACTAGGGGGGTACCTCCCATACAAACCACCCATTTGAATACTACAATAAAACATTCACTTCGTAAAGAGTATTTGATCTTCGGCATAGTCGAAGATAACGTTCTTTCCAGTTTTTATATGTTTTCCCTCCATTAAATGCACATTTGAAATGCTTTCAATGTATCTAAATACAAGAATACTTCAAAAAGCTTTTCAATAACTTTTTATCTCATTCTGGTGTGTCGTCTATATTTTTAACCTTTTTTTTTTTTTTTGTTTCTGTTTCTAAATTCATTTTCGTTTATCATTTCTTTAAATTTTCACATCTGTAAAATTATCATTTACTTTACATGATTGCACTAATTTTTGATGAAAGAAATTGATAATGAAAATTATGCAGATTATGCGTTTTGATGCCTCCATGGAATCATTACTCAATGTTGGTCGTTCGGAGTCCTTTGCCGATCTTAATAATACGGACTTCTCACGTCAGCCAATCACTGGTAAATTCCAAACTGGTAAAGCGAACAACATTATAACAATATGAAAAATATATGTGTCATAACAAAATTTTAACTCATGTTTTAGCACAAACTGGTGTCATACGTAATCGTCACAGTTTTGGTGGCAAAGGCAGCAATGATGAGTCACCAGCTAAACCATTTGGAATTGGTATGTATGGTTCTATAAAACAGCAGCAGCAGCAGCAGCTTACACATGTGATATTACATATTTTTATGGGATTTTCTATAAAACACTTTCGATTGATTGATTATTTTGTATTTAATACTTGACAAAATTTTGTGCAAAAGACACAATTTTAAGCAATATATATTTTATTTAACATAGCAGCATTTACACTTAAAATATACTACTTAGGCAACAACTTTAATTGATTCTATTATTATATATTTTTACATGAAAACCAATAACAATATATCAATTATTACTTTACTTTACTCTACTTATTCAACTATTAAATGCTTAAGGTTTTGCTTGCGCGCAGAATCGTGTTTCAAGTTATAAAAGAAAAACCAAAAAAACTAGCAACTCAGACAACATAAATTTTTATTAAATTATTAACACTAAATAAAAATAATAACAATATTGTGTATCTATGTTTGGTAATATGCCAAATGATTTTATACCTTTAACGATTATAGATTTCTATTCTGTGTTTCAATCTATTGTCAATCTAATAAATGTTAAATCAAAATTTCTTTTCTTTCAAATAATCAAAAATTTGAATGTTATTAATTACCAAACCGATTCAATCTATATCGTCTATCTATGGTTTATATTTATTTATTATTTATTAAATTCTTACGTGGGTCGATCAACAACAAGCACACAAGTTGCTGCTAAAATGCAAACTATCTTGAAAGTTACTGTCATGTCGTACGATCATCTGTATTGTTTAAGGAAACTAGGCATCATCTTTGTTATCTAACTGATGAATTCATTGCGTCTCCACTCATAAAACGAGAAATTGTTGATCTGAATGACACTCATGTGTGAAACATTAAACTATTACCAAAGTCCTTTTTCTTTTTTCTTCAAATATATATCTCTGTTGTTATCGTTAAAGGTATATAAAGTTAACTTTAGCCAAAGGATTTATCTTTTTTTTTTTTAGATAAACAAAATTGTAGAATTGAATTTGATCTAAAAGAATCTTAAAACAAAAAAAAATTAAGCATAGAATTGCAACATTTGGATTCCAAATGAATTTGTAGTATACTTCTGATATTTTATGTTTATCCCAAAGATCAAATCAATAGAGTAAATACTTTTAAATTTAATTTCTAGAACAAATTAAAGTAAAATTCAATTACTAAAATGTTGTTTTCTTCAGTAAGAAGAAAGAATTATATAACGTTGCTTAGATTAAAACATTATATATATTTTTTTTTTTTACAAATTTTAAAAAAAAAGATAAAGAAAAACAAACACAAAAACATGAAGATGAATCCTTAACAAAAATTTTAAATTTATTTCGAATAAATTGCAAGTTTTTCTATTTTAAACACTTTTACAAAAAGAAAAAACAAAACAATTTAAAATATATCAACAATCCGCTTTAGCTTTCTTTAATTTTAAATCCAGCATCGTATGAAATGAGCCCAGCCCCTTTAACAATCAATTAAAACAACCTTAAATTTAATGCCGAAGCCTGCAATGCAGCTTTATATATTTTTTTATATACTCGTACATATATGCAATTTCAACTATAATCTTCTAATCTCTATATCTCAAAGCTTTAATCACATGAACCACATTTCACACATGATTTATTTTTATCTCTTTCTCAGTAACAGCAAACATAGCATTAACAAATTTGTCACAACTTTTAAAAAACCAACAAATGTACATCATTTTCACTAATCTAAAAAAAAAAAAAAAAAGAAAAAGATACAAAACACATAAGTACATGAAAGATTAAAACTATTGTATTTTTGTTTTCTTTTTTTTTTTATATTTTGTTAAGTCTTCCACTTTCCTATTCAGCCTCATACAAAATGTTTGTCTAATGGCTACATACTCGTACTTCTTACTTAAATCATATCTTAAAATGCTTCCCAAAATTTACCAAAACTACCTTACACACATACATAGATACACATTAATATCCATACATACATACATACTTACCTACATATGTAACGTATATACATAACATATATAGGTTACTACTATATACTGTCTGTTATATATTTTTAAGAGAAATATGTATTTTTCTATGTTGTAACTTCGTTCGTCTTTCTATATATTTCGTTCGTATACAACAACAACAACAACATCAATAACAACAACTATAACAACAACAACAATATAAAAAGGCCATTTACTGTCAGGTAAAAATGTTCTTAGCCAACAATGTCAACAACGACAACACGAGTAATAATGGCTTTATGTTAAATGACATGCATCCAAAATTATGTTGAATTGACTGAAAATTGATTGATCGATTGAATTTGTTTCATTTAAGTTTGATTACCTCTTCTTTTTGTTTTAATTATAAAAGCTCTTAACTCTTTTTTAAAATACAAAACACTAAACAAGTCCAAAACAACTAGACCTTTCTATGTACTTCTCAATAATCATACTTACATATATTGTAAAATATATTGAAAACATAATCTCCCCTACCCTCACAAGTAACTCTACTTACTACTTACATACATACCTGTTAAAGCAGCCTTTACACATTCCAAAAAAAAAAAAAAAATCTTAACAAAAATACACATTTTCTTACTTTCTTATTCGTATCTATCTTATGTACAATATCAATCTGCCAACCATCCGATTTACCCAAAACTTTTTGAATACTTAGAATTTTGAGAGTAGTTCCAGACGTAATCGGTCGACATCTCAATGCTTCTATATGTTCTCACCAGGCCAGAAATCTCGCAAAGTGAACGCCAAAATAAGTTTGAGGAATTGTAGGGTCGTTTAAAATTACTGAAGAAAAGGAAGTCCAATGATTCAGTGTAAATGTAACTTGCTTACTTTTTTGCTCAATGATTTTTATTTGTCAGAGCACTTCGATAACCAATCTTTAATGATTTTAAGATTATTGGGTGATTCCAGAAAATGTTGAGATATTAGCAGTGACCGAAATATTTGTATGGGAGCTTTACGATCCAGTAATCCTAGAGTCTTGAATTTTACTTGATTAATGAATTCTGAGTCAGTCACTTATACTGTCCAAATTTCAGTTTGGTAATACAAAAAAAAAAAAAAAAAATTCTAACAAGAACATGAATTTAAATTGGGGTTTGTATGGTAGCTTTATGATACAGTAATCCTATTCGCTTGAAATTTGCATGGTATATGTCCAATGTCTATCTATCTATCTTCATGACAAACTTGTAATAATGTTCACTGCGTGCATAGTATAAAAATTGATCACCACCTCTATGTGACATCATACTTTCAGACATGACAGGCATTTGAAAAAATGTTATGTATTATTGACGGAAGATTTGGGCATAAGCAAAACAAACATCTGACAAGAACTTTAAAAAAAATACTTTATGCTTTTATTTTGGCAACAATAAAGATAAAGAGGAAGGAGAAGACTATTTTAAGGAGCTCAAAATCAAGCATTTTCATTGTATAAATTAGCTAGATAAAGTTTAGTTTTATTAGAAAGTTATAAAGATTTTCTTTGGTTGGTTGGTTGGGTTGGATACTTCTGGAACTATCTTTGCATTCAGTTATTGTTTTTTTGTTTTCATTCTTTCAATTATTAACTTATTTAGAGGAGTAAAATACTTTCTTAATACTTAAAATACTTAGTTTTATTGTAAATGTAATTTAAATAAAATTTTTCATTTTTGTTGAAAATAAACTTTTCATCAAGCAAATCGAACACAAATCTCAGTCATTCATCAATCATACAAAATGCAAACGAGAACACATTCAGTCAGTCAGCCAATCAGTCATTCAGTCAGTCACACACTCCCTCACTCAATTGATCAAGCAAAGCAAACTAACATTTCTTTCACACCACATTGTCAGTCTCTCAATTTCTCAAATCATGAACAATAATTTATTTATTATTGTAAAAAAATAAAAAATTATATCAAAAATTCATCATTTAGAAAATAGAAAGCGTTTATCTTATGTTTCTGTGTGTGTGTATGTGTAAATAATAGACGTATGTAGTGTGTTTAGAAAATTAGTTGATTTATTTTTTAATAATTTTGAAGTTCACCTAGTGACAGTCAATTCAAAACTTTGTTTAATTCAACAACACACAATGAACTCAGCACAACTTTATCTTTGGCTGAACACTTCTTCTTCACACACTTAGCAAAAGATACTTATGAAATAAGAAATTTGCTTTATTTTGCTAGCTTAAGCAATAGTTATGGTTTCTTAAATGTTAAATAAATTGTTAATATTTTTGTTAAATTGTTTGAAATGATGACACCTTAGCCTATCCTGGCCTAGCCTTGCCTAGTAGTGAAGTGTGTTGTACATATAACTAAAAGAAGAAATCATACTACAATATTATTATTTGTGATAATTCATTTTAAATTCATCATTTATCAATAATTGTGACTAATAAATAATTCTCATATCATCATATTCTATTTATGGAATGCTGCAGCGCGACCCACATTCTTGAATCTAAATTTGAATTTGAATGCATTGAGAAATGCGCCAACAAAACGTATGTGGTGGTTTGTGATTGAAAATCAATATTGTATAATAAAATACCGAAATTTATTTCAAAAATAAATTCTTTAAATGTAAATTTACAACTCTCTTTGTTTTTTTAAACAGCTTCACCGGCCACAAGTAAACTCTTGGGTATGCGTATGACAACATTGCATGAAGAACCTTTGGGTGGCATCCGTTCACTTGCCGAAGAACCAGAAGATAGTTACAGTGATTCTGAGTATACGGCGGAATATGAACAGGAACGGAATCAACGTAATAATCTAACGACGCGTTCACGTTTGACTTCCTCAAAGACCATGGATTCCTTTATGGATGTGAGCACTAATTCGAATCAAAGCTGCATGAGTTATACATCGAATGCCAATGCAAATTTAAAGCATTTAACTGGCTTGGCAACGCCAAGTATGAGTTCATCTACTTCAAGTGGTTATGGTTCACAGGTAATTGTTACTACATTATTATTTTCACATCATCACATTCTAAAGTGATAATGATATCAATTTATTTGTTGTTGTAGGCTGTTTCCTGTAGCAATCTTACTAATGATGACATTACTTCAATGCGTTCCATGAGCATAGATGAGACACCAGGTAAATAATATAACACAACAATACAAGCATTCCTTATTAATTTTAATTGAATATTATAATAAATTAAAAAATGTCTCACAGATTTCGATCGAATTAATTCAAATTCGCCACCCAATCGCCAAGCACGTTTCAATCCATTCCTCAAGGATATGCCAAAGCCGAATAGTAAAATACATTCGGAAGCCAATAATGATTTGCAACAACAACAACAACAACAGCAAATGTCGCCGCCAAAGTCATTCACAAATAAATCCATCGAGTCCGAAACAACAAGCAATAGAAAGCAAATACACAAAACATTTAATCATCCATTGGAGCAATTAACTGAAACAGCACAAAACGATGACGATGAGGTGAATGTTGATGAAGAAGATGACGACACCGACGATAATACACTCGTTCAAAATGTCTTAACACAAAAGGCAAAGTCCATTGAATTGCAAAATAATAATAATAATAACATCAACAACAATAAAAGTATAGAGAATTTTGCAAATGCTGATAAAACACAAGAAGAAGAAATCGTTAATGAAGAAAGTTTTGCTACTACTACAGACAATCAAAATGGCAATGGCAATGATAGAATAATGCAACACCATCATCATCATCATCATCATCTTGAGACAATTGAGAAATCCTTACAGAAAGAGGATCACCCTTTAGAAGAAGGAACTGGCATTGTTAAGGAAGAATTACCAGCCGGCAAAGTTGTGCGCCGCAAGAAGACGCCACCACAAAAGCAACAACATGGTAACAACATTATGAGCAACAGTGTAACAAGCAATAATAACACAACAACGACTACAACAGCAGCAGCAGCAGCAACAAACCGCACAAATTATCGCGCTTCTGTAGCTAAAATGGAAGGTCTAACCGCGCAATATGATGCCCTCAACACATCGATGACTATGACTGTTAGTATGGATGCTGAAGGTAATTTATGGAGCATTTAAATGAATAAATTCCATCATTTAATTAATCTCTTGTTCCATTTCCAGATGAAAGTAAACACGTTGATGTTTCATTACCCGATTGGGTTGTGCTTGGTGAATCTGTCTTAATACGTCCATATAATACAAGCGGTGTCATTAGCTTTATTGGCACTACACACTTTCAACCGGGCACATGGATTGGCATTGAACTAGATACACCTACAGGTAAAAATGATGGTACCGTACAGGGCATCCAGTATTTCCAATGCAAAGCGAAACATGGCATTTTTGTTCGATATGACAAATTAATACTCGATAAACGTGGTAAAGCAATGCGCGCCTATAAAGCAGAGAAACTAAGCAAGGGTAAGTACGGTAGTATCCCAAGGCATAAGACAAGCAACCTCTATTGGATCTTATTGAGATTGTCGTTTTAACGGACAGCAGAATTTACATGCTAGAGGTAGAACTTATCATTTGTTGTGTTCAATCCGATTTTATGTATTGTTTAAGAAAAGTTTTGAATACAAAATATTCAACTTGCAAGTGGCCATAAATCAAGTTAGTTTCAAGACGTTGATGAGATGATCAAGGTGAAGATGAAGAAAAGACAGACATAAATTTCTGAAATGAAATTTATGCAAATTGTGACTTGAGTGTATTTATACAGATTAAATATGAGGAAATGTCCGACTATGAATATGAGGAACAGTCTGATTTGAAGACGTTAATTGAATATGGGAAAAGGAAACTACTAATGATGTGATGAAGTGTTGTACTTCTAATAATTAGACAAAATCATTTATAACATGTTTAAAATGTTTCAAAATTGAAAATAAAATAAGTGTAACGACAATTCCAATATGATCAGTTTGTTGTTTTTTCATTGCACTTCACTGTCACATTTCATAATACATAATTTCAACAGTAATTACAAATATTAATTAATATTATTTCAAGCAGAAAATGCCAGTTCATTGACACGATCAAAGAGCCGTGGTGAATCACTAAATACCGCTGGACGTAAATGATTATATCCAAAGTGTTCGCACCAAATGCAGCGTTGGGCTAATTGCAGACAATCTACTGGTTTAGACGCGCCAACGAAAACTGGCGTCACCACACAAGTGACGACAGGCATGACCTCGTCTCGCACTGCCATAGATTGCATGCAACCAGCAAAGCTGCCGATGCGAACAATTTGTTTTCACAAAACAGTCAATCTAGATCAGAGAATCAAAGCTACACCAAGAAATGCTATAATCGTCGATCGACAGCATTTTAAAAAAAAAAACTCATGGAGGACGATGTTGTTGTTTATGTGAAACCAAATCACATAAGCAACTAACTAAGTAATCAAAAAGCTTACCAAGCAAGCAACCAACCAACCAACGAACGAACAAGCAAATGTATTCTAAATAAGAATTAATAATCATAGACAAATGCCAAGTTTATTGCCGTTAAAAAAAAAAAAAAATCACACAAAAAATGAAGAAAAACGAAGAAACAAAGAAAACTGTAACATAAACTTAAATCAAAATATTTTAACCATTGCCCATTTAGGTTGCTAACCTGTTTTTGATAGAATATTTTACGACTTATATGACTTAGATGCGATGATGATTCATTCGTATAATGATATGATATATTTATATATACATAAATGTCCAGAAGCTTAAATTACAATATATATTATATACATATTTCTATATTTTCCCTTAAATTAAATGTGCAAATATTTATTAGTTTTAAAATCAAAAAAAAAAAAAAAAAAAAAATGCTGCTTTCGATGTATAAAATTTATGATGTTCATTCACATTAGTGAAACTAGTTGCATATCGCGTTTAATGATGAAGAAAAATAGAAGAATATTCCATTATTTGTATATTTATTTTGATTGTGTTTTTTCTATTGTGTGTCTTAATTAATTATGTATTTAATTGAAATGAAATTGACAAATGTTTTTTTGATTTTGCCTTTATTTAATTGTATATTTATTTGTATATTGATTCATTGATGTTGATTTATGTTTTATTGTAGTTAATATGATAACTTTATGACATTTATATTTTATATTCAATTTGTAATTAGTGGAAAGCCAATTAAAACAATTCTTAATTTAAAAATGCAATTAAATTTACAAAAATATATATATACATATATTTACAATATAAAATAAACAACAACTTAGCGCATTTATATATATAAATAATAAATACATATTATTATTATTCAACATAAAACATGAGTATTTAAAAAACAAATTATGAACTAAATAAGAAGCGAATTCTTTATGTGTGTGTGTTTGCATTAAGTAAAAATTAGTTGCCTCTAAATGTAAAGAAAAGAAAAAAAAACACACTAAGAATTAAATACATGAAATATGTTGTGTATATTTTTTTTTATTATGTATTTTCATTGTGATGTATTTATAATTTTTAATGTTTATTTTATTAAAAATTTCCTCTTTATTTGTGAAAAAATAAAAATTTATTTTTAAAACAAACTCATTTTGTTTTAGTATATTGTTTTTTTTTTTTCAGTTAATTAATTAAATTACTTGTGCAATATTGAAATATAATTCAATTTATGTTTCCTTAATAACGAATTTATTTGAAAATGCAATTTAGAATTTATTTTTCTTAGTATAAATATAATAATATTTAGCTCTTGAACTCAGACACCACATAAGGTTGGTATATACTTTAGTTTGTATAGTAAAGAAAAGATTTCTGGATCTTTTTCATAATAGACAAACAAGTATAAAACAGAAAAATAAGAAGCTAAGAAGAGGCGAAGCAAAAGATGAAGTAAGGCAATGATTAAATTAATAATAAAGGTTGTGTGCAAATGTTTGTGACAAAGTTTTAACGAAAGAAATATTTAAAAAAAAAACAAAACAAAAGGTAAATACTAAGCAAAAGAAAAGTGACGATGAGATGAAAGTGCGAAGAAAGTAAAGTCCAAGTCCCAAGAAACGAACAAGCGAAATGTCATCAAATAATAAACAAATAAGCAATAAATTGCACTAAATGTTTTAGTTGTTTAGACAAAAGTTTAGATAAAGAAAACAAAAAGAATATGCAATACAAAATACATAATGAGAAGAAGAAGTAGCATAAATAGAAACATAAATAAGCAAATATGTTTACACTCATGTGGCATTTTAGTGAATCATCATAATGATGTTGATGATGATGATTAGGCAAGTGAAATTTTTAATTAATTAAGAAAAATATTAATATTTACATATAATAAATTATTAAAGTATATGAAAGAAAGCTACTTAAAACTTATTCCGACCTACTACGAATTAATGATAAATAAAATAAACAAACACAAAACAAATTACAATATAACAAAGATTACGTCGTCAAAGTCAAACTTTTTTGACTAAAAATACAATACATTAAAGAGATATAACACAAAAAAAAAAACAGGATTATGCAAAACATTCCATACCAAAGAAAATAAAGAAACATATAGTGCGCACAGTGATTGTCTTCCTATTATAACATGGCAGAGAAATTCTGTTCAATGGGAAACCATATTCCGAAAGAAAGAGAGAGTAGTAACGGCCAATACTATGAAAATGGGTTAAGGGAAATTTTAAAATAAAATATGTATCTTTATTCATAATTCATCAGTTTTATTTACAAATGTGAACACAAACAGTATGTTCCCTTAAAATTTTGAACACTTTTTTAATCAATTAATTCTTCAGAAAATCATTAATTCGTAAACTAAATTGTTTGATACAATTTTTTTTTGTTTAGAATGTCAGGTTTCGATCAATACTATTCCAGTTGGATCCCTAGGGACTCTCTGTGTCTGTAGCATCTCAATTGATCTTGGTACCGGGTAGCCCGCCTATTCTATTTAATCTCTACCGTGTTATAGAAAGGAATATCTGTAGCTGCTATATGTTTCATATATCTTCTAATAAATAAAATTAAATTATTGTTATAAACAACTGCATCTTTAATAATCTTTATAAAAATATAATTCATAAATTCATACTTCATTCATTTTTCAATCATTCATTCATTCATTTACTCATACATACATAAATATATTTAACTATATTACGTAAGCATCCATCCAAAAGATTTAAGATAACCAAATATGTCTGAGATACATTGCAATTTTAAAACAATAAATAACTAATAAATTAGCAATATGAAGAAGAACAAACAAACAAACAAACAATGAGAAAATGCCCAAAGAAAATGAATAACTTATACCAATAATAACAAATACAACAACAGCAACAACAAAAAGTATAAATTATTGTATACAAAAACAACAAATAACATCCATTGATTTTTTTCAAAAATATGTATTCAATAAAACACAGAACTAAAAGCAAAAGATAAGAAATGATAGCAATAAATATAATAATAATATTTTTTGAACTGAGTTTTCTAATTTGAAAACCAAAAAAAAAAAAAAAAGAAAAAAAAGCAAAACATTTTAAACACGAAAACGTCCAAATTTTAAAAAATAAAAATATATATTTAATTCTCTTATATATAATTTATAAACATTTCACTGCAACAAGAAAAATAACTTTTACAAAACCAAATTATTTTTCAAATGAATAACAAAATATTAATTTTATTCTTGAATTTTTTCTAAAACTTTTTTCTGTTCTCACTTAAAATGGTTTTCTTATTTTGTTGCTGCTTATAATTAAAAGGAAATATTAAAAAACAAAAACAAAAAAACGAATATTAATGACACATTAAATTGCATCAAAAATAAGAAAGAAACACAATATTAATAAAGAAAATTTCTGAATATTAGCGCGCAGTTTAAACACACAAACAAACAAAAAACACTGAAAATTATTGCATTTAAAAAATTAATACAAAATTAAAAAATAAACACTCCAAAATTAGAGCTTCAAATTAATAACAAAATGAAAAACAACAAACAAATAGAAAACCCATAACAAGAAAAAGGAAAAACAAATAAACAAAATATAAAACTATAAAAATTATTCTATTGAAAATAAACATAAACATTTCTATAACAAAATTCAGAATAAAATTTTTTATTAATATAGATTTCTCTTTCTAAAATTACACATAATTTCCAAGTATCTACTTAGAGAACATTCTAATACTTTACTTCCAATTACAATAAAAAGATAGAAAAGAAACTATGTATTAACTCAAAAACTTCTGTAGTTTTTTCTTTTTTTTTTTATATCATGTGGTAACATTTAGGAGCAGAATCTTCATTGATTTGGCTCTAGAAATCGTTTTGAATGGTACTCAAGTACTTATCAGGATCCATCATTTGTTTATACAAGATAGAAGATATTGAAATCGATAGCTGTGACAACTTTATCCATATAATACTGAATAAAGGAGATAAAGTATTTTACTCTACGTCTATGTCAATATAATTTATCTATTTTAAATCCATACCTGGTACATCAGTTTTTTTCATATTTCAACAGGTGATGATAGTGTATAACAAGGATTGCCAATCCCAAATAAGCGATGTGTCATTTTCTAAACAAAAATGTTCTCTGAGGTCATAGCGTCTCCCCTTTTATGTGCTTTGGAATCCAACATGATTAAAGAATGTGTAACCTCTTGACATTCAATTGTTTAACTTATAGCGTCCCACAAATTTTCTCACTGGTTCGCCATCACTGATTTATAGAATGAAGCAATATGACTACAAAAGTGATAAAATATCTCAATATTCTTTCAAGAAATCTTTTAAAAATACGAGTATAAGGAAAATTGAGTTCTCTTCTATATAATGAACAAAACTTTGTGATATTTAAATATTTTAAAAAATTATATCATTATTTCATACAACATAAGTATAAGAATATTAAGTATTGGCTATAAATCAATCTTTCATATATTTCATTATTTAAAAACAGAACTTGTTCACTTATTATCCTTCATGTATTGAACTGAAGATATTGTGAGATCATTGTAAGGAGGACTATGCGATACAACTTAAGTAATTTAAAATTTACAGTAAATAAAGATAGATTGTTTTGAATGTATGTATTGCTTACATACACCATACATAGTTGTAGTACATAATTCTATTAATCAATATGATAAATAGTTACTTACTTACATAATGATAGATGTGAACAATAGTAAAGCAACAGTTAGAACAACAGCTAAAACAGAATAGCATTGATACCAAAGCAATAAAATTAGTTAAAAGCTATTTGAGATTCATAAATACATAGCAGTTATATAAATACATATGTGCATACATAAATATATAGTTAGTCTTGGGATAAATTAGCTTAAAGCGCCTTGAAATTAATAAACAAATTCATATTGAAAGCGAAACCAAAAAAAAAAACAAAATAATGTTTAAAGTACCTTAAAGTTAAATAAAATGCATGGAGATTTTTTGCAAAAATTAAATAACGATAATTCTATTTTTTAAAAGCACTTAAAATATGTAACATTTAACAAAATACTTACAATAGAACAAAGCAAGAATATAGGAGAAGAGAAGATTCAAGAAATTCATCATGCTTCTTTGTTTGCAAAATGCAATAAACTTCAAACAGAAACAGAAACACAATCTTTATATACAAAATATTAAAAATAAATAAAAGAAAAATATTTAATGATAAAAAAAAAAAAAAAAAAGAATTGCTCTCGCATTGTATTTTAGATACCACGAAGTCAGAATCAGCAAATCAGCGTTATTTATTATATACAAAATACATTAAAATATTATAGATGAAAACCAAGTAATAATAATCAATTCAATAGGAAAAATGAAATGATATCATCAGTAGATGATTAATGATTATTAGCAAAGATACAAACTAATATATGTTTATCTTTTTTGTTATCAGTTTTGGTTTATTTTGTGTTGAGCTAAACGAGAATATTTGTAGAAAGAAATTAATATTATACAAAAAAAAAAACAAATACAATAGTTTATTAATAAATTCGAAATAAATATAAAAATAAAGCACTTTAGAGCTTTTAGGCTTCTTTTATTTAGTAATAAACAAACGAAAACAAAACACAATAAGGATATCTACAAAGGACACAATAACATATACGTAAATCAATTAAAAAAAAAGAAATACGAAACTTATTCTGAACTCTTGCCACTAACTCACTCACTCACGCACCACTCGCAGTTACAACTAACAGATAATGAAATCAATAACATAAGAGTATAGAATAGTTAGAGGATACTTACAATACAACTTCATATATCCGTCAGGATACAAATTTTCTGCCGAAACCAACACAATCACTAAGTCAATACGAGTATTCTATAGTTTTGCATACTCTTAGGCGTTTAGTAATCATTACTACAATAATTTAACATAAATTTAATAACAATACAATGCTTTTAAAAAAAAAACAAAACTAAAACAAGAAAAAACAAATTTTATTTTCTTTAATTTAATAAAAAAAAAAAAATTATAAAAAATATTTCATTACTTTAAGTATTAATTATAATTTTAAAACAAATTACAACTAATAAGCAAAAAGATAATAAATTATAATAAAGAAAACTAGAAACAAACAAAAAAAAAAAGATTATAAATATTGAACTCCAATTTTGATGTCTTAAATTATATATATATATATATACTTATATATATATGTATATTATACTAAAATATATTATATACATATTTCAACAAGAAACTCTAAAAGAATAAAGAAAATAAATATTAAATATACAAAAAAAAAAAAAATATCAATTAAATACTATTTTTTTTTGTTATCATAATATGAGCTTACTAAACTACATACTTGGATATCTAGAGAATAGGACACTCTGAGTCTATGCCATCACAATTTGCTTTTATTTGCCTAAGTAAGCTGGTCTTACTACCGGGATTTCAAACAAACTTACTAGGTAGGCTAATTTACACTCCGACACTCATCAAAACATCTATGTAGTACAAATGAAGACTCATCACTCTGATATTATCGGCTTAGGGCTGATAGGCCCTAATGCATAAGCCCGTTGACTCGTGGTTTCTTGGTTAATGGCTAGTTGATCTATAGATATTAATACCATCGCTATCAACTTACAAACGATAGTATATTTTCTTCTGCAACTTTGATCAAAGAGAAATTAGTGAATTACAACATAATAAGACATATAGAAACTAAAGA
Source organism: Amiota minor (assembly GCA_037043295.1). Lineage (NCBI taxonomy): Eukaryota > Metazoa > Arthropoda > Insecta > Diptera > Drosophilidae > Amiota > Amiota minor. The sequence goes on from JBAMAW010001787.1 coordinate 4,339,509, forward strand.
TTCTAAGTGATCGTGCCCGGAATCACCAGACAACAATTGGCCAATGACCACTCATCTTATATGCGAATCTGCAGACTTCTTGCTATTACGACACTAACAAAAAACATAAGTCCAGTGAAAAACAATTTATGACTCATAGGTCTGGATTTAGATTTTGCAAGCGTTTTTGAGAGGAATTGGTATGTAAATGATCCATATTTATTGTATTTTGAAATTTTCGATTTGTTAATCTATAAAAAGATATCATTATAAATTAGTAAACAATGGGATAAGCTCAAATGGAACCATCTTGGAGAGAAATATTTTAAGCTACAAAAGCTAGACTTATATACTTTGAAACCTTCACTGCACTTTTATATTGTATTGTATAATAAAACACAGATTTCGCTCCGTTCTTTTTTCATTTCTTTATTTCAGTTTCAGCAAATTCATTCCAAGAGTTGCGTGTATTTAAATCTTTCAAAATTGACACAATTTTAGTTTATCAAAATATGAATAAATGCTTTTTTATGTTTTGTGTTTTCTTTTTCATTTCTTTTCTTAAAATGTATGATATTTTCCATATATTGGCATCATCTATACGATACTCATACAATATATTGTATGTAAATAGTAAGTATTGAAGAAATGGATATTTGGTTAAATTTTCAATTGTAATTAAAAATGTTAAGTGTGCATTTGAGAGGAAAAAGGTATTTTTAAAAACATAAAAAATTCATACATAGTAAGTTGTACAAACATACATATATGGTAAGTAGTGTATGGTACAAAGATATTTATATGAGGTATAAATATACGACGACATATATAACAATAATTCGTAATTTATAATGTTTATTTGTTTAAAAAAAAAAAAAAGAAAGAATAAAGAGTTTTCAGAATTTGTGTTTACATAAAATTAAATAATCTGTTTTTTGTATTTCATACCTTTCACATCAAATGAGGTAAATAGAATATTATAATTTCCTTGTGATGTTTGTAAAGCAATGAAGGAGATCTCACCGTAAAATCAACCTTTAAAATGCCCAGAAATATTTTTGCATACAGTGATAATAAGATCATAATTTTATTCCCTAATTAATGGAAGTGATATCCTTCATAAAAATGTGTCTGTAAATTTTTTAGTTATTAGACATACTATATAGGATTGGATAACATGCCATCCATGACTGTTTTTAGACTTGATATAACAATCTAAAATTGACTTCGAATGGAATCAAGATAAGGCAAGAAGAGAACTTCAATATCTTTTGCCCATTAATCAATTGAGTTTGCATTGATTCTCCATAATGAGAATAGTTTTTATTATCATAATTCAGATCATATCCAGATTTCATTAAAACATTATAAGATTTGATTTTGATTGATATCAAAATGAAAATGATATTTCTTAACGCAAATTTCACAAATCAATATTTTGTATCAATGTCTATATTTTTTATCTCAGCTATGTAAAAGGTATATAAAGCATCGGTGAAACCGAAGTAATTATTATAGTTTGACTTATTTATTTGCTTAACAAAAATCAATATTATGGCTTAAAAAGCCTTCATTCTTTCATTTATTTTGTAAATGTACGAGTATATAAAGATTTAATTTTTGTATATATATTTTTTTTTTGATGCCACTGTTGCTGCTGCTTCTATTTATAATTCTTATTTTTTCAAAAGGAAATATTTTATATATTTACTTCTTTTATAATAATACAATAAATTCATAAATTTTTATTTATTCAGTTGCCATTTAGTTTGTATGCTTGTCAGAGAGGAGAGCTTTGTAAATTGTTCTTTTCATTTCATTTTCGTATAAAAACAAAAACCATTTAAAGCAATTTTTTATGTTTCAGTGCATTTTTGCTCACAACATGTGCATTAGTATTAAAATTTTATATGTATAAATAATAAAATTTATATAATTTTTGATTTATTTAATTTTATATATTTATTAGGCATACACACACACACACACACACACACACACACACATACGAACACCAAAGCCTGCTTAAGATATAAAAACAAGCTTCATTTAAATAAAATTAATTCAAAATTCTAAGAAATTATTTAATTAATCATCATCATCAATCACTCAAAAGGAATGCATCAATTAATTCATTAATTATTTATATATAAAATAACATTAATACACATACAAAAAACAACAAAGATATTATTCATTGTAAATAAAAATTATATAAAAAAATCTTAAGAAAATATAGTTTTTTCAGGAATATTTCAAATTCGAGTCTCTGTTTCTACATTTATTAAGAGAAATTACTCACTCGTTTTGATTTATTTGCACTAACTACATAAAAATATATAGTATATTATATATGTACGTATATGTATATAATATTTACAATTAATTTTATTAGTATGTCATCAATGTACAACACAGACACATTAATGTGTAATTATGTAAATTGTGTTAGTTTACGCGCTTAATCAGTTTTTTGTTTCTCAATTTTAAGTTTTTATTTACTAAAAAAAAAAAATAAAACCTTTTTATATTCATTCAACCATCACTTGTTTTTTTTTTTTTAATTCCTAAGGTTGGTTAATGTTCGAATAACCAACGTTGCGTTTCACTGTATGGATCGCATGGCGCCACCTGAACGTCATCCATGCCCTTGAGTCCACTTATATCAAGGCACATTCCGGTATTGGAATGTATAAGTTTTTGACTTTCATAACTCCATTGTTCATTATAATCATCATTATCTAGACAGGGAACCATCACAACCAGATATGGTGGGGAACTACTATGTTGCACCGTTGCACAGCTGAGTTCATTGCGCAGCACTTGAGAATTTGTATAGGAAAACAGTTGTGATCTTTGGAGTATCTTACCACAACTGTATAGACCAAGGTTGAAGGGTTTCTCATTGTTTTGCAGTAAATCATCAAGGCAAAGATTTCCGTGCACAGATTTTATTTTACCCCATGCTAAGACATTCTTGTTAGGTACAAATTTCTCTGGATAAACATTTTTCAAGTACCAATCGAAGTTTTGGCATCGCAATTTCTTGCGTAACATTACACGATGTGTAACATCACCGATATCCGGATGGAATTTCAAATCGGGACGGTTTAAGAAGAATATATTGATGTACTCATCCATCCAAACCAATGCCATGCGGGCAGTGTTAATGCCATGTGTATCCCGATCATTTGGAAATCTATCAAAATGAATAACATATATAAACATATTTCATAAGTTTTTATGTGACATGGTGAATTATGGTACTTACTTGTAAGGATGGAAATCACGAAAGACATGTCCCACACGAGAGCAAGGTATTGTTTCAATTGTGCCACCACATTGCCATATCCTAAAGGACATTTCCAAGTTTTCACCACCCCAACCATCCATCTGTAAATAATATAAGAATTAATACACATACTTAGAAACATATATCATATCTTTCCTTTTATTTACCTGTTCATCATAGCTTCCAGTTTCCCAGAAGTAACGCCTATCAATGGCAAACAAACCACCTGCCATTGTCGGACTATACGCTGGACATATTTCACGCGGTTGATTACATTCACGTCGCTGACGCTTCTTTTCTCTTTCTGACAAATTAACCCAATCGAAGTGTCCGCTCCATTGAAACCCGCCCACTTGAAATGACTTATAGCCATTTGTGCTGTATTGAAAGTCATTCGCATCGATGACATCAATGATGGGCACCAATACGCTGGTACGCGACTCCTTGATGCGATGCAGCAGGGGCTCACACCATCCAATATTGCCCTCACAGTGGGCATCTAAAAAGATTAGCACATCGCCAGTAGCTATTCGTGCTCCAGCTAAACGGGCACGTATCAGACCCAAACTGAAAGCAATCAAGAAACAGTTAAGAGAAATTAACGATTATCTGGTCACTTTCATTTACTATGCATATACAAAAGACAAACGAAACGGTAAGAGATAATTATTGGGTCAACCTTCGAAAATGCTAAAAGATCAACAACACGAAGCGCAGACGACGACTAAATAAACTTACAATATAGAAAAACAACCAAAAAGAAGAAGAGAATAACTTGATGAGCAAGTTTCTTTTTCTTTTCTTGATTTTAGTTTTATTCACTTTGTTTTTTTTTTTACAATTTATTTTATCTTTTTTTTTTACTTTTTTTTTTAATGTTGTTGCAAAGAAGTAAAGTAAAAATACTTTTAACCAAAAACGAGTTATTCAAATGAAGGAGAACCAGTGAACGTCAAGACAAGTCAACGCAGTCTGAGTCTGAGCTTAGTCGAAGCACTCGGTTGGCGTAAGCAGCGCAAGCAAAATCAACCGCTCCCCGTATATATTAATTACAGACACGCACACACACTAACACAAATACATTGAGAAATGAGCAGCGTTGATTAATCAAATATAAAGGTAAAGTTTTAGTACCTACATATTACTATTTCCCATCTTCTCAAAAAATACAAAAAAAATATACAACCAAAAATATGGAATCTAATCAAGATTAGCTTACACAAAGTTCCAGAAACTAAAGGAATACTACTTACCGATTCTTAAGCCTTAGTATTGTCACTTTGCCAGAAGGTATTCGCGACTTCACGTAGTAGTCCAGCTTGCCAGCCAGCTCCATATTACTACTGCCATCGTCCACTAAGATGATTTCCTTCAGTACACGTGTATTACAAGTACTAAGTGTGCTGTGCACTGTTCGAAGGAGAACAGAATATGGTTCATTGTAGAATATAATAATGACACTTGCCGTTGGCAATGTCTCCACATCAAAGTGTTGATTTAAACATTCCGGATGTCTGTGATCGCCCACCGTTCGATTATATGTTAGCCGCTCACTCAACTCTTCGTTGAGAGCAATTTTCTTATAAATTGCATCGCCACGATCTTTGGCAGCCCCATGCAATTTGACAGCTTCACCATTGTCCCCAAGACCTCGCTCTTGTTTCCTCAGATCAAATTTAATGGAGATTTCATATGGAGAGACTGTCGATTCCATTTGAGGATCATTATGACCAGGTATTTCATTATCGGCAACATTGAATGCATCTGAGTTTCTGAAATGATCACGATGATCCTGCACTGCTTTGATGCGTGGATTTAATTTGTACTCGGCTGCCGAAGGTAATGCTGGACCCGCGAATTGTTCAGGATCTTCGACTTGCATTACCTTACTGTAGAGTATAAAGCATAGTGCTACAAGCACAAAGACTATCACTTTGCCATAGAAGGAACGAAACCGAGGCAGCATTTTTATATATAAATATTTCAGCCTTTTTTACAACTTCATTAAATTGTTGTTGCAATTGCGATTAATGCGATTGAAAGCAACGGCGGATTGGATTATGTTTCTTTATGTGGTAGATGATGGTAGGTAGATGCGTTGGTTTGATCGAAGACTATGTTGATGACGACAGAATGGCAATTGTAATTATAATTATCGTGGCTTTTGCAACTTGCCAAAAATTTGCTAATATAAATATAAATTTTATTCACACGCTGCTTTTGACTATGGCACTAGTTAAGTTATATATTCCAAATAAATTCCAGTTTATTCTGTTTCTTTTTACTATTGTTTTTGACTTGGCGACGAGCGTTCGTTGATATGCTGGCCGGCGTGTTGTGATGTGGCTTAAACTAGACTAAAAACGTTAATTCTTTAGTCGACATAGTAGTCGTCGTTGCCGTGGTTGTTGGCTGTTTTTTTTTCTCCTCAGCAGCTGCCGTGCTGCCGTTTCTGCCATTTCATTAATATGGCCCCAAGCAAAAGCAACATAAGCAACAACAACTACATAGCATATGTATGCGTTGCAGACTTCGGTCGCTGCTGGCTCTGCGGATGTTGTTGCTCTGGAGTGGTTTTAACTGTTGCTTCAGCTGCTTTTGTTTATTCTTTTATATTATTTGTTGATCGCTTTGCTGCTGCTGGTTTCATTAATATTTATTCGGTATTTTTATATTCCCATCCAGTCCCTTTCTTCCACTATAACCATTCATTCACACACACACTCTCTTTCAAGTTATTCTCGCTCGCTCGCTAGAACACTCGCTTTGTTTTTCTTCAACTTTTTATCATTCATTTTTGAACTTAACTTTATTTAACATTTGTACACACAAATAAATGGCGAACTGGTACTTGTTGTTAAGAACTCATCAATACAAAAGGAATTTTATTAAAAACACATTTTTTTAAACAAATAAAACAAAGAACTCCTACAAATTAAAATGAACGGCACTCGTACACCTGTAGAGAGAAAAGAAAACAAATTGTTGTTGTTTTTTTGCCAACATTCCATCGTGAGAACAAAAAGTGGGAGTATCGCCCATCTCTCACATTGCGTGTGTTGCCATATTATGTGTGCTGCCATACTGAGACAGAAACAGTGCTGCCACAGTGGATATTATTTGAAAAATGAGACTCATTCTACAAGATGTGAAATAAACTTACTTTTGGCTTGGCTCAAGACGTTTATCTATTTTTTTTATTCATTTATTGTCTTTATTAAAATTAATCTAGATAAGCTCGGCCAAAATTTTGACAGCAGTGATAAAGGTTAATTTTGATTTTAAATAATTTTTTCAATAAATGATAGAAAAATATATGCAAAAACCCAACAGTAAATTACAAAATGATTATAATCGAATATGCAGTCAAATCTCCTTGGAATTCATATCTTGACGTGATGAGAGGACTCAATAGATATGGTGATACAGAGTTCGATGACGGCGTTTGCCTATCTAGTTAGGGCCTCCCAGGCCGGTAAGGAATATCAAAGACAAAAGCAATCCACAATGTATTAGCGTATTTATTTAGCGGATGTTTTTACTTGCACTAAGCGTTCTCTATATACACGTCTTAAGATGAAAACATTAACTCCTTTAGAAACAAATGGAAACCATTGAAGTACATTTTCAGCATATCATATAACAATGACGAATTGGTATATAAAGAATATCTAGTCAAACTTCCAACATTCTAACTTCAAAAAATCGAATTTTCGAAATTCAAACCAAATCCAATTTCAGAAGCGTTCACAGCGAAACTTCTATAAAATTTTACGTCTAGTAGATTTTAGTCGACGCATACTGTAAGTATGACTATGAACATTTTCTCGAGATTCGGGGGACCCCTGAACATATTTAAGCTTTAGTTCAAATAATTTTATTTTAATATATGAAATGTTATGAAATATTTTGAACTATTGAAATTAACAGCATCAAACTTATTTCTTGAGAAAGTATATTTTTCTGAACATTCTACTGACATTTTTTATTTTTTTTATCCAATCATTCATAAGTGGTCCATAGTTTTATTTACAAATAATTGACAGAAGCAAGAGTGGACCACATCCAATTTAAATTTTGATTGGTAATTAGTCAAATCTAGGTATCTCATGGTCTTTGAAAATAAAATTGATGTAGCCAGGGAAAATAATCAGTTGCACATTATAGAATTAAAATTGTCGATTAATCAAAGTTATATACAATATAAACTTACATACAGAATTAGCAAAAATTTATATCATTTTTATATGTTTTAATTTGTAGGCACTCTAATGAATTTTTGGAAGTCTCCCCTTCCTCAATGGATTCAGAATTTGACTTGCGTTGAGGTCTGTGTAATTTGTGACTAAAGTGGCGAAAATTCACTGATTTTTGCTCGGTACTCTATACTAAAAATTTTATAAGTATAACCAATAATTATTGTTATATATTTGTTATTTTCAATTGAAATTCTATTGTATACTTTTACTATATCTATTTATACTTATAACAAATAACAATTACGGTAGTCTCTAATATAATCAATGGATAGTTAGTTACTTGTGGTTTTTGCTATGGGCATATATTGTTTTATTGTACAACAATACGTTATAATTATAGTATGAAAATCAACAGACCAAAAAAAAAAAGGACAACAAGCAATCAAATAAAAAAGAGAGAGAGAAAAAAAAGGATAAAACAATGCACAAATTGTATAAACGAGCTCAGTAACAAACTGCCAACATTGTAATTACTTTCCAATTTTCAATTAAATTACATAAACAATTGACTGCAGCCTTAATTAGCATATCGAGTCGACCATGTTTGGAATTGAGTTTGCTACTGTTGTTAGTGTTGTTTCTGCTTCCTTTTTCTCCATCCATGACTCAATAGTCAGCGAGCGGTCAGTGGTCAAAGGGTAAAATGACACAATTATTATAACATAATCGATTCACATGGAAAATGATCGCTTGTTCACAATGAATTGGTTGCATTATTAAAACTGGGCGTGCCAAATTGTTGGTTAAACATTGGACAGCTTCGTGTTGTGGTTAGTTAACTGCAATAAAACATGTGTTTGTTTTCACAATAACCTCGACGACATTGACAACTTTGAACTGAGTCCTTAATTAATAGGAATTAGTTCACTATACAGAAGTAAATACAAATACAATTATACATACAAGACATTTTACCAATGCCCAGTGGTTCTAGTTAATAAATAATTCATTGTTTCGATAATCTAATTATAAAATTAGTATTTCGTCTATTCGTTTGCAATACAATAAATTAAATTTCGATCATTCTAGTTTATTGACTCATTACAAAATGTTCATTTATTGTAATTTCATTATTTACTTGTACAAATATTGTAATTTTTAGTCATTTGCCAATTTCAATTAAATTTATTTGCACATATTTCTTTATCTCTCACATTTGTGTGTAGCACGAAGAATTTCAGAAATTTCAAACAATTTGTCAGTAAATAATTTCATCGTCAGTTGTCAACATGATTGTGTTTTGTACTCGCTTTGTTCAAAAGAAAAAAATCTTAAAAACGCAGACAAAATCCCAAAACAGGAAAACCGGGAGCTGCGCTCGATTCTACAATAAGAAATGATACACTTGGTGCTACTGTTTGACTGTGCTTCTGTGTGTTGTTTTTTTTTTTTTTTTCTTTAAACATACTACATACATACGATATAACCCAATGCATACATACATATGTGAACGAGTGAGCGAGTGAATATCTTTCTATCTATGTATGTGTATGTATCTATGGGCTGGGTGTGATGTGTCAACGACGCGTTGATTTATTTGAGCGCATGAAACGCTTCGTTGGCTTCCGTTAATTTGAGCGTTTTCCGCTCTTTAAGAAGACTCGATCTTGATTTGTATTTTGTTGCTGTTTATGCTTTTATATATTAATTTCTTTTTTTTTTTTTTTTTTTTGTAATATTTATTGTTTGTTGCTTCTGAAAATATGCCAAAATAACAACGACACAAACAAATAAGATATGCGATTCGCTGTGCGAGGCCAACAATTGCCAGACGCACATAATTATTACAAATTATTCATTTTTCATAATGTGAAGACCATTAAATAAAATAAAAATGTAATAAAAAATTGTCAAAGCATAAACGTGATAAAATGGCGTCACAATGCGTATAAATTTAATTGGCCATGCTGGGCGTATGCGCAATTACAATTTGTTCTTTGAAAACGTAATCAAAACAATTCTTTAATTATGGCCAATTAAGCAAAAAAAAAATTGAATTGGAAAAATTGGAAAGAAACAAATGGATTTTGACTCTGCAAATTGGCAAATTTTTTGGTTATAAAGCAAATTTTAAATTTGTGGTTTGCATATTAATTTTAGATATATTTTAGTACTCGTTTAATACTACATTTTTTGAATGAAAGACATGTTGGTCTAACAAAATACACTTTCAAAGACAGGAAGTCCCATTGTTATTATAAGTACAAAGATCATTCTATTAGATAATTTCGTTGTTGCAAAATAGTCTCTTCTTTTACAAGATAAAATTAAAAATTGTTAAAGTAAAACAATAATATTACCGATTTTTTAAATTTTAAGAATGTTTATATTGATAAAAGAAGGAATTGCTCTAAAAAACTTATCCGAACGCAAGTATTTTAAAAAATGAAGAGATGCAACGCTTTGAGTGGCTAATTTTTTCTGAAACTAAATGGTCTTTTTTTTTTTGAGTTCTATATTTACCATTTGTTAGAAGTGATAAAATGAACGCTTTCAGAAAGGGTTTTGTGACTGGAAAAACTCAAAAACACGTGTTGGTGATCATGAATTTTTTGATATTCATAAAACTAATGTTAGTCATTTAAAAGTTCGAGCAGTAACTCAAGGACGTGTCAAATCACTTGAATTTGGTGGACATTCAGAGGTAATTGGCGATCCCACCAATTGATTGCAATGGTAATTTCTTAGGAACAGTAGAGCTTCTTGTTGAATTTCATCTTAAATAATCTATGAAAAGATGATATTATTGATAATTACAACACATTTCAATTAAACTCCAGTCATGTCAATATTTGGGAAGCATTGTAGATTATATGTCAGATGTTGCACATGCCGATCAGCTTACTATAATTAAATGAGGTGTCTTATTTTATTGCCCGACGGTTGAGCGGAATCCTTTATTTCCATTCACGCTGAATATTGGCATCCCCAAGAAGAGACTCTTTACTATTATAGGTGCTTTAAATGGATTGCTACACTTCTATGTGATTTGACAGATTAAATATTTGGTTTAAATACTTTATTCTATTCGATTCTGATGATGACAGGATTTACTTTATGAATGATGGTCTTACGAATATTAGTAACAACTCTCTGTATTTCAAAATTCAAAAAGACATAATTCCATCTTCTGTGTAAAGTAGAATAAATCAGTTTACATTTGTGCCTTAAAAATTGTACCAGCAAATTGGACAAATCTATGTAATGTTTCCCAAATGTGTTTGAATGCTGCCTGTTGATTTTGGCTACTTCACTGCCATGAACTGGGTAATCTTCTTGGTTAAAATTGTACACTTGTCAAGACTGGATGGATGATATGCAACTCTGATAAAAAAAATTGAAACAAAATTTAATTTTTTGTTTCAATAGAAACTTCGATTTACCTATATGATTACAAAGGGATTATTCTAACTAGTGGACTATGCTTATTGGAATCCTAAGCTTTGTTGGAGTGAACTATGAACTCAAATTGGATTGATTTAACACTTGGGTCTACCACTGCTAATCGTATTATCGCACATCGTGACTTAAACTTTTCATATGACATTGTTTTTTGTTAGAAACCTGTAAACAATCTTAATAGTATTTGAGCTCCTTAAAATGAAATGAAAATGGATTGCCTGTTTAGGAATTTCAACAACTTAAACCCTCGCAGTCACTTATATAAGAAACTTTAAAAAGAATTTAATCTAAATTCAATAAACATAGTAGTGTATGTAATCGAAACTTTTGACTTGAATGCCAAATGGATGCATTGATTAATCTAATCAATAACTGACAATCAAATCAAATAAAATTCAATTATGAAGACTCTCTCTGATCACATAAATTAGAACCTCTTAATTGCGTAAGTATGCCAAAATGGAAAATAAAAAACAAAACAAATAAAAAGTATCCATACAATAATTCTAAGTATACATGAGTATGTAAGATTTACTTAGCTTCAATAATTTATGAAACCGGACAAAAACTGTGGGCGGTTTTTTAGTGTCCCCAATCGTTGGAAAGGAAGTGTGGAAGTTGGTGAAGAGGGAGTCAGTCAACAGCATTAAAGCTTAAATAGTTCTTGAAACAGACATTCTGGTAATGATGCAGAACTGATGTATACGTCACAGTCAGTTAGACTGATGTTTGAAATTAAATTGGTCACTAATCTGCATCATGAGACCCAATAAAATGTCGCTCTGTATTTATAATCAAAACACATACTCGCACAAAAATATGTATACATCTGCCTATGTATGCTACAGTACAGTACAGTGGTTGTCATCTTAATTGAACCATTTAATGCATTTTTTAAGCAAATGAAAAATGAAAAGACAGAGTCAATATAAGCATTTGATAAAATATAGTAGTATTTTGTTTGTATTAATCAGTTTCTTGGTCACTTCTTGTAAAATAATATATCATTCGGTTTGTTAGGAAGTCATTATTATTATATACTAATTTGTAGTCTCCGGAAATCATTTGGCAAAACATGTGATCATGAATGCTTCATTATATTGAGTTCTGCTTTTGCCACCTTCTGATTTCCCTAAAAAGGAACTCGTTTTTACTTAAGTTTTATTAATAAATTAAAAAATTAGCAATGTATCAAATGAAATGGCAATCACTATAAGTATATATAATATATATTTGTATACACAATATGTGTTAGTAGCAAGCGATTCACATTTAATAGGAGGGCGTGTGGCAGCGAGCAGTTTGATTACTGCACGATTCGTGCAGAACTCAATTAAGAACAATAAAAAAAAAACAGAGTGGAAAAACATTGTAAAGATAAACAAAATGCAGAAACAAACAAGAAATTCAAATTACGCATCCCGTAAGACCGAGTATTTCATACGCTTCACGTCTTAGACGTAGTATAACAAGCCATCAATAAATTAAATTTTTACGGAAATTATTAGAGGTCTTATTGGTCATATAAAATGATATTTGAAAGGCTTTTTAAATTATTTACTTTCAAAATTAATTAAGTTCTCTCAAAAAAAAAAAAGATATATCAAATTGTGACTTTATATGGTATCCAATTCAGACGATTAGATATAGGATTCGTAAGGTAGTAAGTAAGTATATGGTAGAGTTGTTACAAACTTTTGAATAAACTTAATATTACCATTTGCTTTGCTACACCACAATAACACAAATTCACAATTTCTACTGATGACCGAAGCACAGTGTCGTAGCCATGAGTGATATAAGGGGTTGAATCAACTTCAAAGACTTCAAATTATACATATATAATCTGTCATAAGTATCTTAAATATATGTACTTATAAATATATTCACTAAACAATTGAATTTTAATAAATTTTCATTAATCCCCTGCCATATCTAAGTTATAAGTATTGTACTTTTAACCATTAAAGCTAATTAGCATCAACCAATCCGAATGCGGCAGCGCCATGTTGAATTTTGTACATTGGTAGGCGGGAGCTAAGTAGTACTCAAAGTCAAAAAAAAAAAAAAAAACAACAGAAAGAATATGAGTAAAAACACATTGTTCGGTTATACCGAATATTACTTACCTTTCACACAAGAACAAATGTTTAGAAAAATTATTAACTTTAACAAGGCAGGCTATAAACAATATGAATTTGATTAAGGACCGATTAATAAGTCCTTAGAAATGGATAGAAAATTAATTTTTTTGTTTTTTTTTTTCCTTTTTATTTTTCAATTTAATCAATGCATTTAGTCCAGCATTTTTTAAAATTTTTTTTATTCCTTCCAATTAATTGGTTTCGGTGTTAAGGTAGTCGAAATAGGTGTGTGTTTCGGTGATTGTAGTACCTGTTTTAAGGAGTTCGATGTGATGACACAGCGTGCATCCCAAAAAACTGTCGTATTTAGCCTTGTTGGCCGACAGACCCATCTAGGCCTTTTTTGATGCCCGTTTACCTGCAAAAGTCCAGTGCTTTGAGTTTCCCTTGGTCTCTGGTGAATTATGATGGATCAATATTTCGTTTACAGTGCAAAAACTTGTTCGAATTGCGTTTGAAGTGGTCAAACAGTTCCGCTTATGGTCGAGGCAACAATCGCATGGATAGCTTTTTCATGCCCAAATATTCATTTATAAAGGTGATGTACTCGCTCAATTGAGATGCCTACAGCTTCAGTCACTTCAAGCACTTTCAATTTCCGTTCGTCCTATATCATTCCATGGATTTAATCGACGATTTTCGGCTTTACAAAGAATTCAGTAAACCTCTTTATAACCATTGAAATTGAAATTGATGGTCCACGGTCCCCACAGTATTTATCAAGCTTTTCCTTCATTCCGGTGAAGGTTTTTTATGCAAAAAATAAATAAAAATAAAAATAATAAAACAAAAGTTATAGACATCACATCACGGATTTTCTAAGGAGTTATTGAGCATACATATACATACGTATTATAAATACATTAATCTGATTGATCCAATTTTGTGGATGAATCCCAGATTCCCATCCATCCCATTTAGGGCACATTGGCTATACGAGGTCATTGCCTAGAATATCTCTATGGATAATTGGACACTGGAACTAATTATTTAAACTGCCACAAGAAAATAGAATTATTCCCTTCAATTGCCAAATTTCTCCAACATTTCGTTCTTAACATTACACACATCAGACTAAAGTGATAGATAGACATATTAGCAGCAGTGTGAAGTGTACAAGAACCAACAGTGGAAGACAACAACAATTTGTCACAAGGGTTGGTGCAGTCATGCAGGCCTCTTTCTTTAGTATGTAGTACGTGATGAGATGTTCTTTCTGTGTATCTTTCATTCAGTTGCTCGTAGATCTTTGAACGGTTCACTGCTCCGTTGTTGTCGTCCAATTCAATTCGATTCAATGCTGTTGTCATGCTTTGATGAGAACGCGTGACAAAACTAATTATTTGTATATAATATTGTATGATCTACAATTTTAAGCGACGCGAAATCGTGTATGTTTGTTTGTTTGTAAGTTGTGTGGTGTGCATGAAAACATAACAAAAAATTCATTCATAAAAATTGCAATGGAAACCGAAAACAATGCTAACGCTTCGCCACCAACAACAAAACTCACCAAGTTTCCTAAACCATTTTCAATCGAAAGTCTGATTGCAACAAAGACGCCGCCGCCGAAATCTTTGTCCGCAATTGATGCCAACTCAAACGATTCACTTTATCGTGAGACGCCAGAGGAACTCAGCGCACGTGCCATGGTCGCCAGCTCAGCACTTGGCTTAACCAATTTCCCGCTCTACAATCCCTGGCTACATGGTTATTTTGCCCAGAATCATGATCGATTATCTCAACTATTTACAAGTGGCTGTTATCTGGGTGGCAGCAACAGCGGCGGTATTGGGCCTTTAGGACCCAAAGATCTAAATTTGGATAATTTACAGCCAAAAATTGCCCATGCCAGCTTACCCAGCGACATCGATGCGCACAGATTGCTTGCCAATCCTTTGGAGGCACATCTGCATACACGATTTCCTTTTCCACCAGCTGCGCCGGATACGAATTATCATCGTTTTGGCAGCCTTAATGCTGAGAATTTATTATTACGTGCTCGGAGTGAATTTACCGCTAGTGATCCCAGTTCAAGAAATCGATTAGCTGATCTTGAACAATGATTATGTACATAATTTGAGTGTCCATGCGCGTTTACAAAGTATCGGTAATGGTCGTTCTAATATTGAAGTCAATGGCAATGATTTGAATGTGACGCCGTCGGTTAAAACAAGAAGTTCTACGCCCCATAAGTCATCGATGTCTCAGAGTTCAGAGCCAGCCGTTGATGTAGGCATGGATGAGGATTTTGAATGTAGTAATGACTCGGGAAGTGAAATCAGCTTGACAATGTCTCCACATAACTATAACAACGATTTGGATAAAAGCCGAGGTAAGATCATAAAATAACAAAAACTTATGTAGATGATATTCAGACTCATGAATTGAATCATAAGGTATATATTTTTTTAGGCCCAGTGAAAAGATATTTTTACTCTGCGAAAGAATTGAATGAAATATAGATTGTCTAAAGACAAGCAGTTCAATTGTAAAATTTATTTTTAAAAATTTATAATTTTTCTAGATCTGATTGAGAATGAAACTTAGGACAAAAAGGAATATTTGGAACTTTCATGATAGAATTTCGTCATCCTTTTAGTAAGCGTCGCTTACTAAGCGAATGTGTTTAGCGTTCTTCAGATGTTTTTGTATGAGAAAATTGTAATTTCTTTCGATATATTCTTAGAAGATCAATCGATCCAATTTTTTTTCAAATAATAAATATTTTACCACGTAGAGAAGTTCGAAATAATGTAAATATAAATTGAATAGAAATAATCGCATTAAATATGATTCAGATTATACTTAGAAGTGCCAGAAATTACGTTCGTAAAATAGGAATAAGACGCAACAAAAATTCAACTCAAAAAGTAATATACTGATTCACATTTAATCGATCGATTCTCTTTGCATTGATGTTTACATTAAACTAAATTTTGTGGGGACTTCCAAATCTTTTTCACCTTTTAATTAACAGACAACATTGTCAAAAATGTGTATATTTTTTTAGGAATATAAAATGTTTTTAAAAAAATTTGTAAGTTCTTTTCAAACAGCAAAAAAAAAACAATTTGGTGTGTGGTTACTTCACAAATAATTTAACACAATCTGAGACTTAAGTTTTAAAAATTGTATTTTTTAAAAAATAGTATGTAGTTTCAATATTAATATTCAATACTCTGGACAAATTATGAATGGCTTTATGCCAGCGGTAAATTGCTGTAGATACATACATATGTAATAACTGATCATTTACTGTATTAAGTGTGTTTTTTATTGTATTTAGAAAACTTGCTTATTAATTTTAGATCGGCATCCTAAACAATTTTTTCTGATTTTTACAAAGTCTATTAAAAAACATAAATTTATGTACTTTCAAATGCCAATTTAATTTAGAGCGAATAAAACCAAAACAAAAACAAATCAGATCACTATCCATCTCAATGACATGTCGTCACATTTAAGTCCCTTTCACATGACAACTCAATTCCATTCAACACATTTAATTTGTGGTCAAAAGCATTTTGTTGCAACAATTAAATGTCTATGCCGCGCCAACATTAATGAAAATTAGCATAAAAGCATTATGGGCTCAATGTTAGATGTCAATCATGGGGAAAAACTTTCAACTCTTGCGCAGCAAACAACACAACAAAACCAAATCAACAAACAAAGAATAACTGACTGAATGAATGACTGACTGACTGACTGAATGAGTTCTTCGACTTAGTTATATAGTACTTACATTAAATCCAAGTAAAGTAAAGAGTGAGTAGTGAGTGACATTTTGACAAACGTAACGATTTACAAATGGAGAAAACTTTCATTTTAAACTTGGTGAGCGAACAACAAATTTATTTCATACACTTTAACCGTGACCAAACTGGGCGCTCTCACATAAATTGAAATGAAGACATAAAGGACTCTTTGAACAACAAAATTACAATTTATGAATGCTTTTTATTCAATTTGACAGAAGTCAAAAATCAGTTGATGTAATTGTAAGAGGCGCAACGAATTGCAACATTAAATATTCATAATCGTTACAATTTACCATTCACTTTACCCTTGGAGTTGGGGGATGAAAACAGCGATGACGGAGTTCCGTGAGGGTGTCAAAGCTCAAGCTGAACAAGGGCAAAGCAATAAAGAAAAGAAATACAGTTAGTTAGATTTGCGGTTAAAAGTTACCCTAACATATTCATTTAATGCCATGTGCCGACAATAATCATGTTCCAGCTGCCTTATAAATCAGTGACAGCCAAATCACTTCAAGCATGTAAGTGTTAAAGGACGCCAAGAAAAATGGTTAAGCCAACCAAGATCTAAGATCTGTCTGTTTGTCTCTTGTATCTGTTCGAAGTGTTTGTCAATGTCATAATCATCTTTTGTGTCTGAATTTAAGTTCATCATCATTTGAACTCACATGCTAACCATAACTGAATAACTGAAGTCGTTAAGCTTTCACGCTTAACTTGCATCAATTCATAAGAAATTTCAACTGTCACAGTCCAAGTTCCATGGGACTAATGTGTGGAGTAAATTTGGAGATACTCATCCCCACTCTTTTTGTACTATTGGAAGTTGAGTGAATATGGTTTTGCTACAAGTTATGTTGATGATGTTACACATCATTTATGCCAGAAGTCAAATTTGAATTGTTGTTCTTTCAAATGTTTATGACATTCAATGATCATCATATTAAGTATTGTATATATTTGGCAGGATACTGTGGGCGTTTTTTTTTTTTTTTTTGTATCTGTGATGCTGCTATAAATAATTATGAGTATGTTAAGGTGATACGAGTAGATATTATTTATATGGACATAATTTTATTCATTTACAGCTTTTACCAATTCAGATAGTGAAGAGTGCACCGATGACGAAGGCAACAGTAGCCGCAATGAGTTTAACAAAGATCCAACTGGAAATGGCAGTAGTAGTGGTAGCTCGAAATCCCGTCGACGTCGAACGGCATTTACCTCAGAACAACTCTTAGAATTAGAAAGAGAATTTCATGCCAAAAAGTATCTGAGTCTCACGGAACGTAGTCAAATAGCAACAACTCTAAAATTAAGTGAAGTTCAGGTAAATTAGTCAAAATGAACTTTATAAAAAAATCCCTAATAATTAATTAATTAAATCAAAATGAAGGTAAAAATTTGGTTTCAAAATCGCCGTGCTAAGTGGAAACGTGTAAAAGCTGGCCTGACATCGCATGGTCTCGGTCGTAATGGGACTACGGGTACTAAAATTGTAGTGCCCATACCTGTGCATGTGAATCGATTTGCTGTTCGCTCACAACATCAACAATTAGAGAAAATGTGCCTGAGTGGTCCGAAACCGGATTTGCGTAAGAAGATCACAGCAGAAGCGGTTAGTGGTTTTGAAAAATTCAATGGATCTGTTTCAACGGGAAATAGTGTCGCAGGCTTAGGAGTTGTTCTACCAACAGGAACAAATACAAATTCTTCTTCATCATTAGCCTTGGCACGAAGTATTTATTAAGTCCTAGATAAGATATAGTAAAACATAAAAGTACCACATACTATATATAAGCTTTAGTTCATGTCCTGTTTACCTACATAAGTGATTATTATTATTTTTTGGTTTTTGTTTCTTCTTTTTGTTTTTTTTTTTTTTTGTCATAAGTTCTAAATGTGAGAATTTTTTTTTTTTGTTTTGGTGTAAATATTTATATACATAAAAATTAAATGAAATTTGTTTGTAAATAAACTTGAATCACAAATTCATCTAAACAATTTTTTTAATTACTAAGATTTATGAAAGGGAAGTATATCGAAAAATGAAGTTAATGCAATTGATGGAAATTTATTGATTTTTTAGCTAATCATCATCATCATGGTCACATTGGTCACTTTGTCTAATGATCCCCTTGACACCACCACATTTTTTTTTTTTTTTTTATTGAGTAATTGAAGTAATGTAATACAATAAATAGCCAATTGAACACAAAACAAAACTAATAATTTGTCTCATTTACCACGCATCAAACGCATCGAGGATAATCAAGTAGGCACTTAAAATCGACAAATGCTTAGGAGGAGAGAGAGCAAAGGAACATTTTCCATATCTGAGTTAGAGCCGTGACTAATTTTTGGTAATTTAACGCACCAAATTGCAACAAAATACACTAAATTTGTTTTCTCCCTAATGTTGTCTCCCAGAATCCATGGTTCAGCCATTTGATTTTGATACTCTTCAGCAGTTTAAGCAAACAATCACTCCAGGTGTCTCACGTGTCACGCCTCTTCAGCAGAAATTTGCTACTGAAAGGGGCATGATTTGAATGAAGGCAGTTTGACTTATTAGCTGATATACAATAGTATAGCAAATGTTACAATATACAAATATATCTGAGTGCCGAAAAATGTGTGAATTTTTAATTGTATAATCACCCCTTACCTCTCATCGTTTAGGGCTGCAAATTGACTTTTGTTGTTGTTTGCTGCCTCTTATTAATTGTGCTCAAAACCCAAAATGAACAACAAGAAAATGTTGTTCTGAAATTGATGATTGAATAGAATAGAACAGAATAGGAGAGAATAGAGTAGAACAGAACAGTCGGCCAAGAGGGAAAAGGAATTGAAAACTGACATAGAATAGAAAATTGTCGCGTTATATTCAACCCCCAAGTGACTGGGCGCAAAAGAGGCCAAAATGACATTCAAACACACATAGGCATTGACGATTTTAGATACTCAGATACTTAGATACAGTGAAAATGAAAGGCATACGGCGAAAGCGAACGTTGCAGTAGTTTTATGTTGTGGCACGCCTCCAAGCATGAGTTTTATTTTATTATTGTCATAGCACTTTGCAAGTAATTTGTTGTTTGCTTTTGTTATTGAGCCTGTCAGTGAGTCTGCGAGCGAGTTAGTTCAGTCAAAGTTGTGATTTTGTTGTTGCGGTCTAAAAATTAAAATTAGTATCCTTTGTTGCTGCTACTCGTACCGCATGCATGCAGCATGCTGCATAATGTTTCATTGTACTACAATACATTATATCACCATTAATTACACGCGGATTAATGTCGCACGAAGCAGTTAAATGGCCATAATTTTTATGCCATTTGCACCCTCAGTTAAAAATCACTTTAAAATCATCAAAGTTGTGTGAATTTTCAATTTAAAAAAATATGTATAGTATATTGTGTATACTTATGTACTTACTTCCCATTTGTGGCAGGAAGTTTTTCTGTTGCGTTTATTTCTTTATAATTTTTTTTTTTTCTTTGAAGGGATCATCATTGTTGAACGTGTACAACATGATAGAATGCCTAATACATCCTGAACTTAGTCATATGTATGTGTATGTGCGTTCATGCTGGCTCATAAATCATGCAAATACTTTTCGTTTTTTTTTTTTTGCCTTTTGCTTTTAAACTGTCATAATTTGTCATGAGGCGTGGTGACGCCTTCTTTTTGTTGTTGTTCATATTGTTGACATATTGTAAAATATCGAACAAACAAAAATTAAATAAACACATACATGAGAGACTAAGTTTAAATTCTAATTTTTGTATTTTATATTTGTTATATTAAGTTTTAAATATCTCAAATAATCATTTGATCATCAAGACAAGAAAATACTATACAACAAGACGAAGTTATAGATATTTTGAATTTTAACTAGAAAGAAGGTTATCTCGACTATGCCGAAGATGAAATACTCTTCATTGGACGCAGTGAATGTTTCATTGTAGTATTCAAATAGGTGTTTTGTATGGGAGGTACCCCCCCTAGTGGTCCGATTCGGCTGGTTCTGACACATGTTCTGCGCCTATTTTGGAAACTGATAGTGTTCAAGTTTCAGTTTGATAGGACAAAAAATAAAAAAAAGTTCTAATAAGAACATGAATTCAAATGGGTGGTTTGTATGGGATGTACCCCTCCCTAGTGATCCGATTCGTGTGGTTCCGAGAAAGGCATTGTACAATGGAAATGTATTTACAAGATCGATATTTATTTATAAAAAAAATCTTTAAACAGATAATTTTATCCAACGTTCGTGATCCTTCAAATGCAAACGAATACCCCAAGTATTGTAATAGACCAATTTATCAGTCTCAACTTAGCACATAGTTTTTTATGCTAAGTAAGATTATTTCTTTCAAACTTTACTAATAGTTTAACCACGAAGAGAAGATAAAATCATCATAAGAACGAAGCCATTCACTAAGATCTCTATGAACCCTAAAATGGAAGGCAATATGCACCCACCATGATTCTAAAATATCTATCTACTATCTACCCTGATCCACTTGGGCTTGACTTACTATAGAATTTGCAATCTTGCAGACTTGAATTTTAATACTATACTCGTAATTTTGTTTGAATCTGACTTGGATGTATGTGCTTCTTGTATTTCTATAGAATTTTCATATTTTATTACTACAGAATGTTCAAATTAACATAGATTTTTATCAATTTTAAAGAAAATTATGCACCAACCATATACATACTTACATATGTATATCCATAGATCACCATCATTGCGACTTTCTACGTTAATTTGCAATGTTAAAAGAGACCGCAAAAGGAATATGTAATTACAACTCATTAACGTTACGCATTTCGTATTACGAAATTGTGTCTGTAGAAAAGAAAAACACTAAGAAATGAGTAAATGAGTATGTAAATTCAAGTCTGGCAATTGAAGTTTGAGACAACGCCGGCGATGGATATTGACAAGGAATGTCAGTGGCTCAACTGATCAAGTCTTCTGTGGCTTTTGGACAGCCGCAAGACAAATTGTGACAATTGTGCAACTTTAGCATAATTTAACCAGCCAAAGCGGACAAGGATTCATTTACTTCATAGATACTCACTCACAAAGGATTAAACATTGGCAAATGTTGTAATTTCAAATTGAAATGAAACTTTGTCAATGTCAGTGAACATTCAGATATCCAGTACATACTCGTACAAGTGTAGATGTCGCCATCATTACCATCATCATCATCATCGTCATTACGATCAATATCAATATTTTCAATCATCGGCAGTTAGTCTTGAAATTCTTTAGAAAACAACATACAAAATGAAAAAACTGAGTAATCGCGCACCTGAATCCCTAATCAGTCAAAACTTGTCTGATTGCCCAAATGACTGTGCCGGCTGATCGAATCGTTCTGTTCGGCCGAGATTACGTTGCGCCTTTATACACTCACTCACTTACTCACTGACATTGGAGAACCATCAAATCAATTGTTGTATTGAGAATTAATTAATTACATTTTTATGATTTTATTAATTTTTCAGAAAATAAACAAACAAATATGAGAACTTCTCCGTCTGTCGCCACAAAAAAGAAAAAAGGAACTCAAAAGACTTTAAAGACTCATCCATGAATGCATTGGTTGGCTGCATTGGGTGCATGATTGTCGTCAGTGTGTCGCAACGTGTTTTCTTCGGACGTTTGTTAATTCCCATGGCTTATGAACACGTACGACAAGCTCGTAATAATAATGAATGTAAATTGCCTCAATGAACGATTTAATGACTTAATTCTTATATTGTACGAGGTAACAGTCTTTGCAAACCTTTCTTATTATACATACGAGTACTTACATAGTATCTTCATTCATTGCCGCTCATTTTCCATTGAATCTTTCTTTAACTATTGTCGCGACCCATTGATAATTACCATGAGAATAAGCATTCATCGTGTCCACCCACTGACACGTGATGATATCTTTTTGCCACAGCAAAAGCGGCAACTCAATAAAAAGAACAAGAATCTATTGAATATCAAGAAGTCATGTTTAGACGAAATATTAGAAACGCTCGTAAAATTTAGAAATATGAAAAGATTTTCCCGATTTTCTTTACCCGATTCTCCTGCAATAAACATGTCGGTCACGAAGGAAGCCATTTATCAAAATGTGTCATTGACTTTAAAAAACGATAATTAAATTTATATACCCAAGAAAACACTGATTTAATTATGAAATTAAAATAATGATAGATATTCATACACAATAAATATTTATTGCATTTTCATAGATAGATTAAAAGCGGGTGTCCGGATGTCTGGAGTTTTTCGGTTTTGCGGTTCCTTTTGAAATCGGATTGTTTGAAGTCATTGAATGAATTGAGGAAGCCATTCGAAAGGCATAAAATAAATTTGGACTATTTAGAAAAATCTCCTAGCAGGTGTTAATTAACATAATAGTAACAAGATGTGTAACCATCTTCTTTTGTTTGATCTTCATTTAACAAAGATGTAGAGATTTTTAAAAAAAATTGCAACAAAGTTCCCAATTTCTGGGTAGATCTCAGGGGTCTGCAATTTGTATATAGGGTGCATAAATGTCCTTATTTATTTTTATTGGACATTAAAGGACATTAGTTCCGCTTAATAATGAAAAAGAAGAAGTAGGCTGTCAATTTTTTACCGAAATTTTGAATAATTGTTTCGTATAATAATGTTGTCTTTGGGGTGTTGAACAATTTGGGTTCTTTTATTTTGTCTTCAAGAAACCCCATAAGAAGAAGACCAATGATGTTAATGGCCAATTAATGTCTGTTAGCCGAGAATGATGCATTCTTGTTCTCATGCAGCGATACATTTTAACTAACCAGAATATAATTACTTTATAAGGACAAAAAAAAAAATTATCGTGCTCCTGTAAACACAAAAAAATTGGCAGCAAATTTAATAAGATACTACACAGTTGAACACGCTATAGTTTCGCCGTCTCGGGCTCCTGGAAAGCTTAGTCCACCAATGGCTAAACACATTGTACTATTTGAATTATTTGTAAAAAATCGTATAAAGTCGAAATTCTGTTTTCCATCTATATTTATTCATCTCCTAGATGATCAACTAAAGAAGGGAAATCACAAATCGACATCAACCTTATCCGAACAGTGGTTGATCATTTTGTAGTATGACTATGAATCAAATTTTGAATGACTTGTAACAAATCCTGTAAAACTAAAATTCAAAACTTCTCTCAATCTGCAACTCTGAACTCACTTCCTTGATTCTTATTTCTTTCCTTTCTTATTTCCAGCAAACAGTTGCCACAAAATGGCATCTTCAAAATTGTCAACGGCACGTACTTTTTAAATGGTAGTCAATGTGTGTGGCAAAATCATTTATATTTTGAATTACGAGGCCACCATCACTGATCACTGAACAAGGTCAGGTGTGCGGTGTCTGCCAATGGTAACTAACCCTGACGACTGAGTGAAAGTAAAACCAAACAATACTTGTATGCGCACAAGGACATCACAACAATAGATATTGGTATTTGATAAGATAAAAACGAATTTGTAGGATCTCAGAAATTAATCGGATCACTTAAAATTCATTACGTGACAAACATTTGAATTCGCAGAAGATCTCAAATTATCCACTGCTGATTTACTATACTACAAGAATCAGTGTCAAGAACACTAGTAACAAAAACATTCTGTGTGTATACTTGACATTCATACCAATCCAATAAGGACCACCCGCTGAGAACTACTGTCTTTGTTGTTGTGGTCCTTGTGACCGAACGAACGAACGAACGTTCGCTCAGGAAAGCAATCAGTGTAAATTTTAGTTGGAAAATGCATAAAAAAGGGAACTCGAAAATATTTCCGGACGCAATTTATGTATGCCACAACAAACTGTCAACACCCAGAAAAGCGACGCAGCAAAGTAGATTGGAGCACTTAGTATCATGACCATATTGGGGACCACCACTACCACCTCGGTGAAAGCAATTTTTTGAGTTTGCAAAAAAGCAACAAACAAACAAATAAAAATAATATAAAAAAGCACATCATCATCTTCATCATCATTACCAGCCACTCGTTGGCAAAATTTAGCAAAAGAAAAAAAACCACATGAAGACTCATTCTCGATGCGCTCCAGTTCCGCCCACTGACTTCCGGACTATATGCTAGTTACTTTGTTGTTATAATTCTGTGTTTCGATGCGTTTTTTAAGTGCTTAATACAATCATCATAGCAGCAACACTAGCAGCACCAACAGCAGCCAAGTCACTGCGGGACAAAAGTACATGTCCATAATTGCAAGCCACCCAGGCCTGTGGCCATCTCATTCGCCACCCCACCACAATATCTGCTAAATGCCGTTAAAAAAGTGATGACGTAGTTTGTGCGGCAATCGAATTGTTTGGTTACGCCTCCAGCTCAGTATGCAGTGAGGGTATGGTTATCATTAGAATCACGGTGGTGGGTGGGTTGTTGGTGTTTATGGGTGAGGCAAAAAAGAAGGACCAGTTGTACTACTTAGTCAGTATAAACAGAGTGTGTTTATAAATTTAAGAGCTTCTCAACAATGATATAATACTGTTCCTATGAGTATAAATACATACGAATATACAATATGAACATACTTACTAGACCACAATGTATAAATTTGTGAACAGAAATACACGTACCAGTATCATTAAATGCATAGAAAGTAGCCAAAAGTTTACTAAACTTTAGTGGACAATCGATCATTAGTCCTTTAGTTAAACTTGTGTGTATATAAATGTATGTATGTGCTTCTTCTTTTCTCACTTTTCCATCTCAATTCAAGTAAAACTAAATGAAATCTTTAGAAGGGAAGGTGCTAGGAATATGTGAATGTTACACATACATACATAAATAGTAAGTAGATATTAAACTGAAACATTTATTAAATGTCATAGCTTTCTTATTGAGAGTAATGGGTGATCAACAGATATTACGCTCGCCAATGTTTTGCTTCAATCTAAGTTTACTGCTGGGACCCAAACGTAAGACATTCTATCCCTCTAATCCTATCTAATCTCATATGTAAATTTACAAAACAAATTAATCAATCAATTAAGCACATTTGCAAAACTATATTCCAAATATATATTTCAAAAATTTCATTTCATGGCTTTCATTACCATGGGTGGCTTAATGTAAACTGAGAAATGGATCAAAATACTTTAATTTAATTCCAACATATCCAATGAGTTTTCATTATGTCCAAAAAGTTTAGAATCTCCTATTTATAAGAAGCAAAAGTTGTGAAGCTTTAATCTCTAAAAAAAAATTATAATCGGAAGTCTAATTTTTGTGCAAAATTTTATTTTTTCATGAAATGAATCGGATTGATCGAAAGTGGTGAATCAATGCTCTGATGAAATCGGCAGTGAGTGCTACCAACTATGTGCATTGAGCTAAGTATGCATAGTTGTTGTAACCGTAGATGAAATCGAAGCATGGAATGCGGACTTCATGCAGACTTAAGCTTAGCAGAATCAAGACTTTCTTTAATTATTAATTATAATTGTCAATAATTTTGCTTTTAGAATTTTCTCGCGGCATTATCGATTTTATTTCACTTGTCATGTGATATTTTTGCATTTCTTTATATAAGAAGAAGGCAAACTAGAAAAGATTTAGTCAACAATATATGTATATATCAGAAACTTATACTGCCTCTATTTCAGTTCAAAAGTCCAAAAAACAATAAAGATTTTCTAATAAGAACCTGAATTTTAATGATGGGTTTGTATGGGAGGTACCCCTCCTAGTGGTCCGCTTTAACTATAGTGACTAAATTTCTGTTCGATACAACAAAATACAAAAAAGTTTTCCTAATAAGAACCTGAACTTTAATGGGCATTTGTATGGTAGGTAACCTCCCTAGTAATCCAATGAAACTGAAATTTCGATAGTATAAGTTTCTGATGTATAGCCACCAATCATCCAAATTTCAAGATCGTGGAATTACTGGATCGTATAGCTGCCATACAAAGCAAAAAGTTTCTTGTATGGGGACCCCTTTAAGCTTTTAAAAATTTTTTAGTTTTAGTATTTGTTGCTGATGCCTGGATAGAACTACACATTGTGTGAAACTCTCTAGATATTACAGTTCATGAGATATGACCCGATGACGGACGGACAACGAAGTCTCTGCAATAGGGTTCCTTTGGGTCCGGAATACTAAAAATGAAATAATGACAGCATAGCTTATAAACTGAACCAGGTATTGATTCTCAATTCAAAGCAAACAAACTTTTAGCGAACTAAAGTGACCAAGACACGATACAATAATTGTAATACAACATTTACGTATGTGTGTGTGATGCAGCAACGAAGTGGTTCATTCACTCGAATAATTCACACTTGCTGTCGGTAATTCACAAATATTTCACAGGTCCAAATACGTGTGCTCACTTCATAACTTTCAAATAAATGACCACTTACCATTTTTATCTTTTTCATACACACTCACCTTATAGAGGCGTAAATGAGACAACTATGCACTACATAATCAAAGAGAGCAACAAAAAACTCCAAAAGCATTGGATATTTCATACCGCTACGTACGTGAGACTCTCATGCACATGCCGCACTAACACTATCATCGTGTATCGTGTCTTGGACACTTTATAAATTTATTTCTTTACAGGCCTCATAACACTGAGACAAGCTATAAGCAATTCTTTTTATTGGCCACTCTGTCAGCTGGCCTGACTAAACTTTAAGTATTTTCAACACTAATTGTGTCCAACATTTTTGTTTTTTGCGTTGTT
The DNA here is from genome assembly GCA_037043295.1 of Amiota minor. NCBI lineage: Eukaryota > Metazoa > Arthropoda > Insecta > Diptera > Drosophilidae > Amiota > Amiota minor. The sequence continues at coordinate 4,367,130 of JBAMAW010001787.1, forward strand.
CTTTATGTCGAAGCCAAAAATTATTAAAAAGTGGAATTTTCACAAGAAAAATGGGAAATAATTTGGGTATCGACATTGCATTTGAATATGTAATTGGTACTGTTGAAAGTCAACATGGTACTCGTGGTGGAAGAAGAGAAAGATTCTTACAAGTAATATGATGAAATTCTGTGAAATTTGATATTGATATCTTGAAAATGGAGCACCCACCAATACTTTCATTTGTTTATTGTAGGTGCTCGAACGCAATAATAGATTACCATACATACGCAAAATGCCAGATCTCAAAAAGTTTGTGGTAAGTTACCAAACAATATTACGATTTTCGTAGTATACATACATATTTGTGAAATATGATTTGCAGTACACAAATTTGTATAAGGAAATAAAAGCCAATGTTGGGTTGCCACCCACCAATAAACTGCCAAATGAGAATTTCAACCTACTACAGGCTTTACAGAGGCGCGAACAAGGCCTAGCCGCACGTGGTTTGGGCTCCTTTTCAGTTAATCAGCATCGCAGCATAGCAAACCTCTACATACCAAATAGAAAAGAATCGCGTTTAATGTCACTTGACTCCAAAGTATTCATATGTAAATTTGATAAAGCTGGTGATAAATTGTTGACAGCATGCCAGGATGGCATTGTGCGCATTTATGACTCCTCTAAAGGCACGTATCACCTTAAAAATCGCATCAAGGCTAGAGATGTTTCATGGAGCGTAGTTGATGCAGATTTCAGTCCTTGTGGCCAGTCTTTTGCCTATTCAACATGGTACAAATCACGTAAGTCTGTTAGATAGTATAATTTAAAGGTATTCAATTCAATTGGTCATTGTAGTTATGGTAATGCCAGTTAACGGTAATGAAAATGATTGTGTATGGATCGATCTAAATAACAATTACGAACGATTTGCCATATTTTCTTTGCGTTATTCGCCCTGCGGTCGACATCTTATTGGTGGCAGCAATCGATCATCTATTTACGTTGCCAATATAGAACGACAATCCGCTCAGGAAATACGCACAAATCGTTACCCAACTGTCGATATCAATGCCATAAGCTACGTTTGTGATAAAGATCCCAATGTGATAGTGTGTGGGTGCGACGATGCCTCGATCAAACTCTTTGATTTAAGATGTCATCGTCGTTATAATTTGGCAAAGCCAATATCACAATTTTTTGGCCACTATGATGGCATCACATATGTAGATCCGCGCAATGACGGCTATCATATTCTATCGAATTCAAAAGATCAAAGTATTAAGATATGGGATTTGCGTAAGCCATCACCAATAATCAGAAACCAGCAGATTCATGTACCAGATTGGGATTATCGCTGGGACACGGTGCCTCAATGCTTCTACAACCCCAAAAAGAATCTAGACAATGACGCCAGTATAATGACGTATCGTGGACATCGTGTTAGCAAGACTCTGTTGCGTGCAAAGTTCTCACCAGCCCAACAAACTGGACAACGATACATCTACACTGGTTGTGCAACAGGTCGCCTAATTATATATGATATGCTAACTGGTAAAATCAAGGAGACTATTGAAGGCCATAAAAATGTAATACGTGATCTTGATTGGCATCCACAACGTTCAGAAATTGTCTCTGGATCAGTAAGTCTTAACAAATAATAACAAAATATTGTAGTTTCTTTATTCTCTAAATATTTCATCACATCTTTAGTGGGATACCCATATACATCTAAACACATTCAAACGTAGTGCTATTCGATCGGAATCCCGCGTTGTAAAAAGAAATTTGACTTCACAAGGATGTCGTCCGCCTCTGAGAAGGTCTAGACGGTTGGCTTTGCGTCACGAAAAACCAGAGACGGAACAAAATAATCAATCATCATCACATTGTGATCATGTGCTACTACAAGATGAAGATGTATGTAAACTAATGCAACATGATTCTTTTGTATATTTCATATTCATGTCTGCATATTTATTTATATTTTTTAGGGTTTGACATTTACGTTTTGAAATTACAATCAATCCAAACGTCTACATAACATAACATTCACAGCAATCAGCGATTACCACATGATGAAATTTAATGTAATCAGGGTCTCCATTCTAACGTCTATTTGGCGTTTATTTAGCACAGTTTTATTTCTATTTTATAATACTAACATATTTTTATGTTCAAATGTATCTATGTATAAGTATAATTGAATTGTTCGCATACTAAATAGTTCGTTCTACTCACTTGAGCACACAAACACATTTGAATTTAAATTGAATTTATTACTACATTGTTATATCATTTAATTTTATAATTTAAAGGCTATTGAAGAATAAGTATAAAATTTCAAAAATATATTTAGAATTATTAGATTATTGTAAATGCATTACGCCTTTTGATTGCATTCAGATGCGTTCGGACTATTTTTCGTTTAGTGGTTGTACGCAGGACTTGATAGTGTCTTTTGTTGAAACTATGATTGCTTGATTCACCATATTTTATTGCCTGATTTGACCACATTCTTAGAATGCGATTTTCGTCTCCCTTTGAATGGACTATTTTCAATTTAATCTTGTCTGTGCAGGAATAGCCAGTGATTTTCGATAGAGTTGAACCTTTGAATATGTTTAGATTGAAGTTTCGGAATTTTTCTGCGGCAAATGTAGAGATTTTGTAGACATTAAATGAGTCAAGCTTTTCTAATATATCCTCCATTGATAAAAGCCCCTCCTGTTGTTGCGTATCGCTATCTTCGTTGGGGCTTTTATCTATGGGTTCTTGATTATGATTTGTTAATAATTCACTTACATCATCATCATCTGGTTTTTCATCTACTTTCTTTTCTGATTTGCTCTGATTTTTCTTTTTTTTCTTCTTATTGCTTGTGACTTCCGCAGAGGGCAGTAGGTTGCTTTCTTCTAGAGGTTTAGTTGCATCTTGAACTTCTTCAGTTGCTATTTCTTTATTTTTCTTAGATTTTTTCTTCTTTTTCAAAGGATTTTGTAATTTTTTTTCTTCTAATTGTAGAGTGGGGACCATTGTTTCCGATTCTATCGAATTCACTTTCTTTAAATATACATTTTCTGATCCTTCCACCACTTTCTCCTTTTTCGCTTTTTTATTATTCTTTTTTGTAATTATGGGATTTTCTTCTATATTTTCATTATTGCTTTCTATAAGTAGCTCCAAATCTGCTGCTGTTGAACATATTTTGTCATCATCATTTACATTATTCTTCTTTTTCTTTTTTCGTTTCGGTTCAGTCTCTTCGACGGCCTCCTCCTCTTTCCCTGCTGGTTCTAGAAGACTTTTCTCTTTTTCCTTCTTTTGATGTTTCTTTATAATTTTTTCTTTCACAACCGGGTTCTCTTCATTCTGTTCACTTAAGAAGACTTTTTTATTCTTCTTAGAATTTTTCACTGATGGTTCTTCTTCCGTAGGAACTTCACTTTCATTATTTACCAAAGGCTCATTTTCTTCCACAACCAAATTCTCTTCATTTAGGGTAAGTTTCTTTTTCTTTTTAGACTTTTTCATTGGTGGTTCTTGTCCTGTAGGAACTTCACTTTCATCATCATTAACCAACGGATGCTGTTCTGATTCTGTTATTTCAGTCACATTCTTGTTTTTATTTCTCATAGCCTCCATTTTCTGTTTGAAATAGTCCGCAACTGATAAACCTGTGCTAACAGTCTGCACACCTCCGTAATTTGAATTGACTACCCTTTCTTCAGGCTCTGATTTTTTTAAACCCACAGGCTTGTTCAACTGTTGATAAATGTCATCTACTGAATCATCCACCGCCTTTTTGCCAAATATGTTTGCCAAGTCTTTTTCACTATATCGAGATAAATCCTTTCCTCTGGTAAATTTCTTATAGTGAACTCGTGCTTTACTTGACTTTGACTTTTCCTCCAAAGAAATGCCACTTATCTTCTCTTTAAGCTTAGTTCTCTTCTTCTCCGGTTTAACTTCATCAGTTTTAAAGCCAAATCCAATTGGTCGATGTTCATCTGCCGATGCATCATCCGAAGTATTTCCATTGTTGTTGCTATTTGGGTCACTATCAGCATCGCCATTCAAGTTCTTCAATAATCCGTTAAAGCTTTCCTCATGCGCTGTCCATTGATCATCTCGTTTGGTTTCCGCATAGCCCAAGCCTTCAGAGTTATCCTTAAACTGAACACGCACGAAATCAAGTGATCCGCTTTCATTAGCACCAAGGCCTTTGCCTTTGGACCAACCCATCTTTTCAAGCATTTTCGTACCAAAACGGGCATCATCTGCATATACAGGATATTCTTAAAACTTATGTTCTATATATTTCGCCTAACTACAAACCTTCATAAAGCGCCTTTCCACGTGGATTTAAATGATAGCGCTTGCGTTGCCGAGGTTCTGCTAACATTGACATGATTAAACCTTTATGCTTTATTTGCTATAATTAATAATAAACAACACAAGATCTAAACAAAATAATGCTAACAATTGCTAAACTAAAATCCTCCACGTGCACGCCGACTGCCAACTCAAATCAATTCCACAAACAGCTGACTAAACAGTGCTGCCAGTGTATCAATGTTTCGAAAACATCTGATTAACACATAAAAACATATTTCGTTGTGAATGACTACAACCAAGAAGAGGGAGAGCAATCACTTGTTTTATTTACAATTTCTTATTCTCAAATTAATTGGATTAATGCAAATAAAATGGAGTTGGACATATCCGCTGATGCCGAAGAGCTGATCAAGAAAGCGCCTAATTGGAATCTCTCCGGCGATGATGAACTTTTAGAGCTAATGAAACGCATTTCTGAGGTAATGGAAATTTTCTATACTTCTGATTATGTTAAATTGTAATTATTCTTTTGTCTGATAAAGAATATGGATCAACGAGCCAATCATACTTTCAATGCAATGGAAAATTTAGACTTGAGTGTAAGACGGCTAGAACTTGCTTTAGAGACAACAAACAACAGTTTGAGGGCTCTGCATTTTGGCCAACAATATGTGGAATATCGTGTTCAGGAAGATGATGATGAATATGAAACAACAAATCAGGAAAATTTGCCTAAAGTGAAGGTAAGAATATTTATAAGTTAATCATTGGGTTGCTCATAATCAAGAATCAAATATTCTAGTCTACAAAGCCACAAAAATGTAAAGATGAAATACTTGATGAATTCTTGGCAAATAGTATTAAGGTTTTTCGTGAGCACTATGAGAAAGTCGAAATCGAAATTCCAGATTCTGATGATGAAGATGGCACTGTCACCACTACGTAAGTAAATAATAATGGTGAAAGTTTCAATATGTTTATTCGAAAATCTTATAGATGCATGTATCGTCCAAAGAATCAATTTGATAAACCTTTACCATATATTATTGGTACAAAAGAGTGGAATCAACACTGGCATGTTGGAACTGTTGAAGATGCCAATGAGTATTCTGGTGACGAAGAGGAAGAAGAAGAATTCTCTGAAACATCGTCATCAAGCGATGGAAATGAAGCTGCACGTGAAGAGTCATATGACAGTGCCAATGTCACAAATGTCTCCGATTGGGCATCGAGTTCATCATTAAATGTTGACAAGAATAAGAACATACAACAAAAAGACTCTGCCGCACAGCCATCATTTGCAAAACAAAACGTTAGTGCTACAGCGGTCAAGACAGCAGCAGTTCCTCCTTTTGCAACCGTTAGTGGTTCTAGTTCTAATACATCTTTGGACAATACGCAATCACGTCATATACAAATCGGTAGACAAAGACATCCACACGAACATGACTTATTTGCTGCTTTAAGGCAATCGCCACCCAGTGATGATATACCCACAGTTTCATCATCATCCACATCCTCTTCAAATGTCTTAAACAGACCACCACACTTGGCACAACTGTTTCCTCAAAGTGCTTATATTAGTAGTAAACAACCAACAGAAATTAAAGTTCAGCATAATATGTTTGATGAAGATGAAGATGACGATGTTATGCCATCACGAAACAGCCAACAAACTCTTCCTGCAGATGATAAAGTCACTACACCTATTAATAATCAAATTAAACGTAAACCTGTTAATCTCTTCGATGATAACGAATTTAATTCATTTTTGTCTGAAATCACAGACAAAGCTCTCGCAAGAGGTGATTCTGCAAATGTTAGAACTTCAGGTTATAAAAACCAAGTGGTAAACGAAAAACAAACTAATCCGATATCGAATGCTAAGCCGCCAGAAAAACCCGCTAATAGTTCACCTCAATATTCTGCACCTATAATTGATCAAGCTAAACGTAAGCCTACTAATATCTTTGATGACAATGATGATGAGTTCAATTCATTCCCGTCAGAGAAAACATCTAAAGCATCAGCAAATGTGGTTTCTTCAAATACTAATACATTAAGAATCGAAAACGAAACTAATACGATAACCACATCCGAGCCACGAAAAGATAAGGATACTTCAGCTCAGTTACCTTATAACAAAGTCAATTTGTTTGATAATAATGCGATTGATAATTCAAATGCTAATACAAACACTCAAAATCAAAAACACATGGCGATTCCGATAGCGACGCCTAGGAAGGCTGCCAGTTCAACTCAATTGCCTAAGAAAACAGTCAATCTATTTGATGATAGTCCACCAGCAAGTCCAGTCCCAAGTGTAAAACAAAAGTCAGAAAAGACTGATGATTTAAAAGGTCGTTTGACTGCTGGTTCATTATTTGCCGGAAGTCCTGATGATGACTTTTTGGATAGCTTTACCACATTCAATAAACAAATAGATAAGTCAAAAGGTACAATTAGGAAAAGTACCGGAATTGCCTCAAATCAACCGAAAGTTAAGGGAACTATTTCACTATTCAGTGATGACGATGATGATGACTTGGATATAAATAATATTTTCTCTAGAAAAATTGAACCAAGCAGCGTATTAAAAAAGAAAACATCAGCGACAATATCACTCTTTGATGATGATGATGATGATGATAGAGATATATTTGGCAATAAAAAACCAACAAATGCCAAAAATCTAATAATTCCGAAGACTCCTGAATCAAGAACTGAAACAACGAAAGTTCCATTAAATGCACAAACAGAAAACGAAGGGAGGTTGTCCTTAGAAAATGCAACTTTAGTTCAAAAAAAAATACCTATTAAGTCCTCCAGTGTGGACGTCTTTGCTAAAGATAATACACAATCAGAAAATGAAGCAAAGTTGTCCTTAGAAAATGAATCTTTGATCAAACATAAATTACCTATAAAGTCCTTGAATGTGGACCTATTTGCTGAAGATGAGATCATACACTCAAAACCTAAATTAAGTAATGAGAAGCCGCAAGAAGAGTCCTCTCAAGTTAAGGAAGTGAATCAATATGATAATAGAAACACAGAAATCAAAGAGAAAATTCAAACATTGGTAGAGGACAAGAAACTTACAGTAAAAGCTAATGACAATAAGTCACTTGATCCTGCTGACAGTGATGAAGACAACGATATATTTGGCAACAGTAAAAGTATTCCTACAATTAAAACTGAAGAAATACAAAACTTAAAAATGGAAAAACAGCCAATTATGAACAAAAGTGAAGAAATTCATGAATCAAAGCAAAATACTCCTAATGAAATTTCATCAGCAACAAATATATTTAGAGATATAAAACTGTCCCGTGATGTTGATGGTGATATGATGAACTATTTCCGACAACAATTAAAAGCTCTCGAACAAGTAATGAAGATATAAAGACAGCAGAAATTCCAGACTTAGTGACAATTGAAGACATTAATGATTATGATGATGATGATGAAATGATAAGAGGAATCAAAGATGACTATGAATGTGAACCTAGTGTAGGATTAAGTGATTCACTCACAAATTTGGTTATAGAAAATTCACCAGAAAAAATGTCAAATGCTGCTGATTTGGATGTCATTTCAAAACCAAATCAAACTTATAATAGCCTTTTCATGGATGAACCACCAGATGACAGTGAGTTCTTTCAAACTTTAGGTTCTAGTAAATTGAGTAGTTCAAAAATATTTGATTTGGATTCTGATTTCTATGAACCTTCACTTCCGGACATACCAAGTACCTCAAAAGTAGCAGCAGAATCTATGCAGGCAAAAAGCAGTGCTTACGATGGTCTGCGTTTGTTTAGTGAAATACCACCCGATGATGATCATGAATCAACAAAGGAAACTCTGCAGGAGACAAGCAGTAGAGTGGAAACGATAGGAAGCGGTACAAAACGATTGCATACAATATTCTATGACGACTTCAGTGAAACTACAACTTCATCAAGTGTAGTAAAAGGCAATGCGAAAGAAATTTCAGTTGTGCCAAAAATTTTTAATGATGAACCACCACCGGATAACGAATCGAGAAATGATAGGGATGTTGTTGATCGAAGTGTTGATAAGACAATTCGAGATTTGGACAGAGAAGCAATGCTCAAACGAGAACCTGTGACAGTAGGGAAGCTTGTGAAACCGAAAATTAATATCAATGTCCAGGCCTTGTTGCCTAGCACCGGAGCAATACCTAAAATCAAAAAGACACCAGAATCCCAGTCACAAAAATACCATGAAACCGTGTTGCCTACTGAAAAAATTACTTCATCTGGCCAAGTAATAGGACAACCAACCAGCGGGAACAATACTCCGACATCTTCAAATCAAAATTTACTGAGTTGCATGAATAAAATGCGAGTACGTGTACCGGTTAAACGTCGTCCTTCAACCAGACGTGGACGTCAAGAAAACTATCGAAAGTCTTTGCTGGACGAAGCACATATAGAACATGATGATATTGATGGAAAAGAAGAGCATAGTACTAAAGAAAATCTTCCACAAAAGATCATCATCCCTAAAACAAAAACATTTCTAAATACCGATGAGGATGATGAGTTCTTTAACCATCCAAAATCTTTACCAGCTGCCAATACTGTCAAGAAACCATTGGAAATTGCCAAGGCAAAATCTTCACTAGTTACTAAGGCAAAGGAACCACTTCCACCTGCCGCTAACTTTAAACCATATGCAGGCATGGCAAGTTCCAGTTTAGCCAATAAAACATACAAATCATTTTTGGATACTGACGACGATGACGATGATGATGACTTATTTGCTAAAATCGATAATATGCCAACCAAAAAGGCAACCGAAATAATTGATGTATCCAAAAATATTCAAAATACAGGAAGTCAAGAGAAACCAATCGAAAAGATTCCTGGTCAGAAAGTGAAATCATCTTTATTTAGTAGCGATGACGATGATTATGACAATAGTGAATTTTTATCTTCATTGAAACGGGCACCAAGCAAGTCGAAAACAGCAACATCTAAAGGGCTTTTTAGTGATGTGGACAGCGATGATGGTGACGATCTATTTGGTGGTGGAGGTGTTTCCAAACGACAGACGACGACTAAAACACAACATTCCAAACAAGCAACTGGGGATAAAGAAGGAGCACGAAGCAAAACAGTTAACAAACCCCCACCAACGATTGCAAGTGATAATCCTTTGGCTGATTTGATAAATCCCTGATATGTATCATCAAATCTGATAGTATTCAAAACGAGATTTCATAATTTTTTTCTTTTTTTTTTTTATTATTTTTGTAACATTTTAAATTTGTATTTACAAGGATATTTCTTTCTCTTTTGTTTTTGTTATACTACAATCAATTGTTATAAATATAGAAACACATATCCTTAATAACTGGACAATTTGACTGTTAAATAACTTCCAAAATAATGTATTATCCATTTATTACAATGTAGTGAGTTTAAGCTGGATACTTGATCCACATCTAATGTGTAAAGTTATTTAATGAACTGAGTTAGTTTCCGCTCTTTGGTCGTTCGAGGAATGTGTACGTATGTATGCATGTGTATTATGTGTGTGTGTGTATATATATATATATACAGTGAAGAGTAAAAAAGTGTAAACGTTCATCATTTTAAGAAAATTATGCAAAAAAAAAAACCAGATAATCCTTAGTTCATGAGCCAAAGATCAATAAGTGAAAAATAAGATTTATCCAAAAATTTTCACTCAAATCGGAGGTTTGAACTTTGGGCCGGCTACTCTACTTTCAGTCGTCATCTGGCTGGATAATCTTTTCAGATTCGGAAAGGTATCCACCAAATTCTTTGAGGAATGGACTTAATTTTTCATGTCTTGAGAAACACCTTTCTGTCATGCAAAGTAACCCACATAATAGTATTTTCGCTTCAAATTTGAGTGGCGACTAGGCAAGATGCTATGGGGTCCTCCCACCAGAATGTTTTCTGATTGAAATATGTTAGAGGAATGCTGGTTTTTTTAGGGTTCCGGACCCAAAGGGTATCCTATCGCAGAGACTTGGTTGTCCGTCCGTCCTCGGGTCATATCTCATGAACCGTAATATCTAGAGAGTTTAAATTTTCACAGAATATGTAGTTCTATTCAGGCATCAGCAAAAATTACTAAACTAAAATAGTTTCCAAAACTTAAAAGGGTCCCCATACAAGAAAAATCTTGACTTGTATGGCAGCTATCATTAATTTCTATTCAGTTTTGCTCCTACAAAACAAAATATGTAAAAGTGACGAACATTTACCCATTTTTGCTTGCCACTTTATGAGTGCGTGTGTGTGTGTATGTATTAAATTAGTTACAACTTATCTACAATAATCAGTATAGAACATAGTAGTAGTGACTTTGACTTTTTTGAATGTATTCTTAGCACCTCATAATCTGATACAGATAGAAGTCCTTAGAGTGCCACATCACGATACTTTCGATAATCATCGGATTCATTACCCAATGATAGTTTACTATTCGCTGTTATATAAGGATTTGTATAGTTGGCATAGCCAAAGCCACCATAGTATTGTAGTTGCTGTGAATTGCGACGTTGCATGGGTTGAGCAATGACGGTGCCCGAGAACCCATTTGCCGAACTAGTCGATGGACGGCGATAGATATTTGGAATGAGTTGTTGTTGTTGCAGTTGCTGTTGCAGTGGATTCAGATAACCAAGCATAGCCAAATAGTATTGTTGTTGTTGGGTATAGTTTTGGAGTAAATTATTGCCATAGGCCAGCATATCATTCTGAACCTTACTGATGCCATCTAAGTTCTCCAATGAGATGCAATTACGTGCAAGTTTTGTTGGCTGATTTAGTTGCTGCTGATAAGGATTAAGATGTTGTTGACGCAATTGTTGTTGTTGCTGCTGTATACCATTTGGATTTGGTGGTGGCGTTATTTGTTTTGGTTCGATGGAACAATAAATTGGATCATTGTTTATGGAACCAATCAATGATGGTGGCGACTGTTTGTGTGATGATGAGTCTTGTAAATTATTTTTCAAATCATCGATTGTTATATTAAAATATTTGGCATTTTTATCCTCAGTATCGAGCACGTGACGTGGATTATACATCCCAGGCAGTGTACAACGTAAGTCCATCAAGGATTGAGCCCGATGGCCAGGACGTGGGCCCATTGCCAGGAAGGCACCATTATTATATTGTTGCATAAGAGCTGGAGCAAAAATGCTCGCATTGAATTCATTTTGTGAGCCAAACAATTGATTGGCATTTGCATTATTGTGCAATAAATTGAGACCCTGCGATTGAGAGCCCATAGGGATTTTTGTATCCTCGCATATCTGATAGCCAGCATTCTCAAAACCACTCATGCGTTGACTTGAGCGACGTGAATCTGCCTTAGACATGGCCGGTATACTTGGCGCTGGCGTTTGCAATTGCAAGCGTGTGGCGAGTCCTTGCAATTGGGAGAGGACATGAGCCTCACGGCGCCATCTTGAATTATGGAATATGTAATTTGAATGGAAGTGTTCATTGACTTGAATAGTTGCTTCTCACCTGATAGCAGTTGGTATGACACAAATCAATGCAAAACAGTTGATAATCAAACGTATGAGATACGAGGTGAGCTCAGTCAAGCCATGCACTGATTGAAGACCCTGTTTATGGGAAAAACATTACAGACATCAAAAAAAAACAGTTAACATTAACACATTGTGAATTGCAATCAAGTCATCTTACCCAATGTTGTGTCGTCATAATCATAACGAATATTAATTCTGGTATCGAGAGCAATCCAATGATCACCGACCAAGCAAATAGGCCCCAAGCAAGACCAGTGACCAAACCATGTATTAAAATCGTTGTCGCCACAAAAACTATAAAGTATTCTGTGCAAAGTATGTAGGCTGAAAACGGTAAATCACCATGGGCTTCCAGTATCCAAGAAACTTCACAAGAGAAGGCACCCAGATACACAATCTTAATAAAAGAAGAGAAATATGTTCAAAGTATTATTATAAGAAAATAAAAAAGAAAGGAAAACTAACAAATAACATATAGTAACAAAAAAAAAAAAAAAAACCGGTAAAAGAAAAGCGAAAACATAACATTAGCAAATAATTGCACTTTGTCACTGATGACTATGAAGAAGCTACCAACACATGCAGACAATGGACAATAATGATGATGATGACGATGAAATAAAATACAATATAACTAAATGTGAAATGAAACGAGAGTAAAACACTCATTCATTCATTCATTCATTCATCCATCCATCAATCAATTAATGGACGCCAAGTGCCAACTGTCAAGTGAACACCGGTTGTCAGTAAGTAGTAGCCAGCAGTCAGTAGTCTGAATTCATAGCACAAAAAAACATGAATTTACTTTTTGTCATTTGTTGTTTGTTTGTTGTTTGTTGTGAACATTCAAAATGCGATTTCATTTCATTTTCACTTAATTGCACAAAATTTGTATTGACTGCAAGTTACTGAAGATTGCTTTGAATGCAAAAGATAGAAAACAACCATAACTACGACAATGAGGATGATGATGATGATCTTGATGGTAATGACGACACAACACAACTCAACCATTTGGATCTAGATTTAAACGAAACTTTAAAAACAGTATTTTTATTTCTTGTTTTCATGAACATTTTATGAATGTTTATAGTGTGGATGTGGTTCACTATTATCACGCAATCAAGACACAAACACATCAGAGACCACATAAAATTTTGCATATGGAAATAATTGATATCTTATCTATTTTAATGGAAACCAGTACATCAGTTGAACGATGTACGATGAACAGAATCTTTGAGAGTACGTCTAGTCTAGTCTATCATAGTACGAGATTAAGAAATCTTTTATATCCCATGCATAGAGAATCGATCTAGAATGTTTAATTGTTTTAATGGAAACAAGTCCGTCAGTTGTTCGGATATTTTGATAAAATCATCAACATAATTTATCTAGATACAATAATGCAATTATTTTAATCACAGTTTGTCTAGTTTAGTCTAGTAAAATGTGTTGATTGAATTATGTATCTAATTTTTATGCCGAAATTTTACAACAAAAAAATAAATGTTCTATTAATTGAAGGATTTATATTGTTTGGGTTGTTTTTTTTACAATTTCAATGCCTTATTTAATCCTAGTGTACCCGGCCAACTGAATTTGTACGATCATGAATAGAAAAAAATGGGCCAAGTTTGAGTCAGACTCGTACACGGAGGGTTCTGTACCAGATTGCGGTTTGTATGGGAGGTACCCTCCCTAGTGGTCCGATGAAATTGAAAATTTGATAGTATAAGTTTCCAATAGCCACCAAAATTTCAACATCGTAGAATTAATGGATCGTATAGCTGTGATACAAATCAAAATGTTTCTTGTATTGGGACCCCTTTAAGTTTTTAAAAATATTTCAGATTTAGTATTTGCTGCTGTGAAAATTTTAACTCTCTAGCTAAAGGTTGTAATTCATGAATCTACACTCAAATTTAATGTACCCAACGAAATTTGTATATTGTTCATGTTTTGCGAGCGTCGCTTCTTCGCTTTTAATAAGTTGAATTAAATTTCTGGTATTTCTTTCTTGCTACCCGTTGCCCTTGATTTTGAACAAACGGACAGACACATAAAAAATTCCAGTGATTTACCAAATGAACAACAATGCACACCTCCTTGGCCTTGTCCTAAGTATCAATCTACATATTGTAGAGACCTTTAATTCATTCAAAACACACTGTAGAACATTGCACAGTGCTTGGAAAGAAATTTGATGAATCGAATATTTTGATTTAAAAATTGGTATCGACGACTGGAATAATATTGTATTTATTTATTTTAAAAAATTGATCTTTATTTCTTTTTGGAAAATGGATTTGGAAATATGTTAATTAAGAGTCTAAGAAATGTTTCGGTCACTTAACTTTACTGCAAAGATCGAATAACAGAAGTATTTTAGAGTCTGGTGGAAGCCAGTCACAATTATATGGATAAAATCTAATAGTGCTCCCTATTTTAAAGAGGTCAAATCCCTAAATTTCTTAAGCATACCACATACTACAAACAAACACTCAAAAAAATAACTATAATTTATACAAAATTGTTAGTCTTGATAAAATTTCATCTTTTTAATGGACCAAAAGTTAAGGTTTCTTTTAGTTAATCTAAGTTAAAAATTCATGAATTCATTTAAATGGAAATTGACATAATGAAGTCAAACAATGATCCCATGACAATGAACTTAAAATATCTATTGGTTACTTACTGAATACATGAATATTTATGTTGTTTACTCACCAAAAGTAATCCCGCTGCCACACAGCAGATTATAAATAGATTCGCCTTGATGAAACGCTCCATTATTCGCTCATTCCAAAAGTTTTGTATAAAATTACCACTGCCTCCCCTTTGCTGGCTTTTGTGGCACTTTACCTGTTGCTGCTGCTGTTGTTGATGTTGCTGATGTTTCTTTGTTGAACCAATCGTCAACGTTTCACCAGCACCGGCTTTCTGATAATTCATATTTTGAGTTTTGTATGTTTTTTGTTTGTTGATTTATTTGGTTGTATGTATATAAGTAGTTTGTAGATATTTTATTATGTTGTTATGTGTTGAGCGGAAAAGAAAATGAATATACTAGAAATGTATTAATATTTCTTTTGGTTGTAATTTGTTGATGACTTTTCTTTGCTTCCTTTTCTCTATTCAATCATTCACCAACCTTCTCCTCCTCTTACCATTCTACGGTTCCGGTTCTTTGCTTCTTTCGTTTGTGAGGAGGTCAGTAATGCGAATAGTTCTACTTTAATTTAGTTTAGTTTAGTTTAGTTTATTTTTTTTTTTAATCTTCTTCTTTTTTTTATTTTTTTTGTAATTATTCGCTATTAAATTTGTGTAATGAGTTTTTATTCAATTTTATGTACTTTTATTTTCTTAGTAAGTATGTTATGATTTTTTTGATGCTTCTTGCGTTTTCAGTTTAAGTAGTTTAGCTTAAGTTTCTCGTTTTGATTGCTAATTTGTTGGTTGAACGTTGTTGGTTTCGTTTTATTTATAAATAATAATAAGTAGTTTTGCTTGTATGTGTTTTTCAACTTCTTTTGCTGATGAAAGCGTTAAGCAGCTTAATTGAACGTTGTCATGTTATGAACAGAATTGAATTGAACTGAAATGAAATGAAATGAGAATGAGAATAAAGCATTCATTGTATCTTCTTATGAATTGATTAATTTAAGTGTGTTTTATAATGGAATGAATTAGTGTGAGTATATATGTATGTATATGTTTGTTTGTATGTGTTGATTTATAAGAAAATATCTTTCTTCTTTTGTTTCCTATTGTGTGTTGTATGTGTGTCAGTTGATCGTTTAAAGGGAGTCATTATATTAAGCAAAACAAAAGACTTAAGAAACGAACTTGTTTGCACTTTATTTCACTTAAGATATTCAATTGTTCCTTATCATAATTGGAGAGATGCCCGCAACGCATATTAATGTGCTTTTGTATCTGTATGTCATTACACAATGGCATTGTGACCATCATCTTTGTAGCTATCAATGCCGATGACAGAAACGAAAACAAATAGGTTTTTACCATATTTTATTTAAGACGATTCTCTTGTTTGTTGTCAAAATACTTAATGGATTGAACTCATTGAAGAGCCCATAAATAATCAGCCCTTCAAAGGCAATCGAATAGACCTTGGGTCTATGTTACAAATTTTGAACTTGGTATTATTATATTTCGATTAATATTTCAAAACATCCTAAAATTGAAAATGAACTCCTGATGAATTAGGAAACAGAAAGTAGAGACAGCGAAACTCTGTTGCCTCGGTGATGGACACTACTTAATTGGAAAATATGTCCCTAGACTGAGAGTTCCCTCAAGCTTTTTTTTTTTAACGGCTTGGCTTTCCCATCTGAAGAAGGCAACTCTTTGTCCAGCGCTATCAAATAGAAGGTTTAGACCGCTTGGTTAAAACATCTTCAGTGTACTTGCCTAACTAAAATGCATGAAAATCAGATGTCTTTTAAGATTCTTAAAATCCTCACATCGGGCCCCCCAAGATTGTTTTTATAGCATTAGAAGGCGCCTGTAATTGTCTTGTAAGTTGGACTTGGAAACCAAAGTTTTCTTGTTTTTCTGGTCTAAAATATATGTGTATGTGTATGTATTTTTAAAACTTAATACTAAGTTTTCTTATTATTTTTTATTATTTATTAAAGTTATCGAAACTTATTTACTTATTGTATATCATTTGACCTTTTTTATTATTCAACTTTAATTCATTTCTTTTTTTTTTGTTTTTTTTTTATAAATGTGACCCACAAAACTAATGTAGAAACAATGAAAATCTATTTCTTTTACTAATTTTTAGGTAAATAATATTTTTGAATTTTTATAAATTTTGATTAATGTCCAAACAATTTAGGACTGCTGCTGTTTATGTGATTAAACCACGCCAAATTCATTTTAACAATTTTTATACTACCGAAGTTCGTTTCTTAAGTCTTTTGTTTTTAAGCAAATGGAAAGAAAATAAATGGGGAAAATTGCTTAAATTCTTAAAAAAGCAATAATAATAATTTACTTAATGATAATAAATTTGTTGTTTGTTGTGTAATGATAAAATGACACTAATACAATACAATACAAAGTAAATATGTAAATAAATAATTATTGTCATTTATTTTTGTCTTCATATTTGAAGACAATCTATACATTATAAAATTTGTTTAAGGAAGGAAACTACATTCCAAATTGGTATTATGTCATAAAGTATAAAATATATTTTTTTTTTTTATACATTTAATAATTATTTTGGTTGCAAAGTCATAAGTAAATAATAAAATGAATTAATCAATTATAAACACACACACACACACATAATGTGTACATGATCTGCCATTGCGGTGTATATTCGTAGACTTTAAAGCGCCAAAGTTGGAAACTAAGTATCTACTTATGATGATGTTATTATATTGTCATCTCACGCAAGTGGCATAGTTTTATTGTCATCGTCTTTATTACCACCGCCACCACAGACAACATCATCTTCATCGATGTAGCTATCAATGCCAACGACAGGTGCGGTAATTCATATGTTTAATGTGATTGAGCTACCACGCGCCAAATACGCAAACAAATACGGGGAGACACTTTGTTTCAGTTCGATGTTTGCGACTTGGCGTGGGCGGTTGGCTTAGCAATTAGTGTCATTGTCGTCGCCGTTGTTGTCATTCGTTGTTGTAGTCGTTGTCTGTGGTTATGTTTGGTTTTGATAATCTTTAAGCGGCCATTCACACGAACACTTGCTCAGCTCGCTCTTCCCGATCCAAAGACATGTAATATTATTTACACCGGATATACGCACCTTAAACTGTCATCACTGCCATGTCATGCCATGCCATGCCATGCCATGCCATTCTTTGTACGCAGTAAGTAATTACGCACAAATTTTCCTTTTCTTATTTTTTATACCGGAAAAAGCAAAAAAAAAAAGAAAATACATAATAACTTTGCTTCTTACTTTAATGCTTTCTTCAACTTCCTCATTTCATTTGTAACTCTTTTTTTCATTAGCCAAAGCAAAAGATTTGTCCGAGTCTGTTTGCCAAAACAAGTGTAAATATGTATAAGAGCTTAAGTATCTTTGTATCTGTTTTTGTTACTCTTGAGTGCAATACAAAGTTAATTATTCTATGCAGTATTTCATATGTTCTAAATACCCAGTATTCTATTAGCCAGATTTATCCAATTGCAAATTCTATTGAATTCTATAGTTTTACTTCTCATTGAAGAAATATGGTATTAATATGCGCTTTGACAACTGAGCCAAATGAAGCTCATCATTCCACTTCACTTCACTTGGCGACGATAAATTTGTTTAAGTTATTCACAACGAGACGCGTAATGTTTATTTTTAACTCTTTTTTTTCTGGTTTTGCTTTTGCAAAATTACAACAAATATACAAAATAACATATACACTCACTTTGTTCGTAAAACCTACAAAATCTTATTATACTATTTACGCATGAAGTTTTAACAGACAGAAGGAAATATTGAAGACCCCATGAAATATGTACTTATACAATATCTTAGTCAGTTCGACGAGGCGAGTTGAGTAAGCAATGTCCATCTGTCCGTCCATCTATCCGTCTGTATGTATGCAACTAGTCGTTCAGTTTTTCAATTTCAAAACAACAATTACAACAATTTATGTGCATTTTTTGTAGCGAAAGGTTAATAAGGCGAACTTATTAACAGAGGGCGAGAATTGTCAAGTCCAGGGCCGTCCAACTTGCTTGGATTCCTTAGACACATTGGAAGAAGGTGTGGTAATTCAGGTTTCAAGTAAATTGATGAGGAAAATAAGAAAAAAAGATCCTTAAATCAAGTTGACGTGAAAAAAAAATAATTAAAATTTGGGTATGTAGGAGAAGGTTCGGTTGAGCCGCACGGGACAACACTGGTCTACTCTATCTCTGCTGACTTGGAATCAGCCGAAACGGACCACCTAAACCCAAAATCTAATTCGTGATTTGTTATTAGAAAAATTCTTGTTTTTTGTATTTATTATCGAACTGACTTATCTTTACTATTCATGTAAATTTAGGGACCCTAGGATTACTGGATCGTCTAGTTCCCATACAAATATTTCAGTCTGATTATTAAAATGCAGTACCCTAATCATAAGACAAAACAATAATGGAATACATACAATATTTCTGTATGCTAAAACACAGAAGCATAAGAAAAAGTGTTTTCTATGGGTGCGTGAAGAGTAAAACAACTTCGGAATAGACGAAATTAATCTTCTTTTTTTTTTGTTTTTTATATTATACATATGTATTTGTTTCTCTTTTCTCTCTTTGCTCTGTTCACATTTCCTATATTTATTTATATTTGGTTTCATTTTCTTTATTATTAGAAAAGATTCATAATATAATACTACATATGACGACGATTTTTTGAATAAATATGAATATTTATACATGTTTATTGTGTTTATTTCTATTCAATCATTTATTGAACATTCTTTTAATACAACAACGATTCTTATAAATATGAAGAGAAGATAGTAAGAACAAATAAGTTCTACTAAAAGTTATTTGAAATTCTTTACTAGTCACTTTCAATCTACAAAAATTATATATAAACTTGATGAATACATTTTTTAAAATGTGTGTGACACACTTATGAAAATCTAATAAACTTCTGTAAGATAGACTTTTTTAGCATACAACACAAAAAAAATCAAATCTAACACATTGAATAGATTTGATGACGATGATAAGTGACTATGATCAGAGAGGAAACTGTAAATCACAGCATACACAAGGTTTATAGATTATAAAGATCATTTTACATTACTTGCTATTACATAGTTTACTGGATAAGATCACTCAATCTTTGGTCTCCTTCCAAAAAGTTCAAAGTATGAAAAACATTGTCAATTTATCTTTTAGAAATGCTATCAAAACTATCAATTTGACCTATGCCCAGCACTTGTATGCAGTTGTAAAACGACAAGGTCGGGCACTTTACAGATCATGGATCTTGTTTTTATAACGTAGTCATGAACACGATGGCTTAGTTCACTACGAGATGGATCAACAATGTCTTCCGTACATGCTAACATCTCATTTATTTAATTTAATTTCTTCTTTTTTGAGTATTAAATAATTATTTTTTATTATACAATCTAACTTCTTTTCATGTGTGGTAATGGGTAAATTTCCTAAGTACAATATTGTACATATAACAGGATTATTTAAATTTCAACAAGCCTATTTACATTTCTTTCAATTAACTCCGCAAAAAGTTACGATAATGAGCCCCATTTACGGCAATTGTATTACTATTTTGATTTTCGAAAAATGATAGACACCAAGCAAGCTTTTGAAACAATTATCCAGGATTTTTTCCAGCTAAAATGAACTTCATCGGTGAAGATACAATAATTTTCCCTAAAAATTCTCATTTTCATCTTGTTTTCCTCGTGTAGTAATCGATTTAATTAACCGGAATGGATTTACTTTATACATGAAAAAAAATGGGCTTAATTTATTATCCCAAATAAAAATAGGGTCAAATTGAAAAAGATATCTCAAATTTGAGCACTCAAAAAATTAAACAATTCTCTGATTTCGTCAAGTAGGGTTATTGCTAATGGGTTTACACATAAGTACGCCGATTTTTAATTTTGTTTTTTTTTTTTGTTTCATCTTTTGTTAATGGGAATTTCATCAAATGTCTATGAATATTCTTGTTTGATTAGAAACACGGGGCATCAACAAGTTTTCTTAAAGTTTTCGTAGTATTCTTGTAGTATTTCCAGGTTTGATTGGCTGGAAATGTTTGCTGATTTTAGAATAGTCTTGAATTATGGAACATTATTTTGCAAACTTGTTTCCCAAGTCATCAATGCCTAATGACCCTTTAAACAGGGTGTATGCCTAAGTATATAACGTTGTTGCTTTTTGGGACATTGCACTGATGAGTATAGGTGTTATAACATGAAGAGATTTTTCAGTGTTAACTTTAATGTTTCATTTTTCTAACCATTTTTGTATTGTAAGTATTTAGTTGTTTTTTTTTTTTTTTTTTTGAAGTCATTCAGCTGGATCTTGTAGGAGTGGCAACATTTACACCTTCTAAAGTTGGCATATCGGTGGTGTATATTGTATATTTCTGTCTCAATATAATATATATTAGAGTGTTTATCTTTATGTTTGACATAATAACGCGATTACACAACTTCTCATTTGAGTTTAATTTTTAATATGATTTTGTTTTGCATAAAATATACTTATTGTCCTACGACAGATGATTGCAAAAAGAGAATAATATATACAATTTATTTGTATTATTATCATACAATGTAAAGAGTTCCTCAGTTGAGTTTTTGTATGGGTATCAAATTGAATGGATAAAAGAAACCTAAATATTTATATTATAAGCATCACTTTCCACCAAAGCGGATTTGATAAAATGAATTTGGATCAATTAAACGTTACATAAATAAATCGATTGTTGATTTTATCATTTCTTTTGTTGACTTCTTTTTTTTTTTTTTTTTTTTTTGGAGAGGCATAAAAATATGTTGAAATTAGATGTCAAACTATTTATTTTTTTTATGAAAAACTAAAGAAAAAGAAAAAACAAGTTAAGAGTATTTTCATTATGCACCATAAAACATCATAATAAGACAACAAACAAATGATAACCTCCAAAAATTTAAATAAAATTGCAAAATTATGTAGATTTCCATATAAAAATTGTATAATTTTGTGAACTTTTTTCTTCACTGAAACCAAGAGACAAACAATATGAATTTGTTGAAGAGTTTCCAAACTGCATTCATTTTAGACTTGTAAAATGAATGGATAAAGTTGATGGTGTTTGCTCTTCATAACCATATAGTCGTACATAAATAATAATAATAATAACAATGATGATGATGATGATGATGATGATGATGATGATGATGATGATGATGATAATAATAATGATAACAATGATGATAATGTTGTTTATTACAATAAAAGAGTTGCATGTGAGTGAGTATAAATAAAAATATTATGCATAGAGTTCAATAGCATAAGCAAGCAAAAGAAATTTACAATATGCAAATTCAATTTATCAATAGAAATGAAATTATTATTGTTAGTTTTTTTTTTTTTTTCTTTCTTTCAATGCGCAAAATGCACATTTAATACATAATAAACAATAATAAACACAAAACAATGGGAAATTATTCGTAATAAAAAACACGCCAAGTTGCATTGATATTAACAATATTTGTATGATGATGTTGTAAGAAAAAATACATAAAATGTTATGCCATAATTAAATTCAAATAAATAGATAGACAAACTGACAGATAGACAGACAGACAGATAGACAGACAAATAAACAAACAGACATAATATAGTTAATAATAATAAACAAATAAACAGTGATTTTTATTATTATTTTTTTTTTTAAGAAGATTTCTGCTGTTTAATTTATATTAAGAAATAAAATATTTTAATAAATTTTTCTGTTTTTAATTCTTTGAAATTTACCTTTACTTTAAATATTTTTGTATATATTTGTTTTATTTGTTGCATTAGAAGCAGAAAAAAATTGAAGATTGTTTGTTCAGTTTTTGTGTTGTAGTTTAGTACTAAAAGGCAATGAACGCTTAGAAATAATAACTAATTTGTCTATTTGTTGCACGCGACTTGGAGAAGCAAGCAAAAATGTAGAAATTATCACTGAACCAAGAAATGATTTCATATGCACATGAGCAAACTAGTAAGCACTACACAGCATATATAGTAGCATATATATGTATATATCGTATATGTATGGTAGTTACTTTATACCTAGATTTTCTTCATTCCTCTTTTGTTGTTTTTGGAATTTTAAATAAATAAATGACAACAATGACAACGACAACGGCAACGACGATGTAGTCTTCAAAATCAACCAACAAAATGAATGAAATGAATTGTTAAGCGTTGAGTCATAATAAGCAATGCCAAAACGGGTATGCCAGGAAGGAGTGGAGCGAATCACTCAATTCATAAACCACAGCTCACAATTCAAAGATCACAATATTGCGCACTTCTAAAGAAATATGAAATATTTCGCTTATACCTATGTAATATTAATATTTTCAATAAAAGACATGGACAATGATTCCTTTCTTCATCCACTCACAATATTTATTTTAATTTTTAGTATGATTTTAGGATTTTCTTTTAATTACACATTGAATTTGTTAATGACACAAAAAGTTTAGTAAATCTAAGGTGATTCTAATACAATTTCCTTTATTTTATTACTCACATTATAATCTGCAAAAGTATTATAAGTTCAGCAAGTGATTTTTGTTTTCTTTTTGAAATAAAAGCGAAATGCTTTTTATTGTTTTTTAATTAGTTTTAATGCATTGCAGAATCATAAAACATAACTTGTTATTTTCTTCTTTTAAACAACATAAAGAAAGAAATTGTACATAAACATAAGAAAAAAAACGATTAAATTACAATATTATTATTGTTGTTGCTGTGTTGTGATGAGAGACGTGAGAATTTACATACAAACATAAGTATGTTTATTTAAACTTATTTAACTTTTCAACAAAGACAACTGCTTCACTTCAACATCATCATCATCATCATCAAGAAGATCATCTTTCTTCTGTTTATCTACTCTTTTTGAAAAACGCACTTCATAGATACAATGATAATAGTAACTACTATGTATTATTGTACTATTTCAAATTGAACGCGCCCGGCGCGCAAATAACCGTAAAACAACATTAAACAACGGTTGTTAGTGTAGTGTAAAACATCAAAACACAAAAGTGAAAACGAAAGACTGAAGTAAAGAACTTGAAACACAGCGAGCACGGCACGTATAAGTAATATCCAAATATAGGTTAAATTTGAACTTACAACGTTAGTAAGCAAAACACTGCCAGCCTACAAACACAACACGTCTAAAAGCTTTGATGTCTGCTAACAAACTAAACTGAACTCGAATATACCAACGGCAGCAAAGCTGAGCTTCTTCTGTTTCAGTTCAATACAGATAAAGCGGCCAGTAGACTTACAAAATGTAATTGGACAAATATATTGAATAATGAATGTTTATATACAACATTATCGGTCAATAGTGGGTTAATTCTTTTTTTTTTTTTTTTTTTGTAGTGAAAGTTCTTTAGCGGCGTTTGGCAAGAATTTATTCTAAAAATTTAAGTGAAAAAATACAAATTGTCACGTTTTGGTGATTCTGTATCTTATGAACCGCACTAGGTAGAGACTTCAAATTTTCACAGAATGTGTATTTCTATTGCTTTATCCCCAAGAAATAATAAAATTTTTGGAAAATCCACCGGAAAAAGTCTCAAAAAAGAGATTACATTTCCACAACAACAACATGCAGTTTGTGTGTATCAAAATGTTTATAACAACAACATGCAAACAAACAGCTTGTGTCTTGTACAAAAACAATCGAATGTACGAAAAAAAGAGTATGAGAAACACACAGAAGCTCGTTGATGATCTAACTTATGTGCAAAGGGGAAAGACGGCAAACGGAAACACAACAACAACAATTAGACACGCCAAAGAAACCAAAAGCAATATACAGACGGACAGGCAGACAGACTTTGAGATGATCTCTCTCTGTCTGTTTTTAAGAAGTTTCACGTTTACTTATCCATAGAGCTATAAATGATACATGTCAATATGAGCATCTTCTCATTCCTTTTCGCCATTTCGACAGACTCTTTCAACGACTAATGCGATATTGCACTGTAAGTATTGACTGGAATAAAAAAATGTAGCGCATCGAAATTGCAAGTAAATCAACTTGAGTTCACCATCTCTGATCTAGACACTGTAACAATCACGATTAATTTCATTGCACAAATTCAACGAACATTATACATAATTCCAACAAACATTGTACATACACACGTCTACTGACCGCTTTTCACTTGGCCATCTAGCTATTTGTTCATCTGTTTCTATGGAAGTTGCTTTGTCTGTTTTGCATTTGGTTTGTATTTCATTGTTTCTTTATTTCTGCCTTACTCTCCTTTGCATTGCCCTGCATCATGCGTGTGCGGTATCATATCACAAAACTTTGGCTTGACTTTTGTTTTGTTTTGCTATTTGTATATTTAAATTTTGTATCAACTTTAACTGTTTATTTCATTATTCTATTGTTCATCAACTATATAATAGAAACTGGAATATTTATAGTTTTTCTCAATTAAAGTTATAATTTGCATAAATTTTCGTTTTTGTAAACAACTTGTCTTCTTCCACCATTTCCATCTAAATCTATAGTCTAACAGTAATTTTAAACACATAATTCGAATTGAATTTCTCATAATTTTTTATTTTTAAGTTCGCTTTTGGCTTTGCCTTTTTTGGAATGATATTCCACAATTACACAAATCTTGACAAAAAATTTTTAAAGTTACATAAATAATACAAAAAACAATATTCGATTAAACATTTTCTTTCTCATTTTGGTTTGATGTGTGTTTTTGGTTTAAAATAATATGTTTATAATAAAATGTTGATGAAGTGATTGATTGTGATGAAATTTTGTACAATTTTTTCTAAGGAAGATGTGTGATGATGGTTTTCTTAAACATTTTTTGGCACAAAAATCTCACTCTCACACATATCGGAGATGTTTATGATTTAGGTTCAGGTTCCGATGGTTTGTTGAGTGGTTCAGGTCCCGATAGTTTATTGCGTGTTTTAAGCTCTTTCGGTCGAGATGAGCCATTAACAGAAGGAGGATGGGGGGAAAAAGAAATTCTTTTTTTCTCTGGTTGCTTCTCACCCAACATAGAATAAAGATTACCCTTTTCTTTTATTATTTCAAGTATTTCAACGATTTGAGGTGTCGGTTGACGTATTTTACTTAAGATTTGATATCCTCGTCTATATTTTCCTAAAAGGACACAACTGAAATAAAAATAAATTGAAATAAATAAAATCATTCATCATATTTCCCGCTTTCAAATCAAACTTACATTAAAGCTGCACCATGCACATTACCATGCTTCTCCAAATCAGCCAACCAACTATTAATAACTTCGGCAGTGAGGGTATTATGTTCTTGAAAACCAATTCGGCAAAATAATAAAGCCTCTCGATAATATTTGTGAGTTAGTAAAGCTCTTACAGCCTCAAACTCTTTGTGATTAGCCATCATAATGGTAGCACCCTGCATAACATAACCTTGATCAATTAGCTGAAATGCGAATGCTTTACAAGCATAATTCCAGAATCTTTACCAACAAAAACCAATATTAATAGCAAAATATATCACAAAACATTCTATGAAGTAGCAACTTACGGCAGGCCAAAAGTTGGCGACAATGCAACATGCCACTCGCTTAATGTTCTGGACTCAATGGCATCTTCTATTTCCTGCTTCAATGAGGCTCTATCCATCAAATTCAAGCAAATACTGGCTAATGGTTTTGTTTCTAAATTGTGTTTTTTATGATTTTCCACTATAATTGAGAAGAAAATAAATTAAAAACAAAAAAATTGAGGGATTTGTTAATTTTAATTTATGATCTAATTTTTATCAGATTCCAATTTATATAGGCGATCATTACCCACAAAACCAATAGGAAATACAGACTTATCTCCGAAGAATATGTTTGAATTCGTAATGAATAACAGAATCTCGGAGGAGCTGTAATTATAGAGTTTGTTACAATAGGACCAATCGAGGCAGAAGTCATGACGTGACTTGCTCCAACTTTCCTTTCTTTAATCTAAATGATTTCTTATTGCGATATTTGTAATTAACGAGAAGTAAAGGAATTGGCGGTTGAGGACCTTTAGTTGATCTTCAAGGTGTCCACAATGCTTTTAAACCCAACCCACACAATCGACAAAAATACCAAGGCCCCATAGTAATTTTAGAATAGAATTTTAGAATAAAACTATTTTCAATTTCCAAAAAGCATTAATTTTGAAATTAGTTTGGGGTGCCCGTGATCCATTTGTTTCTACAATACAATAAATCAATCGATGCCTGCCAGATAGATAGACAAGAGGACATGATTAGATCGATTTCTTTCCTGTTTACTCTGATAATAAGGATAAATATGTACATATATTTTATAAGGTCTATTACTGTATGTGAATAATGCGAAACTTACATTCAGTTTTCATTAGTTCCTTGGCAAAAGATCTATCGCACAACAAGTTTGAACAAAAGATAGATTCTTGTATTTCATCTTGGTCACCGTTGAGTGCAATTTTCAATTTCTCCACAGTGTTTTTATTCAGATCTCTGGCAGTTAGATACATTATTGTAGCCGGATGCTAAGATGATAGCGATAAAAGTTAGTTAAAAACTGAATTAATGAAATTATGTAAATGTAATCTTACCGTCATGTAATTATGTTTTTTATCTTTAAGTGGACTATCATCAACACTCCGCTGCATATTTTCAATCATGTCATCAGGTTCATTGTCTTTCTCATTGTTGCTTATAGCATCAGCAATAGCAGCAGCAACATTATCATAAAATTCACAACCGTTATCTGATTCAGACTTTTCATTTGCTGGTTCACCATTCTTCTTATCCTTTTCCTTTGTTTGTTCATCATTATTCTTTTCCTTTTCCTTTGTTTGTTCACCATTATTCTTTTTCCTTTCCAGTTCCATTTCTTTCTTTTGTTCCGCTTTTATACTATCACTATCGACTAATTCAAAATCTGCAAGAATTTTATCAGCAGATTTCTTCCATTCGCGACGCCTTGCCCTCCTTGCACGTTTCTTTTCATTGGCAGACATTGTATGTATCTCTGGACCGGATTTGGTAGCCCATACCGTATTTAATAAACTTTTTTCCGTTGGTTTACGTGCAAGCTCCTCTTTAATATTGAAAAATGATAAAGGCAATACATTACCAGAATACATGACAATATTCTCATCGGAGGGCAAAAATATGGCCGAAGTTATTGGGCAATGAAACTCTTTAATCAGGAGTATTTTGTTCTTCTTCGAAAGGTCCCAGATGATAATATTACCTTGACGATCGGTGGTCAATAATAAATTCTCATCGAAATTGCTCCATTTGACCCAATTGATATATGCATCCTTTTGAGGTGACCTTAACCTTTGTTGGACTTCGAGTGTCTCTGTATCTTCATAGAAATGGAGAATAGTCACTTGATTGTCATTACCAACAATGGCAAGTGTATTCTCCTGCAATGGATTCCATGCCATCATTGTTATAAAACGTGGTATAAGTATTAAGGTTTGCACACGATAATAATGAAGATGATCCTTAGTTAAATCACGGCGATACAACAACACTTGTCCATCTTTAATTCCAACCAAAAGGAAATCATTACGTACTGTTATAGCTGTGGCATTACCGGAATCCCTTGCTACACAAATGGCATCTGAAATTATTATTAGAAAATACATAGCATAAATAAAAATAAATTTCCATTTCGATTTTAAATATAAACAATTAAAAAATATTCTTTACACAAACCACACAAATAAAATATACTCATATACATAATAAATATCAACATTGTCTCATATAAAATCTTAAAAATTTAAACGATTATATGTAATGTGTGTTTGTCAAATGCCATATTAAACGCACGCTTATCATTAGTTTATGTGTAATGTCATTCTGTGTGGCGCTTCAATCAATAAACACATTTAATAAATTGTCAATCATTCGCAGCATACAACTTATTGTGATTTTTTAAAACATAATAAATAAAAAAATTTACAAATATTACAGATATAAGTACTTACTGTATGAAAATAAGATTATTGTAAGGATTAGCTAGGGACAAACTTTACAAAAGTTTTTTAAAATACTATAGATTGCCGAAGTTATATGAGTAGAAACAAAGAATGGGAATAACGACCTACAACGTTCATGTTTTGTAGCAAAAAAGAAAACCCCCGAAAAGCAATATATCACATATCATCGATGTACAATTTGCAAGTAGAGTCAGAATTTTAAGTCTGAATAAATCAAAGACATCTGATCACATCAACGTTTTATTTGTATGTGAAGTCATAAAGTGACTTCCAATGTTCTTATACGCGTATATGTATGATACTATGCACTATGTTGTTGTCTAATGTTAAGTTATAACTGTTTTTTTGGATGCCGAGAAACGGTTTATTAAATATAACATTACATCAAAGTACATACATGATCGTTTGATATATGTAATAGCTACTTATGCCTTCCAGTGATCGGATCAAAATAATAGCTGCAACAAATCAATCAATGTATGAAAAAAAAAACCATGTTCAAAATTTCATCCATAACTGACAAAACCAAATGCTTGACTAAAATAATAATACATACAACCTCAAAACATTAACAACAAAGTTGCCAAGGGAAACAAACTTTCAATAGAAATAAATAATTTTTAAATCAACACGATACTCATTATTCTTACTTTTAAATAAACTTGGAATACTTTCTGCTAGAAACTTTGTTATTAATTTCAGTAAAAATTTATTAAATTTCACGTTTCTATACCTTTTTTTCATCTACAAATAATAATAACGATGACAACGCTAAACAAGCTTCTGGTAGATGTTTATAATGTTTTGCTAGAACGTTGTTCTAAACAGGATATAACAATTGATAAACAGTTTGCCCATCAAGCTATGTATCTGATGTCGCGCGATGCACTTCATGGGTTAGTGAGGTTTGATCTACAGAAAATCACAACATGTCAGATAAGCATGTTCATCGATGATTGTATAAAGAGTTTCAATGATCCATTAAATGCTACCATGGCCAATATGAAAATGATATATTTCATGAAAGGATGCAACGAAATCAATGTTGATTATGTAAAAGAGAAGTACGAAAAGGAATTTCAAAAGCAACTAAAGTTGCTAATCGATGACATTCTTCAATATCCCGAGACATGCACGAAAATACAATTGGATCAATTATTTAGAAAAATGCAAATTTTTATTATCACTTGCTATATGATTGGTGATCCTAAGAATCATGTGGTAAGCATAAAAAGAAAGCATTGTCACGATATATTACAATCACTTCATCTCATCATTTAGCTCTTAAAATTAACCGAACAAAGTCTGAATAGTGTCATAGGACGCAGTGATATACAAAACTACGTTCTTAAAAAGAAATATCATCGTTTGGAGTATTTGAAACGTTTGTCTGCAACCGTAGGTGGTATTTTAATTTTCAACAACAGTGGCCCGAATATTGATCGGGAAAATACACGTGATAGTAAGAAGAGTATCACTTATCCTAAACTAAATACCAGCTATTTAATGATTTTGTTTTCATTCACTTAGTTTTTGAAGAATTAAAAATGGCTCTCAATGTTACTAAAGAATCACTAGAATTGGCAATACAAAATTCCCTTGACATGAAACTTTTGTGTCAACAAACCATTGAACAATTGTTAGAGATAAATGCAAAGAATTTAACAATAAGCTATCGCTGCTCTCTTGGAAAATTACAACATCTAAATAGTTACACCATCACCTATATAATCTATCATAATTTTATGCTGATCCTAATGGAACATTATAACAAAACTGTATATTTGATTGAAATGGAAACGAAACGTTATGATTGTGTTATATGCAGGATAAATGATACACTAAGGATGCGCACAGCCATCGATTCGGAATTAATTTTTGTAAGTCTATAAAACACTTTGCCCATGCCATGCAATCAAACTTCTTTATGCTAAAGTTATCCTATCTCTCTTTCACATAGTCATAGTTTATGATGATGATAGAGAGAACAAAAGCTGTCAATTTTTCCAAATTTTGTTGCTTTGTCACTAGTATGATCCAACCTAACTACATATATACATATATTAGCTGCGCCCGCGACTTCGTACGCATGATATTCGAAATATCTTTGTAACTGAAGTGTAAACCATCTTGGTAACAATATATGTAAAACAAAAAACAAAAAAAAAAAAAAAATTATCAAAATTGGTCTAGCCGTTTAGGAGATTAAGAGTCACAAAATTTCGTACACGCGAACTTTATATATAAAGAAGAAAGATGAAATAATCTTCTGTGTGCTAAAGTTATTCATAACTGGTAAATTGTTGTGACTGTTAATATTATATTAAATATAACGTTTCTCTGTTTTACAGTTGTATTAACGCTAGGAAGTCAATATTTTTGACTTTCATATCCATCTTAAACTTTTATTGAGATATTGAGCCTTCTTTATGTTAAATTTATTCAATTTTCTTTCACAATTCGATTCGAAAGTCACAGTTTATTGTGAAAAATAGTTGATAATACTTTTTCCCTCTCTCTCTCTCTTTTTATTAGCCACATTTTGTTTATTTGTCACAAGTATGGACTGCACTCAATTCCTATTTGTATCATCTAGTGGAACTTAATAAAATCCAAGATCAACTCGATAAATATGTGTCAAAGACAATGGAAGCTTTTTGCAAAAAAACTATACATGATTACACAGAAATAGGAAAAAAGATCAAAAATCCAAAGGTAGCAACATTCGAACATCGTCTTAAAGTAGTGAATGCCATTCCAGGGAATGGTGATATATGTAAAATTATGGTGAGCATACAAGAATATCCAATATATGTATGTATGTATAATAATAACACTGATTGGATTGATTGATTTGTTTGCAGAAATCTAATATTAAGGAATATTGTGCAATTACTATGTTGATCACCGATGGTTTGCTTTTACCTGCCAACCATCATACAAAATTGACTAAGAATCTGAATATAGAGTTTGGTTTCCGTGATTTTGAGTGTCAAAAATATGCTGAGCTTCATATGGAATTATTTCGGAACACATTGCAGAATGCAATTTATACAAATGCCAATTTGGCTTTACTCTTAAATGTGGCAGATGAAATGATAGCGCAGAATATTGAGCCTGAAGTTGAGCCACCAAAAACAAATGACCAACAAGAACAAACAGAAATGGTAATTCAAAATGATCTGTCACCGCCGAATTGGATTAACGTCACTTGGAATGTCTGGGACTATCATCGTGAGACTATCCATCTAGCAGATATTCGCAAACGTCAAACGCATGACTGCCAATCCAATATTTCATATGGCCAACGAAATGCTCAAAATCAAACTTATAATACAAGACAAAGTTATAATTTTCCTTAAAATTGTAAATCATGTATTAAAATTTACCTGCTTTGGGCTTGCGGCAGTCATGGACTAAAACAGATCCATTGGTGACAAAGAATACATAATCATCTGACCAAGCCATTCCGTAGATTTCTTTGCTGAATTTTGGTCTAAAATCAATCATAACGTTGCCCACTTCCATGTTAAGTACACCAACCTAATAAAAATAAAAATTCGTTAATATTACATGATATACATATCTATATTGTGTATAGAAATACAGACCTTTCCATCAACTGAACCATAAGCAAGCTTAGTACAATCTGTACTCCAAGCCAAACAAGATATGGGACTGAACAAAGCTAAAAAGTTTTGAATTGGGATACAATTTGGCATTATCTTCGATATATCAAATATGCCCACACGTTTATCCAAAAGGCCAAGTGCAATTCTACCAAATGAAAGAAATTAGATTTAAACTATTGTATATATACAAATTTCCATTCTTACTTGTTCATATCATCGGGACACTCAGTAATTCCTCTAATGAAATATGAAGTCGTGCCAATTTCAAGACATACTTCTTCTTCTTCTTCTGCCTCTAGATCTATTAGTAGCACTTTACGATCCCTTGTGAAACACCACAATTTCTTTGTGCCAGGGACCAGTGAAAAAGTAACAATATTTCTTATTTTACATTGGTATTTTTGGTTATAGCGGGGAGCAGAATATTCGGGTTTAATTTCAGCCTTCCATATATTCAAGGAATAGTATTTGTCAGTGATAACAACACTTAGATCGTCCAACCAAGTGATTTCTGCAGGCTTTAAATTGGTCTTGCCGTAACCCAATTTATTAATACTGTCACAAGTGGCACCTGTATTTGAATTCCACAACCAGCCACCACCGTCTTCTGACACAGATAGCAAGAAAGTTTCATCGCCATCATTCCCATCATCAATTAATTTCTGATCAAGCAATGAACCGGATAGTTCCACGGAACTCTCACTGTCAGTTGATTTAATTGGTTCCGTAGTTGTTTTGGACTTTTCATTGGTGGATCCAGCTGCATGAACTTCTGCTTGATGATAAATATGGTGCAAGACTTCGTTTTTTGGCTTTCCGTGATCTCCATCCACAACATCATCACTGGAATAGTTTAAGATCTCTACGCTGCTGCATTCGGTTGATGCACTATTAGTAGCCATACTACCCTCATTTGAGGAACAGAGCAATGAGTTCCGTTTTTCAGCATTGCAGCTTTTATAATCGCTGTAATGTTTTTCTGGAAAACAGGAATCAGTTCGAAGCTCCTTCAAAGTTAAAGCACTGATTTTTTCAGCCATTTTCTCACATGCAAGTGTCATTTCGCTTATCATTTTCAATCCGAGATTTGCACCTTCGTTAAGATCCAAATCAAAACCTTTATCCTTATCTTTATCTTCCTCCTTATCTCCTCCTATCTCAAGAGGACGTAATGGTGCTCCAAAATCAGTTTTGAGATATTCAAAGTTATATATATCAAATGGATCGTTGGCATCATATTTCCGCATCTCTCGATCCTTTTCAGAAGGATGTGGAGGCGACTCCTTTGATATGGCTTGTTTTTCCAATGGCATATTTATAATTTTCCATGAGAATGCAGACACTGGTGCAAGATGTCCACGAAATGTGTAGACAATTTGACACATTTTCATGTTGCAAACTAAGACTGTTCCACGGTTGGTACCAAATGCACATATGTGCTCCTTGTAAGGAGAACACTTCATAGCTGTGATTTGCTGATTGCGCGTGTTAATAAACAAAGGTGAACGATGGTAGCTATTCGAAGCAACACAATACAAAACGAAATCATGCGAATCCACTGACAGCAGGTTGCCATTACACATGTAGCTGATGTGCAGCAAACCAACATTCAGGGTGTTGCCCTCACCTTGTTGGTTGGGATTGACATGTGCCTTGTGACCACTAACAGACACTCCCAAATTCAAATCAAAAATTTGTACAGATCTATCGTCTGCAGCGACAGCAAAAAATTTCCGTTTATTTTGCTTACCTTTAACTTTGCCATGGAAATGTTCACTCGCTCTGCCCCAAGATGGAGCCACATCAAGATCTTTAACTACTTGACGCGTATTGATTTGCACGATGACTGGAGCTTCATTCTTATTTGAATATGGTCCAATATAGACGACACAACGTGGAGCAATATATAAAACTCCGCCATCTGGAGTTGCAACGGAACGCGGATATTGCAAATATGGCGACGGTGGCACAATATTAAATTCCATTTTGGAATTGCAAATTCTGTTCTTTAGGTTTGGCGGGACAAACGCCTTCTGAACAAAATGAAAACCAAGTACCGGTTTGTAATTTGCTCGACAAGCGGTATATACTTCTATTCCCTGACGACGAATCAAAGTCAATTTGTGTGCGAGTGAGATAATCACTATTAGCCCATTAATTTAACTAAGTGTTGGACACAGTTGAATTGCTTTTTTAGGTGCTGTCTGGCAGCACTGTATGTACCGAATAGGAAGTAATGTATTATCGATATCGATAAATTAATATCTGTCTCTCAAACGAAATGATTAAGATAGAATGTTTTTCGATTGGCTGAAATACCGAAAGAGAGAAACACATAAAATAATGACAGAATTATTCACCCGCGCAATTCCGAATACACACAAAAACCCGTTTCAGTTCCAATTTCCATTCACCCGCGCGTCTCCGATTCGCCTAAAAGCCCATCACTCGCTAGTTTTATTCCTCTCGCTTGTTTTCGACTTGCACGCTGCTTTTTACTCGGTACTTTATTCGGGATTCAACTTTTGGCGAAAGTAGGTCTGCGCACCGTTTCCTTTCCGCCATCGGCAAATTTCAGTACTGCGATTGTGCTGATTCTCGTAATCGGTGTCAAATACTAAATACTGTGCAAAAATGTTCTATTCAAAACACTATAAACTTTGATAGTCATTAACCTATTCGGGTGCCGATAATTTAATATCGTTAATCACTCACTAAATCGACCAACCGGCGCGCGGTCATCTTGGGCTTAAAAGTGAACTCGAATTCCATCTACAAAGTAACTAAGTGTTCTTACTTTTGCTGCTTCAGCTCTGGGGCTTTTGGTACAACAAAATATATTAATGACCCTCGCTGGCTCCGAATGAAAATGAAGTTTTGCGCGTCGTCTTCTTCTGCCAATGCTGATGCTTACTGAACCAGATAAAGAAGAACGGGAGTTATAACAATGCCAAACAACTGTTTGACTGACTGTTTGCACATTTACAATTTATTTAGAATTTAATTGCTCAGAATTTCTAAAGTAAAATACATTTATTTCACTGGATACACAACAATTGGAGGCGGAGTGCGTGCAATCATCATTTTTCTCCCAACAGCAGCGTGCATAACCTAAAAACCAAAAATAGGAAAAGTAAAATTTAATAAAACTAAAAAGTTTTCGGCAACCGTAATTCAATCCACGACCGACAGAAACCACGTTGATTGAGCGCCAAAGTATTGCGTGTCCTTGCGCAGGCTCCATAACACCAAAAGAAGAAAAATAAAATACAGTCGATTTAAAGCGCAGGGTACAACAACAAACACAACCATAAAGAATCAGCTGTTGCTGTTTTCATAAAGTCAATTTACCTGTAGTAGGCTCTCATCAACTCAATTCAACTCTAGTCAACACGACAACCGAAAGACGACTGCCACAACCAGCAACCGACAACCGACATTCGGCTAAGTTGCAAGTACCATAATTGCGTTGTTGCAGTCATACACGAACGTGCCAATGGAACAGGACCAAAACGTGACAATGAACTCTAAACGAACTACAGTTGAAACGGATTCCAAATGCAATAAAGAAATGGACAAATCCTCCTGTGGTGTACCACTACCAATAAGACCATCAGGAACTGCAACCGCAGCTGGTCCAAGGAAACACACCAAAATGAATGCAACATCGGCCGCCGATCAAAAACGGGTCTATAAGATTGTTCTTACAGGCGGTAAGTTCAGAAAGAAAAAAATTCTTCTAGTCAAAAATATTAGAGCTTTTATCACACACACACACACACACACACACACATATTACATATGTTTTTGTATATAGAGATATAGATAGGTTCTGTAATAGATGGATACACACACACGCCTGCGTTGTCCTTTTGTGTATAACTAAAAAGGTAGCTTTGATTTTCAAGGCGAACAAGGACACACGGCAGCATGCGTTTGTGTGTAGCCATTGTGTGTATATTCATATATATAGAGTATATACATATATGATGTGTGCGCACGTGTGTGTGTGTGTCTATGTCAAGGTCGCTCACTTTTGATGCTGTAAGTTTTCCGCATTGCCCTTCCTCCCACACTCGCAAGTAATACGAATGAATGTTGGAATGAGCTTTTCCTTTCCCATTTGTTGTTTGATTTGATATCATTTTAACTGATGATGTATGTAGATAGATAGATGATACTTATAAGTATGCATTTCAGATAACATTAAACTGTTGCATCATTGAAATGAATATAAAGAAATCTTAATGCATTGAATTGTGTCATGTGTGTGTATGTTTTTTCCCTTTTCCTGTCATCTTTTCATATCTTATTGTCTTTATAATTTTGACCGTGAAAAAATGTGCTTAAGATCTTTGCAACCGGTTTTTTTTTTTTTTTTTGTTATCAACATATAAGTTCCACCACATGTCTTTCGTTATGCAAAAAGAATGAACTACTACTAATTTAAATAACAAGAAAAAGAAAAGAAAAAGGTTCAATCAACTATTCTTATGTTAACGATCATCACATGTCGCCATCAGCCACGGCCCCAACCCCATTGACGTTATTATTATTATTAAGATTAGTGTGTATGTATATTTATTTGACAAAAGTTAAACAAATAAAACCAAATACCGAAAAGAGCGAAGAGAAAGAAGGAGCAATAGAAACAGAAACTACGCCACATTTCGTCAGATAAGAATTTCTTATTCTTAGTTTCATTTTATTGTATTTTTTCGTTTTGTGTTTTTATTTATTTTTTTTATTTATGATTTTGCTTTTCATTTTTATTTTCATATGTTTTAATATATTTTGCAATTTGTCTTTGTCCTAATACCTGACAGTTGGTCAGTCGATCGGTCGACCTGCCTGTCAGTTGTCTTAAACCCAGCAAAGCATGTGTCTTGTATAATATGATGATGATGATGATGATGACACAGTTAAAATTGTTATAAAATGATTTTTAAGCTATAGATACATTTGTATCTATCACACATGAATTACTAAATGCCCAAATATACATACAATAATTTCAAGTTAATTACACGCTGCATTAATTTTGTCTGTTTGTTGTTGTATTGTTTGCTTTTATCTTATCAGAAAAAGGAAACGCGTGCAATACTATTGTTTTCATTTGTTTGATTCCAACTAATTTTCATTAATTCAGAAATTAATTTTGTGTTTGTGTCATCATCAATATCGACGACGTTATTGTATACTTGATTATTATTATTATTTGTAATCTTATTGAAATTGAATATTGTAATGGGTTTCCTTTACATTTATCTTTAATGATTCTTCCCAGCTATTTTGTCTTGTCATCATAATATGAAAAAATGCAAATGAAAGTAATATGAATCTATATGTCAGGCAGTGTCTGTGCTTGGCTATATTACGAGTATAACAATAAAATGGGCCCAGTGCGAGTCAGACTCATACACGGAGGGTTCCGCACCATATTGGGGTTTGAATGGGAGGTACCCCCCTAATGGTCTGATTTGACTGATTCCAACAAATGTACAGCGCCTTTTTAAAAAACAAATAGTGTCTAAATTTTAGTTCTATAGTGCAAAAAACAAAAAAGTTCTTCTAATAAAAACCTGAATTTTAATGGGGGTTTGTATGGAGGTACCCTAGGGAGGGTGGTCCGATCAAAGTGAAATTTCGACAATATAAGTTTCTAATGTATAGCCATCAACCATTGAAATTTCAAGATCGTGGGATTACTGGATCGTATAGCTGCCATAGAAACTTAAATATTTCTTGTATGGAGACCCCTTTTAGTTTTTGAAAGTATTTTAGTTTTAGTATATGTTGCTGATACCCAGAAAGAACTACACATTCTGTGAAAATTTCACCTCTCAAGCTATTACGGTTCATGAGATATGATCCGATGGCGATCGGACGAACAACGAAGTCTCTGCAATAGGGTTCCGTTTGGGTACGGAACCATAAAAAGTATGTATTGTTTTGCTGATCTGGTTTTCATTTTTTTTTTTTTTTTTTTTCTGTTTAGAAAAACCACCAAATGACACTCAACTACAATGCACTCCACTCCACTTACTTATTATTCTGTTGATTTTTATGATTTATTTATTTTTTTTTTGTTATATGATTCATTGTTATAATGCGAATATAGTATAGCGACGTCGTCAACAATAATCATTTGACTCTCGCATTGATTATTTAATGTCTAATCTATCATATAATAAACTTCTATACTCTTTGTCATATCTATCTGCCTTAGTAAACTTCTATACTCTTTGTCATATACGAAACGAATGAGCATAGGCAGTAAGTAGTCAAGTCACTCAGACAAAAGGGGGGGGGATATGTGTACTCGT
Organism: Amiota minor; assembly: GCA_037043295.1. Lineage (NCBI taxonomy): Eukaryota > Metazoa > Arthropoda > Insecta > Diptera > Drosophilidae > Amiota > Amiota minor. The sequence goes on from JBAMAW010001787.1 coordinate 4,405,742, forward strand.
TTGTACTTGTTATTGTACATATTCATATGTATTTCTTGTATAACCAACCTTCATATATTCTTTGTTTTGATAAGAAGTCTGTTAAACAATTTTATAGAATAAGAATATTAAGTAAATGATAGAGGTATATTAAGGTTATTGGCAAAACTTTATTTAGAATAAAATTTTATCAAAGAGAAAATGAATTATTTAATTTAATATTTTTAAATTTTAATCGGGGCTATATACATACATATGTAACTAGACATTTATTAATTTTTTTTTTAAAAGGCAATAATAGAACAATATTTGAACAATGAAAACTTTCACAAGTAAACCAAAATCTAATATTTTGTCATATTGACATCATAAAACAATTGTCAATTGAACAAGGTTAAAATTTTATTTATTTACTTGTCGTTACCCAACATTTAAATAGAATAATTACTAAATTTATAGGATAATGAGTTACAGCATATTGGGGAATACTTTTCGTTGGTTTCTTTGTTATTCCTTGTCAAAAACATGATGACTTTGTATGGAACTTTATTATACTTGTATTGTTTGTTGCTCACCAGTCAAAACCAATTCTTATCGATTGCAACAAGTTTGAACTTCCCCATTTTATTTTATTTCCTTTTTTTTTTTTTTTTTAATGCATTCGGTACTTTATATTATTGTTATATTTTTTATAAATTCATTTACGGATCTTTAATTATTCAATATAAGAAAAAAAAAGAAAAAGAAATGATGATAAATTATATTGAGAAATTAGTATTGTAACATTGAAATTGTATTCAATTTGTATCAATTGTTTTAAATTATTTATTTACTGCTGCTGCAAATGTTTTGTTTTCTTTTGTTTTCTTTTTTTTTTTACCTTCCATTCCTTTTATTGTATTTTATTTTATTCTTTCCTTATACTAAATTAAATTAATAAATGATGATTACCCAAGCTTTGTGAATAAACTTATGTACTTGGACTTGACTACTAAACTATGTATTTCATTTCTCATTGTTGTGCATTCACTTCATTTCACTGACTATGTGATTGACTGACTGACAGACAGACAGACTTACTCAATCAATAATTAATTGACTTTGAAAATGCATTTATAACAATTTAATTTGACATTTTTGTCAATTTGATTTTTACATCACATTTCTTTAGTACAGTGCACTGAATATTTTATTTATACTCTATTAAACAAGTAGTACAGAGACCCACATACTACGAGTATGTAATTCTGACATGAAAAATCACAAGAAAATCATTTTGACTTGTTTAGTCATAGTCAAGGTCGTCGCTTCAGTATTTTGTTTGCTTTTTATTTAATGATTAAATTTATCGGAATTTGTTTTTTTTTTTGTATATGTTTTGTTTTTTGTTTTCATTTCATTATGTGTGTTGTTGTGTTGCCAATAGAAGAGAAATGATGAATGCAGCAATTCGATTTTGTTTTTCAAATTCTTTTACGAATAAACCACATTTGTTTTGCAATCTGCAATCTCTTTAGTGGTGATTCTTATTATGATAATTTCTACCATATAGTATTTTAGATTTGTTGTTGCTTAGCAACAAGTTGCATTTGTTTTTTTAGATAAATTGAATGTGGTTTTATTTTTAATGTTTCAAAGATTCCGGCATTCAACACGTGTTTGATGAGAAATCTAAAATAGATTTGTTGATGATGAGTGGCTAAGATGATTTGCTTTTGATATTGAAAATCAATTTATCATTTATCTGTAAAGAAATAAGTTTTTATTTTAAATAGAACATTTTTTCATTTAATTTTAAATTGTTTTGTGCAATTTCTTTCTTATTTTATCATCGTCAAGTTCAGAACATTAGGCATAAAAATTCGGAAACATGCGTTAATTTCATAAGTTTCACATATATACTATGTGTGCTTGTGTGCCTCAGCTATTATATTTAATATGTCGTAAATGTTCAAAATTTTCATGAATTGTAAATAAATTTATATGGAATTCTAGTTTCTATAGACACAAAAGTGTTGTGCATGTTGAAAGAGGTAAAGGTCAGTTGGGTAAATTTGAGTACGTACCTGCTATTTATATGTTTAAAATAATGTGAAAAGTATGACATTATAAAATATGCAAATCGATTGAGCTGTATAACAAAAATATCCATATACAATATAACTGGGAACTGTTTGTAATCACACCATGAGTTCAAGGTAAAACTCACAGATACCGGACGAATGCAGGAAATGTTTATTAAAAGGTGATGAAGAAAACACCTTGGAACATCTCCTAGGCTTTAGCATGACATTTACAAAATCTTGTATGATGATCATAGGAGCTGAAGGTTTTGATAGGCCAAATGACATGGTTATAATGGAAACGTAATGGATTCCTAAATATGCATTTACTTTTGCTATATATGAAAATAAAGAATACATAATGTTTAGGAAAGCTTTCTAAGAAATTATTAAAAATATGTGTTTACTAATATTTGTACATTTCATTTCAGGACCCTGCGGTGGCAAAACAACTGGTCAATCACGTCTCTGTACATTTTTTGAGAACCTTGGTTGGAAGGTGAGTTCGAAATATTTCAATATCAATTATCAATTTCTCAAGCATACAGTAGCAAAACCATAAATCAAACCAAAAAGACAATTATAAATTCAGCAGCAGATTTAAATTCGCTCGTCCGTGTTATAAATTGATAAATGCCTCACATAATGTTGCAGTTAATTGAGTTTAAAGATTAATTACATTATTTTTTTTTTTAATGGAAAGCTACTGTGTGTTGTTGTGCGCATAAAAGGAAGTCATGGAAAATGTAAATCACTAGAAAATTATAGCATTTATAAAAGGAGTTAGTTTTCCATTTAGTTACAATAGATTACGTTGTTCATCATATTGATGTTTGTTAAATTAAGTTAGTTTAGTTGTGGTTGGTTTCAGAGATTCATATAGACAATGGGTTAATTGCAATTTACGAGTATGTGTGATGTAAGTACAAATTTGAAATAGATTTTCTTTTATGTTATTGAGATCAATCAATCAAATGATTTATAAGATAGAGTGAGAGAAAAGAGAGAAGATGTTGTAAACATCAAAACACAAACAACCCAAAAACAACGAAATTAGAGCATGTTCATATTTTCAGGTATTCCGTGTGCCTGAAACGGCTACTGTACTTCTCAGGTAAATGCCTTTAAACAACAACAAACATTAAAAATAAAGTAATTTAAAATTTTAAAAAAAATATATACAAAAAACCAAGTAATCAACAAATCATACAATTTTCAAAACAAAATCTTGTTGGATAAAATGACAAAAAAAAAAAATATATAATAAATAAAATAAATTAAGAAAAGAATATTAAAACTAAAAAATATTTACCCAGAAATAATACTTTACACATTTACAATATAAAATAAACATTCTATTTTTTGCGTAAATTTTTTTTTTTTTATCAATTTGGGTAAAATATTAAATTAATTTTGTTTTTCTTTTATCACGGCTGCATACAATTTCCGTTTAAGAAAAAAAGAAAGACAATACAATTTTCATTAATTTAAAATTTCTTTTTTTTTTTTTGTAAATTCAAAAATAAATGAATCAAGAAAAAATTGAATTTGTTTTTTCCCTTTAAATTTCTTTTCTTTCTTCATAATTTAGTGGTGGCGTTAAATTCACCGATCTCACAGAAAAAGAAGGTAAGTCATCACTTATTATATTTATTCCTATTCTTCTTTATTCAAAAACAAGTACAGTGAAACATAAACTATACATACATATGTGTAGATGATTTATATTGATATACAAACATTGTTTGGTTCTCACTGTATGTGTTTTTATTAATCCAAATAAGATATAGTACAATACATAGAACAATGAAAATTGCAAGCAAATTATTTCAAGTATTTAACAGAAGATAAGATAAGATCATCATCATCATCATCATCATCATCATCATCATCATCATCACTACTATAGATAGATTCAATTTGGTTATCTTACTCGCCTACAAACACTTTAATTTACAAGTGCCTTGCAAAGGATTTAAAAATTAAAGCTTCACTTGTAGTTCTTTTATAAAATCAAAAATCAAAAAAAAGGACTCTTAATACAAACATGAATTTCATTTGCTTGAAATCACACACATTTTTCATAGTTTATACAATAAATTATAGATACTTGCTTAAGTTTTTGTTTTTGTTTTATATGTAAAAGTTTCCTTACCATTCATTTATCATGCAATCCTATGAATTGAACATCTTCTTTTGTTTGTTCGGGCGCCTTATGCCGTACCTGTAAACAAACAAGTATCACGTTTTTTTAGCGAATGACCATAACACTTTGGGTGGGTTTGATATACAATAAAAATAAATTAGCTTTGTGCTTACCAATTTATAGTTAATAATTAAATTACAATGATATTGGTGAATCAAAATTAAAATTAAGTGATTAGTCCAATTATAAACTTTAAAACAAAAATTGATATTCCTAGACAGAAGAAGGCAAACAAACATTTTTCCTTCTAATGTGATCAAATTTATTCTCTAAATAGGATTTTAAAATTACCATGAAACTTTATGATCTTATGTACCCTACACCCTCGAATATAATGAGACATCAGTTTACATAAATGAAGTTAGTTCTATGCAATCAGGATAAATATAAAAATATTCACGTCACAGGGAATGGTTTCAATTTGAATTTAAAAATTATTTAAAGGTAAATTTGCTTAATCAGTTTTCTTTCTACAGTACAATACTTGAAATATATATGTATGTGTTTTTTTTTTTTTTTTAATTTAGAATATAATTTGTACTCGTATAACATGAATGTTCAATAAGTAGTTCTTGATTCCATTGTGGTAGATCCTATGACATTTTGTAGTGATATTAATTTAGATAGATCAAAAGGCAAGCAAGCAGAATCAACCTTTGTGAGTGTGGACTATTACATTACTATTACTAAGTATTAAATATTTTAATAAGTAATTGTTATTATTGATTATTTATACACTTTAAATAGGAAATAAGAAAACGAGTACTTATTTGTTTTTGTTTTTGTTGTTGCTCTCATTACATTTTTTATTTACCATAATACTGAGTTGTTGTCTGAAGACCTCAATTATTCTGACAACAATGAACGCCTATTTTGCTTACGTTTCGCCCTTTCTCTCTTGATCTACTAAGTACAATATTATGGTTCCCATGCGACGATGGACGATATTCATCTATCGGTAGCATTGCGTGTTTTTACGCAATTTATTTAAATTTAATTTGATTTTTCTTTTTATATTTTGTTGTTCGAAAGAAATTTGTCATTTCAATTATGATGAAGTTAAATTGCAAAATAAATACACTCGTCTCGTCTCGTGCATAAATTAAGTTAAAATACAATAATAAAAAAAAAAAATTGTCAGTTAATTTGGCGCGTGGAATTTTTGTTTGTTGTTGATTTTTATTATTGTATATTTTTTTTTTTTTTCCTATATTTATTCATCATTAATTCTTGTATACAATATAAACAAAAAAAAAAAACGCAATAAAATCGTTAAATTCTTGTAATGCCAGAAAGGAGAAAGGAACCTTTACTTTGAGTAGCCAAATTTTGTAATTGTTTTTCTTCTTTGTTATTAAAATTTATTTGTAACTTTTAAGGTATACATTTTTCTAAATCCATAACAACCATACTAAGTAGTATGTGTACTTCTACAGTAATTAAATTCATTTGTCTCATTAATCCATCATTTTTTACTTTTACTTCATCATCATCATCAGCATTTGTTTGTTGTGTTTCGTTATAATAATATTTCTTGATTTTTATTATTAGTTAATATATAATATTATTATATATATTTAATTTATTGTGTGAGTCTATCTTTGTTCTTCTCTCTGTTGCTCTAAAATTTTGTCTGCCCTCTTGTTGCTTTTTTGTTATGTGTAATTTTTAATTATAATTTTTTTCATATATATTTTTTTTTCTTTTTTTTTTTTTGTATTTTGAAAAAAAAAAAAAAAACCTAACAAAAAATCAAATATGCTTGTGGCGTTATCAAAATTCAATAGCCCCACCTACACCATCAACCTTTGTCTTCAAAGATCTGCCCTTTGCTGCTCCGGAACATAGCATGATCGATCTGACGGCATCGTGTCCACGTTGCCTTGCGAATGCTGCCTCAAAACCCAATGGTAGTGAAGGTGAGTGTGTGCTGTGCTGCCCTTCGCCGTTGTCGAGCCGATCCAATCTGGTTCAGTCAGTCTGTCGTCTGCCTTTCATTGATTACCACAAATTGAGCAAATAAATTACTAAATGGAATGAAATGTTACGTCTCTCAAATCAATGAAAAGAAATTTTTATATAATTTTTGCTCTATTTTGTCCTATCATCATTTTATTGAAATGTTTTTATTTTCTTTTAAGTATGTTGTTGTTGTTGTGTCTGATGTTTTAATTTCCATTCATTTTCTAAATGTTTTCTTCTTCTAACTCCTCAATGTAACCAGGAAACTTATAATATTTCGTCGTATTCGCTTTAAGATTACACAATTTAGTGAGAGGGGGGTTTTTTTTTTAAATAAATTTGAAGATCGCACGCCATTTTGATTTTGAGAATTCCTTGCCATTGAACTGAAAAATCTTTTGGCTTAGTTTTCTTAGAAAACAAAAAAACGTGTTGCTTATTTTTATTATTGTATTTCATTTGCCTGCCTTTCTCCCTCTTTTGTTCTATATAAATACAATATTACTTGGGCTCTACTACAATATATCAAATGTTTGTTCAGAAAACAAAAACAAAATTAAAAATAAATTGTTTAGTTTAATTTTATTTTTCTTCTTCTTCTTCTTCTTGTTATTGTACTAAGTGTATATATAATATTTACCTTCAGTTCCTCATGTCTCAAAGTTCTTACATTGCCAACTGTGTAGTCCTCGGTTGGTTTAAGAATCTCTGTCATTTTATTCATATTCACTTATTTTATATTATTTCAAAATACAAAAAATCCCATTCCGAGCATTAAACATAATAATGTCAAATTTCATACCAATTTATTTCTTATAGATCATTATCATTCATTATCATGTTATATTTTTTAGATTAGTTTCATAGTAAGAAAATGAACTTTGATTTAATCCGCAGAACATTTCAAAAATGGGCCAAGTGTGAGTCAGACTCGTACACTGAAGGTTCCGTACCAGATTGGGTTTTGTTTGGGAGGTACTCCCCCTAGTGGTCCGATTTGACTGATTCTAACAAATATACCGCACCTATATTAATAATAATAATTATTGTATCTAAATTTCTGTTAAAAAAAAACACAAAAAGTTTTTCGAATAAGAACCTGAATTTTAATGGTGGGTTTGTATGGGAGGTACCCTCCCTAGTGGTGCGATCAAACTGAAATTTCGCAGTATAAGTTTCGACCAACCATCCAAAATTCAACATCGTGAAATTACTGGATCGTATAGCTGCCATACAAACCAAAAGGTTTCTTGTATGGGGACCCCTTTAAATTTTTGAAAATATTTTAGTTTTACAACTATCTAACCATTACGGTTCATGAGATATGACCCGAGGACTGACGTATGGACGGACAACGAAGTCTCTGTAATAGGGTTTCTTTGGGTACGTAACCATAAAAATAGGCCAATTTATACATAATAAAAATTTTTTAGTTGAGAATTCAAATTTATTACATTTTACGCCTCTGCAGAAAATACTTTTTAAAAGGAAAAATGTTTTTTGTCTCTACGCCACTTTGCGAAATTTAAAATGTAAGAAAACCAAACGAATTTGGATAATTTCTATACATCAAGGCATGACATATAGACAAGACGTCAGCAAAATTATTCGTATTATTATTTCATAGTCAAAAAAAAAAAAATAATTAAAATCATCATAAGGTTCGGTTACACCGATGATTTTATACGTTTCACATAGACAAAGAGAAAGTTTGGTGCAAATAAAAAATTAAATGTCCTAGATTAGATCCAAAAATCATAAAATAAATAATACATCATCGATCATTTTCATTCATTTTGGTAAATATTTTTCACAAATCTATTAATTTTAATATGTAATGATTTTAAATCAAGTTGATTTTGGAAAATTAAATTTGAATTAGTTGAGAAATGCCAAATTTCTTCCTACACTTAATAATCTTCACTAAATAGTTGTGAAGTTTCGGTTTTTGGAGACTCTTGCTTCCAGTTATCTAGACACATGCATTGTAACATTGCATTTTCGATATGTTAAAACCTAAATTAACTAGTTAGTAAAAATAACAGATAAACTGAAGATAATCATTCATCATCATCATCATCATCATCATTCTATTCTCTATTTATATCTTACTGACCATAAATGGATTTTCCAATGTCTCTTTTTATTGCTTTACACATGACAAAATGTTTATGTAGTGTATTTACACAAAACTTAGTGTGAAGTCAGCGAAAAATCTTGCCAATTGCCTTTGCCAATTTTTACCTATTACACACCACAGGTCTGTTCCGGATATAAAAGAATTCTTCTGATTTTCTGTGACAGGCAACAAAAAAAAAAATCATTAAGAATTTACGTATTCCACACATTTCGTTGAAATAAGAAAATTTACGATGTAATTTTTGTATTAAATCAAATCAAAAAAACCATTAAATTAGATTTTGAAGACCATATTAAACAAACAAGAAAGTTTCCATAAACAGAAATTAATTTGAAATAAAAATCGAATGAAAAAAAAGAAAACCACCTGTAAGTGACACACCCCTTCTGGGGCTAGAGATATGACGACATCATGTCTACTACATTGATTCTGGTTGAAATGAGATTAAATATATGGCAATCAAAACAAAAGAATGGAAATATTTTATTCTAAGTATTTCTATTCTATTCAGTTTAAAGCATCCAATTGGCAACAATAACAAATAAATATATTAGAAATATGATTGAACTGATTAAATAAATGAACTAAATACTAAAGATGTTGGGAAGAGAAATGAATAATTTTGTTTATTTAACTTCCGTTGACTTTATAATTTCATCATTACATATACAAATTTCTACAGGGCAAAAGACAAGGACAACAATAAAAATAAATAAATTAATATTTGCGACATTGTTTCACTTTGAAGCGAACACGAGCACAGATTTTTTTTTTTTTTTTTCTAATATTATTTTTGGCAAGGAATCAAAATTTTCCACGCATACACACCCTCTATACTATTGTACACTGTATACCATCATACCATACAATGGATTCTACAATATTCTATATAAGATATAGTAATCTATATAGAGATATAGACTAAAGTATAACTGTACTAAATTTCTAGATTTTAGTATTTTTAATATTGTATTTTGTTTATTTGTTTGTTAACAACGCGTCGTCTCTCAACTGTCAGTGTTGTCAAGAAAATTGTCAAATCACATGCATATCTCTAAGATATTTTCGTTGAAAGACAAGTACAACATTAAGAATAACAATAACAATAACAAAAAACAAATAACATTATCAACAAAAAAAAAATATTATATAACAAAAGTAATAGAAAGCAATAATAAAATTCTTGCAAATAAATGCTAATTATTTTGAATATTTTATTTAAATAAATTTGTATAATTTATTAATCACTTTTTTATACACAAAAAAGTATTAACTCATTCGGTTCCATCGAAACTAATATAACCTATCTTTCACACTCCTCAGTCTAGCTAAGAAAATTTAGAATTTACCCATATAGAAATTTATTATTTAGTTCATATTCCTTTTCTGATATTTTTAAGCTCTGAAAGTTTAAAAGAAATTTATAACTACAAACAGATTTGTTTGATTTTTGTATAAATACTATTTATTCCAAGAATCGAGGAACTGCAAATGAAGCATTTATAACACGCGTATATTCATACTAAAATTTGAATTAAATATGAATCAACATGTAGTACAAAATATGAGAGATTATTTTGTAGAAAAATTTACGAATTGATTAGACATAATTGATCATATCACCATTTCCAACATTTCCATGTACATAAAAGTATATTGACGCACGGTTCATTGCGTTACAAATGTCATGACAAAGTGAAGGTCTGAGAAAATGTATGGCGTTCGCAAATAGTAACAATGTTTTGCTTTTAAATCTTTTCTTTTGTAGCCAGTTGAAATATTCTAATAAAATGATTCATATAAAAGCTAGTGTATTTTTCTTTTGTGTATATGAATGAAATGAATATTGTTGAACACGTTTTTTAATCTTTATTTACTAGTTAACTAGCTAGCACTCATGGCGCGGCGTCGCACGGCTAACCGAAACTTTACTTGAAGTTGTGTTGAAACAAAACCATTTTATTTTGGACAAATATAAATCATTCCACTGACTTATCAAATGAACAACAATGCACACCTCCCTGATCTTGTCCTCTGTATTACAGAGTCATTTGACTTATTCAAAACAAACTGTAGATGCGAAGTACTTGAAATACTTTTGGAAAAAAAAAAAAAAAGAAGAAAATACTTTAATTACAAAAATGATATATTTTGTATGATTTTTGACACAGACGACTTGCAAAATTTGATCCACAAATTGCTCGACAAGGCTGGAGCCACAACCATACACATTTCAAAAATATTTCATTACAATCAGTTAACTGTTTTTTCCGTGCAAAAAATACGAACAAATAAATTTTGTATTAATATTCATTTTGATTGTATCTCTCTACTTTACTCTACTTTCTCTCAAGCAACCCATAGTTATTTATTATTCAATTTAAACCAAACCCTTAAATAAATACTGTAAAACTTAATACAATGAAATAATTTATAACTATGTTTTGATTCACCTTCTTTCAGTTAAATAACAAAATCAACTAATCCAATCTCTCCCAAAGTAGTCATAATTTAGTTTACTCAACTGCAAATTTATTAAGATAATGTGGAAACAATTCCCGAAAAGGTTTCTAATTTTTTTTTTTTTTTTTTTTTAAATGACTTAATTTTATGCTTAAATTAGTTGTAGATGTAGAACTCATCCAAAGGGATGCGCCTTTAAAATCACGCTAAGTACTACTACTTATATAAAAAGCATGATGCGGTTTCCACAGTGGAAGTAGTTTCTGTACTCCAAGGATTTGCAATTATTGTCTGTTTTCTTCTTTCTTTTTGTTACGCATAAACACAAAACAGCTGATGTTGATTTCATTTAACTTCAAATATAATCAAAACAAAGACAGCTGTTTTCCAGAAAGCGAAGCAACAATATAAAATCAATGTGTAAAAGGTTTTGATGCAAGCTACTTTTTCAGCACTGTGAAAAGGGCATAAATCTTATCTGCAATATATTTAACAAGCTGATTTTTACTTCTATAAAGTTTGTTATAATACAAATCATCTTGTTATTTGCTTATCATGTTTATGATACCATGATTTCTCTTAAAAAATTACCTAAGTGGAATTAGAAGAGTTTTTGAAGTGAAACTTCTTTAGCGGCCTTGAACAAAAATGTATACTAAAAATTCGAGTGAAAAAATACAAATCGTCACGTTTTGGTGATTCTGAATCTCATGACCCGCACTAGGTAGAGACTTCAAATTTTCACAGAATAATAAAATTTTTGGAAAACCCACCGGAAAAGTCTCACAAATGAGATTAAATTCCCACAACACAACAACAACACACGTCAAACAAACCAAAAGCAATATAAAGATGGACAGACTGACAGACTTTGAGATGATCTCTCTGTCTGTTTTTAAGAAGTTTCACTTCTATCACGTGTTCTATTGCACACGCGCAATTTTAATACTTCGTTTTAATAAATTTGATTTAGTTCACTGGATTGAATGTTTACTGTATATATTAAATAAATATTTAAGGGGGGGTTTCTTTTGCCTGAACAACGTAATATCGATTGTTGTTTGTGGTCAGAACTTTTTCTATTTTTTACTAATTTAATTAGTGATTGAAAACATTTTCCTTGTTTGACGTATAAAAATGTGTGAGTTTTAAATGGCATAAGATACAAAAACAAAACAATTTAGCTTAGCATTTTCCGGTCTTTAAAAACAGCCAGTATTTTGTTGTGTAAGGTTTTTTTTTATTTTGTTTTGTTTTTTATTTTTTATTTTTTTTATTTTTATTTGTACAACGTTGCGTATACATCATTTTAGATTCACTTGTTTAAAACGATAATTTTTCTTTTATAATAACAACAATAATGGATTTGCTTGCTTTACGGATGATGCAATTGTTTTTGTTTTTTACTTTTCATAGAAATACTTTCCAGCTTTTATTTACACACACGCACAAAAACAGTTGTTCTGCTATTCCTAATAATTTATAAGTAGAGATAGAGAAATGTTTCTTAAAATTTATTACTAAACTAAAACTATGGTTGAAATGAATTGTTTATTTTGAATTTTTAAATTTTTTCTATAGGTTAGAACTAAATTGGAGGTTTCAGTTTTTATACTTGACATTAATGTAATTTTTATTAACACATTATGGTGGTTTTGAAACGGAAAGGTGACACAATTAGGTAGATTTAACATCTTATAAATTGAATTTGTTTAGTTATTAAGTAAAAGGGGAAATAATCAATCAATATTAGTATGTCTTCCTATGTGTCCATCCCTCCAAACTCTCTGTCTGATTTTCGGTTAATATTTGCAAATATTTACCAAAGATAAACAAACAAATACTAAATTATATTATAACATATATATATCTAATTGAAAAAGAACAGACTTTAAAAGTGTTTTTATCATCAATAGAACAATATACAATAATGTGTAAAAATAAATTTATTGATATTGACATTACGGTGGCGTTGCTCACATGATACTGATGATGATTACATGACTTTCCAATTAGATACAATACTAAATTTATGAAGGTGTGGAAATATTTAATTTATTTGTTTAAATTAGGAAGAATTATTAAAAGTTACTTAACTTTTTTACTGACTTCTCATGATTATTATTTCATTCAGATAATCTAACTTTTTGATCAATTATTCACTTGTTTCTTGTCCTTAAGAGCAAATATTGATTATAAAACATATTGTATATAAAATTGCTTTTATTGAATATTAAAAATTTAATATACAAAATTTAAATTTAATATATGTTGCAATTATATAATTTGAACAATATATTTATTTACCAGAGAAACATTTGGTTTTTTAGTCATTGAAAAAGAGTCATCATCATTTAATCACGTGTAATTGGATATGGCTTACTGATATTAATGGATTCATATATGACATGACTATGAATATTTTATTCACAGAATTACCTCAATAATAAAATAGAAAATATTTGTTAATTTTAAACAATTCATTATAAATTTGTCATTATTCCTCTCCTTGTTTATTGAATATATTGTACCAGGGGTAAAATATGAAAAAACAACTAAAACTGCAAACGTTTTCAAGTCTTTAATTTACAAAAACAAAAAAAAAGACAAATTATTTGCTTGCAATTTGGCTTTTACTGCTATGTAATTAGAGGTTTCATACATTTCACTCTTGACTGAATTTGAATCACTCGTGAATTCTGTGATTCAGAGACATTTATAAAAAAAATGATCTAAGTGTTGAGTCCGTTCGTCTATTAAATTTGAGTTATTTTTCCTATTATTTCTAAAACAAACTCTATATTTTTGTTCTTTCTTGTTTGTTTTTCTTTTGTATTAAGTTTGTAAGACATGTGATAAAATGTTTACTAAAATTTATTTTCTCTCTATATATTTTTGTTTTGCAGCTTATAAATTTCAAGAGAATCTAATACGCACCATGGTACAAATCGAGAATACATACTTCGAATTGGGTAATTCGAGTACACGCAACTGTTTGATTATATGCGATCGCGGTGTCATGGATGCCAGTGCATGTGAGTACACAAAAAACTGCAGTTGAATTGCTTTCATTAATTAAAAAAAGGAAAAAAAACCTTGTTTAAATGGTAATGAGTGAGTTACTGACACATGGATCACTACTTTTGGTTTTATATACTGTTGTTATATACATAAATTGTTGTAATTAATTTAAATGTATATTTTTCAGATATATCAAAAGATAAATGGGAAAAAATGATGGCTGCTAATAATTGGAATCCCATTGAAATGCGTGATAATCGTTATAATCAAATATTGCATCTGGTATCAGCAGCAAATGGTGCTGAAGATTTCTATTCGACAGAGGTGAGAGAAAGAAAGAATGTTTCATTTACATAGAATACTGTATTGAGGGTTTGAAGAAAGTAATTTTATTTAGATAATGAAATTGAATTTTAAATACACATTTTTTACTTTGTCTTTAAATGACACAAAAGAACAGAAAGCGACATTATCATCAGGTAAAGCACAACAAAGGAATGAATACTTATACAAACACTTATACACATACCCATACATTCATACATAATGCTAAGATGATGTAATCAATGATGATGATATATTAGCTGTTGATGTTATCACAACATCCATTATACATACTCGTATGTAACATAGTATATTGTCTTATCGATACAATAGAAAAGTAACAATTTCATATTTTATTCATTTGCCGTCATACTCATGAGTGCTACTAATGTGAATAATAACAAATTTTATACTGGGGGTTTTTTGTCTCCAAAAGAAGAAAAGATAAATAATTCATAAAACAAATGATTAACTATTTTTCAAAAATGAACTCTTGTAAGTACATCAATGTAGCGCTTCCTGCTGTTCTGACAGTCTTGGAAAGTTTCCTTCGATGAAATCTAACTCTTGATGTGAGTAAAGAATTTCAATGGTAAGGTAACTAGGTGTTTCCTATGCCTTTCCTGAGCCAAAGCAGCCCGTGGTAAATTACATTGTATTGATTGGAAACTGTCAGTCTGGCAGACACACTTTCATATTATGAACATTGGTCGTCAATGATGTTCTATCGCCCACTGGTAGATTCTTATTTGAGACAGTACATCCTTCTTTCCTGTAAGCTTTCTTAATTACTTACTATATCGATTTAGCTGAAGTTTGGTTTAATGTACAATAACTCAAATATCAATGTCATGATTGTCATATTGCTCACACATATTTTTCGACTAAAAACTGTGCCTCTCTAATCTTATTTATACAATATGTTCCAACTTTTAGGACAGAAAACATGTGTCACGTTTCAGTAAGTTTCCCTCATGCATTTCCATTGTCTAGATTAGTTTCCCGCCAAAATTTGCGCCTTTCTAAACCAATCTATTCTCTGTTTATGCTAAAATCCATCGATTTGTTGTGTTTTGAGTGAGTTGAAAGCATTCTGTTTTGTGTATTTTAAGGATAGTAGATCATAAAGTATCATAAAATGGTTTTAAATAATTCAAAGCTATTGAACACTTATTTGTAATATTGATTATTTTAAAATAATTACAATAGTTGTTAAGCTAGGAATGAAATCATTCAGTTTTTTCCTTTTAATTCGAAAATTAAATGAAATTCCTATTTACAGGATCATGCTTGTCGTTCGGAAGGTGTTGATTTGGCACGTGATTTGGATTATAAATCGGCAGCCGCTTGGGTTGGTCATCCCTATTTCGATGTAATCGATAATTCGACAAATTTTGAAACCAAAATGAATCGCATGATCGAATCTGTTTGCCAAAAATTAGGTATCGATATTGGTGATCGTTTGCAGGCAACATCGCGGAAACTTAAATTTTTGGGTAAATTCCTGTAACAAAACAAACAAACACCCCTTCAAATGATAATTTATATGATTGTTTATTTTATTGCAGTTGCCATGTTACCACCGGATTCAGAATTTCCACCATTTCAAGATTTCGATGTTGTGCATCATTATTTGCAATCGGCTGGTCCTAAAGTGCAAGCCCGTTTGCGTAAGCGCGGTCAAAAGAATCACTGGAGTTATATTCACACGTTGCGTCGTCCCAATGTGCATGGCCAGTCACGCATTGAAGTGAAAACTCAACTGACACATCGTGACTATATGAATTTGTTGGCGCAACGTGATAGCGCACATTTCACCATTTATAAGAAGCGACGTTGTTTCCTTATCAACAATCAATATTTCCAATTGGACATTTACAAAGAACCCAGTCATCCACGGTAGGGGAACAAATTTACAAATTAACTAAAAATATATTTAAATGAATTTGTTAATGTTTGCATTCTTCATTCATTGAATAGTTGCAAAGGTTTAGTCCTTTTGGAGACTTACTCCTCACTAAGTGGCGAAGCGTTAAGCAATTGTATGCCAAAATTCTTAAATATCGTTAAGGAAGTGACCGGTGATCCAGACTATTCGATGTTCAATCTATCGCTCAAAGAGGATTGGAGCACTTCCGAGAAGTTCTTACACTCAACGCCTGGTAAGAGAAGAAGTCGTTATAGAACCGATGCCGATAACAGCGATTAACTAACAGAATTGAATTGAATGTTTTTTTTTTTATTGGGTTCTGTTCCTCTGTGGGTGATGTAATGTGCTGAACTGTGTGTGTCAATAAAATGAATAATTGTCAACTTTATAATTTTAAAGACCAACTAACAAATACAAAAAAAAAAGAATATTGTTTATTTCTAAAATATAATAAAAGTTTGCATTTATTATTAATTTTATAATTTGTTTGTTTTTCTTTTCTTTTTTTTTTTTAACTAAATATAATTTTACTTATTTTTGAAACATTTTGCTTTGCTCTCTTTTTGCAAAACTAAACATATTATTTATTATTTGTATACACAAACAAAAAAGGCACACACACACACACACACACACACATACACACACAACTCATTTACTAAATCAAAATCAATACTCAAATTAAATTCTTAACACATTTTCATATTATTTTTTTCTATTCATCACAAAATGCTAATCACTTTTCTTTGTTTGTAGAACAAGCATCCTCCGCCTACAAGTCAACAAACGGCGTTTCGAATAAGCAATTGGTTCTTAATGGCCATGCCAAGGGTTAAATTAAAATCTCAGCTTTAATTCAAAAAAAAGAAAAAAAAATATGATAAAACCAAACCAAACTAAAACAAAAAAAAAACCAACAATATATTATTATTATTTTGAGTTTGCAAAAAGAATGGAATACAACAATTTTTTTACGTACTCACGTACTGATTTTAAAAACAAAATATCACTTAATTTTTCTTTATTTCCTTTTTATTTTGCTTGTTTTTTTTGTATTGTTTAATATGTTGTTAAATTGAAAACAAAAATCCCAAAACCAAAACATCTTTGTACTTAAAAATAATGCAAATAATGCAAGTAAAGTTTCTATTTTTGCTGTCGCCTGTTTAGAGATTCTTCAATGTTACAAATACACAAAAATTGGATAACCCAACAACACTTTAATAGATACACCACACTCATACCATAACATAACAACAAAACACACATGTATTTAGAACTGTAAGCTGTAACCTCTGTGTCAAACATAAAAAAAAAATAAAAATAAAAAAACAGAAATAAAAAAAATCAGTCAGTGTACTTAAATTTTTATTTATTTTATTTCATTTTCATATTAATTTTTGCTTCAAAATTCTTTTAACATTTATACAAATTTTCTGTTACATTTTTATTTTAGCTAATGTTGTCAAATAAGTTAAACTATAGAAACTATATAAAAACAAAAGGAGATCGAGAAATGAGGAAATTTATAGTTAAAAATTCAAAACATAAAATGTGAAAGTGTAAAAAACAACATAGTAAAAAAAAAAAATGTAATAAATCGTGAAAAAATTTTGTGAAAAATATTGTAGAAAAATTAGAATAAACCTTTAAATAAAAACAAAAGAAAAAATAAATAAATGATTATAAATCCTATAAGAGAAAGAAAAAAACCTAAAAAAAAGAAAAACATTGTGTTTTATTTAAATAATTTTTTAATTTAAATTTAAAAACAAAAAATTTAAATAATAATTAAAAATCAAATTAAATTATCATCAATAGAATGATGGATCACAAGCCTAAGTTTTCATATAGAGTTAATTTCTTAAAAGTTGTTAGATGAGCTGAAGGACTTCATGCTAGTTCTCGTTTCCCTATATTTATTTGTAGTATATGTATATAGTCTAGTTAATTTTAATAAATAAATAAATAAGTTATCAATGGAATTGATAAATAATAGTACATACATCAAATGGATCACAGCAAGTATCTGGGAATTTGATTATATTATTGAGTTATTATCTATTTAGTCATAATTGCTACATTTTGGGATCTTTTTTACTTGACTATATTATCGGCTTATAAATTCAAGTACTTGATTAGTTTTTTGCATGCCATACCATGGGAGTAGTCATAATATTCTCGTCTTAAACTGAGAGTCTTTTTCGTGGCGACTTGCAGAAAATGTGATATGATCTGATGGACCTCTTGTAGTAACAAGAGGCCACAGTGAGGCGATTGTTGGCATATCCAATTAAATAACCACTACATCATTTTGTTTATAATAAGCGTCTGTAAATTTTTGAATTACAATATATTGTGACTAGGATAGAGTTCTGTGACCATTTTATGTTACCTATAAGTTGATTATTTTAATGCATTTAAGCAACCGATTTGGTAATTTGTTGCATATCCTTCTAGTAACTGCCCTAAATCTGAAAGCCTTTTCCTGCCCATTGCAATCCATTTGTACAAGTGCTTTATCTTCATGTTAGTAGAAAATATAGTTCTGTGTATTGTGTGATAGACTAATTTTCTTAGAATGATATTTGAGGTGACCACAGTGATCTGTGAAGTAACCAGTTAGCATTCGAAGTTTTTTCCAGTGAAAGATAAGATTAGCCTACAACAAGAGAAACAAAAACAAGTCTTTGCTGTAATTTTCTGTTCTCATTTCTTTGTCACTTGGGCTGCACGGATACTTGTCTTGAGCCGCAGGTGGGACAACCCTGATCTAGAAAATTCCTGTTTGGATTTTCGAGACATTTAGTGTGCCTCTAGTCTTTGCAATTATTCTTCCAGTTGCTTACAAAATTTGTTGTCCTCCCATTACCTAAGAGGTTCTTTTAAATGTCGTTTGGTTAATCAACAGACTAGTCAAAAATTGCTTAGCTTCACGCTTGATCAATCAGTCAAATATTTCATTACAGCATCTTTTAATTACTTTAAATGTCAAATGAGGAAGTTATACTACATTGCAACTTCTTGTATGAATTCCATTTATCCACAAAAAAAAAAAAAAACATAAAAATTGTGCTATTTCTTATTTTTCTATATTTTATTTTAAGATTAAATAAAAAAAATAAACTTTATGAAACACAATTGGCTTAAATTATCGAAACCCGACCTACACATCTCAGTGAGTAGTGAGTTAGTTTTCTTTGATATAAACAGCATTTTTTAATATGATTTCTATTGCTACACTACACTATATTTCTAATAAATAATAAAATCTTGTGTCATTCAATTATCAGTTTATCTAATGCATGTTTTAGTGACTTAATTTAAATAAATAAATAAAGAAAACGAAAAATCGATTGAATCACAATTCAAATAAAATTATCTACAATTTTATAGAAGGACGAGTTGGTGGTGGTAAAGATGATTGTCAGTCATTAGGACTGATTTAGTTGTTCTTGGGTTATTTAACTTTGTTAATACATTTAATTAGACTATCAACAGCGCGATGTATACGCAACAACAGAAGATAACCAACAATTATGGCAGGCAAACTGACAAAAGTAGCCAAACCCTCATAGATAAAGCGTGGTGCAAAAATCTTCCAGACCATAAGATGACGACAGTGTATAGTGCAAGCCAACATAGCACAAAATATCTAAAAAAATCATAATAATAGAAAAAAGTATTTGTTATTAATTAATTGGTATCACTTACTTTAAGGCCTTGCAGCATAAAGAATTGTGTTGCCAGTTTGAATGCTCCTCCAAGAAAGACATCATCATGTTCGAAAAGCGTCAATTCACCACGTGTCATATCAAAACCTACGGCTTCACTTGAGATATCAGACAATGCACGTTGTGCATTATGATTATGTCGAGCTGCTTCTGTAGGATTAATAAGTATATCTCCCTGTCTAACTTTTTGCGCTTCCCGATTGTAATTGTTCTTGATAAGCGAGGGAAATAGGGCAAATATCGAAAATGTCTCGGTACTTAGCAGCACATACATGCTGAAGAATAAAATTTGTCCACTGAAAGTATTTAGTATAACCAATATGCCAGAGATAAATGTCGATTGCCCAATGCCCATGGTGCGTCCAACAAAGGCAGCACGCCAATCGATTTGCGACAGAGTAGTTTGATGCGATGTAGCAAAGAAGCAAAAGTGTGCAAGTATAAACCAACCAACAATGGCTGTAAATGTGGGTTGCATGCAACTCTCTGTAGGAACAAAGATTCATTAGTTAAGAATTGTTGATTTATAAGTTTCATTTATATTTACCAAAATCAAATGCTGTCCGAAAACGTAGAACAGCATGTAGAGACAATAAAATTGCACCAACAGCAATGCATAGAATTAAACCAATACTGGATTTGGGCTCTAGCAGGACAAGAAGAACCATTGCCAAAAATATGCTAAACGTGATAATAATTGATGAATAAACTGTAGCCAAACCATAGACGACTGGGATCTCATAGCGGCGTTCAACATCATCATTGCCCTCATACATGCGCTTCATCTTTTTGAATATCTCCGGAACGATACTATCATGTGCATTGACTGATATTGAATTACTATTCTTTGGTGGCAAAACGAAGATCATAAGAGGCGCTGCAGATACTACAATAATTTGAAGAATGAGCAGAGCATAGATAACCAATGCCATCGCATCGATGTGTGAGCGTTGTATATTTTTAATCGAGCTATTGGCCAACAATATATGACCGCCGGTGCAAATGGACGCCACAGTGGGACCATAACGTGCAAGTAGCACATTTATTGAGTTGCCCGTTAAATTGCCACAAGAACGCAAATAGAGACGCGTTAATGTTGTGTATAGAACTATAATGACTACTGCGAGTATATAAGTTTTACCAGTTGTTGGTCTCTTGAAAGAAAAGCCAGCATTATTATTCGAGAAGTCAGCACAATCTCCCTGTTCCTCACGGCAACGGAACAATGTATAAGCGAAGCGTATAAAGGTAATTGCCAAAATACTCGCTAATAATAATTTCAATGCTGTGGAACCCAAAAATTGTGATAATTTGAATTTCGTTTTAAATTCAACACGGACACTTTTTTGCAACAGTTCATAGGCAAGTAGAAGGATCACTGCTGCCAGCAAATAAGACAATATCTTGGGTTCTTGTATGACGAAGCTATTCGAGAAGAAGACACCCATTACAACAAAGAGTATGAAACGTGTAGGCATATTGGCAAAGCGTTTAACATTTGACCAATTCGTTGATATGGCAGACCAGTTTTGTATTGTGAGGAGAGCCAGAATGACAGTACTCAAGATGCTAGTAAAGAATATGATGCCATGTTCTTCAGTCTTAAAAGCAAATATCTTAAAGTAACGATAACCAAAAACGCCAGCAGCAAAGTTCAACAGATAAATGTAAGCGATTTCCTTTCCTGCAAAGACTCTGTGGAGTTCTGTGGCTCGTGAATTATTTATCAAAAGGAAGGCAAAAAATATCGGTAGAAATGTGAACAGAAGACCTTGTGACATTTGTGTAGCATCAAATTTGATCCAAATCTCACGACAAGTCGAAAGTATATCGCGCAAATGCTTATTCAAATCATTGGAAAATGATTTAAAGGCTTTTTCATTGTAAATAGTCTTGACGCGATGCGTTAGCAATATAAATTCAGTCTCCATATCTTCCATTTGATCCACTTGGAATGTGCGTTTGTTCTCAATTGCATAATTGTAGAAATACTTGTAGATTTGTTGGGCATTTTGCCATGCATGCAGCAATATTGTCTGATATTTAAGCATGTAAGGCACATGAACATCGGGCACAATATTGAAATTGACCAAACCCAAGTTGGAATAAGGTATTGGTATGCCAAGAATGGTAGCCAATGTTGGCACAAGATCAATCTGTTAAGATTGAAAGAAACTTTATTTATTTAGTATATATAGTAATGATAAGAATTGCGTCATGGTTATCATGTCAACATGTGTGCTTATTTATCTCTGACATGATAACAACAACTTGAGATAAAGTTATCAAAAATCACACAAACCTGCTGCAGCATTTCACTATCTGATCCAAAAGCACTGCCAACAAATTTATGTTGTTTGCTATAAGCAAAGAGAAGAGCATTAGTTTCATCATCAGTGTCTCCCCCATGATCCCCAGTAGCAGTCATACCATGGTCACCCATTACCAACAACGTGGTCTCATTATCCATTTGTTCAATTACAGATCTGTGGATGATATAATTAGATTTTATATTGTATATTCAAGTAAACTAAAGGATATACCTTATCATATCATTCATTTCACTCAATTTGCGAGCCATTTCCGTATGTAGTGGCCCATGTTTATGTCCACAATGATCTACCCCGAGAAAATGGGCAATCAAAACTTCCCAATCTTTCTTGGCCAATTCCTTAGGCAGATGTTTCAATATTTGATTGTCCACAGTATCCAAATCGAATATATCAAAACTGGGATAAGCATAAGACCTTTTAAATCGATGTGGATACAAATCAGTCCAAGTACCATCACCCAGGAAGACAACTGGCAAATCATTTTTAATCATTTGATCGATTATATTGTCCTCATTAATTTCGGGCGTTGCAAAATTGGAACCCATATCAATGAATGTCGGCAAACTACCCGTCGTCAGACCCTTAAGTCTTTGTAGCGTTGTTGTTGGTGGATCTGCTTTGAAACGCAGAATGCGTGAATTTGCCGGCGATTGTTGTAAAAGGTCATGCATCACACTCAATTTATTTTCATAAGGCAACGGATTGGTTACATTCTCTTTGTATAAGCCAAATTCATATTTTAAAGCATCGATGACTAGAATAATAACTTTGGTTTTTTGTGGAAGACATAGATTTGATGTAGCATTGACATCTTTGAAAATTTCATTGACCACTTCTTCAGTAAGATGATATTCCTGCAAACAAATCATATTCAGAAACCATAAGAAAGTGATTCATAGTACATAATATGCGGTATACTTACAGCATTTGGATTTGTTGATAGGCGGCGACAACTGCTCACATCCGTTTTCGAGACACGCGACAATAGGAAACCCCGCGAAAAGAGCAGCACACTGCTACAGATCAAATACGCTAGCCATATAAGCACAAACAGGTAAGTGTATTTCATGTTTTCTTTCTAAAGTAGTCTGCTATTAATTAACTGTGTTTTATATATGTATGTAGTAGTAAAATGCATTTAAAACAATGCTCTATTTTTGATTCGCCACCTCAATGTGAATGAAGTGCGGCGTTTAGCCACTTTTGTAATACTTATAAAAATATATATTTATTCTTAAATTTAATTGCACTTTGTCAAGGAGAGAAATGAAAAACTTGTAAAAATACTATTTGCAGCACTCATGTGTTCTTTTGAATAAATTTTCATTCAAAATATATCATCTTATAAAATTTTATTTTCTTTTTTTTTTTTATGAACCATTCACAAATGAATCACATCACAATTGACTGACAACTGACATTCAAGGGCTACGCACTCACACAGCAGGGAACTCGTGACAAAAAGCTCAAATGTACGTAACTCTGGCTAACCGTTAAAATGCACTAAAAATTTCAAATGGAGACAATTAAAATGTGATTTTGTTTTTAAACTGCATCTGTTTAGTAAGTAAGCCTCCAATTCAGATGCACCACGAGGTATTTGATTGTAGCGCTGGGGAACTGACTAAGGTTTTAAGGTGACTGACTACTATTTTCTATTGATTCATTCATTTTTTGGCTAAGCAAAGTTGATCTTGTAGGTGCTGAAATGCAATCACATTGTTTTCATCTATATATGTTGCCGACTTCACATCATATTCTAAATATGGTAAATGGAACAGGTCCTAATGGGCTTCCTAAAGATACCCCAGCATTAATGGACTACAGTTTTTAAAAATCACCCGATTGTTGAACATAGAAATGCCGATCAGTGAAGTAAGATTTAAGAATCTGATGTGTGGGGGAAGATGCAATATCTTAATTGGTTGCGTCTCTATCAATTGCTTGTTGGACACCTGAAAATACAGCAGCATAGATTTGACAATTCGATGATGATGATCTCCAGTTTTCCAAGTCCTCTTCTAAACCCAAACTGATGCAAATTAAACTGAAGTCAATTTGTTTACTTTTTCTGTTTTAACTTTATTTTTAGTAAAATATTCAAAAAATTTGTAAATCGAAGCAAAAGCAAAACACTTGTGTATTATTTTCTATAAAGTTTTTCACATTTATATAAATAATATAGTCTTCACAAATATTATAGTAAGTAAATAGTAATAACATACACAATTATATTGAAATATATTTGTAATTTTTCATTTTACTTTGTGTGTTCCATGGTTTAAATGTTTTTTACATTTCATTTTAAGCTCATTATGCCAAATGATTTTCTCAAAAACGCCATCTAATCACATGAGTTAAAACCTAAAAAGTAAAATTAAAAATATCAAAAATAAAATTATAATATTTATCATTTTGAAATTGGAGATAAACAATTTTGGAATGAAAGGGTGAAAGAAGAAGAGAGCGTCGCAATTCACAATAAAACAAAATTGCACAAGAAAAATTACTTAAAAAGTTTTAAAAAAGTGTAATAAATATAAATAACTTTTTTTGTTATTTTATAATCTTTTTTTTTTTTTGTTTGTTTTAAGTAATAAATATAATATAAGAATTACATATAGATAGAATGAACTTGGATGTTTTTCATACAAATTTCTCCTTAGTACTTTTTAACCTTCTCCAAAATGTGTAACAAAATAACATTTGCATTCAAATTTCATTACTTGCATCATCTTTTAACATTTACATACAATTAATTTTTCATACACTCGAATATAAATTATATATATTTAAATTATGTGTATTTCTATTTTTCTTTTTCTTTTTGAAGTTCATTTTACGATTTTATTCTTAAAGTTTGTTGGTTAGTAAATTGGTGTTCTTTCTGTGTTCTTTTTCTATTTTCTTTAAGTGTAGTTTTCTTGAATTATGTGTGTGTGTGTGTGTGTTTAATTAAAAACAAAAAGAAATGTTTACAATAATTTATTTCTGATCAGTTGGTGAGTTCAGGCCTGATGAAGTGTTATTCTCATCTAATGCATCTGGGAAACTGGAAATTGAACCAGAACGTGAAGAAACCTTGCCCTACAAACAGAACAGAACAAACAAAACAATTCATCATTAGTAAATTATGAAATGAAACGAAATGCTGATAAGTTACAAACAAACAATACTTTTAATTATGTAAAATAGTATAAATTGTGTGTTATTTTGTATAAAAACTATAATGTAATATAACATGAACATACATACATACATGTCGTTTATATTTGTTAGAAAGAGAATATAGGGTATAGTATGAAAAAGTTATTTAAAAAGAATTCATTGTGTTTAGAGAAAAATATAATGAAAAATATGTATTAAAAATCGATTCTACCGATGACTGAGTACCCTTCACACAAGTAATCAAGATTATTAATCGAATGGTATTGGTATAAAAAACATATTATGGTCATCATCATCATGTTCTTTAACTAAATGTTAGTTAGTATAGTTAAAATAAAAAAAACCACCATATACTCTATTCATATTTAAATGATCGATCCCATTTATTGTTACACACAGAGAGACATATAACTATCTGTTAATATTCACAAAGAAACATTTCCATTAAAACATCCTGAAATAAGAAGTGCCAAATTGCGAAATGTAAGTGATTTTTAAAGACTATTCCACAATACAAACTAGATCATGTATTTCAATGTTATTCTCATGTCTTAATCCTTCCAATGTTTTGTTCCCTTCACATTACTGGAGACATGCAAGAATTTCCTAAAGCAAAATTTATTTCCCATTTAAACAATCTATAGATTAAAGAAAAAAATTGCTTAAAATGATTTTAAGCCTACCATGGAAGTAGTCGTAGACAAACTAGTCCAACTCAACCAGAACTTCAATGATAGATGTATGTATGTAGATACTCGACTTATTCACATATCAATGAAATTATTTGACATAATAAGCTGTTAGTTCAGTTTAGGTTCAAACTTAATTTATAGTTTTAAAATTTGAAAACCATTCTAGGTGGGTTTTTGATCAATTTATCTCCACATACAGCACTAATTAAAATTATTGTAAAACCATGCTTATATTACCCCTTTATTCAAATTTTGTTTAAAAGATTATTTCAGTTTGCTTTTACCTAATCAATATATGGAATAAAAATTTAATTTTCATGTTATAAATTCTTCATACAATACAAATAATTCTGGTCACACATAAAGAAGAAATCCTACTAAATTTGAAAACTTTGTAAGTTTATTGTCAAGGTTAATTTGTTTATTCAAGTAATCAGAAAACTCAGTCTAAACTAGAATATTATTTCATATTATTATTAGTATTATTTATGCTTAATGATAAAATGAAGAAAATGCCGATTGTGAACAGACGAATGAAAATGAATAAACAAATTTCTCTCGTAGTGTTAATCATTTTCCATTTATACCATTGTAATTACAAATGACTCCACATTTAGTGTGAAAGGTAAAATGGTACAAACAATCTTAGTGTTTCAAATTTTGATATGAACAGAAAGCAGAAGTAGTGTATGTACATATCGCACATGTTTAACTAAAATACAATTTTTGAGTTAACGATGCCGAAATATTCGTTATATGATGATTTAAAAATATTGTGTAGTAATTTCATGTTAATAACAAAATTTATTTTCTATAATTAGCCAATTTGTAAGTCAATTGAAAACATTCTCGAAATGTTGTTTTTTGAATTGTAACACTTTAGTTAAACGTTGTGCGATATGTGTGTACAAAGTCAATGAATATTATAGTGTGTATGTAGTGTACAATGTAGGGTATATATATTTATTAAATACATATATATAAATAATAGTTACCGCATGAGATTGGCACAAAAAATTGTTGTGTTCATAGCTTACTTTAACATTCTCATATGCCGAGCCAACCTTCTCCTCAATCGAACGCATCGATTCAGAGTTTTTCATTTGTGAAAATTTCGATGAAATGCCACTGGTAATGCTACCAAAGACCGAATAGGTTTTCTCACCAGTTGACTTAAGAACAGATTCAGTACGTTGAAAACTATGAAAAAGAAAAACACCAAAAACAAATCAGTATCCATCCAATTAAGTCATCATCAAAATAGTACATACATAGTATTTGCAATAACAAAGACAATTATGAGAGAGTAATAAAAACAAATAGAAATTTAAACATAAAGTCATTTATGATTAGGCACAGCAGTAGATTAGTTATTGTGTTAAAGGATAGTAGAGTGGTGTTAAAGAGCATATACACACAGGCAGAGATACATTCCATATTTTACATACACGTAGAGACACAGAGAGATTAGAGTATGAAATGCGAAATGCACTCAAACTTTAACACAATTACTTACATGGGTGCCTCATGTACCGCTTTAGTGAAATTGCCAACGCTTTGTTCCACCGACTGGAAACTTCAAAAAAAAAAATATAAAATTAAAAATTATATGAAAATTAAAAATTTATATTAAAAAAAAAAAAAAAAAAAATATCCAATAAAATAAAATAATATGTACGATTGCGTATGTATCAATTTAAATGAGAAACTACAATTAAACAAACGCAGAGTCAAGTTTGCAGCAAATAGACAAAATTTTAAAATTCATATCAATCTTACACAGAACTCTCTTTCACATTCTTTAGTCCCTGATTCATATCATCAGTGATCTCCTTCCAAACAGTAATGCCAAGCTTGCGTTTCAAATCGGAAGCATGACGTGTCTTTGAGGCTAAAACTGTTCGCAATGTATTAATTTCTTCCTCAACGCGTGCAAGTTCCTAAAAGAAAAGAAAAGAAAAATGAAAAATTATTAATTATAACAAATAATTGATTTCAAAGAAACAAACAAACAAACCTGACTCCATTCGGCGCGTTGCCTTTCTTGTTCCTCAACGGTGAGAGCAGCAAACTCGGCAGCAATATCTGCAGATGCAACAGATGCTGCTGGAGATGTTGGCTCAGATATTTTAGATGTAGTATCTGTGAGTGAAGAAGCAGAAATGCACATCATTTAATTACATTTTATTATCATATTATTTCATAGAAAAAACAAAAAATAACTTAGCGAATTTATTATTGTATAAATAAAAAGAATGTTTGATGATGTTGTGTTTATGCGATAAGTAAAAGTACCTCCTCCTTCTTGGAAATCTATATCCTCGAAGACACTATCAAATGCTAAAAATTTTGAATATTTGTTTCAAAAAAGTGCAAAATAAGATTGTCTTTTTTGTTTAAGCAGAATATCATCCACACTTTATACTCACAAACTTTATCCAGAAAAAAATATATTTGCAGCAATAAAGAAATAAATTTATATAAATTAAAATTAGGCATGACAAATTTACATGAACTTTTTAAATACAAAATAATGCATATTTTCACGCTTCATTTTTTATATTTGAGATTTGGCAACAACAAAGTTGAGAGAGAAAAAGAAATTACTTTTGAAAGTTAAATTATGTTTTTGCTTTACACGCACATAATTTTAAATTTTTAAAGACTCACACAAACAAAAAACAAATATTTTATATATTCCATGGAAAATGAAAAATGGGAGTAGACAAAATACATAATTGAAATAATGAAAAATGGGGATTTTTTGTTTTATTTTAAGTGAAGTTTGTTTGCTTCCTGTTTCTGTACCTTTTGACGGTGATGATGATGATACTGTTGACGACGAACCAATGCTGAGAAACTTTTTGTAATTATCACTGCTTGAGATTTTGGCAAGATATGGTTTAGAGAAGTCTATAAATGTGACCTTCACATCACGCATTGTGCGCTTTGTAAAGAATTTCAAACGAAAACGTTTCGCAATCGATGTTGATGGTGCTTGATTTATTAATTTCGGGGCAATAAATTCAGTTTCAACGGTTTGTAATTCCAATGTATTTGCATAATCGGAATCAACATCATAGAATATATCATCCAATGTTAAATTACGTAGATAACATTCGGTTTCTATATCACCACCACCTTCGCCATCAATACCGCCACCAAACAAAACATCATCATCATCAGTAATATTATCATAAATATTGTTGTGTTCAGCAGCAGTAATCGGTGTAATTTCATCCAATGATGGTGTTATTATTTCATCTACTTTTGGTAAATAGGAATCTTCAATAAAGTCCAAACTGACTGGTTCCGAATCACTCATGCTGGCGAAGCGTAACACCAATACCACCAACAATACAACAACAACAGCCAAACCACAACGAGAGCGAATGGCCAACGTCAATATTATGATGACGATGGTAATGGTAATGGTGATGACGATGATGATGATGATGAACGTACATGTGGCTTATTTTTCATTTGTTGAACAATGGCAAACTTTCTAATTCATTTGACGATGTTCATGTCGTTGTTTTGTTGATTGGCATGGAGTTGGTTCTCTTCTCTGTGTGGTTTGTATTACATTTCAAAGCTTCCGCATTTTTGTAAATTTTCTTTTTAGTTTCTCTAACAAATATTTCTTTAATTCAAGCTAAACCACCAAGAAATCACCAACAAAACTTAAAGTTTTTTTTTTGTAAATTTGATTTTACTAAAAATTGTTAAAAGTATCTGTGTGTACGTACATACATATGTATGTAGTATCTATCGCCCGATCTGTGCTCTTCTAGAGCTAGCAACAAACTGAACTAAGCTACTTGGAATTGTTAAGAAAGAAATATCAAGTTGTTGTTGCTGCAGCTGTTGTTGTTACTGTTATTGTTGGCAATAAAGCAGCGGCAGCTAAGTAAAAAGCAAAGTGTAGAAAAACGTTACAACAAAGCAAAGCGAATGAAATAAGCAAAGGTTCCCCTTATAACAACTGACTGCCTCACCTCATCAACAACAAACAAGAATTGCTTACGAATAGCACAAAAGAAACAACGTGTTGAGAAGAAAACAGAGAAACAAAACAACTCAAAACAAAAGTTTATTGCGAGACAACAACAACCAGAATACATAATGATGATGATACCGGGGCCGGTTATTATTTGTATCTAATAAAGCCCAGGTTTTATTCATCACATCTATGTATGTTTTGGGGGTTTATTTATGATCACAAAAAAACTATAAGAAGTTCACTTAATTATCACAGCAGGGGGGATCTAATCAAGATGAAAGAGTATGAGAATTTGTTTGTATGTAAAAGAAGATTTAACTATGTATCTGAAAAGTCTTTCCTCTAAATAATAAATAGATGACAAAACAATTTAACTTTGTTTATACTCGTATAACCATAAATTGACCTGAATTGCAATAAATAACACAATCTCATAATAAACTGCAATCAAACAACTTATTCTTTATAAAGTAAAAAAAAAAAGAATAAAGAAATATAAATAACTTGAATACAAATCGGTTTGTTATTGTCAATTAATCAGATTCATTCTCATCTTGAACATTTGCGACATCATTGCTGGCATTGCTACCCTCTAATAAACTTCTCGCACACTCATTGCCATCCAACAAAGATCTTGCACATTCATTGGGAATCTGGTTTTCAATAGTACTTTCAATCATATTTCCTTCACATGCACTGGCCATCTGGACCTCATGATCCTCAAATAAATTTTCTCCACATTCATAGGGCATCTGTTCGGCACCATTATCCATCAACACCGTTTCATTCGTGGGGTACATGCCGCCATGCCGTGAATATATTGATATAAGAGATACACCAATTGTAAACAATAATGCAAAAAAGAAACTGCAAAAAAATAGTAAGATTGGATTGTCCGACAGGTGATCGAATCCAAATAACCCTGAATAAGCCATTTGATCTGGTCGAATTACTAAATCCAATAGTTCGTAAAAATAAACAAACTTATTTCATTTACGGTGTGACTAATAATTTTGATTGTTTTGTCACATTGAAGTATAATTCATAAATTGTTTTGTTCGGTGCCTTATCTCAATTAATAAATGTCATTTCATGTATTTTTATTTTACATTGTATTGTATTGAATAGATACAAGTATTGGGATATTTTGCATAAAGATTTGTTTGGCACATGAATATGGTAATGTTTTTCTTATGACAATTGCTCAGCAAAATGTATAATTGTCTAGTAAATTTGATATCTTCTAAGGCAAAAGCAAATGCATAAATGTACCACGGAATAACATTCAAACACAATCCAAATGAGGCTCCTTTGTTATTTTTTCTTAAAACTTATATTTTATTTTGGTTTTTTTTTTATAAAACTCCAAGCAAAACAAAGTGCCTAACAATGTCCCGACAATATCTAGCCCATTGTCCATAAAAACTTATTAAATCTTGTGTAAAATATAAAAGACTCCTTTGATTTTCAACATCAAGTTAGTGATACATACTATATTTTCAATTGAAATGAAACTATTTCTGTTTTTCCTCAAGATTATTGAATGGTAATTCATCCACTTTTGTGAGACCAGATATGCGTATTATCTTGCCTTTGTCCACATTTAAGAGAGTCGCAAATTGTTGTGCCGGTGACAATTTAAGTTCCTCCTCTGTTTTTATGCCATAATATTTTGCCCAATCATTACGTCCCGTATATGCCATGTAGCAAACGAAACCAAACGCTTGCCATGCAATCAAAGCGTATCCAATGCTTAAGCGTCGTTTCCAAAGCGCCGCTCGCTCTAATGGTATGCGATTTGTGGTCCGTCGCACAATACGTCGTAGCCACTTTAACTGAAACAGCGTCATCTCAACTTCCAAACTTTTCTTCTTCTTATCTTTATTTAGTTATGTGCAGCATTAAGAAGAATCTTTGAAAGATTTTGAAAACACAAACAAGTAAATGGTTTAGCCTTTGCATTCAATGAAATGCAGACATAACTTATTTTGAAAAACATTTAACCAAACTAACGACGACCAGCTGTTGAGTAATGACATCGCTCCGAAGCTACTAGTATTTTGTCAAAAACAATAGAGACACTAAAGAGTACAGAACACCCACGCACTTGACTCACTACTTGTATCACTAATCCATGGCAACAGAAATTCAATGAACAAGTAGCAATGACAATGGAGACAAACAAAACAAATCACTTGCAGCTTTTTTTGTCTTCCTGCCATAACGTTGCCTGCCTCCCATAAAATGCATTATGTAGTATAAAATCTCACATAAATATTTCACAAATGTTTTTGGCTTAATATTTAATATTGCTGCTGTACTAGAAGGAACGAACTATTGACAAATTCATAGCAAATACAATGTATCAAATGTCAGAGTGCGTTGTAATGATGATACTAAGACAATGCCGGCTGTAAAAACAAAATACGCAAGGCAATTACATATTTCTATAAGCAGATCATTCATTAAAACTACTTTTGTTTTCAACTTCAATGCTCAGAGATAATGTTGAATATAAAAACACAATTATAGATTTGATTGCAGAACAACTGTTGAACATTGAACTGATGCCAAAACAAAGGGGGAACAGTTCTATATGACTGACTGGTTTTCACTCACCATAGTACCCCTGGTCTAAACAAACCTTGGGTTCAATAAATTAAAATACGCATTCATGGCCAGTATAACTCGATTCCTTGACAACAACACTGCGATGACAAAGAAACAAATACTTCATTAGAACATGTGTTTTTGTGCCACGTAACTTTGCTACAAGGAATGCATTAAGAGTATCTTCTCCAAATATGTACTTCCATTTTAATGTTTCACCCACGTTTTCATTGCTGCTGCTCCTCTCGATTGACTAATACGCAGCACTTTTCTAACGATACGCCTCCGGCTACTCAAAACAAAACAAATTCTCACCACAGGACAACCATGAGTCATCCTTTTGTATAAACATTGTTCATATAGGAATCTCATCTTACAAAGAAAAAAATGTTACAAAAATTTCACAATTTCCGTTTTAATATTTACACAATTCTCTAATTGGGTAAAAACTCGCTCATTCTTCTTGGTAAGTCTTTTGTCTATACAAAATTGTTATTCTATTGATAATTTTATTAAATGCCAAATATCTACTTACGATCATCCATTGTTTAATTTAATTTTGATATCAATGCGACTTCACTTTTGTTATAATAATAATAAAAATTTAATTACAGTATTTTTTTAAATACAATATTAATATTTTCCTCAGAACCCAGAGAAATGAATGCACACCAACGCAAATGAGAGACAGTGTTGTGGGGCGCAGAAAAATGGCAACATTAAAACACGTCACTAAAAATACCAACAATTATAGCAAAAACTTTTATAGACCACCGCATGGTCAGCTATTTTTGTTCATGGAATGGTCACGGGATGGTAATTTTTTTTTAAATTGAGAAACGGGGCACGTATTACAACAAAATTTCATATTGTTGGTGCACTTTACGAATTGTCGATAAAAAATTCACGAAACTATATGACAACATGACTGACATACTAAATAATACCAGCATTTGTGGATAGAAGCAGTAGCGATGGGGGTGAATTGAATTGAAATTAATTAAGTGAATGGATTTTAATTAAAAAAAAAAGTTGTAACGCTCGTTAATTTGAAAAATTAAATTAAATCAATCAATTAACTACATAAAAGTGTATGCAACTAACGAACTTCGAGTCAATTAGAAGGAAAAGTGAAGTGAAATTAAATGTATGCTGCAGCGCGAAATATCTTCTCAATATGTTCAACTTCTTCAACGCAATCAAAACAAAAATATGTCCTTGATTTTGTACGCCTGCAATGGAAATGTGCCAAAGTGTGTGGTGTACCGTACAGCCGCAATTACAGCATCGCTAGGCACTATGCAACAGCGGGTGAAATCGCTGCTGTTCTACCCAAAGGAGGAAAACCTACTACGATGGAAGATTTTCAACTTCTATACGACATGACAAAACGGAAATTTGAATGTAAACTGCAATTGTTGTAACTGCATTTCTGCGATTCGCATATGATTATGTCATATTTATTTCATTTTAGCAAAGAAGTTACCGAAAAATGTTAATGTACATGGTGTTTTTACATGCAATGAACTTAAACTTAAGGAAGTTCAGGTTTATGGTTTCGATTATGATTACACATTGGCTTGTTATAAGCCTAAATTAAATGATTTGCTGTACAATTTGGGACGTGATATGCTAATACAAAAATATAAGGTTGATAATAACAAAAAAAAAAAAAAACCTGTTAAATTTAATATGATTTATGCAATTCATCATGATTTGTTTTTTAGTATCCAAAAGCGATATCTGGTATGGATTATATACCAGGTTTTGCAGTACGTGGCTTGCATTATGATATCGAAAAAGGGCTGTTATTAAAGTTAGATTCATTTTTACAAATACAACTCGGATCAGTCTACCGGGGTCGCACTAAAGTTCCCGATTCAGAAGTTTTGAAAATGTACAAAAACCGTATTCTTCCGATAGCATATGTCGAAGGTCAAGCGAGATCAAATCATCAGGTAATCGTATCATTTGATACACAACAGATTCAATAGAAAAAACTGATATATTTTTTATGTATTTATTTTTTAGCCAAATATTAAAGCCAAAATGTTGCAATTAGCTGATTTGTTTTCGGTGCCTGAAATGTGTCTACTGTGCAATGTTGCAGAATATTTTGAAAAAAATCATATTGACTACCACCCAGAAATTCTATTTCATGACATTAAATCCTCCGTACAGTCGTGCCATCCAATTATGCATAAAATTGTCATGGACAATGCCGAGGACTACATTGAGAAGAATCCAAAACTACCAGAATATTTAGAAAAACTACGCAAAGCTGGCAAAAATCTATTTCTCGTTACCAATAGTCCCTATTCATTTGTGTAAGTCATCATTGTGATCACTATGCGATACACTTATTATTATAATCTATAATATTGTTTCAATTTTTCGATTTAGCAATCGTGGCATGACTTTACTGGCAGGCAATGAATGGCGTGATTACTTTGATGTGATTATTGTTCAGGCACGCAAACCGAAATTCTTTACCGATGAATCGCGGCCCATCCGTTTGTATGATGAAAAAGCAAATACACATCTATGGGATAGAGTATCGAAATTGGAAAGGGGCAAAATCTATTATGAGGGCACTGTTAAACAATTGCAAGATCTGACAGGTTGGCATGGACATTGTGTACTCTATTTTGGTGATCATCCTTACAGTGATTTAGCTGATGTTACGTTGGAACATGGATGGCGTACTGGTGCCATAATAAATGAATTGACGGTACAATCATTTTAAACCATAAAGTAACTTCCTACTGTATAAAACTTTTTTTTATTGTTTTTATTTATAGCATGAGATTAATACACTCAATCGAGATGATTTTAAAACGAATGCAAATTGGCTGCAAATGCTAACGCAGTTAATTGAGGATACACAGGATAATGAATCTGAAGCAGCACAATTCAGTTTAAAAGAATGGATGACGGAAAGAGATCAATTAAGGTAAATTTTAGTGACATTGGAAATGGCAACTTTAAATTGATTTTTATGTTTTTTTTTTTCAGGAATAAAACGAAAAGAGTCTTCAATGAACAATTCGGTAGTGTATTCCGTACCTATCACAATCCAACATATTTCTCGAGACGCCTCTTCCGCTTTGCTGATATCTACACGAGTGATATAACGAATTTGTTGAACTATTCGACATCACATACATTTTATCCACGACGTGGTGTCATGCCACATGAATATATGTCTTACTTTATGTAAAGAAATTAACATTGCTTATTACTTGTCTTATTGACATTGATGTTGTTTGTTCGTATTGTTGTTGTCGTTAAATAAGTCAAAAGTTTTAAAGTTACCGATTTTAGTTCTCTAATATTGTAAAGTTAATTTATAGTTGTTTTTACGAATTTCTTATTGTTGTTAAATGTGTATTTGTAGTATGTAGTATTGAAAAAAAAGTGCAAAAATCAAACGTGTAGTACAATAATAAACTGTCTCTCTTTCTATTAGTAAAATATATCTGAGATTTACTAAGTATGTACATACATAATATATGTAAGTCACAAAGAATAACCTCATACTTGTATATGGATGCAATAATATTAAACAAAGCAAATAAATGGATATATAGTTGTTATTTTTATCGAACAATCTAATAAATATACC
The DNA here is from genome assembly GCA_037043295.1 of Amiota minor. Classification (NCBI taxonomy): domain Eukaryota; kingdom Metazoa; phylum Arthropoda; class Insecta; order Diptera; family Drosophilidae; genus Amiota; species Amiota minor. The sequence goes on from JBAMAW010001787.1 coordinate 4,441,995, forward strand.
TACATACGTATGTAGTACATATGTTTACAAAAATTTAAACCATTTTTATTTCTTGTTTATGTTGGCAGAAGTCCAATGAAGTTTGTGCGTGCGTCCCCTGTTTGTCTGTTCTAACGAATCGAACAGATCAAGTTCAAGATAAATACAAATAATATATATTTGTCAATGTATATACAAGGTGTGTCCAAAGTGTATTTATAGATTCCACTTTCAAAGTAAAAACGGAATCATACTCGTATATTTTTGAAGTTTCCAGAAGCATAAGTTGACAAGCAGATTAAATTATACATGCGCGTCATACAAAAACTAAAAACAACTGGAAGCTGAACAGTGGATGATTATAAGTATGCATGTTGAACCATGTATGTATAATAATATAATACAATAAAAATTGAAGCATTGCTTTCAGTAGTAACATTTTATTAAATTTGATTTGATCATTAAAGTTACCCATTTTTTGTTAATTTTTTTTTTTTTTATACTTAAATTTTTTTTGTATTGTTTTCTTTGTGGCACGAAGAAACTGGGGCAAAGAGTCAACAGGATTTTTTTTATCTTTGCACAACCTGTTTAAAAACAAGGAAAACTCTTTTATTTTATTTATTTATTTTTTTTTTTAATTTAATAAAATGCAGCATGTTCTTTTTTTTCTTTAAATTCTTGTTGTCATGCAAAGAGTTTTAGTTTTGTATAAAAACAAAATACAAAAATAAAGAAAATAAAAAAATATAAAAAGATATTTTCTTTTTTTTTTTCTCTTTAAGTAAATGAGAGTACATTTCTTTCCTGTTTTCAATTTGTTTCAAATTTCAAGTCCTTTTTTTATGTTAATTTTTTTTCTTTTTTCGTTTTTTTTTTTTTAATATAGTAAAATATATATTTTTATATTTATATCTTTTTGTTGGCTACGACTATTTTTTTTTTTTATTATTCAGGCTTACAAATGCTAAACGTAGTTTATTTTTATATTTATTTATATAAGAAAAATTTACATTATCAGGTTGATTTTTCATTCATTTTGTTTTTCGTCACTTCTCAGTATTGACCCAACAACAAAAACAGAGAAAAAAATATATAAATAAATTAATAAAACATAAAAAATAAATATTTTTTTATTTATTTATATAAGCAAAATGTATATTAACGGTTTGATTATTTTTTCTCAATTTATATTCTTCGTCTTTTATCAGTTCTTAAGCCTACAAAATAAAGAAACAAAAAAAATCAAGCTTTAAATATACAAAATGTATAAATTAATAAAAAATAAATTTTTTTATATTATTTATATAAGAAAAATTGACTTTAACATTTTGATTTGTTTTTTAACTTATATTTTTTCAGTTTTTAACTAAACAAAATAAAGGGGAAAAACCAAGCTTTAAATATAAAAAGTATATAAATTAATAAAAATAAATTTAAATTAAAAAATAAACAACGAAAAAGTGATTTGTTTGTTTTTCATTTTTTATTTGATTTTATTGTTTCCTTTTCTTTTTTTTTTTTTTTGTAAATGTAAAAATTGCAATTCATTTTTTCCATAATATATTTTGTTTTTACAATAATTAATGTATATATAATTTGTATAATTGGTTTTTTAATGTATGCGTGTGTGTGTGTGTTTATATGTGTATATAAATGTATAGTTTGAAATTTTTTTTTTTTCAGATAAATTTAATCTAAATCAAAAGCAAATTAAATAAAAGAAAAAATTGCACAAATTTAATAAAGACATGTGTTTATTTATTCAATCATTCATTATTGTGTTGCAGGCAGGTTGAGAGGGTGGAAAATGGAAAAGAAAATTAGGACCAAGGATTGTCAGGCAGCGGGAAGACAAATGTTTGAGTTGAAAAAAAAAAGGAATATGCAAATCAATCAAATTTTACAAAGTAAATCATCAGATTCTATAAAATTCTCATATATAAATACATATATGTAAAATTAAAATAAAATAGAAGATATTATATTTTTGTTTTGTTTTGTTTTGATTTTTTTTTTTTGTTTTTTTTTTTTTTTATATATATAAATTACAAAATAAACTATTGTAATTTCAGCATGAAATTCCTTTTCGCATCACTCTAATGTAATCAATCGTTCAGTTTCAACTACTTATGAAAAAATAATTATACAATTTATATACTATATACATATATAGTTAGATATATATACATATATATATCCGTGTATATGTATATTTGTATTGGAAAACATTCAACAGCAAAAAAAAAGAAAAAAACCTGCACAACTTTTCTTTTCTAAAGAATACAAAATCAACAACATTATTGAGGTTGAATTTGAAAATTACCATCATGGAAATATTTTGAAATTTGACATCAAAAATGAATGAAAACAATAAACACAATTGTGGAGGAAAAATAGCAAAAAAAATTGTCTAACATTTTATACTTAAAATTAATTCGTTATATGATCCAAAATGCTATGCGCAATAAATTAAACTTTGATTTGACTTAAGTATGCCTGCCTGCCTGTCATCATTCAATCAAAGTTGTTTTGACTGCGCATAGACGATAAAAAGAAACACTTTTGAGCTTAATTAAAAAATATGCATCCTCTCCTTTCTTCCATTCTTTCACTAATTGGAAAGTAAGTTATGTTAAATTATATAAAGAAATTGTTTGTTGTATTAGAATTGGCGAAATTCACTTAAAATTTAAACGCTTGGCTGTATCGCAGGAGAAATTAATTTTGTCACAGACAACTGGCGGAACGATTTTAAAGAAATATTCTTATTTTTGCTGTTTAAATGCAATCTAGTGTACAATGTTTGTATCTCTTGTTGTTTGTTTGTTATATGTGTGTTGGTGTGTTTGTATCTGTATGCTTTGTTTGTCTGTGTGTGTAAGTGTTGTTTATAAAATATGGTTTATTATATTTTCTTTTTTACAATTGTCCTTACGTACTGCAATGTAAAGCTCCTGGGAGACAACCTATGTTTATGTATTTTGACACCGAAATAGTTGATGTTGTTGCGCCATCATCATCATCTCATCATCATCACTCTCGCAAACAGACACTTCTTTTCTTGCATTTCCCCTACTACTTCTGCTGTTGTTATTGTTATTGTTATTATTGTATATCTGTATATTTTTAGTGCCATGCGCGTTTAGTTTTAGTTTTTCGGACCCCATACTGAGGTAATGGGTGTAGCAGAGACCGCAGCACCACTGGCTGCGAAGTGTGGAAAATCTTCCTGCGACTGAGTATTTGGCGCAGTTAGATTCTTGGCCTGCTTTTGTTTTTCCCATGGTGCATCTTTCATGATGAAACCATTTTCATTTTCATTGCCGCCACCAGGCAGGAAGGCGCCAACGGTTTGCGGTTGTGGTGAAGGTGGCAAGTTTTCCAAGAAATCACGTATGTAATCTTCAGCCATATTTAAGAGCACATCCTTAGCATTTTCAACATCGTCCTCCTTACCAATTATGGTCACAGCGTCTGGGTTCCCTTGAACATCGTCGGAAGACGGGAATTTTATATCGACCTAATTAAATGTACGACAAAAAATTAATTGAAGAAGGATAATTTTTTTTGAAAGTTTGAAAAATTACCTTATAGTCTTCGATGATCTTGCGTATGGTGCGTCCGCGCTGTCCAATGATATGCGAATGCACACGTGAATCAATTTCGATGACTTCACGGTACAGAGTTTGCAAATCGCCAACAATTTCCAAGATAGCATCGCGTGCTGCTTCAGCCTTTGCCTGATAACCAGTGATCGTGATAATGCGTTGATTTTCATCATCTCGTTTAGGCAGCGAAATGTTGACATCGTGATCGGCACGCAATTTGTTTATCACCGCTCCACGGCGTCCGATCAATTTCGAATGATATTCTGGTTCGACATCGATTTGGAGAACGTAGGAGCGCAGCTCACGATCAGCACGATCGGCTTCGTACTCTTCAATCATCTTTTGCAGAGCCGCCTTGGCATCTGCGACATGTGCCGGCGTACCAGTGACCTTAATGATGTCAGATTTGTTTTCACTTGGTGGCAACTCAACGTGCACGTCGTGGGTAGACATAAATTGACGAACGTTCGCACCACGTGGTCCAATGATCGTGCGGTGCAGATCGAAAGGAACATTGAGCTCTTCGGTAATGGGTATGAGGTCAATCAGTGCTTGCTTAGCAGCATTGCACTTCTCAACGCGGCCAGTAATGCGAATGACATCACAATAACGTACGGGTTCATCACTGTTGATGCCATCAATGTTACATTCACCATTTGTTAGACCTTCAATGGGCTCGATGGCATCACGGTCGGGGAACTTGATTTGTACATCATGCTCTGATGTTACTTGTTGCACCTTAAAGCCACGGGCGCCCATTATGGTGCGATGCAATCGCTGTGGTATATAAACTTCAATGGTAATTTGAGCATCCAAATCTGCAACAGTTTCGAGAATGCGTTGCTTGGCAGCTTCAATACAGTCCTTGGCACCCTTCAGCGTAACGATGTCAGAGTCGGCACCTGGACGTGGAAATGAAATCATAACGCCGCCGCACTCCTCGGAAATGCGATGCAAAATCTCGCCACGTTTCGCTACGAAATGCTTGTGATGCTTAGGATCGACGGTAATTTCACCCTCAGTCACCTGATCGCACTCCTTGATAATGGCTTCCAATTGCTCCTTTGCTATCTTTACACTCTCTTCTTTACCAATGATGGTGATGACTTCTTTGTCAGCATCATCGTTCGTTGGGAAAATGATACGTGCACCGGTGGCTTCGCGTATCTTACGTACAGAAGAACCATTCTTGCCTATGAGGAATTTGTGGTGTTGCTGCTTGGCACGCACCTCAACTGTAAAGGAAGCAAGTTGACGTTCGTTGGCGAGTTCTAGAAGTTGAGCCTTTGCCTTTTCTACGTCATCCTTGGGACCACGAATTGTCACCTAAACATAAAAAATTGCAATAAATTTTATAAAGAATGTTAATGAAAGTAAGTTACCTTATCGCCCTTGGAATCGTTGTTGGGAAACTTAATAGAGACACCGCCGCATTCCTCCATGATTGCCGATATTAACTTGCCACCGGTACCGATGATTGAATTGTAATATTTAGGTGAAATTTGTACCTCTTCGGAAACAATGTCAGACAACTCATTTTGGATCTTTTGAATGCGTTCCTTAGCATCCAAAACGTTTTCCTTCTTACCGGTAATGATAATAACTTCGTTAGTGTCACCCTCAGCAGGCAAATCGATTTTCGTTTGTGTTTCATCGCGGATTTTCTTAATATTAGCTCCACCCTTGCCTATTACGAACTTGTGGAACTGTTTAAAGATCGGCACTTCAATAATGTGAGATGATTCCTGAATCTCTTTAACCAATTTCAACAGATCCTTGTGACATTTGTCAACTTCTTCCTTGGGACCACGTATTTTTACAATATCAGTGTTCTCTTGAGGTGTTGGTATGGTTATGGTAACTTGACGGTAACGATCCTTAATTTCACGAATTTTCTCGCCCTTCGTACCGATAATGGAACGATGAAGACGACGATCAATGATGACATCCTTCGACTTTTCATTTTCCAGTTTGTCGATTTTTTCTTGTAATTCAAGCTGCGCCTGCTTAACGCCTTCCTTGGGGCCCTCGATTCTAATATTATTCTGACCTTCGCGCTCCTCAATATTAATGTTAACCTTAAGTTCGTCCTTAAGACGGTTTACATTAGCGCCAGCCTTGCCAATAATATGTTTGTAGTAAGACGGATTCACTGTCATCACGACATAGGTAAAGTTATCTTGATAGTTACGGATAATATCATTCAAATAGCCAATTGCCTTGTCGACATTTTCCGGGTCACCCTCCAACTTAATCTTGTCCTCGAGACAGTTGACATTCACATTCGGGCAATCTTCCTCGAGTTGCTTCATATTGGCACCCTTGCGTCCAATAACATACTTATGTATCCAATGGGGCGCATCAATTTCAATCGACTTCACCGAATTCGCTTTTTGATAGACAACTGTCAAAGCATTGCCCAGCGCAACCTGTGGACCACGCAATGTAATTGTCTCAAGCGGTGAGTCAGTCGGTGGCATTTCAACAGAGACTCCTGTTAATTGTAGAATTTCAGCAATAGTTGAACCCTTTGGACCGATGACATAGCGATGTTGAGCCTTCGCTACCTCAACACTGACCGTAGAGCATTTCTTTTCCATTTCCTTGTAAATGGATTCAACTTTAGCTTTAGCAGCAGCAACAGCATCCTTTTCGCCAGAGATGATGATCTCTTCCTTTTGCACCTGTTGGGGTGGCACATTCACCTTGGCACCGGTTTCCTCTTGAATCTTATTTAGGTTCTCATTATATGGACCCACTATGAAAGGATGATAGATTTTCGGCACAGAAATACGATCCGAAGACTTCTTATACTGCTCAACAGATAGTTGACGAATTTCCTGTTCAGCCTTTTCAATACCCTCCTTTGTGCCAGCAATGGTTATGACATCGCTTTCATCGTTCTGATTGGGGATATTGATGCGTGTTGCCGTAACGCGTTCCAACTCACGCAAACGTTCACCACGCTTGCCCAAAATAACACGATGATGTTCCTTCGGTATATTCACCTGCCTGCTGGCTTGCGTCGAGAAGTTAATTAAAATTTTGCGACGTGCATCAAGCAATTCACTTTGCTTGCCCTTGATCAAGAAGGTAAGCGATTGATTTTTGCCACTAGCGATTTCAATTTGAGCCCCGGTCTCCTTTGTGATCTGCTGACAGATGCGTTTCGATTCGCCTTCACCGAATTTCTCCGAATCAGTTGATTTTCGTTCTTCATGGGGCACATGTAAAACCTAAAAAATGAAACATGATAACTTCATCATTCACAAATAAATTGTAGCCGTTTACCTGAGTCTTTTGGGAGCTTGTAACACGCGCGATTGCCGGTCCAGCATTATTGCCCAATGGTGCGGATGATGACGTATTTGTCGGTAAAGCCGGAAACAAATCGTCATAACTAAAGGCGGGTGTTGCATTGCCAGTAGTGCCGCTGTTCGTGCTTGTTGGCGTGGCAACCGATGTCGGCGATGAGGGCTGCTCAAGGATTTGACCCTGATCTTGGCCGTTGGTGTTGTTGATGTTAATATTAATATTTGTGATTGATTGTTGTTCAACGTTGACTGCTGTAATAAGCCAATTAAAACGAAATAAATTAGAAACGAAAACAATTAAAAATGGCAGAAGAGTGGATATGACTTTTATTTTACTCACCGTTTGATTCTTCCATCACTGCAGCTTGCATTACTTAAAAAAAAGAGAGAAGAGTCCTTTTTCGTTCCAAGTCGTTACAGTACCACTAAAAAATACATGAGAAATAAATAAATAATTATTTATTGATGAGATCTAACATTGCTTATCACAAAATATTATAGAATTTTTATCAATTCACATTAAATAAGCTTTGAAACATTTTTTATTTGGGATAACTAACTTATGATTTCATACTGATTGACTACAATTTTAAACAAATATCAAAATCATTACTATGTATGTACTATAACGACAAATGCCACGTTGTGTCTTCTATGTAGAGAATGGAATGTTGTGGGATGACTTTAAAAAGTAATGTTTTTTAGTATACAATTCTATAATGATAAGAAATTCTTCGTACTGATAAACGACAACTCACTTAAAATTCTATAAATAAATATCATATACATATGTACATAAGTCTATTTTTTTTTAGTTTCTGTTTCTAACCAGGAAGGCTGAAGACTTTAACATAAAGTCGGAACTTAAAAACGTTATAGATTCGATGCAAATGAAAATGGGATCGATCTAGTAGCCTATATAGTTTGTTTTGAGTTTGTCATTATTTTTTGTCCACCAGCATGAATAAAGAAGTGTACATGCCTTAAATACTGGTGGCATAGTAGCATGCTCAGAATTTGATAAGCAACAGCAGCGGCAAAGTCTTGTCGAAATCTAAAAAAGTGATTACCGACTGTGCTGAGCTCCCGCGATAATAAAATACAAAAACGATATTTTAAAGAATTGTGTGTGCATACCAACACAAATTTTATGCTCACAGTTCTAACAAATTTATAACATGTCATTGATATACTTTAGGTACAACTACTATAGCAAAAAAATAGTAAAGTAAAAATGGATTTCTAAAAATCAAATGATCTTGCATTGCAAGCAAATCAAAAATTTAGGTTAAGTACAAAAAAAAACCGAACTACAAAACATTAAAGAACGACGCTTCGTGCACGCGGTTGATAATGAGAGAGAGAGAGAGAGAGAAAAATGTGAAATTTCAATAAGCTCTTAATAGCTTGATTATCATGTAAACGTGGCGTACGTCGTTCTGACAAAGTTTTCAACTTTGTAGTTGTATGTATAGTGTTTGTAAATCTCCAATGCTAAGCAATGGAAAGTTCAAGAGAATAGTCTTTGGGAGAGTTGATGGAGAGCAAGAGAGAGTGAGAGCGGTGCTAAAGAATCTCATTGCTGGAATAATGCAGGGGGGGTGCTGCTTTTGCTGTTTCACAATATTATTAAGTTATGTTCGGTTCGCTATAGAGAAATGCGCTTTTTCACTTCTTTGAGTGCTTGTCTTTTCTTCTTTCTCATCATCTTCTATGAATGTGGAGTACCTACAACTTGTCTCGGCATTTATCAGTATAACTTGTGCCAACCGATAGCACCAGCACCCAGTCGAACACGTTTCATAGCCTAGATTTTCTTCTTCATACACCACCAAAATACTCACACTTGCTTAAATACTACTTGTATACACATACATATATGAATATATGTAAGTACAGCCATATGTACATAAGTATATTGCGTTTGTATATAAAGTAAAGCGACTATTTTCCGCTTTTATCGCGCTACAATGAAAAATGTGTCAAACAAAAAACCAAAATAACAAAATTTCGAGTATGCGATTAGAGTAGTAGTGAGAGGCGGCAGCAACACGATGACGACGTTAATGATGATGATGACGATGAGCAAGAAGAAGCAACAGCAGAAACCGGATGATAGCCGGTACTATAATCGACAACGACCACGACTCGACAAGTGTATGTACATATGTATGCGCATGTGTTGTGTGGCTGTGTGCGTGAATGGTCTAGCGAACGGTCACCATATACTACATATGTATGCCCGCCCGTATGTACCCAACATACTTATGGTTGTGTGTATTTAATTGTATTTGTGCTTGACACCTTTTGAACATTATTTAAAATCATTGCTTGGCTGACTTAAAGAAGAAAAAGAAGGAAATAAAAAGAAAAAGAAAAAACAAGAAGACAAATACAAAACCAACCACCCCACCAAAAAAAATAAAATATAAAAAAATTAACAACAGACAAACAGATTTGTAAAGGTGAAATAAAAAAAAACCAATACAAAACGACAATGAAAAGTAAAACTACAGAAAAATGTAAAGTTCAGCTTAAACCAACAAATGAAAGACATTTTTTTGCATATTTATAGTAATTTTACATTTTAAAATGCCATTTAAGCCTGAATTCAATTGTCGTTTTGTCTTTGATTTTGTATCTTTTTTCACCATAAGCAATCACTCAACTCAACAAGCAACGATCATCAGTGCGAGTGAGTGAGTGAGAAAGTATCTGAGATTTACAGGTGAATAAGCGAAATTGTTGACGTTGCTGGTTTTTAACCGTTATTTCAATACATACACATACATATGTACATACAAGTGAGTAAGTGTGTGTGCATATTTATGAGATGTACAAAATTGATACAATACAAAAATTTTAAATTGCGAATTGCAAAGCGTTCATTCAACTTACTGTACTGTAAAATCCAAAAAATCCGGCCTATTTAAACGTTACCGTATGAAAATCCAGTTTGATAAACTTGGCGTGCCTGCTTCTAGAATAATACAATAAAATAAAAAAAGAAAAGATACAAATTATTAATCATCATCAGCAGCACCAATAACATGAAATCTAGTGGTGAAATTCTTTATTAATTAAAATGAAAAAAAAAAAAAACTAAAAATATGCGTGTGGTTGGACATGTTTTTTGAAGCTACAAAAAACAATAAACAACAATAACACGTTGGAGTTATGGTATATTGCATCAGAAAGTCTGGAAACATGTAAAATCAAAATATTTGGTCATTTATAAAGATTAATAAAAGCTAATCTTTAATTAACACAAAGTGCATAGTTTTAAGTTATCAAAACAAAAAAATATAAATAAAAAAATAAATAAAACTCAATGCGTATCTCATTCAAATCACGACTTGATTGCGTGCGTGTGTGCAAGAATTTAGCTGAGACCGTACAAGACACTAACTTGACTAGGCAGGGGAGACAAAGGCAATGAGTGTTGAAGAAAAGTCAGGGAGGGAAAGTTCAGAGAGAGTACTGATTGGAGCTGCACTTTAATGAAATCTCACAAAGAATAATAACAATAACAACAATCCCTTGAGAGCAAATGCATCGTTTGTGGATTGTTGTTATTAGGACATGAAGAAGACAAAAAGAGAGCAACAGCGAGACACTCACAGGCGGAGAGCCACACAAAAGCAGCCATTCGGCAGCCAAAGTTAAGTTGCTTCTACCAAAACAAGAAAATAAAAACTGAAGCGAATGAATGTACCAATTGGCTGACAAAGAGAAATTTCGTTGGCGCATGTAAAGGAAGAACAATTGAAGAAGATAAAGCAGCGACAGACAGACAAACCGACCGACAGAACATAACACAGACGGCGGCAGCAATAAAAGAGTAGTATGTACTATGAATGCTGCAGAAACTCACTCACTCAAAGCGAAATCTGGTGAAAGGTTTTTTCTTCTTTATTGATGTTAGCGTATGTTTCGTTTTGAAGTACATACATATATCATCATACTATGTACATATTTATATATCTTTATTTATTGTACATTAGTGAGATAGGCGACAAGCATGCAAACATCAGTCAATGCAGTTGTTATTATTATTGCTTATATCATTTTTGTAAATATTAATGTCGAGGTATTTCATATAAAAATGTGCCCAAATAAAAATACTTGAGATTGAAAAAATACAGATTCTCGACGACAATGACAACAACAACAGATATCACAATGTTACATTTCCGCTTTTAATACAAAGAATTAATAAAATATAATAATTGGAAACTTGTGAGGCAAGAGCAGGCAGCCCACTTCAATAAAGACTTCACGCACACACACACTCACACACCTTCAAACGCACACAGAGCCATAGGCAGCACTAAACCTCGTACTCTTCACTACATACACTACACCCGTCGTAACAAAAGGGAATGTTGTCTACACGTTGCTGCTTGCTAATAGTATTAGTATTGGTGTTTCGTCGCGTATGGTTGTATGATTTTGTGTTGGCGTTTTCACTGCAAATGTATGCGTTCAAAATTTGGTTGCGTGTATCTGTGTTTGATAATACTAAAAAACACGTTGAGTTTTCAACCAGATACTAAGTATTTTTTCACTTTTTTTTATCATATTTGTAAACTCATGTAAATATATAGAACACAATTACAATTACGGAATTTTTCTGAATGAATTTTTATTTATTTTACTCCACGCGTAAAATTACAAATACCCGCCCGTAGTTTGCAACGGTGGCGGCAGCGGTAGTCACGGCCTAAATTCCTTTCTTTCTTATATTCTCATATGACTCTACCCACGTTTGTAACTGTAAACCTATGCACTTTTATATTGTTATATTATTGCAATTAATGATGCTATGCACTCAACCTTAAATACAATTGCAATTGAGCATAAGTTAAATTAAGACTTTCAAATGCAATACAATACTGCACCACTATTAATATTATTTAAACATAACCGAAATGACTCCAAGTACAAAATGATATAAAATCTCTTACACGTCGGCAAAGAAATAGCCCTGTCAACTCGGCGTTGCCCGTGGAGTGAGTCTCTTGCTCGCCAAAGAAGCGGCGGAAAGAGAAATTGGAAAAATGGCGTTGCCGGACTGCAAAATACAATAATTCAAAACGAACACTACCATTGGCTATCATTTAATATTATAACATTTAACAAAATCGAATGCATTTAATTTTCCACTTGTTCATTGATTTTTTGATCGCAAGAATAAATACCACGTTTAGTTTAGTCAATTTCTTCATGTGTGACTGAGAGAGAGAATCAGTGTCAGGCGGTGAGTGCTATGCTGAAACTCCACACCACGCGTTGTGGCGCGAGAGATTGGATAGAAAAGTTGATAGAATAGTCAAGCAATGATGATGACAACACAATTATATAGTGCAAGTTTTCAGAGGATAGTTCTGTTAAATTACTTACGAAAGGTGATAACAACAATGCAGATGCAGTCTCTATACACCTGGGTAGAGAAAAATGATATAATGGGACGAGCAAGAGGTTTTCCATTATACGTAGGCATTGTAACAATTTTCAAGAAATTATATCCCAAAGTAAGCTGGACTCAATTTCGTTGAAGTAAAGCAAAGCTAAACCAACTTATTAACTCTATTTTCGTATATTTTCAGTGGGCTATACTCTTGATATTGGCAATTTTTGGTTTGTTACATCACGACTAGATGCTGAACAGAACAACAAATGCATATCATCTATCATTGTTTAAAAGAAATTAATTTGGAAGAAAATCAACAGTTTTCTATTTACAAAATGCAAGAAGCTGCCATACCTGACGCGTATTGTGGTGTATGTATTGTTGAAACGTATAGAAAGTATAGAACACGTGAGACACGTATAACTTGACAACGCCTTGAAAACGTGGTGTGGAGGTTTATCATTAAGCTACGGTCACACTATTCAATTATTGGACAAAAGCGGAGAAATTTTTTTTTCTGACCACAGTGTGTACGGTTGTGAGCACAATTATTGTGCAAACAAATAATTGCCCTTGATTTTCTATCTCAAATTGGAATCGCACAACATGAGCATTTATTCATTCAATTATTCCTCAATCATATTTCGGTTTGTATATTATTTATAAATTGCTAATGTGGACGGCCCGGTCTTTCATACATTTATTCAAAACAAACTGCACTTGAAATACTTTTTTGCCATATAATGTAATATTCATTTACAATTCTTCGAAAAATCGACTCAAAATACTATTCCGATATTCTAATTCTGGAGTGTCAAATAAATTTCTGTTTGCGCAAATATATTTACAAGCCAAAGTAAAAATCAAAGTGAACGGCCGGCAAATACATATGTTGCCGAAAAATTATTTCCATCTCTTTGTCCAAACAAAAATGGGTTAAAATTTTAATGTAATGTGAGCTCGTATGAAAATATTTGCCACAGAACAATTATTTTGACCAAGTCACGGCAAATATTTGCCAAGTCTGAACGTAGTAGTCAAGTAGTGTTCAAGAATTAAATTGTCTTGTTGCCACATTGTTATGTTCCTCGAAAATAAACATACCCTCACTCGAAAAAAAATTTTTTTACTCTCTCAAATTCCAACAACTTTTTGACAGCTGCTGAGCTGTCCAGAGCGTTTGACACTTTCCAACAAGCAATCACTACTATTCACTCTCTCGTCATATGCACGCAGTTGGATTGCAAAATAATCTTTACGAACTTGCATAAAGAAAGTTAAAGTAACAGTTAAATTAACTAACAGAAAACGTCATTCAAAAAAATGGCAGCTGGAATCGCTCACTTTCGGGAAAACTTTGAACAGCACAAGGAATCCATTGACAAAGCATTGCATGATCCAGCCAAACCATGGACAAAGGGATTCGAATTTTTGGAAGAGAAAACAAATGTACCTAGATTGAAAATTTTTTACGGTGAGTTGAGTTTGATGGCGGCAGTATTACCGCTGTGATGAAATAAGTAAATGATTAGAGTATGTGTATATGACTAATATACGTAATACGTGGCTTGCCTAGTGGGTCACAGAGTTGCAGTTAATGTGAAAACTTAAAAATAGCAATTGATAAATTTAGAATTGCTCTGTGTTCTGTTCGAGCATTCTAAATTGTTAGCGATTGTCTGTTTGTCTATTGTCGTCATTTTGATCAAGGCACTGCCACCAAGGCAACGAAACATGTTCAAGTCGTTACAATTAAATATGATGCGCACATAACTGATATTTGCCGAACGATTTTTCCATTTCAACTTTTTGCGCTTTAACCGACAATTTTTTTATTCTCTTTATTTTACCGGTTTTCTTTTATTCATGTTTCTCCAGCACACGGTCACCCAGTTGTTGAGTTTTCTTTGTACTTATTTTCTTTGTTTATTTAACTGTGAAATTACTCAGTTTGCTATGTGCTTCTGTTCTGATATGATGTTATCAACTATATTTGGTTGCTTTTTAACCAAAAATTGGTGAAGATTATAAAAAGATAAAATAACATCACACGATTGAGTATAAATTGTTAATTGTGTTTTTATATTTCGTCGTGTTCAATTTGCAATCGTGGCTTGATATGTATTAGTAAATCTTACAAGACGACTTCATTTTGCATACCCTTGACAAAAGCTGCTGACGACGTCAACGGATTTCTATTTATCATAAAAATTTTCCTAGTCCAGTTCATATCACTTCCTTATGTGGCTTTGTGATTATATTATGTGTATTAAACATCGTCAGGCGGTGCGTCAGCAAGTTCGTGTACCCATTGTTCTTATTGGTTTAGGTGCGTATTACTTTTGTTATATCTCCCGTCGGTGGAATTTCTTTGTTCCAAAAATCAAGAAAGTCAATTTCAGTATATAGTTTACAAATTCATCATTACGTTGATACAAATATGAAATGTATGTATTAGTTTCCCATTTAAGTTTTGGCGCGGTGATTTTCAACTAAACTCGTAAATTACACTGATCACGAACATGCCTTAAGATATTCATTCTGGTTCTATCCTAGCCAATTTGCTTAGATTGCAAATTAATTTTGACAACAGCTGAAATTTTAATAATAGCCACGTATTTGTTTGCAATCCATAACGAATGTTGTCACATGTTAATTTATGTTATGTTGAATGTTTATAATTGGGTCTTACAATATTATTTTTGTATATGAATAAAATCAATGACGTTTTCATATTCGTATATCTCTTGCAAAATATGTATGCATATGCAAAAGTGGTGTGTCTGACCTAACATACCTTAGTTGTGGTTTTCGAGCAGAGATTTGTCTCAGTCAATGAACAGCACTTTCGACTGAAAACACATTCTTCTCTATTAGATCGTTGATTTAGTGCAGCACAACAAGGGCTAGTAGAAATGTTCGAGGCATTAGAAAATAAACTTGTGGATATTTGTAAAGAGAATCGCTTCGTACGTTTTGGTACACAATCATTAGTATATTGGATGCAATATTTATTGCATACATATTTTTTTTATTTTTGTTTTTGTTTTGTATTAAAACGTGTTAAACTAAATGAAATTTTATATTTTATTTTTAAAGGAGCTGCTGCCTTCTGTGCTCTGTATTTGATTTTTGGTTATGGTGCTCAGCTACTATGCAACTTTATAGGTGTACTGTATCCCGCTTATATCTCCATCCATGCCATTGAGTCCAGTACTAAGCAAGATGATACAAAATGGTTAACTTACTGGGTAACATTTGGCTTGTTGTCGGTCGTTGAATTTTTCTCGGGTGTTGTGACTTCAATTATACCATTCTATTGGTTGGTAAAGGTAAGTCTTAGTCTATATATTACTCAACTTTGCCCTGGCATAATTACTTATACATATTGTTAGTGCATTTTCCTTATCTGGTGCATGTTGCCCACGGAACAAAATGGCTCAGTTATTATCTACACCAAACTTATCCGACCATACTTTTTGAAGCATCATGACGGTAAGTAAAACTAAAACTCAAAATTATACAAATATTAGTTAAAGAAATATTCTATGTATATTCCATAGCTGCTGATAAACTGATTGATGATGCTGTTAATAAGGTGAAGTCATCTTTGAAAGATGATTAAGGATTATGAATATATCTTTCAACGTTCTTCGGCATTTTTTCCATAAATCCACGCAAAGCTTCATTGCTTACATAAAATATTTACTAAATGTTGATTAGAACTAATTATATATAGTGGAAGCAATGTTATATTATACTACAAAGTTTTGTATTTAAACCAACCAATACAATCATGATGATGGAATATGAAAGCTATGCCTGCAAAGTTGAACTTTCTATGGCCTTGAGTAATACAAAAGAATGTATTTCTCTATTTCAAATTTTAATTGCTTGCAAATAAATTTTGCACGCATGCATATAATATAGGTTAAAAATTTGATTCGATAATTGAACCAAGCGTAGGAAACATCACAATGCAATTCGATGTTAACACACTTATTTGATAAAATAAAAAATTGGGAAGTTGGAAAAAAGGAATAAAAAAGTTTTTTTTTTTTTTTCAAACGTATAAATTTATATATTTGTTTAATGGTAGAATAAAGTTCATTGACTTTGCTGCTGAGCTTCGCCAGCCGCTGCCTTTGCTTCTTCAGCAACGGCGTTCCGTCGCCGGTTTCGCCATGCTGTCATGTATGAATGCGGATGTATAGGTAAAAATCCAGCAATGCCCAGAATTTCAGCAGCAGGTGTTGACATATGAGCTCCCTTACCAAGCCAATACCGAATCCGTTCAAAATTTAACGAAACCAAACGTTCGTTGTTATTATTCACCAGAGGATCGTAAGAACCCACTTGCTCAATGACGGGTTGATGCTGATTTTTGCGGCGCTGGAAGTAGTGTTGTTAATTAGTTATGACTGCTAAGTAAACAATTGGTGGTATTCTTTTTATAGTTAACCTCCATTACAACAATGTGGTAAAACGGCCGATTGGTACAGCCCAGACGCACAAAGCGTATTATTTTAGCTGAATGTTTGTAGAAGCGGCCAATGCCACTGGCAGGTGAAAGCGACATCTTGGTTTTGCTTCAAATTTAATTCAACTTATTGAAATGCTGGTGTTTTTCTTCTTGTACTTTAAAAGGTGTTATGAAAACACAATCTATTAACATATGACAAAAGCAACAGTGTTTATTAACGTCAAATAAATATATTTCAAATCATATTTCTAAAAAAGTTTGAATATCTGCTTTGTAGTTTGTGTGAAAACAAGTCTTTTTTAATTCTGAAAACAAAAGTGTTCGAAGAATATTTTGAAAATTTTTAAAAATCCGGAGTAATTACGGTCTACGAGCTTTACGACAATTGCCAGCACTTACAACAACCAATTAAAGTGCGTTTCTCAGCGCATTTGCAAGGTACGGGTCTTCGTCTCTTTGGTAAAAAATTAATTCTACTCTTTTTTTAAAACAAATATAAACTAAAGAAATAAGTATAAAAACATCGCTAAAAGTTTTGTCCACAATACATATACTTTGTTTAGTGAATTACTATGTTTATTAAGTGTAAAAATGAATTCGAAATCCTAATATCAGCGGCTATTGCCGTCTGGAGCGGTCGTGCTCGTAGTTTCGCATCGCAACATTGTTGGAGAGCAAAAGAAAAAGGAAACGTACCGTTTACTTTACAGTAGAGTAAATGAGTACACTAGTGTTTGATGTAGAAGAAATGGCGTCAAAGTTGCGTGTGTGTGAATATGACTGTAATGTTGAATTGTGCGTGTGTGGTGCACATGGCCGTATTATTTCGATAGTGATTTCTATTTCAATATTGTACTAGCAAACTATTTGCCACATATTTCTCAGCATTTAATAGAATTTTTGAAATACGAGACCTTGTACGGATTAATTCCATCAGTGGGTTTAGAATGAAATTTCTCCATTTTGTCCGGTTTTCCCATTTCGTTTTGTCTTTCATTTTCGGTTTCATTGCCCTTTTAGACAGTGTTGGATGGTGGCAAAGCAAATGCGTCGGTTTCAGTGCTACACAACATAAAAAATTTTAAAACTCAAACTATTAAACCATATTAAAAATTCAATTGTCAAGGTTTAGTTCATGTTGTTATTATTTTCTATAAAAAAAATCGAAATAGATATACATACAATCTCCACTACGTAACGTTTGCTGTACATATAATTAAAACAGAACAAATAACACGGGAACTACGCAGAGGTGTGCAAGTGAGATGGTTATATATATGTTGATATATGACAACGCGAAGACCGAAGACAAAGTAAACGGCACAAAAACCGAAGCGAGCGTAGCAGGCTGAGTTTTATAAATCAATTTTTTGTGTATGCAATTGGTGTTTTTAACTCTGACAAAGAAGGTATTTTATAAAGTGTGAAAATTACTGAAAATATCTTCAAAATATTGGCTCTGCTTTGTGTGAATTAATTTTAAACACTTGTGTGATGTGATTTTGGTTATATTAAAAATGTAATATTGTTAAGAAATATTTAAGTTAAAATTAGACTCGCTCAAAAAAGTAACAAAAAACGGCGGCATTTGCGGAAATTAGCTAGCATAATGAAATGACGAAGATGAGGCGTATTTTGTTTTGTTAAAAAGTGAATTATTGATAATGATTTTTAAGAGATTATTACTGTGATTTTTGTGTTTTCCATTTGACGATTGTAATGGAAAATATATTTTTCTACAAAGAAACAAAAGACCATTGATTCATTTATTCATTGTCGTCTGTTCGTTCTCATTTCCACCCCCGTGTTACCTCTTGAAACTTTGCAATGCTCTAGAAGCAGATTCTTCTCTGCTGTTGTTGCTGTTGGTCGAGCACGTATGTACCTTCTCGCGTTCTTCGTTCGTACCTGTGCTTGCTTGCAATATGCTGCCGCCACTTTTTATTTTCTCTCAATATTGTTATTGTTGTTTATCTTCGACGTCATCGTCGTCGCCGTCGTTAATATTGGTGTCCCGTTGATATCGGTTGGAGTTTTGGTTCTACTCGCTGGGAATTTGTTTGTCTGTTGATGACGGCGTTTTTAGCTAAAATCACGTTCCTCGTCTCTCTCTCTCTCACGCTCTTAAAATGTACATTGAACTCAGCTGGTTGGTTAAGGCATGATAAACTTGTTTTATCACAAAACGAACGACGAACTATCGGAGAGTTTACCAGATTCGCACTCGTTTTAATTTCGTCGTTTCTCAATTATCGTACTGCTCTCACCGTTTGTCCATTTATATTACGTGTAGGTGCTGTGGTTTTCCATTTCTTTTCCTGTATTGCATTTCTTATCAATGCATATATAAAATTAACATATTTTTTTTCGTGATTTATATGGGGTTTACTTTAGTTGCCTTTGAAAATGTTTTCAAACACAATTAAATAGAACTGAGTTGCCTTATTTCAATTTGTATTTAACAGTCCTACAGATGAAATAACAAAAAAATAAATATTTAATTTATTTTTTGCAGCTAATTTGTAAATAAAGTGTACATAACAATGAGCACACATAATCGATCTAGCGGTGGAGGCGGCGGCCTTGGTCGTAATCAGAAGAAGTCAAATGTTGTCGGTGGAGGTGGAGGCGGAGATGCAAGCACACATTCTGCACTTAAGAAGACAGATGCTACTAAAACAGAAAAAGAAAAAGTGCAACCAAAGGTAAAAATTACTATCATTCAATAAATGCAAATAAAAGTGATTGCTAATGTACAACTAAATTTCCTGTCCATCCTTTTGTAGCCAACTGCAGAACAGTTGCGTATTGCCCAGATCACGAATAGCAGCACAAGCGAAGATCCACAGATGAGCATGAAAGTTACAATGCTTTTAGAGATGACCCAGCGCTCAGAAGAAGATGTTTGTTGTGCTCTTAATGAGTGTGACTATGACTTGGATGCTGCTGTTAATTTCTTGTTGGAGTCACTTCCAGTGGTAAATATTATTTTAGTAGATAGATGGATAACATGGGCGTGAAATGAATTTCTGTTTTAATTTTAAAAAGGGTGCATTTGAAAAATCTTCAAAAAAGAAAAAGAACAAAGCTGCAAATGTTGCTGCCGATGGCGCGGGTGGTGATGCAGATTGGGGTGAATCCAATACGAATGCTGACAAACGAGAAAAATCACGTAACCGCAGTAGCAACCGCGGTGGCCGTGGTGGTACCGACAGCCGAGGATGTGAGTAATCTAATCCTTTCTAGACTTAGTCAAATTTAATCACTTACTTTATATATGCAGGGCGTGGCAGAGAGGCTCGCGAGAACGAGCGTAATCAGCGCGATAATCGCGGTGGTGACCGTGATGAACGAGAACGCGGTAATGACCGTGGTGGCCAACGCAGTGGTGGCGGTGGACGCAATGGACCCGGTGGTGGTGGCGGCCGTGGTGGCGGTTACGTTGGTCGAAGTGGGCGGGGAGGAGGACGAATGGGCAGCCGTGGTATTGGTGGGCGCGGTGAACGTGGTAGTTACGCCTCTCGAAATCATGTATGTGACGATCATCAAGAGGTGGAACTGTGGGATAATACTATAGCACAGAACGCCGAAAAACAGCAAAACCAATCGCATGATGATGCCTGGGGTGATTGGAATAATGAGGAATATGAAGGTTCACTAAAGGACAGCAAAGTGTTCACAACGAGCAATTTGCCCAATCAGACTGCGGCAAGCGTGGTAAGCAGTGGCATTAACACGGATTTATCAGCGCCACCCGGTCTAGAATCGCATTTGGGTTCGTCAGTAGTCCAAGGATCTCATGCTAGTGGTGGCAACGTGAGTTTAGGTGATGATAACTCAAACTTGAGTCCTGGTGTGCAGACCACATCGACAAACACACCGCTGATGTACAGTGCTGCAGTAAGTAACCCAACGCCGCAATTACAATCACAGGGCCAGCAGACATCTGTCGGGACAAGTACCTCTTTAGGCGCATCGCAGTACAATACAGGTGACTCATTCTCAAATGCAGTAACGTTAGTACAACAAATTCAACAGCAGCAGCAACAACAGCAGGGTCCAATGAAGGCATCAGCTACGTTGTCTGCTGAACAATCTCAGTATTTCAATTCGCTGACGTCGCAGAACACAGCTGCAAGTGTGCAACAACAGCAGCAACAGCAACAACAACAGGCGGCGGTGTCGACATACGCACAAAATGCAAGTTACAACCAAACTTCGAGCGCGTATCCATCATCCTATGCAAATGTATTTGGTTCAGCTCCCTCTGGCGGTAATGTAGTGGCTGGTGCTGATCCATCGCAATTGGTCACTTCTAATCAACAGCCACAAGTCCGTAGGGCACGTGCCAAACTACCGCCACCATCAAAAATACCATCAAGTGCTGTTGAAATGCCTGGTGATAATACGATGAATAACATTGGCTATTTGGATGTGCAATTTGGTGGCTTGGATTTCGGTACTGAAGACACGTTTGATGCTCTGCCTGAAAAGTTCAATGCATCTGTAACAATTGATGGGCAGCAAAAGCAAACACAAGATGTTGTTAATGATTATCAAAACAAACAACAGCAACAACAATCGGGGTTAACCAGTGGACTGCAAAACTCGCAGATTGTAAGTGATCATTTATTAACAAACTAAAATTGGAGAATTTTCACAATATTGTTTTTTATATTCAGAGCGATACAATGACCGCTGGTGGTTATGCACAGCGTGCAACAGTGCAGCAGCAGCAACAACAACAACAGCAACAGGTTGTTAGTGTTGCTAGTAACGTTGGTTCGGCGAGTAATGCTTTGGATCAATTGTCGAAAAACGACCCTTATAACCAGGCAAATGCAGCAAGCACTACATCGTATCAAAATTCGTACCAAACTAGTGCTGGAGGCAAATCGAATAGTGGCTACCAGCCTACACCGCAGGCCTACAATAGCTCAAGCTACGCGAATGTGCAATCATCAGTGGCGAACAGCTATCAACAGCAATCCTACAGCGCGTACCAACAGAATTCCGTGAACTCATACCAACAACAAACTGCAGGTGCAAGTGGGCAAAATGTAAATGTGAGTTCTGTTGCTGGCGGCGTCACTGGTGTTAATTCATCACAGAACATTCCCGTCGGTGGCAGTCAAAATAATGCGACGTGAGTATAAGCATGCATTTATATTAAACACACACACATAAACAACGTTATTTACTGTTAATTAGTTTGAAATTAACCCAATATTTCATTACAATGATTAACATTGTTTAAAGTTTGAATTTAACTTGCTAACAAGACCAACAATGCCAGTTAATAATACTAAAATCTTATTACCTTCTTCTTTTTTTTTTATATTTCGGTTTTTGTTTTGTCGTTTTGTTTCGTTTTCGTTTATTTCTTCTCTAACCAATACAAATCAAATACCACCAACCAATCCCACCATGTACTACATCCATTACGCTAAAAATTCGCATTGAAATAACAGCGCAAACTCAAATTCTGGCGGCTATTTAACATCTGGTTATTCAACGCAACAAAGTGCTTATCAGACCAACCAGAACGTCTATGGCAGCACTGGTCTATCAAACAGTTCTGGGTATGTATGTTTTTGAGACACAGCAAACATATTCTCATGTTCATATTGTTTTGTTGAATGATTTGATTTGATTATGCAAGACCTACTACAAATTTTAGTAGTTTTTTATTAACCCAAAAAAACCTTTCAAGAAAGTAAGATCAGAGATCCAAATGAGTAGATATAGAATTAAAATAGTAACCTTTTCTTCAATCAGTCCTATCACAACAGACAATAAGACAATAAAAGGAGGTAATCAATGCAGAAATGTATGTTTATCTAGACACATATGTATCTAGTTCTAAGCTAATAGACCCTTTATTGTATTAAATATAAAATTAAAATTGTGGCTGACTTTAATCAGTAAGAAAACATTGTTTGCCTGAAGAGATGAAACAAAAGAATATTGCTAAGTTTAGTTAACACATCAAATCACTATTTTATAAATTTAGAGAAGCAGAAGACTGAAAGAAAATTTTCAGTAAATTAAATATTTCATGAACCCTTTGCACTCATAGCTACTTTTCATATCAATTGCTAGCAACTCTACATTAAATGGATTAGCATGTTGTTGTTTATACATATGTGGACAATGAAGTGAAAATGTATAAGGCCAACATTATTATTTAATAAAAAAGATTGACAAATTTATCAAACTATCAACCATTTTATATAGATTACAAGCAATTTGCATAGTGATCACAATTTATAATATTTGAAGAACATCCATCAGACAGGAACACATCAATAAATTGAATGTTTTATTAATTTATTCTTGGTTCAACCACCAATGTATTTAAATTACGATAGTTCCTTCATTGTTATTTTACTGCACATTCCTTTAAGTGAGAATATTGTTTTATATTGTTAAGTGCATACAACAAGAACAAAAAGAACAACAGTAATCATTATACATTCAAAGTACGTCTTGATTCACATTATGATTATTGCTCCCCTTCTTCTGTTATCCATGCATCTCTAGGTATTCTGGCAGCACAAACAATTCAACGTCGCAGTACAGTAACTTTAGTGCTGCTAACTCTAAGCTTAATAAGGACGCGGGCACAGCGCCAACTTCATCGCACTATGACAGGTAAGCAAGCTGCAGAGTCTTGACGCACACACTACACAACATATTAACATTTGCTCTGCTATGATAAGTATGTAGACTTTTAGTTGTTAAAGTTATTTAAATTTTATACTAAAACTAAAACACTAACGATTTGTTAGAACACCACGATGAAATGCAACATGATGATGATGTGTTTTTCAAACGTTGTGTGTCTAATATTCTAATATTTTTTTTTTGTTATTTGTTTTCAGTGTTTCATCCGGCAGTGTTGTTAATAATAGTGGCAACGGTAGTGGTGTAGGTAATTCATCTGGTGGCGTTGTCTCCGGCTCAGGTGCAAATAATGCAACGGTGGCTGCAAATAGTAAGTTTTTGTGTTATTCATTTGAAACTCTTTATGCAGTTCTTAGTGTAGTAATTCAATATACAAATTCGTTCTATACAACAGCCAATAACAATGGAAGTGTTAACAATTCAAGCAACAACAACGTCTCTGCCAATAACAACAATAATGTTGTGAGTGGTGTCAGCCAAAGTAGTTCAGCTGTAGTTGTTGGCGTCGGTAACAATGGTGGTGTTAGTGGTGGCGTTGTTAGTGCCAGTAGCACTAATAATAATGCTGCTGTGTCTGTGGTTGCGCAAACTGGGTCTGCTGCAGCAGCGGCATCGGTTCTATCATCATTGACTTCGAATAAAAATAGCAACAGCAGTGTAAGCGGCACAAATGGCGGTGGTAACGCAACTGGTAGCGGTGTGACTGGCAGCGGTGCTGGCAGTGGTACTGGCAGTGGTCCCGGTAGTGGTGGTGGTAGCGCTGGTAGTAGCGGTGGCATGGTGCCTACGAACATCCAAATGGTTAGTCAATATATTCAGACTGGGTTGCCATACTATCAGCAACCAGTTTATTCTTACGAGGAATTACAAATGATGCAACAGAGAGTGCCACATGTGGTGAGTTCATGGAGAAATGCAATACAAGCAACAACTACAATTTAAAGCCAAAAACAACCATCAAAATTTATGTAAACTATGAAAAACAAAAACAAAAAAAAATCCACACAGTTACAACAAAAAATTTAATATTTTCCACATTCAATTCCATTCTTCATTTATATATGTATGTATGTGTATATATTTATATATGTACGATAAACATAATCCACAATTATTCTCATGTGAATTTTCCATTTACAAGAACAACAACAATAATATTTTCCATATGTTTCACAAGTTGCTAACTTTAATTTTATTGCAAACCAAAAAAAAAAAAAAAAACCCCACATTATAACAACAATAACAAAACAAAAAAAAAAACACCTCAATGCACTTTTTGCTGTCTCTTCTTTCTTAATTCAAAAATTGTTCGTTTTCATCATATTCATGGCATCCATTTTTCATTTAACAAATTGAGACTGAGAAAAGACTAAATTAATAAGAAGAAATTTAAATTAATTAGCTGCACTTTATTTTAATGCAATATCCATGATCCTCCATTGTAAATATATTATTGTATAAATTTCCAAATTTAATTGAAATCTAAAAAAATAAGATAAAAAAATTCTTCGGTTACTTGGTTATACCGCAGTGTTTTCATTCTTTAAACTTTTCACGACACACAACATAAAAGTTTCTATTGTTTGCTCCAAGTGCGATTCAAATTTATTTGAGACTTAAAGCATTGATAGATTGGATGAGTTTCTAATTAGTAAGACATCACTAGTTTTGTTCATCCGAATGAATTTATGAACTGAAGTTTGTCTAAAGCCATTCAAACATTTATTTGTTTTAGACTTGAAACAATCTCACATGGGTTGCAGTTTCAAAATTGTTAAAACTTAATTTTGTGTTTTGGGATCGCAGTTTTTCTTTAAGTAAAGTTTCGCATGCTGCTTTTAGTAAGTCACTCTAGCTTTGTCTATAGAAAGTAGATCATATAATCTGATGTTTGTCTTGTCGCATTCCAGCACAGGTTGCAGGACCAAAAGTTTTTATAATGATAATGTTATAATTATTTTGCGTGTTGGGATAGTATGGTTTGATAAAAATTTTGATGACACATTGCTTACTAAACTAATATGTAGTTTGTGACAAATATAAAGAATGAAAAGAAGAAAAACTAAAGATCTGCTGCTGCTGTTGTGTATTGGCATTATTACAATTTGTTTATTTAAAAGCCTCTTTGAATGTTTTGATTTTTCTGGCTATAAAATTGCAGAGAAATGAAAACACGAAACACACGAATCTCCTCTCATTTTGCAAGCATTTTTCAATATAAATATATATATGTATATATGTTTTCTATTTATTTATTTTTGTTCATTTTATATTTATTCTATTTTCTTCATTAATTTAATTTATTAATTTTTTTTTTCATGCTTTTGGGCCTTTGTTTGTTTATTATAATAAGGAAACATGTTTTGTTTGTTTTCAATTTTCCTCTCTCTTCTATCTATCTCTTTGTTTCTTGTTCACATGTTCTGTCATACAGAATTATTAAAATATTTATTAATCTGTTGTTTGTTTAACATGAAGAAGCAGAAGATATAACAACTACGAATATGAAAAAGAAATATTAATCATTTTTTTCCATTTACAGCAAGGATATTATGATTTGAATTACACGCCAACTAGTTTAGGCGCTGGACGTGATAATTTGGGTTCTGTGGCATATTCAACCATGACTGATGGACGTTTTGCTCGAACTGACAATAATTCTAGCCCCGTTAGTAATGTAGGATATATCCCGATTATCAATACTTATTGATATTAATGCAATATTGTTCTATTGGATTAGGTTTCCAGTACAATGTCGCAACAAGCCGGCTCTAGTGGTCCCATGCTGAATGTTCCTTATGCTTACTTTTATGGTGGTAATGTCATGCCAGGCAGTTTCCAATATGGTACACCAGCCATTTATCCGGTAAATATAAATACGTATAATATGCATGTATGATAGTAGATAATTGTACTGAGCTAATTCTGTTTATGTAGCAGCAAATACCTGCTGCTAATACTGCATCCGGTGGTCAATTCCCCAAGCCATCGTATAATACGGGATATGGTTCAACCAGTTATGACACATTGTCACAATCAGCACAGGACTATTCCAAAGGTGGTTATTCATCGAGTGTTAATCAACAAAAAACACAAAATGTTACAAATCAGCCACAGGCTGGCACTGGCTCGGATATGACTTCCTCCATGTATGGCAAAGGCCATGTAGCGTTGAACAAGGTCAATGTAAGTACAACACCACCACCACCACCTTCGTTTACATATTTATTTAAACAAATGTATAATCTACTTATTGTTTCATTATTCTTAGTCATATGAGAAGCAGAATTTCCATTCTGGCACACCGCCACCATTTAACATGCCTAATACACAAACAGCTGGTGGCACTTCGGCTCAGCCTTTTAGCATGTATCTGCCAATGCCGGCTGCTGGTCATCATAATATGATCCACCAACCCATACATCAGGTACAGTCAGATGAAACTAATAATAGTGATAATAAAGATAAAGATGATGCAGTTAATGATAATAATGGTGATAACGGACATGACGACGAAATCATTGTCAAAGTTGATGATGATGAAGTTGATTACAATAACCAAACCAATAATAATCAATAAATCGAATCTCAAAGCTCATTTCATCATCATAGTTCATTTCATAAATTTCGATCTACCATGACCAAGAAACAATAACAACAGTAATTGGATGGATCGATCATATATGTGTGTGTGTGGCAAAATAGATCTCATCAAAATTATATGCCTTCCACCATCATTTCTACAACATAATATGATGATCAATATTCAAGCTCCATCATCCACACAAAAACACAGATACATTGTTGTTGTAAAATCGCAAAAAAAAAAAAATTTAATCAAGAAATCCAAGAAACTAATTATATTTTATTATTGACATTCCACATTCTGATGATGTTCGCTCATGCACACAAAAAAGAAAAAAATACGGAAAAGAAATTTAAAAAATAATGTACAATTTCTAAAACAAAAAAAAAAAATATAAATATAATTTTTTTGTTCACTGACTACTTTTAGAGTTTAATTAGTAGTAGAGATATTGTAAATTATATTGTATTGTTGGTGCATTGATTTTGGTGTTGGTGGCCTTAATTTTTTCCCATTTCTTTGTATAATTGTATCATCTACTACATTATTATACTATTTTCTGAACCTTGATTTGATATTTTATATGCTAAAAAGTTTTAATTGATGAAAATCTTATACATACTCGTATTTGTATAATTTTTGTATTTATACTTTTATCAAGGTGTTGTGTAGTTTATTATATTTTCGCTTTTAAATATATCATCATTCATTTTTGTACATATATAAAAAAAAAAAAAAAACAAAAGCTCGAATCGAACACCTAAAACTAAAGAACAAAAATGTTACCTACTCTAAAATCAGAAATAAATTGAAATTGTCCGAAAATGTAACAAAGAAAAACAAATACAATGAGAAATGGGTACAACTTTGGTTTCAACATAGATGTAAAAGAAGAACAAAATGAAAAGTTTTTCACACAAGAATTATAAGTTCAAATGAAATGATACTCCGTTCATACTTACATATCGCTCACTTACTATAAGACTGTTCTATATCATAAAATACGATTTTTGAGTTAGTTTTAATAACTGAGAGATTACTCTCGTGAGAAGAGATTATTTCTTCTATATCTAGGACAGTCATGCAATAAGTGAGCAGCGATATGTAGTGATAGAAGAAATGAACTTCACTAAGATTGTTTGATATTGATGATGAAAAATTGCTAAAGTTCCATTTTGTATTAGAAAAAAAATATATATATATATATATACGTATATACAGAAATTGTAGCTCAGATTCAAGTAAATCACAGTGATGAATGATAATAAATTTGACGCAATGATTTGTCAAACAATTAGATTACCTTAAAACAGGTGAATTGTAAAATTGTATAAAATTAAAACAAAGAGTATTTATCATCTGTATAGAGTCACTATTCTTGCAATGAATGAAAACTTAAAAATGAGTTTTTACTATCATAAAACAAAATTGAACTAGTTAATTTTGCATTTAACCATGCATTAGTTTCAGAGTTTTTTATACATATTTTTCATAATATATTAATATTATTATTTCAATAATTTGTCTGTTTTATTATGTATGTATGTTTGTAATTTTGGGTAAAAAAGCAGAAAAGTTAATGTTATTACTGTAAGAGAGATTTTAATGAATTTAAATTTATAATTTCATTTTTTTTTGTTTTTTTTTTGTAAATTAAAAGATATCGTAAAATAGTATAAATTATAATTTTAATCAAAATAATATGCATTGTGTGACTATTGACTATCGAATTTGAATGGAAATTTCCAAAATATGTAAAAATTTCTTCAATTTATTTGATATTGCACAATTCTCACTTACTGCATACACACACACATACACATACACTCTCACAAACTTCTCACTATATAAGTTCATTAACAATAATTAAGTTAAAAAAAAAAAAAATGAAAATGAAAATGCATGGAAAATTTTCTCTTGTTTGATTTTTCTTTATTATTTCTTTTGGTTTTTTATGGGACAACATTAGATGGACGGCAGGATTCATAACTCATCCCGCCGGGTAAGTTTTTACCTGAAACAAAATAAAACAACAACTACAACGAAAAAAATAAAACAAATTCACACATTTCTTTCTTTTTCCACATACACATACATAATTCCAAACACAACACATCACACACTCCACTTTCCCACAATACTTTTGATTTTATTTATTAATTGTATGGAAAAACAAACATTTTTATTATTTCATACAAAAACATTAGCTTTAGATGATGATGGAGAAGTATATAAATGAATTCATTTAATGCCTTATCCAACGATTTTGGGCTGGATATATATTATTCGACGATGTATACTATGTGGTGAATGATACCAAGTATACAGTCGAGTCGAATACAGTCCAATGTATACTAAGTATATTATGTTAAGTATACTAATGAATTCATACATATATAAATATATGTTACTAAGTGTACATGAGAGCTGATGTATTGACCGATAGTTTTTTTAACCAATATCTTGTTAATAGATGCAAAGGTTTACAATATGGCAAAATGTTATTGTCCGATTTGTCCAATTATAGATTGTATTGTCCAAATTGTCAAGAAAAAGCGAACTTTGGTTTTCACTTCATATAAACGAAAAAACAACAAAGAATGATCTCTTCCATATAAACTTTTTTGGGAACAGTATATTTGTCTGATATTACAGTTGCACAATTGTTAAAAGTTATTGTTTTGATGTTGTAAATTTTCGTTAAAAAGAAAAGTATAGCGCAAGGAGAGGAAGGATGGCTTTGAGAAAGAATCATTGTTTTTCATATGATAAACAAATTATATACAACATTTTTAATTTTTTGTTTTTGCTGAATGATATGAATTTTTTTTTTTATTTTTTTTTTTTATTACAATTATTTAATACATAATTCTACAGTTTTTGCAGTATAATAATAATATGAATAGCATGTTTTGCTGCTGCATTATAAATTAGTTCAAATATTCAATAATGTTGATTGATTTTTTGGGCCTTGTTTCAGCAGACAACCCAACTGCTGCCTACTTTTAAAGCTTTTGGATTGTATGGAAAATACTTATATAAAATATTTAGTAATTTCAATATAGAGTTAATGGTGTACGAATAACTTCCCTTCACTCTTTAACCACCTACTACTAACATTCAAAATTGTAGTACAATAAATTATTTTATTATATGAATTTGTAAAGTAAAAGAAAAGGCAACAAAATGTAACGTACTTCCAAATCCCTTATCTGATTTTAAATTGCTTTCTTGGTTTTTGAACAAATTTTCTTTATTTAAATGTTCCATTTTGGTGGAGTTTTTTCTATTGTAGATTTGTCAAAATTTCTAGTTTCTATTACAGACAAAAAAAAAAAAAAACCAAAAAATTTAATTTATTTGATGACTTGTGAACAATAAATAAAAGTTTATAATAATATACACACGCACACACTCACTCTCTTTCACACAAACACACATACACAATTGTATGTACATACAAAAGAATTGCAGCTTTTTTTTCTATCTCAAACTACTGTAATTTTTGTTGTTTTTTTTTTCTTCTAGATTTAAATTTTCATGTTGATTTTACAACAGATTTTAATATAGTCTACATTTTCATTGTTTTAGGATTCAAACAGCACTGGACAACGTCAACAGTCGAGCAGTCAATCCAAATCGGCCGCTAAGCAAGGTTACTCACCATCATATTGGGCAGCACAGAACTAAACAAAAGCAGCATAATAATAATGATTATGTTGTTGTTAATACACACACAAACACACACACATACACACACAACCATATAAACAAACTCACTCACACAGAGATTTCATGACGGTGGCGAATGATGACGAACGGCTTCAGCTTAACTTAGATAACGATGGCAATGGCAAGCAAAGGCCACCAATTATGATTGATGATGATTGATGTTGCTTCCTTTCATTGATTGAAGTTTGTTGAATAACAACAAAATAATTTAGTAAACAAGAAAAATGCATTAACCTTTAAAAAAAAAATAAATAAATAAAAGAAATTATATTTATTTCTAATTGTCATCGCGCGTTATAAAAATTAATTTGTGAGAGACGTCGCCTCGTACATATACAAACAAACTCACATACACACATTCATATATGGACACACATATAGACATATAATTGTATCTAATTTTGTATAACTTGATTCAAATATAAAACAAAAAGTCCTATCTTTCACCTTTTAAATTGTCACTGAAACTATATATTTTGATGATGATAATCAATCAATCTTCTTACTACCTTAAACATTTATTACTTACAAATAAAATAAATTTCATATATGATGGTATACATACAAATAAATATATTATTTCTTTAAACGACAACACAATTGCAAGAATGGCAAGATTAAGTATAAATTTGGTCAATTAAAAATGTTTCTTTTTAAGTAAATGCAAAAATCTCCGACACCCTACAAGTAGTACGTACACCTTGATCTTACACAATCAATACAACCACCACTACATGCAAAACAAAAAAAAAAAAAAAAAAAAAAAAACAATCACACTTGCACACAAACATGCCACAGAACACAAATTCTCCACACACAGAAGATTCTTTCAACCAACCAAACCAATAAATTTAACAATAAAGAATCATCATCGATATCATCGCTTTCACAGTAATGATGATGATGAATGGATGATGAGAGATATAAATAATTAAAAACAAATACAATTTACAAATAAAATTTATTAATTTAATGAAAAATTTAAACAAAACAAAACAAAGAAACCAGAGCTAAGCATAAGTTGATTGATGATAAAAGCGAAACAAATAAAAAGAAAAAATACATTTAATTAAAAAAAAAAGAAAAACTGAACAGAATAGAACAGAAAACTCGAAACAAATAAAAGAAGGAAACTTAAGCAAAGAGGAATGAGAAATGCAAAAAAAAGGAAGAAAGATGAAAAGCAACAAAAGAAGAAACAACAAAAAATTTAATTATTGTACTCGGTTTAAACTTATATGTATAATTAATAAAAATAACCTTAATATTTAAATTAAAAAAAAAAAACAAAATAAGATTTAAATTCATAAAAATAAAAAAAATAAAAGAGAAGTTGAATAAAACAACAACCAAAAACACACACACAAGAACAACAACAAACAACATTTAACAATTATTAAGAAATTTTGTTTTCGAAAATACTTCAAGACACAGAAAATATAAAATAATAATAAATAAAAATAAAAAAAAAAAACTAAAAGAAAAATTAATTTAATAAAATAAATAAAAGAGAGAGAGAGAGATCAAAAAGAAGGAGGAGAGTATCTCATACGATGCGATTGTCGCTATCGCCTTCGAGTCTCTCTGTGCTCTCTCGTTTAATGAGAACTGTAATTAAAAAATAAAACGGTTTTTGTATTTTAACCAAAAATACCAACTACTTATGAGTGGATAATTGTCTTAATTTGATTTGTTTTATTTTAGCCTAATTACATATGCAATATTAGTACGGAATGGATTACTACTTACTGTCAATCGAAAACAACATTTTGTAACTAATAATTACGTTGTGGTTCAATAGAAAACATACAGTAAAATTTAGTTATGACGCTACTTAAGGCGTCGTTGTCGTTTTTGTTACAAAAATGAGATAAAAAGATCTGACAACGTTTATTTGTTCAGTTGTTTCAAAGTGAAAATACAAAGTACAGAGGAACTTTTTAACAAAATTGCTGAAGATATTGATGCTAAGATGGAACCACATAGACTAGTTTCTAAGAGTATATCAACTTTGGCATAGGCGAAGTTAAGCTTTTTTTTACTTGTTTTGTTTAAATATCCTTATGCAAGATGCAAGTTTTTAAGAATTTTATTTTTCGGCTGTATTTGACCAAGAAGCAGAGCTCTAATGAACAAAAATAGGAGCACACTTTCAGAGTTGAAACTTTTCGTTGTATGCAAATATACTGATTTCTTTTTCCCTACCATTAAAACTGATCTGGGTATGACATTTGGCTCCACTATGTAAAACTGCAACAATAGAGAGATCTTGTCCGCCGGTCTGTTTCTATGCAAACTAGTCTCCCAAATATCTTGAAAACCGTAAGCCATATGTCTACAAGAGTATTTTATTTTCATTATATTTTATATTATTTTTAGATTTTTGAAATAACAGTACCACGCGAAATATATTTGCATCCTCCCAAGATGAAATCCTCACTACACCCACGCATCTCATATTGCTTGAAATTTTGGACATGAGAATTCTGCATTCTCTGTTTTCAGATGTAATTTTATAAAAACCTATCGAGTCTATTTTATTGTATTATATTAATACTTACCATATTATTCTGTCCTAATCTCATTCTAAAATTCCAATTACACATTGTATCTTATATGAATGAATATGAAATGTTTGTGCGCATTCTATTTTTAATAGTTTAATCTAGGAATAAAAGGAATATTAGAGGAGAAACTAGAAATAATTCAACCTTTTGTCTGTACATGTCTAGCTCTATATAAATGCAAGGAATGTTTCACAGGATTCTTCATTTCAGAAATTATTGTGTCTACACACTTTACCGATCAGGCGTAAGCAGCGGCATTGTTCTGTAATGTGGCTACTTTCCGCGCCTCCCTAGCCTAAGAATAAAAGATATGTGGGCGATTGCGATGAGATATTCTGGAGACTTTTAAAGAGCATATTTGTCATATAATAATTTTAAACTTCAAAAAAAAAAAAAAAAAAAAAACGGAAAGAAAGGAAAGGTTGTGTAAATATTACGGTGAATTTGTCACATCAAAATCCAAAATTGATTCACACGATTCCAAGTTAGTTTTGACATATAAATAAATGCCAAAGATTTTCACAATGACAAAGTTATAGTCTTGAGAAATTATTACATATTGGTTTTAAAATTTTTCAACTTTATCCATTAAAAATTAATCTAATATTTGGAATCAATACCAATAACCATTATCAAGGGTTTGTAACACCAGTTTAAGGTCAAAGATTTTCACTACTTGCACAATGACAACCAGTATCGAGTCCTGAGAATTTTAAATATATTTTCACCTATCGATAATACTTTATCTAAAAACCTCCCAATTTTCATAAAATGTTACCAATAATTTTGAATTGAATTTTGTATGGTTTATACATTTTTTTTAAACTACCAATGACACATTGAATGAACAGAGGGAACGGCTTCTTTTGATTTTGAACACCACCAGCATTCTCTCATCGTCCATCGATCATTCATATGTGTAATTATTATTATTATTTAATAGACAATAAATTTAATAGAGTATTTTGTATTTACAAAACAATCAACATAAACAAAGAGTCTGGTTGGACTTGACCTTGGGCACTTTGCTAACTTATAAACTTATTGTAAGTATATAGCAATTATTGTGGAGTTTAATAGCAGGAAAACTACTTTCATAAATTGTTGCCCAACGGTAACTTATAAATTTAATATAATTTTTTACATTTTCTTTATTTTTGTTTTTGTTTTTTGCATAAGTAAGGCCAGCAACAATACGATCGAGCGCGTATATGGTACATATTTTTGTCTTAAAGAAGGGAAAGGGTGTGTCTTAGACTCTCAGACAAATGGATATCGAGCGGATGGTGTTAATTGTGGATGGGGGAATGAGTAATTAAAATGAAATTAGATAAATATGTCACCGGTCCGAAGAACAGAATGTGTCAATCTTATTATTATTTTTTTTTTAATTTTATAATGAGATGAAATTCAATATTCAGTTGCTAGTTGCTGCTACAGTTTATTTCTTGTATCTACCTAGAGTTACTAGAGTTCACGACTTGGCTTGAGCTCTAAACTGCATTCTTGCTGCATAACGAACACACCCAAAGTTACGGACAAGGTTGCTTGACCAAGCAACCTATCGCTTGCCCATTTATTCTTTGGTCATTTTAAATTAAAATAATAAAAATCTTTTTGTGTATTTTTGAGTTGAATTCTCTTTATTTTTGGCACCAACAACAAATGTTCGCTAGTTGAGAACTTCTTTAGGAAAATAGATTTGTAGCAAATAAGCTACATAAGTAGCTAGGAAATGAATGTGGCGGTGGTGGTGTCCGGAAGAGGGAATATGTTTAAGGATCACTTGAAAAGGATTCTCTGTGAGTTTAGTGCGTTAATGACAATAGGGGAAGTTCGGGCATTGATGTGGTGAGACACCCGCAGGATAAAGACGCTCCGTCCATCCAGGTAATGGTGGAGCAGCAACTGCTGGACCATGTCCAGCATTAACATCGCAGAATGGATAATTAGGGCAGGTTTGTGGATTCACACCAGCTGGGAACTTATCGCCACCGGGTGAAGGAGCAGGTGCTGCATTCCATGACGGTTCAGCTGGTGCTGAGTTCCATGATGGCTGTGGCTGCCAAGAGGGTTGTGGTTGTTGCCATTGTGGCTGTGGTTGTTGCCATTGAGGTTGTGGCTGCTGCCATTGGGGCTGTGGTTGCCAAGCTGGCTGTGGCTGTTGCCATTGTGATTGTGGATTATGCAGGCGAGCATTATCACAGATCGGGAAACCGGGGCAGTCCTGTGGGTTCACACCGGCTGGATACTGAGCAGCTGGCGGATGTTGTGGCTTAGCGAGAGCCACCGCAACAACGGAAACGAGAACCTGTGCGGAAAGGTAGTTGATATATGTTAATCCATAATCCTCTATGCATGAATACGCGTAATCCTTTTTTTTTTGTGCGATTGTCTGAGACTGAAATACTTACCAATTTTAAGAACATATTGCTGATTTGTTGTTGCCGCCAATTGGACTATAAAATATTGACTTTTAAACTTCCAATTGGAGTAGAGTGCAACGTTGAACTGCTACACTTGCGCTCAATGTTGACACTTATATACCAATAGATATACAGACCTGCAACCCGACTTCGTTATGATTTCATTTGCACAGATTCAATTCAATTCGAATTTGCGTTGCGAAGGTAGCCGCAGCAGCAGCAGCGGTGGCTGCATCGATAGCTACGGCGGTAGTATGTAGTAGTCTTAACGGTAATAGAGAGTAG
Source organism: Amiota minor (assembly GCA_037043295.1). Lineage (NCBI taxonomy): Eukaryota > Metazoa > Arthropoda > Insecta > Diptera > Drosophilidae > Amiota > Amiota minor. The sequence continues at coordinate 4,478,078 of JBAMAW010001787.1, forward strand.
TGACGTGATCACACATACTAGTTTAAATGGTTAGCCTTAGTGACCGCCAGGTTGAACTGCCTGCCTGCCATCTACTAACATGTAGCTGGCGACAGCGATCATGGTGGTAACGCCAACGTCGTCGTCGATTTCAGTCGATCGAGTAGTATTTGTTGTTATACTACATATTGGTTTGACTGATCTCGTCGCATATTTTGCTTGATTGGCTCGGGAGATTATTATTAAAGTCTTTGTTAGTTGGCAAATAAATAGTCATACCAAGTCAACTTAAGACAGAATATACTTACGAGTATAGTACACACATTGTTATTACAATAAATAGTTAGCAATGAACTAAGACCGCCGAACAAACAACAATTTGCAAAATTGGCCAACAAGATTCGCGTTGGCGTTTCCATTGTCTTGACGTTTCTATTGGCCACGTTTGTCAGCATCACACAATAACCAACCAACCAACAATACAACAATAATAAAGCAGGAGTCCCTTCTTGTCTATAGTTAGGAAACTATCACTTATCACATTCATATAGCGTACGTAGACTCGTACATTCATATATCCACGACACGACTCACTCGTGCTTTACGCTATTTGGCGTTGACATGGACACCTTACTTAAGCGATTACTAAGTATATGAATATTTTTTTCTCCTACTATTTCCCTTTCTTATAATTACAATAGTATGAATGGAATAACCACTTTGTCATGATATTTGTTTTGTACATCTATCTGTTCAAAGGAATCATTGGAGAACGTTCCTTTAAGGAAGTGCGTTGCTTTCAATTCTAAGTAAATAAATAGTTTCAGTGTAAATCATAGAATAGAATATATTGTATAAAGGAAACACATTTAGGCTGTTAAAGGCCAATTGTTATACCATGAATAGGAAGATTGGTATAGTCGCCAGAAGCTTGTTTACAGCAATAGGATGCACCATGAGTCGGAGATGTTAATTTTAAGAAAGAAAAAGATAAGAGAGATTATGAACATTACATAGATACATACATATGTGGTACATATTGGAATAATTTGGATTTTCTTTTTTTTTTTTGGTTAAGAGAGTATTTCGTCACCAGTGAAATCGAATCTTATGTTTTTGTTAATCACCAGTATGTCACCATCTGTCACTCCCACCTAGTTGAGAGCACAGTGGACCAAATTTATAAGTGATGACAATAGTTGATTCAATGTTCTAATGAGATTCGTACTGTCCGTATCTGCAATATTATCTAGCGATACCTCAGCTAAGGACTTGGAATTATTAATGAGGAAAGAAGACCGTTTGAGTTTGACTCTAATCTGGCAAATAATAATATGTGAGAGTTATGTATTATTAATGATTACATATAGCGTTTACCAATTCTTATATTTGGGTTGATGCAATCTTCTTGATTAAAGTATTAAGAGTTTGCAAACAAATTTGTTGAGAACTTTGTTAAGAGTATGTAGTAATTAAATTACTAATTCTATAAGTACTCAACAATTGAACATCGGAGGCAAAATATTTTAGGAAAATATAAATTTTATTTGAGAACTATAATTCAATTAGTCGATTAGTGCAAGCAATTTGATTCAAAGCATTTTGGTAAATTGAAGTACCATATGTTAGAGTAGGGGAAGGGCGGGATCTAGTCATCTCGTCACTGCGGCTCGACATATAATAGATACAACATATATGAAATTATAGAAATCTTTTCATAGGACTTTCATATTCACTTATATGCGTGGAAAAGGGATTGAAAGTCTGTTAAGTTTGTTACATGGTGGTATGATAAATATAAATTTTTTTAATGCTATAAGATTTCTGAAATTTTGTCATAGATGATGAGTAAACATAATAGATCTATTTGATCTGTAATAAATATAAATGAAAATATGCAAACCAGTGCTGTACCAGTGTGCATGCAACGAGACTACTTTGTCTGCCCGGAAGGCTCACAGCATATGAGCAACTGTAGCATATTCATACACATATACAAACAATACATATTCGTACATACATATACCAACCTACAACTTACCATATTCTTAATCAATAATACTGTCCGTCTACAATATAGTAGATCTACAATGCTATTGTAATAACACTAACCGGTTTTCCAAAACTTGCGTGGTCTCTAACTGTACGAACTTGCACTAGTTTTATTTCTACATACTTAAGTATATTTGTTGTTGTTGTCGTTGTTCATACCTTCTCATTACAACAATTAGAATCATGTACGTAAGTATGCATGAATATGCAAGCAATAATTACTTTGACGCATGGAGCAAATATGAAAGAAACTACATACATATTAAAAAATAATAAACTGGTATTTGTCGTCAATGATTTTGGTCAAAAGCAATTCAATTTTATGAGTGTAAATATGCATGTAGTCTTGACCATAACAACGGAAAACCTTGATACTTGCAACTATTACATATAAATAAAACACTCGAAAGACTAGAAAACTTATTTCGCTAATCATGCATAGGTCATCCGTATGTCAATTCTATGAAAAATTAAATTGATCTTTTGCCTTGTTGTTTGGTTGTTGTCAATTCACATTTTGCATACCACAACGACATGACAATTGTCGATTGTGAAATTCAATTTTTATTTCGGCTTAAAAAAATACACAAATTATGAGCTAATCAGCAGCAACAACAGCACTCGCAGCATATCACATACAATAGTAATACTCCATCCACATTTGCCAAGTTGAAACATGCATAATATCTCCTTCATACATAGTATTGTATTACATCTACATATGTGGTGTCTGTATAAGTATCTACATTTATGTATAAGACATTCTTGTCTAAATTGAAAGGTGTGTGATGGCAGGCAGCAGCATATTGGATTTAGAGTATATAATTCTTACTATTATTATGATTATTATATTGTTTTTGTTGCTACGATTGTCGGTGGCCAGCATCAGTCACTTGGTCACCAGCACATGCTTTGCTATATTACTATGCTTGCTGCTGCATTCCACATGCTGGGTTCAGTATGCTTCTGCTTTAGTGTTCGTTAGCTTATTGTTATGGTGTGTTGGGTAAATGCATTCAGGCAGTACTTGTAGGTGGTGGGTGAGTTGATATCATTAATGGTTTCTTTAATTTTTTACTCAGACTGACTTCTCTAATCTGGACCAGTTGGCCTTGATCAATGGCCCGGAAAAATAATAAAAGCCAGCGAAAATGAAATTGTTTGGTGCCGCCGATCGAATCGATCGACCGAATGGCGTTCGCACAAATCTGAATGTTAGTTCTCGCGCGTTTGACTCGTGTGTCTGCTTGGAATACAAACTCAAAGCCTGAGGGGGCGATGCAACGGGCACGTTCTGGTATGTTAAGCTGATAACCGTGTAAATAAATGAGACTGACTTGTTGCAGTTTTCCTGATATTTTGTTTTTTCTTTAATTTTTTTTTGTGCTATTTTGTTGCGCTGCTTTGCATTTTAATTATTATTATTTTTTTTTTTGTATATACTTAATGCCATGAAGTCGTTCATGGACTTTTGTTTTTGTACTTCATATCATTATTAACATTGCTGTTGTTGCTTTTGTTGTAATTATCAATTTCCTATTCACATAAGTCATCGAGGCGTGGGTTTTAGGTGTGACGACGCTATCGCGTTTAAAGAAAGTTGTTGCATAGTTTAAATTAAAAAAAAAAAAAAATTATTAATTAAAATTCTCTTCTTCGTTTTATATTTACAATGTTAAATTCATTAATTTCATATTCATTCTACTAATTTATATTTTGTTATGTTATGTTAAATAAGGGGATTCAGTGAATCTTTCTAAAACATACAAATGTATAAATCATTATTACATTTATACTAATTAAGTTAGTTTAATTCAAAATGCGTTTATTTCTTTTATAAAAAAAAAACCTTTCAGTTAAATTGGATTTAGATTTAGTGACTATGCGAACAAAGAAATTCTTTCAAAATATACGAAAAAAAATGTTAAGCATTTTTACAACTAAATGCAACAACCTAGTTTAAGAACATTACTGCTTTGCTGAATATAAATAGTAAAGAAGGATGTTGCATCATTGTGATCTGTTTGTCAATATTTGCCGAAATTGAAAACGGAAAAATGTTAAACATTTTTAAAATGAAATGCAACTACTGCTTTAAGTACACATTACTCATTGGTGCTTTCAGCATTCAATGTATTAACAGTCGCTGCATGCTTGGCATTACTGCCATCGTCTTCGATTTGACTAAGGCTTTCGAGTGGTTTATTTTCCGTATCTGCTTGCTTTTCTTTTGTATCTTCTACTTGGTTTTCTGGTAAGTCGGCCTTCTCTTCCAGAGTTTCAGTCACATCTGCAGTCGCTTCAATTTGCTCAGTCTCTGTTGCAGTCGATGGTGTTGGAACATGTATTCTATCTGTGTAAGAAAGAAGAAACATTAATTGCTAATTAAAGTTTTAATCACATATTCACATTCTTACCTTCTTCATCATCGTCACTACCACTTGATGACGATGACGATGACTTAGGTGTATCTGAGTCAATGGGCATTTGATCTACATTCAAACGCGGTGCAATCGGCCGTGATTTGCGTGATGGATTCAATGTATTGCAAAAAGCACAACGAAATGTTGTGTAATCAAAATCCTCTTTAGGCGCCATACCATTGTGGGCAAAACAATCCTTACAAATCATTGCAAAACGATCGTGTGGACTATCGCCCACAAGTGCATCGACAATACGATCAAAGGCACTACGATTGCGTGCATCAATAATGGGAAATGGAGTACGCCGGCGCAACTCTTGACCAGCAATCGTTTGAATGACTGGTGTCACTTGTGTCGATGCCTGTTGCGTGCTGTTGTTACGATAAACACTTTGGTAGGGAACTGTTGCCTGTAAACGTTGTGGTGTCGATGACAACAAGTGCGGCGTATATGTTTTTGTTCGCATTTGTGATTGTTGCTGTTGGGATGATCGATAGTTTATCGACGTGTTTGGTGTGTTATTATTAGACTTGCTCGGTACAATGAGCTGACTGCCTATTGATAAGCGATTGACTTTTTTGTCACCGAATCGCTCTAAGAGATTCACTGCAACCTGCAACAAGATGATTCATTATTAATTATACTTATATTCATTAAATTATATATACCTTATAGGTTTCTTTATCCATGACCTGCTCTAATATTTTGTTTTTCTCTTCCCTTAATGCGCTTAGTTTTTCGGAATTTTTATTCAACTTACGTTGGAAATACCAAGCAAAAATCTGCCGTAGGAAATTTATGCTGCAATGCAAGATGTGGAGAATGAGGTCATCAATGAGTCAATATTATTAGAAAAATAGGCAATAAGATAATAAGATGATATGCCATTTGCATTTCCGTATACTTACATAAAGGGGAACAGCAGCAGTGGCACTAAGTACATAATGCGCTCGTTCCATGTTGGCGGCAAGTAAAAGAAATACAATAATATAAAAATGACCACGTAAACACCTATGGAGATGCCAAGAAAGTTATTGACGAAACGCCTTTTCTGCTCTTGTGTATTCAGTGTGTAGTTTTCTAATTTGATGATCTTGTCTTCCAGTTGTTCGAGAATTATTGCCGTCGTCTTTTCTTTCTAAATATAGAATGCACACGTACGTACGGGCATTATTAGTCTTCTTGAAGATGACATTGAAAATTAACACCCCAAATATGTTTGTTGCTTACCCTGAATTTTGAAAGCAAAACGCCCATTTTCGTTCAACACCAACTTCGTGTCACAATTACACTAATAAAAAATTTCAGTTTCTCTTATTCAATTTGAAAAATATATTAAAATTTGGACATATTCAAATAAAATGAAAAAAATCTTAAGAGCTTATAATCCAGTTAGGTGCGATGATGCCTTGTTTTAATAATTTTGCCGCTCTTTAGCCCCTATGCATATTCTTCTTTATTGTATGACGGTGTAGTGTTGAACAGTGTTGTTTGGAAAAGTACTGCTGGGCTGCAGAGAACACTGAAAAAATTAATCAAAACAAACAAAATCACACCAAAAAAAAAAATTACTTATTTAAAGGGTTGAAAGTGAAAGTAAATGCGGCTTTGGCCTCTATATTGCCGTAATATTTTTTGCGTGAAAACGTTTCTCGACACTTTTTTTATAATTTTTATTTACTGCTTATTAAAACAAGGAATTAAAATAGGGGTGATGAGCAAAAGCGAAGCACAAAAACATACAATGAAAGATGAATGCAAATGGGACAAAAACTAATTAGCTTGTCGTTTTCAAAAGCATGTACAACCAACATAACGGGATCGTGCATAAATAGTTTGTAAAGAACTTGGTCTGACTTATGTACGTCATCGAACATGATAATTAATATGCATTATTTTTAGGAGACCAATTTTGTAATCACTGCTGCTTAGAAAGATTACCTAATATTCCAATAAAAATTCCAGAATTTCATGGAAGAGAATTTTCCAAACAAATTTTATTTACTGAATTGAAAACCTTAAATTTCATTATTTCAGATATAAATTCAATTCAAAATTTTTAATTATTTTTCTTTATTTAATTTATTTTCTGTCAATAAGACATTTTACTTAAATATAACGAAATTGCCCTATGTTTCAAGCGAACTGTGGAGAACTTAGAGCACATATTTCTAATTTGGTCATGTTTGTCAGTCATGTTGGTGTATAGTTTCGTGACAATTTTTATCGAAAATTTTTAAAGAAAACATTTTGCAACAACAATATGAAATTTGTTGTAATACGTACCCCGGTTCTCCATTTTACGTGAATACTGGGCGAAAATGACCAAATGACGAACTCATGACCAAAATGATGAACGTGCCCCGTTTCTCCATTCAGACGAAAAAAAATGAATGAAACGGGGCACGTTCATCATTTTGGTCATTTTCTGCCAGTATTCGCGTGAAATGGAGAAATTTCATATTGTTGTTGCAAAATTTTTTCTTGGAAAATTTTCGATAAAAATTGTCACGAAACTATACACCAACATGACTGACAAACAGTTCGCTTGACCCCTCAAACACCCACACTTTTGTAGTTTTCTAACCACTTTTAAAGAATTTCGTCAACTAGAATTAGTTCGTTATTATCGGTATTCAGTAAAACTTTAGCATAATTATATATCATGATAATCAATTCACATTCATGGAATAGATATTGATCATAGTAGATTAGTTTTGTTAAAGTTAAATCTAAACTGATATTGATAAGTCCGAGGGCATGTGTCATCAAATTTTCTATTTATTAAACATCAACATGAATCGTTGAACCAGACACGCCAATGCAGTTAACATTAAATTGATATGATTGTAGAACATCAACACGATTTTGATATTTTAAAACAAATTATTAACAGTCAGATCGTAACTCATAATTACCATTTAAAGGAATACATATTTCCATCTTATTCACATATAAATTATGATTAATATCAGTATGTATTGTATTTATTATTATTGTATATATATTGCTTATAAAGATCCCGCATTGGCATGCGACCAATGTGTACACCATTACCTTTATGCTACTGGGATTATATCGTCGTCTTATTATCAATGTTTTGCAGAAAATATCTTTCAATTTCTGTAATTTAATTGAAAGCTTCAAATTAGTCCAGTTTTCATATTCCATAACGCAACTTATTATTGTCCTATTAAATGTTAGAATTTACCAAGATAACCATAGATCTAACAAGATATTTTTATATATTTCGTTGAGTTTATGTTGAACTCATTTGTAAACTATTCAATACAATTGAGACAATTGTAGATACTTCAGCCATGGCACCATTCCCAGTATCACCACACATAAGTGTTTTTGAAATACATGGTATTTCTTTGTAGCCCCAAGATACAAGTTTATCAATTTGTTCACGAGTTATGGGATGATCATACATGCGGGTGTTCATGGCAGGACAAAATAACAAAGGTTTCTTCAAATCCCAAGCGCGTACAATGCATAACACCAAATTGTCACAAATACCCTATAAAATGGCATATTAAAATAAAATCAATCAATTCAATCTTACTGATCCTAGAACAATAATCTACTAACCGTGGCTATTTTCGCTAAAGAATTGGCACTTAAAGGTGCAATCAAGAAGACATCTGCCCATTTGCCTAAATCTATGTGTAACACAGGATCACCACGTTTATTCCATGCTATCCATTCATCACGATTATCAAGTACTTCCACATTTTTCGGTATTTCCGACATTTGAAAGAAATGCTTCGCATGATCTGTTATGATGACCTTTACCTGTTCTTGATACAGGATGATTTCATAGATTTAATAGATCTCAATCGGATATTGTGCTGCTTACCTGAACTTTATAAGGTACTTCAGATGCTTGTAGCTCTTCAATAAGAGGTGGCAGTTTTATAGTTGCTACACTGCCGGTAACAGCAATGAGGATATTCTTTTGAGCTTTCATCACAATTTCTTATATTTTTATAAATGAACTTTCTCTGGACAATACAAAATAAAGATAACAAAAATATATTCTGAGTAATTGTTAGTTCTGCGATGACTTTTGATCGCTTTGTTTGGTTTTTGTTAATGTTGCAGTTGTATTCTGTTCTTCCTGAAATCCCAATTTCGACCAAGTTGTCTTTTCCATTAAATTATTATCCATGCGGCATCCTAAGTATTCTTTGGCTTCTTGCCGACACTTTGAGTTTTCGTCTTCGTTGCGCCGCAAACACGTCATGTAACGCAAATAGTATTTCTTGCACAGGCTCTCGTGGTCCAGCGGAAAGCTACCTTTTTCCGGCGGTGTGGGCACGAATTTCTTCTGACTGTAAATTTGAGATGTCATTTATAGGATATAAGAGAAATTCGGTTTTGTTCTCTTTCGATAAGAAAAACACACATCCAAATTATGATATAATTAATGACAATAATAAAAAAAAAATCAGCTGATATATTCAGTGAACGAACGATACTCAAATCAATTGTTATAAATTTATATTGTCACATCACTAATAAGGGAGGAATACTCACGGTGAATTCTGAATCATGAATCAGTTTGTTTGTGAATTTCATACAACAACTTGCTACAAGGTGTCGAACGAATGGAATAAGAAGGCTTCATGAAGATTACCTTCGCCAGAAGTTGCTTCACAACAACAAGTATATGACATTTATGAGAGAGAGAAAGGGAGGGCGAATTGCTCGTAAAACAGAGAGCTTGTAGTACTAATTACTCGTACACGTTTCAAATGAGTACTGTACAATGTGCAATCGTTTCTGAGTGAAACCATTCTTCACTCATTTGACCGTATTGCAGAAAAGTACAACTTCCTATTATACCGACTTTGTTTAAGAGTAAAGATGTGAGCGGACATAACAAAATTTAATTTTTCCAGCTTAAGGATAACAAGTGATATTGCAGTCATATATCTATGTAGAGTGAGGTCACTCTACAAAAATTCAAAACAAATGACTAGTGTAAATTCGATTCGTGAATCAACGCACCGACTAATCGTGCGTATACCCTATAATTTAAACTGTAATTAAATTAAGAAGCCGGCAGAATGCTAGCAAAGTTTATTTGTATTTTAAGTATTAATTTACTCCTACTTCAGACTCCATGTTATGGGCTCGATCGAGATTCCAATGGCTACGTGGCCTATTGTCCTTGCATGGGTTAGTAAAGCAGTATACTCAAAGTTACTTTATTTCATCATTAGAAATACCATTAAATTTTATATACAACCACAGGACGCTTTGGCAATCAGGCTGATCACTTCTTGGGCTCACTAGCCTTTGCTCAAGCTCTCAACCGCACCTTAATACTACCGCCATGGGTAGAATTCCGGAAAGGGGAAATGCGCTCCGTACAAGTGCCTTTCGACACATATTTCCAAGTGGAACCACTTGAGAGCTATCACCGTGTGATAGTCATGTCTGAATTTATGGAAAAGCTGGCTCCAGAAATTTGGCCACCAGAGCATCGCATTGCTCTTTGTTACATGGAACGCAAAAGTTTGCAACAGGAAAAAAACAGCAAAGACAACGCCCCCAATTGTCATGCCAAGGATGGAAATCCATTTGGTCCATTTTGGGATACTTATAACATTGACTTTATTGGTTCCGAATTCTATGGGCCGCTGCATTTTAGTGTACATCATGGCAGCCCGATGCCAGCCCAATGGCAAAGCAAGTATAACGGAGGTCAATGGCCTGTATTGGCTTTTACAGGTGCCCCAGCCAGTTTTCCTGTTCAATTGGAAAATAGAGATTTACATAAATATTTGAAATGGAGTTCAAAATATCAGAATGCTGCCAGAGATTTCATACGAAATCAATTACCCAAAGGTGCCTTTATTGGCCTTCATCTGCGTAATGGTATCGATTGGGTGCGTGCCTGTGAACATGTACGTGATAGTCAACAACTCTTCGCATCTCCGCAGTGTTTAGGGTACAAAAATGAACGTGGCTCTCTCTATCCTGAATTATGCATGCAAACAAAAGAATCTATAGTACGCCAATTGAAGCGCACCATTAAAAATGTAAGACAAACATCTCCAAAGAATGAAATTCGTTCAATATTTGTGGCTTCGGATGCTAATCACTTAATACCGGAGCTGAACTCGGCGCTGGCTCGCATGAATATTACGGCACATAAATTACCCAATGATGATCCCCATTTAGATTTGGCTATACTGGGGCAATCGAATCATTTCATTGGCAATTGCATATCATCGTTTAGTGCATTTGTGAAACGGGAACGTGATGTGAATGGTTTTCCATCATATTTTTGGTCATTTCCCAAAGAAAAAGATCGTCAACATATCAACAAAGTACATGAAGAACTATAAATTTTAATATAATTACTTGTCACATCATTCCCTGACATTTTTATGGATCATACATAAAACTAGAAAGAAGGTTATCTTCGACTATGCCGAAGATGAAATACTCTTCATGGGATTTGTATGGGAGATACCCTCCTTAGTGGTCCGGTTCGGCTGGTTTCAACAAATGTACTACGCCTATATTGTAAACTGGTTGTGTCCAAGTTTCAGTACGATAGGACAAAAAACACAAAAGTTTTTCTAATAAGAACATTAATTTATTTATATGGGAGGTACCTCTCTTAGTGGTCCGATTCGGGTGGTTCCGACAAATATACTGCATATGGTAAAAAGAAAGGTTCATGGAAAATTTCAGCTCTCTAGCTCAAAAACTGAGGGACTAGTTTGCAATTCGTCTAATCGAGCTGATCAAGAATATATGTATATACTTTATGTAGTTTTTTTTTTCTCTCCTTCCGCCTGTTACATGCCTCATGACAATATTAATACTATGAAGAGTATTAAAAAAGAGTTCCTTAATCTTAGTTTTGAAATCAATTTAAGAATCTCATACAGTATCTCACTCTCTTTTTAACATATTTATGTACTTAGTTAAGCTAGAAAGTTCCAGCAATTTCAATAAATAATAAGTCCAAATAAATTTTAGCCTTTTTGATTCATAGTTTGGTTTTTGAATAACAATTTTATTTCGGTATCATGACCCAGTACAAAAACTTTTAATGATACGACGATGTCAGAATGTTACTCAAATGTGTATAATGCAAGAATTATCAATAAAAAATAATCGACTAACTGTTGTAATCCTCGCGCATTGTTTTGTATGATAGATTGATTCAACTTAACGATAACGTCTTCTTGCTTACAAACAATTTAATACACCAATTTTTGACTGCGCGCCAGATCAGTTTGTGCTGTGGCCACACTAGCTAAACCCTCACGGACCGAGGTTAAATTATCTTTCCAGGCATGCAGAAGGTCACGCAACTGTTCCCATTGGGGTGGACCGAATGTACGATGCATTGTTGATGAAATGTGAACCTTGCGGTTGGCTTGATCGAGACGGGCACGTACCAATTTTGTCTTGAGCACTTCAATGACAAATGGTTCCACCTCGTCTTCAGTAATTTGTAGCTCCTTTGTTAAGGTTTCGAAGGTCATCTCTGGATTACTTTCGGCCAATTGCATGAATGTCAGCAAGCGCATTTTCTTTAAATTCTGCTCATGATTTAGACCTTGAGAGGTAACAAATTCACGATGATCCTCGTAGAATTGTATATACGTTGGCAGTTTGTCCGAGACAAAGATCGATAGCAAATCGTGTATGAGGTCGCCTTCAAGAAAACGCACTGGTTTCAACGACAGCAAAGGATCCAGCAGGAATGTGTTAGGATCAGCAAGTGCAGTAACAATACACTTCATGGCATCTTCGCGTGCAACGCAAGCATTGTCAGAGGTATAAGTGCCCAGCAGCTCAATCATAACCTTGGAAGAGAGTTCCATGTTTGTGTCCTTTGTTACATCGTGCAATAGGCGGTACAATTTTTGCATTTGCTCACTCGACGGTGGACAGTTCATAAACTGTGCTTTCAGCTGGTCAACGCCAGAGAACACCTCCAATACTTGTTCGCACTGTTTGGCCACTTGCACAAGATGGTAGTAGACGTGATAACGTAAAGGTGACGATTTATCTAAATTGTTGAACAAACGCCACAATGATTGCAAACAAACTTTGGCAAGAGCCGTATTCGGTGCCTTTGTCATTTTGCCACAATAAGCCAGAATAATATTCTCTCCACGATCAAGTGGAATCTAAGAACGATATTTATATAAATTGTATCATGAAACGTTAATCTCCCTCAACTCAACTCACTGTTATCATAATAGACACGATGCTATTTAGAATGCAATCAATTTGACTTGGTTCTCCGTCTTTGAAGCATACATCACAGACGCCGATTATTTTGTGCAAATCATCTTCAACGCCTTTGTTAGACTTCTCCGATGATATTTCGGCACCCAAATTCTTGAAATACTTGCGCAATTCTTGAACCTGTTAAAAGAAATCAAATTTAATTCAATATTTTTGGGCGATTTCATTTTGTTTGCTACAACATAACCTCACTTGAGTTGATTTTTTGTGGGCATCTTTTTAGTGCAGAAAATTGCAGCAAACAACAATTCAATTATTTAAAAAGTTTACCTGTTCGTCCAATGATAAGTCGATAAACACGGGATGTGAATTCATGATTTCTTTACAATTTATTTAATTCCGTGCAAAAATACACGTCGCAGCTCAACACTCAACGGATAAAAAAGAAACATACAACGTACCACAATAAATCTATCCATCTCCCTTGCACATCACCATAAAATTATGTATAAATCCATCTCGTTTGCACTCCAACGAATTGCATTTGTTTACAATTCTATCAAATTAAACCGACAATTTTATAATTTATTTTTGTTAATTGCTTGCATCTTGTCTCGTATTAATAGTAGACATTTTTAATGGATGATATCGGTTCAGATGACTCTTTCGATGCTGTTCTGGCTTCCATGGAAATGCCAACGGCCTCTAAGATTCAAAAATTAGAAGGGAAGCCAACAACATCAAAGGATGCAGAATGCAAAACTGCTGCGGCAATGTCATCCAAAACTGCTGCTACAAACTTGGAAATAGCCGGCCTCAATGTCGTCAAGTCAGCAAAGACATCTGGCAATAATCCACATTGTATACTTGTGCATACCAAACAAAGAGGAAATCCATTATTGAAATGCATTTCAACTGTACCCCTAGAGTACCGCGATGACATCGTTCCAGATTATGTAGTTGGACGCACTTCATGTGTGCTATTTCTCTCCTTAAAGTATCATAATCTGAACCCTGATTACATTTGTCAACGCATTAAAGCTTTAGGGAAGATGTATGAACTAAGAGTGTTGCTTGTTCAAGTGGACACGCCCGAACCACACAATGCACTCAAAAGTCTGACTCGCATTTCATTGCTTGCCGATCTGACGCTCATATTGGCTTGGAACGCAAATGAGGCAGCCAAAATAATTGAAACCTACAAACAATTTGAGAATCGTCCACCAGATTTAATTATGGAACGTGTGGATTCTAATCCATATCAGATGCTTGTTTCAGCTTTAACACACATCAAGCCCATAAATAAAACTAATGCCATTAACATACTGCAAAGATTCGGAACTTTGGAGAACATGATCAATGCCAGTGAAGAACGTATATCGCAAGTCATGGGTCTAGGGCCACGCAAAGCTAAAAAGTTGTACAAAACTCTCCACGAGCCTTTTCTTGGCAAATAGTTCAGTTTTTAATAATTTTATTTGTTTTTTTTTTTTTCTTTATTTAATAAAAAAAATACATTATACAATCCGATACCAAGAAGATTACCCGTTTAATCAACAAAACTTCCATATTTTTATTGTACCATCATCACTGCAGGAGAGCAACTGTCCAGCAACCACTGGATTCCATTCAACAGCGTTAACATCTTGTTCATGCGCCTGATCTTCTGCAGTTTCAAGGGAAAACGTTGGTTCGTGGGGTTTCGAATCTCTATCTTCCTTAAATATCCTTATAGCGTCATCGCCACCAGCGGTGGCTATCAGGCCAGTCAACTTACACCAAGACACATCATAGATGGCACGAGAATGCTGCCCCGATAGTGTACACACACATTTCCAAACAGTTGTTTTATCTGGCGTTGCAACATTCTGATCATTACCCGGCTCATAAGCACGCCAGATCTTCAGATTTTGTCATCACTACACGACACCAAACGATTGCCTTCCGAATCAAAATCAATACTCCAAACAGTGCTTGTATGCGAAGCTAATGTTGCCGTGCAATCCCAGTCACTGTCCAAAGAACTTTCAGCATACATTTTAATGGTGTTATCATATGACGCTGAAGCCAGTATTTCTTTAGTTGGATGCCACACAACACGTTTAACATCCTGTGTGTGTGTATTAAGTACGGCGGCACATTCAAACTCATCGTCACCGGCCACTTCCCATATCCAAACAGACTTGTCGCGTGAACAAGTCGCCAATAAACCACCAGAACGCGACCAACTTACACTCTTCACCTCATTTTCATGGCCTTCCAAGGTGGCATTACATTCGAACTCACCCGATGATTTTGACCAAATGGCAGTGGTGGCATCAAAACTTGCCGAAGCCAAGTATTGACCGCATGGTGACCACTTTATCTCTCTAATTGTACGTTTATGGCCATCGGAAAGTATTGTCTTTGTCGTCCAATTGTTGTTGCCGGACTGTGTCCATATGCGTATCGCTTTATCCTCTCCGCATGTGGCAAACACATTGCCTTTTGGATGCCACGCTACGCCCCAAATTCGGCCCTTGTGTCCATGTAAAGTATGCTCCAACGTAAGTCTGCCCATATTATTTTCTATTCTTTAAAAATCCAAATAAAGCAAATATGAATGAAATGCGTGATAACCCATCAGCTGGTTAATCGACGAGGGCTGGGCTGCGTCGAATCAAATTTAAAACTGCAGTGCATCGACTTATTTTACATTTCTTTACATTCATATTTGTTGAAAAATGAAAAATTAAATTAGAAATGCTCTCTTTTTATATAAATCTAGATATTCTGCTTCTTATATACCATAATTATTTCTTAGTCGGAGGCCTAGTGCGTAGTTAATGCGAAAGGCTTTCGATTGAACATTTCTATATTTATGCATGTTAATTCAACTTTCATATAATTAATAATAAAAAACGAGAACAACACACATACTCGTATCATAAAAAAAAAAACAAAAAACGTGACTCTACAAAAATTTTCGTCAATTTATGCTAAAAACAAGCCTTTCGATTATGAGTTCACCATATCAACTCTTTTGATAGCTTGGCCACACTGTTTTATCACTGCTGCCAACTAACTCAATTTATCGAGGGTACTCGCTCAATATAAGTGATAAGAAGAAAATTGTTTTTGTTGTATTTGCTTTTGATCTGTTGTAGGTGTTGCAGGTGCGGTCTGTGCATCTAAAAGAACATTCCACAATGTCAGAAGAAAAGATGATTGGATTGATTGTCTTTAACTATTCGAACGATGTGGTTTATCAAAAGCTCAACAATGCACTTGTGCGGAAAGTACATGAAGTCGCTGAAGCGCAAGGACTACTGGTTGGTGGTGACGACAACGATGAGGGTCCTTCCGGATCACATGTGGACAGCAACATCATATTGCAAATCTTTAGTCCACTAATCAACTCTCAGCGTATTATGCTGTGCCAATTTGATAATAATTATTCGACATTTCAATGCGAAAATGGATTTAACTTTGCATTTGGTGAAATGCTCGGATTTTCCTTTGTGAAAATTGGTCAACGCCCCATTGATGAACTAAAACGTCACCTTGGAGTTGCGATTGCTTTGACCCGTTATTTTTACGGTGCAAACTTGTTTGGTGCCCAGGCTAACAGCGTCCAAGAGGAATTACTCACAAGTTGCTTGAATCGCTATGAGGAACATCTTTGGGATGAGGAACAAGCTTTACTTCTTGAGACTCTACCACGCCTGCTGATCAATGCCGATTTGAAGCGTTTAGTAAACAACACACTGGATGCAGCATTGGAACAGTTGCGTCAATTTGGACATCAATGTGCACACACTCTCCTCTTTGTGGGTAACAAGTTTGTCTGTATAAATAGCATCAAGCAAGCAGTGCCACTGTCTCCGGGCGATATTGTATTCCTTTCAATACTAACGCGCACACTGCATCCACATAATAAGGAGTCACGGACGCGACACGCACAAAATCGAAGTATTGCCGTCTTCTTCCAGGGAGAAACACATGATGCCCATTCCGGTTGTGTACCCTGTATTGTCAACATATCATGTCTGGATAAGCATGTCATTTTCATACAAATCATTGAATATGCCAACATTCACGTGGCAAGTTGCATGTACGACACATTTTTCGTACTGCAGAAAATCTCTTCAATTCAATTGCAAGGCGACACGGATGCTCTGAAACCTGCTTACGAATCATTAGATTCATTTGTGCGTCAGACTATGGATATCATCAAACGTCAAATGAAGACCAAAAGCGAGGAATTGGAGAATGCCATAAAGAAATTTACTGCAAAATGGGAAAATCTAAGGAAAATGTATGCTGAGTATTTGAAGAGTGATGAACACGAATATCTAGTACGCATCGAATCAAATTTGCCCTCATTCAATGAAGATCTAAAGGTGGTTTTCTCCTTGGCATGCTGTGACAGTTCTAGTCTGCAATTGGATCAGTTACCTGAAGTCGCCTCTGTTGTCGAGGGCAAACTACTCGAATTCAATGAGTTTTTAGCTGTTAAAGCTGAACGCAATATATCAATAGAAGCCTACTTAGAGGATTTTCCAGGGCTGGTACACTTTATGTACATTAATCGGTCAACTGGTCAAATGATTGCGCCCGATTTGCTTAACAACCATGTTGTACCAAAACAACAACTTTGGTCAATGGTAGAATTCACTCGCGACTATCTCAAGAAGGGTCAAACCACAGTTATGTGGAAGGACAAAACATTCCATTACTCATACTTTCTATGGTTCGAAGACCAAAGTAATGTTGCATTGAAGACTCTCGATTTACAGCAGAACATTTTGGCCAACACCATTGCAGGCAACGAAGGTTTGAAGCCACATTTCGAGCCAGGCTGCATAGTGGTCGACTACTACCAAAATCTAATCGATCTTTGCTTCCCCAAAGCTGCACCTGGTAAAGTCAAGTGCTATGAACTCTACTGCATACATCTTGGTGTGGTAACAGCAACCTGTGCAGTGGAGCACGCTCGACGTTTGGTAGCCACAATTAGCGATGTTGTAGGTGAAGATAGTTTTTAAGGACATCATTATTATGTATTACCAAACAAAAAAAGAAACACAAAAAATTTTTCATGATTCCTTAAATCTATAATATATGATCTAGTCAATAAATCAATGTAAGTGAAACAGATAAATAACTACGAGTACATTAATCAATGGGATCATAAACTTTAATAAAGCTTAAGATAAATATAAAATCAATATCATTAACTACGTGTCCTTCTTATGAGTTATACTAAATACAAGTATCCTGTTTTTAGCTTCAGGCAAACGCCACCAACGGCCCAGCCGGTGCTCCTGACTAACTGCAGCATAAAGCTTGCTGCCATCACTATTAAAGATTAAGCTATTTACAAAACCAATAATTGGTATCTCTAAAACTAACTTTAATCGTCGCGCATTGCCAGCCGTCTGCCAAAGGCGTATATGACCATCATAGGATCCTGGAGAAACGATATACTTTTTTTGTACTTTCGAAAAAAAATGGAAAAAAAATACTTACCGCTTGCTATCAAATCGGTATTGACTACAGTCGCTATGGCCGTTATCCAGTTAGGAACTTCGTTATCACCCTTGCCATGTGCCAAATCTGTTGTGGCGATTGGTTTCTTTTTTAACGCGCTCCACAGATTAATTGCCCTGAAAAATATATGAAAAATAAATTAGTTAAAGTAAAAACAACACCTTACACTAAAATTTAATGAACCCTATGATTTGTTTAATCAGGAATAATAAATTATATAGTCCGATATCTAGGCAACTATTCCTAAGAAACGAAGAACTTTAACTCTGGGGATTATTACAATACACCTTGAAATTGTAAAACATATTGTAAGTAATTTCAAGCCCTAGCTACGCCTTCAATGAATCAGGGAACTCTGACTGAGAATAAAAACTGAGTTACTGTCTGCATACGACGGACGTATCTAAATAATGCTGATTTTTATATAAACTTAAGGGGATCTCCTCCAATGCATAACAAAGTTTACAACAATCAGATTAAAATTATCATTGCGATTCTCTTACCCATCGCTGCCACCAGATATAAAGTTTTCATCGTTAATAAATTTAACATGTTCGATACCATCCCGATGTCCATTATATATTAATTGCGATTCTTCTGTTATCTTCCAAATGCGTAGCGAACAGTCGCTTCCACCGGATGTAACAGCGCGCTCACGGCTTAGCGCATCAATATCAGTTACACCAGTTTGATGGCCAAATCTACATAAAACAAAAAGTTAGAATATCTTTAACAAAATAGTGTTCCCATCAATTACTACTTACAAACTCTCCACATAAGCCATTTCATCTAAAGACCAAATCTTCACCGAACGGTCTTTTGAGCCGGTATACAGTTCATGTGTACCCTTACGGAAGACAAGTGCCGTAACAACGTCGCGGTGCCCTTGAAATGTCTTTAAATGTTTCAATTCTTTCGGACACCAAATCTGAATATTTTTGCCACCTTCTGATAAAGCCAAGTATTTCATGTCGCTTGACAAACAAAGCGCTATGACATGAGAACGCCTATGCTTGCCATTGTCTGGCTCTTCATTGTATAGCCGCACATCGATGCAGCCTTCGGTTTTATTAGTTTCCGTATTCCACTTTAACAAATATTGAGATTTAGCGCCAGCAAAAAGATATTTTCCATCCGCCGATAGCGTTAGTGCACATACTGATCCATGGTGGAGCTTATGCTTTAGCGTTACTATTCGCTCTTTGTCGTAACCTTGCACATTGGCTGCAATATTGCGCCGCAAACGTCCTACACTATCTAAGTATTCCGTTTGTAAACGATGACCAACATGATCGGTTAGTTCACGATCTTCTGCTCGTTCCGCCTCTTGTTTCTCTACGTCCGCAAGATATTGTTTAGCCAGACGGAGACGTTTGTCTTGTGGTGTCTCCTCTTCACCTTGGTCATCTGAAGAGAATGCCAAATGATTGCCACCATCTCCAAAATCACTGTTCACCTCATCATCACTGGCGATTTCTTCTTCGTCGTTTCTCGCTCGTTTCTTAGATGGTGCTGGCACATCTGTACGCTTTAAGGCTCCTTTTGCTTTCTGTTTCTTGATACCTGCCGATGCATTACCACCCCTTTTGGTAACCTTTTGTTCCTAAAACAAAAAATATGCTAAATTTGTTTCTTTTTCTGAATCTGCCTGTTGCTTTAGCAATGCTTACCTTTCGTTTTCTATTAACATTTGGCTTTTCCTTCAGAAAGAATGAAGAGGACATTTTGTTATCTATTAAATGGTATAGTTTAATTTAAAAAGTCCCAAGTTTATTAAAAATATCAACACAAATTATTTCCCACACATTTCATTAGTTAAACACACGTGCCGCTCAATAGAGTTGCCAACATCTTTTAGTCTGCGGTTATCGATATAATAGTCGGAATTTCATTTATCGATACACATGATCATGAATTTTAGTTCCGGAGCAATTGAAATGCTGAACAAATTTGGCGTGCAATTTCATCATTTTATTTTTGTTTTTCTGGTTTTTTATTTTATATACAATATAAAAACAGACACTTTTGTTCTTTTTAATAGAATGTGCAAATTTATTAATAAATAATAATACAATAATTGAATAACAAGTAATTAATTTTAATGTTTTTATTTATTTATTTTGCGTAGGGTGAAATGAATGAAATGCGTGCGAAGAAGAAGACATATATTTTTAAAATGTTGAATCGATAGGCATTGTTGATTTATATAAACTATAGTAATTATAGTATTAATGATTAAAAAAAATCTATTAACAATCTGTTTATATATAAATTCGTGGTCTACAATGAAATACCAAGACTACAATAGAAGCAATTAACTGTTATTGAGAATTGAAAAAGAACTACGTAACTAAAACATAAATTGAAACATATTCATAATTTATGGTAAATATTTTAATATCCCACAGCTTATTAAGTTCCGAAATGACATTAGGCGATACAAGTATGACATAGCCTTTTTAATAAGTGGCACTCTTGACAGTATCACTATAATTCGCACCAGAATAGTGTCGTCCTAATAGGTTGTACTCCACCTGGCTATGATAGCGAAATGAAATCGAACAGGCAACGAATACATCTCTCTGATAACAATCAATTGTCCAAATAAACTGACCCAACTGACTATGGTTACGCGTGATTAAGGCGTCAATATTTATATCAATATAATATTTAAAACCTGTTGCTCTCACAATTTACATTGTTCGTTGCTGTAACATCAACATATAAATTGTATCGTATGCCATTCATTGCATGAATGTATGCGACAGCCAAATAATGTGTGAGCAAGAGAGTCTTCGAAGATTCACTTATGTGGGTGTGGGAGCATGTAAATGAGCGAGTCTTTAAATATACAATATATATACTCCTATGTATTTAAAAAACAAAAACTTATATTCTTTTTTGATAGAATGTGGAACTTTATTAATAAAGAATAATGAAATAATTGAATAATACATGATTGATTTATATTTTTTTATTTTTTATTTATTTATTTATATAGTAAATATTTGTTATGACTTTTAGATAATACATATACATATAAAATCAAATGTTTTTCTTTTGTTGTATTTTTACCATTATAGTAAGAAATCTTTTTTATTTACCATTGGAGTTTTTCCTGACCCAAATCTAATCTATCAATTAATTAAAAAAAGGTATTGTATGTAATATGTACAATGTGTTTACAAATAATAATGTGTTATATTTCATGTGTCGGTCATATATTTGAAAAATGTTATCTACGACTCATCAGTTTTTCATGAATAAAATTTATAAAATTATCACATTTGTATATATATTTTTTTATTCCGTTTGTTTGTTTATTTATTTTTTAATTAATAATGTTACTTCTCTCGGTTGCTCAATGCAGGCAGCGCAACCAAACTATTCAAGTTTCCTTAATTTCTATTATCAAGAAATATAAGCAACCATAATAAATGGTTTGATGCTTAATGGTTTTCCATAAGGAAAATAATAATTTGTATATCCTAAAAGAGAAAAATATTTGTTATAAATACAAAAAGTTATGAATCATTTCATAAAACCATACGAAATCAGAATTCATAGCTTCACACATTGTGTACATTTCGTACATTGATAACCTAACTAAATCAAGATAGTAAAAGAGAACTTAGTCTAAAAAACTTAAAAGTGGAAAGAGGAATTGTCTAACATAGAAGAGTTTACATTATAGAACAAAGTCCTGATGTTTCTATGCCATTAATGACTTTTTGTGATTTTTTAAATGTAACATTTCGCAACGCAGGTTTAAAGACAATCGGTGGCTCTGGCTCGGCAACAGGAGGTGGTGTTGATTGCCGCGCCGTCACAGGAGTAGCAGCAACAAGAACTTTAGCCGATGTTGTTGCAGCGGCTGAAGTTGATTGAGCTGCACCACCTGGCTTTATGATGTTTGTTGCCGTCGTCGTCGTCGTCGTGCTTGTTGTTATGGGTGATGGTTTAGACATCATTGCAAATCGTGACATGTTGCTGTTGTTGCCATAACTGCTACCAATAACCGATATGGAACTTATATTCGCCGGCGCAGAGCCTGTACCACTGATATTACTGTTAGTGTTATTGTTTGTACTATTACTATTGCTGGCTGTGATCTTTGGTACGATGGTGTTGCCACCGCAGAGCACTGGAATTGTGGATATCGTTTGTATGCTATTGACTTCACCTAAACTATTACTATTACTACTGCTAATTTTCTTATCAATATTTGTTGTGTGATGACCACCGCCAATGACGCTGATCTGTGAGGCATTTGATTCTGAGACTAAGACTGAGGATGATGTTGTTGTTACCGAATTTGTTGTAGTTACTGTTACACTTGAAGTACTATTATTATTATTGTTGTTGTTATTAGTATTATTACTATTACTACTACTACTACTTCCGGTATTCTTAGTTATGTTTATTTTTATTTTATTAACTAAGCTAGCCATAGGTAAAACTGGCGCAGGACCAGATGCCGATAAGTTATGCGTCTCCTGTGTTTCTAAATTTCCATCCATTGATGCATTGAGATCGATAATAGATTGCTCCGAGACTGTTGGTTCTAATTCGAGTTCGAGTGCGTCTGGTTGTGTTAGCGATGTAACTGATGAAGGCCTTTCTGTGACAGGCGATGCTGATGAGGCAATTGTATGTGTTTGTGTATCTTCTGAAATTTTTAATTAGTGATTTAGTTACAAATATTATTAATTATTATATGTAACAAATACAACTTACCACTACTGTGTATGGATATTTCTTCATTCGGTAATAAAACTACTGTGCCAACATCTTCAAAGCCATCATCTTCGTCTTCATAATCATCATCTTTGGGTTCTTCTTTAATTTTCACATTAAGCATAGCACTTTGTGTTGCCTCATCGATTTCGGGCAATTCCTTTTCCACATAATTGTCTAAATCGGTAAATGGAATGTGTGGTTCTTCTATCTCGACATCGGATTCAGGTGTTTCAGCAACCAAAGCTTTTGATTTGTCCTTTTCCTGGCTTTCCTCTGCATCTTTATGAGTGTTAGAATCAACATCCGCACTCGGTTCCTCATTTGACACATTCATAGGCACAACTTCACCACCATCATCATCATTGTCATCATCTATGATCTCCATGACAGAGGGTTCCTCATTTGGCAGTAATATGACATCATCATCGTCATCGATATCTGTCGCTGCAGTTGTTTCATTCGGGTCTTTTCCTGTTAACGATTTGAATGAAGATGATTATAATTTAGCAAATCAATGGACGTTTCCTTATCAAACACTTACCTTCATCCTCGTCTCCACATTTGATGTTGATCACAGAATCAATGGCATTATCATCAGTTGTGTTTAGTTCGCCATTAGATTCGCTCTTGTCGGTTTTTGTGTGCACAACAGGTGGATTTAACGAAACCTAAAATATAGAATATATATTTAAGCTACCAACTTTCACATCATAATTTAATCTTACTAACCTTATAGTCCTCATAACAAAGAGGATGATAGATTTTATCTTCAACACGCACAGCAGAACGCAAATGCCACTCTTCCAGTTCCTCATTGTAGAATTGCTCGAACTTCTCGTGGCACATGTCACATGCTCGATCTACATCATCCGGTCCGGCAGCACAGCTTGGTGATGGTACTCCATCCAATGAACGCTGATTCGATGTATCATCAATGGCATCTGGACCAGATTGTGTGGCTTCCATAAAGTTCTTATCGCGTTCTTCAAGATCCTCAATCTCTTCGTATTGTATCCAATCATTGAGATTGTAGTACCATTTGCGGGAAAGCGCCTTTCTAGATGAGTCACGTTCTCGTCTATTCTGTCGGAAATGCCAATCGAGATGTTGACTATATCTAATTGTCTGTTCCGGTGGGAAACGTACACCGCAGCTGCTGCATTGCATTCCGGAGTAAATAGTTGCAATAATTGCTGACTGGCGTGTTTTTATTGTCTCGGGATCCGCCAAGTTAATTGGACGTATGGGTTCAGTTGGAATATCTGAACTGACAGCAGCATCTTGAGGTTGAGTTGTTGCATTAGCATTGGTCTCATCACTATTTGTCGTAATAGTAGGATTAGCGGTAACAACTGCCGTTGCACCATCTGCGGTGGGGGCTGCTACTGGTAAAGAAGCACTGGGACCACCAATGATGCCAGATGAAACTAATTTCTGGAATAACTCATCAATATTTACTTTGTCCAGAGCGGCGGGTAAGATTGGCACTGCTTGTACAGTGGGCTCAGATATTTCATTTATTAGCTGCTGTTCTGGTTTTGAATCAACTTTCGATAACTGATCATTGGTGGCGGCAGGTATACCAACAATTGCTGGATCCGATTGTAGTGGTGGTGGCAGTGGTGCCTCAGTCTTTATGTAAACCATATCTTGAATTTGTACCTTACCTGGTATAACCCCATGCGGCAGTGTACCGAAACGTATGAAATACTTGCGACCATTTAGGCCAATACTCTTTGGTAGACCACCATACTCGATTTGATGCAGATCACCATCGAATAACACATTAAGAAATCCATCAACAAATTGAATTGTGTGTTGTTGATCAGCCAATTGGAAAGTTTGAACTTTTGCATCGAGGAACAATGGCACAATCGTATGGGCATCTACAATCATGTTAATTTTGCCCAGGACAAGATCACGACGTACAGCACCAATATTCACCTGTGGTGGTGGCCCTTCCGCTTTCAAAATATGCAACTTATTACGAATGGGTATCGATACTGGCGGACCACCAAAGTAGATCTCATACCAATGATCATCGATATAGAGCTCACGTGAAGGGAAACCAAAGCGTATATGATGCAAAATACCATCGATTGTAATGGATTTGTAGCTATCATTGAATTGTAATGTGAATGGTTCCATATTATCAATAATGAGTGAACGTTGCCCCGGTTGGAAGCCAATTTCATGAGGCACATCGCTTTGCATAAAAACAATGGCCACTTGATTGTAGATACGTATATCTTTGGAGGTTCCATCAATAGTAATAGAACGCATAACTTCAGCTTGTGGGTTATCAATTGAATTACATGGTTTCGGTATATTTGGTGGCACTGGTGGCATGGCAATCATATTGGGTGGTTGCGGTGGCGGAGGTATATTTGTGCGTGTGCCAATTGGTAATGACATTCCAACAAATGGTGGCGGTATGACGGCACCTCCACCACCACCACCAATAACATTATGTTGCCAAGGCGTTGGCGCATTTAGTCGCATTGCCACATTATGCAATTGTGGATGCTGCAAAGCATTATGACTGGCACGGAAAGCACTACCACGTTTATTGTTATTCGCATTATTAGAATTTGTTAGCCATGCAACACGTTGAGCTGTAATCGGATCAACTTGTTCTCCCCATTTTGAGGGCTTACGACGTTTCTCTTTACCCGATTTGCTGTACAATGTTGATTTCCCTGTTGTTGTTGTTGTTGCTGCTGTTACGGTTGTTGTATTGGCATTATCATCTACAACATGACCCACTACTTCGTCATAAATGGGCGAGTTGTTACTATCACTACGGGGTGAATCATTCGATCCCTTAGCTAGTTTTGGTATACGCTTACGTAGAACTGCATCACGTGCAGCATTACGTTCACAATCTTCTGGTGAATCCACAACCATGACATCTGTCTCATTTGATTGACTTCGCTTCGCTTCTTTCAATTTACTAGCTTCATTGATCGTCATCATCTTCTGAACGAGATCCTTATATTGCTCTTGACTCATGGCATTACTCTCGATCATTTCTTGTGCATGTGAAAGTATTGTTCGTATTTTGTTATCATTAGCCTCCTGTGAATCGTCATTCATATTCAACTCAGACAGCTTAAAACGTTGAGCTTGATCTTTGCTAGGTTTGTCTGTTTTAATAAAATAAAGAAATCATACAGTATTAGAGGAACATCTCTTCTATATACCTAAACCTATAGTGTACTCACCACTCTTGTTGAATTTACTATTAGCCTTGGCACTCTTCAATAGCTTAGCACGAATCTCCTCAAATGACATTGTGTCCTTCTTCTTTTCACTTTCCCAACTATCATTGGTAGCCTGCAGTTTGCTAACATCTTCTTTTACAGCATTTACAACCATAAAAGGAGGCGTTGTTCGCGTCACCGTCGAAATTTCCTTACGAAGATCCACATCTTCACTGCCAAAAAGCCTAAAAAATGAAATGAAATTAATCAGTTTTAAAATCCTATAAATATTGATTAGATGAAATCAATGAACAACTTACATATCAATTTTAGTTGATTTGCTTTTCTTCTGTGAAGGTTCTTCTTCACTCAGATCAATTGAATTCAAAGCGGCTCCTGAGGTACGTTTTTCTCCGCTAACCGCCGGCATCGTATATTGTTGTTGCTCTTTGTTGGCTTGCGTATTATTCATCAATTTATTGATGGAATTGTTAATCACATCAGATACATTACCACTTCCTGCTGTTGCTGTTGTTCCTGTTCCTGATACTGGTGCTGATGATGTAGATGTTGGTGTTGTAAATGTTAGAGATGACGTGTTTGCTGTAGATTTTTCTAATTTATTAAACGGTTTTTGTATTTTAAACGACACTTTGCTTGGTAGTGTTGTTGTTTTAATTGATGTGGCTGTTGTTGTTGTAGTAGTCGCTATTGTTGTTGTCATAAGATTGTTGGTATTGAAATTATTAGAACTACTAGAAGAAGCATTCTTATCTAACTGACTTTTCAACAATGAGGACGAGGCGGCGACGTCTAACGAGGAAGACGCCGACAAAGACAACGGCAACGTTTTAAAGTTGGTGTCGGCTACAACATTATTGGTGATCTTGTTAGAACAGGTGGAGGTGGAGGGTGATGATGATGATGCAGATGGTGATGACGCTTCGTCGACGACGTTTATTTTTGTTGGTTTTGCATTGTTTATTGCACAATTATTGATAAAAGGCGGTGGTGGCGCTAATAGTCTCAAATCAATATCCAAACTTGAAGATGTGATAACGACAGAAGGAGGCGCGCATGGCTCAAGTATGTTAAATTTCGCTAAAAAATTCATGTTAGGAATTGGAATTGATTCGAATGAAATCTTAAAATTTTTTCATTTCTATTTTGGTTTGTTTTCACAGCAAAATGAAATTTATTTTTTTTTATAAAAGATAAAAAATATATAGAAATATATAAAAAATCTAGGGAATCATCTATAAGGCGAGTTTCAAAATAAAGTTAAAAAAAAAAAAAAAAAAAAATAAACCATTTTAAAAACCAAAAATTTCAAAAGAAATGAAGCTCAAGTTTTAAAACAAAAAACAAAAACAAAGAAATCATCGCATCATCACATCACCATATAAAAATGAAATTTTAAGAATTATATATACAATAGAAATGTTAGAGGAAATGTTTTAAAAAACAAAAGGAAGGATAGTATAAAAATATATAAAAAAAAAAGATTTTTTAACTACTCAAAAAATAAAAAAGTCTTCGATATAAAATATAGTACTTCACTAATAAAAATAATATATACTTCGGTCCAGTTTTCTCAAGGATTGCACACTTCAACAATGTTTTTGCTTTTTTCTATATATGTTTTTATATATTATTATTTTATATATAAGTTTATATTCTTTGTTTAGTAACATTCATTTTTAAAAAAATGTTCAGTCTTCTTTATTCGTTTTTTTTTTTTTAGTTTCAAGTCAGGTACATAAAATTATTAGGTTGCATGTTGGTTCTACTATAGTTTTTCATCATTATCACAGTTTTTAGTTTTACTTAAAATTATAGATTTTTTCTTTTTGTACTAATAATAAAAAAAAAAATAATAAATTAAACCAAAAACAGGCGGCACGTGGCAATCAAAAATATAAATTTATATTATCGTTTTAACAAGTATCATTTAAAAATTAGAATAATAAATAATTAAAAATTTATATATTTCGATTAAAACACACAACTTTTTTGCAAAAAAAATTATTTATTTTTTTTTATTTTTTAATTGTTGCTTTGCTTGGCTTTGTTTTATTTAAGTTAAGTTATTTAATTATTATCTGTTTTCTTCTTTATATACTTTTTTTTTTTGTCTTAATTTATTCATTTAATTCTTTTTCAATCGGTGTAGAGCAAAAGGAACTATAAAAGATAATAAAAACCACAAAACAAAGAGAAAAGGTGCGCGATTGTAATAAGAATAGCAGAGAAAAAGGAAAACACCAGAAACTCGTTCAACCATTGTAGACCAACTACAACATCGGCAGCATCCAAGGCTGGGAAACGTTATTGTAAATTTTTTGTTATCCAAGTTCCAACCATTAAGAAAGAAAAAAAAAAAAAAAACTGTTCCAAAAAAAAAAAAAAAACAGAAGCAAACCTATAGAATGATCAATAAACAAGAGGCAGAGATCAATGTTCATATAGTAAGTAGTTAGAAACACTAAAGAATATCAAGAGAGCTAGCTAATGTGCATTGCCAACACATCCTCTTCCTCTCCTTAAACTTTGTCCAGTGTTCAACCTTGTTTTTTGAGCCAAATACAAAGTTTTGAAATGATCATTAAAACTAACGAACTAAGCGACAAAAAATTCTCAGAATAACACAAATGGAATGCTAAAACAACAAGTGATTGATTGTTCCTTTTTGCAGTATTGTTTTCTTTTTGCTTTGCCAACTGTGCCGCCATGTTGGTTATAATTTCTACTACTGTGATGACAAATATGTAAATTTTCAGTTCGCATGTTATTGTTGTTGTCTTATATTTCTATATATAGAAAGAGAGCAAGAGACGACTAAAAAGACGACGACTAAATATAGATATATGTACGCTGTGGCTTTTTAAAAATGATTATTATTAAGAAGTAGTAATAACAATTCTTACGTTTCTCTAAATCAATAGTAGATGAGGACGATATTGTTGTTTTGAGACTTGTTGCTGCTGCTGCTGTTGCTGACGACATTGTAGATACTGATGATGATGATAATGCTGATGGTAATTTACTGTTCACATCTATTTTAATTAACTTCTTTTCTGGTGTTAAATTACGTTTAATTCGCATGTCAACATCTTTAAAGTCATTTGGCGAACGGCTACGTGAATGTTTATCTTTTCTTCTTACTGAAGAAGATGATGCTGGCGATGATGATGATTTAGAGGAACGTTTTGGTTTGCTTGGCGATGATGGTGGCGAGTCTGATTTTCGTTTGCCAGAAGAAACTGCTTCATTAACGGCAAAACTGTTATAATCATGCTTAAATGCGGTTCCGGAATCTGAAACGCCCGGTTTATTGTATTCCGACCATGCCACAGCAGATGACGATGTAGCCTTTCGTCGGTCGAAATTAGATGACGACGACGAAGACGATGCTGATGAGCTTTTCGATTCGCTCCGTTTGCGATCTTTATCATTATGACCGCGACGACTAGAGCTACTCTTATTTGAAGTGCGCACACTGTTGCCAGCTGAACGGCTAGAGGAGGAGGATGTATGCCTATTGGGTGATTTACTACGTGAACGATGTGATTTACTACTATTATTGTTGCTACCATGACGATGTGATGCCAATGGTGACTTATTCCTATCACCACCACTTCTGGCATCAACAATGCGTGCTGATGGTGGTGGCAAATGATTTTGTTGTTGCTGCTGCACCTGTTGTTGTTGACGTGACAATCGTGGATCACGTTGACGTACAGAATTGAGCAGTGCAGAATTAACTGGATGAACTTTGGGTTTGTTAGTGGCATGATGACTATTGCCGTGAGAAAAGCCCTGCAAACATCAAACAACATTAGTTAATATGTGAAAAATGGATGCATAGAGAAATTTTAAATTTAAACATTTCTGCAGTTAACTTACTTGTCCTGGTCCAGTGGATAAAACACCCATATTTTGTTGCTGTTGTTGTGGCACTGGCGGTAAATGCGAAGGGCTCACAGCATTCCGTTGAAAGTTTTGATTAAAAACTGCAATTTGAGGTTGTTTTTGTTGCTGTTGTTGTAGTAAATCAGCTGGCACTATATTGGGTGCTGGCATGCGTGTATTAATACCTGGCGCAAATTGTACGGTTGAAGGGACTCCTCCAACAGCACCCAATACTGGTGGCATGACACCTTGAGGAACAGGTAAATTTGTTGCTACCGTATTTGTAGTTTGAATTAGTTGATGCTCTTGTTCTTCCAAATGTTTCTTTGTTTGCTCAAGTTCTAATTCTAATTTCCTCTTTTTCAGTTCCAAAAGTTCACGTGTTTTAACTTGTAGAATTTCCTCCATTTCGCTGGGTAAAGCAGTCGATGCACCACCAACCTGTTGATAGTTAACAATAAATTAATAAATTCATGTTGGAAATGTCAATGTTTTAAAGCGCAAATACTTACGTTCTTTAAGAAATTCGGATTTACATGAATTGCTGGTTTTGCAGGTTGTTTCGCAGTAATAGGCCAATTGCCATCTAAACGCTTTACCTTGACATCGAGGGCATAGAGTTTTTGTGGTGAAAAGACCTCGTTCCAAGTCTGGCGTAAGGCATACATACGTTCGCGTATCTTCTCATGGACCTTTTTGTTTGTTAATTTGCAATGAAGAATAATAGGAATAAGTTGTAATTATATTGTTAAATTGTTAATAATAATGATTCTTTACTTACCATTTCAAAGACGCCACAAAATAAATTTACAATGCATTGACTGAAGAGTTGAACGTAGGTTCCTTTTACATTTTTTACTATTGAATCAATTAAATATAGTATGGGTAATTTGAAATCTGGCGGAACCTGCTTGTTGAATAATTGGAAAAAAAAAAAAAAAAAAAAACAAAATAAAGTTTTGTTTGTTTAAATGAGACCCAAGACACGGGAATTGAAGAGAGACTGATTTTATGTACAATATTCATCTCTCATCATTTGGCTAATGTGGAACGACCAGCGATCTTCGAAGAACTTCTCTGTCAAGTGAATGAAATTCAGTCTCCATGAACAACAACACAAGTATATGGAACGAACTCCATCTACTCCGCCTCCTTGTTTTGTCTTCCTCATTTATTTGTATAACACATCATTCTGGTTTCAGTTAGAAGAAATATGAATATGAAAGCAATCAATACGCATTTACCACATTTCCCGACAACAATTCCGAGGATTATGTAACTGTATATGATCTGTGCTAGTCTAGAGAATCACATGCAAGTCTATTTAACAGCCTGAATAGTTTTACAGACTTTTGTTCAACATTTTGTCAATTTCTTTGTGTACCGATTAGAAAACTTTCGATATTGAGATTTTTCAAGACAGACGCCATCATGTCATAACAATTTTTTAACAAATTTATTGATGGTTTGTTTGTTTGATTGGTTATGTTAGTATGTACAGAGTACAGTGCTTAAATTTATTATACATATCTATGTTTTGTGGTTACGCGACGAACGATTTTAAAACATATAAGTAATTTTACCCCGAATTGAATACAAGTGAAGTAAGTAAGTAAATAAAAGACAACTTTACGGCAATATTTTTTAAACATTTTATTCCGTCATTTTTCTTTAGTTTTTGTTCTTAAAAAATTGTTTTTATGTTGTTTTATTTTTAGAAAAAATATGTAATAAGGCTTACCTTGACCTTGTTGATTTATAAGCACCATGCAATTTTATGTTTAAGTTTGTTTTGTTTTTACACTAAAATATTAAAGTTGTTATTTAAAAAATAAAAGGAAGAACTGCCAAAAGATCGCAATTCAACGTTGAAAAAAAAAAACCTTCCTCCACCTTATTTATCCTAAACTTGATGATTTGATTTAAAATACTTTTTTTTTTTATATCAATTTTATAATTTAAATTACCATATCACAAATTTTGATGGTCATCATTTTTATAGTTTTAAAAATTTATCTATTCACTTTTTGCCTCCTCCCACACTTTAAACTAATCAGACTTTTGATAACTACACAACTTTTCTATACAATTATAGTTATTTCTTTGCGATGTTTTGTCATTACTTCTCTCAACATTTTCAACCAATATTAAAAAAAATAATGATAAAAATCTGAAAATTCGCTTAAATACCTGCGAGAAAAACTCGATTGAGTAAAAAGGAAATATTTGTATTATTTACTAATTAGCACCTTTTTCTTTTCTTTTGATTTGGAGAGAAGTAGTGAGGTGAGGGACGACTGACTTTGTCATATATCAAAAACACTTGAAATTGTCACTGACTGAAGTTATGCGAAGATGTCGATCTATTTTTTCTTTTAATTTTTTGTTTTATCTATTAACCTGTGCAATATGCTGTTCCACAACTTTAACAATAATTGCTGCATAGTCGATATTTTCTTCGGCCAACATAGTTAGCATATTGATGAGGGGTTTGCTGTTGCAATTCAAATCCGCCAAACTGGATAGATATTCCTCAGCAATACGTTGTTCATTATCCGTTCGTGGATTACGCGTTTGTTCCATTTTCATTGATATAGCAGTGCTTTATCCTTTTTCTATTGGTTTCTTTTATAGAATTTGTGGTTGAGTGCGTTGAGACTGTTTAAATCCAAGTCGTCGTACTCTTTTTGGTATGGATGGTATATTATAGTAGTTCTAGAAACGTTGTTACTGTAACGATAGCAAGTAAGATACTGATTTTTAGTTTGGCATTTTAGATAACTCAATGCTTGCTAAGATATTAAAAAGTAATTATTTTATAATTAGTAAGAATCTATATCATTTACACTAATTACATTAAAAAAAAAAAAACCCCCTATTTTATCATACCCATAAAAAATTACACACAACGCAAATTGTTTTTGTATTAAATGAAAAAAAAATCAAGTGATTGTTGTGCGTACTTAAATGTATGCGTGCGTGTATACACAATAGTAGGTAGATGATACTAGGAAAAGAGCACGCGCGGTGCTGTCTGCATCAATAAAAATTCAATATGGCGGCCACCACATATAATTCTGTTGCTTTAGTAATTACTATATTCAAATAATTGCAGCAATTGGGTTAGAATTTATTAATAAATGGGTAATGATGAGTTGAAATTAATAATTATAGTTTTTTAACGAATAATTGAATTGATTTTACTGTTTCTTCGTAATATTAAAATTATTGAGGGTGTTTTGCATTCGCCACGTTTATAAAGTTCACCATGCTTTTTCACTATTTTTAAAAATCTTTTTCATCACCATAATTCTTACCTTTTTATATTATTTCACTTGCATTTTATATCTATTGCATTTATATGCAATTTTTCATGGTTTTTACGCACTTAAAATATATATTTTTATTCTTTTGTACAATTTTCACGTAACAACTGCGCCGTTGATCAATTTTTTTCACAAATATCAGAGGCAGCGTCGTCACTTCTCTTACCTGTTTGCAACACTGTTCGATAGTATGCTCTTGAGTCTATGTTGTAAAATCGATAACTACCTAATTATGTTTTCAAAGAATTAAGGTCAACCGCCATTAAAATTTATGATTATAATTGATAATTACATTTTAATAATTCTTGGACAAAATCATTTATTAATTCGTTAAAAATCATTTTCTGAAAAGAAAGTGAATGTGTGTGTGTATTACACAAATGTTACAAATTCACAACACAATTTTACTGACTGAAATATATCGTGCATGCTCTACTTAAAACTTTATTTTTTTTTTAATAAAAGAAAATAACCAAACCAACAGCTGTTTGTCCAATTGCTGCGTTTTCTATTGATAAAATAATATAAATGTACATTAATTGACATTAAGAAGCAACAATTAAGATTATTTTAATTATGTACAAGGTACCTATTGTACTACCTGACTTACGTCATGAAGAAACTATAATCAAAGCAGCACAGTCCTTAGACTGTCTACAAAAAACAATTAATTCTGTTTTTGGTCGCATCGATGCTCGAATAAGCAGAAATGATGCAAGGGTACAGGAAATAAGTGAACGAATTAAATATGCAAATATAAAAATACAAAAATTAGTTGGTACGAAAAAAGCAATAAGAATATATGCGCCTGCGAAGTTTCCAGCTTCGCACGTACTCACCGACATTCCGCACACTTTCGGTGACAGAATGTCCACAGTTAATATTGGTCTTAATGGAAACCATGAACTAGAAGACAAAAAGCAGGTAATTGTAAAAAGTAAATATGATGAACCGACACCGGAAGCCATAAAAGAAAAGCTAATCTTCTATCATGTGCGCACTGAACCAAACGACACGGAATTGACAAGAGAACGAAAGGCTGTTAGTAAGGAAACAGGTTTAGGAACACCAGTTGAACAATTTCAGTCGGTTACTTCAATTCTTCGTTTTAATACCGATGAATTTGCTTATAGTGGCCCTCCTGGCACACCTGAGGATTTGAATGCATGGAAATACAAGCAACGTGGTGATCAGCGACACTTGCGATACAATACAATGGAACAAAAGCAAAAAGTAGAAAAACAACAATTACCGCCAGCTCCATACTCACTGGTTCATCGTAACACAGCTAAATTAAGTACACCTGCCGGCGATCTTCGTTACATGCCAGCGGCATTGGAGGCGCCTGCCATGGATACACCCATGGATTTGCCGGATTTGCCAGGAATAGCAAAAGATATACAATTCGAACTAATAGAGCAGACGCCAATTGCTCCGTCTGCTCACTATTTTGATTTGCTTCCTACTCTACCTGGCTTAACAGAAGTAATTGCCGAACACATAGAATCTGCGACAAGTACCTCCAAAGCTGAAGCGAAAATCATTCCAGTTAGCAAAACAACTGTTACAGAAGTAAATGCAGCACCTGTTGCTCCAATATCAGCAGCCCCACCACCGCCTCCACCACCACCACCACCGACAATGAAAACAAGTTTAACAACACCACCAGTAATTCCAGCTGCGCTGCGAACTGATATTGCTTTGCGTTCCACCAGTGGTGCTACAAGCCTACTCTCACAACTCGCGTCCAGTGACTTAAATAAATCATTGTGCCCCACGTCCCCATCTAACGAGACGCCATTATTAAAAGAGCCGCCACAATTAGCAGCTGCAACCAACAAGAAATTACCATCTTTGGACGCACGCTCTGAATTAATGGCTGCCATACGCAATGTTGGCGGTGCAGCTGGTGGCCGCTTACGTGCAACATCACCGACTGAACTTGACGCTGATAACAAATCCAACACTCAGAATAAGAGTAATAAACCTAGTGTAGCGGGTGACCTAATGGCTGATCTTCACAATAAGTTGTTGATGCGACGTAAAGGCATCTCTGGCTCACAAAGTATCGATGCTCAACAAGGTGCAGCTAATCCAGTATTAGCTAGACTATCGGCACTTATTCCACCCCCAGTGAAGAGTCGTAATTCCAAAGACTCGGACGATGAAGACGATGATGCCGGTGCCGAGGAATGGATAGATTAAAATCATGAAGTGAAGATATGCAATACTGATACTGACTTTACTGACCAAATGTGCCTTAAATTCCTTCCCTCCTGAACTTTGAAAAAAAAAAAAAAAAATTCCAAATTGTTAAATGAAAAAATATTAGATGATGAAATTTCTTTGCATATAAAAATGATTTTCGTTTTTGTTTTTATTCAACAGCAAATATTACAAATCAATCGAGATTTAGTGAAATGAAGCAGTACATTATTATTAGACATTATTATTATTATTTTAAGTAATTTATTAAATATATAATAATTGATTGTTTAAACAACAACAACATCATCAACATCAATGATCAATTTCTGTGTCAGTCATCGTCACATAGTACAAAAATTATGAAAAATTAATTCACAAACAACACCAATATAATATAGAGAAAACATCTATCGATTGATTGAGATGTTGGATAAATGGAAATGATTTTATTCCTTGATTTGATTTTTAGTTTAAACAATATAAGATCAGCGAAAATATTAAACTTAAAAACATCAGGACAGACAAGAATCGATCCCGTCATTACTAATAATAATAATAGATGATGATGTTTTAAGTGGCATGTGGCATCATGTACATATGTATGTATATCTAACTGAATATATACCAATGTACATATATACGTATGTATGTGTGTGTGTGTGTGTTTATAGTTTAAGTGATTTTATATTCCGCCTTCTGCTCATTGTGTTCATCAGCCGTCGACGTCGTCCACAAAACCTTTAGTTCATATTTGTATTTGAGCAAACTATTATAGTTTAAAAATAATTAAGTGTCTAGTACACTGTTTAGAAATAGATGATAGGGGTACGGCAGCGGCAGCGGCGACGACTCAGATCTGCGAACGTAAACGCGGACGGGGAAGATCACCAAAGACAGCCTCGCCATGTACACTTTTAGCTAATGCTTTAATGCTAGCCGCAATGTCTACAGTGTTGTCCAACTCCTGCAAAAGAAATCAATTTCAAGTAAACGCAAAAGCGATAAGACTGATATGTTACTTACGTCTTCCAACACATCGTCGCGATGAGAGACATAGGTACGATCTGCTGCCATTGGGGAATTTGCTATCTCAATGGGCAGACTCTTGGCAAAATTCAAGATTTGTGCGGGAGTAGCACGCTGTCCAGCTCTTTGCATCGGTATGGGCATGGAGCTATCCAAGTCCAAAGCATCTGAAATGTGGAGGTGAGTAAGTTATTCCTAATTAATATGAATAGATTATGAGATGAACTTACCTTCTGCTTCCTCTGCTGCATCGCTTTCGTCCAGATCACTCATATTGCTCTCATGTTGCTGCTGCAGACTGAGTAAACGTTGATACTGTGACGCATGGTGATGAGAATTTTGCAAAATTGTACGCAGGTGGTGTTGGTGTTGTTGATAATTATTATTTTGCATGGGCATCTGTGCATCAACATCTTCCAAATCAAATAAACAATCATCAGCATTCTCAGTTGTTGGCGTTGGAAACTGTTGCTGAAAACTTGATGTAGATGTTGTCTGCAATGGCGCTAAGCCATAATGCGGTTGTTGTTGCTGCTGATTTTGTTGTTGTTGTTGCTGTTGTTGTCGAAAGGTGGGACTATTGCCAATACTCATAGGCATTGCCTCCGGTGTCGCTGGAGGAGTATCAAAATTGGTCAATTTACGTGCTACGCCACCGCTTACTATGGTGGCCGTTAAGTTAGTTGGCGCTTGTGTTTGTTGCTGTTGCGCTGACACAAGTGTCGATGTTGGTATTGCAGCTATGGCACTTGTAATGACTGATGACACTGTTACAGCTGATGATGACATTGGCAGTGCCAATAAATTTGGTGGTTGTACGTTTGTAGGCGTCGTTGGGGTATTTAAATTTAATTCTCGTCGACTGCTAATCGTATTACGTCGACGAGATACATAACTATTAATTGCGCCACCATTAACTTCTAGTGCCGGCGGTGTACGATCCAACCACTCGGTGGCCTGTTGTTCAGGTACTTGTTGTATAAGTCGCACCAGCAATGCATATTCCTGTTCAGATTTCTCCCGGAAACTCTTTAACAATGCAAACTGTTGCTCCGTATAGCGTTGTATGCGTTCATCTGTTTCGGCAATTTCACGCTTCAAACGTACTTGCTGTTGGGCCTGTAACTGACGCAAACGTTGATGCTTCATATCTACTGGAGCCAACGCCGACATTGACCCAATACTTAAACTAGAGGTTGAAGCATTTATGCTGCTACCATTCTGCACATGCTGCTCCAATTGTGGATGATCTATAATAAGTAAACCGAAAGTCTCCGAAAAGGATTTATCGGCCCGTCGTTGGGACAATTCGTCATTACTGGTCAAAAGTGCACAATTGATAAAATATTGTGCCGATGACCCTATGCCACCACCACCACCACTACCACTCGCCTGAGACTGAAGTCGCTTAGCACACAATGCCGTGTTACAATTAATACAGAAACTTAATTGCCAAGAACCGTCCAGAGTAGCTATACCAGCTCCAGCCAAGTCCAAGGTGAGACTATATATAAGATCACGTTGATTTATGGCATTTATTGTGAGGTCACATATCGGTCCAATTGCCTGCAAGTAAGCCAAAAACACATACGATTACATATTGTGAGATAATAAAAATTCATCACATTCGATGGCTAATAGAAGAATTTTACAATGAATCAGAAGCAATATATCACGCAGTACTAAATTTGAAGATACGATTTCATTACTAATCAATAAAAAATTGTTCATTTAATTTGCAATAAATGATAAAATAAAGAGATTTATTATAATTTAAAGAAATTCATACAAATTGAACACTATTAACTTCATTGTTGCCATTGTTGTTTTCATTTGGTTTAATTTAAGGCTTTGAAAATATCTATGCATAAATCATGCCGACCATGCATGCCTACATTTGAAACAGTCAGTCAGTCAGTCAACAGAGCAACAGCAGCACGTGCTCCATGCCTGACCGACCGAATACAAAAAGAAAACAATTGGCCAAATGCGAGTCAAACTTGTACACGGAGGGTTCCGTACCAGATTGTGGTTTGTATGGGAGGTACCCTCCCTAGTTATCCGTTTTGGCTGATTCCAACAAATGTACAGCACCTATATCAGAAACTTATAGTGTCTGAATTGCAGTTCGATGGGAGGAAAAACAAAAAAGTTTTTCTAATAAGGACCTGAATTTTAATGCTGGTTTGTATGGGAGGTACCCTCCCTAGTGGTCCGATCAAACTGAAATTTCAACACTACATATTTCTGATGTATAGGCACCAACCACCCAAATTTCAAGATCGTGGGATTACTGGATCGTATAGCTGCCATACAAAGCAAAATGTGTCTTGTATGGGAACCCCTTTACTTACTATGAGATATGACCCGAGGACGGTCGGACAACGAAGCCTCTGCAATAGGGTTCTGTTTGGTACTCTTTGTGTACGTAACCCTAAAAAGTAGACAACCAAAACAAATGGACTTGACATTTTTATAGTCTCTTTGCTAAATTTGACACTTATTTCTGTGTTCTATGTGCACTTCTTCCCGCTTGCCCACAATAATTACACACACACACACACACACACATGTAATTCCATAACACAATAACAACAATTATCATTTATAAATACCAAATCAAGCGGGGTGCATCACAAATGGATATGGTTAGGACAAAATAAATATATAAAATTAAAAAAAAAAAAAAAGGGGGGAAAATAAAATTGTCAAAGTCAATACAATTTCAAATCGTTTGCTTAAGCATAAGCATACACAGTCCACCATATCTATGTTCGAGAGATTGTGACAAACAACAAACAGATGTATCTATGGACTAGTAAGTGAAACAAGCCTCTCCCTGTGTTGTGTTGTATTTTGTTATGTCGAAATCAAAAGTTGTTGACAATCGCGTTCTATCGGCAATTATTTTACGCTTTGTTTGGCATTTATGTTAATTTTGAAATGCTCATGTATACTTTCGCGTAAATTTTATTTCATTCGTAAGCCAAGGCACGAGAGCTTCCGTAACTTTTCTGTATGTGTTGTTTTTATTTGTTTGCTTTTATTGCGCCAAAGTTGGTGGATCAGGAAACAAGCCGTTGCACGTGTTTAAAAACAAATATTGTAACAACAGAACAACAAATAAATAAATAATAAATGATGGATTGCAAAATATAATTCTAAGTATGATTTCATTATACATACATATGTACAGATGTGAGTACTTACATATTGTAAAATAAATATATTGAAAGAAGAATAACAAAGCAACAACAACAAAATGCGCAATAGATATTTACTTTTTTTTTTTAAATACAATAATCAATCACATACTACATGTACATACATTTGTACATGTATGTATGCAATCTATCTTGGTATAGATAGGTCGGGTCGATGATCAACAATCACCAATCTGTTGGGAATCCAATTTTTTTTTTTGTTCTTTCAAAAGAGCAAAGAACAAAAATGTGTTATAAAATCGCAACAGTTTTTAAACAAATTTTAAATATTTAGCATTTTTATCTTAAAGATGGTCTAATTAGAATCGGATTTCGTTATATAGGCAACTTTCAACTAGAACCAACAGAAATTGCACACTTTGCAGTGTAAAAAATCTTGAAACAACCTCCGTTAAGGTCACAGTGTCGAGGCAAATAGTACCCTATTCTAAACAAATAATGTTTACTTAAACTTTTTCGACCGATCAGACCAGGTGAATACTAATCAGATATCATCTTTTATAATCTCTTAAATTGTGAAGGGCCAAAATGCACATGCCCACACTCACTACACATTATGCTTATAGAAATTAGTAAAGAAAGACTCATAAAATTATTGGAAAGAACTGATGACTGATATCAAAAAAGTTTTGACTAATAACTTAGAATTTACTGAAAACTGAAATTTATTACTCTTTGTGAATTGCAAAATAACACCTTAGAGAGATCAAGGAAATGGTATCCTTAACAGTATAATGTTAATGGTTTTGTCCAAATAAATAGAAAGTTGTCATAGTCCACCAAAAGAAATCGCTAAATAATGATGTTACTTCAAATTTAAGATCAGATCAAGTAACCACCGAACTACAACTCCAGATCACTTTAAATCTTAGTTGATAAATGATGATTGCACAGAAATTAATTGGGTTAACAAAGTAACTGACTGTCTGACTGACTAGTCATTCTCCCCCAAATCATATTTCTGTACACTGAAATATTCTGTTCTACAATGGCGCCATGTCATTTAAAACAACTTCATCATCACAGGCAAGAGCACAGCAAGACACACGTTAATATTTGCGCAACTAATGAAAATGTTTATTTATTGATTTATCAATTTCCATACATACATATATGTACATATGTATCTACTAAAGAACATACCAACAACAAACTTATTTATTTTATGTTTGGTATAAAAAAAAATCCCTTGACGGAACATCTTGAAGTCATCAATTAAAGAAAAAACAACAAAATATGTATGTATAAATACTTATATACATATGTAGGATCTGACTGATGGAGTATTCCATGTTCAGAAAATCGTGGCACTTCGCACGTATTATGTACGAGTATACTTAGCTTGCATACAACAAAAGGTTAAAAGAAAATAACAAAAGATAAACAAGAAAAAAGAAGATTAGCTTCGGCTATTCTAAAGTTGTCACACTCTTCACGCACCCCTCCTAGAAAACGTGTTTGCCTACGGAACTGTGATTGAGCATACAGAGTCTGTACACATACAGCATTTCAACATTGAGACCGAAATATTTATAAGGGAGCTATACGATTCAGTAATCCTTGGGTCTTAAAATTTATTTTGATAGTTAAAAAAAAAAAAAAGTTTTTCTGATAAGAATATGAATTTTAATGGAGGTTTGTATGGGAGGTATCCCCCTATTGCTACGATTCAGCTGAGGGACTAGCTTGCATTCATATAGACGGGCAAACATATACTTTATGAGGTCTACGATGTCTCCTTCTGTCTGTTACAAACTTCATGACAAACTTATAATACTATTCACTGCGTGACCAGTATAATACAATAACTAAATAAAGCAACAATAAATTATATTAATAAACAAATTGAGTACAATGATAAATAAATGAAAAGTAAAAAACATATTAACAAAATTACACAGTCAACTAGACAATGTTGGGTTGTTCGAAAAGTAATTTGGTTTTTGAAGTGAAACTTCTTTAGCAAAGGGGAGTAAATTAAAAAAAAATATGAAAATGAAATGTGACGAAAATCAAAATTGTGCTTATAAGGGTGAGGCACACTGTTTAAATTATTTTAAATGATTTTAGTTTACGATTTTCTTATAGTTTATAAATATTTTATTGTATTATAAATCAATTGTCCATTCTGATCCAATACATTTTGCCATCTTTCTGGCAGTAGCATGATTTCACCCTCATAAAATGTTTGTTGTTTGCTGGCCAAAAAATTGATTCAGGTGATTTTGGACTTGCTCATTTGAAGTAAAAGTTTTACCGTCTTCAAAGTTTTGTATAGACTGAAATGAAAAATAATCAGAAGGTGACAGATCTGGATAATATGGTGGGTGTGGTAATATATCGCATTCAAGCTGTAAAAACTTTTAGCGAATATGAATATCGGAATTCAAAGACCTTTGATCCCTTTTATCCTTCTCTTGCGTTTATCATTGTTGTAGACAACTATTTCATTTCTCATCCCCTCATGTTGCACTTCAAAAATTTATCATTTTCTTGACGTTTGAGAAGCAAATAGCAGACATCAACGCAACGACATAAATTTCTTTCCGTAAGAACATGGGGAACCCATATATCCATTTTTGAGATAAAACCCAGGCTTTTCATGTTATCATGTACGGTCGATTACGATAAATATAATCTCTCAGCGGTTTGTATCAATTCATGCTTTTATTTTTTCTTCATCAGCTTTAACAGGCCTTCCAGAAAGTGGTGGTTCTTCATTGATAGGGCACCAACGAAAAACTACTGAATAGAATCAATCGATCTTTTTCGTGTAATGAAGACTCTATCCGAAATATGTAAGGTATAGCATACACAACATCAACATGTATTTCATATCAAAAGTTTGGTGCTAGTACAAATGCGCAGCTCTTGACATACCTACTAGAGATGTGCATTAGCACATTCACATTTCCAACTAAATTTGTAATTCATGACTATATGTATACACAAATTTAATGTACACATTGAAACTTGTACGTTGTTGATGTTTTGTGAAAGAAAAAGTGTACTATGTTTGCTAAATTCAGTCTGAAACGGATTGAATGTGTTTGTGCCCTCTTGTTGGAAACATTACAAAATAAAACAATGGATAAAGCTAACTAAAATGATTGGTAATACAATAGTATAGTTGTGTACAAGTGTTAAAGTGAGCGGCGCATAAGGAAAAGAACAACATCACAATTGGTGAGCGCCTCTGCAGATATTTCTCTTTCACTTCTGTCGTTTTTTTCGTAGTTATTTCATTTCGTTAAAGGACGTGATCATTCACTTGTACAGGGGCAAAATGTACAATAAAATGCTATATTCAGTTCACTAACAATACATGTACATATTGTACATAAACACATGTGAATCGCAATTCAAAAAACATTCACATTCACATGAAAAAGATTCGACAAAACATCTATGCTTTTTAAAGTGAATGTTTTAAAAGTCGTTTTGAATGCATTCAGTACATTTATATATGTGTACTATTCAAACCTTTTACTTTGAAATGAGTTTATGAGAAAGGGCCGTCACATCAAACTTTACATCACTTCATTTAGCTGATGTGAGTTTCTAAAACTGCTTCTTTGAGATTTAAATGCGCAATTTCATTTCTAGTCTCGTCTCTCTTCTTTATATTAGGGTTAAGTAAAATATTCTCAATAATAAACACTGTATTTAATGCAGCACCACCTACATATACAAACATACATAGATACATGAGTAATTACGCAATTTGTGTGCCAGAAAAAAAATAAATAAAAATATGCAAAATTCATTAATTGTAAAAGAAAAAATAAAAAGAAAAGCAATAAAACGAACAATACAAAATTTGCATAATTTGCGCGACTTGATGGCTGACGATGCCGCGTTCGTTGTTATTGTTTATATTGTTGCCTTTGGCATGGCATGATGGAGCATGAGACGCAAACAGTAGCAGCAGATGTGGTTTGGTTTGTAATACTTTTTTCTATTTTTACATTAAGTGAGTGGATGCAGTATAGCACGGGTGGAACCGACGACGACGACCACTTGTTTGTTTTTGTGCCAAGTTACACACACTGAATTTGTTGTATTTAATAACTAAGATCGAATTTGTTTTATAAGTTAATAGTTGACTTCTGTTGACATCAACTATCATTGACAATGTGATACAAAGCCAAATGATGTGTGAACTACAAATTAAACTATGTACTCGTACTTATTCCCATTTATCGACACTACACTTCACACACAATCAACATTAGAGTGTGAATGCATAGAACTATGCATAGGGAAGACCACAAAAAGTATATTATATTTATTGAAGTTCTTTACTTGACTCATACTCACTACTCTAAACATTTTAAACAAATTATGAACATACGACTTTATACACTAAGGTCCTTAGTCGTCAGTTCCAATATTGTATATTCAAGTGTAGTTATGTACTGTAAAATGGCGCAATTAGCAATACAAGAAGTTTCTTCACTAATGAAGAAGATGATTTTTGTATTTAATACCGATCCAAATTATATAAGCCATGTCCTTCACTAGAGAGCTAAAAAGAATGAATCTGCACTTTTCTAATTTCCTCTTTTCCTTCTTAACTTTCCCTTCAGCTGAATGCCTCTGTCGCTATTTGCCCATTTTAAATATTAGGTTATAATTTGTAATTATAATCTTAGTTCTAATAAATAAATAAATAAATAATGAAATGCACATAAGAATAACAGAAATGTATGCACGCTTTGTTGAGACCAAAGTTACAGAATTCTGACTTTGTCTATTTAAAATTATGAATTGATAATCGTATCTGTTCACAAACTAAAAATATATATAAATAAAAAATATTGTTGTATCTATAAAACAAAACTAAAAATAATTTATGGTTCTGTCTTTTGAAAGAACAAATATTTCGAAGAGTTTACATCCTTATAAAGGTTTATTAGAATCGGATCTTTTATTGCACTTATAAAGATCTATTTAAATTTACTATTATTTAAATTTAAATTATTTATTTATCATAATTAAATCTAATATATAATACTAAACTTAAAACTAATTTTAACGAGTAACTAGCTGCTGGGGCCTATGAAAATCATTTATTAGTTTTTTGCTGAGCCTGAATAAAGTATAGTTTCTT
Source organism: Amiota minor (assembly GCA_037043295.1). Classification (NCBI taxonomy): domain Eukaryota; kingdom Metazoa; phylum Arthropoda; class Insecta; order Diptera; family Drosophilidae; genus Amiota; species Amiota minor. The sequence continues at coordinate 4,523,045 of JBAMAW010001787.1, forward strand.
TGAATAATAACCTGATCCTGGGGATAAAAGACTGTACTAGCGGTTTCATACTAAGCGCAACCAACTCTCAATAATAGGGAAATTCTCCGGCTTCCAGACTTCAAAGACAATTTATGCATCTTATCCTTTCTAGGTCAATCTATATGGGAATATAAATCTAACATAGAGATTCTGTTTAATCAAAAATATCTATCCAAAATGTTAGTCATTGGCCTGGTTTGGAGTTCCTCTAAAGAAATTGCCGTTAAATCTTTGCAGGCGGTCCATACACATGGGTTATCACATTACCTGAATCCCAACAAATGTTTCTTGTCTACATTTTTACTCGCATTATCAAGAAAAAAGAAGGATAAATAATTAGATTAGGTATACATACTTAATTAATTTGCACATTTCTATGACACATTCGACATGATTTTTTGTTCTATCGATACCAATATAACGATGATGAGTGCAACGTAATAAAAAATTGGAGCAGGCACGTGTGCACGTTTCTTGAAAAATAAGACAATCAAACTGTTGCTCTATAAAATATCTACATATCATAATTTAGTTTATTTTTTGCTTTATCGGAACAACGACTTTGGCTTTTTCGGTTTTATTTATAGATCAGATCATAAGAAGTGTGTGAGTAATTTTCGAGTGCTAGAACTACTGACTCATTAGTAAATACAAACAACATATTAAAAAGGAACCGAAGAGGGAATAAGATACGGGAATGGAAAATTTTTAAAACAAGAAAGACACCTACAAAAAAAAAAAATAAAAATAAAAACAATAAACCAAAATTGTACAAAAAAGAAAACAAAAGTAAAGAAAAAAAAAAAAATAAAAATAGAAAAATAAACTTCAAAACAAAGAGTTTGGCAATATTTTGTTTTGTATCTTTCAAGACTTGTTCCCCTTCATAATCATTAAATTTATTTTGGATACGGTGAGGTGGTGATTGGGATGGTGGTGCTAGACACCAACCAAAACCAAAACCAAAACAAAACAAAAAAAGAACAAAAAAAAAAGAAAAGAAAGAAAATCTCACTGCAAAAGTAAAAAACAACAATGAAAATATTTTTGTAATTTCTTTTGAGCTTTGATTTGTTTACAAAACTGGAACGAATTTTAATGTGCTTGTAGAATAAAGAATAATAGAATAAAGGCATAGAAATAGAAAGAAAATATGTACAACCTTTTTATCTACAAAAAATCTCAAATATTACAGGGTGTGCCATTTAGTTATTGACACTTTTAAAACTACATTTAAAACATATTAAGATATCGCTCTAAATTTAGAGAAAAACTACTTGCAATTATGCATTGCACAGATATTATAGAATTCTATGTTAATAATTTTTGTCGAGTCGAAAGCCCCAGTAGCATCATCGCACTTTGATTTTCGTCACATTACATTTTCATATTTTCGCTAAAGAAGTTTCACTTCAAAAATTATTTTTGTATTTGCTTAAAGTCGAAGCCAATTTAAGGTAATCTAGCATCAAGTTGAATAAAGAAAATATTGGCTTAATATTTCAACAGTTTCTCTTTGCACTATGAAAAAGTTTATGATTGGGACGCTGTAGCGACTCTTATCAAAAGGTCGTAGTGAGTTGCGAGTGATCAGCAAGATTTGATAATCCTCTTTTACTTATAACAACTGAAAAGCACGTAAAGGTAGCAGGACTGCAATCCAGCTTAGTCTAACCAATTGACAGTAACATCAACAAAGCATTTCCAAGCATTGAAGCAAAAACAAAATCAAGTAGCGTGTTCAAAAACCAAAACTACAATGGTGAAACGAAAGCTAATATGATCAGATGCAAGTCAACTAGAATTCATCGCCAACAAAGGCAAATCATCCCAGCTCTTCATCACATCCTTATGCTATGATACTTGATCTTATGATAAAAGATAAGGTGCAACAATACAGTGTCTTCCTCAAAGATGAGGTCATTAGTTTTAAAGATTTTTCCAATAGTAAATACCAAAATTTATTTAAAAACTTATTTTTTTGGTAGATTTTTATGATTTAAAAAGTGTTGATCACTAGACGGCGCACCCTGTACATGAACGAACCCATCCATAGGAAATAAAATAACAGAAACTCGAACACAAACAAAAACAACGAAAAATAATAATAATAAATGCAAAAACAATGAAAACGAAATTTAAAAGAAAAGAAAAAAAAAATAATTTCAACAGTTTGCTTGCTTGATGGTGTTGTTATTATTGTTTTTGGGCAGCCCCTGATAACGAATTTGTTTGTCAAGTCATTTTGCTTTTATACCACCACTCACACACATGATAAGGTGAGTTGAATGAAAGAGTAAGTAAGTAAGTATATCATTTGTCTTAATGTTTGTAACGGATTAGATAATGTGATAGAAACAAATATCAAAATAGCATCGATATAAACCGAATTTCAAACTATGTACTCGTATATGATTTCTATGAACCAAGAAACAAGTTGGGTATTGGGTTTCGATGGTTTTGAATGACCACGGTAGGCACAAGTATCACTTGGAATAAGCTGTGATCCTGCAGAGAAGGTGATGAAACCTCGTTTTATCTGTTAACAGAATGCATATAGATCTTTTCACTATGTATTATTTCTCTCATCTATATTTATCATCATACATAGATGTTAGATAACAAACAAACGATGAAGATTATCCAGAAAATCTGTGTTCACGTTAAATGGATAAACAACTTTTGTAAATGAAAAATGATCCTTGCCTACTTATAATAAATAGACCATAGACCATCTCGGTCCATTATTATTTCGAGTAAGTCTTCCAACAGATACTTATGTATATTATAAAAATGCTTCATTAAAGTAAAAATTAACTTGTATGGATCAATTTACTTCTAAATCTATGGGATCACCTTACTAAGACATAACAGATCTGCAAGATCGTTAATGTATTTATATGGATACCTATGATATTAATGAAACTGAAGTCAATGTTTTTACTTTATTTATTATGGCTACCGGCCGGGGCTATAATAAAATAGTTTTTATTTTATATTCTTTGACGGATTTCTTTACTTGCCGCTGTTGTTGTTATTGATGATGATGTTTTAATTACAAGGGGACTGTATCATGTAAGTACATACAATTGTAGTATGTACCGCTGTAGTCTCGCGGCATGGGTGAGTGGTCCCTGGCTGACTGATGTCGGCTGATTCCGGGACATAGACACGACCGCTCAGGGAATTAAATAGGCTCTTCTTATTATTAACGATCGATCATAAGCAACAACAACTGCAATTTTCATGCGAAAGAAGTGAAACAAAATAGTTTTTCTAATAAGAACCCGAATTTTAATGATGGGTTTGAATGGAGGGTGCCCCTCCTAGTGGTTCGATTTGGCTGATTCCAACAAATGTACCTCGGCTATCTTATAGTATCTAAATTTCAGTTCAATAGTGCAAAAAACAAAAAAGTTTTTCTAATAAGAACCTGAATTTTAATGGCGGTTTGTATGGGAGGTACCCTCCATAGTGGTCCGATCAAAATGAAATTAAGACACTACAAGTTTTAAATCGACTTTTGCCAAACAAAAGATTTTAATGATGGTGGGGTTACTGGATCGTATAGGTACCATACAAACCAAAACGTTTCTTGTATGGGGCTCCTTTCAATTTTTGAAAATATTTTAGTTTAAGTATTTGTTGATGATGCCTGGATAGCACTACACATTCTGTGAAATTTTCAACTCTCTACCTATTACAGTTCATGAGGCATTGCCCGAGGACGGACAGCGTAGTCTTAGTAATACTGTTCTGTTTGGTACCCATTGGGTCCGGAACCCCTAAAAATAACAAATAGTCTGGCAAAGTTTTTGTTAATTTTTCTCTATGCAACTTAAGCTACCTTATCTTGTTGTTATTTCTCCTATGGTCTTTTGTTTGTTTTTTTTTTTTTTTATCTAAAATACAAAAGATTATTTACAAAATAGCAATTAAAACCAGACAATTGTAATCTTTATTAATATGTGGGCGTCCATTGATAATAATAAATAGGAAAAGTAAATAAATAAATGAAAATTACAATATAAATTAAAGAATTAAAATTTATTTGTATTTTTTTTTTAATCGTTACAAGTATTTACTTGTGATTACTCGTACATTCTATTCGATTTTATTTTAGTCACCCACGCCCTCACACATGCATGCATGCACGCACTCACTCACTCACCCACTCACTCACTCTATTGAATGTCACACCTACGCAGCATTGAACTCGTTCGCGTGCCTGACGTTCATACATTCATTAGAGAGTCGAGTGTTGAGGTGATACCCACTCGCTTTTATCTAATTATGTTGAGCAAGGAAAATACAATAACAAAAATAGAATAAAATTCAAAGCAATAACAAATTGCAATTGTCATCGTAATCATCATCATCAACATCATCAATTGGTTCTGTTTGGCTAACTTTGTCGGTATTTCAACGATGAGCCGAGATGATGCTCATCTCTTGCGTATTTCTAGGTTATCAACGTCAAACACAAATATGTAACACAGTAACAACAACAACAACAACAACAACAATAACATAACAAAACAAAATAAATAAATAAATAGTCGTTCGTCTCTTGAGAAAACAAAATATGTATGTATGTTTGTAACTGAAGGGGCATTTGGAAAGAGGGGCATCATTGTCAACTTAACTGTGTTCTTGCTTCGCGTCACGCCAACGCTGTTTTGTTTACGTGCTCCCTCTCCCTCTCTCTCTCTCTCTCTTTCTCTTCCCTTCTTGGTTGGTAGTGTTAATAATTTTAATTGATTAACGCAAGCAAGCAAGCAACAGCAGCCACATTTCTCAATGTTCATTACATACACACACACACATCCATTTGTACACATGTATCTTTGTATATGCCGGTGTTGATTAATTGATTTATTTATGATTACGTTCTTATAATCAGTTTGTTGTCGTTTTTGTCTATTTACATACTTCCATCCATATCTATCTATCTACTCAGTCTGTTTGTTTGTCTGTCTATCTATCTATTCTATATTCTAGTAGTAGACGCTACGTCAAACAGTGTGTAATAAGTGTAAGCAAGTAAATGATAATCATTGAGAGCTCTATATCACCACTCACTATCAGTTGAGAATAATGTAGGACGGACTGTTTCTGTCATCTACACACAACACATAACACACATGTCTGATGTCTACTGCATTCTGTTATACCCTTCCCCATCACCCTCCTAACAGAAGTATATACAGATTTTCATCATCATCATCATTATCATTATCAACCTGTTTTTATTTGTTTTGTTAGTGCTGCTGCGCTATTGTTGTTATAATTCAAGTAATTAATTTCATTTAAATTTAACTTGTTCGTTTGTCATTTCAAAATTAACATAAAATAGACTAGAATAAAACAAGCAATTCCTCTGCTCGGCCGATGGTGTTTACATTTTAATTTTACTATTAATTTTCCTTACCAAAATAATACAATGCAATACTTTTTCAACCATAAATCATTTAATTAATGCATAATTTGAGATAAGCCTTTGATAACAAATAATTAATTTAAAAAAATTCTCTCAACAAAATTTATTTATTTTTTTTTACATGGTTCATCGTTAAAGATAAAATGAATGAACAAGACCTTGGAAAGTTCTTAACAAATAAAATAAATGAAATTTATCTGAGCCATTGACTGGGTATTCCAAGATTTTTAAATCATGATCATTATTTCTAAAGTTTACATTACTTTATTAAAATAAAACACGTGTATCGGAATTTTAAGATCTATTTACATTGAAAAATATGAAATTTTATAATTTATTTATTTAGAATTTTCGGCATCACATTACTTTCTATGTAATCAACTACATTTGTACGAGTATTTCTTTCCTACATTTACGGGTAATGTAAATGGATGGAACACTGTCACTACTTTTGTTGCTATGCTATAGAAATCAGTAAATACGAGTAATATAAAATAATAAGTCAAAAGCTTGTGAATTATCTTCACTCTAAAAGCGACACTTTTGCTTATTTGGATACTCATTCAACCAAAAATTAGCTTCATCGCTGAACAAGATTTTGTATGGAAAATAATCAAGCAATCAATACCAATTTGTGAAATGCCAAACCAAACCAAACTAAACTAAAGAAAAAGCAACTATCAGCTGTTAAATCGATTGTCAAATAAAGCAGTGTTGCCAACTTAAAGTTATGAACCTCTAAAGAAAAAACACCCTTTAAATAAACTTTTAACAAAAGCACAGAAAAGCATGTCCTGAAATTGTAGTGAATTAAAAAAGACTTTGATTATAAAAACAACAAGCATAGTCCGCAGAATGTTTGGTGCGGGTCGGAATTAATGATTAAAGAAAGAAAATTATCGCCTCAGCCATTGAATATTGGCGATTTTGTGAACTCGATGTTGAAACACCGGTACAGATTCTTTGTAAATGTCTTGCAATTACCATGACAGGACTTTTCATTCTCGGGGCAGCTATAATCATAACCATAATAAATAAACTTAATCCAGAGACCTAGATCTGGAGGTCCATTAATAATAATTCTGATCAAGACGGTTGCTAACAAATTTCATATTTTTCCTGTGACACTCGCTGACATAGAAGATTATCAAATGAATTGCAGACATGGTACATTCGATTTCCCATGCGATATTGATCATGCCCAGTGTGGTTTATGCGTTACTTTATAAACATTAGGCAAAAAAAAAAAAATAATTTCTAATACATTGAATTTTATTTTTAAGTGAAAAAGTAAAGAGATTCAATTAGCATTTTATTGTTATATAGAATTAAAACAAGAATGAGGTTCATTTTGTTCATTTAAATAATAATATAACATTAAATACTCAATTTTATGGGTATTTAAATCTGTTTTTTTTTTTTCTCGCTTGTAAGTCAGTTCAGTCATCAGATCATTGTGTGTGTGTGTGTTCTATTTAAACTTCATAAAACAATGCACTTTTATTAATATTTTATCATCATAATAAAATACTTGAAAATTTTGTTTATGAAAGCGCAAAAGCAAAATGAAAAAAAAAATTCCCTAATATAAAAAAACAAATAATAATAAATAATATTTCTATTTTAATTGTGACACCATTTTGCTTTAATAAATTTGCAAATTTATATAGCAAAAATAGCAATAATTTTGTGTTTTCCCTAAGAATTTTTAATAAAAATACGTTGCCTCATCAAAACACATCATCAAAACATTATATCTCATCAAGAAAACTATAACACAATTAGGTTTTTTTTTTCGGTTTCGTTTGTTTATTAGTTTTAATTTGTTTGTAGTTTTGGCGCATTTTAATTCAATTTCCGAATCACTCGCACAAAACGTGTTCCCCCAATAAACAGCGGCAACAATTTCGGATATTGCGTTTGCTTAATTCTTATAACCATCAACACAAAAAAAATATTGTAGTTTTTCCTTTTTTTGAATTAAAAAGATACAATATATTGTTCAAAGAAAACACAAGAAAGAAAATCATTCATTCAACATTCGAAATAAAGTATATTTTATTTATTTTTATGTGTGTATCTATGTGCATATGTATGTATGTAAAAAAATGTATGTATTCTGTTTTCTTTTTCAAAATTTATTTCAAACTAAAGTGTTTTTCTAGGTTATTTTTATAGTTTTGACGTATGTATTTATGTGAATGGCCGAGCGAGCGGCAAATGATAGAGCGAACGACGTAAGCAAATATTGTTTTCGTTTCGGTCTGGCAACGCTGAGTTGATGTAAGCCAAGCAACCATGAAACAAACTGTGATGCGATCGATGCACATCACATAAAAGATTCAAATACATACAATACATAAATTCATTTTCATAAATCACAAAAAACAAAAACAAAAAAAAAATACCTGAGGACAACAAAACCAACAATTACAAAGGTCAAAAATGTTATTCTTTTAATGGGAACTGAGACAGAGGGCTTTATGACATCGATTGACGGAAGAAAAGTGATGGCGAATGTTTTGTGGTGACTGACTATTCAAGATGATTTCGTTCGCTGTCATTCTTAAATGACGCCAAAACGTCCCATACAAATTTAAGTTTGTGTACTTAAACAAGTGTACGTGTGAGTTTGTTTTGTGGATGTTAACCCACACACGTGTGCGTATTTCATTTTCATTAATATTAAACATTGATTATCAATTAAATTTTATGATTTGGTCATTCATTTCTCTGTCGCTGTGTGTTCATGAAAAAACAAAGGAAGAAATAAACGAGCAATTTTTAATTTACTTTCTCTTTTATTGATATGCGCTTTTGTTCCATTAAAAAAGAAGAAATAAGAATCTTCAGGAAGTGCGTGCCTATTACAATTAAATAAAACCAAACAAACAACCAATGAATCCTTGCCTCTAAGACTATAATGAGACACAATTTACTTCTTTTACATCTACTAAACACCCATCAGCTTTTATTTGAAGAGGTTTCCCTCAAAAACAGTGCTTAGATATATAAAATCATTTTTGTTCTCGTCAGTTTGGCTTCTCTTGTTAGCTAAAGCAAATTTCTGTTTTCCAGGTGCTTTTGGCTCCTCAACGAAATACATACTTATGTATTTTCTTAGTTATCATTGTTTGTTTGTTTGATCTCAGTCACCATTTACACTTACGCGCACACAATCTGCTATCCCTCCCTCTACCCCCTATCTTGCTCCCTCCGCCCTACTCGACACCCTTTTTTATTTATTTTTTTTTTTTATTTTAACAACATTTGGACATCTCGAAACTTGTTTATTCAACAACAAAATGTATAAACAAGTTTTTTCTTCTTCGGCTGAACACAGTGTGCTGCTTTTTTTGTTTTTGTATTTTTTTTTTTTATTTATCTTTTTGTTGTTTCTGCCTTTATTTATTCAATTCTGTATTTGGTTTTCTCGTCGGTTTCGTAATTTATTCTAAAAGCGTTCACTCTGGGACCGCTTTGTTGTCATCATCATGATCATCATGTGCCAGCCATTCCAAACTTTGTTGCTTTGATGGTGTTGAGGCTTTTGTGTTTTGATTTTTTTCTATATATAGGAGGAGAGAGAGAGATACGGACGACTGCTATAAACCCAGATACTTATAATTTGAATACTTGTTTTCAATTTGGTTATAGAAAAAAATCAAATAAAATCGACTTTAATCATTTAATTGGTGCTGACCAGGAAAATGGGAAAAAAAAATAAAAATTAATAGAATAAATATTTAAAAAATTACATTATAACAATAAGACCAATGCAACTCGAAAAAATAAAACAAAATTAACAAAATATATGTATGTATGAATGAAATCACAGCAGATTCATACATATGTAAGTATGTATGTTGGTGTGTGTGTGTTTATATATCAAATACAGCATACAGTTTGAGATGCTTTGAGGCATTGCTCTGCAACAAAACAGCAGTTTAATTGTCCAATTGAAACTGCATTTTGCTTCAAATGAAACCAGTAATACTCAAACTGTTTAGTCGAGCAATTGCGGCTTTAATTTCTTATATCATTTCATTTATTTAGTTTTGATACTTCAAATAACAAATTTAGTCATATATTATTATTATTATTAACGATAAAAGATATTAAAAACAAAAAGATTAAACAGTGGAAATGACAAAAACTGCTGTTGAGTTTTTTTTTTCATTTTTTTTTTTTTCGTTTTCATGTGTCATTTGTTTGTCTTTGTTTTACTAAAATAAAAAAAAATGTTTACAAATGCAAAATGTACTATCATTTATCATTTTATTGCTTAGAAATATGATAAAAAAAATTAGGAAATATCATGTGTTGGTGATCTAGAATGAAATAAGTATGGAAATATAATAAGACACTCCAACAAGATCCACTAATCCTCTAATCAGGTTTTCAATACAATGAAGAAGTTTTTTCTTCTAGATGTTAGTTTAGATTTTTAAATGATTCCATATATTTTTCCATTTTTATGGCAAAACAAAAATTAAACAAAGAAATTATAGAAAAAAACATGTGCTTTATTGAGTGCAACAACAGGAGAAAATGACGACGACGAAGACTGCTGTGCTGTGCTGTTTGTTCGAGCAGTACAACAAAACATAATTGAAGAGGGAAAAAGGGGAACGAGCAATTACGAAAATGGTAGAAAAGCAATCAAAAATGTGTATATCTATGTGCTACATATGTATGAGTAGATACATAAATGTATGCATGTGTGTACCTGCTTAAAGAAATCCATGCTCTGCGAATAGAAAATGAAATTTCTTGGATATTTCTGCAAGAAGACATGCATCATAGCAGCCGCAATGGGTGGAGAATTAGAGTTCGAGTTGTTGGCGTCAACTCCATCAACCGGCGCAGGAACAGTGGTTGGAGGCATATGAGCTCCCACATTCTCAGCTGTAGCTGCGTTACCGTTATTGCTGTTACTGTTATTATTATTGTTGGCAACATTCTTTTGCTGCTGCACAGATGTTGCAATAAAGTTTAAACATTTGCATGAGATCAACATAATGGATATAATTAGATTTTTATGGTTGTTGTTGGCACTATGCAAAGGTTTTAATTTTTAATTTTATATAGTAAAATAACTTTAAGTTATGATTCAGTTTTATTAATTTTTAATGATAAGCACACGAATTATTATTTAATTCACTTATAATTGTTTTTTTTTTTTCTTATTTCTTTTGATATACAGCGTTCTTCGATTTTTCGGCTTTTTCTTGTTTGTTTCTTCGACTCTTCTTCTTCTTCTTCTTTGACGCGATGCGTAGATTAAGCAATTGGTTTACACACACACTTTACAATTTGCAAACAAAATTCTTGTTTAAAGGAAAACGATATTAATTTCTTGTTATTACTTTGAAAAACACAATATATTGCACTTAAATTTATTACAATTCAGAATGAATTTCGCGTTGTTTGATACCAAAAAACACACCGCACCAAAAAAGCCGATAAGTCAATCGACGGAGAAATATTGAATTCATACAGCGAAAAACTGCGCGTGGATATGCTTTCGTCAAAAGTCGAATTCCGACTCAAAAGTAACGAGTAGAAAAGTAGAGAGCAAGTCGTTAAGTTGGATATAGTTTTTCGATTTTTCAACACTTAAACATATGTTTATTTCTTCACTCTTCTTCTTTTCGTAAGTGCATTCACCAGCAAACATGCCAACTTTCACCAATGAGATTCTTAAAATTTTTCATTAAACAAATCACTTTGTATTTTTAAAACGATTTTAAAACATCATAGCTTTATTGTTTTTTAACATATCAATTAATTAAATTAAATACACATTTCGAAAATGTTAAAACGTAAATGCGAGCAGGTTGGCATATCCAGCATTGGTTGGCAAGACTGACATCACTTTTCTTTTACTACATTGGAGTTGTTGTTGTGAATTTTGTGCGAATTACCACCTAACAATCACAATTAAACAATATATTTTTAGCTATTAAACATTTTGAAAATAGAGAAATTAAACATTTCGCGAATTCACGTCTACAAACGCAGCAGTGCCCAATATAATGGCAGATCCAAAGTTTCAAAATCTTCCGGGTATTGTAAGTTGTCGGACAACCCAATATGAAAATTCAATATCCATTTGATTGACTCATTTTCCAATTGTCTGTGCAGGCTTATGACCAACCTGATGTATACGAAACGCCGGATTCCGTAGAAACTGAAACTTCGGATTATTATGAGGAAGAACCAGAAAATGAAGCCATCGAACGTCTGCACATTTCAACGCGTGACTCTTACCAACGTTTCCGCGGTGCCAGTCTTGAGGGTAGTGTTGATTTTTCTGATCGCATTGGTCGGCGCCTGTGCAAGGGCTACGATGCTCGCGGTGGTGAATTCGAATTGGTTGGAACTGGAGAGCGTGAGACCCCTGTACAAAAGTGTCGACGTCTTCAATGTGAAATGAACGAGTTGATGGATGAGATTGCTGCCCTGCAAGTTGATCGTAAACTTGCTGAGGAGGAGAAGCAATCATATGATGCTGTTGCTACGGTAATAGCAACCGCTAAGAAAGTCCTCGATTCACTTAAGCTAGAGCAAGTGTTGGGCAAGGAACAGGTTCCAAACGACAAAGAGGTGAAAGCGCTTATCAACCAAGTGGAAGAATTCAAAAAATCTGGTGTGCTTACTGCGATACAAGCTCCCGGCAGTGATTTGGCAGCTTCATCGCGGGTCGCAAGTCTTGAACATCGGTTGCATCAATTGGAGCAAGCTGTAGGTGCGCAACCAGAGAAATTAAGTCGCCTTACAACTCTGACCAATAGCACAAATGTCTTTGAAGCTGTCCACCAATTGAGCACTAAAGCAGCATTGCTGCAGCCCGAAAAACTTGATGTTATTGAGACACGTTTGACAACGCTGGCCGGTAAAATGGATACAATTGCAGAGAAGACTAGTGGCTCTACGCAGGATGCTAAACGTGATCAAAAAATAACCGAATTATATGATATGGCCAAGCGTACAGAACCAGTTGCTGAAATACTACCAGGAATTATTGAACGCATGCAAGCTCTGGAATCTTTGCACAAATATGGTAAGTGTGGTTGATTAATAGAGTGATGTGATTCAAAATATTGATATTGAATTCTTACAGCTATGAACTTTGCTAAGATAATTGCTGAAATTGAACAGAAGCAAGGTACTATAACTACTAGTCTCGTGAACAACAAGGAACTACTACATTCAGTGCAGGAGACTTTCGCACAAAATCTCGATACAATAAACAAGCAGGTAGCCAAGGTGGATGAGCGTGTTAATGCTATTGCGAGCAAAAAGTAATATTGTTGAACAAGAAAAGCTCATAATAAATACATAATTTTTGTTATAATTAATTTTATATTTATAGCAACTGCATATTTACATTCATTCAAATCAATAAAATTGAGTAATTTTGCTTTAATCAATGTTGAATTTAAAATTCCTTGCATTGTGCAACAACGAATTCATGATTTTATAGAGTTGTCACTCCTTCCCAACTAGTTTCTGAAAGTAGCAGCCCTGAGATAGCGCAGCCCCAGCAGCAAGAAGAAGAGCACAGTAGTTCATTCTTCATATTCCTACTACACGTAAATTGTTCAATTGTTTTCGTAATTTGAAATAGCACATTAATTAATTAATTTATGATTTAATTATTTAAGGACTATTTCATATTAAAGGTAAATAACTGGAATTGTTTTGGGTACATTGGATTAGTGAAATGTAGCTTAATTAATTAAAATAAAAACTAACGAAAGCCAAGTTTTGTAAGTTGCAAGAGATTTTTGATGACGGGGCGAAACCCAATTGGGTAGTGACACAATTACATACAATATTTTGTAGAATTCTTGCGGTCATTAAAATATAAACAAATTTTTATAGAAAGACATTGAATTGCTTGGAAATCGGAAAATCTCAATATGAAAGTGAAAGAGTTGCAGAAGACAGTAAACATTGCCTGGTCACCGGCAGCGCAACGTTCCATTTACTTGGCGGCCGGTACCGCAGCGCAACAGTTCGACTCGAGTGCCAACTCAACGCTTGAAATCTATGCGCCGAATTTCAGTGATGCAAGTTTCGATTTGGAACTTAAGGCAAGTGTGCCTAGCCAGTTTCGGTAAGTTTATTAAAATCCAATATCCAATAAATATTCAAAAAGAGGATTTCGAGTTAACTGCCTTTGTTTATGTTAGATTCCAGAAACTTGTTTGGAGTCCAATTGGAACAAATTCTACTCATCCGAATGGGCTCATTGTGGGTGGCTGCGAAGGCGGTCATATCGAGATCTATTCTGCCGCTAAAATGTTGGCAAAAGAAGATTCTCTTATTGGTCACCAACATAAACATACTGGGGCTGTAAGTGGCTTAGATTTCAATCCATTTCAAGCAAATCTTCTTGCTTCTTGTGCTTCTGAGTCAGAGATTTATATTTGGGACTTAAATAACCCAACCACACATATGAATCCTGGAGCAAAGACGCAGCCGCTTGAAGATGTTAAAAATGTAGCATGGAATCGGCAAGTTCAGCATATACTGGCTTCAGTGTTTAGTACCCGTTGTGTCATTTGGGATTTACGTAAGAGTCAGCAGATCATTAAACTATCAGATACGCAATCACGTGTACGTTGGCACTCCATACAGTGGCATCCGGAAGTGGCCACACAAGTTTGGCTTGCTTCAGAGGATGATCAGGCACCTGTTGTTCAACTATGGGATTTGAGATATGCTACAGCACCGGCTAAGACCTACCAAATACATCAGCGGGGTGTGCTTGGCATGTCGTGGTGTTTGCAGGACACGGATTTGATGGTCTCATGTGGCAAAGATAATCGCATTTATGCATGGCACCCAAATACTGAGATACCCGAAGGCGAAATACTCTCCGAAGTGGCAACAACAGCGACATGGTATTCCGATGTTCAATGTTGCCCACGTAACCCAGCATTGATTGCTAGCTCTAGTTTTGATGGCAATGTATCGATCTATTCCCTTTTTGGCGGCACACAACAAGTTGTGCAGACTTCAAATAAAATTGCCGACTCATTTCCGGGCATGGATCAATTTGCTCAAGCACCCATATCGCAACAGGCAACACAGGTTGTATACCAGGATTTGAAACGTGCACCTAAATGGTTAAAACGTTCTAGTGGTGTAGCATTTGGAGTAAGTAATAAGTGACTTTATTTGCTATCAGTATTCCCAAATTCTTAATCCTTTTTCTTTTTTTTTTTTTCAGTTTGGTGGCAAATTGCTCAGTTTTGATGGAAAATCCAAAACAGTGAATATCACTCAAGTCACTACAGAACCAGAATTGGTTCGGCGCGCCAACGCCCTGGAAAGTTCCCTTTCGGATGCCAACTTTGTCGATTACTGTCGTCAGCGAGCTGACCAAACGAACGACCAGAATGGTCGATATCTCTGGTATTTTATTAAAGCGAATTTTGAAATGGATCCTAAGGAAGAACTTCTAAACCTTCTAGGCAAGTTCACAACTTTGAAACTGTCTATTTTTTCTTATTTTATTAATGTGCTCAATTATTAGGTTATAATAAAGATGATATCGATAATAAATTTGCCAAATATATTAAAGAAGACGAACACGAACAACAGGATGTCGATCAGCTCACAAATCGTATATCAACGCTGACGCACGTAAGTAGTAGTAGCTCTCATCATCACAACAACAATAATAGAAATAAATTCAGTTATCTATGTATATCGAGATATTTCCCATCCTCACAATCATTTATCAGTACACAAGAAAAAGAAAAACAGAAACTATGAAAGTTCCAATATTTGTTAGACCATTAAAATTATAATTTGGAATTCTTATCAGTTTTGTTCCTCACCACACATTTCGTATCATTAGTCTATGTTGGTCTTGATGAAGGTCTTATCGCGTTTAGCCTCGATTTTTTTTCGTTTTTGGTACAAAAAAAAAACTTTGTGTTGCGTTGCTTGTGTCAAAGTTTATTATCGCTTGTTTATGTATGAAGTTTCATGTATTTCATGTACTTCATAATATCACAATAGTAGTTGGTTATTGTACCTTACAGAATCGTACTTACAGTGACGAAAATTAAAGTGAAAGTGACGAACATTTACTCATTTTTGCACATCTGAGAGCATAGAAATAGAAATTGGAAATGATTTATCTCTGTTTGTTTGTCACGAAGCTAATTATGTATTGCTCATCTTATAGTTTTTAGGGTTCCGGACCCATTTTTTATTTTTATACTCTTCACACAGTGAATAGTATTATTAGTTTGTCATGAAGTTTGTAACAGACAGAAGACGACATTGGAGTATATACATATATTCTTGATCAGCTCGACGAGACGAGTTTATTAAGCCATGTCTATCTGAATGTATGCAAACTAGTCTTTTAGGTTTTGAGTTATAGAGCTGAAATGACTTTTCATTTCACCAAACGCAGTTCAATTGTGGGAACCAGCCGAATCGGACCACTACGTGAGGTATCTCTCATACAAACCCCCATTAAAATTCGGATTCTTATTAGAAAAACTTTTTTGCTTTTTGTATTATCGAATTGAAATTTGGACAGTACTCGTATAAGTGACCCTGACCCATATTCATCAACCATATACATTTCAAGACCCTAGGATTACTGGATCGTATAGCTTCCATACAAATATTTCGGTCTCAGTGTGTTGAAATGCTGTATGTATACTGACTCTCCCTAGACATAAGTCTAATTAAATACTTCTGAATGCTCTGTCACAGGAGCGTAGGC
Source organism: Amiota minor (assembly GCA_037043295.1). Lineage (NCBI taxonomy): Eukaryota > Metazoa > Arthropoda > Insecta > Diptera > Drosophilidae > Amiota > Amiota minor. The sequence goes on from JBAMAW010001787.1 coordinate 4,539,268, forward strand.
AAAACCGTTTTCTAGGGGGCGCGTGAAGAGTATATAACCTTCTTGTTACCTCCTTCTATGTGTAATGATCATTTGTAACTATTACTACAGATTTGAAAATAAAAACATAAAATTTTGCCAATTTTTGTTTGTTTTATTTGCTCAAATACAAACTTTTCCATTTTTTAACTTAGATCCTCCAAAAAGTACATATGTTAAAAACGTTTAAGCAATTGTTTCAAACCCATTTATTTAAACTTAGAAAACACTGATAACAGATGAAAATATAAGAAATATTCAAAGTTTATCTTTTGGGAAATGTGTACTAATTTGATTTATTAAGTTTTCACAAACAAATTTCATGAAACATTTTAAAAAACATATTTCATGCTTGCATAGAGCGATTCATCGGAAGTTGAGTGCGATCAGAGCACTAATTATAGTACAGATAATTCGGTAAGATTAACAAGACAACAGAAGCGAATCGAAAAACATAGTCAACTTTTTCTACTTTTGTACAATACAAATAATTGTTTTATGGTTTCTTTCTCATTGCACAGCAAACTCTCGATAATAATGCAATCTTTGATGATATTGCTTCGACGGCACAACAAAAAGATCTCGATAATGAGCAGATTGTACCTCCGAAAATACAATTCAAAATACCAAGCGGTGACCGTAAGTGAAGATGATGATATTTTCCAACTTGTAGAAAATTAAATAATATTGTGTATTGTATATTTATGTAAATATTATAGATACCGATAGTCTCATTACTGAGGCCTTATTAACGGGTAATTTGGAGGCCGCTGTTGAGCTTTGCCTTGAGTCTCGAAGACCCTCGGAAGCCTTAATAATTGCCTCAACGGCAGGCATTGAATTTTTAACGAAAATACAAAATCGTTATCTTCAGCAACAGCAGCATACTGAACTGTCCAATGTAATCTCGGCCCTGGTCACACGAGACTGGTTGGATTTCGTGAACCGTTGCACTGTGGACTCTTGGAAGGAGGCACTCGTCGCAGCACTCAAACATAGTGAACGTAAAGTTGTTGACATATGCGAACGTTTGGGTGATCGTTTGTTAGAAGAATGTCCAAATAGTTTGGAGTATGCACGCAATGCAATGCTTTGTTACATATGCTCCGGCAGTATTGACAAACTGGTGACAGCCTGGTATCAACTGAAGCAATTGGAGCAACAAAATGCCAACTATAAATTGAATACCATCGAGTTGCAAGAGCTTGCCGAGGTTGTTATGGTTATGGCCAAATCATTGGAGCAACAAGGTGTCGCTGTCGATTTCAGTGGACGCTTTGCAGATTTCATTTCAGAATATGGTGGTTTGCTGGCAGCACAGGGTGCTCTAACTGCTGCATGGGCTTATATTTTTGCACTTGGTTCGGGTGAGAGAAGTCCTGAATTGGAGACACTACGTGATCGTATTTATAACACGGTCAATTATAAAAGACCAGTTTCACAGTCACATGGCTATCAACAACAACGGCAGCAGCAACCCTCAAATGCAAGCGATCGTCAAAATCAATCACGTGCATCTTTTTCGCAGCCCGTAATAGGTCAACATCAGCAGCAATCTTTAGGTTATCCATCTGTTTTTCCTGGTGCACAACAAAATCAATTTAATAGCTGGCAGCAGAATACCATCCAAGCTCCGCCAACGGTACCAAATGCCGCTGTGCCAACACGGACACAAGCTCAACCGCAAGCGCTAACTTCTCAACCGCTGCCGTCAGCAGCACAGCCACCAAGAGCTGAAACACCACATTCACAGCCACCAAGGCCTCCAAGCAATGCCAGTTCGCATGGTGGGGCTGGAACAGCTTTACATTCTCGTTCGAAATATGTATTGGATCCGTCTGTTACGCCAGCAGCTGGTTCTGTCGGTAATTATGGAAATCTCTATAATCCAGTGCCTCAAGCTGTACCAGCACCAGCATTGTTTGGTGGCGGTGGCCCAGCTGCATCTGTTAACGCTCCTCAGCCAGCCATGTATAACAACAACGCATTCAATTCAAATGCTCTTGGGCAACCTACTCCACAACTCATGCAGCCAACACCACAACAATTTAATACATCGTTGCCATATGGTGGCGCAACTCAAAATAGTTACTTGCCAGGTGTAGCACCAATAGATGCAGCACCACCAATGCCTGCGCAAATTCAACGCAACCCAACTCCTCCGCCCGGTTGGAATGATCCACCGGCCTTGAAAGCACCAAGGGCGGTAAGTTGAAATAATCTATGAAGGTTGGCAGCAGTTTCTCATTTTAAGGATGCTTCATAGAAATTATCTTTCTTTTCACTCATTCCATTTAGTTAGAATGTTTGCTCCAATACAATATTTAAAATACCTTTTTCTCATATTATACTTTAGTTCTTCCATCATACTTTAATGAATGAAATGTCTGCCGAGCATGCCGGCACACGTAAATGGCGTAGGGACCATGCTAATGCTCTTTTAGGGCGACAAACGGATAATTTTGAACAAATACTAAATAACTTCTTTGATAATAACTTCGATCAGGTATTCTCACCTCTCACCATATTCGCCCATTGAGTTTGACCTTGGCTTTAATGAAACTTTCCAGTTTTATTCACCATTCATATTGCATATTACCATTAGACAGACTCCAATAACATTAAACTGTTTTGTTTCTGAATCTGAATCCTGTTATTAGTAAAATGTGTTTTAGCTTGGATAATGTTTTTGTGAAGATCGATCCTCCTACTAACTAGCTAATGTCTTCTCCAAGTAAAAAAAAAATTTCATGTAAAACAAACGATTAACTCAATAAAATATTTATTTCAGCCCAAACAAGCGGATCAATCTGGTGCAGCGGTTGCAAATGCGATAACTCATCCACTTTTTGGTGCTGATCCAAATCAAAATCAAAACGGTTACTTGGATCCAAATCAATATCAAGTAAGAAGGTGTTAAAGTAGAAAGTAAATATTTTATATTTAAAATATCTTGAATTCTTTCTTGCTAGCAGCAGCATGCGGCTCCACCACCATCCAATCAATCAATGTATTACAATCCAACACAACAACCACAACCAAATAATAATCCAGTGCAGAAACAAAATCAACAACAACAATTTCCACAACAACTAAATTTCCAGTCATCAGCAATTCCTAATCAACAACACCAACAATGGAATACACAACTGCAACAACAATCTTTGGGCTACACTGAACAACCGGCTCCCATCACACAACGTCAACCGGAACCGCCCAAACCCAAAGCACCATTACCAGAGGAATACATCTATTTGCAAACTGTTTTGGATGAGTTGAAGAATCAATGTCTCGCTGTGACAACCGATGCTGTAAGTACACTTAGTCAAAGTTAACTAAGTTAAGTTAACTTATCATACCAAAATCATCCAACAATTTTCATTGAATTTCAGCGCACTAAACGGAAATTCGTTGATGTTGCTAAACGCTTGGAAAATCTTTATGATTGTTTGCGTGATAATCGGGTAAGTTATCAAGAAAATTTAATTTGTTTATGTTATAGACTTAAATTACTTTAACACACATTTTAGTTGACATCAACGACAATTCAATTTCTTAATCAAATCGTGCAATATATACAAATAGCTGATTATGCCAATGCAATGGAGGTGCATACTCGCATTGCCTTTGGCACAGATTTCTCACAATGCGCGGGCTTTATGCCTGGCCTAAAGGTTCTATTGCAATGCGCAACGGATTTGCATGTTGTATTGCGTTGAAATTGAAATTAAGTATATGGAACAATGACGACATTAGATTTCGTTATTCGGTCATTATTATAATACTTATGTAGTTTAATAATCACTTTATTTTTGTTGTATCCTCTGTCTGCTTTGTTTTTTCTAATTTTAAAATAATATTTTCTATTGTATATTCTTGTTTTGATGATTTTCAAAATAACGTAATTCCTTTAAAAACTTGCATCTTTAAAGTAAATACAAATATATTTAAATATTAAGCTAAATAATTTCCGATTTTATAAGTACAAAGGATTTGCTTGGGGAAACTATGACTACGACACTTTAGTAAAGACGATTGCTTAGGTGAGGTAGGGGATTATAACGAAAACTTAAAAATTAAAGTCTCCAATGCCGATAAGGACGAAAGGGAGAACTGAAGCTAACAGTAGTCCAAATCCTACATCGCATGGGCCGTAAGGCTTCTGGGTGAACAGTACCCTGTTGTCTACAGTGTGCCTATCCGATCTTATCCTATCTATGAAATGTTAAAAACCAAAAGAATGCGATTTAGGAATAAGAATTTTACTTTAATACGATAAAATTGAAGTGTAAGGAAGGAAAATGATACGATTATATTTGATTCAGAATCTTTATAAGGATAAGTAGTTTGCATTAAAATATAAGCAGCTGTACCAAACAGAAGGAATCATAATAATTTCGGTTGATTACGTATATTCTCAAGATCCAATTGCTGCAAGCCTCCCGGTGAAGCACGAAACTGAATTAGTGGTGATGGGGAGTTTGGACGCAGCATTTGATGCTGCTGAAGTTGAAAAGGTGAGTGTGCTTGATGTGGTGATTGTTGCTGCTCCTGTCTTTGTGGTGAAGACAGGTCCCGTTCATAGTTCATATTCTCTCCCGGCAATAAACGATACTTCTTTAAATATTTATATGAACCATTCGAGATGTCACTTGGACTTTTCTCATAGTTTTCAATCGGGCGTAAAGGACTACAGGCCTGATGTTCGTGTATATTGTTATTGTTAGATACACGTAGATCTTGTAGCAATTCAGTAAGTTTATCTTGTGGTAAGTACTTTAGGGCAAGTTCATTCATGACCATACTTTTCTCGGTATTTGGTTTTGGTAAAACGTTAACGACCCCATTGGCTGGGGATAGTGGTAAGCGTTTGGTTTGTGGTGTATTCGCACGATATGCTGTAGACTGTGCAGCTGGTGGTGCACGTGGTGACTGAAACTGTTGCGCCATTTTCAAATGATTATGAACTGGTAATGGCGCTTGTTGCATTTCTTGATTTAACTGCGGTAGTTGATGTTTCCCTTGTTCATACTCTTCCATTATATGATTATGAGTTATGGGTGTGTTGCGCTTGACGCTATTAACTGTTGGTATTAATGGAAAATTATAGATACATACTTGAATAAGTAGACAGTTTTTCAACTAGGCTTACCATTGTCGGATGTTACTAATTCGCACTGTGTGCCCTTTTCGTTCAGAGGATTTGTCATGTTAGACCGAGTTTGTTTCTGGTTGAACTCACTGAAAAACTGCAAAAGACGCATTTGGTCTTCGCGAATCTGTAGCAACAATTCATGTACTTCATTCAAATCTTGTTTGGATGCTAAATCTATTTGATTTGATGCGTTTGTTGGTGAAAAACAAACAGGTTCCGTTTGGGTGCCCGCGCAGATGGTTAGCACTTCATGGACAATTGGTAATTGAGCTACATCGACAGAGCGACGCTGCAACATTGATTGCTGCGCCCGTTGTGCGCCAAATCTTTCACGTGAAGTAGTTGCAAATTGGAGACGATATTGATCAAGTGTATCACTGTAAACTGTAGTATTGGAGTTGCTGTTGTAAGTTGTGGGAGTTGCTTCTGTAGGCGACACAATTCGCGTACAGTTGCTAAATGTTTTTGTAGATGGCGCATATCCTTGTGTTGATAATGGCGATGTTGTGCTGTTGGTGGTGCTACTGCTGCCAACGCCATTTACTGAGCTCGAACTGCTAACTTGCGTATTTGAATTGACGCTAGTACTGCTGCCAAATTCTGTTGCTAGCGAAGCTGGAAATGAGACTCTTGGAAGTGTTTTTTTCTTCCAAGCACTGTAACTTATTGGAGGTGCTTGCGATTGCGCCTGCGCACAGATTTGTTCACGGTTATTGGAGGCGGGCTCTTGTTGACCAAACAATAATGAAACTTCGGGTACAATAGGCTGCACTTGTGACACTACGTGTCCCATAGGCATCGGTGCACTCGGCTTAGGAGCTGCACGTGGCAGCATATCCTCCGTCTCCGGTTGAAACATTTTGTTATTTTCTGATTATTTAATTCTTAGTTTAATTAAAATAAATTATATTTATTTATTTAACAAAAACGCGCACTTTCCCTTTTCAAAACAGTATTGAGCAATTTTTCCTCATTTAGCAGCACTATTTATTAACAATTGTGCAATTTATCTTTAATTTCCAACACTATCTTTTTTAGGAAGTCGCAAGCGCGCTTTTATTTTCGGCGTGTGTATAAAAAGTTATTGGGTTTTTGTAAAAAAGAAGTCGTATATTTGTAATATCTTGTTCATTTGGAAGAATATTGAAGATGTCCAGTAGTGGAGCGAAGGTTTTCATTCAAATTGAATCGGAGGCCGAGCAGCAAGCACATTTGAATAATCAGCGCAAGACGCTGAGACCCATACAAGGAGACGCGAACGACAAGGAAAATAAAATTCTGACCGGTCGTCAACAAACATCTTTGGATCAAATCGGTCGATTGAAAGCTGCTGTTTCGGGCAACGTTGGCGTATTGGCTACTCCAGAGTACGGGAAACGTAAACGGGTCGAGACTGTGCCCGCTGTGTCTTGCTGTGACTCGCAAACACAAACTGAGCCAATTGAAAATGCCGAGGATAAATCAATTACAGTTGCAGATCTTACAGATGAATGTGAGCCAGGCGAAAACTATTACAAGCGTCTGGCAGAGAAGCGGCGCACCGTTTTAGAGGAAACTTTAAGTGAAAATCAACATTTACACGAACGTATCGAGGGACTCGAGCAAGAGTTGGGTACAATGCGCCAAGAACTTCAAGAGACTCATCTTCTAGTTGATGTGCTAAAAGAAATGATAGATACACAGGACGAGGATGAAGAAGCTGAAGACGTGAATTCCCAATCCGGCGATGAAACTTCCAATAGCGACAACGGCAGCGACATAATTGATCATCATTGACAACAGTCGACAGTCTATAAATAGTTTTTTAAGTATTTTTATTAATTTATGTTAATTCATCACTAAACAATGTCCCAAGTACAGTGCTGCCTTAAAGAGAGGTAGGTGGTTGGTGTCGGAATGTCCGAGCTACACGAAGAAAGTTGTTGACTAAGCTATTCTTAATATAGACAATCAAAATGGACTACTTATAAATATCTTTTCCTTTTGTATTTCATTAAAACATTAAAAATATTTATGCGAGTTTATTTTGGCTTAATTGTCTGCTCCTCTACCAACTCGTGATGATTTCTTCCGTTTGGAAATTATCTGTACAGAACTGTTACAAGATAGATGTTAAAAACTTGATGTATTTCGTTCGAAAAAAAAAGAAAAAAATTGCTTGTTTACCTCACTATTTAATAGCAAATCCTCTGGCAAGTGATCTGCTTTTAAACCATTATCACCGGCGCCAATTCCTTCACTGGAGTTTAAATAGTTCACGGCCTGATTGACTTCGGCTGCATCTTCAATAAACATAGCTTCTGAGGCGGACAGTCCAGTCTCTAGAAAATTTTCTGAATTCTCGAATAAGGGTTTCATGTCAAGATTTGCGGTTGTCTTTGTAGCTTGCTGATTCAACACCACTCCATGTGTATCTCGCATATGAAAGCGTAGCGCAAATAAACGTGCATATTCGGCGCCACAAAAACTGCAGCGATGACTGTTTTCATTAGATTTACTATTATCATCTTTATTTTTATTGTGTGTCTTCATATGAATTCGCACTGCGAAAAGCGAAGCAAACGGCCGATTACATTCAGTGCAATTGAATGGCTTCGAATGGCTATTCTTGTGTGAATAGAGTTGTACAGATGTGCGAAAACTTTTGGAGCAAAGATCACAGGGGTACTTGCGTTCAGCGCTATGGATGCGCATGTGATGGGCATGAACTTGTTGAGATTTAAAGCTGGAGGAAGGAAAATAAAAAGAATACATGTATTCTTGCTCAACAATGAAAGCATTCAACCAACCTTTTTTTACAAACTTCACAAGTATACGGCCGTATATTGGTGTGAGTACGTAAATGCAATGTCAGCGAATAGGAGACACGAAAACTTTTACCACAAACTTCACATTCATAAGGCTTCTCGCCGGTATGTATGCGTTCGTGTTTAACTTTCTCATATGGCCTACCGAATTCACGGCCACAAAACTGACACGGATATGGCGGCTTTCCCGTGGCATTCGCTGTTTCAATTGTACCAGTAATTGGTGGATGAACTTTTTTAGTTGATAATTTTTTGATTTTATGCATTTTTAAGTGCATATCATAATAGCTTTGAGTATCAAATTTTCGATTACAAATGGTACACGTGTGTTGCTCAACATTTAGATGCATTTTCTTGTGCACGGTTAGGAGATTTTGATCAAAGCTGTTGAGAAGAAATAATGAAAATTAGTCAAATATGGTATGAATTAATTAAAGAAGTGGTTGATTATTACTTCTTGTTGCATATTTCACAGTGGAATTGATTCAGTTCATTATATTGGCTATGCGCTCCAGCAGGTAAAACATCCTGTATGGATTTAAGTTCACGTTTATTGTGTATTCGCATATGGAACTTAAGATGCGTTAAATTCTTCAAAACCGTATTACAAATCTCACAGGCCACAGGACTGTTGTAAGGTATTTTAGCTTTTGTGTTCAATAATGTTGTTGGCACTTCAGGAGATATGGTGTTTTCATTACTGCACTCATGTTGCTCTGCCATCGTGAAATCTTCAAATACTGTATTGCAATCCTCGCAAAGGTATTTGTGTGGCTCATCTTCATTCTCCTAAAAATACACACTGATTAACTTAGCAATTAGTTTCAACTTTATGTATTGCACTTACCTCTGTCTGGTGCTGCAATTGTTCTTCAATATCACAACTGAATGGTTGCCCAACTTCATCATTATCAACTAAATCACTAGAATTGGTGGTGGTAGTCTCATCTTCAATAATCTGCCATGATGGTGGAATTACATCTGAGACATCCTCATCAATATCAAAATCCTCATTTACTTCACTATTGTCATGTGAGGCCATAAAATGATCTATAGATTCGTAACCCATTCCACATTGTACACAGTGATAAGTTTGTGGCGTACTCCCATCTGCATTTTGTGTAATAACAAGCGAATGATCCAATAAATGGATAGCTGAAGCAGCAGAAACACCAACATCATTGCCACCTTCAGATTCAGCACATTCTTCAATCATGTTATCCTCCTCCTCCTCCTCAGAGTATTCTTCAATGTATAATTCCTCCTCATTATTTACTATTATTTGGTCAGTGTCACCCATTCTGACCACACAATCATCTGAATCACTATTCTGTTCTGAAATATTAAAATTGGATTGTAGAACCACTTCTCCAAGATTTGCAAGGAAATTAATTAATACCTGTCATTTTTTAAAAGGCTTTTAGGCAGTGAAGGCTTCGTTTAGAATGGGTAATGATATTTCGTAAATAGAAGCAAAGCAGAACACACATTCGTCGTGGTGTATTCGAGGTAGCTTTGAACGAATTTCTTTCGTAGTCATGCCCCTTACACGTTTACTAAACTGTCCACTCGTTTGAAATATATATTTAATTTACTAAAGTTGGCAGTCTGTTGTTTTTCATTCAATATTATAATTCTCAAATCTTTTTTCAGAACTTGTATTGATAAAATGAAGTTGTTTCCAATTTTATTCGTGTTGTTTGAAAGGAGAGCAAGTTAGCACTCCCCTAGACAAGGATGGAACACATAACCAGACCGGTAGGCACAGACAAGGCCGGTCACAGTTTTTTTTTATTCTATTTAATATTTTGAATTATTGTTTTTAATTATTTTCTGTTAAAAAATAAGAAACTTACAGTGTCTAAATTTCAGTTCAATAGTGCAAAAAAGAAAAAAAAATTTCTTTTAAAGAACCTGAATTTTAATTGGTGGTTTGTATGGAAGATAGGTGACATTTTAAGGCATTCTAAAGGGATGACAGCAGGTCAAAAATTTGAGGGCGCCAGAATTTTATTACAGCTCAAACTGAGCTGTGGATTAAATAAGTTCGGAACTTAAGTCTATGACTTAGTATTATACTCCAAATTATAAATTTAGTGAGTGATATCGTTTGAGTCTTCTCGTATCGCTGCTGTTGTGTAAAAAATTAATAGCTTATACATTAATACAGTATACGGTTTTACGGATGGTTGGTATACGACAATCTCTGACAAATATGAGGCTCCGGCTAGTCTTAGAACAAACATGCTTTGTATTCTTAGTAGGATTTCAATCAACTTTGGATTCTGTTGCTCTGGCTCACAGTTGGATTCCATGTAACTACAATAGTTTTGTGATCACCTTGTAAAGAAGCATTTTATATACAAAGAGAAAATTTGGGAATGATGTGATCATTCCATGTCAAATTTTAAAACAAGTTAGCAAGAAATTGGGTGTGGGAGAACTTTTTGATAAAGGATATGAATTGTATTTTCAGCAATGTTCCAGGTTAATAACCTGGACTCCAATGGGTCAAATAAAGATAATAGGATGTTGGAACTAAGCTTTTCACTTTAAAGAGAAGATATGGATCTGCGTGACAGAATTTATCAAAAGACTATTCATGATCAAAAAATATTTAAAAAAAAAAACGGTTTTCATATTCTTTATTATTGTTTAAAATTTAGTTTTTTATTGTGTGGCACTAACTACTTTTTTCTTTAGTTTTTGTTAACTAGGAATGGAAGAAGTATTTTCTTGACTAAAAAAAACTTGGTTTTCATACATTAAAGTAAAATAAAAAAATTAACTAATATGAATAATGTATAAAGAATAAACCCAATTATTTAAAATTTATGTACATATACATGTATGCATATTTAGGTATAACTAAAACAATAACGAATACAAATGGCAACCAATATGCTTGGCACAATTTGTGATTACATAAACACCCGACGAGATGGCAACAAATAGTGTCAGCCAGCCCAGAAATGAGAATTGGCCGACATGCGGTCGTATATGCTGTTGCAGACCCAACCAGCCGCCATTATCGATGAGCCAGTAGACTAAGTCATCTTCGATAATTTCCGCGAGGCCATCGACCAAATATTGCAAATATTCGTAATGTCCCTGGCGTACGCAATCAATAGCGAAGCCACCGCAAACAGCAAATATCGATATGATCTTGCCCCATGTTATGCTCGTGCGGAAGAGATCTTTAGCCACTAGATTCAGCAGCATTGGCGCTGTATCGCTGTCCTCAAGTTCGCCAAAGGGCGCACGTGATAACTGCCGTGAGATGTTCGAATATACACGTGGAAACAGACGTTCAAGTTCCTCACCCATCTAGAAATAGCAATTGAACATAAGTTAACATTGTGTTTGGATCAATAAACAACATTTACTTACGCTGTTTAGTGCCGGAAACACTTCGTATACAACATCCGATGATGGCTCCAGTATATTGCGTAGTCTTTGTATTACCTTCCGGTTGAGTACACCAGCGCGACGAAGGCGAGCCCTTATATATTGGCCACAAAGACATTTTCCCTGTTCACAAGAAAAATGAAATAAATTTAGTTTTGCCAAGTATTTGGATATTGTTAGATACTACTTAATTATGTTCCTATCTTTTCTTTGGATTCTCGTCTATCAATTCACAAAGAGAAATATTTGATATCGTGTCACAAAGTCAAAATCAAATTTCCTAATAAAAAGCGCAAATACACAATTGTGTTCGTTCTAATTCGGAAGAAATCCGCCAGTCGCCAGTTTAAAGAAAAAAAGAAAACAACAAATTGATTTTCAATTAATGACACCTGTTAAATTTCATTCACACATTTTACAATAAAACGAATAAATGAATGTTTTTTTTTTTTTTGTTTTTGGAATGTACTCGTAGACAATACAACAGACAGGAATTAGAACTGGAGAGTCGCAATCATGCTAAATGAAGATGAAATCAAATTTAAAATTCAGAATATAAAATTCAAAATAGATTAGTTTGTGAAAACATTAGCTTTGGTTTCACCGGACATTAAATAGCTCAGACAGAGAGAAATCTTTAGAAATATGTAGTTAGTCATAAAGAAGAAGAACAAGGAAACTTTAAATTCGGTTTCATATTAGTTTATATACCCTTCACAATCGAGAGCTTAGAAAACGATATTATTGAATTCATTTGGATTTGTATATCTTTCTTTTGTCGGTACATATGTTTGTGGATATTCTAAATTGTAAAATATAGAAGTTGTAGTACAAAAATGCTATAATAATTGGTACAATTTGATTGAAGAAATAGTAGGACAGACTGACGACAAATTTATAAAAAATATACAAATAAAAAATCCATTGGTGATAATATATAACAGATTATTCTTTTTTATTTGCATAATTGGATTCCGAATGTTGGCGATCATGTTTGTTTTTAAAATACACAATAATTACAATAATTTAATTTATGTTTGTGATATAAATCTCTATGTCTTGCCGCTATTAACAAGTTTCCTATATTATGTATTCCAGTTCAGGCACTATCCCTTATGATTCTTAGCCAGGATAACTATTTTCTGTCAATGCCACGTTTTGCTTCTATTTTTCCTCGCAGTATTACTTGTTGTACATGGTATTTGCTATTTTTCATTATGTGACCTAAATGTGCGGTTTTTCTATTCTTGATATTAGAGAAAAAATCCCGATTTTGTTGAATTCATTGCAGTAATTCATTACTTATTACTCTGTCTGTCCATGGTATTTATAAGAGTCTACAATAAATCTACATTTCGAATGCTTTTAATTTATTTTTTGGAATGGTTCAATAGTCCATATCTCTCCATGGCGTAAAGTAAAAGAAACAGTACGTAACACTTAACGAATTGAAGGTTTAGTTTAATATTAAAGTAATGATTACTAAAAAATGCTGTTCTTGAAGAGTCTATTCGGGGTTTTGTTTTATTTTTTTTAGAAGCCTTAGTATTTCAAGAGTTCACTCGTTGTATATTTACATCGTTAAACTAAGTGTTCTTCCTGCTGACAATCATGTATGTACTTGGTTTTGTTAAGGTTTACTTTACTTTTAAACCGAAGTTTTTTCTGCAGAACATAACATCGTTGACCAATATTTAAACTGCCTGCTAAATTTGTAGTATTGTCGGCATATCAACAACAATTTATGAAATTCAAATTATAAAATCAGCATGTTTTAACTTAGTTATTGGATTTGATTGACCAAGTATTTGTTTCTATTATATAATTCTTTTTTAGGAAATGAAAACAATCTTTATAGAATTTTGGTTGTCTTTCCTACCATGTAAGGATGATTCTATATTAAATTTTGATTCCATCGGCTTGAAGTATTTTTTATTCCAGTAATTAGGGATTTTCGGCTTATATAATTGCTTTCTTAAGAAATGAAAATAATTTTTTTTGGTAAACTGATTTTCTTTCGTATTGGTTTCAGTAAATATGGAACGCCTCATCAGCCGAAAGTCATAATACACTTAAATGAAATGAGAAGTGTATCAAAAATTACCAAAGCACACGTGTGCATTTAAATAATCTAAAATCGAGGAAGTATCCAGGAAAAAATATCATCGAAAATTTGTAAAACAAATAAAGAAATTTACAATTTGATTGTTTTGGGAAGAGGAAATGATGCGATTTTTCTTAAGAGATTTCTCTCCCTGTTGATTACTAAATCTCGATTTAATTCATTATTACAATTTCATAATTTTATCATCATAAATATATTTAAATTTTTATTACGAAATTATATCATGAGATAAATCAGTTTTAGTTAAATATTTTCTGATCTAATCTATCATTTCTTATCATGATTACGTTTTGTTTTTGTGCTAAAATAAGATTTCAACAAATCTTTTGCTTGATTTTTATCACAATTCCCAACAGAAGTGAACACATAAGTACTTGGAAACCTTATAAATACCAAACTACAATACTTATAAACAAATCGATAGATTTATGAACTTGTGGTTCCTCTCTGAAATCCAAACTAAATAAATCTTCAAAGCATTATTAATATTTTTTTATTTGTTGTAAATTTGATTTGATTTGTTTACGTGTTCAAAAATGCATTAAATTGATTTGATCTTTTGAATAGAGTTAATGATCTCTTTAAAGTTGACAAGGTCAAGTTCGATAGATCTATAAGTACAAAATATTTCATTCATTTTGTTTTGTTTTGCTTTTCTTTATTATTAATACAATGTCGAGGTGTCAAGTAGTACTCGCATTCGTACAGAGCCCCAATAACATGAATCTGCTAGAATCGGAATATTGTTTAACAACACAAGTGTGACAAATGTGAATGGCGCAAAATTAACAAAGGTACAATAGATAGATAGATTCATATCTATTATGCTCTAGATACAATAGATTTCGCATAGTTAATACACATGAATCTATGTAGAGCATATACATTAACATGGAGTAAATTAAAGCTTGTTAATTTTTTTTTTTTCTTCAAATTAAAACTATTGGTTTCCATTCAAAATTAATATTTTAAAGTTTTCTTTGCAAATAGAAGATGATCTAGAATAGGTGATGTTTAAAGGTTTTGATAAAAAACTTTAAGAAAACCATACAAAAACTCAATGTATTTTGACTATATTAGCTTATAGATCCGAGATTCTGGTATTCAATAGGAATTTCAACATTTTCTTTGAAGATTAGTCGGCAATTTCTGATGATTTGATGTAAAGCTTTGTTTAGACATCGGAGAACATTACAGTGGCATAGCAAATTCTCTGCTCTTTTCTCTTCCTCATTACGTAATCTACATTGGTCTTTGAGGATATTAATCTAATTAATTAATTCAAAATGAAACTATTACAAAACTAAAGTCCTAACTTTAGCTTAATATTCAATGAATTGTTTATACAATAAATACTTAAATGGATCTTCTTTGCCATAAAGATTTACTAAAATATAAATTCACATTGTGTTTTCTGTTTATATTTGTAAGAAATTTTCAGGGTTACAGGAATAGATATAAATTTCAGAATTGTTTATCCAATAGAAGTGGTGATAAGCGATAATATAGACACAGGCAAGGCATAGCTAGAAAATATTGTTCTGTATTATAACACATATTGGTTATTTCTTGTTTGAAAGAATTTGTTATTATCTTTATTGTATAATTAAAATAGAAAACACATTTCAATTAATGATTTCTTTAAACTAAGTTCCGCTGACACGCAAATGTGTATTTATTCTCATTCTTATGATAAATAAACAAATAAATAAATGTTTTAATGACACGACAACCAACTGTTTATTTATATATATATTTTTTAATGTTGAATAAGAGTTAAATTCATTTGAAATACAAAATGAAAACTTTGTCATTTTGTTTACTCCTCAACTTTATCAGAGCGAAGACTCATCAGAATCTTCATCATCCTCATCATGTCATGAAATTGGTGAACATGGTGATGGTGATGATGATGATTATGATGAATTGTTGACATCATACAATATGTAAATATTAAGTAGTAAACTCACACACTTACTCACCTGATTGATTAGTTCCATTTTGTATTCTTGATAATTTGTTGTGGTTCTTGTGCTGCTGGCCAATGATGAAGTAGATGCAGCACGTGTCATGTTGCCACCAAACATTGTTGTACCAAAACTATTGCCATGAAGATAATGGTGATGATGCTGCAGCTTCCAGTCAGATGTGTTGGCAACAAGTGAATTGGCGGCTGTTGTTGTTGCTGTAGTGCCGCGACGATTTGTCAAAAAGATTTCGTGGTCCAGTGACGATGACTTGAATCTAGTTGCCACCAGTTTCGGAGGTGTGCAAGCGGCGCCAGCTGCGGATTTAGTTGTAGGGCCCGCAGCGGTGTTGGGCTGCTGACGGTAAGTGGCCATTAGTTAGCCCTGTTTGTCAGTCTGTTTAACGCTTGAAGAAGTTTTTGTCTGGGCTACTTGAATTACGTACGCTCTGCTCTTATTAAGTAAGTATACGTAAAGGTTTCTTCAATGACTTGATGTTTGAAATATGGATGGGGCTGGAAAGAAGGTTGCGCTAATTCATTTCACGGCAGTTGTTTAGTCTCTTTTCTGTACTGTTCTATTCTTTTTTATTCTGTGTTGTGCTTTTTGCTTTGCTTTTAGGTTTTTATTTTGCGGCGACGCTTACTTAAGGCTAAGCGCGGCTTTTAACTTCGGCTTATATGTAAGTATGTAATTATTTTTATGCTTAAATTGTTTTTGATTTTTTCAATTTTGATTCTCTTCTCTTCTACTTTTTGTTATGTTGCCTTTCTCGCGTTTATTTTTATTTTGTTTGGTTTTTAAGATTTTTTACACAGGTTTACGCTTTTGATTTTTTGCTTCGGTTCGGCTCGGCTCGATTCGATTGATAAAAAGAAGAAAACAAAATAAAAAATCAGCAATAAATCTCATGACAAAGCAGAGAGCAAAGACATGAAACAGAAGAAACACATAACGACGAGAAACGCGTAAAAGTGTTGAAAAGAGCTTAAACGAAAAAGATTTTAAATCTAATTTTACATATTTGTTATGAGTGTCGTTCTTTCTTATTTCTTTCTGTTTTGTCTATTTTGGAATTTACGTATTTAAAAGAATCTTAGATTCTTATACACATGTAACAATTCTTTCTTGATTTGCTTTCGAATTCTTAACCGAAAACGCACACGAAAAGAGAGCCCAAAGACAAAGTTGACAATTGACGGCCGAAAAAACCCGGCGAGTGTGGATGTGCTTAATTTCCGAATCTCGAGGATAAGAATAGGAAAAATCATTACAAATATTTAAAGTTTCCATGCAAAACTTTTTCACTTTTTACTTTCGTAAATGCCGTCGGCGAAAAAAAAACGGTGCGATGATGTGCTTCGTTAAAAGTCTTTCGATTAAAAAAGAGAGCGAGTTTGACTTGGAAACAAACTGACTAGCAACTCTTCTTACTCAATTGTGTCGTTTTTGGGGCTGATTTTGTTTTGTTAGCGCCAACTCAGCTGGAGCCGCTTTGTTGTTATATACCATATATACACATATGTGTTTGGCTTATGTGTGTATGCGGACTTGTGCTGATCACCTTCGAGTGCAGTGGTGTGTGTAAAATTGACAATCGCGCGAGTGAGTACACTATATGAAGTTTCAGTTTCAGTTGTTGTTGTTGTTGGAATTTGAAAGAGTACAAAAATATTATTGTTGGAATTGGAGAGAGTAAAATGGAACTTTGAGAGAGAAAACGTAATTTCACACAGAAAAAGTGCTGCCAACATCAATGACTTCCGTTTATTAACACAGAAAGCTTTTGCGATCACTAGAAAAGCTTTTAGTTAGAAATGGAAGAATACGAAGAGAAGCGTCGAGCTTTTTCTTTGCTTTAAAAGTTTATTTTTCTTTTCTTATGCATTGCTTACTCTAAAGGCACCTAGACACGGTCCTATATTGCGTGTCCAACATGCGTGTACGTGTGTTATATCAGCATCCAACGACAAATTTGAACATTACATTACAAGTTATTTGTAATTATATTTATTTTATTATAAAGTGTTTTATAAATATTCTTTTATATATTTTAAGGCTTTTTCTTTTCTTTGCTTTAAAAGTTTATTAAGTTTCCTCGATTTTTGACCGATGTTATAAGCCCTTGGTATTAAATATGTTAATATAAATCTTAAGAAAGCAAATAAGAGAAATAGACCAAAAATTACACCAATTATGAGAGTGAACCACTCTAGTGGATTCAGACTATTTGTAGTAGGTAGAAGATGAGTATTGATGCCATTCTGCGTAGGAAACAGTAAGATTATAGTGAGCATGAATTATAATTATGAATAAACTTACCCAGCCACCATTTTCATTGATCCATTGGACCAATTCATCCTCAATTACTTCGGAGACACCCTGCATAAGTTTTGGCAAATATTCAGGATGACCCTGACGCACACAGTCCACGGAAAGGCCTCCAGCTATGGCAAATAACGATATCACTTTACTCCATGTTATTTCAGTACGAAAAAGGTCACGTCCAACAGCACCGAGCAACAACGTGACTGCATCAGCTGAATGGAATTCGCCACCGGGATTGCGACAAATCTGCCTTGCTACGCCATTATAAATGCGTGGATGCATGCGTTCCAATTCATCACCCAACTGGGGAAATGAATGTGTTGTATGTATGTATGTACGTACGAGTATGTCTCTTTATAAAAACCAATATTAAATCATTTGTTACTTACCACCATCACAGCAGGGAACACATCACGTACAACACTCATTGAGTTTGTTCCCACTGCGTATTCGTTGCAAGCCTAATTTCTTGTTGAACAAACCAGAACGACGTAGTCGACGCTTCATATACTGACCACAAAGACAACGACCCTAAACAGAATGAAATGATTCAGTTGGATCACTCATATATGTATAATTGAATATTTTTATAAGTTAACTGTGAAGGTTGCAAGTATAACGATCGATGAATTTAGAGGGTAAGAGGAAATTGGAATGATGATTGATGAGTTGGCAAAAATTGAAACAAGTGAGAAAAGTGCATTATATTAATAAAAAAAAAATTGGGATATAAAGAGATTGAGTATATAGCCTATGCAGAGATGACCAGAAAGGAAGCAATCTCTATAGGAAACAGCTACAAGTTAGGAATCAATTATTATCTACCACACTGTAGACATCATTTGTTAGCGGTGAGATCAAAAAGTTGTCCAGTGTAATGTATGTTAAGGAATCAGCTATGTCTTAGCTGGAATAAGGTATTTCTAAATCATCATCTCGCTATCATCTATATGTGGTGGATAACCCACAAAACTAAATTCTTCTACTAATTGAATATCGCATTATGACCTGCTCTTCAAAGTATCTTGTAAGTCAAATCGATCGTCCAGAGGATTGCCCAATAAAATGGCATGAGCGTTTCATTTGTGTTCGGTGCCAAGAGAAACTTCTTTAAAAGATTAATGATTGCTTCATGGTGGAGGCTGTTCTTATCATACATTTGAAAGTAACCAGTACTAGTCCCCACTAAGTATAATCAAGGAAAGGAAATCAAACAGGAACAACACACTTAAAGACTACATAAGTATGTCAAGTATGTGAGAAGGCACTGCTTTCATGGGTAACTCATAATTCTGACGCAGATCATGGCCTTCTGGGCCACACTTTGTATATATGTACATAAATACATATTACATATTAGATGGACTTACCTGAGTTATAATGTCTTGCGCTGGTATCTGAGCAGCCTTCCAGCCGATTGTGTAGCTCAGTTTACGGGTTACTACATCGCTGACATTGCTGAGACGCCTGCGCGTCGATGTCTGATTGGCTTCAAGCAGTGATGTGGAGTGCAATGTAGCTGGAAAACTAAATTTACGTCGATTCTGTGCTTGGAGTAAGCGTTCAACGCTTTGTGCTGTTGGAAAGCCGCCACTAAAGTTGTCATTGTTTGTGGGAAACGAGGTACCGGGCATGTTGCTGGCGCTATTACTGTCACTCCTCGTTGACCCTAAAACTAAAACTAAAACAAAAACAAAAACAACACCAATAATAATAATGACAATAAATAATGCTTGACTATCGATGGTCTTTGTCTACAATAATTAAATGTCTGTTGAATCGATCGGTTAAAATTGGTCGGATTGTTGTTATTGCTAATTGCAGTCAATGATATCCGCTTATTTGGTTTGTCTTAATGATGGATGAATGAATGAATGAATGAATGAATGAATGAATGGGTGAGTGAGTGAATGAATGAATCTGTTTGTCTTTGATGCTGTTGGTGGTTACTTTTGTATTTATTGGTAATTTATTGCGTAATCATTGTTGTTTTCCTGTGTTTTGATCTTGTGTCTTGTAAACTCAATTAATTGACACCCGTTTTTGGTCAATTTTGTCCATGTTACAATACTTTGGATGCATACTGTTGATCTTGTGAAGTAAAGTGGGTGAATAGAAAAACTCTTCTTCTTTACTAACTCATTCATTGTACTCAAGTGGTCTTGTATTTAAAAAGAGATGACAAATAGGGCAACTGAAAAAGATCTAGGATCTTACAAAATATATACGTAATACGGTAAATGTACATTTGTAATTTTCTTTTATAATTGCCAACGCCAACTTGTCAAAATTCTTTAATACATAATGCAAGTCAGTCGTCAACATTAACGATTGTTAAACAATTTTAATGACATTATTATGACGAACAAAAATATCAAGAAAATTCAAAAGAAAAAATCAACTATAATAAAAACATTAAATTTGATTCCACCGACACTTATATACCTTTCATTTCAATTTTTATAAATATTATGTTTACCTATGCCCTTGTGCTCTCGTATAAATTCTATGTAGAAGTGCATTTCAAGCTGAACAAATAAACATGGTGACTATAGAAATGTCGTTGAAAACTGGAGGGGATTCAAAGCAAACAGTGGTGGACCATCAAAAAGAAAGGTAATGTTTTCTATCTGGTGAGATGGGAAAGAAACTAGACTATCATAATCAGTTGCTTCCAAAAAAACAAAACTTTTAGTTCCCATGTCAATTCTGAGCAGCTATAGATAAATAAAATGTAATCATGGCAAAGAAAGTCCCGAGCTGATCTAACATAGTGCACGATTGTATTGAAAAATTTTTTGTTTTTTTTGTTTTTGTTTTTTGGATTTCCGGACCTAAAGGGTACAAAAGGGAACCATATTGCAGACTTCGTTGTCCGTCAGTCCGTCCTCGGGTCATATCTCATGAACCGTAATAGCTAGAAAGTTGAAATTTTCACAGAATGTGTAGTTCTATCCGGGCATCAGCAACAAGAAACATTTTTTGGTTTGTATTGCAGCTATACGATCCAGTAATCTCACGATCTTTGAAATTTAGATGGTTGGTGGCTATACATCAGAAACTTATATCGTCGCAATTTCAGTTTGATTGGATTACTAGGGAGGGTACCTCCCATACAAACCCCCATTAAAATTCAAGTTCTTATTAGAAAAACTTTTTTGTTTTTTGTCCCATCGTCTTAGACTCTATAAGTTTTTGATATAGGTGATTTACATCTGTTGAAATCAGTCAAATCGGCCAACTACGAGGGGTACCTCCCATACAAACCCACCATTCAAACTCAGGTTCTTATTCGAAAAACTTTTTTGTTTTTGTTTTTTGTTCTATCAAACTGAAGTTTAGACACTATAAGTTTTTGATATAGGCGCTGTATATCTGTTAGAATTAACCAAATCGGACCACTAATGGGACTACCTCCCATACAAACCTCAATCTGGTACGGAAACTTCCGTGTACGAATCTTACTCGCACTTGGCCCTTCTTTTTTGTTTTATTGGTTTCAACACTGAGGTGGTTATGGGTCTATGAAGTTCATGGGGTCAACCAATCAGGTATATATTAAAGGATATATTGGTAATTAATAATTTTACATAATCTCGTTGAACTGATATAAATATCGTTTTCCATACACGCATTTGTAAGTGGGCTGTCTACTAGCTCTGTCAGTAATTGACACAATATGAAATTTAATGCGTTACAAACAACATGCCAAATGAATAATATCATCATCATTCATATAAAGTGTGTAGAGGCATAGTACAACAAAAGTTGAAAGACGACATCTCATTGTTTGAATTATAAAATTATGTTTTGTTGTTCAGCATTTGACCATCTTTGGGTGCCTAACAAAATGTCTCTTGTCTTGAGCATGTCTTTGAGCTTGGCTTCTGGATTTGGATTTGAACAGAATTCAGCCTGTGCCTGTATCCACTTGAATGTGCTGATGGTATTGATCGGTTGTGTGTGGTGTCGTCGTCATCATCGTCGTCATAACGTTGGGGAATGATTTGTGCGACAAGTAAGCCATACAAATGTCTAGCTTATGCCAATTGTTTCTTCTTTTAAATCTCTTGGAAATTGTTTGGAGTGGAATTTTGATTTATTGCCATTGGACATGCATTTCAACGATATTTTACTTTGATTTATAGACACATCATTTGGATTTTAGAGAATCTTTTAATGTTTACTTCCAGTTAAGTTAGTTGGTTTTTTCTTCTTTTTTTTTATGGGAGTTGTTTGTTTGAGTTGTTTTTATCTTCTCAAGATATAAGCTCAACTATTTCTAAATATTGCAAGTACTACAATGTTTCAATTCCATTCGAAATGATTTAAAATAATTAAAAACTATTGTATGACATAACTTGACCCACTAAACATTTTAATATTAGAAGAAACAACAATCAATTAAAGTCGTGCCTGAAGAAAGTTATTGTTATTGTAATTGAAAAAGCCTATAAATTGTATTGTGTCGCCAAAATCGATGTCCAAATCATGCAAAAGAAAGTGTTTTCAACTACAAAACTTAAGCAAAGAACCCGAAAATGTCATAAACTAGTAGTCAATGCAAGCAAACCATGTCAAGAGGGTCACGATTTTCGGGTAGATTCGGAAAGTTAAACCTCATAAAGCTTATAAAAACCAAACGTGTGCTTGCGGGCAATCAGTCTTAGACTCTCAATTAACCATGTTAAAACAAAAAATTGCAGTAACTTTTTTAGTTTTACTAGTGTCCCGGTTTTCCAATGCGGACGCATCGCATTATTTTGCTCCGGAATTTAGCAACTATTATCTTCAACCTCATCAGCAACAGCAGCAGCTACAGCAAGGACATCCCTTTCAATTTGCATTTACACCGCCACAAGCTCATATACCATCGAATCTATATAATGCGCCCTCGGCAATCATCCCAACTCCAGCGCCTGTTGCACCGGTTACTCCCACAACAACCGAATTCACTTTACCAGAGATAATCGAAAACCGTCTTGCTAAGGATCCTGTACCATTTATACCCCTAAGTAATGAATACTTGCCGCCACATGAAGACCGGCCCAACTATGAGAGCTCAAAACCGCCAAGGTAATCGGTTAAGACCTACTCTGACTAGGCTTGTGTATAATTAAGTAAAGTGTTTTTCAGTAATGGTTACTATTATCCACGGCCCACTATAACGATTAAGACTACAACGGAACACCCTCGGCCTATTGTAGTACAAGATCCCAGTGTGGATGATAGCTCTGAGTCAATCAATGTAGGTTCCGAACAAGGCTATGATTACCATGCACCACTTCCGGTAGTCGTTGTCCCTGCCACTAAACCATCGACACCTGCTCCGGTTTACCTGCCGCCAGAATCCGAACAAAATGATATTGTTGAGTTCAATGATGATGGGTCCAATCCTCTACGTCTACGCGTCAAGGAAATGCGTTGCTTAAATCATCACGACGGTTACTTCCGCACTGTACTCAAAGTGGATAGCTTCGTTAGTGCTGCACCGACGGTGGATAATGATTCGTCCGATAAACGTTGTGAATTGAAATTGTCGCGTAGTTATGTCCTCTTAGATATTGGTGCTGATGATTTTCAAAGATGCGGCGTACGAGAATGTGGCAAGGATCTTTGTTTACGTGTTCGCTTTCCAGCTATCCGTGGCATGCGCACTGGTGTGGACGCCATTTTGACACTGCATTGCAAGACTCAGGACCGTGTTGCCGTCAAAACGCATGCCCTTAAAATGGGTGTTGCCAATGATATGTAAGTTGACTAGTTAAGTGTAGCTTGATATTTTCCTTAATGATTTGATTTGTTATTTAGTCAAGCACGCAGCATTGGCACTTATGCTCATGGTGGTACACAGAATCCATTACGAACACATTGTGAGCTTTTGCGAAAGTCATATAATGGCTATACCCGCCATTTAGCCGCAAATGATGCTGTCCAGTTGGGTGAGGAGCTGCTATTACGCGCACACGTTCTGGCTGGTGATGGTAAGCGGCTAAGTTGAATTCCTTTGAACACTAAGCAATGACATAATGACATATTCCATTAGGATGGAATTATACCAAACTAACCGATGTCAACCTACAGCGCATTTCACCATCCGGTGAACTACTCAATACGGCGCAGTTAATAACTCCGAATGGGTGCTTGAATCCATCTATAAAGAGCATTTGCGCACATGCTCCCAGTTTCGATCCACCATTGGGATACAAATTAGCATTTAGAGCTGTTATGTTCCAAGGCATGCGTAGCGGTGACGAATTGGTTATATCGATGCGTCTAACTGGCTGTTTGGCGCAACATGATTGTCAGATTCAGGCACAGGAATGCAATGCGGCAGTGACTTCTCCAACTAATAGTAGACGCAGACGGGATACAGACTTTGAATCAACAAAGGATAGTGCAGAAACCTCTGAGATTTCGCAAATCTCTTTTCGTGTTGTTATGCGTGGTACAAAGGATAAGGAAATGTATGGTGTCGAAGAACTCAAACCAATTGTGGTGAAAAGTGGTGGTGAAAATAATGAAACTTTCACTTCAGATGTGATGAGAAGTGAATTGCAATCGTTTGCATTGATCGGCTCATTAGGTTTTGTAACCCTTTTGATATGTTTAGCCATTTTTGTTAGTGTAAAATTTCAAAAATTTTAATAAAATTGCAAGAATGATAATTCAAAGGTTTTTTTTTTTTTTTTTGTTTTCAATATCTTATTGCATTTTGGTAGCAATAAATTGAAACTCAAATGAGAATGAAATTGAAACGAGGCAACCAAAAAAGTGAGTGACTGCATCATTCAATCATGCCGACGATGCTTTTGATCTCTTATTTAATCAAAGAAAGAAACCGCATCGCAACGCATTTCACACGTTTTTGACACTAATCACAAACGCAATAATCAGTTGATTGAACAAAACCACAGGGTGTCGCATTGCCAAGCGCCCATTGAACAACACGGGTATAAAAACAAAGATACTTGGAAGAAATACTACCTCGGTTTCACTATAGATTAAATACCCTTTAGATCAGCATGGTAGACATTTGGAAGCAATCTTATATAGAAACTACTCGTACTTGAAATAAGTTTAGAAATATGAAATTCATAATTTTAATAAAAGAAAATTATTATAAAACATTGATATACTTCACAGATTCCAATGTAAGCTTTCTACATAGGTTAGATTCAGAAGGCATTTAGTCCATCTTGAGGCTCAACTCAATGATTCTCTCATAGGCCATAATTCAATCTTACGTATTTGCTGTATTAAGAACTCTATACCCTAGAGAAGTAAATTAATGTCTACACACTCAAATCACCCTTTTCACTCAGTTGATGATAGTCCTTGACCTTTAATAGCATCTATTGGAGCTATATCATCAGTTTCAGAAATAATTAAATGATTTCATCAATATGATATAACAATATTTATTTTAGGAAACATTATTACAATTTTAACTGTTTATCAATGATGACGAGACATACCACGAGAAGGGACATACCAAGGATTGCATACTTACCTATGCTGTAACTATTGGACTACGATGAGGAATAATTATATTTATTTTATTACAAGATTTATTTTTTGTAAGATTTTTTTTCAGCTTTCTTTCATAGAAGTTTATCACCATCTTTTTGAATTAGGAGCAATTTGACCACCTTTAGGAATTGTTGCTTTTAATCCTTTCGAAATTCCATTATTAAATACAACAATTTTATTAACTTCACGAGAAACCGTAACTTGAGCTCATCATAGATTAATATTTAGAAAATAATCACACACAAGCAACACAAGGATTATTTTTCACCGTACTATTAGGTATTTATTTTGAATATATGGAAGCTCTTTTTACAATTGCTGTTTCATTTTATGGATCTACATTTTATATAGCAAAAAAATTATATAAAAAAGTGTAGATTTATGATTATGGCATTTATGCATCATTATATTGTATATTTTAATTAACTCAACCATCAGATTTCAACTGCATGAAATAAAAAGTATGTTCACACCTCTGTGCCCCTCTGGTAACCGATTTGTACAAGAGTTGCTGGGTATTCTTATGGTAAATTGCTTTGCTGCTAATGAGGTCTCAATTTCTTTATAAGAGTGTTACAAATCGCATGACATAGTGATAAGAAACTTATTGTCATTATGAAGAGTGCAGAAGGAAAATGTTTGCTACTTGTCAATTGATCAAACCAAAAGTGTGCTCCAAATACTTTCATGGATACTCGTATTGGGACACAGTATGAAAATTGCCTTTTAAGTTGCAATTACGAAGCGATATAGACGTAAATCGGTTGCGGTTTACTCGACTTGACTTGGTCTCATGACAGTATTTGTTCACTCTGAAAAAATACAATAAATGAAAATAATGAGGCAGGTGAATGAATGAATGAATACTCATTTACTGTTTACATCATTAACATAGCACATATGATATTCCTCATTCGCATTCGCATTCTCAATTCAATATCAATATTTGCAAATGTCATTCGAGCCTCATTTGCGTCGTTTTGCAATTTTTTATTTAATTTTTTATTGCATTGTATTACATATTTACAATAATAAACAGTTTTTGCATTATTATTGACAAACAAATTAATTACATTATAATGTTTGACTAATTTTTAAATTAAAATGGATATAATAAAGACAATGAATTTATGCGTTGCGCATACGCCCCATGTTGCCAAAAGCAAATTTTGTTCTATTTTCAGTCATCTACGAAGGCTTGGCACGTCCATTTGCATATGCAAAAGTTAACATATTTACATAAGTAGATTGATGTGATCACGAGTTGTGTACTATGTGATACCCTTCACACATACCCATGCGCTGGCTTTGAGTCACGTTTTCAGTTTAAAGAGAACGGGTTTCAAAATACGTGTACGATTACTGCCTGTTAAATGGTTTTTATTTGCAAATTTGTTGCGTTTGTCAAATTGGCAACGGAGGGTGTCACTATTAATAACTCATTCGTTGCAAGTTGACACATTTGATAAGGTTCAAGTTTTATTTTTTTATACACTTCACAACTTTGCTCTCAAATCACATTACTCTTATGTTTGTAACGCTAACAACTCTACATTGGTGAATCAAACAAGTTTGCATACATATAAGTAGATTGGTGTGAAGCGAATTGATGAGACCATGTCTTCTTTTTTCAACCATTCGATAATAGGAAGAGACAGATCACCATGTACCTTAAGACAATAAAGTACCCGGAATTTGTCATTTAAATTGCCCGCGTTTAGTATTTTTTAAAAATTTCTCATCGGGCCACGATTATGAACGATTATAAGGCCAAAAACGCGATAAATACCATCGGCCAGCCGCCCTATTCACCTGACTTAGCTCCGCGTGACTTTTTCCTGTTTTCCAAACTCAAATTGCCGCTTCGCGGAACCCGGCATGACTCCATAGACTCCATCAAACAAAATTCGCCTAGAAGTACTGAGGTGGACTGATTAAACCAGCTGCTGTAAACAAATTGGTTGACAGAAATTTCGGGTACTTTATTGCCTTAAGGTAAATCAACTTGTGAAATGCGAATTAGACCTTCATTTTTCAAAGAAGAGATCTGCATCGATTGAACCAAATCATTCCATTAAACTTAAGTATTTTTTTGTTTTTTTTATTATTTTATAATAATAGTTTGAGTTTTTATATAGAAAACTGTTGCATTCCTTAAGAAACACAAATTCTTAAAATTCTTGAGGATTCCGTCACAGAGGTATTCTGCGGCCAAAACGATTGCCTTTCAGCTAGTTGAATGACTTAACTGACTTTGTTAAAGCCAACCCCCTTTAACTGATTTTAAATGAAACCAATAACAATTGTAAAAATTTAATGAAAAAATTCTCATGTTTGTTGCAAGTTTTTCATTGGCGCAACATCATCTTTAAGATTTGTTTTATTTATTAGTACATACCTCTAATGAAATATGTATGTACAAGTTGCATTAAGTCAACATCCACATCAAAAACAGAAACATTAACAGCAACATGTTCAGGCCTATTGTCTGTCGTGTATCGGTTGGCAACAAATCGAAATGAATGTGTTAATTTTGTCAACGCTGCACATAAGACGCGTTCTAAGTTGACGCCACTATAAAACACTCGATTACTGTCCTGGTCAATGTGCTTAGTGATCACAATGAGAGTCCAACAAAAAAGTTACTGAATAGTATAAATAAACTAAAGTATTATGTTCTATTTTTGATTACTTTTATTATACACATAATAAGAATGTTGCTAACACTTTGTCATGATGTTTGCAGATTATTTAAAAAGACAAGAAATGAGACACTAAGGGCACCTTTAAGTAAATATCGAAATGATCAATTTTGCAGTGGCATTTTACAATACTTAGCCATGAAATTGGCAATTTGTTTCACAATTTTAAAGCTACTGAATCTAAAATTTTGGTATTCCTAATTATTGAAAATGAAGAATGATAAACATTGATAATTTTTCTAATAGAATTATTGTGATTGCTATAGTAGTGTTCGGCACCCTGGGCAAAGAAGAACTTCGAGATCCCTAAAATCATGTAACCCGTTTCCATCTTTTTAGAATTAACAATAATTTAATTTAATTTGTTTAAGGGAAAATCGTACAAATTAAGTTTCAGTTTGTGCTTGACGCTCCTTTTTGCTTGAAGTCCCGGTCATTTTCTCAAATTGTCCATAGGAAAACATCAAAACATCATCATCTATTGCTGTGTAGGGTATTTAAAGATTGCAAGAAACTGAAAATAATGTAACTGTATGTGTGTTTTTTATTTTTTAAGTATTTTTTTTTTTATTGTATTTTAACCTTTTTTGGCCTAATATTAAAGCAATGTTTCACAGCATGATTCTTTGGCCAACAACATTTATTGTATTCGCTTAAAACATTCATTCACTCATGGGCGTACTCAGTTTTTTGGCCTGGGGAGGAAAAAACACAAAATAGGAGGGAGGGGGAAACTGAAATTTCTCTAAGATAATTAATTTAGTACTTTGCATTCCACATTTAACATTTGACTTAGTTTATTGTTCAAGGGGGCCGCTTCTTTTCACCACCATCCCACCCTTGGTACGCCCATTTCTTTATATAATCATTTATTCCTTTACTCAGACTCTGTCTGCCTATCATTTAAACATTCGCAAGCATGTCTGAAATTCTGAAATATTTACTTATGGTACATTTTCGGACGTGTAGTTTAGACTAGACAAAAAAATTGTATAAAAATGCAATTTTTCATTAAATTTTCAACGCTTTTCTTGTTGTCTTCAATCGAGTTGCGTTCAGGCTTTGTTACTTGTGATTTTATGGAATTTAAAATGCATTTTAAAAGAGGCGTTTTGTTGCATTTTGAGCTTTTACTCGGTAACTCGTGTTTGAAAATGTTTTCAAAACTATTCAAGTTATTTGTCTGGCTTAACTATGAAATTGTCTAATGACGTACGAACGACCATTCAGCGCAGTTCATTAAAATTCTATTTGTGTTTTAATGGGATTTTTATTTGATGATATAATAAAAAAGGCTAGGGAAATATGGAATTACATACCAAAGTACACTTTTGATAACAGTTTTGTTATCTTGTTGCATTTGAAATGGAAAAGTCAAAATAATGAAAACAAATTATTGTATAAGAAATACGAGATCAATAACTGGTAGATAGATTACCTAGATTAATAAAAAGATAAATTCATATATACGCTACCCTTTTATGGATCTGCTGATATGTGGGTCTTTTCAGGGAATCTTGAGATATCCATTAAAATCTAGATTAGATTTTAGATTATATTAAAGTTGTAAACATTTTATGAATTAATTATGAGATCAGGTCCTTTCTGGACATAGATTCCATTTACTATAATAAAGCCTTGTGGTTTTTTTTTTTTCAAAAGTTAAATTTCTTAATAAGAAAATTTGCCAAGTGCTTTGGGTTATACGAGTATTAACTACTCGAAGAATTCGACATAAGTATGGTACTAGTATTTGATCCTCATAGATATCTTCTACACATGTATAATACAATATACAATTTTCATCATTTATTGTAGTTGATGACTTCAAACACTTAAACCGCTTATTTCCCATCGTTTTAATCCATTATTATATATTTTTCAAAGACACTACGAATTTCCGAATAAAATAAACACAGTCAATAATGCTCACACTCTTTATCGGGTTTTATCAATGGCTTCACTAGACGTGCAACTAATTAATAAACCCCAACACGATTTAGTTAAAAAAAAAAAAATTAAATAAATATTGTAGAAACAACAACAACTTGCTAAACCAAATGTGTGCGTGTACATAGACCGACATGGACGACTGAGTGACTGACTGCCTTACGGACAGACAGACAGACAGACAGACTGAGTGTGACTGCACATAAATTATTGGGTTTTTGCTCAGATAGTCACATTAAGTAGCTTAGTTGACTGGTGAATCGAATGCGATTGCAATTCATGGATAAACGTAGACAACTAACCAAGTGAACAAGCTGTAAGATTGTACAAAGCAAAATAGCAACAAAACAAAAAAAAAAAAAAAAAACAATTTACACTTTGATTTTGCGTCGCCGCCGTTAGTCGCTGATCTTTCACATAATCAACTCCTCAACAATTTTAGTGGCGCTCAATACCTGAACTAGTGACTATTTAATGCCCGATATAGAAGTGTTTAAGTCACTTAAGAAATGAAAAAAAGAAAACAATGAACAGCAAATGTTATAGTTTCGGTACCAAAGAAGAAGAAATACATGCGAATAAGTAAATCCGTTAATATAGAAGTTTATGTCTACGATTAGTTAGTTATTAAGTGAAGACATATTATGTTAGAGGCCTTGCAACATTTAAACAAGTCCCAATTCTTGCCTTCAATGTGTTCTTGTCATTGCAAATAAATTTGTGAAGTTTCATTTAAATATCTTAAGGAGTGCAAGAGTTATCCATATATATACATTTCAGATCGATCCAATTTCGGGATATGTTTTGTTAATTGTTAGAAAGAAAGGTTACAAAGGGTTTTTTTTTTTTACTTTGGTTTTGCCATCAAATAGTTTCATAAAATTTTTTTTGATTTTGAAATGAATTTCGTACTAGTAGTCTACCTCTTCCAGTAATCGGAGATTTGAGATTCCACATGATTATGGAAATAAGACATAACTTTAACAAAATTTAGCTCAATGAGAACTGAGATTACAATTACAATCCAACTTAGAAGGGTTAAATCAAATCAATGTTAATCATTTCCGTGCATACTTTATGACGTGACCGATGCATTAAATGTATTGAGGCAAAGTGATAATATACATTCATACTAGTGTCAAAGTTGTAATTAGGTATTACGTATAAGAAAACTTTGCCGAATTACAACCCTATTACCAGCCGAATGGGACATTCGAGTTCCTACATTTTAATAAGAAAAGGACCAGAAAAAGGGCTGTTGATCCAAAAGATTCACGCACCACATAAAGAGAAGAGAAAGAATCAGATAGTATTCAGCACCTCCCTGATCTTCACGTGAAACAGTTCTTTGATAATCTGGGCAGTTTTTCAAAATTGCAACTGGAGGTTCTGGCTCTCTCGTCGATCCTTCAGGATGGCTTGAGACCAACTAGAGATACCTTTGGATTACCCTAATCATCGGCCATCACAATTGTTCCTGGGTGGACTCACTAGCGGTCAATGTAATCTACATCTTTTCAGTAGCCCTTATGTACTGTTCTATACCACAATCTTAAATACTTATAAGCACAATCCCATAATACAGACCCATCTTTTTTGTACAATATATCCAACTTTATTTATATCAAAACATTCATTATACACAAATCTGATAAAATTATGATTTTTTTGTAAATAAAATTCATGGATACTATAAATATCAGAAAAGTAAAGCATATAAAAATATTATTACGATTGATCTATTCGTAAGTATGATTGCGTATTACGGAAGTTTCCTTTAAGTTGATCTGCCTTATGGCATTTAATTGGCAGATACATCAGATAGACAATAGATACGTGTACAACCCAACTCAACTATCTGTTAGGTGTGTTGTATTTTGTTAGCTTGACTGGCGCCAATCTTTGTAAGCAAATCTGTTGATCGACCATAATATCAATAATTCATTCAATGTTGACATATCGACGAGATGCAATCGAAATTTTAATGCCATATAGAACAACAATTTGCGAGTAAAACACAAATTAGCACTTAATAACAATTTAGTAACATACAAAATTTATGTTCATGTTCATTTGTAGTACATTTGACAGTTTCTTTTTTAGCCAGACAAACAATACGATAAATAACCAAATGTGGTAATAAATTTTATCTTAAATTTAGATCTCGACTTTGTTCTAAAATGGGAGTTTGGGTGTTACAAAAGAAGGAGGAGAATGTTCATACTGAAGTTTACATAATTTTTTTTGTTTTCTTTTTGTCTAGGAGACGATTTAGAGAATGCAAATGCAAACTAAGGCTAGACAACTTGCAACTTAGAAACCAAATACATAGTCCGAATTCCGATTGTTAAAAGGTGTTAAATAAAAGTAACATTTTTGTTGTATTTAACGTGTTTTGGGAGTCATTTGTCATTTGTAAATCATTTCAATTAAATTAAATTGAATTTCGCTTTGAAACGACACACAACGCAATTCGAACATTTGAAAACTTTGAATTTTATCACGTTTTTCACGCTTTGCAATTTAATGATTTTCTTTTCGACTTTTTATTTATTTTACTACAAATTTGTTGCAATTGTCTATATTTATCTATTATATTTTATCCATGGAAATATAACATATGTACATACGAATAAGTATATACTTGGGAGTACAATGAAGTCTGTTCTTTTTTAAAAACCTTCATTAAATAGTAGTAGGTGTTACTAGGTGTGTCGGAGATGCATATAGAAATTGATTGGTCTAAATCCATTAATTGTTAAGCAAACTTATCTTTAATTTTTTTGAACTAATGAACTGACATATCTTATTGTCATTTACAGATGAGATATATTCAAATATATATCCTTTACTGAAATTGCTAGTTTCCACATAAAAATCATATTTTCCAAAGATTGTTTATTGGAGCTAAAACTTTCAACTTGATCTAATGGAACTAAGTAATTACTACTTAACATGGCATGTCTCAAGATTGGGCTAATCAGACAAATGAATAATATATTTTTTCCATATTGGGGTTTGTATGGAAGGTATTCCCCCTAGTGATCCGATTATACTGATCCCAACAAATGTACCGCGCTTATATAAGAAACTTATAGTGTCTAAATTTCAGTTCAATATCCGAAAAACAAAAAAGTTTTTCTAATAAGAGCCTGAATTTCAATGGGGGCTTGTATGGGAGGTACCCTCTATAGTGATCCGAACAACCTGAAATTGCGACAGTATAAGTTTCTGATATATAGCTACCAACCATCCAAACTTCAAGATCGTGGGATTACTGGATCTTATAGCTGCCATACAAACCAAAAAGTTTCATGTATGGGGACCCTTTTAAGTTTTTGAAAATATTTTAGTTTTAGTATTGTTGCTAATAGAACTACAAATTCTGTGAAAATTTCAACTCTCTAGCTATTACGGTTCATGAGATATGACCCGAGGACGGACGAAAAACCAGCCAAATCGGACCTTTAGGGGAGGTACCTTCCATACAAGCACCCATTAAAATGCAGGTTTTAATAAGAAAAACTTTTTTGTTTCTTATACTGTTGAACTGAAATGTGGGCACTATAAGTTTCTGATCAAATTCCATCTATTCCACTAGATTTCCTATATCGTACAGCTCCCATACAAAACAAAGTTTAAATTTATCTTCCTATTAGATAAACTTTTTTGTATATTGTGTCATCAAACTGAAATTTGGTTAGTATAAGTGTCTGGCCAACCATGTAAAGACCCTATGATTACTGATTGGATCCAATAGGTCCCATACAAATATTTCGATCTTAGTGTTGACTCTTCCCTTGAACATAAGTCAAATAAATAATCTAATATTTCTGAATGCCCTAACACAGAAGCGTAGGCAAAAACGTTTTCTAGCCGTGCGTGAAGAGAATAACCACTTCGGCATAGGCGAACTTAACCTTCTTTTTACTTGTTTTATTATTTTTTTTTTTTGTTTTTTGTTTTGATAAGCCAATTTCGGCCAATATTCCAAGTTGAAAGTGTCTAAATAATAAGAGGGAGAAACTCACAGTATTTTCTTAGTTTGATGACAAATACATACAATACATTACATAGTTCTTGATCATGCGGGTGTGTTCTAATTAGATGCCATTGTAGGTGTGTATCATAAATGCGGTATTAACATCTATGAGTTGAATAAGAACACATTTGAATGCTGATTGATTTGAAAGCAACGCAAAATCATCTCCGGTGTTAGTACAATCACAATATGTTATAATTTCAAATGATTTGTTGTCTGTTTACTATTAGTCTTTATTGTGGGTGTTAAAGACATGTTTATACCTACATCCAATATTCAATTTAGTTCCGTTCAGTTTTCACTACTGTGTGTAATTGAATAATTTTAAACAAGAAATTTAAAAAAATCCATCAAATATTCAAACCACTTGGGGGAATCGAACATAAAATCAATGTTTATTTTAAAGAATTTCATATATTTAAAGAATCAGTAATTTTTGGTTTATGTAATAGTTTGGCAATTTGTTTGAACACCTTAAACGTCAGAGAATCAAATAATAACATAAAATAGATGTGTACATATATCGTATGTATTTTCTTGTCGCTGCAACCATGATAATCTTTGGGGATTTAAACCGAAACCATTTTGTCAATGTTATGTACATAAAGATACGTGTACATCATTGCATTGATGCAAGTTATTTTTTTTATTTGGAGTCTTTATCTTTTATAACAAATCGCTGTTGGAACATAATTGAACATGACTTCATTGATTTGTCTTGATTTTAAACTTAGTATTTGTGTCATTTATAATTAAATGTTTTGTAATTTATTTGAAAAAGGTTGTGTATACGTGTATTTTTTAAATAATTCAATAAAATAAAAGTATAAGTATACCACAAACATACATACATACGCCACATCATGATATGACATTGAATAATACTTGTATATAAAAAAAATTGATAAATGCAAAAAAAGAAAAAGTTACACCTTTCACAAAACATAAAGTTATACATGAAAATATAATCTCACCAGAGTTTCCATAAAAATTTCGGTTTCCCATAGGATAAATTTCAATAATTAAGCTATATAGCAGTTTTACCTAACTAAATAAATGTAAAATGTGTCCAAGAGATAGAATTATTAGCTCATAAAATGGAGTACATAGACCTTCAGTCTGATCTTGAACACTCTGAGACTCTATTAAAAATTTATATCTCAAGAGCCTTTTGCAGTTGCCAGTTGCAAGTGAATATCCCTAAATTCATTCTTCTTATCATGATGATAAAATATGGTTACAAACTATCGGACAAACTTTATATACCATTGAGTATATGAAAGGTAGCATACAACTGTTAAGGGAAATGCGACCGGAATACATAATTAAGATAAAATTATTACAATATTATTATTTTTTCTTATGATAAAAAACATTGACAATATTTTCAGATTTTGTATACAAACAATATAAGGGGAAAAGTAATTGCTTGGAAAATAATATTAATTCCATAAACAAAGAATAATCATCAGATAAGAATTGGTTTTTCATACCCTTCCTTTACAATTATTCTTCATTAAGTATTAAACAAGAAATTGGAATTTATGTATTGTTCATTAAATTTAGCACTAAATTAGATTTTATGGATCATTAGAAAATTTAGTAAATAAGAATAAACAATTGATTGTATAAATCAATAGAATAGGGTTTTTTTTTTGTGCATATGAGAAGATAACTTATTATTACTAAGTATATCTTGATGTAATTCCATGAGACTGAATATGTATGAATCACTCACTTAATTGGTATAACTCAGAAATCTTATTTAATGAAATTGTTGAAACTTGAGTTGGTTATTTGATAATGTGATTGCAATCTGAAAAGAATTGTATTTAGATTTTGATGAAGTGGAATTAGACACTTTATCATTATTATCAATGAAATATTATCATTGTGTCTGCGATATATGTAAAATTGGATTGTTTGTTTTTTACTAACTAGAACTATATAAATAAGTTGTAAATACCATAGATATCTATCTAATTGAACCCATATTGTCTGTCATCCAGTTATGAAGAATGCAAACAATTTAATTAATTAAAATTGATCCCGACTGTTGAACATTCATTAACCATTAGCTTATTGTAGAACAGAAAAGTAAAGAGTTTAGAATTAGTTTCCCGGTAGCTTGTAAATAGGGGAAAAAGCTCAGTTGAAACTACTCTTGATAATACACTATAATTATATCTTATAGCTTTAAAAGTTTTATTATAAATCATACTTGTTTAATTAAAATTCCATTTGTTTGTTGATTAATTGCATTTTACTTGATGATAGAACAAGAGATACACAATTTAACCGAGAAACATCACAAAAATCACAAACATCACAATCATATTTGCATTAAATAATTTGTTTAATAAAATTTTCGTTTAACACTTCAATTGGTATATAATTTACCTTATTTTATTACAATTATAATACTAATTATTTAAACAAACTCATACGAAATGTTTATTACACCGACGACCGACGACCGAGGCAAACATCAAGAAAACCGTTTCCAATAAAATCCCAACTGAAAATGAGCGGCGCCGACTCAACGGCAAAGCAAAGCTGAACAAAATTGAACAAAAGAGTTTATGAGCGACCGAACAAGTGAGCGAACGATGAACGATCGAACGAACGAATCTGCGAATAACCAACCACCCAATGCATGCATGCGAGGTTAGATTGTTAAGTATTCGTATCATGGATATACAATATGATGTATAAATTTATCTATGAATGTCTTTCATTTGACCAATGACTCTGATGCAGTTCCCATTTTTTTATGTACACCATTGGGTCCATTTGTCCAATTTAGAAAGGAGCGTTATGGCTAGTAAGGGCTTTGTGGAAAGTAGAATTTTTCCTTCTAATTTTCACAACATTCTGGTGATCCTTTGCTCTAGGCTCGAGTAGGAACGGCAAACCTTTATTCTTTCATCTTTGCCATTGTCTTTGTGTAGGCTTTGAAATTTTACTCGAGTCCCCGGATAATTGCCTAAAGTGCCCATAGAAAATCATGAGAAAAATACTCATTTTCAATATTAAAATAGTTGATTTTTTTTTTTGGAAGCATTTTATTAATTTATAAATTAGTGATTAGTTGATAAAATCTTCAAGTTCTTTATACCTTTTACCCTTATGAATAAATATTACACTACAAATTGGCTTCATGTTTGTAACGCTCGTTTTTATATTCAAATATTTAATAAAATATGAAAATTTTTATTTCAATATCAAATCTTATCGAACAGCCCATGATATACATACATATGTATGTATATATGCTACAACAATAACAATAATAATAATAATTACAATGTGTAATTACAACAACAAAAGTCAAATGCCGGTTTAAAAATAAGAAGGAAATTAAACACTTTGTGGGCGTCTTTTTTTCAGTTGTTGCTTATACGTCCGTCTTTCATGATATTGCGCTGTCTTTTTGTTTAATAATCTTTTCAACATTTATTTAAAATCATACGCAGCAGTGAATATCATTTGTATGTATCAATCACATGCTAATCATAATTTTGTGGATGTTAATCATAATGTTGCATGTCATTTTATTGAATTAACACTCATTTCGTATGAAATTAAAGTTTTGTAGTTTTATTTCATGTTTTCCATTCTCCCTTATCCATTTTGTTATGGTTCCCATTAATTTAATTGAGTTATCTTATTTGTAAGTATCTTTTGCAAGCGTCAAAATGAATATTCTACTTCAAGTGAAATTTGCAGTCGTCGATCTTCTCTTTCTTCTGTTAAAGTGTCTGGGATCTTTGATCTCTGATGACTTTCCATGTAAATTTTCCAATTTGTTTTATATACACGTATGTATCATACATATGTAAATTCTAGATGACTGACATATGTACATTGTACATATTCTACATATATGAGAGTACATACTAGCGATCCGGCGCGGGTGCAATTTACTAATGAAGAAAATGAGACATGCGTTTATCAAAAATATATTAAGTAATTTAGTCTGTCTGTCAGTCAGTCCGTTCCCATCTGAAATGTTGTAATGAAATGGCTCATCTTAGGTGAAACGAATTGGAGTTCAAATGAGCCATAAGAGGAGATAGAACTCACGGCTATGATGACATCCGGTCTATCCAAATGAAAGCGATTTTCATCAGAAAAAAAACGATTCTAAAGTCCCCTTACGACTCAATGCCTGAACGAATTTTTGGAGGTGATGTCAAACAAAAGTGGCTATATAGATTTCAAAAATTTAGATTAATACAAAGTTTTTGAAAGTATTTTTGTCATTTATATAGATTTGATTTGATTTGATTTGATCGATAAAAACTGGCAACTTTCAATGTTCAACCAAAAATACATATTTTTGCAAATTTTGTTAGTATGTCGATTTCAAAAGTTCCTTATTCTATAAGAAAATCTTGAGTTTGTTTGATTGATCGAGAGTGTATAATTGTATAGGTATTTCAGGGTACCCCCAGGTAGATGGCCCTTATTATGTGAAAAGTTTACAATTTAACGACGTTACGTCGTTTAGTATTTGTTTGGCAACCATGGTTCGTAGTGAATTTGTAAAAATTGTACAAATTGGTCCCCGTTTTGTGTTACAATGCTTTCATTTAAAAAGCCTCAGTCCAACCAATATCCAAGGGGAATTATATTCTACCGTCGACGAAAAGTACGCGAGCTACCAGATGTTATAGGCAACTAAAAAAGTTCAAAAAAAAAACTATACATGTAAAGAAATAAAGTTATTTTCCTAAACATTTTTGTGTTGTGTTCGTTGCAGTGGTTTTTATTTTTCTTTTGAAATTCTCATGCAGTAAACAAAATAAATTTAAAATATCATTTAACAAATTAATATGATTACGATGTCTTTGTCTTTGCTGCTTCTGCCCATTCTGGGAACTCCGACGTTTTTGGGTAGATTACCTTACCCCAGGTATGACTATTTATGTTGAGAACCACAAAACCCCAAAATGTTGGTAAGATACCAGCCACAGCCTAAAATATTATAAGAATGGAATTGGAAAGTTACCTACCCTACATATACATCATATGTTGCAATACTTACTAAATATTTAGTTTTTATACCGGCATAAGCCGTAATGATGGCATTTGGTGGTGTGCTCACGGGCAAGTGATATGCCATGCTTATTGCCAATGATGGAGGCAAAGTTAGCATCAAGGGATGCATATTTACTGTCAAAGCCTATTGTGGGTGGGTTAAACAGAAATAAGTACTTATAAAAATGAACGTTCACTGATACTCACCATTTCACTTGAATTGGTATTAGGATATTGCAGACAGCAACATTTGAACTGAATGCTGTGAAAAATAAACCAATGGCAATGCACATGGCAATCACGAGAAAGTTTGGCATTTTAGAAGCGAAACCCATGGCATCACCTAACATTTTGGCCATTCCAGAATGTGTACTGCCTTCAGCGAGTGCGAAACCACCACCCAATAAAAAGCAAAGGCCCCATGGAGTGTACTTATGAATAAATTCCCAGGAAAGCAGAGCATCCATTGTGCGACTTGGAAAAGGTGGAGATGCACAACAATAACGACAAAACGCATAATTTGTCGGTAGACCAAAGCATAGAAGGCAACAAAACATAACCGGAGCCGAACTTTTAATAGCCCTTTACAAAAAAAAGTAGAAAGGAATAAATTGTAAAAAGTGCATTGTACAATATATAAAAATTAAAATTTGTTTGTTTGTTTGTTCGAGTCTTACGCACGGCCATACCGTGAAGAGTATGAAAGGTATTGTATTAGCTCTACATCTGAACAATTAAAAGCCAATATCTGTTTTTAGAAATGTGGGGTAGATTCCCAATTATGGCAGATATTTAGCGATTTACTTTTTGGAGGCTCTGGTATCTTCTTTAACGCGTTCACATCAAAACATTGTAAATGTGAATCAACTTACTTGGCATTCAGTATATCACCCCAGCCTTTGAAAAAGCCAGGCTTTCGGGTAAAGAGTAAGACAATCATTAGTGTAAATACTATGGCCACCTGGATCTCATGACAACTCATTGGTCCCAACTCCTTCCAACGCTGCTGTACAACCTCCTTAACAACAGAGGCACTTTTGCTACCTTTCTCGACCTGTGTCACTATTTGGCCGAAACATACCCATATTTGTTAATAGCAACGAAAAGTAGAGGCAAACGGCGTTTACAATAACAATAATTGGTAGGCTATATGCCATAAATATGGGAAAGTCAAGTTTCTCTTCGGACATTGGGAAACGGGTCTCGTATAGCCCTTTAAATGTAAGGTTTGTCCCGGTTCCAATAAGTGTTCCGCACCCGCCGATAGTAGACGCATAACAGATTGCAAAGTAAAATGCCATCGATACTGTCGAAAGATGTGGTGATCTAAAATAGATTTGTATTCGTTTAAGTATATACTCATAATAAATTATTTTACACTAATCAGGAAACTTACTCGCCCTCCTCGACGGGCTCCTCTTCTTGAGTCTTATAAACGGTGAATACTTGTTGCTGGAATGTTATGTTCAAGTAATAAAGTTCATTTCACCTTATACCTTATACCACAATTTACTTACAGTATGTAATTCAGAAATCACAGCTTTTACAATGGGACACATCATCGCAGTTGTGGCCGAATTTGAGATCCAAAGCGATATGAAAGTAGTGACCACAGTTAATCCGAGTAATAACTTACGGGGACTACAACCGACGATCAAAATCGTGCCCAATGCGATGCGTTGATGTAAATTACTGTACTCAATGGATAGTGCCAAAATGAGACCACCAATAAACATCACTAATGTATCGGTAAAGTACATGCTGCAAACCCTTCCAGTATCTAATATTCCCAATAAAGGGAAAAACATAACTGGAAACATGCCCGTTAAATAAAGTGGGACACATTCGGTAATCCAGTAAACGGCCATGAGTCCAACAACAAACATACACTTAAATTCCTAGGAAAACCCCCAACAGACAACATATACAAGAAATTTTTAAAAACTTTTGTTATACTTACTGAAGAGTCTTCCACAAATCCATAAATCAAAAGTGGCAGAAATACGATCGGTAAAATTATTGATGCTTTTCCCCTCCAATGAAATTTGCAGCAATGGCCCAACGAGGTATTGGCCGGAATTTTTTCGTCACTGAAAATTTAAAATGTTATCTTGTGCCGCAAAAAAATATATACAATTAAAATGTTGTCATTACGCCATTTTTTTTTCTTGGTCTATTCTCCGATCGGGTCTATTACGCTCTTGCAAAATATAGTATGTAATAGTACAAATTCAAAATTAGTGTATTATTTGTAAAAATATTTTAATAATTTTATTCGTCTTACAAATGACGACTAACGAGATTTTATTGAATTTTCTAAACCCAAAAGCTCAGCATACTTTGATTTCAAAAATTGTTTTCCTATTTCTTTCCGACACAATTTTTATTGTACTAAGTATGTGTGCGAGTATGTGTTTGTTATCAGTAGTGTACAAATTTGAGATGTCATATAAATTTAAAACTAAAGATTTAGATTGTATGAAAATTTA
Organism: Amiota minor; assembly: GCA_037043295.1. Lineage (NCBI taxonomy): Eukaryota > Metazoa > Arthropoda > Insecta > Diptera > Drosophilidae > Amiota > Amiota minor. Next base: position 4,580,835 of record JBAMAW010001787.1, read on the forward strand.
AGTACTTCAGTTCCGCTTAATATCTTCCAATTGACTCCATTGAAAGTATCTAAAGTTCCATTCATATTAACTGCATTGCCAATTCGAAAAAGTATTGACGTATTACGCCATCACATCAAAATCCATACCATGTGGTAACTTTTTTTTTAGTTTCATTCGTAATTCAAACAATTCTCTATGATGTATGATGTTCTTCAGCCCAAATGCGACAGTTTTGCTTGTTGACATAGTCGCCAACTTCAAAATGAGCTTCATCGGTGAAGATGATTTCTTAATTTTCTTTCTGAAATGACGATAAATTTAAAAAGACACCTCAAAATTGAATAACCTTTAGTAAACGTCACAATAAATCAATGGCCATTAAGCGAGTCACAGACTTTTTATATTTAATCGATCTTATTTGGTAATCTCTTTTGCTGCAAAAATTTGTAATGTAAAAAAAAAAAAAAACAGCTGATTGGCGGCAGTCACAGAGAACCACAGAATTATTGAACAGTAGAGTTGTCATGCAAATTATTACAATTTGGCGCGAAGAAATTTTGAAATTTTTTCTTTTACAGTTTTAAAAGTAAAATTGTAATAATTTCCTTCTTAATTCATCTTTAATGGCAGACACGTTTGTACCCTTGTTTTTATCAAATATATTAACAAGAAAAAGAATAACAAATTTTAGTAAAATGTTTTAATAAGCTGACAGCCCTATTAAGACAAGCACAAAATGGAATTGAACAGTTTTGTCGAGAGGATTGAAAACCTCCCGAAGCCGAAAACACTAGTACAGGGCCAAACTTTAGAATTGTGCAGTTTGGACATGGAAACGGATTGCTTTTCACATGGACAATTATATTTGCGTGGCAATCCAAGAAATCTATATATAGTATATGCAAACAATAGAACAAAAAATATATGGTTTACCCATAAGTATTATAAAATTTAATATGAGTACATTACAATTTTTTTTTCTTTTCCATTTCCAGACCAAAGACTATTAAACATATACATAGATTGAACAATTCGGGATCTCGGGAAAAAAAAACCTTGAAATTGACGCAATTTCGTGAGGGAGTTGTCCAGTCTATTTGTTTAATAGCCACAGCAAAGCGTGGGGGTTCTACTAGTATTATACATATAAGAATTGTAGCATCTTAATTAATGTAACTTATTCTTTATTCTAATATGGTACCGGCATCAGAAGATTTCCGTTTATTTTTCATTCATAAAGTCTGTTGTCACCTTTGAAAACTTGGCGATCAATTTGTTTAAAATGACCGACAATATGATCGTTTCTAGGCTGTAAATTAATTATGAACTAACGTTTTTGGTCTGCAGAATCAGAATCAGGGATGCTACTACAATATTTCGTTTTAATGTTTATAAGGATTGGCACAGGCCTGCCACATGATGACCGGAAATATAAGAAATTTTGGACAGTTAGAATACTTTGCAAGGTTTAGTCAAATATCATATAATAATCCAATTTTTTATAATACTACAACATTTTGTATCACAAAATATGTATAAATATATATTTTTTTTAAATAAATCATCAATTATTCAATCTCTTCTCGTGCCCATTCGGGAAAATCTGAGGTTTTTGGGAAGATTATCTTGCCCCAAGTATGCGTATTCAAATTGATCAATACAATAGCCCAAAAAGTCGGTAAGATACCAGCCAGCCTAAAATAGATTCAAAATTATATAAAAACGTATACGGAATAATGGAAACTAGACAGGTCTACTTACTAAATATTTAGTTTTAATACCCGCATATCCAGTAACGATAGCATTTGGCGGTGTGCTCACGGGTAAGAAGTAGGTAAAACTCACTGCTAATCCTGTTGGCAAAGTAATCAGTAAAGGATGTATCTTTAATGTCATAGCCTGATGATGGTGAAATAGAATGTTAAGAGTTAAAATGATAATGATGATGTTGATTTCAACTTACCATTTCACAGAAAATTGGAATTATTATATTACAAACGGCAACATTTGAACTGAACGCTGTTAAGATTAGAGAGGCTATAACGGAAATGAAAATCACAAGAGCATGAGGTTGTCCAGAAATGAAAATCATGGCACCACCTAATATTTTGGCCATCCCCGATGCTGTGCTGGCTTCAGATAGAGCAAAACCCCCACCTAGTAAAAGGCAAAGGCCCCACGGTGTATTCTTATTGACAAACTCCCAGCTGAGCAGGGCATCAAGTGTGCGACTTGGAAAGGGTGGAGATGCGCAAAAATAACGACAGAATGCATAATTTGCCGGTAAAGCAAAGCAAACAAGGCAACAAAATATAAGAGGAACTGAGTTCGAAATATTTCTAAAATTTGGGAAAGTAAGGTTATTAGTACAAAGAATAATAATTAATATAGAATGCAAAATTTACGTGGAATTCAGGAGATTAGCCCAGCCATCAAAAAAGCCAGGCTCTCGGGTAAAGAGTAATACAATCATTGTTGTAAATATTATGACAATCTGGATTTGATGACAAGTCATTGGTCCCAATTCCTTCCAACGCTCTTGGATAACCATCCTAACAATAGCGGCATTTTCATTACCTTTGGCGACCTCTTTGCCAGTTTTGCTGTTTGGCCGAAATAAGCCCATGTTAGTAACAAGTACTGAAGTGTAGAGCAGCGCAATATTCAGAACGACTATGATTGGTATTGTGTATGCCATAAATATGGGAAATTCTAGTTTCTCTTCGGATGTGGGAAAACGCGTTTCATATATGCCTTTAAATGTAAGATTTGTTGCAGTACCTATTAGTGTTCCGGTCCCACCGATTGTCGAAGCATAAGCGCAAGTTATATAAAAAGCCATCGATATTCGAGATGGATGTGGTGGCCTGAGAAAAGTTTTTACATTGGAAATGTAACTAACATTAGATCCATTAAAATTACTTACTCACCTTCTTCGACGGGCTCTTGTTCTTGGGACATGTAAATGTTAAATATACCTTGCTGAAATTTTATTTATATTATTATTATTATTATTTATATGTGCGTATATTTATTTGGAATACCACAAGCCCACATAGAGTTATGTGTATGGGATAATGTAAAACTTTTCAATAGCTCGAAACTCATGCAACCAAATAAATTTTCTTGTTCTCTTTATGATTTGAAAATAATAAACTTATAATTAATTTAAAAAAAAGCATTCTTTTATAGCAATCCGAATTAATCCTGATCTGAATCACAGTCGCATCAATTCTCGAAGTGGGGTTCCGGGCCCAAAGGGTACCAAAAGCAACCCTATTGCAGAGACTTCGTTATCCGTCCGTCCGTCCTTGGGTCATATCGTATGAACCGTAATAGCTAGAAAATTAAATGTGTAGTTCTAACCGGACATCAGCAACAAATAATAAAAATAAAATATATTCAAAAAATTAAAAGGGTCCCCATACAAAAAACTTTTGGTTTGTATCGCAGCTATACGATCCAGTAATCCCACGATTTTGAAATTTGGAAGGTTGGTGGCTATATATCAGAAAGTTATATTGTTGTAATTTCAGTTTGATCAGACCACTAGAGAGGGTACTTCCCATACAAACCTCCATTAAAATTCAGGTTCTTATTAGAAAAACTTTTTTGTTTTTCGGACTATTGAACTGAAATTTAGACACTATAAGTTTCTGATATAGACTCGGTACATGTGTTGGAATCAGTCAAATCGGACCACTAGGGGAGTACCTCCAATACAAACCCCCAATCGTGTACGAGCCTGACTCGCACTTGGCCCATTTTTTAATTATAATAATCATTTGTCATCATTAATAAATTAATAAACTAAATTAAGCGTTTTTCTGTACTCTACTTTGTATGGGACGTGAAAGGTCTTAAAATTACTTACCTGATGCAGCTCTGTAATCACAGCTTTCACAATGGGACACATCATTGCAGTTGTGGCGGAATTCGAGATCCACATCGACATAAAACAAGTGACCACAATCAAGCCAAACAATAACCTACGTGGACTGCAACCGACAATCAGAATGGTGCCCAATGCGATGCGTTGATGCAAATTACTGTACTCAATGGCTAGGGCTACAATAAGGCCACCAATAAACATCACCAATGCGTCGGTAAAATACATTCTGCAAACTCTATCTGTATCTAATATTCCCAATAAAGGAAAAAAAATAACTGGAAATATGCCCGTTACATAAAGTGGGATACACTCGGTAATCCAGTAAACGGCCATGAGAACAACAACAAAAAGGCACTTGTATTCCTAAGCAATGAAACAACATTTTGATAGAAAATTAACTGTTTGCTTAGAGATTATGAGAGGATTAGGGAACACCTACTTGAGCGTCTTGTATGAAACCGTGAATCAAAATAGGCAAAAGTAAAATTGGTGCAATTATTAATACTACTCCTCTCCAATGATATTTGCAATAATGACCCAGAGCGGTCTTGGCTGGTAGTTTTTCGTCATTACTAAAATTAAAAATTTATTATCTTCTGCTACAAGAAAATATGCATTCAAAATTTTGTTGAATCTTAAAACTACTAACTTCATTTTGAATTAATTCCTCGAACTCAGGAAAGTTGATGATTTTGTAAACACAGATGACACTTTACTTCACTTGTTCTGAAATTTGTCAGAAGCTTACTTGGATTTAAAAAAAAAAATAAAAGAGGCAGTCATGGGGAGTGGCGGCCTAAGTGAAATCAAACGAGGCGTTTCAAGCTGCCTGTTGTTTGCGTCTGTCGTCGACGGCAAACAGTTGCTTTTTTGTATTATTAAGTCCTCGAGATGCAAAGACGAAATTAATAGATAACCCCCAGATCAATGACAAAGGGATTTTTGCTACAAAGCATTGTGATTATCGACAACTTTACAGAGTTTTCCTAATCAAGAAGCTAACGGTGCCTAACGATGTTGCAGATCTTGTGCCGTTGATATTGATTTTTTAATTTGTTCTATAGGGAACACAACAAAAGAAAAATCAAGCAAATTGGTCCAAAGATTGGAGATACAAACTAAAATATTTATTTATTTATTTACAGGATTAGATTATATACATTTAGTTACTTATAATATATAACCTAAGTTTTATAAGGAGTGCTAGCTACAAGGCCTTCGGTTTTTGGCATTGGTTTTTGGTCTGCAGAATCAGAATCAGGGATGCTACTACAATATTTCGTTATAATGTTTATAAGGATTGGCACAGGCAGCAAAATGATGACCGGAAATTTAAGAAATTTTGGGCAGTTAGAATACTTTGCAAGGTTTAGTCAAATATCATATATTAATCCAATTTTTTTTAATACTACAACATTTTGTATCACAAAATATGTATAAATATATTTTTTTCAACATCCAATATCAATCTGAGGTTTTTGGGAAGATTATCTTGCCCCAAGTATGCGTATTGAAATTGAGCAATACAATAGCCCAAAATGTCGGTAAGATACCAGCTGCAGCCTAAAATAGATTCAAAATCATATGAAAACGTATACGGAATGATGGAAACTAGACAGGTCTACTTACTAAATATTTAGTTTTAATACCCGCATATCCAGTAACGATAGCATTTGGCGGTGTGCAGTCCTCCTCCTTCTTACGCATATCATATCATATATCATATTGAATATATCCTCTTCGAAGACAGAGTATAAGCAGTGTATTATATTTACGCAATTTAGCAGTAGTAGCAGAAACTTAAGTTGAGTCGCAGATAATACTTACATTAGGAATCGACACCTTGTCATACCCCATTCACTTGTTGAAAAAATAAACGTTTGACAATATTTCTACAATACATTGTATACATTGTAGTCCAATACAAACAATTTAGGTATGTACTATATCTTCTTTAAGATATGATGATATGATTATATGGAAGGTCTTTTCGGTCCAACAAAAATAATATCATATTTGATCAGAAACTTTCATTAGAATTGATTTATATTGAGCATATTGCACCACTTCCACTTATTTATAGAGGTTACAAAACTCCTTCAAAGGTTAGATTATATTACATAGATTAGGAAAGGGTAGTACTCTGGTATTCATAGGAATTCGAAGATTTTCTTCAGAGATAAGTTTTAGGTAATGCTCACCTTAGGTATCGGAGTATGGCCCAAATTAGTCCATCACAGTGGCAAGAGTCGTCTCTCGTTTCTCTTCTTAATGTATTATATTATCTAATTAAATAAATAATGCAGTTCAGTTAATTTCTTGAATTGTGTGTTCATTGAGTCTTTTTGTGCTTGTTATTAAACATTTAAAACAGTCATTAAACTTGTATTTGAACTTGAGGACGAACATTGATAAATGAATGAAAGACACTTAAAATGTGATAAATTCACATAATCTTAGTTAATTTAAAAAATATTGAAAAATCAAGTATAATAAGTATGAGTTTGCCTTTTAGTTTATCGATTTCAATATATAAAAATTTTATTATATAAGGTCTTTCTCCGGAAAACTTCTATATTATATCAAACTAAAATGTCATGTATTTGTCAATACATATCTTCACTACAGAATAAGATTATTGAAATGGAAACTGACTTTTGGATAGCAAAAAAAAAAAAAAAAAAATGACCAAAAGTTCGGAGAAGTTCAGAATAGGAAATTATTAAATATAGTATTAATCGTATCTTGTCATTTCAGGAGCAAATATGATGAAGGTTCCGGTTCTGCGAATTGAGAATCGGTTATCGAATCTAGAGAACACAGGAGGATCAAAATCAATTGTGATATTAGATATATATATATATATATCACGAAATAGAACGTAATGCTCTTATTCTTGAACTACGCGATGCCAGTCAGTTAATAAAATCGAGTAAGGAAGCAGTAAAGCAAAGCGTTAGTGCCCAAGAATTACTTCTCAGTGAGCTAAAGCGAGCCAAATCGAAAAACAACAAGAACCGAAGAGTTGGGTGGTGAGATTAAAAGGTCGCTTAGGTTCTTTGAAAAATCAGGCAATTTTGTCGTCTGGCCCCAAAATAATATTGAAATTTTGACATACAGCAGACGTCATTAAGAAAAGCATGTTTCGTGCAAATGTCTCACCTGCGCAAAGGCGTTTTCCTCTATAAAATTTTCATTAATTTCGATTAATGCATAGAAATAAAGAATATCGAATTGAGAGACTTACCTGCACCAAATGGAAAGGATATGTCTTTTTTTAAGCATAATTTTCCCTCGCCATCTAGAAAACGCTCTGGGTTGAATTTCATTGGTTCTTTCCAGACGCGTTCATCTGTATGGTATGCGTATAAACTTGGTATGGCAATGGTCCCTTTTGCTATTCTGTAGCCTAACAATTCTGTGTCGGTTAGTGCTTTATGTGGCACAACAGACGGAATCAGAGTCTCAATACGTAAGCCCTCACGCATTGTGGCTTCTGTATAGTGTAAATGCTGACGATCTTCAAGAGTAGGTAGATGGCCACTACCCACAACTTCATCGATTTCAAGCTGTATGCGTCGTTGTACTTTCGGATAGAGTATCAAATACTGAACAAGTAACGATAGCTGTGTGCTTATCGGCGGAAAGTGCCGGAAAAGAAAAATCTACCAGGCTCATGATGAATTGATCACGGTTGAAACCGGTTTCCACTATTCCAGCAGCTTTAACCTTGTGCATCTCTTTTATATAAACATCAAGAAAATTCCGTTCAAAATTCTCATCAAGTTATACAAAGAGCACAATCAAAGATACTTAGAACAATCACGGGAGCTCCATGATATATCAGGAATGAAGACATTCACAAAGACCTGGAAGTACCACCTGTAAAAGAAGCGTAAAGCTATTTATTTATTTATTTATCATAATTAAATCTAATATATAATACTAAACTTAATACTAATTTTAACGAGTAACTAGCTGCTGGGGCCTACGACTCGCGATTTCATAATAGTTTGTAAGGGATTTAATGTAAAATAATAATGTAATAATGTAATGATTAAATTGTAAGGTTGGATTTTTTACAGAAATTATGTATGTTGGAGATATTTAAAGGTGAAGGAGTATTTAAAAGTTGGGATGGGGATATGGAACCAAAAAGGGAGACCCTTAGGCTCTCCAAATGTTGGCAGGAGTCAAGTAGATGTTTTGCGGTGAGATCAGTTCCGCAAAACGGGCATGGTGGACGATCTGAAGCTTTGAGGAGATGTTGGTGCGTGATTTGAGTGTGTCCAATACGCAGACAAATGAAAACTGTGCATGCCCGTCTGGATGAGTTTGTAGGAAGATCGATTTTGTCGCAATTTGGGTTGATGGAAGAGTACCCGTGGAGGAACTGTCCCCATCCTGTCAACTTCTTCATATGCAGATGACGAGTAACCAGGTTTTTTAAATCTCTGGAGCTGGTTGGTGTGAAGACGTATGTTGGGGCAGAGCTGATGTGCCGGGCTGCCTCATCAGCGCATTCATTTCCCCAAATACCTTGGTGGCTGGGAACCCAAAGAATGGTGATTTTTTGGTGGTGTATGGTGCAAATTTTCTGGATTTCCCGAATTGTGTGATCGTTATGCTCTCGATTTTGTATGGCTAATATCGAGGATAGGCTGTCTGAGCATATAGCGAATTTCCCGCTTTGTTTTATAGCAAATTGGCAAGCCTTTAGTAGGGCAAAGGCTTCGGCGGTGAATATAGAATTATAAGGTGGGAGGGGACCCCCCAACTATGATCTTTTCCGAATTGTCGACAACAGCGAATGCAGTATTATGTTGTGTTTTTGACCCATCTGTGTAGAGCCAATTTATATCCCCGAGCTTTTCTTTCAGCGCTAGAAATCTCGCCAGGTATTCTGAGCTGGTAGTATTGTTTTTGGCTGCTACATGCAGACTGGTATTGATGCTGGGCTGATTTCGAGCCCAATCTGGCTTGGGCTTTACAAAGTTGGAAAGTTGGGGTGGTGGCAATTCCAGTTCCGTACTATACTTGACGCATCGTGTGATAGTAGAAATGCATTTATATTGCCGCTTTTGTTTGAAGATGCCGACAAAAGCCTTTGCTAGCAGTGGATTGGGTGTCGTGTAGAGCTTGGGAATTAGCTGCATCGTGGTTTCCACAATCCTTTCCTCAATGCTGGGTAGCCCGGCTTCTGCTAGGATACAGGCAGTGGGAGATGGGAAAGCGTTGATCGATCTGCGAACAGCTTCATATGGGACTTAGCACACCATCCAAAGTAAAGCTATTTACATGGATAAACTAGTTCGATATGTTAATCCTCCTAGCCAGAGTTCTTATCCATATAAGGAACTCAACTCGACTGATCCGTAACGATCGTGCTGCCATTTTGATTAATTAGAGGCTCTTAGTGCTAAGTGAACTCCTTCTTCCTCATTGTAGGAGGGACACATGTGTATTGGTTTTTAAGAATTGTAACCAATTGTAAATATAATAATATAAAAAAAAATAATAATATCAGTGTTTTGTATAAAAAACTAATGCAAGAGTTTCCAATGACACGCTTACATCTCGCTCAAAATTCGTGTTGTAAATAGGCTATAAAATCATGCAAAACATAATTGTGATTCTCTTTATTGCCAACCATACGAAAAAGGTGAATACATTTTTTGGTCATGTTATTTGTTTTGTTATCGTACGTACATCAGCAACTGTGTATTTTCCAGCACTATAAATGCATTACCATTCTTCTTCTTCTGCTTTGAAGAAATATCAATAAAAATATATACAACATACACAATAGAAAAAAAAATGAGCGCGAACACCGTAAGTTAATGTATTTGGCTTTGATTTAGTTGACTCATCTAATACAAATGATTGACTTGCAGCGCCAAATAATTAAATTGGATGGGAGTCCATCTTTATTATTAAACAAGATACCGGCAGTGATTAAACCCAGTTTAAAACGACCTGTCGCTTCCCCAATTAAAGGTTGGTTAATTGGATTTATCAAATTTACTTGACTCATTCTTTGTTTGTTATTGTTTTACATGCACAGATCCCATAAAAATACCAAGATACTCGTTGCAATTGGGTGATGCCATTAGTTCTTTGCCACCTACAACAATAATTAAAGCAACTTCTCGTGGGAGTCATCATCATCACGATGAACAGCAGGAACAAAAGCAACGACCATCAATATCAACTGATGCCATGCATAATAAAATTTCATCTTTGTCATCGCCAACTACGCGTCCCGCAACGATTTACATAAGACGTGAGATGCCTAAGCATAGCATGCAAACTATGATGCTTGAAATGATTGAAAATAATCCTTTATTGCACTTGGGCATTAGCAAAGAACGTCTCACCATTCTGAAGCGGATAACTTGTGTAGCAGTTGACGTGCCGTTTGTCAATTGTTGTATTACCCTTAAGAAACTACGGTTAAACGAATCTTTTGCTGTGCTTGCTGATTATTTTAACTATAACGAAACAGAAGTGGAAGAGATATTTGTCCGAACAATAGCCAAACTATCAAGTGTCCTAAGGTATTTGATACGTTGGCCTGATAACAAACATTACTACGAACGTCACAAGTATATGCCCTTCGCCTACCGTTCTCAACTTTCGCAAGTGCAATCATTAATAGAATGTGTTGAAACAGATGTAAATAGTTCATTAAATGTTGGTTTCGTTAGTTACAAGTTCATCTACTGCATAAGCACAAGTGGTAAGTTTCTCTCATATTTCAGTTTCATAGCACTAAAATGATATTCTACTCAGGGATTGTTAGCTATATATCGGAAGCATATCGTGGCGATTGCGATGATCTCATGCTCTTTGAGGCTGTCAATTTCAAATCGATTATACCGAAATATTTGACACTAGTCAGTGAAGCGGGCAAAGCGATAAAACGTCAAAGTTCGAAACCCATCGATATTAATAGTGAGTCTTATCTGATGGACGAAGAAATCTCAAACACAAATGAATTTGACCCAGACATTAGTAGATATGAAGCTCAAAGGATCAGTGGCGGAATTGCATCAGCACAAACATTAAGCATACAAGATGGTAAACTAACTTCAAGGTGCACTAAAGATATGAACATACCCACAGTACAACTACGCACATCCATTTGTCGTGATCAGATTCGTGCATCCATTAGCACTTTACGAGAATTTCGAATATTGCAGCCAAATGCTGTATACGAACCAGTCATTTTAGAGTATCTTGATGAGATTTTAATAATTGCAGCTGCAATGATAAATCTACAAAGATAAAAAATAGTAAGCAAGCACGTAATTGTATTAGTCTTAATTTATTATGGTAAAAGTATAAAGTTTTTTTTTTAAATTATAAGTATAAAAATTATGTACAATAAAATTTATAGAATGAACGATCTACTTATGTAGAATGTAGTATGTATATCGAAACCATGTGGATTACTAACTTTCACCTATATATTTATTTATTTGTCTAATTTGTTTATATTTTTTATTTTCATATTTTTAATGTTTAGCGCATGACACATTTTAATGGTTACACAGAAATTGATGATTGAGATGTTAACGTTGTTCTTATATGCTAATTAATTATTACGTTCTTTTTAGTAGGAAATCATGGGCATGGAGTCTTTTTAACATTCACTTTATAATTGGGCTTCGGAACAAAGCAGAAGTCAATGGGTTAGGATGCGAATGTTTTTGGTAAATTTTTGCAGAGTGGGGTTTCTGACAAAATACGGGACATCCATGTTTGCTCTGGCAAGCCTTCAGTCTGGATATGTTTGAAGCAGCCGTGGTGCCCCCAGACTTGGATTGCATATCGTCATGTTTGTGCCACTATTTAAAGATAGATGAGCCTTTTTTTGCCTTGAGATAGTTTGAGAGTCAAAGGAGCCAGTTTAACTTCTTCATTTGTTTGTAAATAATTACTTAAATTTGAATATTATGAGAATTCAAAGATTTAAGAATAAAGTACACTAAATGTACTGTGAATGCATCGGTGAACATGATATTTGCATCTAATCAATCATCATTAAAATACAAAGATATGCGAAGTCTTACATGGAAACGCTAAGTCAACATATTGACAGCAAAACTTCAGATCTTTCTTATTGAATCAATTGGTTGGAAAATAAGGTTTAAGTGAAAAATATTCAGGTGCGGACTTTTGGGAAGGCTTCGCGCAATCGCGCACTCGCACATTAAGAAAAATATTATTTATAATAGTGCCTAATGTTTTTTTTTTTGAATTTACCACCTTACATCGCGCATTAGAAAACTCACATCACGATACTCGCGTTTTGTTGCGTAGTATTTTTTATCGTTGTGTCTACGATTCACGACTGTCATTGACAGGCTTTCAACTGTCAAGTGTCGTCTTGCTAATTATGTATTTATGTTAAGCTAACCCCATCACGATACTGCTTGCCGTTTCAATCAGTTGTGTACGTTTGCTTGAAGCTGCGTCCTGCACGCAGTTTCAGTCGTTCGTGTGCAGAAGACGGTCATAATGATACAATTTGTCCGCTCATGTCTTCTCACTTCAAAACAAATATTGTATTAATGGACATAAATTGTATAATGTATATGAAGTAAACGTTGACATTACTTCGGTACTGCAATACATATATGAACAAAATTTAACCGACGTGTACCCTTCTATGGAAGTAGGCACGACATTAATGCACTTAAGTTCGTCTTGATACATAATTTGTTATCTTTGTGTTTTAATTTCCAATAAATAATTTTAAAACTCTAAATTTATTTATTAATAACTTTGCATTTCTCATCAAGTATCATCATTAAAACTAATTCCACAAGGACTAGCTTTTGCTTTATGCAAAGTCCAATTCAAATTGCTCGATGATAAAAATGTTGTCCTCTGAAAAAAAGTCTGCTACACAAATCTCATTGTCTATCTGAATGTGATAATCAAAAGTAGCATTGGAAGTTATAATAGGATTCAATCTTAAACAGTCCTCCATCAAGGTTTTATGTTTATTAATATTTATGAAGAACATTCATGGAATTTCATCCCATGTAGAATATTAATCAAACCCAGTAATTGTTATTTGACTCAATTGATTCATGAGTTAGTTTAATATCATGCATTTTGTTTGCCTCCATACACTGTATTACTTTTTTAAGATTGAGTTTCAATCTGGTCAAGCGGTTGAAGTTTGATTGTCATATTTGCTTTGCTATCAGTTGGACGAGCACAAAGAGCAAGTGGTTGTCATAATGATGGAATACTTAACAACCAGTTCTATTTTATGGTATTCTCGTTATGGAGATATTCGAGATATGGGGAAAAGATTATTTAGAAATGTCTCTCTAAATCATGGGTTCCAAACTCATTTTGGCGACCGACTACTTTGAGATTTTCCAGTCGCCCACAAAATTAACAGGTAACTTCCTTTTTTTAAAGTATTTATCTGAACGTTCTACTGACGCCTCCAGTGACCTTGAGAGGGCGTTAGGGGTCACTTTGAAAAAGACTGCTATAAACTTGATTTGGTTCGAGTCATACAAGCTATGGAAGTTCAACTGTATGTTGAATCGGCGTAGTTTTAAGATATATATTTCATAAGTGGAATTTTAAAATTAACCAACCTGAAAATGAAATTATACACTTTTAGAAGATTTAACTAGAAATGTTTTCTTTAAATTTAAGAAAATAATTTGTATAATGACATGACTGTGGTTGTGTCGATTTTCCTCATGTTGCTCATCAATATCACTTATGTATTATGCTTTCCATGTGATTATACACCTATAAATCAGACTATATCAGTTTATAGAGAACATAGCAAACAATTACCCGCACCTTCTAGTGCAATATAAGTATTAAGTATATATTTTTTATTTATATCTTTTTATATTTTATTATTTTTACAAAAAAGGTTACACATTATATTGACTCAAAATAAATTTAAAAGTTGAAATTGTCGTCACCATAATCATAAGAGTGAGTTCGTAATATTGGGTTGGTGGAAAATTAACTTCCGAAAATGAGAATTATGTTTCAACAATTTTTTTCATATAACAAAGCAACTTTATTTCATCAAATATTTCCCATTGTTATTGATAACCTTTTACCATCTTTCGGGTAAAACCATAATCCCGTCTTTGTAGAAATTCTGGGATTTCTGATCAAAAAACTGGCGCAATACCGTATTGCAGTCGCTTGGGGAATGCATTGTTACGCCATCAAGATAATTCTGCATGGAGTGAAATAAATGGTAATCAGAGGGTGCTAGGTCCGGACTATATGGTGGGCGTATTAACACTTCCCAGCCGAGTTCCCTCAATTTTTGCTGAGTCATCAAAGATGTGTGTGGCCTAGCGTTGTCGTGGTGGAGGACTATGCCTTTTCTGTTTACCAACTGTGGCCGTTTTTCCTTCAACGCTGCATTTAGTCTTGTTAATTGTTGACAATAGAGTTCCGAATTTATCGTTTGCCCAGGTGGGAGCAAAAGACCTCTGCAATCCCACCAAATGCACAGATACAATTTCCTCGTAGTTAGCGCCGGTTTTGCAATGGTTTGGGCGGACCCACCTTGCTTAGACCATGACCTTCTTCTCACATTATTGTCGCATGTTACCCATTTTTCATCGCCAGTTATCAATTTGGATAGAAAAGATTGCAAATCATTCCGTTTCAGTAACATTTCCCAAGTTGAAATGCGATCAATAAGATTTTTTTCTGTCACTTGTTCAATGCTTTAGCAGCATGGTTTTACCACCTTTTCATTGTTGTATAGTATTCCTAGATCGGATTAATACTTTCAGAGATGTCGTTTTTTAAATGTAACAATTCAAATTTTCGGAAGTTACTTTTCCACCAACCCAATAAATAGGTACGTATTACGTATGTAGGTAGATAGATGATTTTTCTATTATTATTTCACACAGTATTTTTTGCTTCACTGTTGATGTTTGCTGTCATCTTTAAATTAATTACATATTATGTATGTTTATTGGAGTTAAAACAAGAGAAATTTAACATCATTATCATCATTCAAACTCGTATGACATCACATCATTATGTGACTTTGTTTGTAATCGTTGTTGTTAATTGTTCATCTGTATGCCATCATTTGGTTATTGGACATAAATTTTATCTAAGATATTTAAAATAGTTTTAAGCATTTTTCACTATACTAAATAATAAATGTTATATTAAAATTTTAATATATTTTTCAATAGGGACGTCCTGACTTCGAAATATTGTTATCTGACAAATCTATAATTTTTTTTCACATCTGGTTCAATTCAATAAAAATATTCAGCAGACTTGTCAATTTCATCATGGAAAAGTATACAACTTTATTTGGAAAATATCCTCGTTTTCAAGAGCCAAACGATCGGTATATTAATAGTGTCATTGATAAATTTAGTGCTCGATTCTTCAGTGCCTGTGCGTCAACGTGAAGGTATTTTGACTGGCTCGTTGGCCCAGAGGTTAGTGCGCTGGCTGACATCCCAAGAGTCGCGGGTTCGATTCCCGCTCAAAGCAAGTCTTCTGGTCTTGCACTTTTCTAATTTTCTCTTTTCCTTCTTAATTTCCCCCTGAGCTGTAGGCCTCTGTCGCTATTGCTCATATTAAATACTAGGTTATAAATTGTAATTATAATCTTAGTTCTAACAAATAAATATTCTATATTAATCTCTCAAAATACGCTTAGCTTCAAGTTTGTTCCATTTTCATATCTCTTCTAAATAATAATAAGTTTCGTCAAGGTTGTAAATTTCATTTTTTCTAATTAACTTCTCAGGATTGGTAAGTAATAGAAATTAGTTTCAGGTAAGTAAATCTAATTCGTTGATTTTTGGACATTACAAGGTAATTTTGTACTTTGCTATTTGGGTAGGATTAAGGTTAAATATTGTTAAAAGAGTCTAAATGGTTTGCATTTTCGGACGACTTCATAGTCTTTGCCTTCATTGAAGTTGATTCTACTCAATCTGTTCCTTTATATTGGGTATATGAATCTAACATATGCTTTGTCATCGGGATTGCGTTGAAACATTTTCCCATGGTCTATAGTAAGCAAACGAGGCCGAATCTATTTTACCAATAGGCATTGCATTCTCTTTTCGTGATTCCATATGCTTATCATCAATTCAATGTCACGTATTTTCTATTTTCGATCCATCAAAACTATATCATGAACTTTATTGATGATTTTCTGGCATAACAAAACCATGTCCTATTGCTGAGGATCACAAGTGACTGTATATACTATGTAATACAATATCTTAAATGAAATAACTTACTATATTACATTTTAGAATAAAAAAAAAAAAAAATAAAGTAATGCGCCTCACCCTCATAAGCACAATATGGAAGTGAAACTTCTTTAGCGAAGGGACATAAATCCAAGAATTAGAAAATTAAATGTGACGAAAATCAAAATAGGTGATGCTTCAGAGACTTAGTGGGGAGACGCACAAAACAATACACATTGTCTTATGCGGACTCGTCTGAAACGTAGAGAATGAAGGCTAATGCATGAGTAAGAGAGAAATAAAAATGCTTTACTGATTGTGATAACTTTATAGAAGAACGTAATAATAACATCGTCAAATTTTATTGTAATTTTCGTCACATTTCATTTTCATATTTTTTGGATTTACTTCCCTTCGAAGGAGTTTCACTTAAAACAAAAAAAAAAAATTCCCAGGGTAGAACTCGAAACCCACGCCTTCGGTTTGGCAAGTCCTACTCTCTAGCCACTACGCCACGGAGACATTTCAATTGTTTTGGCTAAATAGCTTCAATATAATAATAACATCGTCAAATTTTATTATAATTTTCGTCACATTTCATTTTCATATATTTTGGGAGCCTTCGCTTCAAAACTTCTAGAGAATTGGAAAGATTAAGGAAAATTATGATGAGATGATCTAATAGAAGATCTCAGAATTGTATTGAATAAAGTTTGTATATTATGTACATAGTGTGCCACTATTTTAAGAATTTAAAGAACAATATTTATCTTTAAGTGAGGTAAATTAACAAACTAACTTTGTCGTCATTATTATCATTCAATGTCAATGTATGTGTTCCTACCTACATATGTATATATATTTAAACAGATGGTGGTAGCGACAAAACAATTTCTTCACAAATTAAACCATAGAAAATTAATTATAATATATAGAAAATATCATGTATTTACTAAATTTATTTATTTAAATATTTATTTTTGTTTTGTTTTTTTTTTCTTTTTTATTCAAAAATACAAATATGGGTTCCCATTTTTCATGTATGTATGTACTATACTATGTATGTATGTTTGTGTGTGGTAAGTACAAAATATGAACAAAAATTGTATAAAAAATTTGTGTATTTACTGCGGAATTAAGAACAAATTTCTCCTCTACTCCTACTAAATACAATGTTTTAAAGAAAATACAATAGAATTTCTTTTCTTTTCCTTTTTCTTTCTCCAATGATTTACAGTATTTCTTTCTTAATTTTTTTTTTCCTTTTTGCGAATTTTACAACACTACAACTTGCTTAAATAATAAGTGACTGACTACAATTTATTATGGAATTCATTCTATGCTTTCATTGGCATAGGATCGCATTGAATCGCCTTTCTTGCTTTTCTTTTCTCTGTAAAGTTTCAAATGATTAAATAACAAAAAACGATTTAAGGATTTTCCTTTTCTTTTTTGAAGTGTTTTTTTTTTTTTTTTTGTGTGTGTAACAAGTGTGACAAGTGTTGGAAAGGACTTCAAAGTTTTTGAATAATTTCGAATTTCTTTTTAAGATCCACGCTCTCATTTTTCGGATCGTATTTTTTCTTGGAGGCGAGCTTTGCGCGCATTTCTGCTGCTGTCAGATTGAGAAGCGGCAGATTGAGGCCAACACTACCACGTGAACCAAGGGTACCAGTACCTGAACCAGAACCAGAACCCGAACCCGAGCCGGAACCAGAACCGACTGAAGTGGGTGTCGTTGGCGTTGGCGTTGTTGATATTGGACTATTATTGTTCATCATTGGTGAAACGTTACCATTGCCATTTGTTGTTGCTGCTGCTGCTGCTGTTGATGATGTTTGGGTCTTATTTGAAATTGTTGTTGTTGAAGTATTGTACACCATATTGTTGCCATTGGTGTTGGCCATTGCTACGGCTGCCGAAGGTGGCGGTGGTGGTGTGGTGATCAATGTATTATTATTGTTTATGGCCATTGATTTCTGTGCATGTGCGTGTGGTTGTGCTCGATGTTGCTCCATCTCAACACCATTTTGTTGTGGCAAAGCTGCTCTGTCCACCACATCCGCACTAAGTGTACTGCTATTTACATTGCTGCTGCTGCTTGCATTTGAAGCACGCTTTGTACTGACCATGCTGATGCTGCTGATGTTGGCGCTAGCGCCAGGTATTTCCTGTTTAGTGCCCTCGCATGGGGTCGTACTACAATCCTTATCAATGTCATTGGCATTGGTGGAATTACCATTTGTTTGTGCCTTGGCCATGGCCATGGCCTCATCACCTTTGCCATCAACATCGATGAGCAAGAGACGTACCTCATTGGAAATGGCCTTAATGCGTGCTACTACTTGTTTATGTGTCTCACTACCAATGGAAACACCATTCACTTCCAGGATGCGATCACCTTCCTTTAAACCAGCAGCCTCTGCTGGTGATTTTGGATCAACCTTGCCAATGAATTGTCCTGGTTTCACCTTTTCCGAATGCAAATTGAATCCATAACCATCAAAATCAGAACGTTTAACAATAAAGCAAGTCTTCGTCACACCCGCTGGTAATGTGGGCGGTGTAGGTGCTTTGGGTGTGGTTGGTGTCGTCGCTGTCGAAGTGCTGGACATCTTATTTTAATTATTTATGGATAAGTGGGAGCGGCAAGTGTAAGCTGTAAAGATATAAAAACCAAGTGAAATCCATTAATATTGAAATAATATATACTTAACGAAACTAAGTAAGATAAAAATTGAAAAGTCTCTAATTTTATTCGTATTTCTTCAATTACCTAAAACAAAAATAAATAAAAATTAAAAAATAAATCTCGAAACGTGTTAAATTTGTTGACATTCCGAAGATCTGACTTCATTATTCAACGAAACGAATTATGAATGAGCACATTGCAAGTTTAACTAAAGTCTCGGCGTCTCATTTTTCCAATATTTTGTTTTCGTTTTTTTTTGTTTTTTTTTTGCTAATCATTTTTGTGTGTATTATGGGTATTTATAACATGGCTGGGCATGGCATGGAACACTAAGTAGTGGGGGCTTCCTAAGCATGCATTCTTATGGCGCAATTATAATAAAATGAAAAAATATAATACTACAATATTTCAATAAGATAAGTTGAAATTTTTGTTTTTGTTTTGTGTTATCAAAATACCAGTTGCGTAGTTCAAGAAATTAGCTTGTGTTTGGGATTCTCCAATGGGACTATTACTAAGTGTAGAAATTAGTAGTTTATTTAGTTAAGTTCCCTTATTAAAATACTTATTACTATCTTTTGTGAAATTGTTGTATTCTAGAATTACTATGTACATATATTTCAAGTTTATTGTTTCATTGAAGCAATTTCATTGTGTCCAAATGTAGTCTGACAAATGGGAAAATCAGTACTTTTTATCGATTCTGCGGTTGCAAAATCGTGGGAAAGAAACTAGGGATACCCACCGTCAATTCCCATATCCAGACATCACAATATGCATATCCGATCATATTCTTGGCCTATTTTTTTTTTTTTCTTAATTATAAAACACTTTTAAAACCTTAAGATCAATCTTTTAGCACCTTAATAAGTGCAGTTGGTATAGATAAATTTGTGGCTAACATAAGATCACAGTTTTATTATCTCATTACCATGTAGGCACTCGGCAGAATTTGTCAAATTATTGAGTATTCTTTATGAAGGCTTCAAGTCAAAACAAATCTCGCCAAATCACATTTGTTTTTTGTTTAAAACGATAAGAATAAAATTACGAGGGAAGTTTGATAAGCCAGGGACTTCTGTCAACTTTTGAGCTAGCTGTGTCATTAAATAAGTGTTTGACAGCCTCGTGAATTTCGACGTAAATGGTAAAAGTGAATTTCGTGTACAGAAGCATATTTTTTTGAGTAAAAAAAAAAAAAAAAAACATTACCGAAACCAAGGAAAGTCTAGGGGGTTCAGCAGCAACAATTTAAATGTTTAAGAAGTGTTTTACTTAATTCTGTTGTGGTTGCACCAGCACAGGTGATAGTAGTTTGGGTTAGTCGGCTTTTTGGGACCTTTTTGAATGACATAATTTACACCTTGTAAAGGATAAAACGATCAGGAATACGAACTACAACCCCCTCCAATATACGAGTATTCTCACAATTTTAGTCGCCTGTGACTATTTCCTGTTTCCAAGAGAAGTGTTTTGGGTCGAATAAAGAGATCATCACTGAAACAAACTCCTACTTTGACGACCTTGAAAGAAACTATTATTTGGAAGCATTATTAAAAAACTGTCAAACTGCCCTCGTAGTAATTAATAAAAAAATCAAATCTTTCGTTTATTTATGGGCTTAAAATACTCTTATGAATTTTTCACTTTATTAAAATCGAGATAAGATATTGTTTTTTTTTTTTATATTTCTTTGTGTAAGAATGTTATCATTATTATTTTCATTTTTGTTGAAATTTGGTTTATTTCGTTGCAAAATTTTGTGTAAAAAGAAATTTCTTCAAATAAACAATGACACTTAAATAATGAGGAGATTCATTTATTTTGTTGTTAAATTGTCATGATAATTAAAAAGCAAACAGAAAATAAAATATATGGGTGATTATAAGATTTTCTATTAAAGATTTATTAGCCTAAATGTAACTATTGCGATTCTTTACCTGTCATTCACGACAGATAGAGATTTACAATATATAAGTACATACCATATTGAAAGTATATTGATATCATATTTTTACAAAATTCCATTCAAAGGTTTATGTGCAATTTGACAAAGAATAATTATATCTTTTACGTTTCATGAGATAGAAACCGAGGAAGGATGGATGGCCAGAGGAGACTTAGCAACCCTAAAAACTCTTTCCGTTGTTTTCGAATGGAAAATCCCTTATACGAGAACTTTATAAAATTTTAAGTATTTTCGATACTTGTTTGTTATACAAAACTTGGGACTTTTGCTTGTTATGGAACAATGAGCTGTTATATGGAAGTTTAGTTTCACATCAAGGAACTTCTGAAAAATCATGGTTGTTAGCATGAATTGGTATTAAGTAGATGCGAGTTTAAGGGATGAGAAATTGTTGTCTTCAGATCAGATTTAACTCTTAAAGTAATCTTTTATTCTGTGTTTCCAAAAGATCTAAGTGAGTGATGCGAAAACTTTATCTAATATGTAATTACGAAGGGCACTTAAGAAAATACTTAAAGAAACATGTTGATATAAGTAGTTCAACATAAAATATAACAACTATCGATAAAGCAATTCTCAATACTCATAAATCATAAATCATATTAGCTAACTAAGTCAATCAATTTAAATTTAAATCAAGATGAGGGCACGGATTAAATGTTTTTAAAACATAAACTTATGCAATCATCTTGCTTAGTACTTCCACAAAAATTGGTTGGTCTATTTGGTTTTTTGTATCATTTTGTTTTGTAATAAGTATCTACCACATATTGAACTCGTAAGACTGATGAAATTGAAGCTAAAAGTTAAAATAACTTTTTCTTATATACAAATCCATACACTAGACAGTTTGTACCACTTTGATTTTATCTATGAAAAGCGAAGAAGCATGGCAAGGATATCTAATATCATATTGTTACGACAAATCGTAGCGATTGCCAGTTGCTTTCTAGGAGCAGAGCCATCTTGAAATGAGTAGGAAGAAGAAGGAAAGTATATGGTTTGGCTAAGGAAGTAATTGTAGATGAAAGAAGACCAAGAAAAAGGAATAAAACTTACAAAGAAAAGGATAATTGTTAGAGAATAATGGAAACTTGGTGATGGTCTGGTAAGTGTTAAGCTATTAAATTCATAGTAGTGAACTCATGTGACTTTGTTTTTTATTCTATGTTAATATAAAAAGGTCGCTGTACCGCTAACAATAAACAAAGAAAAAACAAACCACAACCACATTCTTAACAATTTTATATGTAGGAGTATGATCAGTTTTGATCAATAGCGAAGTCTCTGCATCAGTCTGTATTAACGGGTATCTAATCTCATAATTTTAAAAAGAAATTTTGAGATGAAGTTATGTACAATATACTATATATGAAGTATTCTTACAGATTATCTGTTGCAGTCATAATCATGATTAGATTACTGAAAGAGAGATTATCAGATAAATTGCCCTTTTATTGTTCCCGAATAGTTCACAACATTGGTATGCAATTGTCGGTTGTCTAATACATAAATTATTATTATTTTTTTTCAAAATCTCCCATCTTATGTCAAGTGAATGAGTGTTTCATCTTTGTTAAGATCAAAGTTTAATTATTTTTCTTGTTTTTTAATATATTAAAAATAAAAATTTATTATACAAAAATACATATAAATATGTACAAATGTATTTTATAATAATTAATTGTCTTCATATTGTTTTCGTCAATTTCTTTTTTGTTAACATTTTTGGGTTTATTGAGTAATAAAGTTAATGCACAATGAGGCCTTTGACTTGTTTTTTTTTTTTTTTTTTGCCTGAGAGACTCTTTACCATTAGTATATATTTTTGTGTGTTTATTGCACATTTTTTTATTTTTAATTTTTTTGTGTGTGTGTTTTATTTTATCTTTAAGTTATTTGTTTGTTTGTTAGTACAGAAATTGTTGTTCAGTAATTAATGCTTTGCATCACAGTGTGTCATACAGAAAATACAACAAATGAAAGGCGTCAGTATATAAATATTTAATATTTATTGCATAAAGGAAATGATTGGGCAAATTTGCAATAGTATATGTGTTTTGCAGTTTAAGGTCTGATGATGAATATCAACTTGATCATATACTTAGTTATAATGCATCAAAGGAAAGTTAATGGAAAATAAACTACAAGACAACAGTATTTTGAATTACTGTATAATGAAATCAAGGGAAGCTCTTGTTCTAGAATTTTCCTTTATAATTTTGTTGATATATTATTGTAGAAAGACATTCATGCATTCATTGTACCGATAAGACGATATAGTGTTCGATATGTTAGAAGCAGTTGCCCTAAATGAGATCACAAAATAATCAACGATTGATTTAATCTATTTTTAATCTAGATATTATTGCAACTGTAGTAATTGCTACATACATACTATACACATACATAACATAAAATGTATTAGTTTATTATTTTTTTTTATTAGTTTCTTATATTGTTTAGATGGGGTCAGTTTAGTTAGTTGATTTTATTATATTGACATAGGGCTGATAAACTTAGTACACGCTATTACAGTTTGATAAAAACTGTTATGTTTGACAATATTTTTTACTCTTTCATTAGCCTTCTTCTCATTCAGATGTTTGGACTATTTGTCATTACTTAGAAGACTCTATGTACTTCTGTTAAATTAATATTACAATTGAGTAAATGAGTTTACCCGTTGTCATAAATCCACAAAAGATTTACATCGTAAGGGACATCCATATTCGAATCATTTCAGATATTGTTCTGAGTATTTTACACAATATATTTGGGTGTAAGAAAGAGTCTGAAAGATGGTTGCTGAGTTTGCTCTCAGTAGAGCTTTTTTGGTCGTATTACGTCCCAATCCTAACGAGTTTCTGCGCTGAATATAACCGTAGACGCAACATGGATACGCTACTATGCTCCAGAAATAAAGAAATATTCAGAACAATACATTTTTGAAGGCGAACGGGCTCTAAAGAAGGCTTATATGGTAAAGGGATGATCACGGTTTTTTTTTTTTTTTCGGATGCACGAGGAATCATCAATAGCGATTACTTGGAAAAAGGGCAAACAATAACTGCAAGAATCAAGACAAAACATTCTCAATTGAAAAACATAAGATTATATTTCATCAAGACAATGCACGGTTCCGCATAAGTACAGTACCACCATTATTCATCAGAGTTGGCATCCTACACACATCTTTGTATTTATAAATTTAAAAAAAAAAAAAAAATTAATGAAATAATAGCCTATTTTGAAGAACTTCCGAAATTCTACTTTTTGTAGAGAAATTTTTATACTTTTAATGTTCGTAAACAATTCATTACAAAAATGTGAGTAGAACAAAACAAAAATTTAAATGAAGATCGTAAGATTTTTTACTCCTATAAGATATGTTGGTATACGAGGTGTGACAATTATGTAACGGGACTGGTCTGTAAAACATACTTTATTGAAAACTTATTACAAATAACAATTAATCTCCTTCAACATACTCCCCTTCCCTATCTATACACCGCTGCATGCGAGTTTTCCACTGGTTAAAGCAGTGCTGAAAGTCACTAAGTGTTAGACTCCTTAGCAGGTCTGCCGTTTTTGCTTTTACCTCTTCAACCGACTCAAAACGTGTTCCCTTCAACGAACTTTTGATTTTGGGGAACAGGTAGAAGTCGCAGGGAGCGAGATCTGGTGAATACGGTGGGTGTTCGAGCACGGTAATTGATTTTTTCGCTAAGAACTGCTTCACAGAGAGTGCATTGTGCGCTGGCGCGTTGTCCTGATGCAGAATCCAGGATTTGTTGTTCCACAGGTCTGGTCTTTTCTTTCGCACTTTTTCTCTCAGCTTCTCTAGGACCTCAATGTAGTATTTCCTGTCTTTCCGAACAATTTCATTAATTTTTTGAACGTTTTCTGCAATTCTTGATGTCACAGGGCGTCCAGTCCGTTCCTCATCATCAACTTCTTCCCGGCCCTCAGAAAATCGTTTGTGCCATTCGAAAATTCTAGTACGTGACATGCAGTCATCACCAAACACATTTTTTAGCACTTGGAGGTTTTTTTAATTTTACGAGAAATTTTAAATTAATTCGCTGCTAGATTTTTAAACTAATCATTTTTCCGGCACTTCTATTACACAACACTTTACTCAAACTAGGTTTACAAGCAAACTAGACTAGACAGAGAGGCGGGATCAAGTGGATTCTGCGCAGTAGGAATCAAGGTCACTCACCATCCATCCCCACTCTTAAAGCTAAAGACAGACGACTGTGGTATACTCAGTCCCGTTACTTAATTGTCACACCTCGTATGGTTTATTAATGGGTATTTCTAAGATTTCAATATGAATCTTTTCGTACATCTGCTTTGAAATATGGAACTTACATAACATTAGTATGAAGCTTTTTTAAGTATTTATTTTTTTTTTTGCATTTTTCTATAATTTCCTCATAAACAATGAACTTATAGACACGTGTACGGGTTTTTTGTTTTGTTTGTCTTCTTGGTATCTACTATGACACACAATAACACACTATCCACTATATTTATCTATATTTCTATGTATTTATTGTATCTAAGATTCAAAGAGACTGACTAGTCAATCGTATAGTATATACATTTATTGTATAGAGAAACCAGTTATTGCTATTAAAAAGCAACTATTTGTTGTCGTTGTCGTTGTAGTTGTAGTATCTATCAATTGCTCCTTACAACCCGCTGTCTTTTAAGATGTTCCCATGCTATGCTATACTACTATGAGATTCATTCAATATGATTATGATGTACAATGATGTTAAAGTTGCCTCATTCAACCTTGACTAAGCATTCTACTTGTATAAAATAAGTATAATGAATATCATCGAAGACAACAAAAAAAAAAAAAAAAAAAACCCCCCCAAAACAAATAATATAATTTTTTGTCGAACAATAAAACACAACAATAACATTAATAATAAAATTATAAAATAATAAATAATTATAAATATAGTATTTTGCCATTCGCTTGTTTTGTTTGGAAGCGGAACTGACATTTAGTGATGATTTTTGTTTTTCTGATCTTTTGTTATTTTCATACGTTTCAGTTATGTCGTGTTGTGTTGAGATACTTTTTCATTATTATTATAGTTTTTCTATTGTATTTGTTTTGTAAAAACGAACGCTTCAGGCAATAATTCTCATACGTAACTCGTACAATATTTTTCATGAATGATTCCAATAGAAATACAAGTAAACAAATAGTGAATGAATGAGTGGAGTGACTGGATGCCTAGATGAATGAGTGATGTTAAAAAAATGTTCCATTAACAGATTCTATAAAGAAACAAATAAACATATCATAGATATCAGAAGGCTTTCTTCACAAAGCAAAAATTCATTAATTTGTGGTTTTTGATTTAACATTTCATTTTCAAATTGCCTTTTAATTTTTATATGTTTTTAACTTTTGTGAATTTGAGGTATTATAATATTGTCGTGATGCTTGTAACACATAGCACGGCATTGGGGAACTTTCTGGGAAGTTCTTTCATATTTGAATTATTCACTATAAACAGCATCATCTCATTATCATATGAGAGTTTCCATATAAAAGTGCAAATCTAATCGACAGGCAGTTTTTATATTAGAACATCTAAACAGTTTAAATCAAATTGAAAAGTGAGAACAATGACACAAATAATTGATATATAATACATATATATACTTGCCATTATAAACCTTTCAGTTTCTTATGTTTTTATATGAAAACAAATGAAATCTCTAAAGAACTTAAACGAGACAACGTTAGAGATAAGTAAGCATTGTTGAATCAAATAATAACTGCCATATAAATCTGTCCCATTGATTTTGTTATAAAGTTTTGTATGGAAAACTTATTTTTTTTTTTCTAAACAAAATAAGTAAGACGAAGCATAAAAACGATCAGACAAATATTTTCTATATGAACTTAGTATCTATCTATGCCTATCAGTTAAAGTAGTGTAAAAGGTATGTGAATTTCGGTGTAACGAAGTTTATCATTTGCCTTGCTTTGGTTTATTTCTATTTTTATTTTGCTAAAATGTTCCTTATAAAGCAGAGAATTTTTAATTGAATTTTCAATCAAGCATGAAGTACACCCCCTCGTATACATTATTTACATTTAGTTTGCCTGTTGCTATTGTCTATCTATCTTTTGTGGTTGTTGCTTTTTTGTTTGTTTAAGCGATTCTCATCATTAAAACAAATTAGCCGTTAGCTTGGAAAAAACAACAAAAAAAAAAAATTGACAATGTCAAGAAAGGCTACACAAAAAAAACAAAACAATAAACAAAATTAAAAACAACAATATGTAGTAGATACGGAAGCTGTTTGTTTTTGGTTGTCATTGTGTAACTTAAAATTGCAAAATTTTGATGGAGTTTTTTTTGTTTGTGTAAATATAATGGAATGGAAAAATGTTCTTTTTGAGGTTTTAATACTTTTCAAATGAAAATTCCCATTCTATAAAATAATGAAAATAATGCAGGAAATTTAAATACATTTAATTATTGTAATCCTTTATTTATCCAATGTGAATTTTTCAGTGTTGAGGATCTTCTCCCATATGACGTGTACTGGTTTTTCTTTCATAAACTTCAAAGGTTTAAAATTTTGCTCCTTTCTTGGGGAACTGGGTTGTTGATAAATAAATAATAAATAAATATTGAAAACTTCCTAATGTAAGGATCATTAATTATTTGACAATTCCTACAGTTGCAGCAATCAAACGAATAGTTGACCCAGTAGAGACTTTAAGATCAGATAAACAATTATTAAATATTTCTTTTTGATGTGCAAAGGCTTTCATCACTCGAAAACTGGAGCAAGTAAAAAAAGTTCAAAGGTCGAACACTTCTTTTAATACAATGAAAGAATTATGGATTTGCCTAGTTTTATATAATAAGATGGCACGGCTATTTGTTGCTCCATTTTCATTTCATTCAGAACTGACATAAACAAAGCCACTTTAGTCGTATAACTTTAGGCTATGAGTAACTCATCTGTAGAACACAAACCAATGTCAATTTGCAAGCTGAACTTGGTAAAAAATTTGAAAGTCCCAAGCAGTTCGAA
This sequence comes from Amiota minor, assembly GCA_037043295.1. Classification (NCBI taxonomy): domain Eukaryota; kingdom Metazoa; phylum Arthropoda; class Insecta; order Diptera; family Drosophilidae; genus Amiota; species Amiota minor. The sequence continues at coordinate 4,608,701 of JBAMAW010001787.1, forward strand.
TAAATAAAAAATAATAAATGAGAAGGTGAACTTCGGTTCACGTACCCATAGAAAACGGTTTTGTATACGCTACTGTAATTGAGGAATACAGAGTCAATACACATACAGCATTTCAACACTGAGACTGAAATATTTGGATGATCTAGTAACCATAGGATCTTGAAATTTACATGACTGATGGAGATGGATTAGAAACTTATACATAGTTCCAAAATTGCAGTTTGATAATACAAAAAGTAATTAAGTCATTCTAATAATAACTTGAATTTGAATTTGGGTTTGTATGTGAACTGAATGGTATTTGTAACCCTAGGGTCTTGAAATTTGCATGCTTGATGGAGATGGACTAGAAAGTTATAGTAACAAAAAAAGTTTTTCTCGTCTCGTCGATTTGATCAAGAATATAAACTTACCTATACTTTTTATGGGGTCTCCGATGTTTTCTTCTGTCTGTTACAAACTTAATGACATACTTATAATACTATTCACTACGTGTAGAGTATAAAAAAGGGATAATACACAATAAAATGGGTCATTAGATTATGTTCATTAAACTTCAAAGTATTTGAAAGTATATTTTCTTAAATTCTTTTCAAATTATTCATAGAATAAACTCATAAAACGTAACAATGAAACACCAAAAATGTACTTAGTATTGTATTTATTATATTGTATACTCAAATTTTGGCAATTCTCAGTAAATTGAAAGTGGCAATTTGTTAATGTTTATCTACAAGTAGCACAAAAAAAAAAAAAAAAAAATCATACTGCTGCGTACATGATTAACACATCTATGATGATGCTAATGATGATGATGACGAAGTGAGAAAAATAAGCAAACAAAAAAAAAAAAAATATTATTACTTAAGTCACAGATTCATTATACAATATTTTTACAATAGTTTTTTTCTCAAACATTTGTAAATTGAATATTATTGTGTTGTATTGTATAAAGAAAGTGTCAGAAGCACTTAATGAATGAATAAAAATATGAAAAAAGGTTAGCATGTATTGCAATGATAAATACATTATTACAACAACAAAACAAATAAAAACTCATTAGCGAATGCTTATGAAGTTATCAGCAAAGAAAAAGATACTATTAGTATAGAAACCTAGAAAAAGATGCATACAATACAAGTTATAGAGAAATATAGAGAAAGAGAATCAGCAAGATCTTTTTCTGTATAAAACTGGCTGTCACCTAAAGATATTAATTTACTAAGATCTTCTTTACTTGAGAACTGGTTGTGTGAAAAAAAAAACAAAAAAAAAAAATATACGTCAGCAAAGTGACTTACGAGCTTGTTTGCTCATCAACAATCTACCAAATGGATGGATGGATGAATGAATGGATGGAAATGGATAGAAAAATTTCAGGGGTATATGGGGTTGGTTTTGACAAGTTGGAGATCTCTGGCAGTTGGTAATAAAAATTTGCCTGCAAGTTACAGTCTGGTGTTGTGTTTGCTATTACTGATGATGTTGATGATGCTGAGGTAAAAAATACAATATTATAATTAACTTTTATCACGACACAAAATAAAAAAGCTAACAATGACAATGAACACCGAGAAATACTAGAAATAGCATCTTTCGCAAAAAAAATATTGTATATTATTATTATTTTATAGAATATACAACATTTATGATGTGAATGTGTTTGCTTTGTTTTTTTTTTTTTTATTTATTGTACAATATTAAATATAAACAATGCGCATTTAATATAATCTTCCTCTTCTTCTTGATATTAAGCAAATAAAAAAGTAAAAATGATAGAAAAAAAAAAATTATAAGTACTTTAGGATTTTATTGTATTTAATATTTGAACCGAAATCGCTGCTATGAGATCATCGCCATCATCATCATTATCATCATCATTATGAGTATCTGAGAATCTGAGAGTTTGCATTTCAAGTACAAATATTTAAATAAATTAATTAAGTTTTTACAATTTTTCTTTTTTTTAATAAATTTATTATTCAATTTATCACTAAGCTGAAACTTCTCTGGGGTTTTATTCCGTTTCTATTTTTCTGGCAAATGTATTAATTGAAAAAAGAATGTGCCAAAGTGAATGAATGAATGATGAACTTAGAAAAATGCCTCAGCAACCGATATTGTTAAATGTATGGAATAATCAATGAAAATAAATATTATGTGGTACTCGTATAAATTCTGGTGCTCATCCCATCTCATGCAAATGCTTCTCGACGATCAATTGTCAACACATATTTTAGAGTTTGAGTTGAATCTTTTTTGTTCTCGTTTTTCTTGTAAACAGCACACTGCCTTTACTAACATCAGAAACAATAAGATTTTGGGTTACACCAACACAAATTTTCATTTGCTATTGTATAATTATAGCAGAATGAAATTTAAATCTTTTAAGATGAATTTAGTTTACAGATCTTAAAACGCAACCCAATAATTTCTATGCTTCCATATCAATTGCTATAGTCAATGTGACTGGCGAAATTTAAGTATTAAGATGGGCAGCTCTTAGAATACTACTCGAAATCATATAAGGAAAAGCAAATCAACCAAAATTATGCAGTTTTTGTATTAATCAAGTTTGCCAAAAGGATTTGGTCGAATTTTCTTCTTTGTCTCAAAATGGCAATTTTAAGTTCGCCAAATGATTTGAATCTGCTTCAGAACTGTGGATCGCTCAGTCCTGTCCCAAGTGTTAACAATAAGAAAGTATATACCCTTTTGTCCTACAGGAAGTGTGAGGAGTTACTGTCCAACTCTCGTACATACTTCTGGCTGTTCATTCTTTAACTTACAGAGCAGAGTTCAAGTTTACCAAGTGTCGGCAATTCACTTCACACCAATATAAAAATAAGAGGGATTGGTCTTGGTAAGGCAGGCAAAAGTTTGTTTAAATGGGCCTCTAAGTTGTCATCGTAAAGTTCTTCGTGATAACATCCAATGTATCACAAAACCAACCATCCCTCGTTTGGCACATAGTGGCGTTGTGAATCATATTTCTGGCCTCATCTATGAAGAAAGTCGTGTTGTTATGCAAGTATGTTTTTTTTTTTGGGAAAATGTGATTCTTGATGCTGACTTTACCTACGCCGAACACGCCAAGAGGAAGACTGTTACAGCCATGCTTGTTGAAGGGGCAAGTACGCACCACAAACACAATCTATAAAAATTCCGTTATGAAATTATAATGTGTTTCCTTTGTGGATCTTGCAAATTGCTTCTAAAAATTTCTATGTAGCACCTTATAAGTACACTAACTTAGTTACTCTTACAATTTCTTATGAATAACTTCTTTATTATCTAATAAAAATGTATAAGATCAGATCAATTAGATCATTGTTCCATTTACCTAGAAATATACATCCGAGTATATTGTTAACATTTAACAAATGAATCTTGTATATGTGAATGGTATTTAATCATATTTTTGAAATCTAAATTATTGTTCGTTCTTAATGTTCGTTAGATTTTTCTTCGAAGATATTTTTTACCTGAAAAATCTAAAAACCTTGAAAATATATTGTTTTTTTTTTTTGTGTTTTTATTTCTGAGGAAGGCAAATTATTTAAAAAGATGTATTTATATTGTTGAATATTTAAATGATTAATGCGAGGATTCATTTTGCTTTTGGTTCTCATCATAAAAATTCATTCATTTAAATAATTAAAATAGTAAAAATAAAATAAAAAATTTCCATTGCATTCAATTCAAATTTTTTTCTCTCAGACATTTGCAATTGTCGTCGAAAGAGCGACAAATTTCACACGAATCACGAATCACAATATAAAGACAGATTAACTTGTATCTAGTATGTAGACACAATACACAACACAGCAAAAACAAAAAAAAATCAAAAATATAAATAAAAGTTGTCATATTTTTTTTATAGTTTTCCATTGGCGCATTTCATGAGTTTTTAAGTTTAAGCAAATAAATAGTAGAAAAGGTGCCATCAATAAAAGCTTAAAAAAGATATAAAAATTCCAAAAAGTGTTAAATATATTTGTCAATATTCAGCACCATCAACTTTAAATGAAAACATACTTCCTACAATACAATACAATATCTACTAGAGTTCGCAAGATACTTATTTCAGTTAGTTTTGGTCAAAAGTCGTGTTCAATAATATAATTTTCATTGAGTAGATGATACTCACTCGTACGCATGTTTTATCTATAAGTACGTGAGTGCATGTATCTGTTAAGTTTTGTAAATGACTGTGCCTTGTCTTGTCTTGTTTTAACTCGACTGGATCTTTTTGGTAACTACAATTATTGTTTGCATGTGTTTTTAGAGAGTGCGTGTGTATCTGTGTATCTTTGTATGCCTGCTTGTGTGCGAGTGAGTATCTTTAAAAGCTTTGAGCAAGCGTCTCTTGCTTCCTTCCTTGCCACATTCCTCGAGATCACAAAATGCTGTGTCTTAATGTTGTTGTATGTATGCGTGTTTGTATCGCAACCGAAATTTTTTCAAGTTATTGTCCAGTTTGGCATTGGTCTTCTTATTGGTGGCATTGCTGCTGGCTGCTGCTGCTTTGGTAAGTATTTCTTGATTTTGGGTTGTCTTCAGTCTTCAGACATGCCACACTCACAAAAAGATCAAATCAAAAAGGAACATAAAATCATACTAGAACCTGTTTTTTTGTTTTCAACATTTGACTACTTCTTCTGTTCAGGCTTGAAGTTGCTTCTGCTGCTGCTGATTTTGTTTTTATGTATTCTAGTATCTGAAGTTTTTTTTTTATTTATTTGTCTCTTGTAATTTTTTGTGTGTTTATGTATCTTCGTTGCCTTTTGTGGGTTCTTTCTCTTCTGCTTTATTATTCTTTCTTTCTTCCTCTCTCCCTCTCTCTCTCTCTCTCTCTGTCATTTTCTCTGTATATATTTGCTTGTCTGCCTGCCTATTTTTTGGTGGTGTACAGCTTTCGTTTTCATTGATATGAATTTTTATATTTTGTTTAAATATTTCATCTTATTAAAAATGAATATACATTTCTACTATAATTTTTGATTATGAATTTTTGATTAAAATGAGAAAATTCGAAAGTTTCTAATCCAAAATTGTATTTATTTTTTAATTTGATATTTCTTTAATCCAAATAAACAAAGATATTCATATTTACACAGCTGGAAATCAACTTAACTACAATAAAAACGCCTTTCTTTATACATAATAACCATTTTATGTTAAGACTTTCATCTCAAGGCTCATTTTTTTTTTAAATGCTTTAAAATAAACATTCATTTTCCCCTTTTAATTTTCATTTCATCAATTTATGTACCTTTCACAATACTGTGATTAATAGGTGTTATCACTTTGCCATGGTACTTGTAACTAGTCTCAGCAATTGGAGCTGTTCCTTCTGTCTGCGTCTTATTGCTGTATCAATCAGATCCTTTTGTCGAAATCAGAGTTCACCAATTACTGGATGAGGAAGTAACACACATTTAAAAATCAAATCAATCTCGGGTTTCAAACTTTTGTTCTTTCACTTCAATTTCTCCACGTAAATAATAATAAATTCAATTAAAACTCTACGCATCGAATGATTGAATGATAATTAACACAATGCAATATATAAAAATTGGATCAATCGGGTAATCTACAATATTATTATTATTTTCTATATGAAAGTTTCACTGAATTAAAATTTAATGTGTTGTTTTCAATTTAATTTGTATACAATATTAATAAATTGGGTTCAAGTTCATCGTGTAGTATTTTATTTAAGTATCACTCTTATTTTTCTCTCTAATGATTTACCTTGAACCTTTCGAATAACAAACAAAAAAATAGAAACAAAACACAGAATACTAATTACTAACAACAATCACCAGTATTCACATCGGCAAATTAATATCTAAAATATTTCCCGTAATAAAAAAGTATTTAAAAAATAATATTAACAAAAAAAGAAAAAAAAAAACGGTTAACTTCGGCTATTCCGAAGTTGTCATACTTTTTATGCACCCCTAGAAAACGGATTTGCCTACGCTACAGTGATCATGTGTGGGTCATACAGAGTCAGTACATTAACAGCATTTCTACACTTAGAACGAAATATTTGTATGCGAGCTATACGATTTAGTAATCCTAGGGTCTTGACATTAACATCGTTGCAGGCACTTATAGTATCGGAATTTCAGTTTGATAATACAAAAAGCAAACTGTATTTGAATTTGGGTTTGTATGACAGTAAATCTAGGTTTTTGAAATTTACAAGGTTGATAGAGGTGGATTAGAAACTTACGCTGTCGAATTTGTATGGGAGGTACCGTCCCTAGTGGTCTGATTCGGTTAGTTCCGATAAAAGTACATCGTTTGATCAAAAGAAAAGTTCTTGCAAAATTTCACCTCACTGGCTCAAAAACCGAGGGGCAAGTTTGCATATATACAGAAGGAAAAACAGACAGATGGACATGGCTTAATCAACTCCTCTAATCTGATCAAATATATATATATATGCATGTATTTTCGGAGATAACGATGTCTCCTACTATGTGTTACAAACTTCATGACAAAACTTATTATTGTTTACTATTCACTGCGTGAAGAGTATAATTAATTGTGTTAAAAAGAATCTGAATCATCCAACAGCCAATATGTTTTTCATCAATTAATCAGTCAATCAATCAATCAAGATGAAAGGGTAAAATTTAAAAATCAAAAAATACTAATCACTTTTGAGTTAAGATCGAACATCTAAATTGATTGGATCAAGTATGATTTTCAAATTTTACAATGAATTTCCCACACTTTTCAAAAAACATTCGATCATTTTTTATCAGACGGAGTATTTGGAATTTTGCGCTTGCTGCTTTACTGAGGTTTTTCAGTTGCAAAAGAAAGTCTGCTTGCATTCTAGGGTGTAACATTTTATGTGTCTATGGGAGTGTGCCAACACAATAGTCAATATGTACATAGATATAACAATTATGCAATGCTTCAAATATTTATGCTTTTATAAAGAAACATTAGTTTATTTTATATTTATAAACAAACAGAAATACAATAGAAACTACTTAAAAATTTGTTTGAAAATATCATTTAATTAACGATTTCTCCAGCTGAGTTGATATCATAAAACAAATGAAAACAAATACTTAGAAAATTAACTTCGATTTTACCAATGATTATGTACCCTTCTTCTTTCATAAACGGCAAGAAAATTTATATAAATTTAAGTGAAATTAAAACAATAAATATAATGTTTAGATTTCCCCTTACTCGATTGCAGTCTTGTCGATTAATAGGTGTAAAAAAACTCTGAGAGCCGGTAAAGACGAAGGCAACCTAAAGCTAAGAGTATTCTAAACCCCCTATGCAAGTTGTTAATCCTATTCTAACTTTTGGATTATTGGTATTTAAAGATTAAGATTAAGAAAACTAAAAACTTCCAATCGATTGATACCATTATTTACTTTCATTTAATACTCGTATTATTTTATAATAGAACACTTATTTCATTGCTTCAGGCTTGTTGAACTGACTTTATATACTCCTACTCCTGCTTAGACACTTATCTAATAATCTAATCTTTGTCGATCCCAAATAATGAAGTTCTTTCTAATCTTTTTTTACTTCAAGTAAAGATTGTTTAAGTTTATACATTATTACAGTTTTCCCTTATACCAACTTTTAAGGACTCTAGGCAAGTTTAGGCTCATCCAATCATTTCATCTTTGTGTTTAATCGACATATCAATGATATTTTTTTTTTTAATAAAATTTTAAGTATCTTTTCCATTATGCATATGAATTTAATATGAAATGTTAGTTTATTTTTTAATGAAATCATATTTGTATATCTTAAATATATGGGGCTTAAGAATTAATTTCGAAAGAATCGATTCAACTGGTTTGGTCAACCAACAAACCTCATGTAAAATTGATATTACCAATTTATGATACTCGTATTAAGTACATATTGTAGTATCTCCATTTCGAATTTATTGTATTATAAACAATTACATTTCTCTGTTTTTGTGTTTTTATTTCTTTCATTTTAAATTACCCGTACTACTCTACACATTATTTGCCAACAAAGTATGCTGCTCCTGAACTGATCTGAATTGAATTAAACGATCAGATTTTGTTGTCTATGGATTTCTTTAGACTTTTGGTTTTATTTTTATATTTAACTTGTTGTTGTTGTTGTTGTTATTGTTACTACTATTATTATGTATTTATTATTATTATTGTTGCTGCAATAGATTAATTGACTGAGTGACTGACTGACTTGCCTCAATTACCAACCAACTCGACTTGGTTGGCTATTGAAATTGTATTTTGTTGCATAAGTTTGTCTGTATTTGTATGTTTCTCTCTATATGTCTATATCTTTATATCATATTTTATTTTGTTTTTGGCATTTCTTACCAAGTTTTCTGTTTATTTTACTCGAATGCGACATGTGAGTTTTATTATATCTTTTTCCACTTTATTGCCACTTGACTTTATTCATAATTCGCTTTTAAATTCAAATCTTCGTCATTATCATCATCATCATCATCATCATCATGATAATATCATTTGTATTATTTGTTGTAATTGTTAGTGATCATCATCATCATCATCATTGTTGCATTTGCAACAAACTACTACTAGATTGAGACTACTATAGGTAAGTAACATATAAGTACTGTGAATGCACGATCCAAACCAGTGTTTTTAGTAGTCTGTAAGTTTATGTTCAACATTGCCGTCGTCGTCGTCGTCGTCGTCGACTTCAATGTTTAACTAATGGAATTTGAAAAATGTTAAAATACAAGTTTTATGTATTTTTGTTTTTATTTTTTTGAATTCACCGGTTTTTTTTTTTTGCTTTATTCGTTCATTCGTCGTTCGTTCATTTGGACCAATCGTTCAACACCTCTTTTTTTTTCATGTTTGAACTTTTCGTTTGTTAATACAATATATAATTTTGAAAATTATAAAATTTAAATGTTGCCGGTTTTAACTCAATTCAACTCGGACTCATTTCATTTTATTTTATCCCATTTGATTTCATTTTATTTGTTTGTTTATTTTCGAATTAAAAAAGAAAAGTTTTTAGTTTTGAAAATCACATAATCATTTAATGACCACGAAGGTATTTCATTTCATTTGTAAAGAACTGAAACTGGTTTCAAAATATTATAGGCAATAGATACAAAAACTCATACGTAAAAGTTTTGCCCCAAATGCAAAAATTATTTAATTTAAAAGAAATTTCTTCATCTTCATATGATAAATCAAATCAAATCATATACCTAAGATATTGGCGTCTAATTTGTTTTTGCCAAGACAAGAGGTAAATGTCCTGTTTATTTTAATATTGTAGTTACAACTGTTACAGCAAGATCTAATATTTAAGTAGTCTAAGAAATAAGTTTTTATACAAGAACTGAAAACTGAAAGGTCGGTTTATATGGCAACTAATTATAAATACATATATGTATACCCAAGCGAAAAAAACTGCACACACAAAATTTCACAAATTGGATGTGACAAGTTTGCATTATTTTTTTTTTTTTTTTTGGATATGCCTAGAAGAAAGCAATCGTCTTTGGGTCAAAAGGGCGCTATTATTATTGTTTTGGCTGATCAAAATGTATGCATTTGTAAAATAGCACGAGAAATACCGTTTAATTAAAGTTCGGGAGATGCCGTTAATATGGACAATTGAAAGAAAAAAATTATTGAGTGCACCAATCCTAGGGAAGACCACAAGATCGGTTTAAAAATACTGCCAATATTAGATCAGAAGTGTAGCAAAAATACCGACAAGTAAAGTTTCAAAACAACTGAAAGATGTATGTGTAGGTATGAGGAGGGCAAGGAAATATTAAAAACAAAGACTTCTGACCAAGAGAATAAAGAAAAAATTATAAATATGTTGAGTCGTAAGCCCGAGTAGCTAGTACTCTTTTTTTAATTTTAGGTATAGTATTAAATATTTTATCTCAATATTATAAATAAATAAAAATAAATAAATATAAATATGTATAGACATAAAAAAGCAAATAAAAAAAATGAATAGAATCCAATTGTCATACAATATTTTCAAAGTTTAACCTTATAGAACCCAGTGGTTTCTCTACAGTACGTCGTAGATAAGATGAGCGCTTAGCTATAAACTTTCATTCTAATCAATGTCTAGCATTCGCCCTATGTGATAATATGGGGAAGCATTTCCAAATATAAAACTGAGTCCATTTTGATGCTAAAGGGTACAACAGTTAATGTGGAAAATATAAAAAATTCTTTAGTGAAAGAATTGAAGTCCAAGGTAAACCAGCAAAATCAACGCTAAAGCAGAAAATTCAATGAAAGAAATCAACGCTGTGTATATGGTGGGCCCAGTTTGAGTCATGCACTTTAAAAATTTTACGAAACTCTCACTGTAGATCTTGAATTAATCCTGGAAATATATCTCTGGGATTTGGCACCTTCTTTTTTTATCATTTAGAACAACATGTCAATGGGAAAAATGGATATCTGATACGGATCGCTTCGAAAGAATTCTTCCGACAAGAAAACCATCTAGAATTGTTGCTTATTTCACAATTAAAATTTGCTTAGTAAAATAAGGAGGTTTCCACTCATTTCAAGGTTTTTCTCGCACTGTTACACCCTTGACTTTGTGAAAAATATAAAAAGATAACACACTTAGATATTGAAATTTAATAGATATGATGATGATCAATATAATCTTTTAGCTAATAGATATTCTATAATGCATGAATGTGGATTTTATTCATAATCATTTGCTTGAAAAAAAAAATAACCAAAAAAAAAAACTTGTTTCTTAATTAAAAATGAAAACAAAATTATTATGTTTTTATTTCTCATTGTTCAAAAGAGTAAAGAAGACAATTAATTTTGTATTTTTTATTCACTTTTAACATGACCCAATCTCAATTCTTTTCAAGGCAAAATGCAAGCAAACTGATTACAAATAAAAATCGAAAAATAAACAAAATAATTTTGGTATTAAAAAATATCATTTATATGCATTTGACGTTTTATTTGTTTAAATTTGTTTTTGTCTTGTTTTATTTAATATTATTATTATTATTATTGTTATAAATTTTGTTGTTGGCATTGTTGTTTTATTCAACTTACCTGAGATTAATTTTTGTTTTTTTTTTTCTCCTTTTATTTTGGCAATTTGTTTGTTTTCTGTTTTGTATGCAAAAAAGCTCTGCTCCTTTTGAGTATTAATATGACTGACAGAGTGACGATTTAGTGAGAAACACACACTCGCGCCACAATAAAAAACAAAAAAAAAACTGCACTAGTACACGCATGCACAAAGTCGCAGCAATGAAGATAAGTGATATGTGTATGTACAAGTATAAGGTAAAGAAGAAGGAGGTGAAGGTGGTTAGAGAGAAGCAGACAACTCGAAATTTGTATTGCAAAAGCAAAAAGTTTGTTAAGTTTTTTTTTTTGTTCACTTCTTCAGCTTCTGCTTCTTATGCATAAGTATGTGTGTGTATAAGAAGTTGTTGGTATTTTTCTTTCTTTTATTTTTTGTAAGTATTTCAATTGACTTGATTTGCGACACGTTTCGCGTGAGACCTTTTTTGGTTAATTTTTTTTATTATAAATAAAAAAATTTCTGAAAACCATGTATGTATGTACAAATTTTTGTTTATTTCACAATGTACTCGAATTCAAGTGTTTTACACATTTATTGTATTATTCTTCTTTACTTGACTTTCTTCACTTGAGTTCATTGAATTTCCATAAAAAAAATATGTAAGTAAAATATTATTTAATGTTTTTTGTTGTCGCGATAATGTAAATAAAATATATTTAATCAATAAATATTGTGTCTATAAAAAATACACAAGCGGGAGAGCAAAGTGTGTGAGTTTTCCACGAGGAGCAACCGCACAAAGTTACAGAAGTTACAGGAAGAACGAACAAAACCCGCTCACTTTTTTTTATTACTTATGTACTTACATACGAGTATGTAAGTATGTTTGTAAATGAGTTTAGTTAGTTGTGTTTCAGGCACCCGTGATCGTATTCAATTGACGTTGACTGTGCGACGGTAACGGGCGACAATAGCCGTTTAAACTAAAGCTTTTCACGTACGAACTCAAAATGCGCCAACTGAAATCGAAACCAGGTAACTTTTCATGGGGCAACAGGTGAGTTTCATATGAAACAATTTAATACAACAGAGAGTGAGAGAAAAAGAGCGTAAGCTTTCTTATGAGATCAAGAAAAAAAAAAAAAAAAAACTGAGTACAAAACATGAGTTTTTAGGGTTCCGGATCCAAAGAGTACCAAACGGAACACTATTACTGAGGCTACGCTGTCCGTCCATCTGTCCGTCCGTCCTTTGGCCATAATAGGTAGAGAGTTAAAATTATCATAAAATGTGTAGTTCTATCCGGGCAACAGCAACAAATACTAAAACAAAAATAATTATATTTACAATAAAAATTTAAAAGGGTCGCCATACAAGAAACATAGGGGTTTGCATGGGAGATATACGATTGAAAATTGCTTGGTTGGTGAAAGTGGATTTGAAACTTATAGTGTCGAAATTTCAGTTTGATCGGACCACTAGGCGGGGTACTTCCCATAGAAACCCACCATTAAAATTCAGGTTCTTATTCGAAAAACTATTTTGATTTTTGCATTATTAAACTAAAATAAAGGCGCTGTATATTTCTTGGAATCAGTCACATTGAGCCACTAGACGGTATCTCCCATACAAACCACAATTTGGTACGGAACCCTCTGTGTGCGAGTTTGACTCGAGCCGATTTTTTTAATCAACCGAAACTCGTTTTTCTCAAGGAATACACGTACATATGAGTAACTCATTATTACAATGAGTGGATGAGAGAGTAAAAAAGAGTGCATATTTGCCATAATAAATAATAGAGAACATTAACTTTAGGCGGATATGTGTGCACAATTTTATAAAAGAATATACAATACAAATATCTAAATATTTTAAATATAATAAAAATTGGATTTGAGTCATAATAATAAGTAAATTCATTTATTCTACACTTTTAAGCCCGAATTACCATAGATAATTTGCAATTTGGATTTGTTTTATCTTTTCAAAACTTATAGCTCAAAAATCTATTTTTTAAGCCATACAAGACTTATGGATGTCCGTCCAGTCATCAACGAGACATGTCACGGATTGTATACCAAAAGGTAGTGTCCTAGTGAGTGCCTTCCTAGTACGTTCTGTTCACACCCACGGAAGCGATTCCATGCTTGGGCTAAACGCTGGAATATTGCTATCATGTGAGCAAAGCATCTAATTGTGGCATTTGTGCGGATATCACATACCAAGTTGTATTGGATTAAAAAAAATAATAATTCTTTTTTTAGTAAAAAGTTTCAAAAAAATCATAGAATAGCAAAAATAATTGGTTAGGAAAATTTTCTCTGATTTCAAAGCCACCAAAAAAACCCTATTACTACATACTAATCATGATATAAACTTTTTCGCTTGTTGTAGGCTACTTAATTATTCACAAATATAAATTCTATACAAAATATATTTAAAAAAAAAAGTTTATTCTCTTAGTGACAGACATATTGTTCATTATCATATTAAAACATGGATATCAGAAATGTAGAAGTGAAGTTAGGTAATCGTTTCATAATCTAAGATCAGTATTATTATCTTTTCTCATCACATTAACAATTCTGAAAATAGCAGATTGGTTTGAACCCCGAAATATACCATGAACTAACCGAAAGAATAATAAATCATTATATTACAATAGACTTATCTGAAATTATACTAAATTTCCCATATTAAATGCTACAAAGTTATAGGGTTTTTCAATGTCGATGCTATTCGATAAGTTATCTTTCTCTCTCTTACTAGTAAATTATAATTTTGTTTATTACTTGCTCTCTCTCACTCACTCTCTCAGTCACTCAATTAAGTAATTGCCTTTGGTTGTGTGCAGTAGGGTTTGGCGCTTCTTAGTCTTGACGCTTTTCCTATGAAATAATGAAGTAAGTTGGTTACACTTTCTGAATTTTTATTAATTTTTCCACTTGATTGATTTATACTTAGAAAGGCACTTTAACTTAATTTATATTTATTTATATTGTATATGGAATTCATAAATATGAAAAATTCTCATAATAGCTAAGAAAGTGAAAGAGAGGAGCCTATCAGAGATATGAGAATATCAAGTGCCTTTTAAAATGAATTACGAAAACACATTTTCGATTCGCATAAAATTAAACACTTTCCGATGTAAATGGAAATGAAAATGCATTTTTGATTTGAGTAATTCACACTGTTTTTTTTTTGTATAAATACAATATTTTCATGGAACTTATGGGTAATTATAGATAGAGATGCAATGGAATTTCGTAATTAGCTTCAATTTAAAAATTAATAAATTATATTACTTTGTGGGCCCTTTCAAATGTACAATATATGTATATTTTAGATCAGCATGGCGAGCTAAACAACAGGAGTCACAAATAAAAATTTTGTTATGAAAGCCATGGAAAATCACTTACTAGTTAAAACCCAATTTCATTGGCAATTGAATTTGTATTGTAGTTTCAAAAAATGTAGTTATTTGGAAGAAGACTTTTATCATTATAAGCAATGGATCGAGTCATTTTCTTTAAATTGTACTGGTTTTATTTCCCCATAAATAGAACTCAGGCCCAATATTGTTTTAAATTTCTTGTAGGTATATTTCTTTTGGTAATGCAAATTTTCGTGCGACAATCAATATATTTATAAGTATACTTAATTTAATTGTCACAATATTCATCTATCTAGATCAGGGCTGTCCAGTGTGGCACAACCAAGCACCTTTTTATTATTTTTTTTTATTGTACACTTTCTTCTAATGTGGCTCAGGATAGCCCTGATCTAGATGGTAACCTTCCGCTTATAAGGTGATTAGGGTCAATCTCTTTAGTCGACTTCAATCAATAAAAATCTGACAGATAACTAGCAATTCTTAAAATCTAGTATAATCTGTATTCTATGTGGAAGGTCCAAGACATGATACATTTACATTTACCTGACATGCATAGTGTTGTCTACCAGACTTATTGCTAAGTTTTTGATATGATTAAGAATTTATTAATGTATCTGTGATTCTGATTAATGGCATTTGCAGACCTCTGTGTATTGCTTACTTCCTAGAGTCACACATTATCTTATTATAGGAATATATTGGATATATAATCTGAAATACGTTTCGTTAGATCTTCCATCGTCATATATATGGAAATTCCACAATCTTCTAGGCATGTACAACTGTATGTGAAACTTTAAGACAATCGTATCTCTATAATTATCTGCAACACCCTAGAAATATTTACGATAATTGAAAATATGAATCAATCACCAATCTCCATCTGACAATCAAAAATTTTGCATTGCCAAGGTCCATAAGCATCATTTGGCAGCTCTTGAACGTGAGAGTCTGTCTCTTCCTTCTATCATTTAAAGAGTATTTAAAAATAACAATAGACAAAATGTGCTGGGAAATTGATGGATTCAAATCATGTAAGTCACCAGAAAACCTGTTTTGTTTTCTCAACCCTTTCAGAATAAAAAATGTTTGTGACATAGTTTTATCGTGTTATCATCATTCATATCTTCATATCCTATTACAATAGTTTTCTTTCAGTCTTTTTAGGTTGTTAGATTTCTAAATAGGTAAAAGTTTATAACTAAAGAGAAAAATTGCTTTATCTGAAATGAAAATGAAAAATGAACTTTATTGAAACATTCCACATAGGACATGCATGTACTATGTATATCGATAATTCTTTCAAAAATGTATAAGTATATTCCATTCCATGATTATATATTTTTTTTCCTTTAACTGTGTGTATGTGTTTGTGTTTGCAAACAAATCAAACTCAATTGTAATTAAGTTAACAGACTGAAAGTATTGTTTTGCAAAGTTTGACCGGAAATTAAATAAAAGCGCCATCTATGAGACAAATATACTCGTACATACAAGTCACACATGTATGCATGTGTGTTTGGGTGTGTATGTGAGGATAAGTTAGTATAGGATATTCAGCTCAACTCAATTCATCGTCATCATCATCATCATCACCATCGCCATCAAAGAATTGACACTTCCATACTAGTACATTTTAAGCACAGTTAATTCAATTAAATGATATACATACACAACAAAAACGACAACAATAAGATACAACAAGGACTCATTGTCGCTTCGCTGAACGCATTTTGTATCTGCATACAGTCAGTCATACATGTATGAACGATGAAGATGAGAGCGGTTGTATGCGAGTGATATTTGAAAATTAATGGAATTAAATAAAATAATGGTGTCTATTGTTGACTCGTAGCTATCTTATCACACTGAAGCATCATTCATACAAAATAGGAGTTCTAGAGATCGAAAAAAATCGATCCATCCAAAGTGAAATGGTCATCAATCTTATTGAGGAATATCATAGTTACAATCATCGATTGAATCTTATTTAACACTTTAAAATGTCGAAAGTATAAGTCAAAAATTTCCTTTTCATTCGAAAAAAGACTTAAAGTCAAATACAAAATAGTCCTGTCACAGTGTTGGATTCCCTAAACTTATAGAGTTACCCTCGGAAAAACCAATTGTAGCGCAAACGTTGGACTGGTTGGTACTTTTCCTGTTATCCTGTATTCCGTCTTCAGCAATCTTTTGTTTCTGACTTTGCAACACACACTAATGGTCAAAAAAATAATTGCACTTTCATATTTTATCTTAATGTCTTGATACTAAATGAGGAATATTCATGGTATCGAAAAAACCTTAAAAATTTACGACTTCCGGTATCTAACATCATGATTTTCTCACAAATCTTTCTTTTTTACTTAACTTTAGATTCAATGCTCCCTATAAGTTTGGAACGAATTGAAAATGGATGATTGACTTGGCCAATTGGGTAATGTCACCAACTTCAGGTATGTAAGGTATGTATGCTTATGATAGTAATCCTACTGGTAATGCATACTTACTTTCTTAAGAATAAGTTGACATTGTAATCTTAATTATATCTTTACAATGAATTTAATCATTGTATTGTACTTGTATTAGAAGTCCGACCTATTTCATGGGGATACGCTTAATAAGTATGTATATTATTTTCACCATGAGTGTTTATATTAAAATACACATATAAATCTCACTTTGATGAATTTCATTCATTCAACTCACTTTACATTTGTTGATGATGCATTTTTTTTGTTTTTTGGTACTTTAAGCCCAAAATCCGAAAATGTTCGGAATATTCATGGGAAACAGTATTGTTCTTGCCCTGTTGTTGTTATAGTTGTATCCATATATACCCATTCCCTTTCATTTTTCAAATTCATTCATATGGAAATTACTTTACCACTGATAAAACTTCTCTCCTCTACCTTCCTCCCTTGCTCTTTCTCTTTATTGTTGACATACTCAAATGTTGATGACTTATAAACTGGGAATGTTTGATAAGGTAAGGACATTGTGCTTCATAGATTTTCATTCATATAGTCATTCATTCGCATTCGTTTGTTCATTTTATCGGGTGTGTGCCAGTAATCTCCGACGGTTTTGAGGTTGGTTAGGTTCAATTAAGCCTTAAAAATCCGTAGGTGTGTCAGCAATTTGGCGATTTGTTGTTTCGAATAAACAGCTGCCTGATTGTGTTTGTAAAAATTGGTTGTTTTTGGCTTCTTGGTTGATTTTGCGTTATTGCAAATGAGATTTGTGTAGAATGAATATTTATACTTAAAACAAAGGAAATTTTCAAGTCTTTAAAAACAGATTACCTAGGAAAACAATAAGCTACAATTGTTGGTACATGTTTTTTTATTTTAAATAGTGTTTGTTGTTGTTGGATTACCTACCTACTTTTACTTTTTCGACCGGATCATGATTATTGTCACGAAACTATACGACAACATGACTGCCCCGACATGACCAAATTTCTTATGGAAGTAAAGTAAATTCTTGAAATGGCAGCATACATAGCATACTTTTATATACATTTTTCTATAAATTTTTTCAATATGAAAAAGTATGCAATGATCTTTTAACAATCCAAATCTATTCTATTTTGCTCTATGTCACAACGGCTTGCTTAGTCTTTACGCTTTTATCGTTTTGGTCAGTTTTTGGTCATTTTAAAAAAGTCATCAAAATGGAGAAACGGGGTACGTATTACAACAAATTTCATATTGTTGTTGGAAAATTTTTTCTCTAAGAATTTTCGATAAAAAATTGTCGCGAAACTATACGACAACATGACTGACTAACATGACCAAATTCGAAATATTTGCTCAAAGTCCCACAGTCCTTGACACATATGGCGATTTCGTAGCTAATACAAGTACAATAATAAGATGGTTTATGTTACAAAGAAAGCCTAGTAATATTTTAAAGGAAAAAACAAGGGTATTTATTTTTTTTGTTAAAATTTTGTTTTGGCTTACTTAAAGTGTAATTTATTTAATTAATTTGACTTTCATTTCTTTTCTTTTTTACCCATTTTAGTATTGCTTATTCTGATAACGAGAAGAGAAAATGTTGATGCTGATGCTGCTTTTGCTTCTGCATATATTTCTTCAATTTTAAATCCTTTGCCTTGAGCGCCTTATTTCATTTGCTAAGCTGCAATTTTATTTCATTTTTCGCTTGCATTTGAAAAAATCTTCAAACGTATAAAAAGGATAGAAAAAAGAACCTTGGCCGTTGCCTGTAATGAAGCCATTTTTTTCTTTTTCCATACTATTCTGAATATCTTAAGCCACTGCCAGGGCCAGATTATCCAACTACCTAACGGCGTGTGGCCACCTAAAGGCACCGAGGGCCGCGAGATAAATAATTACATAAATACTTATTGCAAAATTTAAAATGATATATGCTTAAAACTGTCTCTAATAACAAGTGCCTTATGCTTGACATCAAGAAGGGAATATTGTGTATTTTTTAGATCGGTCTTGTCTTAACATGAAATTAGTTTGTGTGCTCAAAATTATAGAAGCTTTCAACAATTTGGTCACGTTGCAAATACATGTGCAATGCTTTTATTTAAATTTTTATTCAAATAAGGAACATTACACCAAAGGACAAAGGAAAGATATTGACAATATTTGTCACAATATTGGAGCTACTATTGAGAAGAAAGGACCTTAAGAGGTGCTGTAACTATGGGCCTCTTTAATCATTCAGCCGGTCCTGTCCATTGCTCTTTCTATCCCTCTATCCCTCTATCTTCCTCTTTGTATCTCCCTTTTTCTCTATTTTCTTTTTCTCAATTCTGAGTAATCTTGGGCATTATGCATATTTATAGAAAATTGCAATTTACGAAAATTAAATGCAAACGAATGAAAGAATAACACCAACAACAATAACAATATGATATCACGGCGCAGGTGTTTTTTGGAATTTTTTCTTCCATGTTTGTTTTCAACGTTGTTGTTTTTGTTGTTCGATATAACTTTCAGGAGTCGCGTCAGTATAAAAACACAGCTTAATCGCAAGAAGGACGTCATTGTCTGTCCAGCTGATAAAACTTTTGCGCCAAAAGTATTTTCTCTTTATTAGCATTTTTTTTTTTTTTTATATATCCTTGTTACACACATATGAAAATAAACGATATTACCACGTTTTCGTGATGTTTGCAACGCTATAAAAAAAAAAAAAATATATAGGAAGGGTAATCGATATAAGGACTCTGAAATCCGTTTGTCTCTATAGAAATCCCAGTGCCATAATTTTGTAGTAATTGTATTTACATAGCTTATAAACTTTGGTAGGGATTCGGGACCTAGAAGACCAGATAGAGTCTTTGTGAAAAACTTGTGCATTTTTCATTTTAAATAAAACTTAATACTTAGAATATCAATCAGACCAATCAATTCTACTAAAAAATTGGTTAATTGTATATGTAACAGTTAATATAAACTGTCCAAAATTTACCTGAAATGAAGACTTTATTAGAAAACTAATTCTAGCTATAGTGTTTCATTGTTATTTACCTAAATCAAAATGATCGGATCGCAATTTGTTTATGTGAAAGGTATAAATTATTTAATAAAGCCGAAGTTGTTTATTAAGTTTATTAAGACTTTATTTTATTACTCTGTTTGGCTTTTGCAAACTTTTATTTTGTATTTAAATGCGCGAATTTCTACTCTGCAATAATCACATTTATTTAAGTAGATTTTTAGGTGTCCAACTGTAAGCGATAAGGAATCAGCAACATCAAGAATATTCATGTATATGTGTGAATTGAGGATGGATTTTGGAGGCCACCCCATTCTGTGAGCTTACTTTGTTTTCGAAAAATTCTATGTTACACAACCCAATGAAATATAATGAAATGTAATTCAATTAAGTGAACTAGATGCTTCCCGTCTGAATGGAAAAATCAGTTATTATATCCAAAAATGCAGATGGATAACGATATCGATAAAAAAAGATATTAGTGTTTGTTATTTGGTATCTTTAAAAATGGTTCGATATTTTTGTTGTTAAACTTAATCTTCACAAATAACATAAGGAATACGAACCAGTTGACAGATTAATTCATTCAATAGTCTTATTTCTTTTAACGTGTTTTTGGGGTGATACATAACGCATTCGCCCATGGATGATTTTACTGTAATCATAACTGTAAATTCAATACAAGTATTAAAAAAAAATAATGATGAACCATTTTTTTGGATGGAGATGCCGGGGATTGAACCCGGGGCCTTTCACATGCAAAGCGAACGCTCTACCACTGAGCTACATCCCCATTTGGAAGTGCAATGTCAAATATGAGATTTGTATTTGTTTACTGAATTGTAAATAAATTTTAAATATTAAAACTACAACACAAAGAAACTAAATTCTCAAATCAAAAATAATTAAATTCGAATACATTTAATAAGCAAAGAATATGTACATGGTACATATCTGTTTTTATGAAAACATAACTCGGAATTTTGATTTAATTTTGTAATGCTCTAATTTTCCTTCTAACACATTTGGCGACGTGTTGTTAACAAGCAGAGTGGCGCAGTGGAAGCGTGCTGGGCCCATAACCCAGAGGTCCGAGGATCGAAACCTTGCTCTGCTATTCATTTGGTGCATAATCCATTGATTTTTTTTTTTTTTTTAATAAATGTCAACAGATTTATAATTCTTTCGAAGTTTTCCCCTTTGAGTAAAAAACGAAAATTAAATTAAATAAAAAAAAAAAGAAAAATTATTTTGCTCATTTTGTGATTTGAACTCTCTTGTGTTGAGAATCTAAAATAAGCGCAGTCGTCACTTAGCGCGCTGAGCTATTGAAGCCAAGCGCCGCAAGCGGCTAAGTTGCGTATTTATATTTCGCTGCTTTATTTATCTATTGAAATTAGTAATGGCTTGCAGAAGTAAGTGCGAATGAGATGACCAGTCATCACAAAAGTAATAGTCTCTTATTCTTACTTATCAATGAGTTTATTTTACTTTTGCTTTTGCGGCAACTTGCTTTTGTTTGCTGCTCGCCTGGTCATCTACTTAAACGTTTTGAACGATTTTTGCACGGTTTTTCAACGAGTGTAATTGACAAATTTTAAGAGTTCCAACGACCGAGCGACAAACAATATGGGCGAGAGAACGAGAGAACGAGTGCGTGTGTGTGTGCATTCATTACTTGTTTGTTTATTCTAATATTTTGAAATTATTTTTGTTGTTGTCTCGCAGTTCCATAATATAATAATAACAGCTTCATTTCATTGAGTAATCGTTTATTTCTTAATGAATTAATTGTTTACCTGTCTGTCTTTCTCATGAGTTTTGTTCATTTTGTTTGTACTTTAATAATTCTCTTCTTTTATATTAAGGAAAATTCTTCGATTGCCCTTCAACGACAACACGCCACTCTCTGCAAAGCAGATTATTTAAACAAAATGTAAATGTAAACGTCATAGAGTTTTCGCTTAGGTACAATGTTAAGCAACACGAAATCAACATCCTCGATAGTATAGTGGTTAGTATCCCCGCCTGTCACGCGGGAGACCGGGGTTCAATTCCCCGTCGGGGAGTCATACATCAATGTAAGTTGAGTTTTTGTTTTTTTTTTTTTTCATTTTAGAGTTAGTATATATAGAATAATTTAAAACGGCGAAATAATTAAATTTAGTTATATTATTTTGTGTATCAATTTGTGAAAAGTGTTGTGTTAGACAAGTAAGTTAAATGTATAAACTAGGTAATAAAAATACATTTTTTTTTTTCATTTTATATATACAATACATACATTGAATAGTTTAAAACGGCAAAATAATTAAATTTAGTTATAATATTTCTTGTATCAATTTGTGAAAAGTGTTGTGTTAGACAAGTAAGTTAAATGTATAAGCTAGATAACAAAAATACTAGAATTTTCTTATATTTCATTTGGCAAGAGGAATCTAACAAGCAGAGTGGCGCAGTGGAAGCGTGCTGGGCCCATAACCCAGAGGTCCGAGGATCGAAACCTTGCTCTGCTAAAACTAAACAAAATTGGATAACTTTTTTTTTTGTATACATATATTTTTTTTGGTATAAAAAGATTATAGTTGTAACGATTGTGGTAGAAGACCAAATGGGTTAACAAAAAAAAAAAAAAAAAGAAAAAATCAATTTCATTTTTCTGTGTTGGCGTTTGTTGAATGAGGCATGTGACGCAATAACAAAGTGTAAATATATTCTCCACTTAAACTTCTTCAAATACATGCGAAGGCGGATGTGGTGACGTCTGTACGATATATTCAGGAAGTTCCGCAGTTGCGGAGGCGGAGGCTAAGTTCGATTACAACCCTAGTTAAGATTGGTCTAACGGGAAAACAACAGCAGAGTGGCGCAGTGGAAGCGTGCTGGGCCCATAACCCAGAGGTCCGAGGATCGAAACCTTGCTCTGCTAAAAGTGGAATAGTATTTCCAACTTTTTTTTTATTTGAAATTATATTGTTCAGTACTTTCCTTGTCTATGTGAGGAGTTAGAGGTGCTGGATAGTATGGCTCCCATACAAACTCACATTCATATTCATATTCCTATTAAAAAAAAACTTATTTGTTTTTTGTTTGACCGATATTCACCAACCATGTAAATTTCAACATCTAGCATTACTAGATGGTATAGCTCCCATTCAAATATTTCGGTCTCAATATGTTGAAATGCCTTATGTGTACTGCCACTGGCGTAGGCAAAAACTTTTTCTAGGGTTGCGTGAAGAGTATGACAGGTCTTTTATTGCGACCAGCTAGTACGTTTCGAGAAGTAATGTTATTGTGTAATAATCTATATTCGTCCCTCCCTCATTGCTTGTTATTCTTTTGAATGAAAGGATTTGGGTTTAAGCGCAATTTATATCAAATACTGTCATATCAGTGCGGTACTTCTCAGAAGAGAAAATGTGAAATGTGTGTTATATGTACACAAGATTTTTATTGTTAAAAAACAAAAAAACTTGGAGATGCCGGGGATCGAACCCGGGGCCTTTCACATGCAAAGCGAACGCTCTACCACTGAGCTACATCCCCTCGCGGTGGGCGATTGTTAAATATTGTTTTTATTAACATTTTTGTAAAAATTGTATGAAATAAGTAGCAACAGAATTCACAATTATTTGTTAAATAATTTACTGAATGTAATTTGAACTGATTGAAATATTTTTATTATATAAAAACAATTCAAGGTTTGGAAAAATAGAAATTAAAAAAAAAAAAAAAAAAAAAAATTTCTCCCCGGCGGGGAATTGAACCCCGGTCTCCCGCGTGACAGGCGGGGATACTAACCACTATACTACCGAGGATGTCAAGCATGTTCTGTCAAAGTTTCTACTTAGTTTTGCACATCGATAAATATTTATTTGTCATGAATCATTATTATCTTTCTGAAAAATATTATTAAAAAAGAATTTGAAAAGAAAAAGTATTGTAATTAAATAAAAGTTCAATTTTTACCACTAATCACCCTGCAATAAGTGGATGTGATTTTGTTTACAATTTTTATTTTACGAATTTAAATTTTCCTCTTGTGTGAGTTGTTGCAATTTTTATCATTTTTCCTTCCGGCATGACGGTAAAATTGTAAGTCTGCTTAAGTCGAGATACGCGTCGTTAGACAAGTGAATGTTCTAAGTTTGTCTCTTCTTTCTT
The DNA here is from genome assembly GCA_037043295.1 of Amiota minor. Lineage (NCBI taxonomy): Eukaryota > Metazoa > Arthropoda > Insecta > Diptera > Drosophilidae > Amiota > Amiota minor. Next base: position 4,632,831 of record JBAMAW010001787.1, read on the forward strand.
CCTTTGTTTTTGTTTCTGCAACATAATTTATAACGTGTTTTCTTTTGGAGGAAGGTTTTTCTTTCTCCGTTATACTTTTTAATGCTGCAAACATTATTTTACCTTTTTATTTTGCAGATATTTCCGGTTTCATGAGTCAAAGGTGTCTGTCTGGGTAGCGTTGTCACTTTTATTTTAATTTTATGATATGAAAATATTGTCTCCGGTAGTAGCATCATACCATCATCATATTCTAGTTACATTGTAGATATGTACTATTCAAGATACACACGTGCAATATATCTCACGCAATTGTGCGGTAGGTAGACAAACTTCCGTCTGAGATTTGGGCATATCATCATTTCACTACTGAAGTTTTAATAGGAAAGACATGAGTGAGTAGTAGACCGAAAGTAAGAAACGCACCTGACACTTTCAATTTTGCCTGTATGTGTTGCGTATGCACCATAGTTTACATGTGTATATATGTATATGTATGTTGCCACATGCTGGCAAGGTAAATGTATCTTCCACTATTGTACCATATTAATGTGTAAGTGTATGTTTCAAATGCCAGTTGAATTGAAACATCAAAATCGGCATAAATAATTCATTATTGCCGCCTCGTGCGTTGCAGATAAATCAACTAGTCACTAGTCGCTTTTCCTTAAATCATGTACGAGTACCCCGAGGCATCATTGCTTTGTTGAGCTCTGAGCTTTCGGCATCAAGTGCCATTTCTCTGGAATTCATTTCCATAACCTTTTCAGGTTCAAATCTTTTGTTCATTCCGTTATCCATGCTTTGATATCCTTTTGTCCTTTGGTAACACGCTAAGGATTCATACATAGAATTTTAGATATTTACATAATCGCTCCTTGACATGTCCTCCTGACATGTCATATAGAGAAGTAAAGGTTAAACATAGAGAAAGTTCGACAAAGATAAACTTGGAAATGTATTTTTATGGTTATATTTTTAGTTTTTGTTTTTGTTTGAAAAATTTGAATAAAACTCGATTTTGCATAACACAATTTCCTGTTTAATGAAACTAACAATAAAATCTATGATTAAGATATAAGTAAGGCCAAGTCTGGGCAATGTAACAAAAAAGTAATTTTCATTTAAAGAAAAGAAATCGTTTATGATATCAGTTTCTTATTATTTACTATAAAATCAGCAGCGGAAAAAGTAACAGTGTGGTGCCGGCGGCATCGTTGTTCCGTACTTTTCTGAGAATGTGGAGAATGTGGTCAGGTATTGATAGTCAATGGAGAGCGGTTTCATGGCAAACGAAACCTTTTTTACCTAGTCTGGACGGCATCGATACGGAAGAGATACATGTTCCATAGTTTCATGACTGTTGCATCTGTTGCGTGATTGATTACACAAAACGGCCGATGATTAAATGCCGTTAGACTTTTTCTTTGGGGATATTTGAAGTCGCTCCTCTACTACACTAAGTTATGACAATCTTATTGAAAAACCCTTTAGTAAACATGAATAAACTATCCACATAAGAAAAAAAAAAAAAAAAAAAAAAAAAACATGAACCATGAAAACCATGTAGTTGGTCAGAAAGGTGTTGGATATAGTTAAGTTAACATGTGGTAAAATTTACATAGATTACCTGCCAACGCAGTGAAGATCATATAGACTACAAGAAACTGTTTCTTAATTACGACAATTGGAGATTTCTTCGAAAGGACAGCACAGAGATGTACTTTGATTATTTTGAAAAGATTCAAAGATTATATTGAAAACTATTGATAAACGTTGCTCCGTATTACTCTAGGAATTTTATGCTTCTAACACTGTACCATTAAAAACCAAAATTCTTGATAATTCCTAGTTTTCATTATAAATTCAGGCCTGGGTTCCTTGAGTTATGGCAAATTGTTTCCATGTGAATTTAATTTTGAAGTGAAATAAATAACAAGAGCAAATCCAAAATGATTGCAACAACCGACTATTCTTGACACTCTTCTGTGTCATTTATTATAATTGAAATTCTTCGAATTGACATTATTGTGATTTGTACTTTGGTTTTTCTTGGCCTACAATCCAATTGCACTTACTCACTCAGCTGTCCATTTAATTTACAAGTTGATGTTGCTTGCCAGTACTTACATATTGTACTTTGCAAAATTGTTTTATAAAATATTTATTTCATTTTGAAATTGTAAAATTTTTGGTAATTAATTAAGACTAAAAAGTGATTGAGACAAGTTTTGCTTGTAATAATGAAATTTATTGAACGTGTAACAAAGTTGAAACTTGGAGAAAGTTAAAAACCAAAATATGGAAATACAATACAATAAATCATTTGGAAAACTCAATTTAATTGAATTGAATTTATTATTTCTATTATTTCTTATATGTAAATGAAATCAAAAGTGTGTAATAGATTAATGCCAACAAATTTAAACATCATTAGGAATGAATGCAGTTGTTTCATGAAAGTGACAACCACAAGCCCCCCCTCCTTTTCTGATTATTAAAGAAAATCAAATTTCACGTTTACAATTTTCATTACTTTAATTATAATTGAAAGAAATTATAAATATTTTGTAAATAAAATTAATGTGATGAAGTTTAGAAGGAATAAATAGTTAAAAAATGAAATGTGTTATGCAATGTGATTTTTAAAAATAACTTACTTTTATGGGTAAACTATATTACCATATACATATGTTCTGGCTGATATCCCAAGAGTCGCGGGTTCGATTCCGCTCAAGGCAAGTCTGGTCCTGCACTTTTCTAATTTCCTCCTTTCCTTCTTAACTTTCCCCTGAGCTGAAGGCCTCTGTCGCTATTGCTCATGATAAATACTAGGTTATAATTTATAATTATAATCTTAGTTCTAATAAATAAATAATGTACATATGTATGTATGCATATGGCACCTCTGCAACTTTACAAGCGGTTTGAATAGGAACGATACGACGTCGCAATCATAAACCGATTCAAACTGATTTCATTTTAATCCGATTTAACCATCACATAAGCGTAAGTAATAATTTTAGGCATAGGGCGAGGAAAAGGGGTGGTGCAGATTGCATAATCTCTAGACATACTAATCCTAGGCTAATTCAATGTCTTACTAAAAAAATTACAAAGCATAATAGATATAAACTGTTAACCATCTTTTCGTATGACTTCTGTGGGAAGAAGTAGGAGCCGAAAGCAATTTATAACCTGTTCGGTTCTTAGTAAAAGCACTGAAAGATACATAAGATAATCCTGTATAAAAGGCAGTAAGAAGAAATATACTTAGTGCTCATATCCTGTTGTCATAATGTCCCCAAACTAAGCTGCTTTCTGATGCGGCTATAAAATCCTCATAAACTTAACTAAAGCATATATAGTTTTAATCAATATTGGAAGATGTACTACTATTGTTATGAACATCTTTTCATTGCCCTATTTTGATATAAAGGGTTCTCTTATTTCTTGAGATGTTGATCTGAAAGTTGTTTAATTGCAATAATACTTAGTAGAAAACTATAGCAAACCTATTGTACCAATAGATTTTTGTGCATGCAAACTTTTAAAGAACCTGATCTGTGAATTAAATATAAGAGACTTTATTCTGGAGAGAATGGCTTTTATTTTACAATAATTTGACTTATCAAATAACAAATATTGCATAATCACATCATTAATTTGTGCAATTCTTTTCAATTTGTATTCATCCAAAAGGAGTCGTTTCTATGTACAAGTATGCATGTACCTATATGTGTATATGTATATTTCAATACTATTACATTGTACAACAAGTTGTTGTTACGACGAGCATCTACAAGTAGGAATTTCTGGGGGTGTGTAAGTTGGTGTTTTGGGAATTGTGGCCGGAATTATGTCGGCCATTGCACATTTAGTGAACACGAACATGAACCCTGAACACCGAACATTGAATACTGACTGAAGCTGATGTGGTAATGCCATTTGCGCCTGTGCCTATCCCAATGTTCTGTGTATTGTCCTTTCCAATGTGTCTGGATGTTTATCTCATACTCTGACCAGTAGTTGTTCTCTTGTCTCGATTAAGAGGTTTCATGCGTGTTTGGCATATGAATGTTGTATACACATAGAGTTCTATCGTCAACGACTGAGTGCTCCCAATTGGCAAAACGCGCGGTTGATGGCTTCCATGTCCAATGCCCAATACCTAATACCCAATGTCCCATGTCCAAAGTTCATTCGTTCATTTGTTCGTTGTTGTGTGGCTTAATTGAAACGTGATTATGCGTTGATGTTGCACTTCCAGCATTCTTTGTTGAATTCAAATAGTAAATTTCTTATTTCGTTTATTTTGTTTTCTATGTGTCTGTCTATCTTCAACACTTAACACATTTCAATTCTATTCAATTCAATTGCATTTTCCATTACATTTTTCTCAGTGTAAATATTGAGTGCATTTCAAAGTGTCTAGAGTGTAGTGTGGGCGACTACTCACTTACTCGTTAGTTAAACATTTATCTAGTAACAATTTTATAGCAAAAGAAAACATTCCTTCTCTACTCTCACTCTCTTTTTTTAGAGAACGAGTATGTTTGTTCCATTTTAAGGATTTCGTATTACTAAAAAGAGATTTGATTTGATGCCTTGAAATTGTTTACTTTCCAAAGAAACCAATACCAATACCAAAAACCTTGTTTTGTTGTGACTCATTCAGGTTCATGAAGCTCAATTCAGTCAACTCACTCACTGAACTCACTTAGTAAAATGCTAAGCAAAATGTCCTTTGGTCATTTGACAAGTGTCTGTTTTGCCTCTCCTTGTATGTATGTACATACATATGTACATATGTAGGTGTAATTGAAGCGCATCCTTTTTGGGCATATTTAAATTGAAATAATTTACTTTATGCTTTTGGGGTTTTGGGAATTGAATTTGCACGCATATGAAATTGAATTTTAATGCAATTCTTCGATATCAAATTTATTATGAACACACAGGCACACATACACAAACACACACGCACATACCCAAACATATGCATTCATATGTCCTTGCTTTCATATCCTGGCATAAAACAGTTTATGGGTTTATTTCAATGATTACGGACATCACACAATATACTTGTACCTCATTTGCTGTATTGAATTTGATATTCGTTTGTTGCATTCATTTTCTTTCATACGCACATTGAAAGAGAATTTCAAATGTCATTTCAATGTGATTAGGTTTTATTACTATCTCTCTCTCTCTCTCTCTCTCTCTCTATTTCAGTTTCTGTGTTCTTGTCTTTGTCTTTCAAACACCATCTTGTTGACTTTGTGCATTGCATGCTTTTAATAAAATTTCCATGTGTAAATAAATAATTATTACAGAAAATATGTTCGAATGTCCTTAATTTGTTTGGCCAGTCATCAATTGCAGGCGTTAAATATGTAGATTTCTCAGCCTAAAGTAGTTTAAAGGAACTTAAAGGATTTTGTCATTTGTGGCCATAATCTTCATCATTTCTATTTGTCAAATCATTTTATCAAAAACAGCATTATGCATGAGATTTCATTCTTTATACTTATTATTAAAAATTGATTTGAATCAAAGTAAATTTATGTATTTAATAAGCTTAAAGATTAAAAGTGTAAATTGAATTTAATTTGTTTTATACTCTATTTTAGTTAAAAATAAGTAAATACAAATGTTTATCAGAACACGCCAACAATTTATCAAGTGACATAGTAATTTCATGAATATTTTTTTTTTATTTTTGAAAATATTTTTCCCATTTTTTTGTCTGTTTGTAACACAAAAAGATGAAATTACATTGAATTGCTTGTCACTAGATTTGTCAAATTGGAATAGATCCTGGTTGAGATGGACTTACATATTTTCATCCTTTCTATTGAATTTTGATAATTTTAGTAGGTTGAAGCGTTCTTAATATATATGCAGTGTCAAACCCTCATCATTCCTGTTTACAGTCTCCACATCCAAAACAGAAAAGATTGTCTTTTTTCTAACAACTTGTTACCTCACAAATTATACAGATAAACGTATTTTTAAGTATTTTAAGTTCATAGTGTCGAAGGTCTAGTTTCTAAACTAGTAATGCTAGTAGTATTTTATGTAGTATAATTTTTAATAAATCAATATAAAATAAAAATACGCAACCTATTTTGATGCGGTTTTTTTTAATAGATAGAGTGATTGAAGAGGAAGGTTTATATTTATAATATTTATAATAACATCCATTAAATAGTGCAGAAATAGTGTTATTTTCACTATACATATACCTATATGCCTATCTTTAAAATTAATGTAGTAGGCATAGTGTTATAATTCATGGAAAAAGCATTTACTGTCACTACAATATTCCAGCTTCTCATTATTTACACAGCAAAGTTTCTTCAAATGTGATTTTAGATTTTTTTTATTTAAGTCTGATTATTACTATCAAGAAATTATAAAGTCATGTCTGGAAGACGTCGTCGTTCCAACATAGGCCGTTGTACAGTGAATGCCAAAAGAGTACGTTCAGCAAGAGATGAAGAATCGTCAACGGAACGTGAGGCTCGCCTCGCTCAGTCAGGCTAGGGATAGATAGCTGAGAGAGAGAGAGAGAGAATCATTAGCACGAGTTACTAATTCATGGGTAAATAAAGAAAATTCTGCCATGAATTACGATCCTTCGATTTCTTACAAGGACGATCGTATAGTATCAATAGGTACTATGTCAGTAGTGTGTGAACATTGCTTGGCATTGAAATTCAAAGAAGAATCGAAAGGTATGTGTTGCTTACAAGGAAAAGTCAAATCAGAAGAAATTCTCCCTCCACCTCATCATCTATATATATAAAAATGCACTCAAAAAATAGTATGACCCCGCAAAACTCGAGAACGGCTGGACCAATTTCGATGATTTTGTTTTTTTTGTTGTACTCATGGAGTTACAGTAAGGTTCTTTGCTACATTTGGATCCGGTAGGTAGCGCTGTTGTCCAGATATAGATAGTTTTATGCCATTTTTAAATTTTTTTTTTATTTGGTGCAAAATATACTGAACCGATTTTTTGTAAAAGAACAAATGATTCTTAAAGTTGCTAAGGTTATAATAGAATATTAAAATATATTGTAAATTATTAATTACACATTTTACAACAAAGCTTTTTAACGCATAGGGGGTGTAGCAACGCATGCCGGTTAACGCTAGTAATAAATAAATGAAAAAGATTTCATAATTTTGTTTTTTTTTCTATTTTTACTTTATTAGTTTGTTTGGTTTTTAATTTTAATTTTTGTAGTTCAATATTTATACACTTTGCGTTTTTTGTTTGTTTATTTAACATACATATGTATGTATGTATGTGCGTAAGTATGTATTGTTTGTACATTCGTTTTTCTTAACTGAAAATACATTTCTTTGTTTGTTTGTTTCTTTGGGCTTGTGGCAGTAATTTGACAACTCAGAATCTATTGCCCCAGTGGCCTAATGGATAAGGCATCGGCCTCCTAAGCCGGGGATTGTGGGTTCGAGTCCCATCTGGGGTAAAGTTGGATTTTTTTTTTTTTTTTTTTTTAATTGTATTTTATGATTTGTGTTTTTTAGAAATAGTTTTTTATATGTGCGCCTTTTTGACAGTTGTCACTCTTGTTTTGTGTTTAATTTGGTTTGCTATTGCACGAAAAATATGGTTCAGTACGAGAAACTTATCGTTGGTGCTACTGCTACAGCCATGATCCCTGTTGTCGCCGTTCGTACACTTAGATGTTGATGATGATGGTGTTGTTGTTGGTATGATCGCTACATTTGCTATTGCTATTGCTGTTGTCTGAATGAACGACGATGTTGATAATGATATTGAAGTTTTTGGAGACGGTGGTTAGTGTGAGTGAGTTGGTAATTCGCTCTTCGTCCATTTTAAGGTCAGCAAATCGAACGTCCATCAGAGCAAATAATTCGAGGAACCATGAATTGGTTCCGCATCACTTTTACTCTTCAGGATAACACACATCCAATAGAGATGTACAGTACACAGTACAGTACAGTGGTTTATTTTGGTGGAATCATTGCTCCATATTTCTTCAAAAACAATGCCGGCCAGATTGTTGAATTACCCGATTGGACTTCCCTTAAGCCAGCCGTGGTGGCTATCACAGTGTATTAAAACCCGCTTGACGTACCAAGGAGCACCATTGAAGTACAGCACAGTAGAACTTTATTCTGCATGACCTGAATGTGATTAACGTGTGGACCTTCGCAGGGAGTTGAGAGTGCTATCGAGCCTAATAAGCTATCTTATTTTTTGCATCTTACTTTTACACGTAGCTGCAATTGCATTGACTAATTGCCTGTAAAATTACGTCATATGCAGTTTGGAAATGTGACGCTAAAATAAACAAATATGATATAAATAAATATTATTACATTATACTCTCAAATTATCTTTACATTTACATTTTATTTATTTTTAAACAATAGCTGATTGAAATCCGATGACTCGTCTCGTCGATCTAATGAATACTACATACTCGTATTTACTGCGTGAAGATTTATATAAATTATTACAATATTATGTGATGTCAAGCCTTGAGCGCTCTGATCATCATTCAAATGGGAACTGGTGAGGCGTACTAGGATAACCACGTTAGGGCTATTTTCAGGGGAGTGGAAGAAATGCATCAAATTGATTGAATTCGAATCAAATATGGGTAGCGATGCTTGACAGCCATTTTCAGCAACGTACGCGTCTATTTCTAGTTGTTTTCTTTCAAATTCTTTCTGTCCACCTCAGGATATTTTTCATGGTTTTTTTTCCAACGAAATTTGATTTGCCTGCCTGTTGCTATACAACACAAACGCTTCGAAAAACCAATGTTGCAAGCTTATATAATTCTTACTATTAGATTTTACTTAACCAAAAACTTAGTTATTAGAGCATGGAACGAACTAAATTAGATTTTAAGAGGAAATAAGAATGTTTGAATTTTGTAATTAATAAGAAATCCAAATTATTTATGAATATTGAACGGCAAAAAGGAGTAAAATCTAAAGTAGATCCTCCTAAATATTGGAGTAGTATAAGTTCTATGTAGATATTTGGTAAACTTATTACTTAAGTTCCTTTATCCATCACATCATGTATATATTTATGCTTTTATGTTAATAAAAATCCACTAACTTACACACTAGCGTGACAAGACATTTTTACAAGATGTGTAAATAATGTAGACATTTATGTGTTAATTTTTTGTTTGCTTTTCAGTTGTAAATTCTACAACTATGTAAATATTTACGTTTATCAACATTGAAAAAATAATTTAATAAAAAAAAAAAAAATAGAAAAATGTTTGAAATTTTACCCCAGATGGGACTCGAACCCACAATCCCCGGCTTAGGAGGCCGATGCCTTATCCATTAGGCCACTGGGGCTTGCCTTATATGTTATCTGCACTTCTTTAAGTGCATTTATCATAGCGAATATCTATCGCAAAATAGCAAAATAACAATATACATTACATACACACATACATACATACATTGTTTTTGTAACAAAGCTAAATTTCGCAAAAAAAAAAAAAACAAAGGGAATTTTCACCTAAAGGAATAATATTTTTGTTAAAGAAAAAAGAATGTTTCTCATTGCATGCAATATAAAATCAATCCCTTAGTCACCTTTCTATTCTGCTTCTGCTTAGATACCCTAGTACCAGGGGCAGGTATTGTATATAAAACGAAGTTGTATGGTTCTGTTTTGTTGTTGTTGTTGTTACACATATTGGCCCAAAACGAACTTTGTGCACTCTGACATAGTCATTCTCTCTTTCTGTATGTGTTTGTCTTTTTGTTTGTTTGTACGAGTTCTTGTCCGTGCATTCCATCAGCTTTAGTCTGTTATGTCCAATGTCCTCGTTTGCTGCTCTTGTTCCCCTGGTCTATTAGACTGAGTCCTTCTTTTACATATCGTTGAGTGAAAAGCATCTGTCTGAAAATAATGCACTCATGTGAAGTGAATTTTTACTTTTGAATCTAAAAACGAATTCTAACTAGACAGATAGAGACTGGCCACTGCATATTACCATGTGTTAAGCCTAAAAGTGTCCTTTAAAACCATCGTCAACCACAATCGGGGCTAACCAAAAAGCATCAAACTGAATCGGTACGGTGCGTGATTAAGTTTTCTTATGGATTTTTGCTAAAGGAAAAGTTAACTTTAAAGCAGTTGAAATATCTAAATTTGTCATTGGGCAAAATTCATGTCAGTTGTCTATGTTACCACTTCAATTAAGTTTTCTTGAATTTTGTTAAAAAATACTTTCCCAGTTTCATACATTTTCATTTAGATTATTGATTATTTGTTTAGTCGAAGAAAAAAATTGAACAAAAATTTTCGATTGGAATTAATAATCTCCTATGGCGTATTTGGTTGAGTGTTGCAATTATACAATATATAATTTTGTTTTTTGTTTTCATTTAAATGATAAAACAGAATTTAAGTATATTTTCGTCAATATTTTCTATAAGCTTCACAACACTTCTGCAAAGGAATAAACTATAATTTTAGTAACGATGATGATTATAAAACTTGAATTTGAATAATCGATGTACGGGTATGATGGCTATGTCACGTTACATAAGTTCGTGTGCCTCATTAACAGAAACCAAAGAAATAAAAATTTCAGTGGATTTACGACAGAAATAGATCGAGAAAACAGTGCTGCATTAGCAACTAAAACACAACTCAGTGAATCTTCTACAAATCCAAATTCTGTCGCAATATGATTGTCAAATATTTGTATTCACGCTCATTGCTCTGTTTAGAGTCATTGTTTTTTTTTTTTTATAAATTTTATTTCTATTTTGTCTATTTTGTTTCTTCGCCTGTTGTATAGCAACATCCCCAACAAAAAAAAAAAAAAACAGAAACAGAACACAAACAGAATCGGAAACATTATTTCTGGATCTTTTTCTGTTTCTGTTTTATGCGGCACCCTGCCTATGGTAGTTGATTATATGTGGCTACGGTAAATGATCTTACGATGTCCACAATTTAGGTACAAAGAATATAATGGAAAATTGGTATTTATTTTCATTAAGACGAAGCAACACTGAAACAATGGGATGTGCATGGGCTACAATCGTGTAATGTCGACTGTCAAATATTTTGTGGAATCTGCGAAATACATGCAAGAGTTATAAAGTTAAGATTGCCTTTTTAAGAATACTTGTCTATTAATTTCTTAAATTTTAGTATATGTTCTGCCGAACACACACCAACACAAATCACGCACCAACATCTCCCCAAGGCTTCTGTTCGTCCACCATGCCCTTTGTGCGGAACCGATCTCATTGCAAATCATCTACTGGACTCTTGCCAACATTTGGAGATCTTAATGGTCTCCCTTTTTGGTTCCATAGCCCCATCCCAACTTTTAAATACTCCCTCACCATTAAATATCTCCAACATACATAATTTCTGCAAAAAATCCAACCTTACAATTTAATTACTGTACATTAAATGTTTTACAAATTATTATTAAATCGCGAGTCGTAGGTCCAAGCAGCTCGTCACTCGTTAAAATTAGTATTAAGTTTAGTATTATATATAAGACTAGCGTTAACCGGCGTGCGTTGCTACACCCCTATTCGTTAATTGGGTGTTTCTTATAAAAAGTTTTGTTGTAAAATGTGTAATTAATAATTTACAATATATTTTTATATTCTACTATAACCTAAGCAACTTTAAGAAGCATTTGTTCTTTTAAAAAAAATCGGTTCAGTATATTTTGCACCAAATAAAAAAAAAAATTTCAAAATGGCATAAAACTATCTATATCTGGACAACAGCGCTACCTACCGGATCCAATTGTAGCAAAGAACCTTACTGTAACTCCATGAGTACAGCAAAAAAAACAAAATCATCGAAATTGGTCCGTTCTCGAGTTTTGCGGGGTCATACTATTTTTTGAGTGCATTTATGTATATATAGATTTTCACCCGTAAGAAGATAGTAAAGTGGTTCAGGTGGAGAGAGAATTTCTTCTAATTTGACTTTACCTTGTAAGCAACACATGCCTTTCGATTCGTCCTTGAATTTCAATGCCAAGCAATGTTCACACACTACTGACATAGTACCTATTGATACTATACGATCGTCCTTGTAAGAAATCGAAGGATCGTAATTCATGGCAGAATTTTCTTTATTTACCTATGAATTAGTAACTCGTGCCGATGATTCTCTGGCTCTCTGTATTCGATGTCTATCCCCATCTCGGCTGCGGCGAACCTCACGTTCCGTTGACAATTCTTCATCTCTTGCTGAACGTACTCTTTTGGCATTCACTGTACTACGACCTATGTTCGAACGACGACGTCTTCCAGACATGACTTTATAATTTCTTGATAGTAATAATCAGACTTAAATAAATAAAATCTAAAATCACATTTGAAGAAACTTTGCTGTAAATAATTAGAATCTGAAATACTGTAGTGACAGTAAATGCTTTTTCCATTATAACACTATGCCTACTACATTAATTTTAAAGATAGGCATATAGGTATATGAATAGTGAAAATAACACTATTTCTGCACTATTTAATGGATGTTATTATAAATATTATAAATATAAAGCTTCCTCTTCAATCACTCTATCTATTAAAAAAAACCGCATCAAAATAGGTTGCGTATTTTTAAAGATTGAAGCGGTTATAGGAAAAAAGCGACTTTGTTTTATAATAGATTTAATTATGATAAATAAAAAAAAAAATAATAATTTCTTAAATTATTTTCATATATTCTTTTGTGATGTAAAAAAGATTATTATAACTTTTCCAGTAATCGGAGAACTCTAACTGTATCATACATTATCTAAAAAATCGGGCAGATGCATCGCCACATATTTTTTGAAGACCTTTGTAATTATTGTACAATATCTGCATTTATGGAGTCTTTGAAGATATGAACAACATGTTTAATATGTTACAAACCTTGCTATAAAATGATGATGTAGTAATATTGTACAATTTGCAATGTGGGGGAAATTTGTAAAATATATATATGTATTTTAACACAAATATTATACTTACTTGGGCGAAAATATTTTACAATAAAATGAAAATGAATTTCCTGTTAAATGGGTTACGAAAAATGTTCTCTGTTGCAAATGTAGAAGCAGATGCAGATGCAGATGACATTGTCACACATGGACGACCAAATACAGTTTCATCCTATGACCTACTACTACTTACTATTGTACCTAACGATTTCTCCTCTTTCGCTGCATCACTATGTTTGCATATCAGAGAGAGAGGAGATAGGAAGGAAGAAGGAAGGGAGCGAGGTGTCAACAACAAATAAAGCTTTGTTAGAAAAACAACCAGAGAAAACAATCGCAGTAATAAAAACAAAAATGAGTAAAAATAGGAAAAATATCTCAAAGGTACATGACAGCATTATCCTATCCAATGCAATCCAATACCCTGCAATCCTCTCCATGTGTTAGATAGTTGAATGGTATGTGTTCGAATGAGTATGTGGACATTCGAGCATTCTCAGCTTGATTTTGTTGCTGTGACATTTTTCTGACACATTTACAGGAATTTTATTGGTTTGGTTTAATCTTTTTTCATTTTATTTGTCTTGTTTTTTCCTGTGGTTTTTTTTTTCATTCTATTTTATAAAGATACAACTCGATTTTGGATTTATTTTTTTTTTTATCGCATATAGCAAGTGTTTGGTAGTGTATGTGTGTTTTGTTTTCTCTAAATACAACACGTGTGTGTACGAGTATATATCATACACGTATGTATAAGTGTCCATGTCAGCTGTCTACCATTTTTGAACATTGACATCTGTTGGTTGACCCAAGTGTACTGTTGAAGTTTATTTAGTTGAAAGCTCTTAATCTTAGTTTAGTTTCATTTAAAGGTCTCTTTGGAGTTGGAATTGTTTACGAATTTAAAGTAAATGCAAAGTCCAAGCCTAAAATTTTACACAGTTTTGGAAGTGACTATGGTATATGGGCATTGACAAAGGAAATGAGCCATGAGTCTTTGTTGTCGTTGTGACTAATCATGTCATTCAAAATAAAACAAAAGTATCGAACGTTTAACTAAGGATGTAATGTAAATGTATGGAGTGGAGTCAAGCCTTTAAACAAATAGCGCCTTTGGGTATTTGAACAAGCTGCCATTTGCCGTTTACCTTAGGTCAAGTAGCCTTTTTCGCTTCTCAATCCTTTTGTTGTTAAGTTGCGGCAAGGCAACATTTTTCTTGTACATACTTTTCTTCCTTGTTGTTGAATATTTTTTTTTGTTATTGTTTTGTGCTTTATCTTTTAGTCAATTTTGCAAATGACGAAGACCAAATGTCGCCAAATTCGCATAAAGTGGGAGTGGAAACAAGTAGAGCAGGACACACATACATACATACATACATACGAGATATGTAAAAAGTAAAAGAAAAACGGATGAGATAGGAAAAGGTTTCTTCTTAGCTTCATAGCTTTGTAACTATATACAGACACTAGAATATCCGACGGAGGAGACTCACGACGGCTTTTCAGGTATAATTAATCTTGTTTAACTTTTGTTTGTGTATTGTTACCATTCTTCTTGTAGTTGTTGTTGTAATTGTATTTGTAGTTGTTGCTTGCTCAGAACGCTCTATCCTTTTCAAATGTTTTGGCTTTGTATCGTGTGCGCTTTGACTTTCGCCTTCCTATCCCTTTTCATCTACTTTTCCATCGTCTTATTTCGAATCCTGCCTGCACCATGTTTGTCTCTCGTAAGTAATGTATCTGCTACGAGTTTAATTTGCACAGCAGGACATTTTTCTACTTGACATTAGCTGCAGTCACTATCCACCGCCAACTCCTCCTGCACTCATCCATGGTATTGTCCTTGTTGTTGCCATTGCTGTTCCTCTGCTATCATCCGACCAGGTTAAAAACTATTAATTTTGCTCAAGCAAGATTAACGAGTGGATGATTGCTTCAAATTGCGTCCGAAACTTAAGCGAAATTCGTATATAAATTTGGAAAATTCTTTAGTGTCATTATCCGATGATTACAAAAAGAAAAAAGGAAATTACAACACAAAACAAAAAAAAAAAAAAAAAAAATAGAAAAACAGAAAACTTGCCTGATGCTCGTCGCTCCCCGATGGTTTCAAAATAGATATCAATTCAGGGTAAAAAATGAAATTTTTATTAAAAAAAACAATAGTTTTTTAAATAAACAATGCAATAGATCTACAATTTTGTAGTTGACTTAACCTAAAAAGGGTTTGCTGAAGAACTAATATCGAAAGTTCTTCACGGAAGTGAATAGTATTATAAATTTGTCATGAAGTTTGTAACAGGCAGAAGGAGACAAAAAAGACCACATAAAGTATAAACTAATCCCTCAGTTTTTGAACTAGGGAGCTGAAATTTTGCACGAACTTTTCTTCTTACCATACGCAGTACATTTGTCGGAACTCGAATCGGACTACTAGGAGGGGTACCTCCCATACAAAGCACCCATTTGAAATCATGTTCTTATTAGAAAAACTTTTTTGATTTTTATTCTATCGAACTGAAACTTGGACACTATCAGGTGCAACACATTTGTCGGAACCAGCTCAATTGGACTACTAGGGGGTACCTCCCAAACAAACCACCCATTTGAATACAACAATGAAACATTCACTCGTCCCGTGAAGAGTATTTCATCTTCGGCATAGTCGAAGATAACGGTCTATCTTGTTTTGTTTTCTGTTTGAAGAATTTTCATTTGCAACTTTTAATAGATTTACTGTCCTTATATATGTGTCTCAGGTTAATAATTATTTTATATTAAGTATGAATTACTTAATGAAATGAATTCAAAATATATTATGTGTTCATAAAAATGTTTTATGTAATTTTCTCACTTCCAGTCAATCACAATCTCACTATTTTATTCAATATTTAACTGTGCTATGTAAGTTATAAAAAATACTATATTTTGTAGTTTTAAAATTGATAACATTCCTAGAAAACGATGAACTCCTTTGGATGAAATTCATTGAAGGTCAGAACCTGCGGTCTTAGCTTCGATAGAGTGCACAATATACATATCACAGAAAAACGGTAACTGTTTAGTCTATTCCTGCTATAATAGACTTCATTTCTGTTAGAGCCTTCAAGATTGTAGAGAATGAAATAAGTTTCAGACGGTCCAATTCAGAAATGTTGTTCACCAAGAGAGGTAAAAAATGGAGAAACATTTTCGAAAAGAATTTTAATTAACGAAAATTAAGTCCAGTCATCCTAAGAGCGATGCCGGTGGTAGCTTAGCTAATGGTAGTTCCTCCCAAGCCGATATGGTTGAAGGTAAGCATAGCAGCTAAAAACTTATAGTTCTGCCTACGGCGGAAAGTAGCGCCAGCCTACATGCTTGTGGCAGCTACAGCGGTCGTCTGACTTGACTCGCGATGTAAACGTGTACACAGGACAGGTCCGAATGGCCAGAAATTGGACCGCGCAATCGCAAGTTCTACAAACGGACTAGGGAGCCTGTATAATCGCCCATCTACATTAAAGCAAGCAACCTAAAGAAGCATCAGGGCTAACAATGCGGATTGTCGAGCCTCTAATTCCACTGGAAGGACACGATGCAATGAACAAGCCGGCTGCCTTTTACACAGGGGGATATACAATTTTTTTTTTGCGGATAAGTTTAAGGAGTCATATTAATTATTTTGTTGAATTGACTCTAATTCCTATGATAAACCTTTCTATGAAAAAATACACGTGTTTTATGAATCGACCCTCCTTAACATATCTTTTTCGAAGTAGACTGAACATCATCATGTATATTCAAAAATCAGACTAGTGTGAGTCAGACTTGCTCACGGAGGGTTCCGTACAAATGGGGTTTCTTTGGCCATAGTGGTTCAATTTGGCTGATTCCAACAGATGTACAGCGCATATATCAATAGCTTATAGTGTCTAAATTTCAGTTCAATAGTGTAAGAAGAAAAAGAAACCTGAATTTTAATGGAGAGTTTGTATGGGAGGTACCCTCCCTAGTAGTCCGTTCAAACTGGAATTTCAATACTTTCACTTTTGTTAAAGTTTTATATAGGAATAAATGGGTTGCATTTATCTCAAAAAGTATAGTCAATTCAACAAAAATATTATTATTTTCGTATTCTGCAGACCAAAATTACTTCAAATGAACTAATCAGTGCTCCCTGTGTTACATATGACGGCAAATAGATTTCAATTGGAAATGGGTTAATATTTTTTCATCAACTTTTTATACAAAATTTACGTAAATTAGTTACAGATATCACTGTATGCGATTAATTTCAATACAAATTGAATTTCATTCAAAGTTCCCACCTTTATTATTTACAGCTTAGTCTTTTTGAGTAAAGCAGCCAAGAAAATCAAGTTACTCCTACAGGGCATGCATTGGTAGAGAGACCGCAGTCTGTTCATGTAACATTAGTAGAAACATTTCAAGTTTTATGAAGTTGCCAAAGATGAAGAAATGTCTTCACCGGAAAATCCAAATGCGAAACCAACATGTCGCCAGAGAAGTTTGGTTACCGGCAACAATAAATATGAGTAGGTATAACAAGAAGGGACGAGAAGAAGATATTTCCTTACAGCATCAACAATGTTAAATTATTGTAGGTGAGTATGCAGTGGATACCCAAGTCAAACTGTTTCGCTTAAGTAAGAAAAGCGGTTAACAAAAACTTCGTTGGTTTCATGTTGGCTTAGTTTAGCTTAGGTTGCAATTGGCTTTGTTTGTAGGAAATCGTTTGAAATTCGCTCCTCCTGACTCAATCAATCGAAGCGGGCACATGATGAACTGATACTATTGTTACTGAAACGTTTGGCCAACAGAGTCGTCATCAACAGCAACAGTAACAGCAACAGCAAAAACAACAGGAGTAGATGTGGTTTTGCATCAACAGTAGTGTCAGGAGCAGAAGTGCTTAAAGGAAGAAAGTTCATTCAGTTGTGGTTGTTTCGACTGGATTCGGGTAGACAGTCAGACCTTTTGGCAATTTGCATTAAGTGTCACTTAACATGGAATTTCAATATTTTATGCAAAATATGAGCAAACAAACATACGTTTTACCGTGGAAATGGAACGGTAGAGTCAAGTCGATGACGATGACGATGCTGATGCCGGTTAAAGATAAACTTAAATAATAAAGTTGACTCGTACAATATAAATAATGTACTTTACTAATGCTTGTTTCGGAACACAGATTATTGTTGTCTGGCGCCAGAATTTTTTTAGTTTATCTATTCGTTTTATTGCTCTTGGTTTCTGTCGCCATTAGGCAAACATTGTCATTGAGACAATCAGTCATCTGACAGTTTCTTAGTCTATCAGTCAGCCAGTCAATCAATCAATCATTCAATCAGTTGATCAGTCTTTCAGTCTGTCAATTAGTGTAGTTAAAATATCTTCAAATATGTACATCTAAATCATCCAACAACTTATTATTATTTTAGTTTGAGTAAGTAATATTTGCGAAAATAAATTCATTTCAACTAATTTCATGAAAAAATACAATTAAATTTTTTTCACTTGAGTACGCAACGAACTACTGAATAGGAAAAATGAAAAAAAAAAAAAAAAAATCACAAAAGAGAAACGTATTAAGTTGCCAACTCTTGATGCTGCAGAATAAATTTTGCAACGAATACCTTTGAGTTGCATAATTTCATTGTCAAATATTTAAACAAAATCTTTGGTGCGTTTTAATAAGTTGCCAGTGAAAGCAATGAAAGAAAGATAAAAGTAAGGAAGCAAAGTAATGCATAGCAAAGCAACTAAAGGATAAACCAAAGAACCAACGCAAGAAGGAATGAATGAACGCAACTAAAATTAAATTCAACATCATCAAAATTCTATTGAAATACGTTTTTATGAAAGGCAAATGAAGCAACTATGAAGAATAAGGCAAAAAAAAAAGTGAAAGCATGAAAGAAAGAATGATGTGAGAGAAGAACAAATAAAATTGTAACGGTTAATTTAGTAAACTTTACGGCTATGCCATTGAAGATAAGGTAGATAAGTGGGAAAAAGAAATAATGCGAGTATAATAGAATTTTAGTCAATCAAGTTATTTACTCGTACTATGTAGTGAAATTTATTATAAAATTATTATTAGGTTATTTAACCCGGAAAACATTGTTTTGTCTCGCCTTCCAAAAATGTTAGTGGGTACTGCATTGGATCATATGACCGATGTGTTTGCATATTATTCTCGAATTCATCTCCAACCAAAATGATGGCCGCCACTTCATTTACGGTTGGTGCATTCAATTTACGTCATGTTCATTATCTGGAACTTTGGAACATTGCTCTTATCTTTCTTTAAGTATTAACTTCATTATCCATAATATACTTATGTTTGCCGATATTTTGGTCGCTCATTTCGTTTTGATGATACAACACAGTTTAATAAACCTCAGGAAATCACACAATGAAGACAGGCATCAATGAGATACAATTCCAAAACTACTTTTAATGCTGCATCCAGAACTGGTAAAACGAAGAATCTCGGTATAAGCTGAATTAATAAGGAAACGATAAACAAGAGATTTGCATTAACTTCTAGTTCATGTCATTGTTTCCTTCGCTGTTCCTTATGTTCTGTTAATTTTTTGAAGAAAATTAATTTTATACTTCATTTTCCCCGAACATTAAAGGTAAAACCAGTCAAAAAAACAACACAATCCAGCTGCCTCAGTCTAGAATTTAAGTGGATGGTCCATAATTCCGATAATAACATTTTAATGCGCTCTTTATTCAATTTCTGAATTAGAATTGAACGTAAGTCTACGAAACGAAGATAATTTCAAAGCTCATGTTGTTTATCACTACGTTTTCTTCTAAGTGGCCTAGGGAACCTTTTGGTTTGGATTACACACCCCATTGGCTTAATAAAGCAATATCTGAAGTCCTGGAAATAATATACATATCTTATGTAGTTGTACGTGATTTCTAAGGATGCATTGAAAATTCAACTTAAAGTTTGAAGGGGAGCAAAAGTAAATTTCAAATTAAAAAATTTGATTTTTTTACTTTAAAAGAGAGCTACAAACCTGAAATTCTTATATGAGGCAATTGAATTGACTCTAAATCCTTACCAGTCACTCTTCGTTATTACAATAAAAGAAAAAAAATAATTATTTAGTGTGCCCTGACCCTCATAAGCACAATATGGAAGTGAAACTTTTTTAGAAAATAAAATGTAATGAAAATAAAAATTGGATGATGATTCAGAGACGCAGTGGGGAGACGCACAAAACAATGCACATTGTCTTGTGCGGAGTCGTCTGCAGCGTAGAAAATGAATGCTTATGCAACAGTAAGAGTGATCATCTACTTTAAAAGTTTCACTTCTATATTGTATTTGCCTAAATAGCTCCAATATAATAATAACATTGTCAAATTTTGATTTTCGTCACATTTCATTTTCATATTTTTTGGATTTACTTCCCTTCCCTAAAGAAGTTTCACTAAAAAAAAAAAAATATTTCGATGCTGTGGAAAATTTGACTGTTCTCAGGCATAGGCATGTTATTCTAAGATTTTGAGATAAATGCTTATAGTATGAATCCCATACACATAAGTAAAATGGTACTTTTTAGAACTAAGCAAGAAAGATGCTAACAAAGGCATAATGTGATATGAGACTGTCTGGTTTATTTTTTTCCATTTCATTGAAGTTAAAGAGATTCACCTAAATCATCATTTTTATACTACATATCAGCAAAGTGAAACTCAAATCACTTTACATATTTTCCGATGTCTCTGCTGCGTGAAATTTATAAAATCAACAGAAAATTGTACACGCTTCCAGATGATTAAAATACCATAAGTCGGATTAGTGGGTCTATGGAGGAAAGAGAAGAAGTTGCGGTCAAATGAAGTTGCATAACGCGAATCAACTCAAGTCAACTTAACTCAACAATTCAACTCGACTTGATTTGACTTGACTTTTGTTGAGTTGACTTGGCACGTAATTTGCATTTAAACTGTGAAAGTGCAGTGAGAAGCAGTCGCAGGAGCATCGGACAAAGCAACGGTGATGGCAGGATTTTCTTTTGAACATTTTCCACCTTTTCATGACGAGACTTTCTACCATTTGAGTGTGCGTGAGCATGTAGTTCTATTTGTATTTGCTGAAGTTATTTTAATGATTTTAATCGCATTTCATTTGCTTTATAAGTACACTTATACAATACTACAATATATGCGTGTGATGTGTTCTTTGGCTCCACTTTTAATACTTCAAACGATGACTTTGAAAGCATGAAACACGCGAGTGAGCGTTCGCTTTCTCATTAAATTTTGTTTAATTGAAACAAATGCATACTTTTACAAATTCAAACACATATGTATAACATGCTTGAAGCTATAAACATGGAAAAGGACATGCTAGGGGAACAGAGAGTTTAAGTATGTATCCTTCAGCTTGATTTACGAATATGATATAGTTTTTCTTTAATGCATTTGATTGCAATTAAAATGTTATTAAAATGTTAAAATGTTAATTTTTCAGCTTTTTACATTTATATAGCATTTTCAAAATACTTTTTTAATACGTATATGAAGGTAAGTGTGGTTCTGGTTCTAGCACTAGCACTCTATAAATTTACAACATGTGAGAACTGCATCGCGTTCCTTGGTCCTTGTTTAATGGTACTAAATCAGTGCAATTTTCATATCAGAAACAAACATTATTCACAATTGTTATTTCATTATTTTTAGTTCCAAACAAAAGCGAAATAAGAAAATATATATTTGGCTCGGTTACAATGTAAATTTAATACCCTTTATTTGAACCAAACGTATTAGAAAAATCTTGAAAGTATAAAAAGATCCATATTGTGCTTCCAATTTATGTCTATCATAATTTATCAATCAAAATGTATAGGTCAACTTTTTGATAGAACCCTCAAGGATCAAGATGTTGTGGCAGACGAAAAATTTCTCTCATGGAACCTACAATAAATAAATTGGTCTAGTAAATGAAATGATTTTAAAACATTTGTTAAGAACCAACGCTCCAATCAGAGATAAATTTAAGATTTGATCAATCTGACTTTACGAACATTAAACATTTCTAGAAGAATGTTTGATTGATGATATGATGTATGGATAAATGAATGAATTATCATAGACTTAGAATGAAAAATCTGATTTACATCTGAAAGATTGTGGTAATAGTGTGGTGTCATTAAATAATAAATTATGAGGTCTTCTTTTGTCAGCCACCAAATCCAAATTGCTAATAATTCTATTAAGTATGACAAAAGGGTACAATGAAGTTAAGTTTGTTTGAGTTTGTTCAAGTTAACCTGAAATATTGAAGCAATAAGAGAATTTGAATATAAATTGTACGTATTTTTCCTATGCAATTTGCATTTGAATCTGTCCAAACAAATGTGACCTGAGTGAGAGTCCTATGCGTGGAATAGGTTTGTTATTGAAGAAGCACAAAATACCTGAATTAAGTCAACAGTAAAAAAATATAGGAAACAATGTTTATGGTACTTTAAAGTGCAAAACGAGTGCACAAAGTCTAGTGTTGGAACCAAATAATTTCTTTCTTTCTTTCTTTTTTGCACAAAGCATTCAGAAAACATAATGTGGCATAAAACCATTTAACTTTGGTATGGTTTCCCCACCCGCAAAGCTCACGCCCACTCTTTTTTTTCATTGTTGCATTACAATTTCATATTGTAAACATAACTCGCCCTTGTAATCTTCAACACACTTCACACCACTTGAGTTTTGGGTTTGTTACGCTACGACAAATAACAATTCATTTTATTCCTATGTATATAGGTATATTTATATTTTTTTTTAGACAATTTTTGAATTTATGGATACTTGAACTTATTGTGACAACTACTAAAGGCAACATTCGCATGCATACATACTCTATTGTTCATTGTATTCGGAAGTTTCTTTTTAAAGAGTGTTTTCTATATTTTTTCATATGTCATATGAAAAATTTTTTTTTATGAAAAAAACTACAACTATGGTTTAAGCTGCTGTTAACCAACACTGTTAAATAGTGTTGGAAAATTTAATTTGTGTGCTCGTTTGCTCTCAATAAAATTAATTAGAAAATTTTATAATGAATTTATTGAAACCAAAAATGTACAAATCGTTGGCCAAACATATTTTGGATCTCACCCACGCAAATCCTACGTGTATAAAAAGCATTTGCTGTTGACCAAATATTTGTGGTTGCCAGATCGAGTGAACAATTGTAGGTAGGCCTGCCTTTGTGTTCTGTGTTTATTTGGCAATAATGATTTTAATACAACTTATTGTATTTAACTCAAATGCGGTTTGGTTTGCTTTTGGTTTGGTTTCATCGCCCTCAGTTCGGCTGCATTTCCAATGAACTCATTTTAAGTACATTGTGTTTTAATATTTTTTTTGTGTGTTTTTTGTATACCCTTCTCAGAGAATTTGTTGATGAGGTTATCATTTTGTTGTAAGACATGGCATGAATTGCATTGTTCAGTAAATGATGACTGTAAACTAAATATAAAGGAATATGGTCATCATCTCGTAATTAGTCAAGTTATTATATTGTATTTTAAAACTATTGCAGATAGCTGAAGTATATTCAGGAATCTATTCCACAGAACTCTTCCATTTTAACAATTATTTAAGTAATATGAGAGGCTGCAGTCAAGTCTTATAAAATCTCTTTCACTATAAAGTGAGCTTGAATAATGTGTTCAATCCAGACAAACTTTGTGGAATAGTCCCAAGGTCTTATGTTGTAATTATTTGAGAAGTGTATTTACACTCTAGATAGGCAAAAGTTAAACACGTTTAATGTTTTCAATTTTATTTAATTAAAAATCCTTGGCATGACAACGATGTGGCAAATATTTTGCGAGAAGGATGAGTTAAGTTTTTACTCCTTTTCGCTACATTCCTATACTATAAGGCAAATAAGTTTCATAGCACAAGGGTTGCGTATTGTCCAGACTTAATTTTCTTCTCAGTCCTTTAAGTTAAAACTCCTTTTATCTTATGAGTTTCATAAACCCCGTTGGCATGATTAGTGCCACTTAAAGTGCACCCACATCACAGATATTTATGTACAAAATTATAAGGACATTGACACTTAACGCACAACAGACACATTAAAAATGTATCAGGACATTCGTCAGTCCCCCTTCTCTCTTAACCTTGACCAACCTTAAATGGTTGCCTTAGAAAAGAAGAACATAGCAAATGAGCTAGCAATATTTTGAAACAACAACAACAACAACAACAACAAACAAATCAAGATAGCGCTATAAAAATTAAGTTGTAATTATGTTCAAGAAAAACCACGTTATAAATAAGTATTATAGTATGTTGATATATTTGAGAAGGGGAATCGAAACAAGTTCAACTGATGCCAGTCGCTAGTGGAATTCCTTAAGTTTTTCCCAAAGTTTTCTTAGTAAAACTTAGACAAAATATTTGGTTACACAAACAAAGTAATGCACACAGAAGAAGCAGAAAAGCAGAAGAAAAACCCCAAAAGCCGATGGCATGAAACTCAATTCGAGAGTTCGGTTCGAAAGATTGAAGTAAACTTAAATTTTATTGCCTATAAAAGCGCATTAAGTTAAGGACGAAAGCGCCAACAACTCACAACAAAAACACAAAGTTAACCGGAAGATGCATCTTACGCCATAAGCATGGCAACCCTGTTGAGTCTAGCGAACGAAGTAAACTTACCTCAGGCAGCCAAGATAGACCAACTACCGAAACCGACCGACAGACAAACAAAGAAACAGGAAACAGGGAATAAATACGATAGAAGTAACTTGGAACCTGAAATATGTTAAAGTGAATGGATGAATGAAGCCGAGCCAAGACCATCTGAATAGATACCGAGTGAATTGAGCGAGAAAGACGAATACATATTCCTGGCAGGAAGGAGGGACGGGGGCAAGTATAAACGTGCGTGAGCGTAAATTATGTGCATCTTAAATGTCTATAAATTATGGTGTGGGGATATACTTAGGAGATGAGCGAGTTAGTATTTTGGGCACCGACAAATTAGTACAATGCACTTTCAAGTGAGTTCACAGAGACAAAATTAAAGGCAAACTATTGTAGAAAGTTTATCGGTGTTAAAAAGTCTTTAAAATTTTATTGCAGAAACTGAAAATATAAAAGAAATACTTATGCTTATTTCAAGGTTCAACGTTTATAAGCACATAAATTTCTCAATTCAGCAGTTTTAAATAGGATTTTAAATAAAAATTTGTAAATAAATAGACTTAATACAATAAAATTCATTGATACTTTTGTGTCTTCACACGAATAACAACAGTAAACTGACATGACAAACACTTTACTATTCATGGATATACTCGTAAAATATATGTATGTAAGTATGTACATATATAAATTTATATATACACGATTATTCAGATATGAATCCAGCCAATATCGCTTCAGGGAATTTATTAACACGAAACAGTGAAATGAAATAATAATAAAAAAAAAAAAGCCAAAATATCAACAAAAGTATCGAAACACAGACACACTCTCCTTTCCGTATGTTGTATCCACTTCCATATACAAACATATATAGATAAAAGGATAAAAAGTGAAATGGACTCAGGCCACCTATAGACAACGCCAACTGCATTTCAGGTTGTCTGTTGTTCATTACCATAGAAAAATGTCTGCCATGAAAGTGTTTTTTCTTCTTGTTTTTTCCCCATCAGTTTTCTGTTCTGACTCTTTTTGTATTTTGCTTTATTTTTCCATCTGCCCTCAGGTGTACGAATTGCGTAAATATTTTATTTAACACTATTAAATTTAGTCAAAATAAATAAACTTATCGTATCCAAACACAAATATACAGAGAGATAGAGAGTGGAAATAGGGCGATAGTGTGTGAAGAGAAATGGTAAATATTATAGATGGTTAGATTTATTAGAAAGCGCATATTTAAAAGTAAAATATTGTCGTAAATACATATGTACATATTAAGTTTGTCCCTGCAATTTTAATACATTTTACAACACTAGATGCCGGTCATTACACAAAATTATTCATTGGGGACATTTATCCTATGCATTTTTTCTTACTTTCTTATAACATATTTATTTGAATATTTTGGAAAAATATCAGTCTCAAATAATATTAAATTGTTTAAAATTAAACCAAAAACTAGATGTGGTCAACACTCTACATGGAACAGTGGCCATGACATTTTGTATCTTATCATTATCTTGATTAATATTGATAAAGATCGATACTTGATAAAACAAAAAAAGATTCATGGACATGATTGAATCCATATATAATTTCCACCTTTTAAACTTTTCAAGATTGATGTCCATGGTTACTTGACAATATTAAATTGATAGTTACAATTGAATAATAACACAACTGACGATCAATATACATGTATGTGAATCATTACTAAATATTTTTAAAAACCTTTACTAGAAAACTTGAATTTAATGGGTGCAAATACACTTAATTCCATAGTTTGAATGAATAATTCTATGACTCTTCAAGTTATGGAAGTTCGACTGTATTGGCATTGGATCTATTTGTCAGTTTCAGCAGGTATTTGAACTTACAGTTTTTGTTGATATTGAATTCGAATTTGTTCTAAGAAATAAGGTACACATCTACAAAGCAATAATTGCTCCTGCTTGGCGTTATGGCTTACAGGTGTACGGCATAGCAGCAAAAACAAATATTGCTAAGGTTAGAGTTCTGCAGGCCAAGACATTGCGCATGATTTCTGGAGCCCCTTGGTTCATGCGCTCAGCGGACCTTGAACACGACTTGAAAATACCAAAAATTGGCGACGTGATTAATCATCAGGCCAAGGACTACATTAATCGGTTGGCAAATCATCCAAACGATCTAGCCAGGCGGCTTTTAAGGCGACGCAGAAAGGGAAGGGTCAGAGTGGCGAGGAGGCTGAGAAGATCGCATCCTGTCGACCTCCCTACTAGATCATATTAAATGTTTTGTTCCTTTCCACTTGTTAATATAAGTTGTTTTGTTATTGTTTTGTATATAGTTTAATTTAAGTTGTTTCTAAATAACAGTATAATTCAAGTTTTAACAGAGGAAAAAAAAAAAATGTTTTAATTTATCTCAGATCATTTATTACAACATTGGAACATTAGAAGTCCAAATTCATAGTTCCATTATTTCATTCGTGCCCAATTTGTTGATTAATCAATTACTTATGCATCCTATAATAATTGGAAACAACAAGGTGAATACTTTAACCATCTGCGATATGTGAACAACATTGATAATCGTCGGTTTGAAATTAAAATATTGTATATTCGGGAAAGATTATTAAACTCACGAAATAGATCGAAGAAACGACCTCAAATGGGCCAAGAAAGATGTCTTTAAAAGTGATATACTTAAAACTTTGAAAACAACAAATACTGCTCTGCTAGTTGTCTTGACATCAAGTCTGGCAAACAGGTCCGCTGTATCTATCCACAAAAAACATTTTGCAGAGATGTTGTACCACGTCATAATGTTGTCAACTATCTTAGATTAAAAGTTGATATTGTAGAAGACTCATATGGAGAAAACACATAATAGCAAAACGAAAACAAATAAATATGAGAGCATTTCACTTAAACTGATTACTAAGCATTCTTTCCAAATATCGCTTGGAGTACAAACTACTTGTTTCAAACCGGTGTGGGCTTATAGAATCCAACTTTGGGGCGCAGGTGCCGAATCAAATGTTTAAATTCTACAAAGGTTTAAGTCTAATTCCTAAGAAGACTTGTGAAAAACTCAGTATTACAACGTGATCTTTGCATTCCAACAGTGAGAGAAGAAAATGCCAGGATCAGCAAGAATTACTTGGAACAGCTGAATAACCATAACAATTTTATAACAGCTGTGGTATAAGAAGACTGAAACGCGGTCACCCTTTGGACTTACAAATTTAGAATTACATAAGTATAATACCATAAACGTATCCAATAGCTTAATTTGCGTTCTTGCATCCCTGAACAAATTTAGTAATTTTTCAATCTCATTTATAATTTTCCAAATAAAATTTAAATGAGTAAATACTGAAAAGTCTAAGAACAATGTGTACTGCCTATTACTTTTATGGTTGCGAATATTTATAAATTACTAGTAGACATAATCGATTTGAAGTTGATAATGATGATGATGATGATGATGAAAGCAAAAAAGGTTTATAAAAATATTTATATTTATTTATTTTCTGCTAAACAAGGTTAAATTTAAAATAATGATTGTTGTGAGACACAAGCCAAAATATTAACTTAAGTACGATTACATGTTAATGTATTCGCTATGGGAAGGTTTATAATTTGAACTATTGTAGTTGAACTGGCTAAAAATTTTGGTAGAATCTTAAGGACTATTGCGTAACTTCAACCTTGAAGAAGTCATCGATATTAAAAATTTTACATTATTCACTCATGAAAGTGACCCTTTACAGGGATCTTGTGTGTAAGTTTCGGTCTTCCAGCGCACTAATTAATACTCTGACTTAAATTAATTTTCTTATTATTTTTCCCCATTTAATTTATTTTTAATTCTTTGTCCATAATGCTACAGGTGAATGTGTGAATACTAAAAACAAACAGATATACGCACATACAATATAATATCGCAAAGAAGATACAAATAAAGGACACTGACATATGTATGTATCTTAAATAAGGACGTGTGTGTATTGTATAGAAGGAGCAAAGAACATCATCGTTTAATGAACGCATTAAATTAATTTAATGAGCTCACGCTTGGGTGTCTTTTTTAAACTCATTTTAAGTGACAATTAAATTTTCATGTCACAAAATCATTTTTACAAGAAACATTTACACATATGTATGTACATGACTCACTCTCTCACACAAAAACACACTGACTCACACACTCAATGAAGTGTTCATGCGTCCCTGTCTGTTTCTTAAACGCCTGTCAAGTTGTTAGTTATTGTATAATACGAGTATGTGCCCTGCTTTACTTAGCTTTACTTTGCTTTGCACAGCTCTGCTTTGTTTGTTGTCCTTGACTTCTTTCGAACGATAATAAAGCAATTTTCTGACAATTTTCCAGAACCTTTCACTCTTTGTTCAATCCTTTCACTTTTTGTTTAAGTTCTTCCACACTTTATTGTTGTTGTTGTTGCTGTTGTTGGGATTCACTTATTTTTTAATGTTAATAATATTAAATTAAATAAAATGATGTTGAAAAATTATCTGATGGGATACTTGAAAAACTTAATATGCCCATCAAATGTTGAAGACCCAAGTAAACTCTTCCAAAATATCCATGTACTCGTACTAGTTTATCCTTCCAACAAAACTCAGAAAGTCATAAAATTTGTGAAAAATTCGAAAACAAAAGAAGAAACAGATGGAAAAGTGTAAAGCAAACTTCTACGCCGCAGACTTTTCTCCTGGTACTGCTCTCGATGGTTCTTGTTCTTGGTTTTCCTTTTTTCTTTTCTCTCCACACATTTGGTTGAAATTCTCATGAGCCTTGGGTATGGATGGAGAATGATGATGATGGCGCGTCGAGCATTCAAAGGTAAAATAGCGAGAACTTTGCGCTTTCTTTTTTTGCTATGGCGAATAACTTTAGAAAAGGCACAAAGTGTCTATTTCACACACCAACGCGTCTCAACGACAACAAGGACAACAATGAAAATAAAAATGGAGAATGCGACAATCCTGAAAAAGCGAGGCAAAATGGCTACACTCAAGTGACTGGGTTGCAATTAGTTTGCTGCTTTTGCTTGCCTTCACATAAGTAAATAATAATAAGCCATGAGTTAAGGAGTCAAGGGAAGTCTGGAAATGAAAGGAAAGTCAAGCAAATAATTGCATATGCACAAGAAAAGCGAGTAATATATATATCAGGGAGAGACTACAACGATGGTAATGTTAAAAAGAATAAACTTCTACATAGTTTCCTTGATCAATGGAGGGAGGCAATGATGGCAGTGGGTGCATCATTCTGAAGTGAAATTAATGTGTGTGTGTAAATTACTTACGTTATTGAAGATTTATGAGACAACAAAATGAAGAAACCTTTCTTACCTTCATCTTGCAGCTGTTGCCAGTATTCTCACAACTTAGATACAATCGTGTCTGAGGCAAAAGTCAACGATATACGAGTAAAATAAAGGACATAACTCTTTCGCATCTTACAAGCTGATTATTAAAGTTGCACAAGGTGTCTACGAAGAAATACTAACATGGAATATAATTTGGTATCTTTGTGTGTCCAATTGTTTTGCTTCTTGAGTTTCAGGGGACACTTCTATCTATAGTAAAAAAAAAAAAAAAAAAAATCTTCCAAATCCAGGGTATCGGTTCATTAATGGGGTTCCAACATTCAATTGATAATGTATTCAAAAATGATTTCTTAATTATGTTGGCAGTATCTTAGATGACTCTTTTTGTGAGTGCTGGCTTTACCTGACTATTGTACTTACTTGCTAAGGCCTTGCGCTGCACATGATGCACATTTTAGAGACTTCTTTCTGACAAATAAGTATGCATTTTATTTTATTAACTTATAAATTTTTGAGTATATTTCCAAACATAAATATTTTCATCTCTTTTGATCCTTTCTACAATAATTTTGAACTCTACTATACATAAGAGCACACATGTTTTAATGTCTACATTAATAATACATACTTACCATATTAGATGTATGAGATAACTAAGTAAAAAATCTGTTAGCTGAATACACTAAACCCAGAGCTCTTCCATATAATGGGATCCTCTTTAGTATTCTTTATTGGTTTATTTCGTTCCACCAATCAAATAAGTATATTCAATTTTGTCGATTCATGAGAAATGACAAAAGTCATTCATTTTTATTATAAATACAATAGTTGCCATGCTTAAAGTAAAACAAGCAGCGACTTGACAGTTTGAGAATATTTTTATGCAAGGTGGATTTATCTCTCATATTTGCCAGATATCAACTCATAATACTATCATTCAATTATATTATTTATCTTGTAAATTTTAATGCTTAAAAATTATTTTAATCTATTTAATGAAAGAAATGAAAATCCTCGAAAACATTGCATTGCATTGCAAAGAACTCGAAGTTTACGGGGAGAAAAAAAAAATCAAAAATAAAGATAATAAAAACCAGGTTGAACAATAATTGAAATTTGTTTTTTTTAATAAGTTCATAAGCCATTTTGTTTTTATTTTAGTATTGTATATATCCCTACTTTCCATTCTCAAGCATATTTTCTAACAGTTTCTGAACGCGGATACTGGGAACATTATTCTAATGGTACTACACTCTACTGCAATATTTATCTCTCATATTGGGAGCTCTACCGAATTTTGGAAGTCCCTCCTTTCCCAGTTGCTCCAGTTCTTTAGTCTGAGCAAGGAAACGGCAACTCCATTAATAGCAATAATGACTCTAGCAATCAACTTTAAATTTTTCATGCAGTATGCTTTGGGTCACAACGTTGTTAGATAATATAATCACGATGAAGTAGGGAAAAGTGTGTGGGTTCCAAGTAGGAAAACAAGTTTTTGTTACTTTAAGCTATCTCATGCAATTGTATCTGCCATTATATCTCCTTTTAAAGGTCCTTGTACAGTAAAATAAATTTGTTTAGCAGAAAGTTTGCCTTATACTTGTATAATTATTTCCTGTTTGAATCTTTTCCTTCCTTTGGATGCCTTTCCGTTCCAGTTTTCCAACATAATTAATCAAAATAAAGCAAATAAGATCCTCAAAAGCCTTAAGATTGAGTCTCATTTCCAAGCACAAACTCGATCAGACTTGGTTTTTGTTTTTTTGTAACGAAAACGTTCGCAATCACTTGTCAAGAATATGTGATACGACTTCAGAATGCCACCTTCATGAAGAGTAAAGTGTTGTTGATGTGGCAACAATAAATGAAATCATGTGATAGCAGAAAGCATGGGAAAAATTAAGAATCAGAAATAATAGAAAAAGACATAGTTATCAGACGTAATTTTTATAGTATCCCCGAATATGTATCCAAAAACCGAAAACAATGAAGACACATAAATCTAACTAATCACTAAGCCAACAAATTCCATTAAATTTAATAAAAAATAATTTACCATAATAAATCACATTTTACTATAGAAATAAGAAAACAGTTTTGCAATTTTTTTTCTTGTGTTTTTTATTGTATTTTTGTTGTTGTTGTTTTTATTTATTTATTACTGCTAAATAACTTTTATAATTTTATTTTCATTTTCATTTTCATTTTTGTTTTTCTTTTTTGTGTTGCTCATTTCGTAATCAATTACGTTTTTGTTCTTGTTGTTAATCTTGTTTCTGTTATTGTTGTTTTATTTTTATTTTTTACATAATCTCGTTGCTTTTGTTTTTTTTTTATTATGTATAACTAAATTTCAATAATTATAAATATAATAATAGTTAATGATTTATTATTATTTTTTTTTTGGATTTTTTAAAAATGTTTTTGTTTTTTGTTTTTTATTTTTTATATTTCTTGCAATTTTGATTTTATTATTTTTCCCTTTTGTAAGTAATTTATTCATTTGCAAAAGGATGCTTAAATATATATATATTTTTTTAATTAATGTATACTTATTGATTTTTTCATAATATTAAATTTTTGTAAACAATTGAAAAAAGAACAAAAAAACAAAATAGCACAAAATTAAATAAAAAGAAGAAGAAACACGCAAAAGACAAAAAAAAAATAAAACAAGAAACACAAACAAAAATTTATTATTAGCTTTCTGTTGTTTATTTTTTTTTTTCATATCACAAAAATATTGTAAACAAACATAAATTAAAAAATTAATTATTTAATAAAATGAGAAAACTTAAAAAAAAAAGTTTAATCACATAATAAAAAACAAATGATTTATGTATAAAATAAAGAGTTAAATAAAAATAACAAAGTTAAACAAATACAATTCAATATTTAAAACAGAATAAAATTTAATGTAATTAAAATATACATATAATTTTACTTTAATTTTTATTATAAACATTTAATGCTAAACTGACCATTTAATTAATTTATTTAATCAATTTACCTTTTTATTTTATATAAACTTACGTAATATTTCGTTAGTTTTGCTTAATTTTTCTTGTTTTATTTTATTATTAACTCATTTAATTGGTTTTCTTTTCTTTTTTTCAAGTAATTTCAATATTTTTGTTAAAGTTATTTTTTTTTTTTTTTTAATATTTTAATGTTTTTTTTTTCTTATTTTCTTTCAATAAACACATCACATCATAATTT
Source organism: Amiota minor (assembly GCA_037043295.1). Classification (NCBI taxonomy): domain Eukaryota; kingdom Metazoa; phylum Arthropoda; class Insecta; order Diptera; family Drosophilidae; genus Amiota; species Amiota minor. The sequence continues at coordinate 4,666,077 of JBAMAW010001787.1, forward strand.
ATTCACAATTTCTAAATTTGAAATTAACAATTAAAACTAATTCTATGTTTTTTTTTTCTTCTCAAAAATTCTACATTTAAAAAGTTCTTCTTCTTCTTCTTCCATTTCAACTTCTCCTTTTCTTGTCCTTCTTCGTACGACTCCTTTTTTGTTGTTGTTTTCTTACTTTTTGTGTTTTTTTCCTCTATTTTATTTATTATTGATTTTTTATCTTTTTTTTTTCTCTTATTTTCTTTGTAACATTTGTTTTTTATGCGTTTTCCTCGCTTTTTTATATTTATGTATTTTTTTTTTTTAACTTAACAGTTTTGTCTAAACTAGAAATTAATAATTATAATAATATCTGTTTTTAAGTTTTATGCTTAAAATTTATTTTTTGTTTTATTTTTTTAATTTATTTATTTTTTTAGTTTAGTATGCTCTTTTCCTTCCCCCTCATTTTTTGTTTTTATTTTCATTTTTAATAATAAAACTTTAAGGCAAATAAAAGTTTCGTTTAGTTTACAATTTTTATTTTTTGTCATTTCTTTTTTGAAAATTTTCTTGTTTTCCTGTCAGCATTTAAATTTGAAAATTTATAAATTAAAAAAAGAAAAAGAAAACTTAGAAATACAGAATTATTGATAAAAAAGAATATAGTGTAAAAACCTCACTGATTATTTCTGTTTGAGTTTTATTAATTAATTAATTTTCGTTTCGTTTTCTTTTACACAAAAATATTTGTTGTCAAAATTCCAGTTTTGCAGTAAGTGTTTTTCCTCATTTTTCTTCCTCTTGTTAAGTTTATTATTAAAAATTAATAGTAACTGTTAAAATATGTAATAGGTTTGTTTTTTGTTGTTTTTAATTTATTTATTTATGTGTTTAATAGTTTTCTTTTTGTTTTGAAATTATTTATTCAATAATTTTTTTTATTCTTTTAGTTGATTTTTAAGTTAATTTTTTATTTTATATTTTTAAATTTGATTTTTTGAATTTTGGTATTTTTCTAAAGGTTTTTCTATTTATTTATTTTTTTTTTTTTTTTGGTGTGTGTGTGATTTGTTGTTGTTGGTTTTACATATAAATTTAAGGTCTGTTTATAATGGACGGAAACTTATTAGGCTTTTGTTGTTCTATTAGTTGTTCATCTTGTTGTTGTTAAAGATAATAAATTTTGTATTTATTTTTATGTCTAATAAAATTGTGAAAGAGAAAGACTAGATATATATATATATAGAGGGAGAGAGAGAGAGAGAGAGAGAGAGAAAGAGAGAGAGGGAGAGAATGGCAAAAAGTGAAGTTACTAGAACGAGTAGTTTTGTTACTAAGTAAAAGGGATAATGATATTAAGTATTGGACTGGATTTTTATATTTTGAAATTAAAATGATATCAAATGCCTTTGATTCAATCTGAGAAATTAAAATTTGAAGATAAATGAAGCTTCTGATAGAATGAGTATAAGGTATTTGATTTGCATTGCAAATAACACAAAAAAAGAGGGAAAACATTAAGAAATATCATCAATGGTTCTTGGTAAGTTTAATAGAATTAGTGTTCCTACAAGCATCATCTCTGCTTGGCATTGGCATTGACACTGGTTAGTAATATTACGAATCTAGTCAATTATATAGACAATAAATATTTAGTTTGCTCACACTTTCAGTTATTGTAAATTGTGTAGAAATTCTAAGGTATCGAAAATGGTAACACATTGAGATTTAAATCGGTATGGGATCAGATTATTTGATAAGTACAAATACAGCATGGGAACTCATAGATCCAAAGATTGTCAATAGTAAATTAATGAGAACTGAAATAAATTTTTATGACACAAATTCTTGTTGTGACAGATGGAAAATTAGAGATAATTTCCGTAGATTATAACCAGCCCTTAAATGAATATACATATATATATATATATATATATATGTATATAAATATATGTAATGTATAATATATAAGTATATACATACATTTAATTATTGTGAATATTTGTTGTCACTTAAATTTAATTGTTTATTATTGTTTATTTGTTTTTGTTACTATTACTGTTTCTATTTATGTTTCTGTGTTTTTTACAACTTAAATTTATATTATTAAAATTAAATATTTTTATTTAGGTTTATTTAATATTTTTTCCATATAATTTTTTTATGTTTTTTGTTGCAATGATGATTTTCATTGTTAATTGTTTTTTTTTTTGAGTTTATTTAGTTTTTTTTTTTTATTATTTTTTTCACTATTTGTTTATTTTTTTTTTTCTTTAAAAGATCACATTTCATGTTTTTAGTTTCCATTAATAATTTTTAGATTAATTATAATAATAATAATTATAATAATAATTATAATAATAATAATGTTAATAATATATATATGTATATAAGTATATTCGTTTTTCATTTTATATACATAAATATAAGTATGTACGTATATATATGTAAAGGAGACTTTATTTATGTTTATGTTTATTTATTGTTTCAATATTTTTTGTTTAGAATTTTTTTTTGTTATGAATTTTTATAACAAAATTATAAAATAAAATTGTATATATTTTATTATAATTTAGGAAGATTTATGTGTGTTTGTATATGTCTGTATTTTATTTTATTTGTGTCATTAAAAAATAAATAAAAATATTAAAAATAATAATGAATATATATAAAAAAAAAATTATTATATTGTTTATTTGATTACTTTTTATGATTTTGTAATATTCAATTATTTAATTATTTTATTTATTTGTATATATATAATTTTATATAGTACAATTATATATTTTTTATAGTAATTTATAAAAAAATATTTTCTTATTATTGTGTATTATTTGTTGTTGTTGTTAATATTTATAATATATTATTATTTTTATATATATAATATATATATATATATATAATATTGTTTTATATTGTATATATTTTATTCATTTATATTGTATATAAATTGATTTATTATTGTTTTCATGTTTACAAAATGTAAAAAAGAATATATTCATATATATATTTAGTTGATTTTATTATTTTCCATTTTTTTTGTTTTGAATTTGAAATTAGTTTTCCAGTTTTGTTTTTATTTTTATTTTTGAATTTTAATTTTGGTTTGTTTTGTTTTCAATTTTGAATACAATTTTCATCATTTCATTTAATGTTTAACTTCTTCTGTTATATTGTTGTTTTGTTGCTGTTCTTTGAGTAGTTGTAGTAAATCGTTGTTGCAAAAATAGGACGTGACTGTACTTTTGTGTTTAATTGTTTTGTTTTGTTTTTCTTAATTTCTTATTTTTAATTTATATTTAGCACAATTCATATTTTGATTAAATTTGTTTAATATTTAATATTTTCTTTTATTTTATTATAATTGTATAAATTATTATGCTTAAATTTTTATTTTATATATTTTTTTGTTTGGAAATATGGAACACTAGAGAGTTTTAAAAATGTGTAACCTTTTGTTAATGGACAATTTTTGGAGTTGAATAAATTCCCCCAACTAACAAAATATTATTCCATTATCTTTGCTTTAATCAAACCTATTGAATCTTGAGAATTTATTTGAATTTGAACTCAACAATTTACTTACAATATATAAATCAATATTTAAGCAAAAGATTATTGGTATAAATAGAACTTATTGAGAAACATTGGAGAATCCTTAAAAATTGAATTGTTAATATTGTAGAGATGCCTTGTCTCACAATTTAGTTTTGTATTCATTTTGAACAGCAGTCACTTCAAAACTGTTAGATAGCTTTAGATTTAAAACCATGATTTTAACAAATTTAAGAAAAATAACCGAAATATTTCAAGGGTTTTGTTTAAAGATAGAATTTTTAATTAATTTGTATGATGCTATTCCGTCATATCTCTTTAAAATTTATTGTTTAATTGCAATACTATTAACACAAACACTATACTTCAGTTTGATTCTAATTAAATGGCTGTCTTACCACATATGACTTAAAGGGAAACAACAATGGGCCTTTGGCCTAAGTGAGTGGACAGATTTTATATGTAGAACTAACAAAGTTGACAAAGTATCGAAGAACGAAGTCAACAGGGAAATATCAAATTCCCAAAAATTATCCATCAATGGAGGCATATTTCTGTTAAATATCTTATATTTTATTATTTTAATTTAGTTTTGTAAGTATATATTTTTTTTTTTGTGATGCTAAGAAAACAACACTAATTTTTTTTTTTTAAATTTATTTTATATTTAGTTTTTCTTAGTATTTTTGTTGAATTAATCGATTATTTTATTTATTTATGTTTTTGTTTTTATTCTTTTGACTTATAATATAATAAAATTTTAAGTCTTGCTAAATGTTAAAAAAACAAGTATATTTTATAGTTTAGTAATTTATAATTTTTTCTTATTCATTTTTATCAGTAATATTTCTATTTAATTTTTAATTTAATTTTATTTAATTTCTTGTTCTTGTAAATAGTTTATCAACCTTATTTATATTTTCATAATCATATTGTGTTTGTTTGAAGAGAATTTTTATTTTTAATTTCAATTTCAATTTCAATTTCAATTTCATTGGAATTGTTAATTAAGGATAATCTCTTACGAGTGTCCTTTTGTATTGGGTTTGTAGTATTTGTGTATTTTTTTATAATATTTTTTTTTTTTTTTATTATTATATTATTTTAATGCTCTATAAAGTGAAACGGGGGAGCTACTCTCAATTGTTGATTTGTTGATTAATTTATTTATATTTAGAAATTGTATATTTTTGTTAAAGTTTGTTGTTGACTTGACTTGATTTGTATTCATGCCAAAACCGCTTTTGTTTTCTTATCCTTTTTAATTATGTTGTTGTGGTGTTATGAGTCTAAATATTTGTTAAGACCAAAAAATTGATTTTCATCTAAATTTATGTATATATAAATATTATTTTTGATGTTCTATTTGTATTTGTAGACCTTGATTTGACAATTTTGAATTATACAATATATTTTTATTTTACCATTCAAGTGTTTGTCTTAGTTCTTGTTCTTGTTCTTGTTTTTGTTCTAAAAAGTGTGTTGATAGTCGATAGCTTAACGAGAGTATTGACTGAGTAAGTGTATTCTGTCATATTTGTAGTCTAATTAATTAATTTTTGCCTTGACATGATGATGGATATGATGGATGATGTTGGTGTTGTTGAGATCAATGTCTCTGCGTTCTGTGAGTATTTCGGAAAACATTAAAAAAAAAAAAACCACAAAAAAGTCACTTAGATTAGACACTAAATTGTTTTGTAAGTATAATTTTATGAAATACTCAATTATTTATGTTCTATTTAACTACTATGATAAAGAATTTAACAACAAAAATATGAAATTTGTTGTAATACGTGCCCCGTTTCTCCATTTTGATAAATTTTCCATTTCTGCTCAAAACTCAATAAAGCCTATTTTATTTTCTGCATGCTCGATTACATTTTATTCATTTTGATTTGAATTTGAAATGTTGCTATAAGATTAACATGGAAATGTTGCAGCAACATACCTGATTTCTCATGTCATCATTAAAAAAATTAAATTTAGATGCATGTTGTTGGTGTAGCTGTTATTGTTGTGGGAGCTGCAATTGTTGTTGTTACCATAGTTGCCTGTTGTGGCTGCTGATAGTGATGATGATGATGATGATGTGGATGTTGATGCTGATGCTGTTGTTGTATTGCTGCGGCTGCAATGAAATGTTGCTGAGCAGTTTGTTGCTGTGCAGCTGTGTACTTCAGCAAATGTGGTTGTGGTGCTGCTGCACTATAAATGAAGGGTGTTTGTTGATGTTGCGTTGCTGTTGCCAATGCAATTGGTATGCAATTTGCATTGTAATCGCTGCTAAGCACTAAAGTTGGTGTGGCATCATAAAATGTGGCAGCGGCAGCTGTTGGCGGTGGTGGCGGCGCCGGAGCCAATGTTATTGTAGCTGTTGGTGGAGCAGTTGCTGTTGCTTTTAAATATTGTGGTGCTGGCGCATAATTAGTAGCAATATGTTGCTGTTGTTGTGGATGCTGTTGGTGTGGTGTTGGTATTGTTGCTGTCGATGTTGTTGACAATGTTGTTGCCGACGATAAAGTGGGCGATGTTGCAATCGAGCATGAAGATGACGATGAAGCCGATGATGGTGAATACGGTGAATGACAATTGTAGGTGGCAGCGATTGTTGGCAACTGTTGCTGTTGCTGTTGCTGATGGTGAGGATGATATTGTATGTTACCGGCATGTGTTGCTGTTGCTGTTGTTGTAAATGTCGCTTTATTGTTTTGTGTATGATGGTAATGTGTTGTATAGTTGTTGTTGTTGTTGTTATTGTTATAAGTAAAAATATGATGTTGTTGTTGCTGTTGCTGATGAAGGTGATGTTGATGTTGATGGTGCTGATGGCTGATGTGTTGTTGTTGCTGCTGCTGTTGATGATGATGATGTGGTTCTATAATGATTAAATTGCTATTATAATTTGTTGTTGCAACAACATTGCCAGCTGGTGTTGTTGTTGTCGTTGGTACTACAACAGTAGCTGCACCCCCTCCACCTGTTACTAATCCTGTTCCTCCTACTCCCATTCCTCCTGATATTGCTGTTGCTCCTGTTGTTGTACATAATGAAGATGTTGTTTGTTCATATTGATGTGATTGCTGTTGTTGATTGTTCTGGTTGCCATTGTTGATGTTGTTTTGGTTGTTATTGTTATTAATTGTATGGTTGCTGTTGTTGTTGTTGTTGTTGTTGCTGTTGTTGTTATTGTTGATCATCGCTGCCATTATATTGGCTGGTGGCAACACAATCGGTATATGATAATATTTACATTGCTTACGCCGGCATTGACTATTCGCATGATCGCGACACACAGCCACGCGTTGATCAATAACCTCAACCTTATCGTCTATGTGAATGGGAATAAAGAAAAGCAAAAGACCAGAAAATAAAATATATAAAATCATTAGTAAAATAAATCTAATAAATGCAATTCAATAATTCAATGTAATATAATTTCATTTGATTATGTATTTACATCTAAAGCGCTGTATAAATGTGCACAAAACACGCATAAAAATATTGTAATTTATGGATTTATCTTTTTTTGTTTCTTATACTTTTTTGTTTTTGTATTTCGATGCGACGGTTGAAGGATCAATTTCTTTTTGAATATTGAAATAGAGAGAATAAGGGAGTGAAAATTTATGGTATTCAGAAAAGGGCATTTGAAAACAAATGAAAAATACAAATCGATATTTGATAAAATATCGAAAATGAATGCCTTAATTTGTTCTTAATAAGATGTTTATTATTTGGTTTTTGAAATAAAAGTAATTTGAGAGATTCTGGAAATATTACAATATTACAATAATTTGAGATATAAGCATTTCAATAAATTTGTGTGGCCTTCAAAGTTGACATTAATAGAATTTATTTTGTAAATTGATATTGGATACAAAACACTAAGTTCATAAATATGCACCCATTTCCATCAATAAATATTTCGTTATGGAAATTTTATTCTAATAAAAAGTATGGAGCGTTAAGTTGTGATTTCATATTACGAGGTGTGACAATTATGTAACGAAACTGGTCTGTAAAACATACTTTATTGAAAACTTATTACAAATAACAATTAATCTCCTTCAACATACTCCCCTTCCCTATCTATACACCGCTGCATGCGAGTTTTCCACTGGTTAAAGCAGTGCTGAAAGTCACTAAGTGTTAGACTCCTTAGCAGGTCTGCCGTTTTTGCTTTTACCTCTTCAACCGACTCAAAACGTGTTCCCTTCAACGAACTTTTGATTTTGGGGAACAGGTAGAAGTCGCAGGGAGCGAGATCTGGTGAATACGGTGGGTGTTCGAGCACGGTAATTGATTTTTTCGCTAAGAACTGCTTCACAGAGAGTGCATTGTGCGCTGGCGCGTTGTCCTGATGCAGAATCCATTTTGGCACACACTTTTGTCATTTTCAGATCTTCATGTAAAATTTTTCTCACTGTCTCTCTGTCTACATTCGACATGTCTGATATCATCCGAAGACTCAAACGCCTGTCTTTCCGAACAATTACATTAATTTTTTGAACGTTTTCTGCAATTCTTGATGTCACAGTGCGTCCAGTCCGTTCCTCATCATCAACTTCTTCCCGGCCCTCAGAAAATCGTTTGTGCCATTCGAAAATTCTAGTACGTGACATGCAGTCATCACCAAACACATTTTTTAGCAATTGAAAACACTCACTTGGAGGTTTTTTTAATTTTACGAGATATTTTAAATTAATTCGCTGCTCGATTTTTAAACTAATCATTTTTCCGGCACTTCTATTACACAACACTTTACTCAAACTAGGTTTAAAAGCAAACTAGACTAGACAGCTAAAGCTAAAGACAGACGACTGTGGTATACTCAGTCCCGTTACTTAATTGTCACACCTCGTATATATTTACAATAATGATATTTCTTTGGGAATAAACCAAACAGACTCGATTATACTCGTACAATACTTGTGTATTGTTAGAGAAAATGATCAAATGGCCAACTGATTTAGTCATGCTTATCTGCTTTAGACCATCAATTTTATATTTGGAATTGAAATGAATTGGAGTGTCTATACTTCTATTGGTCCGATACAATCAACATTGTGATTATAATCGAATCAATTTATATCATCAGAAACAATTCGGAATTTTCTAAAACTTATTTTAAATAAGTATAAAAAACAATTTGACGATGGCAGCATATAGTTGCAATTTCTCTATTGTTCGTTTGTTTCCTCCTTTTTAAATGCTCATATCTCCATTATTGAAATTTGGATTCCTTCAAAATTTATAAATTTCTATCCCAATGGCATAAAATTGACTCTCAAATCTCAAACAGCAGCAAGATAAGTACATACTTATATCGATTTGAAATACATACAAGAACTGTCGCAAGGTAAACGTGATTTTTCAAAATCTCTATTTAAAGTGATGCTATCTTCTGTCGGGAACGGGTATATGTTGTAAAGGTATATCCTTTCATGACCAACGGACAATTAGAAGTCGACTTATTGCTTTATAAGTGACAGTGTGTTTATAGCATCGGTCGAAAAATGAACTTCGGTCAAAGAGGGAATATTATATATTGTTTAAAACTTGGAAGAAACTTTTACTGAGACGTTTAATAAAACGAGTATATGGTGACAATGATAAACAATCATGTGCCAGAGTCCATGAGTGGTTTAAACCATTCAAGGAAGGTCGTGAGGACATCAAGGACGACGAACATCTCAGCCAGAAAAGTTTCGTGTTTACACCAAGTAACATTGAAATTATGAATGAATTTATGAAAAATGATCCAAAATCTTCATTGCGATACATGACAATGGAATTGAACATATCAAAAGGTTCACTTTATCGCATTTTGTCTGAAAAATTAGGACTCTGGAAGGTTTGCGCTTTGTTCCACACAAATTGACTGATGACAAAAAATTGCTCCAAATTCCACAGTGCAAGGACTTGGTTAAAAGGTCGAAAAAGGACCCAAACATCAAGTACAGCATTGTTACTGGTGACGAGACGTGGTGTTTTCAAAATGACCCACAAAAAAAAAAAAAACCGTTGCGAAAAGTCAAAAATAGAGACAAATTTGAAACAATCTACGATTCCAAGGGGTTAATTCACAAGGTGTTCATGTCACAAGGTCAAACGATTAATGGAACGGTCCATTACATTACATTACATTGTTGTTGGTGTAATGAAGCGTTTTTGTCGCATTTTTGGAGTGACGCCGCAATATCATGCAAATGGCGCCAGCTGCCATTGATTTTTTGACCAAAAATCACATTTCAACCGTTGTATCGTTGCGCACTTGAATAAAAACATGATTTTTATAAAAAAAAAAAACACATTTGTGATGTTTTTGAAAAAGAATCGCTTACTTTTCGACAGACCTTGTATAAATATCGATTGAATCTTTTACGAGAAAAGTGAAACTGATAGCCGATAAAAATATTGTAGATTTTTGTGTCTAAGAGTCATTTGAAGAAGAGTTTTCTGCTTTCAAAAATTGTATTTAAAATATACTTATAATCCTCCATTTTTCTGCCTTAAAAAATTCATATCTAATTAGTAATTGTATTTGAGTTTTAGGATGTAACCCTACCTAACAAACCTAAAATTTTGTAGAAATGGAACACTTTATTCTGTAAATTTTTTTTTTCTTTATTGTGTAAAATGTGTGTGAATAATGGATAATATCTAAGTATTTTGAGGAGTTTTGAGTCTAAAGAAAAAAAAAAAAAAAAATTAGAGACAAAAAAAAAAAATGGAAAAAATTCTAATAATAATCAGTCAAAGCATTGCCAATATAAACTGTAGCAGAACCTAAAAAAGCCTAAATCTATTTAAAGAAAATATAATTGCTTTTGAAGTACAAAAATATAAGATAAAATATCTATAAAAAGCGCTAAGAAAACTAAACGAAATTCCAATGAAATGAAACAATAAATAAAAAACTAAAACTAAAATGTCATGCACTTACCTTCAGTTAAATGAACGAATCTACAATTTAACCGACTGCACATAGATCTATTAAAATCTTGGCACACCGGGAGGGTGTCCAGTAACTAGTTTACAGATTTTGTTTTTTATATTTTTTTGTGGTATTTTGGTTTTCAAAATGTGGCAGGATGCGTTTGTTTTTTGAATTTTATACGAATGCGGGCACAAAATATCAAGACAAAACCAATGTAAATTTATCAAATCGTTTTCAAAGAAATTAATATTAATTAATGTACAAAAATTAAAAAACAAAAAAAAAGAAAAAAATAATAAAAAATTTAGAATAAATTTTTCATTAAATTTATTTTTGTTTTAATTTTTTTTTGTAATTTTTTGTGATGCATGTCGTTTTTTGAAAGTAAAAAAGAGAAGAGAAGAAAAAGAAAAGAAAAAAGAGCACAAATTAGTTAATTTTATATATAATTAAATATATATGTTTATGTATAAATTTATTTTTAGATTTTTTTGCTTATATGAATATCTGATTTAAGCTAATACAAAAAAAAAAAGACAAAAAAAAAAAAAATTAGAAAAGAAAAAGAAATAATACAATATTTTTGTTATTTAATGGAAAGCTATGTATGTCTGTCAAAGAGAAGATCTTAAAGAGATCTTAACTTATACATGATTCCATTTCATTTGTAACATTTTTTTTAAAAAATATTTTTCACTTAAATTGTAAATAAATTTATATAGTAAATTTAATAAATAAAAAATAAATAATAATAAACTTATATTATATGGCGGGCGCAAATGAATCTGAAATTGGCTGCTATAACTACGCAGATTGTACAATTTGAAGATCGATTACAAAAATCGGTCCTAAGAAACACTGTAATGTTTCTAAGTTAATTTCTGGTACTCAATACTTATATGCTAATAAACTTAAATTGCAATAAAATACAAAATTTAAAAATCTAAGCTTAAATTCTTGCAATTTACACAATTCATATGAGATCAGATCAGATCAGATTAGATCAAATGAAAATATCAATGGATTTCTGTAACAAATTTTGAAAGATATTAGTCTGAATCTCATATGATCCGCAGTGACTGCAGTTCTAACTGTAGTAAGTGTAAATGAAGGAGTATATTTCCATATGTGTAGTTGTAGTACAGTCATCGTTTATCACTTATAATTGATGATATATAAGAGATTCTTTCTTTGATATTACTATAATATATATTATAATATTTGTTTGATTAGAGCAAACTAAAATGAAAATCGTAATTGAAAAGATAATAAAAATATATATTTTATTTTGATTTAAAGCAGCAAGTATTGCACAACAAAGGAAAAACAAAGACACAATTTGAAAGCTCAGCATAAGAAGCTCTTTAAGCGTATTTCATTCTTTCATTATCATTATCATCGTCATTACTATACCATATTTATTATTGTATTATTATCATAATCATTGATTGACTCACTCACATTTCTGTTTTCAAATTGTTCGTCGGTCACTAATTCTGTCTCTATTTACAATAACAAAATTTCAGATTTCAAAGTTCAAAAGTTTAGTTTAGTTCTCTTAGTTTCTAGTGGGTTGTATTATGCAGTAACAGTTACATATCCTAATAGGCGGCACTAGAAATATAAAAAAAAAAAAAGAGAGAAGAGAGAGAGAGAAAACAGAGGCTTTGTAGAGTGATATTTTTTTTTTTGGTTTTGTTTTGTTTTTTTATTTTTTGTTATCATAAACACGTATCATTTTTATATTGATTTGATTTTTAATCTAAAAAACAAAAAATAATAGTAAAAATTAACAAAATGACAGCTTTCAATTTTGTTCTATGGCTGCTAAAGCTTACTTGAAGAAAGCTTGCTATATAACTAAAGAAAGCCTTAAAGCTTCTAAGACACTGATCCATTGATCGATCATAAGTAGGCTATAAGCGAGCACATGTAGTTTATCATATTCAAGATGATAATTTCATCTGATATACTGTGTGCATATAAGTAATAACCTTAATTTAATGAAATAAAATAAAGTGAGACAAAGAGAGAGCAAGAGAGATAGAGCGAGAGAGAGAGAGAGAGAGAGAGAAAATTCTTAAAGAGAAAGAGCTCTAAAAGCGCGCACACACAAAAGCTGATCTAATTTATTCATAGATATAGAAAGAAAAATGCATAGAGAAATTATACTTAGGCTGGCACTACTGGTTAAAATTATTATGCATTCTTGTATTGTATAGTTCGAGGATATAAGTATATAATATAAGTAGTGAACAGTATGTACGATTTATTGTATGTTATATGAAGGCATATCCTTATTACCTAATTATGTAAAAAGTGCCGTTCATTAGCATAGGACACTGTGTGTATAATACGCCCCGCTCCGGATGGGCTACAATATTGATTTTTATTTTATTCAAAAATTTGATTCAATTTTAATAAGATTTTGGCAACATAGAAACAAATTTGAATTGAAAAAAAAAAAAAACAATTTAAGAAACAAGAGAGAAATAGAGAGAGAAAGAGAGAGAGAGAAAGAAAAAAAAATTCAAATTAGAGACTTAAAATGTTTTATGTTTGGCTATAAGAATCTTATACGATATATGTATGTATAATTTGTTATAAATATCAATTTCTTTTTAAGTGAATATTTCGTGTTTATAAATAGAAACTAATGATTTGATAAGAATTTCGAACAAATTTCTAACAAAAGTATCGCTTAAGAAACAGATGCAGCTATATTTATGATCAGAGTTGCTCAATGCAAGTTTGGCATTCACTTTTCTAATTTCCTCCTTTCCTTTTTAACTTTCCCACGAACGGAAGGCCTTTGTAGCTATTACTCATATAAATACTACGTTATAATTTGTAATTATACTAATCTTAGTTTTAATAAATAAATAAATAATATTTATGATCTTGATTATAATAATAAATACACCTATAATATTTTTTCGTTCTATTCTAATATTTTAAGTTTTACAATACTTTAAAGAATGCAGTCTGGCAACGCCTTTACATACCAAAATAAACAATGTGATTCCCCAAACGCTTAATTGTTTTGTGAAAGTGAAAGTTTACATAATCATAATTTATAAAAGTTCTTTGTGTTTTAGATCGGAACTTTTCGTAAAGTAAATCTAAGATCTCTTCATTTAGAAGTGAAACACCATGGAGTAAGGTCAAATAATCTGTCCAGTTTGGTCGAAACGTTCAAAGTTCGCTCGCAATTTGATTTGCAGTTACGAAAAGAGAGAAATTCTCTGCGATGTATTGGAAAAATGTTAAATCATTCTGTCGAACCAGCGATGAAAACATTATAAACAGCTCCAACACTTGACCATAGTACAATATTATACTTAATCCTACCGTAATTGAATTAGTGGACTTAAATTATAAGGGGACATTTCATCAGAAATCTGAAATGTTGTAAGCGCTGCAACGGTTCATCGACATTTTCAAAGTTCCATTAACGAAGCAAATAAAAAATTTCCATGGGACTAAAGTTTGCTAAAGATCATGGACATTGGGCATAGATCGGGAGGTGTGAAAAATTGGCGCAAAATTCTTGCATTGATGAATGATAATAAATTTATGTGTTCTTTCTTACATATTCTAGAAATTGAAGTTGTTTGATGTATCTATTATTTGGTTCAGATGAACATAAAATCAAAACTCTAATTTCATATTTTTAAACAGTAGGCTTGCTTGCATTTACTTGCATTCTTAGGTTGGCAAGAAACATTACAAGTCAGATTTGCTTAAGTAATTGAGTTCTGGAGATTTTTCATCATAAGAAATCCATAAGTAAAACAAAATCTTAAAATTGTCGCAAAAATAATTGAAAATCATATTTCTTAAAATGCTAATGGTCAATGGTCTCGTTTTTAGGAAATAAAATTTCTTTTTTGCCAATCCAATAAAAATTATCCCATAAATGTTTCTTATAATTTTGTGTCAATTACATTTGATCTGAACCTTTGGACAATGTTTAGAGGCAGAGGTCATCGCCTTGATTTTATTGTCCTCTTAATCATTAGTGGTGTACAAAGGTAAAGTTTATTTCTCTTCTAAAGGAATACAACATATAAGTTTATGACATAAATTGACATCATTTTCATTACTTCTGTGCTTCTTGTTGTTGTTTGTCATTGCCAACGCCTTGGAACTAAAGAACATTAACCTAACCTAAGTTCTATTCTATTCGAACAGTCATTCAACTTTATTGGCATGTCTGACATCATATGTATATGTAATAGTACGTGTGTGCCTGGGTGTGTTTGCGTCTGTCTACTATATTGTTGATATTCTCGGTGTTACAAGTAGTCAGAGAAAGTTGTAAAGGTGCAGCGTATTTAATTTAATTAACCCAATTCATGATAAAAACAAAAAGAATAAACAAAACCAGGAGAGAAAACATAAAAAATTGGATTCGTTCTACTTGCCCTGAAGACAAGCAGGTTGGGCCAACTACAAAATACAATATATTTGTCTTTAGAGTTGTTTGTTTTATTTTGAGTATTATTAATATTATTTTTTCTTTGTGATAAAATGACACTTGATAAATCGGTCTTTATCACTGGAAGAACCTTTTTGTTTAACACTTTCAATAATTTGCCTAAAATTTCATTAAAACGTTACAAAAGATTGAGATTATAAGTATTAAAATTAATTTTCTTTTGTTTTTAAAGATTTTTGTGATTGTCATGATTAAGTTTTTAAAATTTTTCTTTTGTAAAGTTTTCGAAAAGACTTAAGAGTTTCCTTTTTTTTAAAGTTCTTATTTAAATAAATTTTAGTTCATTTAGTTTCATTCTTTTATTGTTCCATACTTGCTGCTCTAAATGTGCATGGTGAAGAGGAAGGGGTCAGTTGGGAAGGTCATTCTGATATACAGATTTTTATAATTTTTGATTTCGTATAAGATTGCGGAAATTAATTAAAAATGTTTAATTTTTGTCATAGTGTTAAGAAATTTCAAATAAATAATATTAATTAATATTTACTAAGTTCATAACTATATAACATGCTGCTGCTGTCTTTTCTCACATGACATAACATAAAGTTAACATTAACAAACATAACATTAACGTAACATTAACATTAACATTAACTTAAAGGATATTTATTAATGATTTAACAGTTCTTATACCTGTCCGCTGCCATCTGTGTAAATAACATGGGAAGCATTTAAAGGTATTTTATTGTTTGCTGAATTTATTTATTTAAAATGCAAAATTCAAAATATAAAAATATATTAAAATAAAAATCATTGATTTTGTGATTGTTTGCAGTTTGTTAAATGCACACAAAAAAAAGAAAAACATGCAAAAAAAATTTATTGAAAATAGGTAAAATATAAGGCCAACAAAAATTGGTATAAAAAGAGATTTTATATTTTGTTAAATGAAAATTAACATAAATTAAATAATCCATGCAGCAATTTGATTTGATTTTTTGTTTGTTTTATTGCATTTGTTGTTGTTTTTGTTGGTAGTGGTGATGGTGGTGGTGGTGGTGTTATTCATCCATTTTGTATCCAAAATCCGTGTGTTTTTTATTTTCATTTGGTTAAAGTTAAAAAACATTATGATTTTCATGCAGCAAAATATAAGAAAATGATTTGAAGAGTTTTTGGTTTGTTTAGTGCCATAATTTTATATAAAATTTATTATATTTTATTGAAAATAATATTTGTATTTTTTATTTTTTATTTTTGTGTAAGCATGTAAAGGAAAGAAATATTTAATTAAATTAAATTAATTGTTATATATAATTTTATTTTGTTTTAATAAATGAAAGATTGAAATTAATTAAAACTAAATCTTAAACTTAAATTAACTATGATTTAAGAAAGAAATTAATATATTAAATTTAATTGAATTATGAGAGGAGAAAGCAATGAATTCATGGTTACAATTTTTGGATTTGATTGGTTAAAAATAGTAAATTGTTCTATTATTTATACAATTTTGGCTTAGTTTCTCAACTTATAAAGCTGGTGGAAATATGTAACTGATGTTTAAATAAAATAAGGCCAAATAGCAAACAGCAAAAAAATGCTAAGCAGTGTCCCGCCGACTCAAAATACTAGTTATATCGATAATATTAAATGACTAGGCTGAAGTCTAATCTCATTTGTTGCTTTGATAAAAATTAATTTTAAACTTCAATTATGCAAAGCTTATAAATTTATACTATTAAACTGATGTTAAAGATTGCTAAATGACTAGTCTCCTAATAGTCCTAATTGTTGCACTAAAATTTCAAAGTATTTAGCTTGTATACTCATAGAGTTCAGAATTAAAATGATATGCTAGACTCTATCAGAAGCAAAATATAGTAAAAGTAGTGATTCCATTAAAAATATAAAACTTTCATTAAAATGGAACTCGAAATCTTTATCTATCTACACTAAGGTGGCCTGTTTGGTCTTGTCTTAATGACTTGTATAATATAATATAATTCGGTTGTTTGGTATAATATAATATAATTCGGTATAAATCAATATAATAGAACTTGATAGTAATTAATATAATATAATTCGGGTCTTGTCTTAATGCATGACATGACATTTCATATAAGTCATATAGCATACCAAACATAACATAAAAATAACATTACAGAGCTGTTTGGTTATACGGTTGATCGAACTATAGTTGTATGTTCGAACTTTGTTGTCTTCGATCAAACCTACATTGTATGTTCGAACTTCGATCAACAACACATATCATAAGTTAAGCGTCGATATTCAGGTTGCCTCCGTGGCCGAGTGCATAGAGTAGTGTCTCGAAGTGCGCTGCACGTGGGTTCGAATCCTGCCCAAGGCAATATTTTCCGCTGACTTATGATATGCAATTTTTAATTTGAATTTAAATAATAAAAATGTCACGAAAAATCTCGTGACCAAACAGTGCCCATAAATTAAAATTAAATTTAAATTATAACAAAAATTGTTTGTATTATAAATATAACTTTCTGACCACATAACTAATTTCATTTAAATTTGAATTTCCTATTATATAATAAAAATTTGTAACAAACATCAAAATAACTTGTCCTGATTATAATTGACTATAATTGGCATAAATTTAAAAATAATTAACCTAGCCAAAGGTGACCATAACAATAAATAAACTTAATACAACAAAATAAAGAATTTTCACATTTTTTTATTTTTCATTAATACAAATTATTTTCTATTTTCTCCTTTTTCTTAATGCTACCACAAAAAATAAAACATGGTAAATAAATATTGTAAATTAATGTCTAAACTTGTGGTTCTAAATTTTTTTTTATTTTTTATAGTAGTCACTTTTTCCTAACATGTCAAATAGAAACAGAAGAAGAGAAACAAATATTAACTTGTTAACATTAAATGCCTGGTTATATCCTTGTTAGTGGTTTTCTTGCTTGTGGTAAATATTCCTTTTGTTCTTTATTTATATTTGCTATTATTTTTTTTTGTTGCTGTTGTTAGTATTGTTACTGCTGTTTTCATTTGTTGCTTTGCATAGGATATTTTTAATTCATTATTTAGTTAAATTAGTTAAATTTTGCCTTGAATTCATGTTGAAGGATTATACACTTGCATATTTCCAATAATTTAATAGAATTTCTTGCATGTTTTCAGGATTGTTGATTGAGATTTTGTTGTACTAAGTTTCTTTTATGGTATGAGAAAAAAAAAAAAAATAGTAAATAAATTAGTTAATTAATAATAATAAAGTATTATAATTTTCTTTTTAAACAAAAGCATGAAAAGCACAATATTAAAACAGTTTGTGAAGTGTTTAGTGTGCGTTGCGTCTTTAAATTATTTCTATTTTAAAAAATGTACAAAAATTATATTAAATCTCATATTTACATGATACAAATTTTGTTCAATTTCTACAGACAAAAGCAAAAAATAAAAACAGCCTGTAAGCTCGTGCAAAAGCGCAGCTTAGAAAAGCAAACTCAAAAGTTAAGTTTGTTCTTGAGATGAAAGATCTTCTTCTTCTTCTTTGTCGTATCCTTTTAATTGCCTCCAGCAAGCACATTTTCTTTAATGAGGAAAAAGCAAAAAAAAAAAATTAAACATAAATAAAATTGCTTTAAAATAATATACAGTTGCGCATGCTAAAGCTTTGCATTTAAAATAAAAACAAAGAAAATATACTCATTAAAAAATAAATATGAAATAAAAATATTAACATATTTGAAGCGTTTTCCTTGCAAAACAGTCAAGAGAGCAAGAGATTGCACTTACAAAGCTGTAAAAAATTCATATACAAAATTGGGTTAGTATAAAATTGATATTGATAAAAAAAAAAAAAAAAATCTTAAAATATTTTAAAACATAGTACAAGTAAATTAAAAAACAAAAGCTTTTCTTTTTTTTTTTAATTTTTTTTCTTAAATAGAATATGAAGAATGAACTGGAAATTAAATAAAAAATTAAATAAAAAGAAATGTATAAAAGATTAAGATTAATAAGCAATTTATCGTTCGCAATACTTACTACATACAAAGCCTGTAAAAGTAAGAAAAATATAAACTTATATAATATAGTATTGCATCAATCGATTTTACCGATAACGACAACATTTAAACATTTCACGATCCAAAATAAAGGAAAATCAAAGTTACTAAAACAGGTGAGTCATCATTTATTTAATTGTAAACATTTATTATTACAACTGGGAAGTTTTGATATTCTCCTTGACCTAGGATAAAGTATCACAACTTCCCAGTTGTAATAATAATTTCCAATATCACTGTTCCTTTTTCTCCTATCATTTTGTTTAATACCACTGATTTTTTTGTTGCCCAAAAAATATAAATAACATTTGGTTTATACAATAATAGGTAAATTGTCTGATATATATAATATTTAAGGTATTTCGATATATAGACGACAATCAATCTGCAGACTGGAGGATAAATGTCATGTCCAATCATAAAGTTACTCCAAAACAGGATCAGTCGATTTGTAAATACGTAAAATAAATACTTGGATCGTGAAAGATATAATCGTATCAAGAAGAAAATGTAGAAAATGATGAACAAAATGCTTTCGTTTCCTTCTTTTTTTGTAAGTAAGTAAATATGTACAATACAAGGATCATATTTTAATAAAATAAAAAATAAAAGGGTTTACTACACCTTAAGTCCACTTAGTGTTAAATTATGTTGTACATGAATATGGCTTATTTTAATGTATACAATTTGTTACCAATACATACTAAGTATTCGTATATGTAAAAGGAAGGGATAATTTTATTAAAATTAATGCATAACAACAAGAATAATAATAATAATAATTATAAAAATATAATCGAAAAAGCTTTTGAAAAACTAAATGCATTATTCAAAATTTGAAGCTTTTATCGGCGCTTAAATTATCAAAATATTTACTTGACAGGATATCTTCTTCATCTTTATCATCATCATCATCATCATCTCATTATCATCATCTCATTATCATAATCCACCATAATATCCAAATGCAGCTATACATATGGTTACTTAATCTTAGTAGAGCTGAAGGCTTTTACAATAACACTGAGCGAGATCAAGACATACATCATACATACAAACATACAAAATTGAAGAGAGCGTGTAGGTATGAAGATAGTGTGTTGTCGTTGCTGTTGTTGTTGTTGTTGTTGTGTTGTATCGGCATCAGATTTTTTTTGTTTCAATGTGTGAGTGTCTGTGTGTATGTAGTATGTGAGTATGTGAGTGTGCTTACATGCGACAAGTTCCCAAATCACGAACAATTGATTGAATTGTTTTTAATAGTATTTAGATCTTTAAAATCTTTTGACTACTATTTGTATTTGTGTGCACTCCACTTTAAAAACATAGCACATTTGACATTGATGGTTCACCGAGCTAATATTCGTATATCTTTGACCCTACCTTATCACCTTTTTTTAGTGTAAACATTGTAAATATAAAACAAAAAATTACAATCAAACGATTTTACATTTTACGATATTCGTATAAAAATTTCAGCTCAATTGCTCACAAATCATAGGATGAATAAGCACTGTCCTTGACTCTCATCAGCATACTGATATTTTAAGCTTTATGAAAGTTAAGGCTTTCACCACATGTTAGAATTATAACAATATTAAAAAAAAAAAAAAAAAATTTACAAAAACATTTAGTTAAAGAAAAGAAAAAATGGGCCAATGGCCCGTACCAGATTGTGGTTTGTTTGGGAGGTACTCCCCATAGTGGTCCAATGTACCGCGCCGATATCAGAAACTGATCAAGAATAATTTTACTTTATTGGGGCTATAATAACAATGTGCTATATTTTTGTCGCGTAGTGTATTAAGTATTGAGTTGGCAACAAATGTCATTGCGTTTTTATCAATAATTTAGGAGGATTGTGTTGTGTAATCGTCTTATGAGACAACTTAAGCACCAACAAATGTAACACGATTCAATTGTTGTTCGAAAATGGAGAACTTTGAGAAGCATATTCACCTTATATTGAAACTGGGGAAACTGAAGTAAAAATCTATGTAAAGTATACGGTAGATTTATAGAAAGTCGTTACGATCAATTCATCATTATTATTAAAAAAAAAAAAAACGCACTTGAAGAACAACCGTAAATGCAATGAATTTATTGCCAACCCAATATACTATTATATATTATTTTCTACATATGTTTCTGAGTGCGTTTGTAAGTTTATGTGCATCAAAATTTTGTTTCGGAAGCATTTTTTCATATTTTACATATAATAATATAATACTTAATTGACCTAGAAGCATCTTTCTTAAATGTTGGCACTAAGAATTTACAAAAGATATAAGAAAAAAAAAAAAGAAAAGCTTTGATATAAAATGAAAATAAATATTAACAAAGATACACGTCATACATAAATACATATAATGTTTTTTTTTTTGTTTAGTACAAATGTTTGTTTTTTTTTTTGTTTTTGGTTGACATATAAAAATGTCAATATAAGTTTTGATAAATATATATATTTTTTTAATGTGGAAGCGTTCCTGGAGATATAAAAAAAGAAAAAAAAAAAATGTGAAAAATATGTTAATAACACTTCTAAAGATACATCATCATCATAGAAAAATAAAAAAAAAAAAGAAAATAAAGGAAAATTAGAAAATAAAATCAAAATGAAATGAAATTTTCAACAAAAATACAAAAAGAAATCGGTTTTGTATGAGTCAATTATATGATCGATACTCAATAGCATTTTAGAATTTAAAATTAATTAATTTGAAGATCTCTTTTGGATCTGTTTGTTTTTTTTTTTTTTTGTATATGAGAACCGATATATTTTTGTAAAATTGCCAAATAAATAAATTATGAAAATATAAAAGCATCTTATTCTACTGAGTTGATTTTAATACGCTTACACTTACTGCAACCCAAAAGCGTTTAATGTAAACTATTTTTTTCGATATGTAAAAGCCAGGAAGAAAGTCTTTTGTTTTCTGATTTACACATTTCCTTTGTTTTATTTGGTTTTATTTTGCGAGTATTTTGTTTGCAGTGCATTTACCTTACCTTACCTTATGCATTCACATGTGCTTTTTTGTTTTGATATGATTTGATTTGATTTGATTTGATTTGATTCAGTTCAGTATCATGTTTTGTTTTGTAATCGGTAATCATCATTAATACCATGCCTGAGTAGAGTAGAGTAGATTACAGTAGAGAGTAGGGAAGAGCCTTTAAGCATTTGTTCAGCCTTTCATTACATCAAAGGTTTTCTTTTTCTTTTTGATTTTGAATTTGTTTTTGTTTTTCTAGCGTTTTCACTTTAGCTATTTTATTGTATTTATCATTTCATGCTGAAAATGTTTATTAAAATACGAGATGCGACACAAAATACGAAAATATAACACAAAATAATTGTAATAATAAAATAAAAAAAAAAAAACTAAAAAGTAAAAACTAAGTTAAACCAAAAAACACACTTCCCACTACAATGCGAAAGAGAGAAAAATGCTTAACATTGCATACGATAAAGAGATAGAGAGCGAGAAAGAGACACTTAGAGTTCTCATCTCAAGAGACAAACAGAAATAGCAATAGAGAAACTGAGTAAGATATACAATAATACTGAGTGCACAAGTATAGTATATATTGTAGTATTAAAGCGACCTGAACTGAACAATCTAAGAAAAGCGCCATAAACAACTAAGTACAATACAAGATTCTCTAAAAATATTACTGTTGTTCCAATAAGTATGTATGTAGCATTATTACAGATATTGATATATAATAAATTTTACTTTACTTAAGAAACGACAAAACAAAAAAAAAAAAACTTTTGTAATATATGTATGTATCCACTAAGTTAAAGGCATGTACACGTTTTGTTTTATTTTTATCATTTCACTTTTTTGGTATTGAATACTTGATTTACATAAAATTTTTGACAGATGCAGGAACGAATATCGAGACTTAGCTCATACGGAAATTGTAATTGTATCGTTATTTTATTGTATACTAGCCTTACCCGGCGTGCGTTGCTACGTCCCCTGTGCGTGCTCAGTTATTAAAACAAAAATGGGCCAAGTCCGAGTCAGACTCGTTCACGGAGGATTCCGTACCGGATTGAGTTTTGTATGGGAGGTACTCCCCCTAGTGGTTCGATTTGACCGATTCCAACAAATGTACCGCGCCCATATCAAAACCTTATAGTATCTAAATTCCATTTCGATAGAACAAAAAACAGAAAAGTTTTTCGAATAAGAACCTGAATTTTAAAATTGGGTTTGTATGGGACGTACCCTCCCTAGTGGTCCGATCAAACTGAAATTTCGACAATATAAGTTTCTGATGTATAGCGACGAACCATCCAAATTTCAAGATTGTGGGATTACTGGATCGTATAGCTGCCATACAAATCAAAATGTTTCTTGTATGGGGATGGACAGACGGATGGACGAAAAAAAACCTATCCTATCCTATGTCCGTCACCTGGTTCTAAGCTACCTCTCCACCAATTTTCAGCCAAATCGGTTCATTCTTGAGTTATAAATAGTGTAACTAACACGACTTTCTTTTATATATATAGATTTGCCCAGTGGGTTTAGTAAAATGACGGCAATCTTTATAAAGAAATTAAATACAAAAACGGGGTTTTAAAAAGTTAAGGCTGTTTTGTGGTGAATGATTAGCCCTTCAAGTTACTGGAGGAACTCTGGTTGTGACAAAGCAAGTTTATGATAAATTTTAGACTAATTACTGAAAAATTGATATAAACAGCATCCCCATAATGATTCCAGATTCCATACATGGCACAGTATGTAATGCATTGCTTTTTTTTTTGTCAGATAAATCATGCCAACGGACTAGAAACTAAGAATAATCTTATTTAGATTGCATTAATGATCGATCCACGAAGGAAAGTAAGTTCCTGCCGCATGTCATTAAATGTATTTGGAAAAAGATTTTATATCATTAGAAAGAGGATTTTTTTTTTTACCAGAATTAATTTGAATGTTTGTCAGCTTCCATTTACATTTAATCAATGTTCTTAAGGCCTCAAAAGTGGCTCACGGCATTTCTTTTGTATATGGATGAAAGAACCGCTCATAATTGAGACGTAAAGTACAAAAATTTAAAATTGAACCTCAAAGACCAAACTCAATCGAGCCGTTTAATTGAGTTCGATATTGATGCTGAGTTGGCAGCTTGGTTCGATGGATTTTTCGTATCGAAAACTAATGATTTCTAATGACAAGGTTTTAAATCTTGTTGAACAACAAGCAAGAATAAAATGCCAATGCAATAAAAAACTCGCACCATCACTGAGGAATTGATATCCATGTACTATCCAAAGGATGTATCAGTAAGATTATGTATCATAGACTAATGTTGTTTCAATTTGCAAGTTTGGTGAAAGAAAATCGAAGATCAAATACCAAATAGTAGAAAAACTGCTGTTCTATTCGAATTTAAGATTATACAATAATAATTGTATAAGTATATTGTACATTATATTATAGATCAGTGAGATTATTTTTTTGAAAAGCGTGATAAGAAGTAATACAATTTAATCATTATTAAATATTGTATAAGATTTCTTTTCTAAAAGTTTTCAATATAAAAACTGGACGATTTAAGAAGTTTTCTTTGTACTACTAAATTTTTACTATTTTGACTTGTTTCCGTTTAAGGCAAAACCGATTCTTGTGTTTCAAAAAGTTATATAGTAAATATATTTGAAAATTATATTATAAGCAATCTAGATTAATCCTATCTTCTTGTTATTGATTTTTTTTATTGTTACATGCAAATATTTTTAGTGTTTCTTGATTTTTTTTTTTTGATTAGAAATAAATTTTACTTTGTTGCCAACAGAAAAAATTAAATAAATAATTTGAAGCGAAAATTCTCAAGAAAAAAAAAAAAATTAATAAATATTACAAAAGCTTTTTTTTTTTTATTTTTATATTGTAGTTTGTTATGTATAGTATACTATTTTTTTTTTTTATTGTTAAATATTTAAAAACACTACAGTAATATTTTTTTTTATAGAGAAGAACCATTTTTTTATTTATACATATTTAGAGAATATTTTTGATAATTGAGATAAAGCACAAAAAATGTGTATGAGAAATAGAAAAGTTTATTTTTACTGTTGTTGTAGTTGTTGTTGTTGACAATGTCGTCGTTGTTGTTGTTGGTGTGACAATTAGAATTAGAAAAGTACTAAAATATTGGTATAAACTAAACTAAAATTAAATGAATGAAGAAAGGAAGAACGAGCAAAGGACCTTAAATTTATTTATAAAGAAATAAAACAAAAAAAGCGCTTAAAAACCAAGAAAAACCAATAATGAAATATATAAACTTTGATTTCACCAAAGTTACCTTTTACACATTTCACATAAGCAAGGTGCATACAAGAGAAATTAAAAAAATGTTTGGATATAAAATTCTTTTTTAATTGAGGGAAAAACAGAACTTGAAATCTGTGTATGTAATCAATCCAATTGATTTGATTATTATTATTATTTTATTACACGGTGCGACAATTAAGTATTAGTACTGAAGTTATATGACAGCAACCAGTCACGTCATTTTCAAGTTTTTAATTCCTTCAAAATTCCATATAAATTTTGCCAAGATTAGCTGACATTTGTTAAGCTTGTGACGATTTGTTTGACATAAGCCTCACTAATTGAACTTAAAATCGAATAACTGAAGTATAAAAAATTAAATTAATTTTTAATTACGTAATTTAAAGGGCAATATATTTTGTTCTCTCATTTGTTATTAACTGAGTGCGCACAAAAGTAATGCGCTATTCGTTCTTTTATTTTTGTATTTAAGGCACAGATAAAATGATATGTATTAAACTTTTTTTTTTTATGACAGAGTGTCGCTAGAGGACAACAAGACTGACGGATGATGAAGTTCAGCTCGCACTCCCGAAATGATCGATATGCTTTACTAATACTGATGAATGAGGTTTTGCATATTATCAGTGAATTAATTCGACTCTTTCTTCATAAGGTTTTGGGTAAAACGAAGTCCAGTGTAAAATTTCTTCCACACACCAGAAATAACTTCATTCTAGGGAGGTTAGAAATGATCAAAACTTCTAGAAAACAATTGTTGCGTAAGATGAAATGTGGTGCTCTTTCAGAAAGTTAGCGCCAAGCTTTGAAATGTGACCATCCAAAGAGCTTGGATGTTTATCCACAAGACTAGCTGAGCCATGCATTGGAAACTCTATTAAATCGCTGTAATTATTGCATTGAATAAATTTACAAAAAATCCAGAAATTTTCTGGTCCAGTACTCATACTTAATTGCCGTGTCAGACTTTATCATTTTAGGATTCAATTAACAAAGAGATTGTACTAAATGACTTTGTAAACTAGTCACTTAGGTAATAAAATAAAATATTCAAATTGTTGGTTAAGATTAAATGCTTCAATTAAAGTTAAAAAAGGAATTAATATCAATAAGATTTATGTTTGTTCTACTAAAGAAATGTTATAAGTAGTATCGAATGGCTTGTGATGTTTAACAAGTTTGTATAGAAACAGACTGACAAATCTGATCAAAACGATCACAGAAAGAAAGCCCATTCTGTATATTAAAGTAATATCAATATAATAATATCATATTATTATATGCTTTTGATTGTAAAAGGTATTAAATATAACAAAAGTAAGGCAAAGAAGCTTAAGATGGATGGCATAAGTTTCCAAAAAATAAAAGAAAAAGTGCAAATTATGATATTGAAAAAATTGGATTTCTTAATACTTATAAATAACAATAATAGAAGAAATAAAGTGTGATTGATTGGTAAGAGGATGTGAGGATAAGGGTAAGTGGTATAGCAACATATATATATATGTATATATTAAAAAGAAAATAGAAAACTAATCCTTAAATATGAAATATACCATAGACGACAGCCAGCACTAATACGATTATAGGGTATGCATTTTATACTTATATTGTATTGTAGTATGTGATACACGATATACGATATGATATTGTATATGGCCGAGCAGAGCGGATAAGGCCTACTGGACTTTGTATGCAAACAAGATATTTATATATCTAAATGGATTTTTTATTATAAGTATATACGAATATGTAGACAAACAACAGCATAGACTGTGAGAAAATTCATTGTTCAACCAAAAATTAAATCAGAAAAAAGCCACAATCATAAATGAAATCAAAATATATATTACTTATATAGTAGAATTCTATTGATAAAAGAAAAGAATAGTAAGTATGTAGGATTTAACATCGCGTACAGCAACAATTTTAGTACAGTTGAGTTGAGTTCACAGAGAGAGAGAGAGAGAGAGAGATAGATAGAATGTTAAAGAAAGACAGAAATATATATATATATATAGAGAGAGAGAGAGAGACAGAGCGAAAGAGTTAGAGAGCTTTTTGTTAATTGCTTAATAAAGGAAAAACATCTTTGTTGTTTTTGTTTGTTTCTCTTTGTTTTTCTTTACAATAAAACAATATAATCTTTTTGTTTTGTTTCTTTTATGTATAATAATTTTTTTGGATTTTTATATGACTTCATAATTTTTTATATATATATATAATTGCTAATTGTTATTATTGTTATATATATTTGTTTTTTCAATTTTTTATTTTATTTGCATCATCATGTATTCATAATAATAAACATTCAATAATTTGTAATAGTGTTTTTTGTTTTTTTGTAGTGTATTTTTTATTTATATTTTATTTTATTGTTGATTTTGTAGATTATTTTGTTAAATCGCTATATACTTGTATATATAAAATGATTTTGTTATTATTTTTTTCTATAATTTTCTTTTTAAATAGAACTTACATGCATTTTCTTGTGTTTTTTTTTTCAAATTATTAATAATAATTATAATAATGATATTAATTTGTTGGTATTTTTTTTTTTTTCAGTGTAAGTGTAATGTATGTTCTTTTGTTTTAGTACACAAGCTTTGGAATTTTTAAGTACTTTACTTTCATTAAATTTTTAGTTTTTCCAGTGTATTTTGTTTAGTTGAAAAATACAAGACATTTAGCAGATGAACAAAAATTATCCACAAAAAATAAGAAAAAATATATATTTAAAATTACATAACATTCTTATTTGTTTGTTTGTGGGTTTTTTTTTTTTTTCAGTGTAATAACATTCAGTTGTATTAGGAGTTAGTATTTAGTAAGTAGTAAATAAGTATGTTAGTAAATAGCGCTTGAATGTGTCTTGTAATCAGTGTATGCTTCTTTTTACTACAATTCCTCGACTTCAGGGTTCGGTTCGGTTTGGTTCGGTTTGGTTCAGTTCTCATTACTGTTTTATATACTCGTTTATTTGGACTATATCTTCTTAAGGGCTGTATGAAAATGCGCATCTTTGTGGTGAATGAAAAATTCATTTAATTTTTGGACGGTTTTGTATACCATTGTATTTTTCATATATTTGTATTGGAAATGCTATTTTTGAAAAGCAAAAGCATTTTTAAAGCATAGGAAAGTTTAGTGCAGCTTTACTATTCAAATTCACAGATTGACTTATGAAAGTTTCCTAGTTTTTAATAATACAGAATACATAAAATTTTCATCTAACGGATGGAATGGCATAACAGAGATGATGCTGGCATTGAGCTTAGTATAATTTTAGTATTTAACAAAAAAAAAAAAAAATTTAAGTCGTGTGCCTCACCCTCATAAGCACAATATGGCAATTGTATTTGTCTAAATATCTCCAATATAATAATAACATCGTCAAATTTTGATTTTCGTCACATTTCAATTGAATATTTTTTGGATTTTCGTTAAAGAAGTTTCACTTCAAAACCATTTCTAAAAGTTCCTTATCTGATTGAATCTGATTCTTTAATGACTTTAAGTTGAGGATGAATCACTTGTAGGGAAACTATCAGAATACTATCAGAATGTTATAAGGAGTCATTACAATAGATGGCGGCATAAATGAGAATTGTTTGCGAGCGTTTGTTGCTATATTGTCTTCAAGGATTGTGATAAAAATGAAAATTATATTATTATTAAAACTATTTGTCTTCTTGACTCTTCTCCTCATATATCAGTAAAATGATTTGATAGCTCGATCATCCAAACGAGAATCTTTGAAACTTGCTTAAGAAATGTAGACAATGTTAACAAAGTGCTAAGAATGTGTGTTGTAAGTGTAGTATTTTTTTTCTGTTTATTTAAATTCTAGTAGGCAAAATTAGTCTGTAAATAATTGATTAAAAACAAAATAAGAAAACTGTCATTTACAATGTTAAACTACTTTGAAGCGTTTTAAAGGCAAATGAAGTGCGCTTCTTAAAATGAATGGCAGAATTCAAAAAGTTTTGAATTACTAATTAAAATGCATTAATCAAAAATTGTTAAATAAAATTAAACAAGAATAAAAATAAATTCAAATTTTTAATTCGTTGTAAGTTTTATTCATTTAAGTGACGGCAGCCAAAAGTTAAAATCCTTGAAGATGAATTTTGATCTTGTTTTTAAGATGTTTCGAAGTATTGTGTGTTTACTTGATTTAATATTTTACGTATTTTGTCCAAGAAGGGTGCATTTGCCGTCTCATCAATTATAATTTATTTATATTTATTGTTAAATATTTTATAATTTAAAAACAAATGTTTTTTTTTTTTGTTTGTGTTTGTATACATAATAATAAATTTATTTTATATTAATTAGTATGTTTTATTGTTCTCTGTTTTTGTTTCCTGTTGTGTCTGTATAATGACAATTATTTTATAACTTTTATTATGTTTATAAATTTGTTGTTGTATATATAAATAAATATTATTTTGCAAATATTCCCTAATAGCTTACACAATTAAACCTTCCTAACTGTTCAAAAACATATCGAACACATTTGATTATAATTTCCTATACCCTTCACTCAGAAACACACACACAATACACAGTGTGTTCTTTATAAACAATGTATTTGTTCGAACTCAGATCGTTCCCGTTAGTTTATGAAATATTGCACGGAAAATTATGCAGAAACTTCTTTTTACTCTACCGATAAAACATATAAAATAGAGATATACAGATACTGACCAATCATTTTCTGATTACTTCGTGAATTTTTGTATGAATCAAAAATCGTACTTCCGAAGAGAGGGGATTGGTTTCAAAATTAAGAGCTCATTGAATAAAGAAGAGTCTTTATAAAATGTAAAATGTAACTATTTTATTACAATTGTCTGTAGTTTACTCGTATTAGTGAGGGGTATATTAAATCTTCGATGAAACCGAAGTTAGCATTTAATGGCCAATTTATATATTTCAATTCAATGGAATGGAATTTTATTATTTTATTATTTTTATAGTTTTTAAAGTTGTTAGTATGGAAATGACTAGAATATCTCGTTTTGGAAGACGTTTGCAGGGGAGAAGTTAAGCAAATTTAAGGTAAGGTGGAAGCAATAGTACATATAGTGTGTGTAAGAGAAAAAAAAAGAGGGAGGAGGAAGAGAAAGAGACACACATAGCGTATAAGAAAATATACAGTGAGAAAAGAAGCCTTAAATATTTTATAATAATTTAATTTAACTTAATTTTTGTTATTTAGTGCCATTTTGGTATTGAAGAGTTAGAAAAAGAAGATGTACATAGATGATAATGGAGGAGATGAAGAAGGATGAAGCGGGTGCAAAAGCCTATGATGGCTCAAAGAAATAGAAGTATTACAGTAACAAAAAGAAAAGAAAAAATAGAAACCCCATAATTTTGGTATTTCAAGAGGAGACCACAAAACCAGAAAATTTGAAAAAAGAATATTTCCAATTAGAAATTAAAATTAAACAGTTGAACTTTTCTCAAATACAATATATTTACATATTAAAATTAATGAGAGAAATTAATGATCAATGATAATTAAAGTGAATAGTAAATAAATAAAAATATTTTCTGTCTTTTTGTGAATAAACAAATTTAATTTAATTAATAATTTCAATTAACTTAAGCCGAAAGTATGTGGGCTGGGCGAGATAAATAGAACATTTAACAAATTTTATTACTAAACATAAAAGAACTGAATACGATAAACGATGACTAAAAATTAGTTTTATGAAACAATTCAATAATTAATCAATTAATTAATTAACTAAATATACAAAAAGAGGGACAAATTTTTAAAGTTGATTTTACTTCTATTTTTCGTTCTTAATTTTTTTTATTTTAATTTTTATAATGATAATAACAATAACAGTAATGTAAAGAATAATTAACATAATTAATAGTAAGACGAGTAAAAGTGAAGAGTAGCTTAATTACAACATAAATAAAATATGCAAATCGAATAATTAATTTCATTAATATTTTCTTTTTCTTAGCAAAATTTCAATAAGTGAAAAAAAGAGTTTACAATTTTCTTTAAATGTTTGTTTTGTTCTTTTTTTTTTGTTTTTTGTTTTTTTTGCTTAAGTAATTTGCAAGTCAGTGGCAATTATTTTTTTTCAAATTAATTATTTAATTAATCAAAATACATACTAATTAATAATATATGTAGAATAATAATCAATAATAATTAAGAAAGAAAGAAAGAAAGAGAAAAAAAAACACACGAGATCTAAAAAATAAATTTAAGAAAAATTCTTTGCTTTGTTTTTTATTTTCTCAATAAAAAAATTAACATTTATTTTTTTAAATTAATGTGAAAACAGAGTGATAAAGAGAGTTGTACAGCATAAAGTGTGATAAAGATAGATGGAAGAGAGACAAAAAAAAGAGACAGAGAGTAAGTAGTATGTACGAGTTTAACAGTGTTTGTGAGAGACAACAGAAGGTGCGTGTTTTTCTTACAAAATTTATTGTTTTCTCTGTTTTTAATATTACTATATAGTGTGAAATAGGTCTATAGAGAGAGAGAGGGAGAGAGAGAGAGAGAGGGGAGGATAGTAGAAAATACATCGATCTAACTATTTGTTTTTGTATTTTCATTTGTATTTGAATTCGTTGTTTTAAGTACTTCAAGTTTAAATTTTATATTTCTATTTCTAAAAAATATGAATTTTTTTCAATTAATTTTTTTTTAATTGGTGTTAAAGTGTGATTGATTGCTATAGTATATGTATGTGGTGTGTAAGAGTGTGCGAGTAGCTAACAGTAGTGTACATACAAATGTACATAAGTATTAGAAGTAATAATTAAGAAGGACACTGGGGAAGTAAGTGTTGTTTTTTACTGCAAAATAAGCTAAAAAATATTAAATGAAAAGTTCTGTTCTTCTTTTTTTAAATTATTTCTTACAAATAATTTTAAATTAATTTTCTTATTTATTTTAAACTAAAGTAAACTAAACTAAAACTTTGTCAACTCACACAACAGCTAAGAATGAATACAATTGAATAGCAATTACTATTGCAGAGAGCTAAAGAGAGTAAGAGAGTAACAGAGAGAGAGAGAGCGCTTGCATTAACTGTACTTGCATCACTGTACAGTACTGTGAGTGCGTGAGTACATATATTAAAGCTCAGCTTAAGTACAGAAAGTCAGAGAGCATATTTTGGCAAAACAACAAACAAAACAGCGACAAAGCGAGAATTACGGAGACAGCGAGAGAGAGTGAGAGAGAGAGAGAGAGAGCGAGCATGAGAAAATGAACATCAAAGCACAGGGCGTTTTTTAAGTGTTTACTATTATTAACAAACAGCACATGGTATTTATTGTATCTTCTATTAATAACAGCTTAGGGTACCAACTATCGTCTATTGTGTTAATCCTTTGATTTCTAATCTTGGTAACTAAATTCTATTTCACTTATCTTATTGATTTCTATAGTAAATACTACGAACTATGGCGTTATAGGAACGAAATATTTTCGATAAAATTATATAAATTTTTATATGACTCGCTATTATTTCCTTCTTCTTTCATTATTGAGGTCTGAAGCTTACTGCAACTGAAGCTATCACAGTATTTCGTTTTTACGCTTTTTCGGTTTTTTTTTTTTTGTTTTTATAAATTTCGTATTTTCTATAAATAAATAAAATGTTTAACCTATAAATTAGGACAATATTATAAATTACTCACTATATATTATATTGTATATAAAGTAAAGACATTATTTAGAGCTTTCAGAAAGCTTCCTTTGGAAATATATATATGCAAAAAAAAAAAAAAACTATTTAAATATAATGGCAAAAATGGCATCTATTATTAAATGTGGCTAAAGAAACCAACAAAAATCAAATGGCATTAAAGGCATATTTAAGTAGTTAGGAGAAGAAAGCTTTCCACTTCTTAGTGATCATGATCATGGTTAGAGATTTGAGATTAATATAAGAAGCTTTGCATTGTAACTGTAAGTGTAGCGTGTGCTAAGGTCACGACGATCTTGTGATGGTCATGGTGTCGTTGTATTTATTATCCTATATAATTATTAGAAACTAAGTGATGTAATATTTTGTATGTAATATTGTATTTTCCGTGAAAATGAGGCACATAAATTTCCGTTTTATTGAATTTATTCACTGGTTTTTTGTTTCTACACCTAAATATCAATTTTATTGTATTAAAAATTATTTACTGGAGGGGTTGAGAGTTTGAGACTAAAGTTGTGACTTAATTTTTCCTATTTTTGTGACTACTGACTACGATTTAAGAAGTCTTCATTTTCTTGTATGGATGCAGGAGAGCGGCACTTTGAGCAGCCGCTGCGGCGGCGGCAGCGGCAGCTGTTGGAGTTCCAACAGCAGTACCTGCACCAGCCATAGGATGTACACCAGTGGGCATTGCTGCGAATTGAGGATAAGCAGCAGCTGCTGCCGTAGTAGAACCTGGCAACATGCCCGGATAGAAGAAACCAGTTGCTGCAGCTGTCTGTTGCTGCTGTTGCTGGGCATGCATGGCT
Organism: Amiota minor; assembly: GCA_037043295.1. Lineage (NCBI taxonomy): Eukaryota > Metazoa > Arthropoda > Insecta > Diptera > Drosophilidae > Amiota > Amiota minor. Next base: position 4,699,879 of record JBAMAW010001787.1, read on the forward strand.
AGAGCGGCATATTGTGAGTGATGAGGGACTTGGGGTGGTTGACCAGCGGCAGCGGCAGCAGCAGCAGCGGCAGCATGATATTGCATGGTCTGCTGTGCTGTTGGTGGAGCGCGCATCATCATAGAAGTCGATGCATTCGAAGTTGGTGTCTGCAGATGGTAGGAGGCACCACCAACGCCAGCTCCAACACCAGCTCCAACGCCGGGTAATGGACGTGTCAATAGACCTGACGTTGCCCCATGCGTATGCATTGGTGTGCCAACGGGTGTCGACATGCCAGAACTGGGTAGAGAACCGTACTGATGACGGAACTGGGCAATTTGCGCAGCAGCGGCTGCCTGCGCTTGCATCAGAGCAGCCTGTTGTGCCATAGCTGCTGCAGCTGGATTGACACCAGATGTTGTCGCACTCATGTAGGACTTGTTAAGGGTCATGCCTGTATAGGCAGCGGTACCTGCATTGGCTGCAGTCAGTGGCTTGCCTGTAAGTGCATTTGAGTTTGCTGCTGCCATTTTGACTGCATTAGCATAGTTCTTTTGTGCCACCTCCTTGGCGAAGGTTGCCGGATCTGGATAATAGGCAGTGGCTTGATTGGTATTGGCAGCATATGCGGCATAGTTAGCAGCATAGGCAGCTTGCTGCTGTGCAGCAACAGCGGCATATGAATTTATAGCGACTTGGGAAGCGGTAACACCTGTGGGAGCAGTACTCATTGTGGGATAGCCAAGGAATGCAGCACCACCAACTGTGGCGTGATGAGCATGTGCTGAGGCATAGTAGGGCGAGGCAGTGCTGTAGGCAATTCGTTGCAAATGGTATGAGCTACTGACCATCGGATGAGATGAGGACGGAGTTGATGATGCCGTCGATGTCATTGACGACGGCGTTCTAAAAGAGTTGACTGAGGAGGGAGGGGTGGGCAATATGCCACCACTATAGTTGCTGCCATTGAAATAATGACTGGCATTCCCATTGGGTGTATAATGAGAAGCATGTGTGGATGTGTTTGTAGGCAATGGCGTTGAGTGTGACACTTCACCATTTTGCTTAATATGAAAAAAGTTTTTTGATGGGGTTTCATTTTCATGTTCGCTATCACTGGGGTTCGATGTTGTTAAAGCAAAAGAAGTTGAATGGGCTTTGGCTGTGCCATTGCCAATACCAAGGATGCTTTTGTCTGGTGTTTTTGTTGTTGTTGTTGTTGTTGTTTCTGCTGTTAATGTTGCTGTTAGTGCTAAGGAGGAAGGTGGTGTGGCGATTTGGCCAAGATTTTCAGTGTTAGTAGTAATAGTAGTACTGGGATTAGTAGTAGAGGGATCAAGCTCGTTTTTAATAGCTACGGATTTGTCATCAACTGCATTATCATTAGTTTTACTAGTGAGCACTGCATTATCATTAGTAGCGCTAAGCAGTTCGCTATTCTCGTCTAAAGCTGTTGGCGGTGACGATGTTGACGACGGCGGCGAAGACGACGAGGACGGTGACTTATTACTATTATTTAAATTGTTATTTATATATGATAAATAATTGTTGTTGTTATTGTTGTTGTTGTTGCTAGCCTGCTGTATATTACTACTAAAATTGTTGTTGTTCGTGTTTGTCAAATGTTGTTCGTGTTCTTGGTGTTGTTGTCCTTTCTGTTCTTGTGATTTTGATGCCACTAGTGTTGCTGCTGATGTTGCTAGTGTTTCAGTAACATTTGCAGCAGCACCAGCACCAGCACCAGCAAAAACATTAGCTATTGTTGTTGGTGTTGGTGTTGGTGTTGGGGTCGGGGTCGATGATAGTATTGATGTTGGTGTTGCTGTTGTCATTGTGTTTGGTGTTGGTATTGATGTTGATGTTGCTGATGTAGTTGTTGTTGTATTACAATTATTTAAATTACTTAAGACATTGGGATTGATAGTAGTAATAGCAGTAATAGTAGTACTTGTTGTTGTTGTTGTAGTAGTAGTAGTAGTTGTTGTTGTAGTATTATTATTGTAAATACTACAAACGTTACTTGCTTGAACTTGAACTGGGTACTCACATGAGACTGGTACAAATGGCTGTTGCAGTTGCATTAGTTGTTGGTATGTTGTCGCACCGGGTTGATAAACTGGAATGCCAGATTTTTCAGCAGCAGGACGTTTGAATGGTACCATGCCAGAGAATGCCTACATAAATCCAAAGAAAAAAAAAAGAAAAAAAAACATTAACATGTTAATACATTAATAATATTAGGAAACAAAATTGTGAATGATATTTTCATTGTGTAAATAATAATATAATATTAATACAAATTCAATCGAGCTGCCATACAGTAGAGCTTATGCATAAACAATAACAATAATAAGTATTAACAATTATCGAGCTTAATAGCACTGAATTTTCATTAAATTTAGGTATTTTTTTTTTTGTTTTTTTTACTTGATTTTGTTTTCGTTTCTTTTTTTTATATCGAAGGACCATTTGATTTTAAAATTTAAACAAAACATTAATAAAACATTGAAATTAATATAAACTGAAATATTCTTATAAACCATGAGCAGAAAGGAAGGAACGAGAACACAGAACGAAAAAGAATAGCAAATTTCAATGATTCAAAATGATGGTTTTTATTTAATTTTTTTTTTTTTTGTACTTTGAGGAATAAATGCGTTTTTAAAGCTCATTTTCAAAAGATTTTAAGGCGTGTTGTGGTTAAATAGTTGGCTTAGTTGGGTTAGATTGGATTGTCCCAAATGAGTTTATAGAAGTTTGAGAAGGATGAGATTTAAGTAAAAAGATGATCCCTTGATAATTTTTATAATTAGATAATGGTTTTCTTCATTTTGCTTTAATGGTGTTGATGATTATTAAAGCATAGCAAGGATTTTAGTAACAACAGATATGAATAGAAGATATTAATAGATTTTTAATTGATGATAATTTTTGATTAGCATAAGATTGTATTTTGATTAAGCATAGGAAAGGTTCTTTCTAAATAATTGTATTCATTCGTTGATGATCAATGAGTTTGGTTAGTAATGAAATGTTTTCACTGAGTTTTTGAGATAGTAGTAATTTTTTCAATGATAAAACTATTAAGAGTTTTAAAGAATCGATGATTGAATAAAGTATTTTGTTTAAGAATAAGAAAGTTTAAAAGTTGGTTTTCCATTTGATAGAAGCTGACGATCGTAATAGATTTGATGATGTAGAAAGAATTTTATTGATAGAAAAGGTGAGAAAGAAGTGATCTGTATCTCAATTTAAGATAAGAGATGTTATTAAATATTTTGTCTCTTTACAAGCAAAAAAGCGAGGAAATATAATAAATAGATATTTGTTTTCACTGCATTTTTTTTTTCAATATTCAACATCAATTTAGATCAAAAATGGAGATGGGAAAATGTTTTAAAATAAATAGTATTGTAGTTTCTCAATTGTTTCTTGAATTTATATTGGAATTTTTGGTATTTTGAAAATGCATGCACATTGGCGATTTGATAAATGCAATCAATTTTCTTATTGTTGTTGTTGTCTATCATAAGCTTTGCAGCAGCAATGACAGCAGTGTCAACGTGAAAAAAAAAAAGAAAATAAGAAATTTTCATAAACAAAACAAAAAGAAAAAGAAGGCATTTTTGTAATTTTTTATTCATTTTGTGAACTATTTATTTAAATTAAAATTTATTTTTATTTGATATAATAAACAAATGTGTTTGTGCTTGTTGTTGTTGTTGTTGTTGTTGTTATTATTCTTGATGTTAAAGGTATTTAAGGTACTTACGAAGTTTTCATAGTAAAATGAACCAACCGTTTTAACATCCATCTTTTGTAATTGTGCAAACATTTTTCGATTTTTGGTTTTTGGTTTTATAAAAAAATTCATTTTCATTTCATTTGATTTGATTTGATTTTTTGTTTTGTTGGTTAAAACCAAAATTAATTAAATATAATTTAGATATCATCAGATTCAGTATGATGACATTGTTGTTGTTGTTGTTGTTGTTGTTGAGGTTGAGATGATGATTATTATTTTGATTGATGATGAGGTTTTGTTTGTTTGTTTTTTGCAGATTTTGTTGATTTTAGTTGCAAAATTTCGTGATTAGAAAATGACATTAAAAAATAAAAGGTTAATTTTTTAATTTATTGTTCATTTTTTATAGTTGATTGATTGATTGTTTTGATTGATTTGTTGGTGTTGGTAGTAGAGGTGATGTTGTTGTTGTTGTTATCAGGATTGATTCATTGAGTGTTGTTGTTTAGTGAGAGAGAAAAAAGAGAAAAAGAGAGAGAGAGAGAGAACAAATGGAAAAACAAGAAAAGAAAAGAAGGAAAAAACACAAAAAATTAAAAAATTTGGAAAACAAAAACACAAGAAAATTAGTGAATATTTTTTTACAGGATTTTTTGTTTTCTGTTTTAAATATCATCAAATATCAAATATTATTTTTAATATACATAAATACAATATATTTTATTTTTTATATAAATTAACTTAGCTTAGCTTAGTTTTAGGTTATTCTAGCACTTAAATATTAAATTGTATTTTGTCCTTAGTAATTAAGGAAAATCAAACAAACAAAAATCTCAGCCAAGCAAATAGTCATGCTTCGAAGCTTTCAAGTTGTAAAATTGCCTGCGATTATAAGATTAAATCAACTTTTAAGCCTTTTTGAAGATGATTGTAATTTCCCTAAAGATTGTAAATTTCTTTGATAATAGTTTGGATTCCTTTTTAGTTCAATTAACCTAGGAATGTATTGTACCTAGGAATAACTAAGATATAATACTATGTAATGTAACTAAGGACATACAATATTTTCAGTTAATTAATTAACCTGCAAAAGCTCTTTATCAATTAAGTTTTGCATGTCATTCATCGTCATCATCATCATCAACAACATCATCAACGTCATTATGAGAAGCAGCTATGTACTCGATGTTATCCTGTTATCGCATACTCCAAGCAATTTCAATTTGAATGGAAATGAAACCTTCTTTAATGTCGCTGCTATTATTATCGTTAGTCAGTAGTCAACTCTGTTATCATTTATTCATTCATTCACTCAGCCATTTAGTCAGTTAGTTGAGTTCAGTTCAGTTTAGTCCTTTAGTCAGTAGGTCATTTAGTCAGTGATGCCATTGAAAGATAGAAAGCTCTTTTGCAATTATCAGTTTAATCATTTTAATTAACACTTGCTTCAATGTGATTTATCATAAGTTTCATTTAATTGCTTTAATTTAGCGACGACGATGCCAATAAAAGCAAAGGTTCATTCATGTCAATGCACTGACTTTTATACATATTTCTGACTAAACTGACTCTCTAACTGTTTGACTGACTAACTGACTGTCTAACTGAATGAGTAAATGAATGAATGTGTGCCTGACTTACTGAATATCAAAATACACACAAATGCAAATAACTCATTACTCAACTCACTCAATATGTGCGTGAGTATTTGTGTCTATTTGAATTTGTGGTGGCAATTGATTTACTGTACATGATAATGCTCTTGCTTCTTCTCATCACCATGATGACAGTAATGATGATGATGATGATGATGTTGATGATGTATGTCCTTATTTTACAAATTAAACGGGGTCCATTTCTAGTGCAAATGTTGATAATCAATTTTGATTGATGGCATTTTGATGTACTTAATGTGTGAATTGCTTTGGCAGTTGGCAGTCGGCAGTTGGCAATTGGCGGTGAAAACAAAGCAAAGCAAAGCAAAGCAAAGCGAAAAATATTGGTAAAATATTACTATTACTATATGTGTGTGTATGTGCGCCTGTGATTATGCAACACAGAATGAATGAATATACAAATGAAAAGAATTAACCACAAAATGCCACCGGCGGCAAGAAAAACTAAATAATATGAATTTCAATAAATAATTATAATTTGTTAATTGTAAGTAAGAAAATTATTTAAATTAAATTAATTAAGTACACAGAAAATAGTATTGTAACAGAAAATAATAAATTGAAACAAAGAACCATGAACACAAAATAGAACAATACAAACCAAGAAGAAAAACAACAAACGAAAACAGAAAATTATAAAATGAAATTGAAAATGGAAAATAAAATGGAAATCAAATAAGATAAAATACCAGTTGGAACACATCTGATTCAGCTGCACGTTTTTTGCCCACTTCCAATGTGTTGGCGGCGGCGGCGGCTGTGGCGGCAGCAGCAGCAACAGCAGCAGCACTTGTATTGTTGTTGTTGTTGTTGATGTTGTTGTTGTTGATGTTGTTGTTGTTGTGAAGGTGATGGTGGCCCATGGCAGCGACGGCAGCAGCAACAGCGGCAGCGCTGTTTGACGCTTGCGTTGAGCCGGCAGCCGTTGGGATGGTGTTGTTGTTGTTGTTGTTGTTGATGGCAAGATGTTGTTGCTGTTGGTGTTGTTGGTGTTGGTGTTGTTGTTGGAGATGATGGTGATGTTGGTGAATTTGATGTTGTGTCAATGTTGCAGCGGAAACGGAAACAGGTGAAGTCTAGTGGATAAGTGTATCGTGTGTGTGTGTGTGTGTGAGTGTGTGTGTGTGGACGAGTGAGTGAATATTGAGTGAGTATTGATGAGTGTGCGTCAATTAATAATATTTATAGTATTTATTTTTTGTTGTTGTTATTTGTAAAATTATCAAATTATTTATTATTTATTCATTGATTTTTAATTAATTTGTTTTTTTATTTGCAAATAATTTTCATTTTTATTTTTATTGCATTTTTATAATTGTAATAAATTGATTCAATGGTTGCATTTGATTTTCATTTTTTTGTGTTTTTGATTAATTCAAATTAATTTGCATAAAATTTATCAAAAGAAAAGAAAAGTGAGAAATAAGAATGTGTGAAAGTGAAGAGGAAAGTGTAGGCACCAAAGCATTTTTTATTTTATATTTATTTAAATATTTTTAATATCCATTTATTTATTTTATTTGATGTTTATTTGTATTTGTGTGCGTTTGTTGGTTTTGTTTTTTGATATGAGTGTGTGTGTGTGTGTGTGTGTATAGATGTATAAGTGTGCGTAAGTGTGCGTGTGTGCAAAAGTTGAGACCGACCATCCATCGTAGAAGCAAATACATAGGCACAGGCGAATAGTTGAAAATAATAAGAGAAAAATGAAAAAATCAAAATAAAGAAGAATCAAAAAATATTCTTGTAAGATGTTTGTGTAGTAGAAAATTCATTTTATTATTGTAAATTCTCTTCATTTACTTTAATAAATATTATTTTGTTGTTGTATTTCATATTTCATTCATTATTTCTCATTGCAATGTTTATCAAAAGTGAAAATGACTTCATTAAAATCCTTAAAATCTAGTAGAGATTTCTAGGAAAAACATGATCTAAGACTAATACGAGTCTGCACGTATGAACATATTGCAAAATATCAAATTGAAATTGTAAGCTGATTTTCAAAGAAACATGAAATTTTGATGAAAATCACTTAGACACTTTGGTCCTCTAAAATAGAACAGATTTTAACAAAATATATCTGCTGTTCATTTAAAAATTCTTCATTGATGTAAAAAGACAAGTTGATCAACACATTCATATCCACAAATTTTATTGTGTTGCTTTTGTATAGAAATTTATTCCTTAAATTGTGAAATATCAATCTGAAATTCTATTTTTAAGTTGCATCTGGCAAATTTCAATATATCATACCTACATTCATATATCAGATATCATATGAATGATCTGTATGGGTTTAGAGATCAACTGGCTCGTTGGCCTAGAGGTAAGTGCTCTGGAGTCGCGGGTTCGATTCCCGCTCAAGGCAAGACTGGTCCTGCACTTTTCTAATTTCCTTCTTTCCTTCTTAACTTTCAACTAAGCTGAAGGCCTCTGTCGCTATTGCTCATATTAAATACTAGGTTATAATTTGTAATTATAATCTTAGTTCTAATAAATAAATAAATAAATAAATAATAACATCGTCAAATTTTGATTTTCGTCACATTTCATATTCATATTTTTTTGGATTTAATCCCGTTCGCTAAAGAAGTTTCACTTAAAAAAAAAATCAATTGAAGATGGAACAATTGATCAATAGATTACTTTTATTTACTTGTAACTTTTGGTAAGTACTTTGTTTAAAAAACAATATTCAACTGTCAAAAATTGTAAATTTCTGCATTTTATAGACAGAGAAGGTGACGAATTCATTTGTCTACGCCTCTTTCCTTCTTTAATTTAATTATTTATGTAGTATACAAATTCTAGTAATAAAATTCTTCAAGTCAATAAAACAAATTTCGTATAAAATGTTAATAAAAGCTGTTAATTTTAAATAATACAATATAATGAATAAATTATAAACGAAATAAATATGAAAAGCAGATTAATATTGTTCAATGTTAGTCTAAAAATTTATTGAAAAGCAGTTAATATTTTTTTGTTTTTGTTTTTTTTTATTTATTTTATTATATTAAATCAAATTAAGCATTTCTGTTCTCTGTTTTTGCAATTTATATTTGGACTGATACAAAAATCATTTCTTTAATGACTTTTTTTTTTTTATCAAACCAAGAGATAAAAATATATTTTTGAAAACATGGAGATAGAGAAAGAGAGTGACAGATAGAAAGAAAGTGAGAAAATAAAGTGTTTAATTAATAAATATGATTTATTGTTGTTGATGCCGTTTGTGTGCAAAAGCAGTTGCAGCATTTAAGCTTTGTTTATATTATAAAGTAAATATTGTATTGTATAAGAAAATAATATCGTCTTAAGGAAAACTAACTTAATTCATCATCAAAAGAGACTTAAAATTACTTAAAATATTCACATAGTATAAAATATATATAGTTTATGTGATAATTATACTTAATTATGAACTAATTTGTAGAAGAAAAAAAAAAAAATCAACTTTAAAAACAAAATTGTTGAACACAACAAAATCCTTAAATTGTTTTTATTTTTATATTAATTTGCAATTTTTCATTAGAATTAATAAAAAATATATTATTTTTCACACGCATTCATATTTTTGCTTTTTTTCATTTTTTTTTTATGTTTTTCATTTTTCATTTAAATTATTAATAAATAAAAGTAAATCATATTTCTGATATACAATATTTTTTAAATCCAATGGGGTAAAATTCTCTATTCACTTGGTCGAATATACCTACCCCGATGCATCGTTGCTTCTTTGATGGCTTACAATATTTTTATTTTTTATTTTTATTAACAATATTTATTTTTTGTGTATTAAGTCAACATTTCCCTTGGTAATCTCTGTTTGGATTAAAGTATTGTTTATTTTGTTGTGCTTAGTGTGTTCATTATGTATTCATTTCATACACTCATACACACATTAATACAATAGATAGTACGGTCCATGAAAACAGTGCGCCCTGTGATATGCTACAATTAGTATAACAAAAAAAATAATCATATTTTACAAATACTCAGGCAGGAGGTCGATCGACTATAGTCTATCTATAGACTATGAGTGAGTGGATGGCAAAAGTATAGTTACTAAAACATTTGGTAATCGCGTTGCGCATATTTATAAAGGAAAGTAAGGAAAGTACAAAAAACCCTTGCATATATTTGGGCGCTTTCAAACAAACAAACGGAGAGATGACAGGGATGTGAAACAAAACACAAAATTTACATTTAAATGGCTTTAAACAAAATACACACAGACATGCAGACACCAACATGCACACATATGTAGACCTCATTCGCTTGGATTGTTGGCGAAGGAGGAAAAGGATATTGAATGTAGCATTTTCATTGAACGAGGAATAATCTCTTTCTCTCTCCAATTATATGTGTGTGTGTGTATGTGTCCTATGAGTGTGTGACGACGAGTTGCAAATGAAGCAACGAAGCGACACCAAAATGTGCTACAAATGGATTAATAGATGCTGCCACATTTTTATCGTTTGCCTGCTTTTTGGCTTACAACAGGATTTTTTATGATTCTCTTTTTTGTTGCAACAATTGTTGATGGGATATTTTTCTGCTTTTTTCTTTTATATTTTTTACTTTGTCCTCTTTTTTATGGGTTAAAACCAACGACTTACATTGGCATGCAAAATCTGCCATCGCCTTTAGTTAATTTTACGCTTCAAACGTTTGCCTATCAACTAATCCGACCGAACTGACCCCTGACCCTCGATTCAGCCTAACTGATCCAACACACACATTTTCCCTTCATTCCTGTTCATGTCTGATTTGATATTTACATTTTTGGCAATGCTGTGCGGGGACTTGAGTTCGATGGTTTCAGTCCGATTACATGGAATCGTGGATTCTTGTTCTTTGCATTGCATATTGTGGTCTATTTTATTCTCTGGTTATGTTCTACGACAAACTTAACATGAATGACACGACGCGATGCGACGCGACACGACACTTTTGGAAATATCCGGCGGCGGTGAGACTACACTTTTTTTAATCTTTAATTCCAATGATAGTGGAAAGTTTTACGTTCTTTGATTTTCTTTTATAGTTTTTTATTGACTTGAGTCAAGCGAAGCTTATCAAATTCATTGTGACCGTTCACCTCCATCACCCAGGCAACAGCAGTTAGTCGCTTCTTTTATCCTTTTAGAGAAAATTCAAAATAAAATGAAAACTTGTAATAACAATAAGTAAATTTAAAAGGAAAATTCAAATATTTTGTATTTTGTAGTTCTAAAATTATGGAGAGTTTAGCTGTGTTGGAGGCATGTGATCCATTTTCTTTGTATTGTTACTGTTATTATTGTGATTGTTGATAAATTGGTGTTCTTGTACTCTATCTGTGTGGGAGTGTTGGACTGCATATGTGTGTTGGTTGGTATCTGTGTGTCTCTATGTGAGTGTATGACTGAAAATTTAGGCGCATTTGTAAAGTAGCTTAAAGCTATTTGCGGTTTGCTCTAGAATCCATTTCATTAATCTTATTGTCACTAGATTCTAGAACAAACCGAGAAATATTAAAAGGGAATTAACAATAATTAAGATTAAGAAAATTCTAAGAGTTTAAAAAGGATTGTAAATAAAGAGAATACTAGAATATTATTTCGATAGGCTTATATACAAAATATATTATTTATTATTATCATTTATGCTAATCAATACCATTTACTACTTGTATTGTGGAGAAGAAATTGGGACCGAAATGGTTTAACTAACTAAATAAAAAATACTAAAACTATTGATATATTGCAATCATCGATCATGGGGTCTTCATCAAATAATGAAATCTAACTGTTAAAACTATTTGAAATATAGAAATTATTCAAAAGAAAGAAAAAAAAAAAAAAATCATGTTGAGTTAATCAATCTACATATATTTTCCGATCTCTGATAGAGGTTGTCAACTCTATTTAAAATACATTTTAAAGGATTGTCTGATGTTTTACAATATAATTTATCTCCATAGGCTTCTTTAATTAAGCATGACCAACTGTTTCAGAAACTAGCCAACCATGTTAAGTAGACACGTAGGTATGTAAGATTTGTTAAGACAAAAAATGGGCCAAGTGCGAGTCAGACTCGTACACGGAGGGTTCCGTACCAGATTGTGGTTTGTATGGGAGGTACTTCCATTTGTGGTTCGATTTGACTGATTGTAATAGATGTATAGCGCCTATATCAAAAACTTATAGTGTCTAAGTTTCAGTTTTATAGGACAAAAAACAAAAAAGTTTTCCGAATAAGAACCTGAATTTTAATAGCTGGTTTGTATAGGAAGTACCCTTTTTAGTGGTCTGATCAAACTTAAATTTCGAAAGTATAAGTTTTTGATGCATAGCCAGCAAGTATCCAAATTTCAAGATCGTGAGATTACTGGATCGTATAGCTGCCATACAAACCAAAATGTTTCTTGTATGGGGATCCCTTTAAGTTTTTGAAAATATTTTAGGTTTAGTATTTGTTTCTAATGTTCGGATAGAACTTAATATTTTGTGAAAATTTCAACTCTCTAGCTATTACGGTTCATGAGATATGACCAGAGAACGGACAATGAAGTCTCTGGTACCTTTTGGGTCCGAAACTCTAATAATTGTATGTTAATAATGTAAAACATATTTAGATTTTCTTTTGAAACTTTATATTGTAGTATTGATAGGGTAACACTGTGTATAGGGAAACATTTTTAGCAAAGTTGCTGAGGATGTCGGCATATCGGTTGGCTCATGCCATTCAATTTTTTCAAAAGTTTTGGGTATGAAATTGCTAAATTTTAAACTATCGTATGAGGAGTTGTTGAATTACCTTAACTATAATCCAGATTTGCTCAAAAGATTCATAGGTTGCGGTGAAATATGGGTACATGGTTATGTGTTCGAAAAAAAGATTTCTTACAGATTCTTTTATCGAAAGTACTTAGTACTAATTTATTAAACAGACCTTGTATCTTTCTATTCATAAAAAATTATGAAGAAATGTGTACATACTTCGTCTAGATTTGTCTATAATCTATAATCGTGTTAATGATTAATGTGAATTTATCATAATCTTTTCAATTTACGTTTTCATAAAATTATGGAAATATTTGAAAATTCATAGATATGAAGATTATTGATTGGTCGAATTATGGATATTTTCGATTTGGATTTGATCTTCCATCTATAAAAAAATCAACATATTTAAATATATTTGTAATTCACATCAAAATTATAAGTTTAAAAATATTTCAAACGATTATAATCAACAGACTTTTCAAAACTAAATGTGGTTTTTATTATATTTGTAATCTATTTACAAAAAGGAAATGTTTAAAAAGTAAAGAGATTCGATTTAAGAGAAATCTATTAAAATACTAGATAGAAAAGATTTTAAGGCAGCGCTGCATCGGATTAAAGCTGATAATTTTTTTTTATTTTTATTTCATTGTAATTTGTTATATATATTTTATTGTTGTTTCTGTTGTTGTTTATTTAATTGGATTGGATGAAAATAAAAATAAATAAATAGGTATTCCAATAAAATTTGTCAATTGTAAAATTTTGTGTTTGGGATTTTGTTGCATTTCCAAACAAGAAAAAAGATTAAAATCAAAAAATGTCAAACATATAAAGGAACTTAAGGAAGTTTTTCTATAGCATACTTTAGGGCGATTCACTTATGCGCTAAATATGGAATATAAAAGCAAGAAATACACAATATTCCATAAATTAAGTAATAAATAGAGAGAAGAACTACAATAGTTTTATAAAAGTGAACTAAGAACTGCAATAATTAAGAGAGAAAGAGAGAGAGGAAAGCAATAGCATTTAACTCAAAGTGGAAACACACTACAAAATATATATAATTCAAAATGAAAATGATAACTAAATTTTATAGCTAAAAATGACTGGTGCAACATCATAATGATAATCATGATCATCATCATATCATCCTTAGGTTAAATATAAAATTATATTGTACTAATTTACAAAAAGATATTAAAAGGGTGAAAAATATATTGTAATTTATACACTACAAATGTTATACGAGTGTCAATGTAAATATATTTGAGTGTGTGTGTGTGTCTGTGTGTGTGTGTAAAGAAGTAAAAAAGGAAATACAAAAATATTTATGCTATAAAGCAAAGTGTTGCCAATTTTGTGAATTATAAACGTAATTATTGTGTTGATGTTTGTGCGTGTGTATGTGTGTGTATAGATGTGCCCGATTGAATTACGCCTAAAATGCTGCAACAATTTTTCACTTTATACGATATTATGCAGCAATTATGTATGTCGCTGTCATACAGTCAGCCAGCCTCTCTCTGGTACTGTTCCCCCATTCACCCCGTCCTTTTTGCCATGACTCTCCGCCTATCTCCATGTGAGTGTCTTCATAAGTATAAATGTACGAGTATATATACATATCTATTTATGTTCATTATATGATTGTCGTTCGTTCGTATGTTTTGCAATGCGATGTCAAATAAATTTTCAGCAGAAAGCAATTAAGTCGCGAATTAAGTGTGGCACACACATACTGTCAGACATACACATATACTTGTACATACAATACACATTATATATATATAGATGAAAATGGCATTTGCTGGCGACTGACGAAAATCACGTACATGTACACGTGCATATGTTTCTCGCTGTGGATTATTTTGTAGGTGTAACTGGGCGTATGCGTATTGCACCCTACACCCCGTTATGTCGCATTCATTTAAAAGTATCTGTGTGTATGTGTGTGCGTGCCTGGCCCTGCTTAAAGTTTTAACGTGTTGTAATAAATGTTAATTTTCCCCCAACGAAAATCAACATTTATGGCGTGTTTTATGTACGCACAAAAGAGAAAACAGAACAGTTACAGCATACAATACTTGTACAGTATTTCTCAACACTGACACTTGTCTCCTGTATCGTCTTCTTCATACTTGACATTCTTAAGCGATGCAACCAATATTACAATAAATATATGTGTTTGCTTCGTGGATGTTGTGGAGAGTGAAATTATTTGAATTGCCCCATAAAAATGTGCATCAAAATGAAATTATTTTATTGACCGATTGTTTTAATACTTTCGATATGTCTTATTGATTTCATTGAATTTCATTTTATTATAATTGCATATTGATTGTTAAGTACAATATTTTTTTAATATACTTTTTCCATCCACATCCTTAATTGTGGATAATTTGTTTCTTTATTTAATTTCATTTTCTAGGTGAGTGAGCTTTGAAAAGAAGTTGCCCAAATAAGATGAAGATAAAATTCAAATGAAGGAAGAAACATGAAAGTGTTTGTTCATTTAAAACACAAACATATAAACAAAAAATACTAAGTACAAAGTTTTTTTTTTGGAGAAGTTGAAACTAAGAAAGCCGAATTGATTGCAATTAAAAGTTTTTAAAGTTTAGAATGGTTGGATTTGCTTGATAGTTAATCCCATTAGTAATACAATAGTATGATATACAAGCAAATGGTTTCATTTCCAAATTGCTACTCAATTCATTCAAAACTTTCCTCGTCATTTATACTATTACATTTACATACATTGCCTTAATCTATCCTCTAACAATGCTAACAACACTATGCTGCTCAAGTTAATTGAGAACAGACTTTTTGTGTGAGTCTCTAAATTATATGTCTATGCAAAGAATGTTATCTTTCTATACTTATACTTGTCTATAATTTAATTTTGAATTCTTTCTTCAATTTGGAAATCTTGTGAGCAACAGAATCTGTGGTTATTAATGCTGATGTCGATGCTTATCTAATCTAATTTTATTCACAAATGGATTCTGGACAAACGAGCAAGTGGACAATCATGTTCATAATTGAACAATCAGTGATATTATTATATTGCTGGCACTTATGTAGAACATTAAAGGGGACTGTGTTGCTGGAATTTCTAAACCCACAAATTATATTCTGTATGCGGACTTTTGATCTATACTTATATCACTTATCTATTTCTAAATAAACTTAGGTATTTCGAGATATTGGTTTATTCTCCATTGATTCTTAAATCAAATTCTTTGATATGTACGAATTAATGAATTTTTCCCCTTTTCTGGTATTTGAACTAGTACATGTTTTTTCTTTTTTTTTGTTTTTTTTTTTTTTGTATAATAAATAATGATTAAATAATTTATTTATTTATAGAATTTATTTTCCCACATTTCACAAAATATACTCAATATTAATATTGGTGTTGTTTATTTTCTGTTTTTCTATTGTTTTTTTTGTAACAAAATTATCACATGAAATAAAATTTGACGTGTTGCCATAATTAACACTATCAATACCGTTCAATTAACCGTAAAATTATGTACTTTAATAATAATAATAATAACATAAATATATATATATATATATTTCTATGAATATTGTATTGTGTCTACAATAGTAAAACATCCAGTGAGTCTGTGGATGGAAAGCGAGCAAAAGCGTCTAAAGTTGGTAAAAATTTAATTTTTATTATATTGTAATATACTCGTAATTTTGGGCATCACTTATAATTTATTTTATTTTATATTGCTGCATACGAGTACAAATACAAAAACATGGACACAAACCGATGGTACAGATAGAATGGTACAATGGATTGGGGAGACAGACGGACAATGGTGTTGCAGTGTGGTGCATATGAAGTTCAATTGTTTGCGAAGCCATTCAGTTTTCCACTTTAACAATTATTAGTGTTGCTGCTGCTATTTTCTTTCATTTTCATTTTTATTTTTTTTTTTTGTTATTGTTATTTATGTGAATGAATATTGTTTTTGTTGCTGAATTTGTTGTTGGAAGTTGACACTTTAATATATCATTTTTGTTTATCATCTCACATTATATATACCATATTGTATTGTATTGTATATAGTAATTTTGCTGATATTTTTTGTTTATAATTTTAGTAAATTGCTGGATAATATTGCATTTTGTATAAAGTTAATTAAATTGTTTACATGCAGCATTAAATGTTAATTAAATTTGCTTTATTTATTTTGTTTTTGTTTGTGTCCTTCCTTTTACAAGGAATAACAGGAAATATTTATGTACATACGGAGTGTAATGAGATGCCTTTAATAAGTTGTTGGTAACACACACATAAAGTTTACACACACATATAAATTTGGATTTTCATCAATTAAGAAGACGAGTGCAATCATATAAAAAATTGAGAATATATTGCTGAAGTAAAAAGTATATTTAATTTGAATACAAAAACACTCTATAGAGTAAATTGAATCATCTTCGATCTTAGATCATAGAATCTGGAATGCTAAAAATAATTTTCTTTACTAGCAGAATCAAAGTCTCAGAGGATTAAAAGTTAAGCTAAGCGTTTTGTAGTGAGTTAGATGAATTGCCTTAGAAGCAATGAATCATAAATGGTTGATCAATCAGTTTGATTAAGTAACATATACAGGTGCGCCATCTTTTATGTTGGTACGTAAGCATTGAAATACTTTGATATTTGTCAACCGATTGACTTGCATAGACATGTGTTTGGAAACGTTAATTTGGTATAATTTTAACCATGAAACACTTCACATCAAAACAAAGCGTCGAAATTGTGACGCTGTATATTGAATATATTCGTTCAGTTGTGTTAATTGAACAGGCACCATCTGACAACATTATTGGTCGCTTGGTGTCGATTTTTGATGAGTACGGGACAGTGTAAGATCGTCAACACGACATTCATTAACGACCAAGACGTCCCAATGAACTGGTTCAAGCGGTCAAAGAGAGCGTTGCAGCGCAATTTGAAAGCTAATTTGCAATTGTTTTTGTATTGTATATAATGTGCAACTAGCACAAATATTATTTCCAACAGATCGTCCACGTCGCTTGGAATGCAGCCAAACAGATGCTCAAATGGGTGACAGTGAACCTGATTTTTGGAAGCAAATTTTGTTGACCGACGAGGCCCATTTTACACTCTATGGTGGCGTTAATAAGAAAAATTGCCGTATTTGGGGAATGGGAGAGATCCATGAAACGCCATTGCATGATCAAAAAGTGATTGTTTGGGTCATTTTTTGCGGCAAAACCATCATTGGACCAACAGTTGATGGGAATCGATATCGGCGGATGTTGGCTCATTATGTCTGTGCGAAAATGTATGGAAAAGGTTTTAATGGTTACTGGTTCCAACATGACGGTGCACTATGCAACACTGCAAATCAAACAATTTTCTGATGTCATGAAGGGATGACATTGACATTGACCCAGATCTTCAAATTTGATCCTTCCGGACTTCTTTTTGTGGGGTTATTTGAAAAGCAAATTATACGCTGGCAAGCCTCAGACCATTGACGAGATGTTCGAAAAGGTATTGGAAAACACAACAAAAAGGCTAATAAAAGCGATCTTGTGTTCAAATATAGGCCAAATAAATTGCAAACAAAACAAAAGTGAATAAAAATACATCATTTATAAAAATCGGTTGCTTATTTTCAAAGTTATTCAATGTTACCATACCGACTTAATTTTTTGCCATAGCAGATTCGAAGTAAATGTTGTTTAATTTAAATAAAAAAAAAAACCTAGTCGATTTCTTCATTTCAAGACATGACAGAAAGTGGTTACAGAAGTAAGTATATTATTGAATCTGAAGTTGCAAAAATTCTTCCTGAACTGACTTTGGCAGAATATTTACAGTCCAAGTAATGGAAATCTGTTATCATTTTGAGATATGACTTTGTCTTTAATCGAAATAATCGATTTTGAATCGGCAAAAAATGCATCCAGAACCGCGACTATCGATCATCTATTGATTGCAAATTGATGGTAAAATATTCTCAATCTTGTTTTGGGTGGCAAATGTAAAGATATAATCTTTATTTACAATGGTTTTACCGAATCACTCGGAATATTATGTGATAAAAATACAAACTAAATGCAAGTGTGTGTTGGTCGGTGTATTTGGTATAATAATTTTCCTATGAAATTCCATTCATTTGTGTGGCGGTGGGTGAGTGCAACCAATTTTGTTGTTTGGTGTAAAATACAAAATATTTTAAAGATTTTTTTTAATGAATTTCATTTGGTTGAGGTGAACAAAATAAAGGGGAAAAGCATAAATTTTTGTGTTGTGTTAAGAAATGCAAAAAACTTTTTGTTGTGTTAAGTGAAAGAAAGAAAACAACACACAAAAATTAAATAGAAAATTAATACAGTTCATAATAAAATAAAAGAAAATATACATTAAAAGAAAGAAGAATGTAAAGTAAAGTAAAGTAAAGTAAAGAAAGAAATTGAAAAAAATAGAGCCATACCGCAGCTGCAGCAGCGACAGCGGTGGCGCGTGATTGCGCCGCTTTTAATTGTGCCTGTAGGTGCAGGGGGGGATGAAAGTAGCGGCAAGGGTCACGTGCGCATCTGCCCTTCACGGCGTCCATGCAAACCGTGATGGAACCGTCATCATGTCTAGCGACGCTCTCCTGCGGATGGGCAAAACGGCATTCGGATTCGGCGCGTTTACAGGCGCCGCGCATAAATTCGCGACAAACCTGAAACGGTGGTGTTGGTGGGTTGGTTTTTGGTTCATCGGGATTTTTGGTGTTGGTTTTTCAATTTTCAATTTTCAATTTTCAATTTTCAATTTCAAATATCATTTCAATTCGATTCAATTCAATTCGAGTCGAGTCGAGTCGATTCGATCCGATTTGGTTAGATATAAACGAAGAAGCGCAGTTGTTGGTTGTAGTTGTGTGTTGGTTTTGTTGAAGTTGGAGGAGTTGTTGTTGTTGTTGTTGTTGTTGTTGTAGTTGTTGGAGTAATTGTAGTAGGCAGCAGCGGATAGCAGAGTGGAGCGCACGCAGCATTTTTTTTTTTTTTTTTTTAAATATTTTTGGTGGTTTTTTTTTTGTGTTGTTGAGGCAGGTGGTTGGTTGTTTGCGATTGATTTTGACAAGATTTTTTGTTGGTGGTTTTAGGTATTTATTTTGTTGTAGTAGTAGTAGTTGTTGTTGTTGTAGTAGTTGTTGTTGTTTTTGTGTGGAATAATGGAAGGAGTTTTTAATAAAAAATTCTATTTTCATTTTTTTTTTTTGAATTTGTTGAAGAAGAAATAAATGTTAATTTTCCAAAAAAATTTCTATGGTAAAATTTTGTCTTTGAGGATGTGTTAGGATTTCTGATTGCTTGATTGATTTTAGTTTTAAGTCTTTAAGTTGATCGTGTGAGAGAGAGAGCCAATTTAGCAATTTTTTTTTTGTATTAATTTGCATGCTTGCGGATTTGCCAATTCAAATCAATTTTTGTTGTTTTTACTTGCCTTTTTGTTTTTTGGTCTTCATTTAAGAAATACCAAAATTTTATTTTGTTGTTGTTTAGTGTTTTTTCTTTAGTTTCAAAAAACAAACAAAAATTTGCACAGAGTGGAACGCAAATGAAAAAAAAAAGAAAAAAGAAAACACACACACAATAAAACGAAAAAATTTACATCATAACAAACAAATAAATAAACGAGTAACAAATACAATATAAAAAAAAAAAAACTAGTATTAGGTATTTTATTTCATTAAAAAAAAGAGAATTTTTTTGTTAAAACTCTTTGGGGTTTTGTTAAAATTCTTAAACAAAAGAATAAGACATCAGAAAAGAAACTTTGATAAGATCAAATTAAAGAAATAAAAATACTCCATTCCTTACTGATAACAGATAACATCGCGAGATGTTTCAAAGTCCATCAAGGTACCTGAGATGAGTGATACACAATTCTTCATTTATGCAATTCTAAACGAGCCTCATTGAGATTATTAAACCTAGCAATAACCTTGCCCTCTTCCTCAATGTAGTGGGCGACATGTTTCGATGTATTTGAAAAAGTATACAAAGCGATGTAAAGTCCTTTTACTTGATTGCTATGTTAAAGCTAATAAAAAGGATAAGTACCTTTCATACCATTAATGTCAGGAGTTTTCATTATCTTTTTAGCCTCTTACAGAAATTCCCATTTTTCATAGCACAACTTAGCAGGGACTTAGTTCAGCTAAACCGGTTCAAACAGTAGTATAAGTTCTGAGTTCAGTGTAGTCTATATTTATCTGGGATTATTAATTTTTGAGCTTAGAACAAATTTAACCGCTATAGCGATTAGTTATTGGTCGGAAAAGATTTAAAGAAACGAGCTGCTAATTATTTAGGTCGTTTTGTATATCACTCACCCTTAAAGTAATAATCCTATGCATGCCTAACTTCACTGAGAAATGTGATAGGCTATTATCATTAATAGCAACTTCTTAGTATTGAGAAAATACAAATGGAAGAAATATGTTTTTAATGGACTATGGACTTCATTTAACCCTTTGGACTTTAAGCAATTTATATCTGCTAACTGCAGGAAATATAAATTGCCTTGTAGATTTGGTTGTAGTCGACAACTGAGCGGAAACAGAATATCTCATTTAATAGAAAGTCAAACAATCCTGCACTGGGTCCTAATCAATTTTATTGTAAAAATAGCATTAACAACAAAAAAAAAAAAAAAAATAAAACCTTGATCCAAAATGAACTTTCAAATTAAAAGTATATATTTCTCTTTAAGCCCTTTAGCTACTTGAAACATTTTAAGAAATCATAATAACAATTAAAAAAATTAAATGACTTAACTTTGTTTTGGTTAAAATAAGTTTATATAAATATATACAAAATGTTGTTGATATATTTTTTAATATTTTGTAAAAATGTATTTGTGTGGTATTGCTCTTGTTGTTGTTGTTGTTGTTGTAGGTTGGTTGTTTGGCTAGTTGTGTTTCTGTGGCTTGCACAACGCTGCAACTTGTTGCGCAAAAGCTCTGCACAGCAGCTGCTAGGCAACAAAGCGCTTTGCACATTGATCTCATGTTTTTTCTATTATTTTTCTTCCTTTTTTTTGTTGAAAACATTTAAATTGTTTTTATTTTTTTGTTTTTTTTTTTTGTTTTATAATTGTAATTAAAACAAAATTAAGTACAAAGTTGTTTTGCTTGAGAGAAGGTTAAATTGTGTGTAACCAGATTACAAATTATGGTATAAACAAAAATAATTAATAATAATATAGAAAACAAAAATAATTTTAATATTAAAATTAATACAATGATGCATAACAACAATTATTAATTTCTTTTTGTTTGTAAATTTGTATTACAATAATTAAATAATTTACATTTTCCTTTTTTTTTTCAGCAATAAATACGAATGTGTGTATCAAATTCGATCGATCGATTGATTGATTGATTTTCTTAGTTTGTTTTTTTTTTTTGTTTTAGTTAAAATTATTTCATAAAAAATATTTATAAATTTTGTCATGGTTTTTTCAATTTTGTTTTTCTTTTGACTTAATAAAAATAAATAAATTAATTAAATAAAATATTCATACTCATGTTAAATTGTAAATAAATACGAAAAATAAATAAATAAAACATTCAGAAACGAAAACAAATTTATATAAAGTAAAATTAAATTAAGTAAAATAAACAAAACATTAAAATTTATTAAATTAAGAAACAAAAAAAAAAACAATATAATAAAAGCCAAAAAAATTGCTTTACATGCGGCTCACATTGAATTAAACAATTTTATTTATCTGATTGTCTTTTAATTCTGGAAAATTATAAGTAAATGAATTCTTACATTTTTACTTTCCAGAATCAAATATTGAATATTTATAAATTTATATCCCTAATCATTGAAATAATATACAAAATATATTAAAACAAATAGAAATTTAAAGCTCAAATAAATAGAATAAACATTAAATTAAATGAAATAATTAAGAAATAAAATAAATATTGAACAAAGAAATTTCTTACATGTTGATAAATAAATGAATTTTTGTTTTTTATTTACGTAATAAGTGGATAGGATTGGACTTACCTCTAATCTATCGGAACGTGGGATTTTCTGTTGTGCCACTTGCACAGCCTGCGGCATGACAGGACCCAATTGTGAGACAGCCGTAGGATCGGGACCTAGTAGTGTAGGCACTATATGACCAGGTGCAAAATATGGATTATATGTGTTGGCTGGTATGCCGGTCAAATAAGGATTTGTAGCCTGTTGAAAAAGAATACAAGATGAAATATTAGAAATTCTCATTAAATAATGATTAACCCTTTTGGGCTGCCCAAAAAAGCATAAAACAAAAATAACATAAGAATTAGTGGGAAAAATATTAATCTGTGATCGAATTATGATGAAGTATCATTTGCCTTACAAGATGTCATCATAGCTGATTAGAATTAACTACTTTCGAAATTGATTATCGTTTTCAGCGACCCCGAACTTACTCTACTTGAAAAACTTACAAGCAAATCTCTGGTTTTTAAAGTATCTTATTTCGGTTATCCCTAGCAAATATTTCTTGTTAGTTGAAATTCGTATAACAATCATATCTAATAATTCTTGATTATTTTCGAAAAATATATCTTGGTCACGAGACCGCTCTTCCATAATTGGAAAGCCTTGTTAACTTCTTAAAATGGCAAAAATAGGCTTAAGTCACAAGTTAAATTAAACTCTGGGAATTAAACTGGATTTAAATTTGTTTCAATATAATTACGTTCTCTCAATCCAATTTTTTAAGTTACGAACATCTTCATTTACTTTCTTTATTTGATAAGAAGATTTTTCAACAGAACATATTTTCTGATTATAAAAATTATAATTGAATCGTAAAAATACTTCATCCCCTTAGCATATGGCTTGGTTTCATTTCTATCAACATACCTTCTACTACTTTATAAAACTAATGGCAAACATGATGGTAAAATTATAATACATTTAGCAAAATAATTATGAAGAAGTGTATACAAACTTTGGAATTTTATTCATTTGGTAAATAACAATTTAATTCGTGACGCCCTAACATGGAAGTTCAACCCGAAAAATATGCGCTAATGAAAATTCATGCATATTTTAGGCGCTTAAACTTTCAAAGTATGCGCCAATATACCACGTACACGGACATGGACCCTGAAACAGTGTCGGGCTTAGTAGTTTAGTCGCCATTCGTTGTACCGCCCAATTTTACTTATTCACCATGAATATGAACTGAGGACACGCCGACACCATTATCACACACATTAACATTATCATCATTATCAACGCCATTATCATCATTATGATTATCATCAACACAACACCCAACACTATCACCATCAGTATCAGTATCAGCATAACTAGTACTAGCACAAGGACACGAACTTCAACTTCAACACGGGCAAAAAGTGTTGCTTTCTACCCCCATCATCATCATCATCATCTTATCCAGTCTCTCATTTAGTTCAACAAACGTTTCTATAGAACAAATGAATTTTTTGCTTTTTGCATGAGAGTCCTCCTTCTCATCACACTTCTATCTGAACATTTTAACATTTTGCTCCACCAATCCACCCATCCAATTCCATCCATCGTTATTAAACGAGAAAATGTGACCAAAAAAGCATGTCGCAAATTATTTGAGAATTAATTTTCGATTTGTTATAAATTCCAACAAAATGTTTTAAGGTAGAGACAGAGAGAGAGAGAGAGAGAGGGAGAGAAAATTGGGAAATGTAAAAGATAATAGATGAGAAGAAAGCGTATATTATAGTATAAATTATACAACTATGGAACTTTTGCAGGACATTCTTCATTTCCATTAGAAACAACACGAGCGACCAACAGACAGTCAGATAGACAGACAGACAGACAGACAGACCGAGGGACCAGTGTTGTCAACAATTTGAGTGTCAGAGCCATGAATAATGCAATTCGAGAAGAGTTTTTTTTTATTATTTCTTATGAACGAGGACCCTAAAAAAAGAATGCGACTCTGAGAATGAGAGTGAGAGTGCAAAAGAAAAATGAAAATGAAAAATTCTCATTTTCGCGCATTTTGAATAATATTTTTTTATTTTTTATTTTTGTTTTGCTTTGTGGTGAAGATTGTTTGATATTCATTGTGCCGGGATTTTAGTGGGTGTGAGTGAGTGAGTGTGGCCAACATTGTCCGCTTATTTTCATTTTTATCGTTTTCCTTTTCGTTTTCCTTTCTCTTTCTCTTTCTATTTTTTATTTTTCCATTACCATTTGCCCTTATAAATATTCATTTTTTTCCGTATGCAACTTAACACTTTTCTGGTGTATATTTCCATTAAAAAATAGTTAAACTTTGGTTTATTTTTTGCATATATTCGTGGTGCATAGTCTGCTTTCATGGGCAATTAGTTTTCAGGCCACACATACATAGAAGGCAGGCGGAAACGTGGAGACCATGAATGCCATGAAGTGCATTTAAAGATTATTATTGTCTTCTTAATTGGTTTTTGACAAAGCTTTCAATTAAGTGTACCAACTGACATTGTTTTCTATAGCATAATTTAAAGTTGAACGAGGTTTATCATCATCATTCCTTCTAGTTTCTTTTCTATATTTTGTGTCTTTGGTTTAGAAAGTGTACTTTTTTTTGTACTTACCACAGCTGGTACTTGTCCCGGTATAACCGGCTGTCCAGTTGCAATTCCCATCTGTTGCATTAGTGCATTTTTCAAGGCAAGATGGTTACGTCCATTTATCAATAATTGATCCTTCAAATGCTGTGGTGGATGAAAATATTTGCACGGCGGTTTATCACGATTACAACGTCCCTGTAAAAATATATTGAAGAATGGAAAAGAAACATCATTAGTTATATACTCAAACTCATACTCATACTTGTCTAGAAAAGAAGTAGTAAAGTTTATAGTTGAATGTGGAGTAGATATAGACAGGCAGACATACTTAATACAGTTGTGTTAATAAAAATAAAAGTACAGCATATCCTAAAGGTTTAAACTATTTTCTCTGCCATGTTTTGTCTTGCAAATTGAACATTTTTACTATGTTTTCGTAGAACAGAATCATAAAAAACTCTTTACTTTTGTATGCCACTATTTGTTTTCTTAAGAATTTAGATAGCACATCATCAGTATGTGTGTTAGAGTAGTCCAATAATTTTCTGATAAAAATTTTCTACAATAGAGTTGATGAAACTAACTGAAACTTGATTAGACAACAGACGCTTTGTGCGATATCGCAAGATGATGATTTCGATGATCATCAAAAATAAATGAATATGAGTCAGTGCTGCGACAATTCGTTGTCATTTTATAAAAAAAAAAAAAAAAAAATTTGGGCCAAGTGCGAGACAGACCCGTATAAGGAGGGTTCCATACCAGATTTCAAGTTTGTATGGGAGGTACTCCCCCTAGTGTTCCGATTTGGCTGATTCCAACAGATGTGCAGCGCCTATCTTAAAAACTTTTAGTTTCTAAATTTCAATTCGATAGGATAAAAAAGAAAAAAAGGTTTTTCTAATAAGACCCTGAATTTTAAAGGTGCGTTTGTATGGAAGGTGTACCTTTCTTAGTGGATCGATCAAACTGAAATTTCTACAAGATAAGTTTCTGATGTATAGCCATCACCCATCTAAATTTCAAGATCGTGGTATTACTGGATCGTGTAACTGCCATACAAATCAAAATGATTCTTGTATGGGGACCCCTTTAAATCTTTGAAAATATTAATCATCTTATTAATTGCCATTTTTTTCGTATACTAACGTAGACCCTATACTTATGATCAGTGGAATTAAGGGCGAAGGAGTGTATTTCAAAATAATAAAGGATGTAATGCTATCATATGCTTAGTAGTTGGAAAATTCGTTCTAGATGGAGTTTTCAATGGACCGAAACACTCAATAAAACTAGCTAAGGAGTGGTTTGAAAGGATCGAAGGGATATCATGGCCAGTTCAGTCCCTGGACTTTAAACCGGTTGGATAGATATGAGGATACAAACGAGTACATGAAGAAACAATTGGTGGGAGCAGCAAATAATGCAATAATTCAATTCAGCTTTGGGTAGGTGGTTGAAGAGGGATAAGCTCGAATTCCTGTGAAGCGTTGTAGGGCCTTATTGACTCCATGCCACATTGATGCAAAACCGTAATGGGCAATAAAAGATGTACTACTTTAGTATTAGAAGCCATAGAAACATTTAAAATATATAACTTTTAATTATTGTTCAGTTTTATTGGTTCTTTTTTTTTTTTTTGAATTATACACAGCATATATGTATTTTATTTAGATATACAGTAAAAATTACAATATTATTTTCATATCTAACGTGCGAATATTGTACTTATCGTATGATTTAACAGTTAGAACTAACGACTCATCTGCACAACTATTTTTTATGAACACAGCGTACATAATTAAATTCACTTCGATTTCGTGTGGTTAATAAATTATCAGCTTAGAATTATCAACCCGTACGACAGCGACAAACGCTAAAACATTTCAAAAGCTATGAAGCAGGATCATTTATCTTGTGAAATCATTCTTCACTCGAGTACATGACACTCGACATTTAAAAGCTCTCACTCATTCCGAACTATTGTAAACCCAACACAATACAACCCAAGCAAACTAAGCTAAACCTATTCGAATTCGGTTGACTGTCTGTCAGCGTAATAATTTTGCCATAACCCGTGTGCTTATTGCTTATTTTGTTCTCTCCCCGCCATTGTTATTAATACGTTTTATATTTTTCTAATGTTTGGTGGTTTGTCATCAAAATATTTCTGTTCTTCTGTTGCAAAACATAAATTTGCACTTAATGAATTAAGTTAAGTGTCTTTTACTAACACGAGTAGAATGTTGTTTGCCAAGTTTAAGTGAATTAAAATGCGTGAAAATCATCTGCTATTCAAATATAAATAAGAGTCATTTGCAATATATATATGTATGTAGACATATTCAAGAATTGCTATAATTTTATAGCAAATAAAATGAATGAAAGCAAATAAAAATCATATAAAATTGTTAAGAAAGATTTTATTTTATTTTTTTTTTGTATGTATTGTAGTAAATTTTCTTTACATTTAATTGAAGTTTATAAGATTGAGGAAGATATACATACATATAACATAAAAAATAAGGAAATGTTTTAATTTTATAGTAAGATAAACATGTTTGAATTTTAGCTGAAAATGAATTGAATAAGGTTTACTCATGTAAATGAAATACATTTTGCTAGTTAAAATAATGAATTTGGTTGAAAAATGTTTATGCTATAATTTTATAGTAAAGTGAAATGAAATGAAATCAAAGAAAAAAAATGATAGAAATAAAGTTTTTAATATTGTATTTAGAAGATCAAAACTATGAAATATGGTAAAAATTGATTTACTACAATAGAAATTTATAGTAAAGTAAAGTAATTTATTTTATTGTGAGAATAGAGAATAGAGTTTAGTATCCTCTTTTGTTAATTCAAATGATGAAAACTTCATATATGGAACAATATTTGCAAGTAAGGGAAAAATCTGTAGAGAAATGTAAAATTTGTCGTTTTTTTTTGTGTTACTAAAATGAAGTACCATAAAGACATTTGCAACTTTCGTTAGTCAGACATTTTTACAATTTACAATGTTTTCTTTCTTTCATTTTGTCTTTATAGATTTTCAATAAATCCAATGAGGAGGCGACAAGCGAACGAACTCAAGCGAAGTTTCAAGTATAAATAAACAATTGATGAATAAATATATATATAGAGGTATGTATGTATGTATGTATGTACAATATATATGTATGAGGAAGTATGAGTGTGAGTGCAAATATGAGTGAGGCTGGTTAAATGGGGTATGTAATGTGGAATAACTGCCTGATGTTTCTGTTTCTGTTTCAAGTTTTTCGTTTTCATTTTTTGTGTTTCACTGCATAAAATATTTACACGCATTCGAAGCACAAATCAAAGGACTTAGTGGAAGAGTGTGGGGGGTTTATAGGATTTCACAGATCCAGATGTATGTATGTATATATACAAATATATATTATATGCACACAATGATGCACATGAACACGCTCATTTGTCGCACACAAAAACGAATGTAAATATTTGTTAACTTCATTTTCTCTGAATTAAATATAATTTACATGCATATTTGCTGTTGTCCTTACTATTATAAGGATCAGGACTGAGGATGCGGTCTATGGCTGACTGCGACAATGGAGTATAATGTGCTCCTGCAGTGGTTTACTTATTGTTGCTACTTGGTGGTGACGGTGTGTTCTTAATTTTGAATGCAAAACAAACATTTTTACCATTTCTTTTTTCTTTTTTTACATCCATTTTGCGCATTCTAGAAAATTATGGCGAACGCTTTCATTTTCATTTTTCGATTCTCATTTAAACATTTTTCTTTTAAATTCGTGCACAAAATTCGATAAAGAAACGGTTAATTTTTCATTTCAAAAAAACTTGCCTGGCAGCCAACAAGAAGAACATCATCAGTAGAAGCAGCATTTAAGTTGTCCCACATGCAATGTTGCATGCAAAGAAATCTATAAAATTTCTATAGAATTTTTATTACCTGCAGAGTAAATTCTTTTCTGTAACAATTAAGTCGGACCTGTTTTCGCTCTTCTATTCTTTATTTTCTCCTAGTTTCACTTTGAGTGCTAAGTTTGCTTCTTCTTGTGGCAAGTGGCAAGTTAAGATACTCGCTTATAATTACGTGGATTAACAATGGTCTGGTCGACTTTGGTATTGATAAAATATTGTATGCTTTTGTATTGTTGTTTAAGTAAGAAAAATTGTTGCAAGTCAATTATTATGATTACTTTTGCGTTCACCTTAGTTTGACACGCAAAATGTAATTAAAACTTTGTGTGTAGCAAAAGCAGAAAAATGTGGTAGTTTGGTAAGATTATGAAAATCCATACCAAATCATATACAATAAAATTTCTTTTTTGTATACCATCAACCATAATTGGGATTTTCGATAAAAATTTAAGTGCTTTTAGCTCAATTTTATAGCATTTTATAGCAGTTAAACATGTGAAATTTTTGTAAAAACTTAACATTTCTTACCATTTAATTTTGAAAATTTGAAATGTTGTGTAACATGGCATAAAAAAAGTAAAACCCAATTTAGTTTGCTTTGTATGTTGTTTTTTATAGCATTTAAACAGGTGAAAAATTTCAAAACTCTTAGAGAAACTGCATAGTAAAAGAGAAGGGAAAAATAGCAAAAAAAAAAAAATTAGTATCAAATGCTATTGTGTATCTGTGATGCATCAAGGAAGCGTACTTTGTCCCATCCTATGTACGATAATAAGTATATAGTGTTGTCATGCCAGAAGGAAATAATTTTTGGGTTTTCGACTGAAAACAAAGCAATAATGTCAAATACCTCAGAATGCTTCTGGACCGGAGGCTTACTTGGGTGACGCAACTTAAAGGGTAACATATACAGCTAAAAATAATAAACAGAAAGTAGTACTAGATCACTGGACGATGGTCTCAACTTAGCCTAGCAACTTATAAGTTTGATCTGAAGTTGATGTGGACATATGCAATGCTACTGTGGGGAACGGCAACTAACTCCAACAATACTAGTCGTATTGTCATATGTATATATGTCAGATACTCATATATAAATCCATCAACAAGTAGCAAACCATACCAACAATTTACCAATAAGTCTGCTAGAAAGGGGCATGGATGTTAGGCGCCTGAAAGATTTCATATGTTAAATGTTCCACATAAATTATAGATAAGATTCAATTTAAAGTCATTTGTCTAGTTTATTATTGGTTGAGTTCACTTGGAGTAACCCAAATCCTGTGATGTAAAATATTAGTACCAAAATTTGTTGATTGTCTCTAGACAAAGAAGAATATATAGAATATATGCTCCCGGCATTGGGTCCTTCATCTTTGGGGACTAAACGTATAATAATTGAAAGAATTTCAACATATAAATTTAGACCACATATGTTATTAACTACGAGTCGAAGGCCCTCGCAGCTAATCACTCGTGAAATTCATATTAAGTTTAGTATTAAATATTGATTAATTAATCATGTTAAATAAATAAATAAATAAATAAATAAAATATAACCAATATCAAAATGAAGAATGATGATGTTAGTTTTGTAAAATTTTCTTCATTGTTATAAATTTTATAGTATTTTCCATCTTTAAATTGATAATTTTTCATGTGGATTTTGTGGGATGCATAAATCCCAATATTATTGTTTTTATATCAAATGCATTTTACCCTTTCACCATTTCTTGCAACTTTTTGTCGTTTGCATTTAATGCTTGATTATCACATGCATCTTTATCAGTATTTTGCAGCAACTTCAAATGCCAATTTTCCTACTATTCTATATAACAATGCAATGCAAGTAGTAGTAAGTAAGTGGCCTTTCTTTACACCCTTTTTCTGAGGCAATTCACTTTTTTATGTGTTTTATTTTCATTCTATTATAGTCCAGTACGAGTTCTGTTTGTTTTTTTTCTTCTGGTTTCTACTTCTGTTCTATTTTCTTCCATGACCAATTCGCCTTTTTTTCCAATTTGATGCTTTTCTCGCAACGATTTTTAGAATTGCCATGTTCCATTCTAAGTTTTTTCCTTTTTTTTTCCGTATGATTTTCTTTTATTCTTTTGCAGTTTTCCCAAGCACACGCCACACTAAACATTTTCATGTCATTTCGATTGTAATCTGCATGACTGGGTACAAATAAAATATCAGCTGCATTCAGAAGGAACACCAACACCACCACCACCACCACCACCACCTTTACTACCGCCATAAGGAACAACAAAAGCAAATGTTTAAGAAATGGATGCAAAGCAATGGAGAATGAAAAAAACTGACAATGAAAAAAGAAATCAGAGAGAATTGGAAAGGAAGGAAATTGAACATACACGACGCCAGTGCAACTGATACTGCAATACTTTATGCGTTCTCATGGTTGTTTTTTTATGGAAGGAGTGAAAAACGCGTGTTGTCCATCCTTTTACCCACACATACTTATACCCACACACAAACACACAATATCTCGCATGCGATTTTTCATTGTATGCAAAGTACGCCAACGCATATTTGCCGATTGGATTGGTGCTAGGCACCATCAACATTATCTTGTTCGAAAAAAAAAAAAGTGTTAAATTTTTCAACTGCCAAAGAAGACTCAACTCGACTTTACCCTACTCCTCCATTCATTCATTCATTCATTCATCCATCTATCAATTCATGCATTTCTTTTCATTCTTTTATTCGTTACTCTTTTTCTCCCTTATATTTTTGATTTGCGTTTATTTTTTCAAAGTGCAGATTATCCTTTTAAATTGCAATGATTACTTTTGGTTGGCATGTGTAGGAAGGAGTGAGGTGGTGGATGGTGAATGGTGGCCATAGTTCGAGGAGTATCGTTTTTACATTGTTATGCCACTGACGATGGTATTTCATAGCAATTTTTCTTATTCGTTTCGCATGCGTTACAACAACACAGCAAAGTGTCGCTAACATCGTCTACTATCGGATGTCCTTAGACAGCAGCCTTGTAGCAGCAACAACAACAACAACAACCAAAAGTGAAGTAAATGCAGGACGAAAGCATAGAACGGATACTCAAACTGAATGAATGTGTATGCGTGTTGGCTTAGACGAGCCTTGAAACATAGTCCACGTCCACTACCGCGACGAACTATGGATGGTTGTCAGAGGTCAGCACTGTTGCTATTTCTTGGTGCTAAGGAATTTTTCATGTTCTACAACAAACTTGAAAAGAAGTCCAGTCATGTATAACGTTATCGTTGACGACGTTGGTGCTGTTGATGGTGATGGTGATAGTGATGGTGCTGGTGGGGATGGCGCTGTCTCTCTGCATTCTCTGTTTTTTTTTTTCTTTAGTTTTGACTTTGTTTCTACTACGAGTATACTAAATCTGTCCCCCTGCATCACTCTGCTACTACTTGATAGTATTTGCTGTCGTATTGTATTCCTTGTATAGTTCATTCGTTGGGTTCCTTCTTCTTCGTATTAAATGTCATTTTGCATTTCGTGACAAGTTGGCTAATCTGACTCGAAAGTTATTTATTTCTTCTTTGTTGAGTGCAAAAGAATTTCTTTTCTTTTCATTTCATCCCTTTTTTTCCTTGCCTCCAAACTGCTTTCTTTCTACTTCACCATAAACATCATCATCATCATCATCATCATCATCTTTAGTATTATTATCATGGTGATCATATTGTTGCATTGTATTACTTGCTGCTGCTGTTGTTGTTACCTGTGCGTTTCAATGGCAATAGAATGGATTTGTATGCAAATTTTAGTTTAAGGATATTAATTTGCTTTCTAAGCTTAGCTATACTTTAAGTCATGTCTATATATTACTTATCAAGCCTAAGAGTATGCAGTCAAATCAAATATAAACCTTATAAAATAAAATGTTAAAATAGTTCCAATGTCTAATCACTTTTTCCCCTTTTCCACATTTCATTGAATGAGTGAGATCAATTGTGATATGAAAAATCGCATTAGGATTTAATTATAGCAAATTAGTACAGCAAGGAAAACAATTGCCTTTGGTGAAATGACACCAACACATGTAAAGAAAACAATCAAATAGATAAATAAATAAACAAACGAGCAAATAAAGACACAGATTCATACACTTTACAGATTCATAGATACAATTGCACAAATACAAATATAAGGAGATAGTAATAGAAGCAAGTAAAGCAAGGAAGCTATAAAATGTCAACTTCTACAATGTGAAGGCATCTGTGATACTAGTGTCTGCAGTTAGAATACATAACATAGATACTTTTGAAATGAAATGAATTGAAATGAAATGAAATTTGTTGTTGATGTTTAAGTTGTTGTCATCGTCATACTCATCCACATTGTCATTGTTAGCCTTGGTGTTGTTGTTGTTGTTGTTGCATAAGTGTTGGTGTTGTTATTTGGATTGTTGGCTGCTGCAGCTGTTAAATAAACTCAATTGAAGCATTAAATTACTGCCATTGGCGCTCAATACTAACAACACAACACAACACAATTACACAGCAAATAGTTACAAAACTGTTCATTCAACAAATATACACACACACACACATTGGACACATATACACACACACACACAGAAATCCCACTCATTCTCTATTTCAGAGAGACAAACAGATGAAATGAGCCTGTTTGTGTATTTAATTTTGTATTTTGTTGCTGATTCATCAATATTTTCGTGTAGTCCTGTCATCTTCTACTTTCTCTGTCTAACACATACTTTCTCTTTCTTTCACACACACACACACACAGACACACACACAGAAACACTCTCACTACATTTCTATATATCTTTCTATATATGAAATCACTTGTGAATTGACTGACGACATCATCTGATTGAAATTTTACGAAAACTTTTGAAGAAAAATATTTATACATTTTATTTGTCAATAAAAATTATTTGAATAGAAAAGTGAAAAATAAAAATAAATAAAATATGTATATAAATATACAATAAAATTTGCAATGCATTTATTTGTGAACGGAATTTTTAGCAGTTATGGGATGCAATACAAAAAAAAAAATCTTGAAAATAATAATTTAGTTCTTTATCTTTAGTTTAACTTTCAAATCATTCAGTGATTAACTTTAATAGCTCAGTTTAATGTGTGTGTGGGTATGTCCCAATACTATATAAATAATAAATTCAATGAATATGTTATGGATTTTGAAATAAAAAATATAATAAAATAAAATAAAATAAGAAAATTTAATAAGAAAAAATATAATACATTTTATGTGTATAAATAAATAAAAATAAGAATATAAATGGATAAATATTCAAAGATTAAATGTCAATCAATTGAATTGACCTTTTTCTTTTTTGTTTTTTTGCAATGAACAACACAACATGACGTGTGATTAATGTTTGCATTTGAATAAAACGTATACGCAATGTAAAATTTTCATTGATAATTAAAAAAGGGACAGAAAATACAACATGCTCACAGAAAATCAGTTAGCAGTCCTTTTGGTGGTAAAAGGTTTCACAAATATGTATGGGTATATGTCGTTGACATATGTGTACAAACAGATTTTCACCGTTTTTGCAAAAAGTGTGCAATAAATATTTTGAACGAGGGTTAAAAAAAAAACAAGAAAATGGAAAGCTTCACTAAAAAAAAATAAGCGTTTGTTTTTCGCACTTTCTGTCGATGTTTTGTATTTGATAAATTTTTAAAATATATAAAAGTAAATATTTTTTTTTGTTTCTTCTATTTGCCATATTCTCTCCCTCTTCTTTTTCCACATTTATAGTGAACTTCTTTCTGTCTTTCAACTGTCACATTTAAATGCCATTATTTTTTATTCATCCACACCACAAAGTGTGCAGGAAAAGAAAAAAAAAAATAAGAATAAAAGACTAAAGGAAGAGTAGAAAAAGGAGTTATTGCTGGCAATGGGGAGATGGGAAGAGTCGAAATAATCGCATTTCTTGTTGTTTGTCATTTTGATTGCATTGAAAATTTGCAAAATATTTACACAAATATTTGTTAACAATACAATGAAAGAAAGAAAAGAAAAATATAGTCGTAGTAGTAAAAGTAAAAAGGAGATCGGGAAAATATTTACAGTAAATTTCAATGTTTTTATATATAGTTTTTATTTTGTTTTAATAGGAAAAAAAAAAGAAAAGAAAATCATGTAAAATAAAATAGGAAAATAAGTGTCAATGCTCTTGATAAAGGGAAAAAATATTGACTGTGTGGCAACAAATTTACATAAAAAATCAAAAATGTGAAAATAAATTGAAAAAATATAAATAAATTTTGTGTGGTAAAATTGTAGACAAAAAAACAAACAAAAACAAGAAAAAAAGAGTTTTCAAGGAGATTTTAAATAGAAATAATATAAATAAAAATACAATAATAAAAATAAGGAAAAAGAAACTTAAATATTGTAAATGTAGACATAGTAAATTAAAAATGAAAAATATGAAGAAATAAGTTTCAAAAATTTTAATAAAATGAAAAGAATTCAATAAGCAAAAGATATCAAAAATAAATAAGAGAAAATTGTACAAAATATACAATTATAAATACATTTACTGCTTATTGATAGAAAATTATCCTTCAGCTTGAAGTAATTGACATAACACATGACTTAAAGCCAATGGATTAGTATTTTACAAAGGACTTTTATGTAAGATTTGTTTCTGAAACCTGAAGAGGTGATTCACAATGGGCTATCATTAAGTACTAATATTAATCTTGACAATCTGATTTCAATTGTGCTTTGAAAATTTCAGATTTGACTATCAATGTCACAAGACAAACAACATAATTTTTCTAGAATTTAAAATACTATTACGATATGAGTTAGACAATAGTATTTTTCTCATTTGATTAAAAGAAGATTGCTTATGAAAATTTCTAAACTTTGTTGAAATGAAACTCTATCAGAAATAACGTGTATGGAATGGTTTGCATATTTTTAGTAGACAAAGATTTGCTGGTATTATTTGATGAAGATCCAATTTTTTATTTAAGCAAAGAAGCACAATTCCATTCATTGAGTGCTTTAAGGAGTGGCTCGCCTATTCATGCTTGCTTCCATGATTAAAAAGAAGCGACATATTCAGCATTAATTGCATTTCCGTAGAGAAACACAAAAACAAAACTAAAACAAAGCAAAGCAAAGCAAAGCCTAAAAGTATTCAACAATCGGATAAATTCAAAGGCACCCAAACGAACAACACAGCTGCTGTAAGAAATATTGCCACTCACATACACACACACACAAACACACATGCATTCACACACACGTGTATCTGTTCTAATAATAATAAAAAGAAAACAAAAAAATGAAAACAATCTCTAACAGAGACAGAAATGAAAACAAAAACAAAAAACCATTGATCATCGAAGAGAAAAAAAAAATGCAAGCTGGAATGCATCGAATCAATAGGAAGATAATACTAACTGCACCACTACTACATACACACATATATCTGTTGCAAATCCCAAACGTAGAAATACAAAACAAAAGCAAGCGAAATCTTCTCTTTCGGTCAGTTTATACGCATGAATAGAGAGTAGCAATGAACATGAAGGAAAAACTCTAAATGGAACAAAAAAAAAAGTTAACAAGAGAAGGCGAATGCAAAATTCCAAAGGACTCTGAGCTTGTGTGTTCATTGTTTGGTTCTCTATATATATGAAAGAGTGAATGTATTGAGTGCTTTTAGGCATAGCAGCAGCAGCAGCAGCAGAGCATATGTTGCAATAAATGCAGAAGCAACAACATTGCTGCTCGACATTCGACGCGTGCCTAACGTCTTCCGACCGACGACCGACGATGAAATGATGAGTTCACTGACTGACTAAATGTGTTTTCAATGGTCATAGCGCCGTAGCCACAGCCACAGCTACAGCTACAGCTACAGCTACAGTATGGCTGACTTTCCTGCTTTTCCTGCTGCAATTTTCCATTGTTCATGGCAATATGGCAAGGCCCAAACAAAAGATGGACATTTGGGACAGAAGAGAGAAGTAAAAAACACAAGAGACTGTTCGCGCGTGTTAGGTGCCTAGGGAGCCAGCGAACTGAACAAATCGTTCGTTAAACAAGCGGTTACCTTCTACTGGAACCTATTTAGACATGTATGTACATACATGTGTATGCTGAATCTACTACAGTATGTGGTCGGTCTCATGTAGAACACCGAGTTTTAGATGTAGCTTCGGCTTTGCTCTGATAAGCTTTCATTTCAAAATGCCTTTTGTTTTATTGTTTTGTCTTTCTGTGTTGTTCTACAAGTACAAAATATGTACCAACTCCTATCTCCTACAGTTGCATTGTATTACACCTCTTCTCAGTGCCCTCCTGCTGATGATGCCTAACCAAACTAAAGTGTGTTTGTGCAAATATTGACCATTGACCATTTGCCTTTGCCAATTTGTTTGTTTTGTTGTGTTTATTTTACTTTTTTTTTTTTGAATTTTTTTTGTGTTTTTTATTTTGTTAAAAAAATATTTTCATTTTCATTGCATTTTCACAATATTTGCATTGAATTTTAATTTTCTTCTTTGCCACTCTGCCATTGCTTTGGTGAGTTTATATTTTGTTTATTTTTATAGTCAATCGTCGTTTTTGGACTCCGATTTTAGTAAATGAAAATTGTTTGCAAAAGTAATTTTTAATCCGAGATACATAGTTATTTTTTTTTTTTCATTTCTTTGATTCATGTTTGTTGTTGTTTTGTTGTTGTTTCTCATTTTCATTCATCTTGTATGCTATGCAAACCATAGTAGTAGTTTTTTTTATTATCTGCATCTGTCTGCCTTCGATATCTGCCTACTGTAGTAGCCTGAATGAATTTTGTAGTTTGTAGTCTGTTTTTGGGCTTCGGATTTTGGGATCACCGTTTACATTTAGCTTGGTCAACTATTGATATTTGTGGTTATTAGTGCGATTTCATTCTCTGGTTGCAACTTCATTGTTTTATGTATTTTTGGTTACAAATTTGTTGCAGCAATTTGTTTTTGATTATCTGGATTTCGGTTTTGGTTTCATTTGGATTTACTCCTCATCTCTCACTCAATGCGTTTAATATTTTTCAGTTGATTTGAAATTTTGTTACAATTTAAGTTAGAGAGAGAGTTAAGAAAGTAGAGATCATTTACTTCATTGTTGTTGATTATTGATACGTTTAATGGTTTGCAAAATTTAGAAAACAAGAATCAAGAATTGTAATTGACATTGAGTTGCAAATTTTTGTTAAATAAACTTGAATTAATTGATAGATGAGAAGATTTTATTAGATGAAGGATTTTTGATAGATTTTATATTTAGTTTGAAGTCGATGAAAATCCCTTGTGGTTCGACAGAAAGTGTCGAATCTATAGTAAGTGATTTGAGATTGATACAAAGTTAAACCAAGGAA
Organism: Amiota minor; assembly: GCA_037043295.1. Lineage (NCBI taxonomy): Eukaryota > Metazoa > Arthropoda > Insecta > Diptera > Drosophilidae > Amiota > Amiota minor. The sequence continues at coordinate 4,738,032 of JBAMAW010001787.1, forward strand.
AAATAGAATATGTTATACGAGAAATATTTCCAAGCAAGTCTTTTTGTAGAAATGGGAGAGGGAAATTATTGGCGATCGACAAATATACAATAGGCTAGGGGATCTGATAATCGCATCATGTAAAGGAACAGGGGATTTTACTAATAATTATGATAATATAAGTAATAGAAATTGATTGTATTTATGGGATGGGATGACGAGATTATTTGCTCTATCATTTGATATTTATTTATTGATTCCATGCACGACAAGCTTCCTTATCAATTTTTGTTCTATAATTTATGCAAAACATATTTGTTATACAGTTTCTTATTTATTCACGAGTGTTAGATCTTTCTAACCAGTAATCTCCATTGCTTGGGTTTTTAGACACTTCTTTATACAAATATTATTCATGGCAGCATTTAAAATTTATATGCAGAGATTTGTCAAAAATCAACAAAATATTTGCACAAACGTTGGTAGTCATTCATTCATTCATTCATTTTGTCGTTTTGTTGAATGCCAAAAAAATGATTGCAAATGAAGAAGAAAAAACTCAAAAACAAAAAAATAGAGAAAAAATGAAAATAAATAAAAGTATTGCATACTCATAGGCTTAACGCAGTGTGAATGCGCAAAATTTTTCCGTTAGCCCATGTGAATGAAAATGAATGCATCAAATCGTGCTGGGATTTTTTTTCCATTGATCTGAGAGCTCGTGAACGAACAAACGAATGGCATTTCCCATATTGGGGTAAAAAATGGTAACAAATATCTATAGAACAACAACAGTACAAGTGAGGCACATGGAGAGATTAAATGGGAATGAATATACAATAAATGAAAAATAAATGACAGTATGGGTTGGCTTCAAACTTAGTTAAAATTGGATGAAAGATGAGTAGGAAATGGTCCCATATCCAATTGTTGTTATAGAAAAAGAACAAGAAAAAAAAAAAAAAAAAAAATTTAACAGAACAAAACCGACATATGATGATGATGAAACATTTCCATGGCAGGTTGTTGCTGGTCAGCTTAAATGAACGTTTACCAGGCCACCATCATCATCATCATCATCACCACTACCTTCATAAGAATTCAACAATCCCACAGTTCAGCTAGGAAGGTGGCAGGCAATAAGGCAGTTAGTCCAACTTTCAGCCGCAAGGGACAATGTGAGGTGTGCCTCCGAGAGACTGGCGGAGTGGGTGATGACTGGCGGCACACAAATGGCGACTAACAGGCGCCAATATGCCGTGCATGATGAGTGTATGCACATGAGTTGAGCTCAAGTAAATCTAAGGTGTGTGTGTGTGTGTATGTGTGTGAGTGTTGATACAAATATATAAACAAATGAACAAACAAACAAACAGAGACAGACAGACAGACGGACGGAGAAACAGAATGAAAAGAAAATAAGAGTGGAGAGTGGGTAGTGGGTAGTGGTGAGAAATATTGTAAAAACAGTCTATGTCAGATAGACTGGCAATCTGTCTGTCGGTTGTTCGGTCGGTTTAAATGGCCTGCTTGCATATGGAAAACGTTGCCTACTTTTAGGCAGCTGCATTGAAAATGCATTTGCAATGAAAAGAGAGTAAGAGATATTGAATGTGTGTATGCATTACCTTTTTATTAAAGTTCATTTTAAATGTAAGCAAAAGTTTTGTAGCATACATTGCGGCGTTTCAACATAACAACCGACCGTACACACCTTTCTCCACACTCTCAACACTCACTCACTCACTCACTCATCGCTGTGTAAGTTGGTTGGTTGGTTTGTATTGAAAATTGGATTTTCAATTGGTTTGCAAAACGGAAATTAATTCGGGGGCAACGTTAAGAGAAAAAAGTAAAACGACAACGGTTCTATGTTCATGTGACCAGTGTCAGTGTGTATGTGTGTGTGTGTGTTTGTATCTGTGTGAATGAGTGCAACCGAGGTAAGTAACCTCTGACGTTGTTGCCGCCCCGGCTATTGCTCATCATGCTTATGTTCGTTAGTCTGCTTTACCCAAATGAGAAGAGAAGCGCGTTGGTTGCTATTAAAAAATGTATAGCATACTTTTTGGCTGTTGCTTCGTATTCGTATTTGTATGTAGAAATAATGTAGTTTTTATTTGCGCTTTAATTAAATTAAGTGGCTTCACATTACCTTCAACTCCATACCCCTCAATGACCCTCCTTGTCATGTTTCTAACTTTGAAATTGACTAAATGAATGAGCAGCTAACTCAATGAATGATTAAATGAATGAATGAACGATTGAGCATTTGAATGTAAATGTTTTGTGAATTAGATTAAAAAGATTTCGCGCGCGCTTAGTTGCGATTACCAAAAATTGCACAATCAAGTGAGATTGAGATCTCTGTGCCCTTTTTGTTGACCGGTCAGTCAGAAGTATGTATATAGATACTTTTTCTACTTCTTCTTCTTCTGATGATGATGATGATGAATCGTAAAAGTTACGCCAACCTTTTATTTCGATTTCGTGAACCTTGCACTTTATTCCTTTCAATTTTTATACAATTTTTGTGCAAAAAAATTGCTCACAGTTGCTTATCAGTTCAAGTGCTTTTATGTTCATTTGCTTTTATAGTGACTTCTTGACTTGGTGGTGCCAAACACTATATACTCATTCCACATGGCAATGTTCACTGGCTGAGGCCCGCCGCCATTGATGACTTTTTAACTGCAGTCATTTGCGATAATAAACACATACACACAATCACAAACACTCACTCACATATACTGATACATGTTAAGAGAGAACGAAACAAGCGTTATTTCCGCTAACACGCGCCTTGAAGTATGCAATGGCATCTTTTGGTTTTAGAGCGCCACTGAAGCCATACACATTTCTGCTGCCTTTTCGTGATAAAAATACGCAGAATAATAAAATAAAAATGAAAGAGAATAGCAAAACACACGCTAATCGATTTTTGTTTCAACGTTTTAACTTTAAATGGGAACCATCGTCGAATTTCAGCGGAGTCCCATGTAGTCCCACAACAATCGCGACTTCAATGTATGCCAATTTAATGTTTATTTATTTATTTTTATTTTTATTTGTCTACTGAACGCCACGTGTGATGTTTGTTTGTGTGTATGGCGTGTATAATAAATTAATGTTGACTACTTTAAGGCATCTTCCAGAAATTCCATTACTTTGACTTTCTTTATGTTCCTTTGTAAATATAATGACCATGATTTCATTTTGGCTTCATTTCGTTTTCATTTCATTTCATTCTTTATTTTTTTTTTTTTTTTTTGTTTTTGCCATTTCTGTTGTAGCCGCAAAATTGATTTTCCTTTCACTTGGTGCATGAAAGTATGCTACGCTATAATAAATTTGTGTAGACGCCTTTTTGACGCCAATGAAATTCCATTTTATATGCTTTCTCTACACCAAGAAGTTGCCATAAAATTACAATAAAATTTTACGCAAAAACATACACACGAACACTAACACAGAACAGACAGAAAAAAATATACCCGGCAATTGGCTTAGCTTAGTGGTAGTACGAGTATATAGTTGTCAGTCTAAGTTAAGCTGCTTAGCTCTCAACATATGTGCGTGCGACCCCCAGAAATATGCAAAAGATTTAATAATTTGTGCTCGTCATCATCAAATAGGCGAAATAGCAGCAGGAAAACGAATGAATTCCTTTGCGATTATTTTTATTGTTGGTGTTGTTGTTTTTGGGTTAATAAAATTATTTGGAAATGCTTAATAAAATTTTATTATGTTTTGTGTTTTGCTATGCAAATTTTGGTTTGTATAGCATACAATTGCTGGTTCCATTTCCCACCTCTCACGCACCATAAAAATGTTTCTTGGATGTGTTTCCGGTAGCAAATGTGTTTGATGTCAAGTTGAGTTCAGTTCAGTTTAGTTGAGTTGAGTTGAGTTGAGGTAAACACACACAAAACCAATTTAGCGTATCTTTATTGGTGATAATAACAGAACACATTAAATGTGATTTATCTCTATGAAAATGATGGCAAAAAGTATGCTACAGAAATACAAATTAAATATTTATTCATAATGGAGTAAAAAAGCATGTGAAAAATTTTTGTTTTTTTTTTGATAAGCAATTTGAAAACATATTTTGCCATACAAAAATAAAATCTATAAAGGAAACCACAATAATAAGTATAAAAAGTAAATCCATCTGAAAGTAGTCAGCACCTTACAGAATATTTTAGAAATTTAATACTCTTCACTTAAAATATATGAAATGAGAACAATTTATTATTTAATAATCTCTTAAGTTTGTTCATCATTTCTACTTAAGTAAATGATGATTTTGTTTTCTCATCATAACTAAAATCTTATCAGCACTTTGATGTAGAATCAATGCCTTTAAAATTTTCTATTGCATAACCCAAAGTGAAATTGAATTTCTCACCCTTTATTAGTTCAAATGTCAACAAACAGATGGACGAAGATAATGAATTGAAAGAAGAGAGAGAATGAGCGAGCTTAGGAGCAGATAACCCGCATTATTAAAAAACTTGTAGAAACACAAAAGACACTGACACACATGCTCTTATCAAATTTCTATAAATGATGGCGATGATGATGATGATGACCAATAATGATGTTGAACGATGAGAATAACAATGACGATGACGATGACGATGACGATGACGATGAACAATGACAACAATCAACAACTGATGACAATGAAGAAGGACAACAATAACAATGACAGCAGCAATAGAACAAACAGACAGAAAACTGGTAGACAGATAGGGATACATAAAGGATTCAAAAGAAAGACCATGACTTATCAGTTAAACCATGGACTATGACTATGACTATGACTATGACTATAACTATGACTAAGACTAAGAGTGTGTGGTTTGTTTGTCTATTACTTTGTAATTGCCAATAAAGTGTATAAGCGCATCTTGTTAGAGATTCTTATGCGATATGTTGGTTGGATGTATGTATCCCTCCTTCTGATTGAAGGAATGAATGAAGGAAAGACTGACTGAATGACTGACTGACTGACTGACTGACTGATAGACAGATTGGGAGGATAAATGAATATATGAACAAACAATGAAACGAAAGGATTCAATCAATAAACAAACAAAGTACAAAGGACACAGTTAGGAGGAGGACTATGGACCATTGTTGTGCGTTCGTTATCATCATCAGTGGACAATCGAAATTGACAAGAAAATAAAAGCTATACACTTGTATTTGGCGTGCAACATATAACGTATTCCTACGGCAAATCAATTGAATTTCGACGACAATTGATCGACGTAGTAGGGCAACCAGAGGACGAGTGTTTCAAAGACATAAATAATTCAATTGTCAACATGATGCGCAACATGCGATGTTATTTTTTCTTCACTATTATTTTCCTTAACTCCTCCATCCCCTCGGAGAAATTTCATCATTTCTTGACTTTCATAAGTAGAATTTTATGTTTTTCTATGCCATCCAATGTCCAATGTGTCCTTCTGTTGCTCCTTCTACTGTTCCTTCTACTGCTGATATGCGTGTGTGCAGCACCAAAGTTGCATGAAAACTTTTTCTTTTTCTTTTGGTTTCATTCGTTCGTTTGTTCGTTAGTTCGATCGTTCATATCATGTTCTGGTAAAGACGCCCATAGTTGCATGATTTGTTATCATCGATTTACTTTCTTTTTCTATAATTCGAGTTGTGCAAACAAAACTTTGTGGGCGTTTTTACTTAGCTCATGGACACAGAAAGATAAAGAGACGGTGGGGGTGGTAAAAAGTTGCCGGGAATGCGAAGGAGTTGAAGCAAATATGCGTCATGGTGCAATAATGTTGTAAAGTAACAACTTTATCGATTTGTGCCAAACCAACCAAAGGAAGGAAAATAACGAGGATGACGACGACGATGAAGTTCCTTCGTTATTAGTTGTTTCTAGCTATTTATATTGAAGGACACATATGTCCATGTTTGGGCTTTGGCTTGTGCTTGGCAGTTCTCTAAGTTGGGTGGAGAGAGAGAAAGAGAGAGATAGGGTAGCCTTTGGTCAGTCACCGACTGGTAAACTAGCAGACAAACGAACCGTCGCTAGACAGACATCTTGACAATGATATAACCCAAAATATGTTGTAACAGATTTGTTTGGCAACTGGTTTTCTTCGTTTTACATCATCCTCCTCCTTTACTTTTCCCTTCTCCCATTTTTCTATAGCCTTTGGCTTTATGTTGGCGCTGGTGATTTCCTTTCATTTTTATTATATTTTATTATTATATTTTTTATCTTTTCTTTTGATTTTGTGCTTCTTGTATTATTGCACCCTTTTATGTTATGCCTTCATCTCTTCTCCTGTGTGTGTGTGTGTGTGTTCATTTTTTATTGTTTGAAAATTGTTTCTTTTGCTGTTTGAAATTGATTTCATCTTGTCTTGTTGTCATATCTTGTCCTGAGATCTCTTGTTGTTGTCTTTCAAGCTGCTGCTGTTGCCTCAAACAAGAAATCATCCTTTTTACTTTTATATCATTTTATTTCTCTTCTCTGTTGTTATTGTTGGCTAAATTTAATATATTGTTATCCTTCTTGTTGACCACTTTTAGTCCACACTCACACATTTTTCTCACTGTTTCTTGGTAGTAAAAGTGTTTGTCTCAAATATAAAACACAAATCTTTGCGGTTCACTCATTTCATTTCATTTCATTCCACTCTCTTCTCTTAATCTGCACAACCTTAGTATCCTTTTTTTCTTTATATTTTGTTTTTGTTTTCTGTTTCAATATTTGCCGCCCACAAAATTTCTTTGTTGAAGAGAAAAACATATGTTGCTATTTGCTTCAAATATGTTCCTGCTTTTGCTGATGTCTGCTGATGGTTCTGTTACCTAACTTTTCGTCCTTTCATCTTATACTATTGTACTTAGTCTTTCTCTTCTAACTACGTTTCTAGTTGCTGTTGCTGTTGCTTTTGAATGAAAGGATGACATTTTTTTCCTGCATTGTAGATATTTTTCTCTCTTATTTTTCTTTCATACTTTTAAGAAATTCATTTAATTTTCTTTATTCGATTTGTGTGAAATTGAAAAATGTAATATGATTTTGTGTTTTCTTTATATTGCAATTTTCTAATTTTTATATTTCACATTCCCATACACATTCGCTTTGTGTGCTTGGTGTTGACAAAGCAAATTTCTATCTATTTATTATTGTATTTTTTTTACTTTATGAAATGGGAAATATAAAACGAAATATTAACGTTAATGATTTAATATGAAACAATCTTTTTGTTTGATGTTTCCTAGAAATGAATTATTGTTGGCAAAATCTTTCATTTGTTACAAATTAAGCCATCCAATAGCTTGGAGAAAATAAATAATTGGAAAAATAATAGCCATAAGTTGGTTGGCAGTCAACATGGTAGAAATTTATTCAAGGCAGTTCAGATTTGATTATTCAATATTCATTTTGTTTTGGTTAAACATTTTACCATATTTTATTTGTGAACATTGGAAATCGAAACAATAATCTGCACAGAAGAAGATTTATGGATATGAAAACTTTGATTATTTTAGTGATTTCTGATTGAGTTTTTAAATTGCACAAGCATGAATAAATACATACAGTGCTTGTTAGCTAACTTGAACTTATTAAAATCAGTTCCATTCTTCGAATTATCAAATTGTTGACACTAGCGAGAGATATATTTTTTTTACTTAATGTTTATTAATGTTTTTTTTTGTATCTTTCGATTGGTTTATATCATAACATGTTAACAATTGTTTTTAAAAAAATAAGAACTGATTTTCATCTGCTATTTCTTGCTTGTGGCCACGTCTTATAATTGTACTGTCTTTTCACACAACAATTGCATAGACCCGACTTGTTTTAAGGGCTTACTTTTCCAATTGTGACCATACCTCAATTTCTAAAAAAAAAAAATGATTGCTTCGCATGGAGTAACACATTTATATTATTAGTGTTCATGTTATTGAACACAGTCATCCTCAGTATCGTGGAAATCAATTGATTCATCTTCATTCCACTTATTGATTACAGGAAATGTGCAGTGAACCTACATCCTGATAAATCATAATATTTGTTTTACTTCTCCTTTCTCTTCTTCAAAACTTTACGAGGAATATTTTCATCTTCATATTCCATCAGATTTGCAAAATTTAAATATTGTGGTTCTTGCTTTATAATTATAGCATTAATTGATTGATTTTTAAAGAGCATTTCACTTGTTTTTAAAGTTCTCCTTTTGCCAAGGCCCAATACGGTGTTAGTCATATATATAAAAATGATTTGTAATTTCTTTTTAAATCCATAAATTGTAGATTCAGTTACATCATAGTTTTTTTTTTGCTAGAAAAGTTAAGTCGGCACCATCTTTAACTTATCCGTTACCTGCTTGTATTATGTTCAATGCCAAAACAAAATTTCAGTTTACTATGGCAGTGCGTTAGTTGTACTCGGAAAGTGAGTGAAAGATACAAAAGAATAACCTGTGTATTTTGTTTTACAATTTTAGTGATTCGCAAACTACTCTTCTCACCAATTTCATACTGGTACTGCCCATTGATTTGAAGTGTAACGCGATGGATGAAGGTACCTATGGAAACGCATTCACTCATCAAGAGAAAATTCATCATTTTCAGAAAATTCCTCAAAAACAATTCTTTAAGTTGTACAAGTAGAACATTTTGCTTTTGTTCAAGTTGTAGGTTAGTCAATGTTGTCAACAATAACAAAAGGAATAAAGAAAAATAGAGAAAACAATATCTATACAAATGTTATCCCTTTACTTTCTTATTTATTGAGATTTTAATAAAAAAAATCCCCATAAAACCAAATTTTAAACTCTTCCGGTGGATTTTTCTTCTAATTTGGCCTATAACGAACACAACAATAAAAATCAACCAAATCGGTCAAGCCGTTCTGGAGCACCATTTTCATAATTATAATATTATAAATACTTTTAGTATTTTCAACGCGCCTCCACCCTTGGTAACGAAAGCTTGCCATGACAAAAAACAACCCTACAGGCAACGGGCACTATTATATTTTCAGAATATATAAATTCTTGGAACCACGATTTTTGAGTCACGAGATATATTAACATTTTTGGCGACATCAAAAGCGTTTGGGTGCTACACAGCGTCAGATTTCGACATGACTATGGAACACTTTTTAAAACTGTTTTCACATTACAATATTCAAGTTTACGAGTATTTCAAGTTAGGGAGTGTGTGCGAGTTAACATATTAGATGGACCCATCAGGCTACACTATAGCTTTGACACAAAACGATGGACGCTTGGTTTGGTTTCCACCAAACGGCGTACCAGATCACACATCACATTGCTCCCCGGTCACTTAATACCAAAAAATTAAGATTTTGGCTGCCCTCTGCGTTCTTTCTGTTCTTTTTTAAGTTTTTTTTTTTTTTTTCAAATGAATGAGTCAATGGATAAACCATAAATTGAATCCTTAATGTATTTGCTTGATAAATCATCATACGAGTATTAACTGTGTTTCCACTTATTGTAATTAAAGCTAAGAGTCAATCATTGATTAAATATTTGTTAATAACAAAATAATTGTACCAGAAACAGAGAAAACAAATGACTTCTTGTGGTAATAGTACAAAATTTTCAAACAAATGAAAAATGAATTGATTTTTATAAATCAAAGAAATTTGGAAATAAATAAACAAATAATGTGAAAAGCAAACAACAAACTGTTGATTTATTTTATTTTTATTAAATTTATATGCAAATTGCCAAATGAAATCAATCCACATCTTTTGATTCCTTTAATATGATTTTATTGATTAATATTTATTTTTTTATTATGAAAATTCAAAAGGAGAAAAACTTTTGATATGAAAAATATAAAATAAAAATCATTTTTTTGTTGCACTTTTCACATTTGTTTATATTTTATTAAAACTTTTCAATGGCAACAAAAATGAATAAAAAGAAAATTCAACAAAATAAATGCATTCAATCACTCCGAATGATATGAAATGTAAGTGAAAAGAAAATATTATTGAATAGCAAAGAGAAGAAGAGAAAAAATGAAAAATAATTTGAAATAAAAATACATTTTTATCGCCATCAAAACAGGCAAATGAAAATTTGCTTTTATTTGTATTTCTGTTGTATTTGTTATTTTTTTTGTGGATCACCACTCAAAGTGTTTTTGCATGTTTGTAATAAAAAATACATATTAAAAAGCAAAAAATAAAAAATAAAGAAAGAAAACAATGGATTCAAAGGATATGCAGAATGACGCATCATAAAAACATTAGTGTGAATTCTGTTTTTTTTTTGCCATGCAATTTTTTGCCCCTTTGACTCTGTTGGTTTTTCTCCCTCTGATCTCTTTAGAGTCCTACGAGTGCAACATGATGCATGCAGCATGCAGTAATAAGGGACAAGGGGCAAAGGATTCATCATACCAAAATAAAGAGGAAAATGAACCGGAAATAAAGTAAGGAGAGAAAGAGAGAAAGAGAGAGAAAACAATATCCCAAAATGCAATGACTTTTAATATATCCTACACTGAGTAATTCTCTGTCCTTGCCTGGTCCTCTGTGTATGTTTGTGTGTGTGTAATAATGATATTTTTATATTGCATACTTTTCAAGTATTTTTATTTTTCGCATTTCGGGTTTTTATTTTTGCACATTTCTGAGTATTTTCTTTTTACTCGTTTTACATGAAATTTATAAAAATGTCTACTTAAAAAAAATTATATATGTATGAATGAATGAGTATATGAAATAAAATGAAGAGAAGCAGCAGAAATACCCCCAAAAGTATTCTATGTTGCTATTTTGTATGCTGTTCTGTGAAGATGTGGAGACTAGGCAGGAAAGGAAAGGATGTGAAGCTAGAGAATGCGCTTGCAATGAGGTTTGTTGGTTGCCAACGGCATTGCCACACTTCAGTTGCTGTCGCACATACTAATAAGGCTAAGTGGCACTGAAAAACATCCATACACACACACACACTCACTCCGGCAGAGACATATAAAAACATAGACTCCTCAATAGCAAGTCTAACGACCCTGTATGAAGTAGTCGTGTGGATTTTGTTTTTTTTTTGTCATTTTTTCTGTACCATTAAAACGTGTCCTTTTTTCAACTACTAACTCTCGCCTTTTCGTCTTATTTCGTTCATCTGTTACCATCTCTTTTTTTCAGACTATCATCATTATCAACAGCATCATCAGCCGCAGCAGGAGCAAGGCTCATAAGCGCACATGTTTATTTCCTTTGTTGTCGCATTTTCGTTTATTTGGCGGTTATACATATTCCTTCCTTCATATCTCCTCTTGCACTACTCCTGCGCCTGATGTTGAGAGAAGTGGGTTTTTGGTTGGTTTCTCTGTTTTTTTTTTTTTTTTTTGTTGTTGATTTCGTTTGCTCGCTTGTTCAGTCGAGTTGTTCATCTATTTTCATTGTGACCTGCAACTAGTTTCGTATTCAGTTGGCAGCCAACGAGCAACGGAGAAACGAGCTTAATCAACGTCAACTTATATTATGAACATAAAGAGAGCAGATCGCAATCAAGAAGGCGGGTAAAGGAGGCAAAGGAAACAAAAGCAGGCACAGCAGGCAAAAGCAGGCAGGCAGGCAGGCAAGGATTTGGATTAGGACACAGTATTTCAAGAGAACGACACATAAGTCATGTATGCATAGAGTAAAGATGAAATGAACGTTGCTTCTCTTGTTAACCTTAGTTAGCTTTTGTGTTGCATATAGTCAGGCGCATTGATTTGTGCAAAACCACAGAAAACATGAAGACATCATCATCAAAGGACTGTTTGTGCACAAAGGTCCAGGTGGAGACAGACTATTTGAGCAGCAACCAACAGATTACAAAAATAATTGAAATTAGTGTTGTTTCTTAAAAGTAGGCAATGAAATAATATCTCAAATGGCGAAACGAAGAGGGATAATTGCTATTGGGTTCAACAAAGTTAAAGTGTAGTGAAGTGAACTGAGAAAGAGTTCGTGTCCTTAAGTCAAGTGACAATGAATGTTTTGTAAGTTCTACTCCCCCCTACTACATGCATATGTGATGCACGAAGCTATGTGGAATGTTGAGTTTTGAATTGCCATGAAATTTTATATGCTTATCACGTGCAGAAAATGTGCCAGGGCATCGGCATTCATCACTCTGCAACAGTTGCATGTCATATAACCGTGAACGACAATAGAAATGTTAACATTTTCACACACACACACACACTTATACATTTTTTGCGACATGACTAATGCGCGTTAGAATATGGCGAAAAATGTACATTTTTACAATGAAATTTTTCGTTTCTCCAAACAATTTTCAATGGATTTTTCTTATTTTTTTCTATACTTTTTTTATATACTTTTTAAGCATTTTTCCATTGTTGTTGTCGTTGTCATTTTTTTTTTTTTTTGTTCTACAAGAGGTGCACGCAAAGTCCTTGCTACAAGGAGATGCCCAAGAAGTGAAGGAGGGAAGTGAGATCATTCATTCACATTTAAATCGAAAATATTCACAGTGTAACAATGTTTTCCTCTTCTCATTCTCATTCCTTTTCGCAATCATTCTTTCTCTTTCGCAAACCAAATATTTTGGCAGATCGTGTATGCATATGTATATATATGTGTGTGCTTTCGTAACTGACGTGACTAGTTTCACTGTCATATTTATCTGCAATCAGCAGCACATGAATTCAAAAAGTTGCGCGCTCGTGTATGTCAACTGACTTTGAGGTCATTTAAAAAATGAAACCAAATACAAAAAGAATAGTCAAACATTGACTGAGGGAGTTAGTGAGTGAAAGAGAGAGAGAGCAAACATTATTTATCGCATGCGATAATTGTTTAAAATGTGTAGTGTATGTATGTATGATATATTGTAATAGTGTTAGAAATTTTCCTTTTAAATATTGTATATTGCACAAAAATTATAACATGCTATAATAATATGATACAATTTTATTTCATGCTATTAAAATGTTCGATTTCCACATTTTCATTCATGTTTTTAATAACATATTTTTAAAATAACTTGATATATGAGAGTAAAAAATTATCAATATATCAATTTCATGTAGATTTTTATAATTTTCTTGTGGTTTACGAAAATTTTGTAAATTACTTCAGCGGAGTCATGAGATTCTTTTGAAACTGTTCCATCACAGCAGATGTCCCTTCACCGGAATGTATTTTGTTCTAAAAACATGACTTAGAATCATGAAATATGTCCTAGCTACAACAGATTTCAGCCTGAGGGAGATGTCAACGACTAGAGGTTTTAATGTATTTTGTTTTATTTTACTATTTGGTAGTGTGACTCAACCAAAGACTAATCAGGGTATTTGTTTGTATTCTTCCCCAGTCTTCAATACAGTAAATGTGAATAAATTTCTAAAGCAAGGTTTTGGATAAAATTATACAAAATATCATGAAATGCAGATTTTTAATATTCAAGTATTAATCCAATTATTGCCCTGACAGAAAGTTAGGCACTTTGAATAGGAAATCTTTAATCTGTTAAAGTTCTGAGAAATGGTTTGGTATAAATACGAGTATAAATTGGCTTTACTTTCATTTTAAGTTAAAGTTTATTAATATAATTACTGATGATTTCAATTTTTATTGGTGAGATTTATGTCAAAATTGTATGAATGGAAAAGGCAAATCCAATTTTCATATGCGATTCGATTCTTTAAATATATTAAAACCTTTTTTCATAAAAAGAAACATTAATCCGATTGAACTATTTACAATTTACACTCATTCAGTAGAAATCAACATTGATAAGCAATGAGAAATCACATTATCATCATCATCATCATCATCATCATCATCGTCCTTATGTTTTACTCAACAACAAAAACAATAACAGAAAACAACAAAAACTACAAAACCGATGAGAACAAAAGAAATACAAAAACAGAAATGAAAAACTTAACCCTAATCACATTTCAAAAACCATTAAAAACTAATTTCAAAATAGAAAACTTTGACGCGCCAAAAATGAAAATTGGCACAAGGAGAAAACTTTGTTCATTGTTTCGTTAGTTTCAAATGTTGCTTGAGGGTGGATGAGGTAGAAACACAATTAGAAAATCTGAAAACTATTTGGCACTTAACAAAAAACCAACAAAAAAAAAAAAAAATTGAATGTGAATGTGAAATGTCAAATTTGAGAATTTTATGATTTTTGATAAGAATCCAGTCAATGAATAGAAGAGAAATGGTACACACACACACACACACACACACGAGAAATGAAAATTGGGAAAATAGTAAAATGGCACCGAAAGTAACACAAACAAAATAGTTATTGTTGGCATTGAAAATGAGAAAAGCTAAAGGAAAACAGACAAATAGTGAATAACAAACAACAAAATAACTAATTTCATTGAATATGTAAAGAATTGAATAGGACAATGACTACTTAAAGTAGTTTCTCTCGCATTGTTGGAATTAAAATGGAATGTTTGAAAGTTATTCATGGCAAAGGAATAGCATAGACGCGTGTTCTCTTCTTCTTTTCTTTTTTAATGGCAACGCGACAAAACCTTGTCAAGGCATCATCAAAACTCTCAAACATGTGACCCAAATCAACAAAAAAAAAAAACTGATAAGGCAAGTGAACAAGGGTGAAAATTATGGAAAGGGAGGAATGATTGTGCTGGATTCCATCTTTATTTAATGACTCAACACCACAAAACTATGCTACATTATTTTTGTATTCAAATGAAACTAATGAGCCATGATGGGGGCAGACTATATCTTTCACCATTTCCCGCTCTCTCTCTCTTCTCTCTCTCTCTCTCTTTATCTATCTATCCTTGGATTCTTGTTAATTATATGAAAGTTGATAAAAATTTTGTTGGCACACTTTTTGGCTCATTTATGTAATTTTAACTCAATTGGGTTGAATTTTTTTTTTTCTTTTTTCTATGGTTTTTATTTCTGGTTTATTTGGCATTGACTTGACTTATGATAAGCAGAGCAATTACAACTTATAAATTATGTTAATTTCTTTTTGAATATTCTATGTTTTGTTTGTGAAAATGAATATTCAAGATTATCTCATTCTTATTTCGTTTATTTTCCTTTCACATTCTTTTCGGTGCAATAAATTTATTGAAAATTTTTGTTTTTTTATTTTGTATAAAATATTTTCAATGAGAATAACTTAATTTAAGTAATGGACAAACATGTATTCCAACTATATTTATTGCTAAAAAAAACATTCGACTTTTAATCAAATATCCAACATATTTCTAAACTTTATTTTCCATTTCTAGATATATCATTGTAAACCCCTAACGGAGTAGTACAATTGTTTACGTAGTTAGTATTTATTACCCATGATGATAAATATTTACTGTAGTAGGCATAAAAATACATGAGGAAACATTATGGCCAACTAACCGAAGACTTTCGGATAAGGAAAAACACTTATAAATAAAATGCAGAGAGAGGCAAAAATTTGAGATGCAAATTTTAAAGTATTTTTCTTCGAAAAACTTCTACTTTATCCATTCTCAAATTTATTGTTGTTGTTGTTGTTGTTATTGGTGAAAAAAAAAGGAATCCATCGATCGATTTATACAACTTTGGTCACTTGAGGGTAGATTCTAGCTGTTTAGCAAACAAATGATATTCCTTGTTCAATAAATTGCATAAAATAAAAGGAAATTTTTTGGGCAGGAAATACACAGTATAGAACTATGTTACTAACTATCATATATATATATTTTCCATATCCAAAAAAATAGGAAGAATGCCCTTACTAAATTTGATTTTTATGCAAATCTTAAAGAGTGAAGAAAAAAAAAGTGTTCAAGCATATAAATATGACTCCCCTGCATAACATTTATGCTCTGAGAAAAACCCTTTGAAAGAAAAAATCAACATTTAAATTTCAACCAAAACCATGAAATCAACAACAAGAAAAATAAGCAGGATAGAGAAGTTAGAAGAGGAAGAGGAAGAGAGGGGTGTAAGGAGTAGCCCAAGCGGATGTCCTTAAAGTAGAACAGAGCATCATTTGAATGAAATTGCCCTTCCTTTAGACTTGAGAGAATGTAACATAATGTGTGTGTGTGTCCAGGTCCAGGTGCTACAGTTAAGTTAGGAAAACAAAACAACAACAACAAAAATTCAAGAGTCCTTAGAAAGACAGACTGATAGAAGGCAGGCAGCCAGCTGCCACCACAATCAGAATGTTTAGTAGGTGCTTTGAAGTAAACCATGAATCCAATGAAGACCTATGACGACGACAACGTCCAAGGCTGACTGACCCTTAATCTGCATAATTTGTACTTGTATACGTAAACATAGCACAACACAATGCAGCATAACACAACAATATATGTATGAGGATATTACAAGCAGAAGCAGAAGAACAACAATAAAACACAAAAGAATACAACAATCCTTAAGCATAAAAAGATTAAGTTTAAGAAAATATATATGTAAGAAAGCAAAGGAAAAATATGTAGTTGATTGAATAAGTAATCAAGGATATTTATTTTATGTAAAAAATGATTTTCAATTCTTTTAAATCAGTTTAGGAACATAGATTTCTACATATTGCTACATAAATCATTCAATGATTGAGTGAGTGAATGCATGATTGAATGACTCATTCTGGCTACATTCGAAATCTTATTTATTTAATGAGAATATTTATGTATATTGCATTAACAAGAGAAATTGACCGCCAAAATCATGAAACGAATTTTTGAACTTATTTCATTTGAAGCTTCAAAGTAGAAAAGAGCGGGGCAGATGAAGAAAGAGAGATAGAGATAGGAAATCATAGATTTGAATAGTTTTCATAAAAAAGAATGAAATAATGATTTTGTATGCAATAGAAAGCAGCTGCTGCTGACCCTTTCAAATTTACATTTTTGTGAACTAAGGGTCTTTTTTTTTTTAATAAAAATATTTACTATACACTTAACGGTGAAGGATATTGAAAATGAACAAAAGAGTATGGGTACAATTATTTTTTTTATTTGACATTCTTATGCTTACTAATAGTTTAATTATTTGTGAGACAACTAACCTCACCTAACTTATTGCTATATAATAGACTCTGGGCTGAAGAACACTGGACATGTAGGACGACAAGGCAAAGGCAAACAAACCAGGATTTCATTTAATTGGATCAGAATAGTACAAATTTTTTCTATGAATGACATTAATTAAGCATTAATGTCACCTTAAATGATTTCTGCCACCATTTTTCAGACAAGAAACCTCAATAATGACTAAGACTAAAGTTGTTGCTTTTTGTCTATTTAATATTGAATCATTGAAAGTCATTGAATCGCAACAATAAGGGGATTAGGCGCCCTTATTGTTTCTTCTTTAATTGGATTAATATTCGTAAAGACAAAAAAATCATTACTTAAATGCAAATCAATGATGATGGATAGTTGAAAATTGAAAAAAAAAAAAAAAAAAAATATACTTAAATGACAAAATGAGTAATTGAAATAGCAAGAAATGTCAATATAAAAAAATAACATGACATTTGTGGAAATAAGAAACCAAGAGAAAGAAAACAAAATGCTAATACTTGGGAACATTTGCCCTTAACAGCAACAATAACGACACTTTCTCTACTCCTGGTAAGAAATATTGAATGAGTTTAAGCAAAAACTAAATCAGTAGAAAGATGTTAATGATAATGGTGTTGGTAATGATGATAATGATGATGATGATGCCGATAATAGAAAAGAAGTTATATCAAATACACAAAAATATATAAAGGAATAAACAGAAGGAAAACACAACAAAACTAAGTTTGGGTAACAATTGCCATCACATCTCATACACACACACACACACACACCCACACACAGTCAGTGAACTCAGTGTGAAGCCCAAAATAGCAACTAAAATGTACAAGTTAACAACTGAATGGGTGAGTCAATAGGTGGATAAATGGGTGAATGGGTGAATAAGTTTGTGGCTTGGTTGATTGTTAAATTGGCTCGATGAAAGTAGTAGGTGTAAGAATATGTTATGGGTGAAATTGACTTAGTTCATTCAGTTAGACTAACTCACTAACTAAGTAACAGACTGCCTGACTGACACATTCGACGACCTCGAACATTCGCACAGTGGGGCGTCATCTTTATTGCGCCTATTATTGCCTCTCAAAATATTGTATTTTTGCCAAAGTTGTTGATGTGTTGTTGACGATGTTTGGCTTTTAGTTTAACAAACAAAAAACAACAGCACTACAGTGGAGACGCCTTATGCACGTACATTTCTTGGCCTTAAATACACGCAAACAAACACAAATATTAAATGAAGCTTCCTTTTTGAACTTCGTTCACAGCTGTGCGCGCGTGTTTCCGGTTTGCAAAACGGAAGTTATTTTCCTTTTGGTTGATTTTAGTTGTGCAAAAATCAAATACAAGAAAAATGAACATAATTTTCTATAGCATTTTTTTATTTTTATTTTCTTTTTTTGGTCGAATGACCAAAGAATTACGTAAGCAGCAAGCAACACCGACATACAGACAGACAGACAGAAAGACAGACCAATAGTCCGACCAACTGAAGCCTTAGAAGTGTCAGAAGCTTTGACATTTTATTAAGGTTAAGCCCGGCATGATGTATGACAGGTGTTTAGTTGCGTTTGCCACCACTGGACACAAATGAATTGTGGTGGCCCCGATATCTCACCCTAATGTGAACCGAGCCACCCTCACAACAAAAATACAAGCGAGTCCGAGCATTGACCACATTTATATAGACTTTCATGTAGTCATTCCTATGTTCAGCTCTCTTGCTGTTATTCTCGTTTGCGGCCTGTTTTAAAGCATTTTAAATGGGGTTTTCTTCTTTCTTTTTCTTTGTTCTTATTGTCGTAGTTCTACCTGTTTCCGGATATAATTTTTTACCATTTTTTTTTTTTTTGAGAATTTTTCCTTTTCCATTCTTCTTTTATTGGTGGCAATTTTTAAGTGGATTAAAAATGAAAGCCCAGTTAATTATGCGCACAGCGTCATACTTTAAGCTTCTTGAGGTTGATGGAACTGGACAAGGAAACCCACAGAACGAACAACCAAGTCATGGAATTACTTAATACATTGGAAGCCATTGTAATGTCATAGCTACGTGTATTATTAACTTGTAATTAAGGAAATGTTGAAGACAATAACCGACTAAGAAAAACCATAGGCAGAGATAGTGAATGAAAACAAAAAAAAAAAAAAAGGAATGAATGATTTATGTAGTTCATGAATTATTAGTACAGAAAAAAAAAAAAAAAATCAAAAATGATAAAAGAAATAAAAAAAGAAAAAATTTTTAAGGGTAGTAAAATTAATTGGTTTGCATTTCTTCTTATAAGGAATTCTAGATCGAGTATGCCAAATTAGAGATTTGCATTTAAAGAATAAGGGGTTGATATGAAAGTTTTGATGTGAAATAAAAATAACTCAAGAGTTTTTCATTTGCATATGACAGTATTAAGAGAAAATATATTCCCATTAAATAAAATAAAGAGTAAAATAATAAAATCCACTCAAACAAACCAAAAAAGCAAATCTCTCATTGGAATGAATAATAAGCAAAAGTTAAAGGAAATTAAGTTTAGAAGTGAATGGGTCTTTAATTCATGTGCTGCATATGTCATCCATTTCCATTGGAAATTGATTATTTTTGATTGAAATTAAAATACTATATTTTTGTGGGGTCATTTACATTTTGCTTATGAAAGTTGGTAATGATATTATTAGAAGTTATTTGTAATTGAGTTCAAGTATTGTAAATTCTATGATCTGAGAATGTGGTTTTTACCACAAATTGAAACTAATTGCCTAGACCAAGGTATGCAAGATTCGATGGTCATTCATATTAATCATAAAAATGAGATAAATTAATAAAAGAAAACTAATTTTAGTATCAAAAACAAAACCAAGTAAATAATATTTTATACTAATTAAATTGAATTTACTTTAAATTACATTTAAATTATTGCTATAATATTGTAAAATATTTTTAAAAATAATTTATAAAATTCAAATACAAAAAAAAAAATGTATTAGACCATCACTCTCAATGATTGTCCTCATCAAAACTCAATCAAAATAAAAATAAGAAACTTTAATTTTATTGGAAAAGACAAGAAATTCTTTAAGAAGTTCAATTGCTTCAGGATCAAATCTTCAAATCTCCCAAACCCACGATTCAAATTTATTTTGCAAATATCAATTTATCAAGGAATTTTCTCAACAATATTCTAAAATAAAAGGAAATAATGATTTTGGGGAGCAATGATGTCAATGATAAAAGGGTTAAAGTATTTTGTTTTGTTTGTTATTTGTTCTATTTCCACGCCTTTTCTTTCCCCAAATAAAAAATAGAAGATTTTCTATTTTTATAAAATACTCCCACTTTATTAAATTTGAACTTTGAGTTGTGTTGATGTTGACAGCAATTTGACAGCATTCAAGCATCAACAATAGTAGATATTTGGGTTAAAAAAAGGACTAAGAATAATCAAGTGGAAGATGAAGAAAATGAGAACAAAAAAAAAAAAAAATAATTTTTACAAAAAGGAAACCAAGATAACAGAAATATTTACAAACACGCAACAATAAAAACAATTCCTTAAACTTCAAATGTCTAGAAAAGGAGAGACTTAATCACAACAACAATAGCAAAAGCAAGGTTAATAACAATAACAATGAGGTGACATAATACAACAACAAAAACAGAAAAAAACTTAAAAAGGATAACAACAAACATCTAAATTTATAAGGCATAACAAAGTAGTACATAGTTCGGAAAAAAAAGAGAATTGGAACAATCATGAAGCTGAAGGCTGAAGAGTGTGTAAAAAAGACATTCCTAAATGGGATAACAGCAACAACAACATGAACAAAAAAAGGCGCTTTCTTTTTTTATTTTTATTTGTTCATAGTTTTTGCTCCTTAAGAGGAGTTTTCTGCTTGCTGGCACGCACCTTCAGCTCTCCTTAATATGATTACGGGATGACACTTTATGCCATATCCTTAAACAGGATAACAACATATCCACACACATACACACACACACACACATATATATATTACACATTTATTAAACAATATGAGGAGAGCGTAAATAATCAAGAAAATAAAAAAACAAATTTTTTTTATTGTCTGCTTGCTGAATGTGGCTTTGTATGTGTTTATTTGGTTTAGATTTCATTGGAGTGGATTGGATTTGGTTGAGTAGGCTAAACTACACCGGATCTCATGTGAACGAGTTAAGGCCTCATCTCCCTCTCTCTTTCTATCACTGGTTGTCATTAGCGGCAGGGCGATGCCATTGCCACGCGTCTGGATAACCTCATATATAGAATAGAAGAATGGATAAGCATATATATTTTTTTATAGCGCCACCGCATCCTTAACCTTTCACTGCTTCTTAGTCCCTTTTTATTTCGATGTTGAGTTTGTTTTCATTTAAAACGAAAAAGGGTTGACTGACTAAGGTGTCATCGTTTCACATGTGCGAAGCGCGAGTTGTTTTTTTTTCTATGGTTTTGTCTTTATCCTTAAACAGGACACGTCGTCGGGATCATTGTTGAAATGCGTGAAAAATTTATGAGTTTGTGTTTTCTTTGGCTTTGAAAAGGAGAAGTAAAAGAAAAAGTTGCTTAAATTCAGGTTTTGTCACAATTTCTTGGTTTTCATATCCTTGGGGATCTGTTAATTGTGTGTGTCCCGTGTTCCGTGTCCGGTGTCCCGTTGCCCGTATCCTGTAACCCGTGTTGTTTGGCACGCGTGAAACTTGACTTCTCTGGAAGTTTGTTTTTTAAGAATTGTCTTCACTGTTCGGGACACATAATTTCATTTCATATGCAATGCGGGTAATTTATGTAAATTTTTATTCTCATTATCATCGGATCGTTCCTTTTTTCTGTCCTTTCTTTCATCGTTTCTTGTTTTGTTTTTATCTATTTATAATGTCGCGCGTGTCTTGTTAAGCTAATAAGGCTTTAAAGCCTTGATTAAAAGAATGAAATTGCTAGGGCTATTAAAAGGGAGTGAAAGACACACTGAGGTGTGATATTTTTTGTGTATTTTATGCCTTCATAATTTGCGCTAATAAATTAATAAAATCCTCATTTATATGCCCAGCAGCAATTGCAGTTTAAAAAGTCTAAAAAGATACCTGCAAGGCTTAGACCTTTATGAAGTTGCTTCGTTAAACCCAGGACGATGTACCACAACTTGGTAACCTGGTAATAGGTTAAGTATTTTATTTGGAGCATTTGCTACTTATTCTCCTTTTCTTTCCATGTTTCTACTTTTTTGAACTTTTTCTTTTCCTTTAATGTTGTTGTTTTGATTGATGTTTGGATTATCTTACATTATGCAGCATTATTTTGTTTTCTTGTTTATTTATTTATTTTTTTTTTTTTGTTTGAAAATTTTATCAGTGAGAGAGAGAGAAAGAGTGAGTTAATTTTGGTTAAAGTACCTTGATGTATTCTTGTTGTTGATATTTTGTTGTTGTTTTATGAGTTTTTATATTTAACAAAAAAAAAAAAAAAAATAAGAAAAAATAGAAAATAAGAAGGCAAAAAGAAAAGTTTGTTATAAGCTGCTTTAAAATGTTACAAAGTTGCATTAAAAACATGATTGGGAACAACATAAACACATTGTTAAGTAAAAGTTCCATCAACTGGGATGGGAAAAGGAAAAGGAAAAAAAAAAAAGAAATATTGGAAAAATATTGTTATCAGTTTTACTGACAATGAAATACGCTTCTAACAAGTTGTCAAAAATGATAAGAAATAATGAGATCCAATTAAAATGATGATTTACCTATTTAGTTTCTAAGGAGTTCAATTTACTGACAAGGTGACACTGAGTTCACATGTTTATTCAATGAGTTAATGAATAAGAGCCATTGATTTTGATTAAATTTGTGGAAATATTGCAAAAACATTTTGTGAGGAATAAGTTAATAAACTTATGAGGAACATACAATTGGATTCAGATCACACCATCACCTCACTTCACTCAGCTACGTTTCATAATAAAAGTTATATTTATCTAAATCAGAATATGTAATATGTAACACCTTTAACCTAAAATTATCAGTCTTAATAAGTTTTTGACACATAAAGGGAAGTTGCGTATTAAAAGTAAGTAGGTGACATTTTAAAGATATTAAAACATAGAATTCTTTGCTTGGAATGAAATTTTCACTACTCTTAATGGAGATTTTGTTTATGATTTACCATAACTATGCAAGAAATATTTTAAGACTTAAACCATAAGTCTAAATATAAAACAACAACTAAAGTCTTACATTATGTAGAACAAAAGTTGAACTTTGACGGGGTTTTTTAGTGTTCTCACTATTGATGTGCTTCACCATTTATATTATAAAATACTCTATAATATTTATAAAAATTTAAATAAAAAGAAAAATGAAGTCAAGAAGAAAATTAATGAGTAAATACTTATGGTTAAATTTCATAGGAATTCTGTGAAAAGTTTACTAATCATTTTTGATAGAATATGACATTGATTTTGAAAGAGAACAAAATTTAAATGAAATTATAATTTAAAATATTGTATATAATTAGAAATTAAATAATTAATCTATTGCTTAACAGACTGTAAATTCTTTCCTCATTATAAATTATTATTTTGTATTAATTTTATGTTTTACATTTTCTAATTTTAGGTCTTAAGTCCATTCCACTCACAACATTCTGAGATTTATTGTTTTCAATATTCAATTCATTTGAGTTTTCAACACAAAACTAGGACAATATTCTCTCATCATATTCAACTCGTATAGTATTGTATAATAATTCGATAGAGTTACTTTATATCTTATGCCCGTAATAATACAAAAGTGCAACATACGTCATATATGTTTTTATGACGTCATAGGATCACAGGCTAAAGGGTTGCTTGCAATGTTATTATTGTAAGTATTTTATAATCAAACACATAACACACTATAAAAGTACGTACACGCTATATTTAGTTACATGATGATGGTATAATAAATATTGTATATGGTGGTGGTCGTGATAATGATGACGATAAGAATCAATAGATAAAGAACTTTCAATGCTACAATAAAAACAAAACAAAACTTGCGCACAAAAATTACATAATCCAATCAAACATTTAATATAAAAATTTATGAACCACGATGATATTAAAATTTCAGGCAAAAAACATTCAATCAGCAGCAAAGCAAGAGAATACAAAGAAGAATTTCTATATTATTGATTTTCTCTATAGTCCATGAATATGAATATACACATACACATATGTATATGGTATATGTATTGTAGTAAGGAACAAACATTCCAATTACAATCTGCTGTCGGTTCGATTATAAGACTAAAAATTATGTCACAGACATAAAGACAGACAGACAGGCAGAGAGAAAAAACATTTGCCAAATGCTTGTGATTGTTGTTCATATATTATATATATATATATATATATATATATGTACGTACGTACATATGTATTTATAAACAATTTGTTGTATTTTATGCCCTTCGGTTTATATGTAAACTAAACTAAGCTTTCATTGATGGACATGTTGCCTCGATATGTGTATGTATTGTATGGTACAACCAACGACGATGTTGTCGTTGTTGATGATGATGATGACGATGAAATCATTAATGTAAAATCCAAGTTGAAGCCATCGGCTTAAGTGCGACAAACACATGTAATTCATCTCAATAAACCAAAATCTACACATCCACTGACACACAGCACTCATGCTCTTCTACTCGACCCCAAAAACTATAAAGCTTATTGATAAGAAAGGCGGGTGAGCTGACGGATGGAGTGAGTTGGTCGGCAAGTAAACTTTGACCCGCATAGCTGAGCGCATAAATACAAATAAACGTAAAACGGAGCAGTTCATAAAAATCCTATTGAAAGGACAACGGCAATACACAACACCAACACCAACACCAATACGAACAGAGAGAAGGATAATAAATATAAACTGAATATTTGAGGGAAAATGATGAAAAAGTGTTGACAACAAATTCAGTTTTGTTGTTTTGTTATATGAGGAATGTAGATACTCATACAGAAAAAGGACTGATGAATGCAAAAACATGTCCTGACTGACTGAATTGACTCATGAACTTCATAATGTCAGTAACAAACAACTGATACCAAAGACCTCATGCCAAACACGCGGCACAACACAACACAAATTCAAACAGATACACAGAATCGTACATATCCTTATTTCAAGTATGTAGATGTCCTGTATGCGAATTTTGTAAGTTTCATTATAAAATTGAAACAAGGAAGGACACATATTCGGACATACAATAACAAAGACAAAAATTATGGTAAATGGAAAGGGTTGGTTTTGGTTGAAACAGCACGTGTATGTATGTATGGATCGTTAGCAGTTCATCATTATCATCAATATCCAAACAAACCAACAAACCGAGGTATAATGTATGCAAACACATTTACTAGCTTGGAGGGTTACTTTTGCATTTCTATTGACATCCCATCTTAAGTGTGATAAGTTGAGCTACTGAGTGAAAAAAGAAAAAAGAAAAATAAAAACAAAAACAAGAAATTGGTTCTTGCTTTCGTTATCCTCTCATGTCCCAAAGTCAGTCAGAAAGCAATAGTTTTGAGGCTTACTTAAGGTCAGAGGCAGGACACTTTTAAAGGTTAAGAAGACAGGCATCTTATATAATGGGTGGGTGAGTCCTGGACATTGGATAGATGGGTTTCTGCCCCGGAAGCTTACAACACAATATGCACATATCTCTAAACATATTTATGAATTGTATCTAAGATTTTGTTGATGATCAAAATTCAAACCCTTTTTCTTGTTTATGTGTGTGTGTTTTTTTTTTTTTTTGTCAGAATTTCAAGTAACGAAAAGACCCAGCTGTCGTCAGTTTGGTTCTCATGTGAATTTTTGTTGAATTGAAACTTTGACCTTCGAAAAAGTAACAAAAAATTGTCTAAGCAAAATTTTGGGATAAAAATGAATATTAGAAAGGAGTTCGTTCCTAAGTAGTTGAACTTGTTATCATCCACGCAGCTTCACTAACTCACACACTGAATCACGAATCAAAGAAGACTGGATTTTCCAGCTTTTATTTATTTGTTTTTGTGAATTTTTCTAATCATTTTGAAAGCATGAGAAAAAATAAGTGAACTCTTGTTAAACTACCCCTTTCAGATGACCATAAGCTCCCCACATCCTTTTCTCAAAATATTTGTTTCTTCTCACTTAAATTGTAATCAACAAATGTCACCCTTTCTTTATTTCTTTACCTAAGTAAAATATTACCTCTTTTCAATCTTCAACTTATATTTATTTTATTAAGATCAGAGACGACATCATCATCATCATCAGCAGCATCATCACCATTACCATTATTATATTGTAATATGATTGTTGTTGTGTGTCTTTCAATGTCCTTTCAAGCTGGCATTCTTCAACATTTTATTTGTATGTATTAATAATTGTTCCATAGTTTGAAGCATAAATTAATTTTCTTGTTCGTTGGCTTTTGTTATTTGATTTTGAGAAAAAATAATAGAATAGAAAGGGTTCTTCTTTTTCAAATAAATGAATAAAAAAATACTTTGAATGTAAGTGTGAGTATCAGTGAGTGTTAAGTGTGTGATGTGATTCTATGCATGTGTTAATGATTATCAATGTGTCAGTTATTAGATTCCATTCAATTTTCTACTTTTTTCATCCTTTATAATGAAAATGAGTATCATATTTTTTCCATAAGAAACTAAGGGAAAAATCAAATTACAAAAGCTTAACAAGATTTTCTCGATTATTACAATTTTTCTTTTTTTTTTTTTTTTGTTTTTCTTATTGAATTTCCTTTCTCCTTCATATGTAAAATTTTCTAATTGAAAAATTCTTTATTCTCTGTTCTATAATTTATGCTATTTTCTACTTTTATTATTTTTCTTATTTATTTTAATGTTTTTTTTTTTTTTGCTTTTGTTTTCGATTTTATCCTTTTATTCTCTTGTTGTCTTCATTGTCTTTATTTTTCAAGAGATTTTATGTGTTTTTATTGAATTACTTACAAGCCAATACATTTGGATTATATATATTTTCTCGTGTGTTTTCAAAGAAGTTTATTTTTTTGATAAGGAAAAAAGTAATTTTTTTGTTTATAATTTTAGAGATTTTTACCTGTAAAGAAAAGAATAGAAATATGATTATTAGATTTAATATTCTGATTTTGACAACATTAGAGTAATGGAATTTTTATAAAAACAAAAAATACAAATTTTTGAATGCATTTTATGTTCATTTTCAGTATTTTGTAATTTGACTAAAACATTCCTTTTGCCTTTTATGTTGTCTTATGAAATATTTTCCAAATCATTTAATCAAATTAATATCACAATCTCTTTGATACAACATAGTGATTATTACATATATAAAGGAGAAACGATCTATCGTCTTCTGATTTGAATGAAACCGTTTAGTCTTAAAGATGTGAATATAAGTTTAAACAAAACAGAGTTCAACAAACAATTGTGATAAATATGATCGGATAAATATGGATAGAAATAATTGTGATTAATAGATTGTTTCAATTAAAAACCTTCAAAAGTTCTGATCTTCTTAAACCAAAATTTGTCATAAATTAGAACATTTATTAATGTGCTTTTATTTACTTTATGGAAATCATTTTAAATATTAGAACTTCAAATGGAGCTTATATCTATCAAAGCTATAAAACAAATAAGTGTCCTTATTACTTTTGGTATAATGAGAAAATCTTCTTTTAATCTGCAATTCTTTCATAAGAAGCCTTAAACAAATTATCTCATACAATCAAAGTATTGTGTTCTTAATCAAAGTAAAAGTCTCTTTCTTCATCATTTCATTAAAATGAGATGTGTATGAAGAGGTGATGAAATGATGTGATGGAGAGGTTAATAAATTTTCTAACAAAAGATACTTTTGCTTTATTTGTCAAACAAAGAGCAACAATAAAAGCAACAATGATAAACAAAAAGGACATTATTTGCTTTCTTTTCACTTTGACCAATTATCTATTCTTCTACTATCATCTACCATCTCTCTATTTACAATAGAACTCGACTCGACTCGACTCGACTCGACTCTACTCGACTCAACTCAATTCAAGTTAAAACTGTACGAAACACACTTTTATTTGAATTTTCATTTTTATTCAAACCAAACAAAACTACGATGATTGTGTGGCAAGTTTATTTCCGCTGTCTTCTTTTTTATCATCATTTTCATCGTTCATCATTTGTTGCCGCACCTTGTTTCATATACTCGTTCTTTCAGTTGCCTTGCTTTGCCTCGCCTTGCCTTGCCTCGTTTGCTTTTGTGGCTAATTAAAAAAGTTCAGCTATTTGTTTAATTTTCATAATTTCCATAAAAACTAAAAGAGATCGAGGACAATGCAGGCAAAGTTGGAGGGAAGAGAAGAACTAGTAGCGGAAGTAAAGGAAACCAAAGTGTGGCTAACTGTGAATATACAGATAGTCAGACATATGAACTTATCAGCTAAAGAGATGTTAAGGGGATGGAGAGATACAGAAAGGCTATGAAGGCAGCAGAGCAACAAGTTCATTATGGAAAGGACACAAGCGACAAAATGGACTTAACGCTTTTGTGGTTTTTAAATGTTTCAAAATAGTGCTAGTGAGGACAGTGAGGGGTGGCGGTGGTGGAACCGAGTGATAAGACTTGGGTTTGTTACTTGGTAGTATAGAAATTAAAACAAAACAAAACAAAAAAAAAAAAAGAAGCAACTTTTGCATACTTTGAGGCGTTTTTTAGTGACTTCATATTTCAAACACTTTGTGCTTAAAGGCTTGAATGCAAGATGCGATGCGATGCCATCATCATCATTGTAGTCGTTTATATTAATAATAAACTTTTTCATATTCTCTTCGCTTCTCGCATTTATTCTTTTTGTTTTTCTTTGACTAAAAGGAAGTGAACTATAGAAAAGTTATTAAACAAAAAGACAGATACTCGTAAATACATACATATCTATAGAAATAGAGAATAGGAATCATGGAAAATATTATGAATATAATGCAAGGAAATTGGCTTAACACAAGTGAGGATTAAAAACAAAAGGACATTCCCATTCACATCCCCATCTGTATCTTCATTCCCATCACATTCATAATTTATCATTGTCATCATGTTGTATGCTCATTAATGAGAAGAGAATGCGTTTGTTAATGAGCGATTCTTTGAGGTGACTTCAGTTGGCTTTGTATTTATAATACGAAAATAATTGGCTCGTTTGTACTCATCATAATGAAGGCAGCAGGCAGGATGATGATGATGTTGAGTTAAGTTTAAGATAAAGAGAATATTTTTTTTTATATTTAAGTTTAATCAAAATCTGAGAATTCTACAATTCTGGTTTGCACTTCAGTTCAGTTCAGTTGCCATGCCAAGTTCCGAATGATGCACAAGTATCTCATACATCATAGAAGTATTCGGTAGTAGTTGTTGTATATGTATTGTACTCACTCAAAGAACAATCTTCATTAGCTGGAGACAATCAACAAAATGCATTCGACAAAATGCACAAAAAACTAGAAGCAGAAATAAATAAAATGGCACATGGTGAAAGGCAGCAGAGTCATCATCATTTCATTCATCCCAGGCAACAGGACTTAGATGCACACTCACATGAGATACACAACAACATCAACAGCAGCAGCAGCAGCAGCAGCAGGACATGTGCATTTACATTTTAGTGCTTTTAAACCTTTTAGGACTTTTTGTCGTTGTTTTTTTTTTTTGTGAGAATATCATTTGCTTTCCTTTCCTTTTATTTTTGTTTTGTTGAGTTTACCAAATTTTTTCTCGCTCTTTTGGCGTTTCAAATGTATTTTACTCGTTTGTTGTTTTTTTACTCATATTTGTTTTGTTTTTGTCCGTCTCGACAATTTTCTAAGTATTTTTCGCCCATTTTCATTTTCATTTGCCTTTTTATTTTTCTATTTTGTAATTAACTAAAATATAAAGTGCATGAAAATTGTCCTTGCCCGATGATGTCGTTCGTCGTTGGTTCGTTGGTCTCTATGGTCTCTCTGGTTTTCTTGGTTATTGAAATAACAAAATGCTCTGTAGAGAGTGGGAAAGAAGGGGGAACTAAAAATAGACATACAGACAGACAGATCAAGGATTTAATTTAGTTTTAGATTTGCCTTTGTTCAAATACTTTAGTGTTTTCTTGCTCCTCTCTCCGGGCAACAAAACTACGCAATAAAAGGATTAAAGTAAAGTTTAATTTTGTGGATGCTGATTCGCTTATTTTTTATTGTCTTTGAAGTTTTTCGCTTAGTTTAATTCGTCGTACCTCTCTTTGATGGAAATAAAAAAGCTTTTAAAAATTTTCCAAATTTTATTAAACAAAATAAAGCAACAAAAGGAGGAGTGAAGGAAGCATTAGAATTATAATTGAAGACAGAAAGAAATGAAAATATATTAAATTAGATATAGAATCTTACTGGTCTATGCTGATCCTAAACAGGAGACTAAATTGCCATGCATAGAACTTAACTTTCTTAGGAGCTTCTTACTAGATCTACAATTTCTCAGCCCAACAAAACTCTGCTTCCTATGTTAATAACAAAATCTTTGTGAACATAAAGTATTCAGTTGGGGAGTTACGATTCCATTTTAAGTGTTTGCATATGTTAAATGATACTGAGCGCAACATACAATTTACCGGAATTTTTATTTTCTTTTTTTTTTTAAATTCCGATGGTAAAAAACGAATTTGAAGAATTTTGTTAACTTGAAGCCTAAACCTTATTGTCTTGTTCTTTAAGTATTAATCAAAAAATTTTAATAAAAGGAAATGGGCAGAAAAAAATTGAGAAGCGTCTAAATTATGAAGAGAAGTTTGTAATCGTCCAATAAAAATATTATTGTATAAAAGAGAGAAACAGAAGACGAAATAACAAATAGAAAAACAAATCACATATATAAAAACAAAAATAAATACAATAAACAATAGAAACAACCATAACAAGAAGAAGAGGAAGAAGAATACTAATAATAAATAAATAAAGAAAGAAAAAGTAAATTAGATTGTGTTGTGGCCCATTAAGGCATTAAGGCCATTATTGTGTGAATAGTTGTTTTTATATTTTTTTTTTGCTTGGTCCCATATGGGGACCCTAGTAAAGCACAACAACAACAACAACAACAATAGTAAAGAAAACCTACCCTCAAGTCATTTACACATATGCAAACACTTACCTATACATTCACATATTGTTATGTACATACATATGTATATGCACGCAGTACTTAAGGCCCCCGCAAGCACTTTAAGGGTTTCACTTAAGTTGCTCAAAGGCTCTCAGTTGGACGTTGCAGACACGTCGCACATATCACACCATCATCACAACAATCTCATCATCATCAGTGTCATCATTAACATCATTATTATGTTGTTTTCTTTATTACATTGAGTTTTATATTCTGCTTCAGCAAGGTTGCTTCCAATGAGTCAGAAGAGTCCTTGCCTCTGATTTTGGCTTATTTACTTCATTTTCATTTTTCACACTTGAAGTTTTCTATCTTTTGTTTGTTTATGTCTTTTCATCTTCATCTTCATCATCATCATCATCATCATCATCATCATCAAGATTGAAATTAGGCCCTACTTGGGCTTGCGCTCCTGACTATTTAGTTCACAATAATCACTCACCACTCACTCACTCAATTCCCCATTCCATTATTGAACCAAAAGTTTTCTACCTAAAGTACAATTACGTGACTTTTTGTGGTTTGCTTGGATTTCTCTTCTTTCTCTCATTTTTCTTTCATCTCCCATCTTTCTCTGTTCATTTCATAGATGCTTCTCTATTCCAATTCCAATTCACTTTGATTCATTTGGCTTTCAGTTTCATATGGTGCTTTGTTGTCCCAACCCTAATCCTCTCCTCATCTTGCCCCACTGTTTTCTCTTCATTGTTTAATGCTCTCAAGTGGCATTTATCATGCAAGTACATCATGTTATCATTGTTATAATCATCATTATAGCATTGCTTTAGGAATAATCTCATTGAATGCGAGAAGTGAATGAAGATTGGTCGCTTACGCAACCTTGAAACGCTTTCAGATATAAATGTATCTCGGACTGTTAGTAGTAGCTAGTATTTAAAACAGCTTATGTGTTATGTACTTCAAATGTATTAAATGCTTCAACTATTACTTTTCGAAGCTTAGTTATTGTAGAATAAATTGACAACAAGGAACCAATTCATATTCACTTACAAGAGATTTTTTTTTGTTTTTGTTTTTTGCTACAACTAAAGAATTGTGGGGAAAACCTTAAATAATCAACACCAAAATTCTTATTTTGAAGTTTTGTGAGGCAACAAGGAAATAGAAGAAAAAGAATTAAATTAATTTTACTAAAAACCACAACTGAAAATTTTATGCCAACAAACAAAAGAAAAATCAACATTTTAACCCCATCAAAAATGGACGGTTTCAAAATTTTGTAAAATAAGGTGGAAGAAGTAGAAATGTAAAAAATATTATACCCAATGGGCAGGTATTTTCAAATAAACAAAATATATATATCTTTGTTTGTATCTAGACTATATTTCTGTTGTTATTGTTGTTATTCTAGAGACAGAAACTACACTAGTAGAGTCGCATTGGTGAGCTCAAATTGCATGCAACATTTGGTATTTCAACATATCATACACTATTTCTCACATAGTAGTTTAGTTCGAAGGAGCGGAAGGAAGGGTTGCCAGTCAACACTATTATTTACAATTTGCAACACAAACACAACAAATAACACACAAACCAGAATACAAAATAACACAATTGTATCAAAAACAACAGAGAGAAGTCACTGTCAGTCTGTCAGTTGTTCGGTTCGTGAAACGTAGTCACCATTGTTGTTCTGTTCTGTGTATGAATTTAAGAGAGAATAGAGAAATGTTGCTTGCATAAATTCAATGGAACACATGAGCAGCAGTTGAGTATTTCAGTATTTCAGAATTTCTTTAGTTGTTGGTTGCAGTGTGTAAATTGTAGCAAAAGGTGCATATCTATATATCATCTATTTAGGAGTACTACGGGCACTTAGATCCATAGAGTTTGGGTGTATATATTTATCTACTACCATTGAAGCCAAGCCCTATTTTGTTGCCATTCTATTCTATTATGGAGTCCAATGTTAGTGACGTTGGTGTCGGTGTCGGTGTCGTTGTCGGTGTTGGTGACGATGACTGCGACGGCATTATGGCGCCAGTCACTCAACATATACATATCTTTTAACATATAGTAGTATAGGAGTACATGTGTGTATGTGTGTGTGTGTGTTTCTTTTTCCGTTTCCGTTTGGCTTTTTTCCTTTGCTGTTTATCAAGCATGTTTGCCACAACAAAAATGTTTGCATGTAAAGTAAGCACAAGGAGGAGTTCTCAAACTCATATGCCCAGTCAAGTCATCATCGTACGTCCTTTTATTGTCCTTATACAAATCGCTTTTGCTTGCATGCATTCTTTTTCCTTCATCTGCTGCTCCTGCAACGTCTTCATCATCCGCAGACAAACATTACAACTTATATACATGGATGGATGGTTGGAATCCTCGTGTCGTCTGGTCTTGGTCTTAGTCTTCGTATTGTATGTACTATGCCTGAAATTTATCACACTCTCATTCTGCCTATTCTCATCCATCTCCTCCATCCATATTTTTGAGTAAGTAGTAAAAGTAGTTATACTCTCCGTGTGGTGTTTATATAATTTTATTTAAGGACATAACCTATAATTTGCTGCAGTCTTTTCGGTGCCTGTCGCGGAAATGTTACACAGACATGCAAACAAAACTTTTTCCCTCTACAAGAAATGAGGGTGCTTTGCCAGCCAGTTGTTGGATAGTGGTTCTTCTTCCTTTTTCATTATTGCCTTCTTTAACATATTCTTGTTTATGCTCGTAGTATCTTTTGTGGGTAGTTTTTGTTTTTTATGTTGCGTTGGAGAAGAAGACCAAAGTGCTTTTTCTCGTTACATTGTGAATTATTGTTTAATAAATTTATTTATTATAATCTTTTTGTTTGTTTTCCTCTCGACTCTCTTCAGAAGAGTCCTGAATTTTTAAAACGAAATTGTATCTGATATTCTATGTTTCTTTGGTCTAGACACAATTGCAATTTAAGTAAAAATTCATACAACATGATAAATTATTACATCTTCATTTTTAATATATGGTAAACCACAAACTATGAAACCTTTTCGCACACATTCACTCACATCATTGAGTGGGGAAATCCCACATCAAAAGGTTCCCAACCCAATCTTTACCAAAATTTTCAACTTTACTATTTCATTTGTTGTTCCTTTTTTCGTTAGTTCATTTCTGTTTGTTTTTTTTTTTTGGTTGACCTTTTCTGTTAATTGCATTTTCGCCACACTTATCTGCTATAAATAAAATTATATAATTACCTCGCTGCCGCCATTGTATTGTGCAACCCCTAAAAGCAGGCAGCAGAATTTTCGCCCACCATATTAAAGACACATGAGAGAGAGAAAGAGGAAGAGAGAGTT
This sequence comes from Amiota minor, assembly GCA_037043295.1. Classification (NCBI taxonomy): domain Eukaryota; kingdom Metazoa; phylum Arthropoda; class Insecta; order Diptera; family Drosophilidae; genus Amiota; species Amiota minor. Next base: position 4,772,610 of record JBAMAW010001787.1, read on the forward strand.
GTTGGGCAATATTTAACATTTGTTGCCGTTACCGTTGCCATAGTGAGAAGAAACAAGTTTACAAGTGAAAAAGGCCAAAACAAAACAGTTGTGGCACAACTTGCAACAACACAAAAAAACAAAACATGCAAAACGAGCACAAAAGGTGGGCTGAGGTAGGCCGAGGTAGGCTAAGTTAAGTTGAATCATGCCGAGGAATATAGAGAAGTCGCCAAAGTGAAATTAAGGACAGAAATATAAAACAAAAAAAACAAAAGAAAAAGAAGAAAAATGTAAAAAAAAAAAAAAACAAAGAAAAACCATTTAACAGTGGAAAAACACGCATAGAACAACCAAACCAACGACGACTGCATAGCAATGAATTTGCCTTTTTTTAGATTTTTATCCTTTAGGCGTACAACAACAACAACAATAAAAGCAACAATAACAAAAAGAAAGGGGAAAGCAAAAGGCGTGTAACATGCTTTATGCAGCACAACAAGCCACACGAAACCCCCCCAAAAAAAAGGACTACTTCTGCAAACAAATATAAAAAAGGAAGAAAAGAGAATCAAAGCGAGGCGCCACAAAACTTTTCTTTTCTTTTATTTTTCAACCGAGATTACGTATTAATGCGTCTGCCTGCCTACTTGTGTGTGTTTGACAAGGACGCAGACCGATGATTTGTGTGGCAAGACAAAGGCCGGCAAAATATTTACGCAAAAAACCAAAAAAAAATAAAAATAAAAAAAAAAAAATAAAAGGAAAAAAACAACTAAAGAACGAAAAAAATTTGTTTAGATTATAATTTTTGTGGTGAAACTGTATTTTATGTTGAAGAATTTCTATTTCGATTCAAGTTTGTAAGATTATTTCATTTTGTAAGCCGCAAAGTATGCAACATTTGTATATTTTTGAAAATTTCAAAGCCACGAGCAATGAACAATATCATTGAAAAGGGAAAAGGGATTTGGTTTCTTAATTTATTAGGCCTTATTATATTCGGTATTGGTTACTTTTTAAGGACAATCACTATATAATAATCTCTATATGTAAAAATCTCTATATTTAAAAATCAATTGATATTTGTTAGTCTGGCAAAAACTCGAGAATAGCTCGATTGATTTGAATAAATTTTTTTAAGTTACTTGAGTGTCCTAAAAATAAAGAAAATTCGGATAAACCTAAAAGGAAATGCTAAAATATCGAAATTAGGAAGGTTTCACACCAATGATATTGAAATGGGATGAATGTTATCTTTATATATAAAAATTGGAGTGTACGAAATTTTGTGACTCTTAATCTCCTAAACGGCTAAATCAATTTTGATAATTTTTTTTTTGTTTTTCTTATGGGGTCACCAAGATGCTTTATGCTACAGTTGGACTTGGTAGGTGCCGCTGTTGTCGAGATACAGGCACTTTTTTACCAAATTTTTAACATTTTTTATGTAGCGCAAACTATACTAAGCCGATTTTAATAATTTTTTTTTTTCTAAAATAACAAATGAATGCTAATGAAAAGAGTTGCATACTTAGTTTTTTTCAGTTTTTAACTTTTGATATATTATTTTTATGTACTAAGTTTTTTGAAAACTACTGCAAGACCAGGCAGAAAAAGTTTTGTACGTTTTTTCGTTATTAATGCTTTGGTTGTTGTTTATGTGTTATTTTTTCTCTCTGAGTACACACTCTTTGCGCTCTTGGTTTCTGTATTTTATGTTCATTTAAGGTGGGACAAGAAAGAGACAAAGTGATCAAGATACAAAGAGTCAAGTGCGCGGCGTACAAAGCGCACTGATGACCAGCGAGCGTCGTTCCACTGGCAGGGAAACGTATGCCTGAGTTTCTAGATTATCTACAGATATCCTCAATTTTTCTATCCAATATTCTTTGAACATATAAATAGTCAGACCTTTATCCTGCACTAACTAAGGATTACTCATCTCAGGTTCAAAGCATGAGGAAGTGCTTGTAAACCGTGTTCTTCAAATTCAATATTAAAACAAAAACATAAATTCAATTGTTAAATATTCTTACTAGTTTCCATTTGCTTAATTGAAATTTATTGGTTTATATTGTGATGGAATGCACCAAGATGCAGTCTTTGTCTGAAAAGAGCGATTTTAGTTGTGCTTCCCATTCAGATGAATTGAGTTTATATTCACTGCTGAATATTGCATTTCAGTTTATTAATTTTGGTATTGAAATGAATTATTTGTGGAATATCTTATCTTTTTTACTTTGTATTCCATAAAAATGTTATTAAATGAGAAAAATAAAGCATCAACAGCATATCTTTGTCTGTATATCCCACACCATACATATGCATATATCATCTATATAGGGATATATATATAGATATATGTATCTATGTAGTTAGATAGATGTATGAGAGAATGCACACAATGAATTGCACTTAAATTTACTTGCTTGCTTTCTTACTTACTTATTTGCTTGTTTCGTGAGTGTTTACTTAAGTCTTTTGCCACTAAAGTTTATGACACATACGTGCATATAATCTGCAATGCAGAGGTCCTTTTCTCCCTCTTCTTATCAACCCTCACATTCCCTTCTTCTGGTCATTCCTTTCCCCATAAATATACAACAGCAACAACAATAAGAAATGCGCCATTATTACGAAAGAACGAAACTATCATACAACATACTTTACTATTTTCAATGTTTTTAGTATTCCTACCAATTCTTCTCTATTTCTTCAATATATTCTATTATATGTATAGTCTCCATTTGCTGCTCGAATGCATTTATTTTGTCTCGTTTCTTGTTTCTTTTCCCATTTTTATTTTTACTATGAAATTGTATTATGTTGATTTCCATGGGGAACATTCGCTTCATTCGTTTCCTTCCAACAATTCTTATTTGTGTTCATCGCTTAGCTTAAGCTCACAATGCAGAGACGATGATGACGATACAATTCTCTTACCATTCTCATTCCCATATCTATAATGCTATACGAATTCTACTCAATTATTTATAAAACATTTTATACTCTCGTATTCGTTCTTAACGACTCTCAACCCCGTTTTCTTCATACCTCAAAAAATCCACTCCAATCTATCCAGCGACCAAACAACCAATCAACCAACCAACCAACCAACCAACCAACCAACCAATAGACCACCATTTTTGTATCTCATCATGTTTTGCAATGTCCTGTTTTAAGCTTAATTTTTTTCTTTTCATTTTATTTCGATTTCATGTCATTTTCCATGCCTGAGTGTGTATGTTTTTGTGTCTATTTTATGACGTTTTCATGTTTACCACATTTGAAATTGAACTTAAAGTAATTGCAAATTGATTGAAAGACCACGAAACATAGAACAGGAGAGGAGTTGATTATAGGACAGGTGGAAATGTAGATACATGGTGGATGTGAGATGAGGATTTGATGTGAATAAGAAGTAGAAATATGCATGGGTAAAAAAGCAAATGCTTTGAAGTTTTGATGGACAATATTATTTTTTATTTTTTTTTTTTGCTTTATGAATGCGAAAGCAAAATGCAAATCGATTTTCATTAAAGTACTTTATTTTTTTATGTAAAGAACATAATTTATATTAAAAAACTAACATTCGGTTTTAACGCATTTTGAATATCCTTTGGCAAATTCGAAAGATGCAATAGTTTATGGAGAAACTGTAGAATATTGAACTATAGGATAACCATAAATAAAAGACAGTTCATTAATTTCTATTTGAAGGGCCACGTTTAAATGTAATGCTTCTTTGAGTGTAGTGGATGCTTTGTGCCTAGTTGAATTGCGTACCTATTGTGGTTTTCAATTAATCTTCTATTGATGACTAGAATGGTAATTATGCTCATCATTCACTGACTGAAGTATATCTTGCGGTATGTATGTAATTCAAAATGAAACATTTATCGGTTGAAAGCATTTCAATTCAAATTCATTTTTTACTTTGATTTGCTAATTACTTCAATACAGTAAAGAGTTTGCATTCAGATCATTTTTTCTTTTTTTTATAAATTTATTTTAATTAAACAAAGTTTATTGAAAATTAAAGGGTAAATTATATTTTCTAAAAACTTTCCTTTCACCTACTTGTATTTTATTGTAATTCCTTTTCACAATTCTTATTATTTCTTGTTCTCATTGCCAAGGTAAAGTAATTATGAGAGTGAAATACATTTGACTCAAATCACAAGAATTATTAGGAAACACGCAAAACTGCCACAAAACTTGAAAAACGAAAGCAAACATTTTGGTCATACGCAAAACAACAAAAACAATAAAAAAAAAGAGACCCACAAAAAGGGTTAGAAGGGAGAAAGGCAGTAAAACATCAAGAGAATGAAACAAGTGGAGACAAGAGGGAAATACTAGAATCAGCCACACGCAAAGTGAAGAAAAGCAAACCAAAATAAATCGAGTCCAAAAGCGAGGGTCCTTTTGCGGCTGGTGAATATACCTAAAATGACCGCAAAAAGAAAAAAGGGACAAAAATGAAAGAAAAAAACTTGGTTTAAAAAAAAAAAAGAAACAGTGAATTTCTACAAAGCTACACGTCGTTGTTCTGGCAGCAAAGGATTGTTTTGCTTTACTTTTTAGTTAAAAGGAATAAAATAACAACGACACCCTCTCCTTGCCTAGCAATTGTGGAGCGTGTTTTTTTTTTGCGTTTTGGAGCATTTTGTCTGCGAAGAACGCGAGAGTTTTTATATACTCGTGTTTTTCAGTTAGAGTTCAGTTCTAGTGGCGGATATCTATGTGTGTATTTGTCTGTTTGAATGGTTTCCGAGCGCAAATCAAATTAAAATAGTCGAATACTAAAATCCCACAAGCCTTACGCTTGTGTTACTGAATGTAGATGAGTATTTTATCCTACCGATGTTAGAAAGTGAATTCTTTCTTTTATATATTTTTTTTTTTACTATTTCTAACCAAAGGCAAAATGACGCGACAAAAAATGAGGGAAAAAACTTAAAAATCTTTCAACTTTTATATGCATTCAAATATTTTCCTTTTATGCATGCAAAAAAATGACAAAAATTTAATGGAAGTTCAAAGCTTTGATCGCTCACAATTGAAACAAAAAAACCAAAGGCCAAAAGGCAAAACTTAGGGGACTCTAAATATCTCCAATAAGAACAGTAACAAGCACATTAACTGGTCATAGCTTGGTAAAATCATATGTGTTTACCATAGAACTGTTGGGAATCGTACGGCAGGTGATAAGAAGGAGATCATGGAACATCCCTTTTTGTGGTTCTGTCTAGCTTTTATGAGAACTTTCCTAGCATAGAATCGCAGAAATGAAGTGTAAATGAAGTTCATATGACATTTGAATGTTTGTGTATGTCCGGGTATTTATTTCATTCAATTGATTTATTCACTTCGTCCGTGCACTGAGAATCTGGTATAATTTCAGAATTAAAAGAATTTGTGAAATTTCATTGGAATCGACAAGTCAATATTTAAAGAAAACATATTTCATAAATTCAAATTCTTTAAAAAATCATAACAAAACTTGGTTTATATTTTTAATATGAAAAAAACTCTCTTAAAGTGATTTTTTTTTTTTTTTTCATATTTTTCTTCTACTTGTCAAAATGTAATTTAGTAAATTGTGCTCTCAAATTATCTCACCACGACCACGACATAGATAATGAGTGAATCATAGAAATATGTGAACCCATCTTCTAATTTCCCATTTCAGCGTTTATCCTTTTGTTTTTATAAAGGCAAAATAAAAAAAGTGAATAAATCAATTATTGCTTTAAATCCCGCGGTTTGTTTCTTTTATTTTTGTAAGTATTTTCTTTATTTTATCATGAAAATGTCATTTCACGTACTTTCCATCTTTATAGTATCATTTCTTCTTTTCACTGCATTTGCTTTGTTTTAAGTTTCTATTTATCCTTTAGACACATTATTTTTTTTTGTGTTTCTTTGTTTCAAATTCTCTCGATACTAACAACCTCAACTCAATTGATAATCATTTTTTTTTTTTATCTCTGATAAATTCTTTTTTTGGTTAATTTTGCTAATTGAAAATCGTAATAAGCCCAAAGGGTACAAAATTCATTTAAACTTTCTAGTCGCATTTTTTGCTCTATTTCTGTTTCGGTTTTGCTTTGGTTTCTAACTCCTCTTCCATTCCATGTCCCCTTATTTTATCATTCTTTGTAATATGTACTTTATGCTTTTAAAATGGACACGATGATGAACAGGTTTTTTGCATTTAGTGCAAATAGATGTTAGATACAATAGTATTTAGTATCTCACACACTGCACACTGCACTGAATGTATAGGTATGTATATTCATCTATAACTACAATAAAATATACGTGTATGAGGCAATTTGTATATGCTGGATGTGCATGGTGTCTGCGTGTTATGACCAAATGCAATTTCGTTTGCCTTTGCTTCCCTGAGCTGTCTCTATTATCTGCGTTTCATTGTATTGTATCTGTGTTTGTATCTGCCAAATGTCGTACCAAGAGCAGCCTCAACGTTTGCTTCAATTACACATTTTACAATTGCCTCATTGAAGAAGTGACTTGAATGTTCTGTGGACTGTGAATACTGCATCAGAGATATTCCATTCTACACTGCGCAGCGGACTTGAATATAAAAATGTTGAAGTTGTTTATCTATCTTCTTTATCAAATTCCTTTACAGTGTACTCTGAATCTATCAGATTGTTTGCATTTGTAAGTATATTGGCGTATCAAAGTGCATTTGACAGATGAAATTCTGCGGACAATTAAGTTCGACAATTTTGAAATCGAAACTTTACTTATTTAACCAATTATCGATTTTCTTTGCATGTGATAGATACTTTTTTTTTTTTTGTTCAAAAATAGAACCCTCATCTGTGCAAGTACGAATAAAATGATTTGAAAAAAGGAATGCAAAGAAAAAAAAAAGAAGAAAAAAATTAATATTGAATTTATAAATTATTAATGCAAAACTCTCAAGGAAAAATGTAAATTGTAAATCTTTTGTGCTCAATTTCTGACACTAATTGCATGCTGCAATCTAAGAGCAACAAAAATATCTTACAAGCGTTCAAGTTCTGTCAGAATTCATAATTTATAAAGAGTAGAAAAAAGCATTAAACCAAACCAAAATGCCAAAGCTATGAATTCATTTTGCTTTTTGTTGTGTTTTGTCTTTTCTCAAAATAAATTTAGCATAAACAGAATTTTTTTCATGTTTTTTTTTTTTTTTGTAAGGAAAAGGGAATTTGGGTGGGGAACGAATAACAACAAGATGACAAGTGCAGCTGGCCGCAGTATCTGAGAATCTTCTACTTGTCGTCATATTTATCGAAGCAAAAATTATTACAGAAAAAGAAAAATCTTGAAAAAAAAAAAAGAAGAGAAATAATTTAACCCAAATAAAAATCCATAAAAATTATAAATAATTTTTACATTTTGGCAACGACTGAAAAACCAAAAAAAAAAAAAAACAGAAAATTAATTTGACGCAGTGGAAAACCATGAAAATTATGCAAGGAAGAGCAAGAAAAGGGGAACGTCGCTTTTTTCATGAGCCAAAACAAATACAAGAGCCATAACATGCTACCATTGCCGCTGCCGCATACGTAGTCATAATAATAAGAACAACTGCACATAGTTCACATAATATAAGAACAGATAATAAGATGTATCTTCCTTCTACAATATAGAATATACTTACTAGTGTGTATAAAAAAGATAGACATAAGGGTGTCCCAAAAAAGGACTGGATAAACTTAACATGACATTCAATTGAAAATATTAAAGTGGTTTGTGTGAGTTCAGGATCATCAATTCAGTGGTCAAGAATTGTGTAGTTTTTGGAGTCTTGAACAAGATTATGCTACATGCTATGTAGCCAAATTATAGAATTTCAACTTATAGATCAGAGAAAATAAGGACCAGTTATTTCCTTGCCATTTCTTGTTTTGGTGATCAGAGTTTATCCACTACAAATGCCTTCAATAAAAAAAATTCTTTTCTGCATATGTTTAAAATTCAGGCTCAAATAATGAAAATGTAGAGGCTATTTACCCGATATTATATTCCATTTAGAATTTAAATTTATGAATTAATAATTTAATTAAGAATTAAAAATCATATTAAAATTATTGGAACACCCTTTAAAATCATCATCATTATTTTTAGAGGGAATGTACTTCAATCAGTGCATCAGCATCAGCATCATCACTACTCTTATTCATTCATAGGTAAAATGTGTGGATGATAAAAACCCTTTATCTTCCTTCATTCATTTGGACTATTTTGCCATGCCTTGGTTTGCATTGCTTTAGTTTGAATTGGCGTTGCTTTTGGTTTTGCATTTGCTTCGCCTTCAAGTCATGATCATCGTCATCATTCATCATCATCATCATCAACATCAGCGTCATCATCATCCTCAGCATCATCCACCAAGGAATGAATCGACATTCAGACAAGACATGAGTGGCGATGAGATGAGATACGTTAAGTTAAGTGCGCTAAAAATAATAATTGCAAGCAAATTTGTCAAGTGATCACATGAAATGCAAATGGCAGGCAGGCAAGCATTGGCAAAGGTATGGGGATGAGGAAAGGCAAAGCCAAAGAAGCAGTGACAGTAGTATCTGTTGAACGAATGTAGAAGAAATTTGTGGTATTTGAATAAAAATGCACAGAAAAATGTAAATCAGCAAGCAACAAACGAGAGTGCAAATGTCGCGACTCGGAATATGTTTGCATTTGCTTTAGACAAATTTTATTTTATTTGTTGTACTCGACAATCGACACATTTGCACATCTTTAGAATGAAGATACTCTTCCATATATTAGTAAAAGATACATACCACTATATAATAATTTCTTGTAATTTTGTGTGCACTTAGAGTGATAAGTTTAATTTATTCTATGTAGAGCAAGCAAAATTGCTTATACCTCATAAAGTTTGATATCTTTTTCTTGTTGTGTTTCTCAAAATGAGTAATTATTTAGAACTTTTAGCATTAAGTAAGAGTTTATATTTAGTTTAGTTTGGATGGTTGCTTGGTTAGTTGATCATTCTCTACAACTGCTGGATTTCGCTGTCAAAATTTAATTACATCAAAAATTTTGAACTGCTCAAAACAATTAATATCTTACTCAAACAAGACGGAAATGAGGGAAGGCAACATGGAAACATGAAAAATAGTATCTTGATGCTTGCCGTCATCTTTCAATCATAATAAAACTTAAGCTTTGCAGTACAATATCTTGAGATATGTGGATACTCTCGTTTTTGATGCGAGTAAATATCTTTTAGGGGCTAACTTTTTGTGAGCGTATCAAATCAACTTAACTCAAGCGCGCAATTCTAAAACTTTTACACATCCTTTCTTCTTTCCTTTATCCTTTTTAGAACATACTGCAAGAAGATATATATATATATACAACATATACAAAGCAGTCAGAATACTGTGGCATATGGCAAAGGCATGGGGCAAATGTTGCAAAAACTTCTTCTAAACTCAAATTAACACGAGACGACTTCTTTAGCTACTCTTCCTTTTTATTATACTTTTAGATATTTGATAAAAGGGCTGAGGTGGTTGGCGGTGATGGTCGTATGCATCAACCTTAAACTACTGTCACAACTATCCGGGGAACGTTTGGTAAGTGGCAAGTGACAGCATGGGACATGCATCCAGTGACAAACTTCATTCGCTTCACTCACTTTGACAGTTTTGTGGCGCGCTTTTTCGCTTACCTGAAAATGACGTAAGTACTTTTCACAAAATCGTTTTTCACTGTTTTTTACTAGTACTTTTTTTTTCATTCTGTATTCCATTTCTTTATTTTTGTTTGATGAAAAGCGGTAAACAAGCAGAAAATATCATATAAAAGGGATTCCTTCCTTCGTTCTTCCTTTCTTTGATGGCACAGATAGACAAACTGATAGACAGACAGATGGAAATGTTGTGGGTGTTTGCCGGAAAACTTGTCAAGGTCTCCGTCTCCGTCTCCTCTTCCACTATTCCATTTGCACTATTGAAATCTAATAAGGAGTTTGTGTTGTTGCCAATTTATTATGCTTCATGCTGCAGTTAATTTGCATAAAAATATAAATAAATAGTTGAAGAAACAGCACCGAAAGTAGAAACAATTTGAGACAAGATGACGCCGTCATGGCTACAATCACGGAAATGATATCCATGAAATGCGTGAAATTTATGAGTTGCCATCGTCAATTTCATATTTAAGAAGTTTTCTGTTTGTTTCCTTGTGAGTGTGTGGAGTAAATTTCATTTAATGCATTTGGAAATTTAAAACCGAAAAACCTTCTTTCTTCAAACTACTTGCTTCTATAAGCGCCCGAGAGTATGCTACACAAAAAATTAATAAAATCTTACAAAAAAGCTACGTGAGTGTGTGAAAGATACAAGTTACACAGGGAGAGTGAAAGAAGAAAGAAAGTGAGTGAGTTGTATGAAACTTAAACTTGTTAAGCTTCAGGGAATTTCAGTGGAAAAAAAATCTCAAATCAAAATAACAAAAATAGGAAGGAGCAAGAGAAATATATTTAAGTCCAACTCTAAAATAGTGTAGAGCTTACAATGTCGCTTCACTTCAAGTATGGTGCCGCCATAGATATGGATAAATAAATGTATATGTGTAGGTGGGAGGTTGTGTGAGTGTCTATGTGTGTGTGTGTGTGTAATATGGGGATTAAAGTGTCTTTACAGAGAAAGTATCTTGCATGCAAGTAATTCATGGTAGCAGCATCACCAAAGTGAGTAAGTTGGCCTCCAGAAAAATTTGAAGGAAAAAAAAAAAGATTTTACATCTACATAGAAAGAAAATTGTGTCAGAAAATGCTTAGTTACAGAATCTTGAAACTTTGAAATATCAAAAAAAAAAAAAAAAAAAAGAGAATCATCTATAACATATGCTTGTACAATGAGTTCTGGATAAATTTCTAGGGTATCTACTCATGTTTATACTTGTTAAATTGAATCTTAGTGGCTCACTTTACTTTATAGCATGTGTTCCCAAGCTTATTCCGACCATCGATCACTTTGTTTTTTTAAAAAAATTTGAAACTTATTTTTTTTTTTAAGTGAAACTTCTTTAGCGGCGTTGGGTAATAATTTATACTAAAAATTTGAGTGAAAAAATACAAATTGTCACGATTTTGGTGGCTCTGTATTTCATAAACCGCACTAGGTAGAGACTTGAAATTTTCACAGAATATGTATTTCTATTTCCATATCCCCAACAAAGAAAAAAAAAATTTTTTGGAAAATCCACCGAAAAAGTCTCAAAAAACATATAACAACAACATGCAGGAAACAGCTTGCGTGTTGTACAAAAACAAGGGAATGTACGAAGAAAAGAGAAAGACAAACACGCAGAACCTCGTCGATTCCCGTCTTATTTCCAAATTCCTGCCACAATAACCCAGTCAACCCATAATGTTGACCATTGATAGTCACAGCGCGACCTTTCGCATATCCGAAAAAGAAATTGCCAATGACGCATTGCATTGTACGACGACGTCTGGGAGCTGAACGCCGAGATGAACGCTTCGTTAGAAAAAATTACTATTCTTGCCATGACTAAGATGGTCATCGTTGATTTCTGCCAAATTTTGTATGCTATTTTCGCAATGCCATGATAGGCCCACGTTCAAAATAAGTTTTCAGTATATTTAAGCGTTGTTCCAAAGAGAAGCGATCTTTATTCGTTCAGCAGAAAGGGAGAACTAAAGTTCTGTGAACAATTTATGCTACTAAAATTGATTTCAAACATGAATAAATTGTATATATCTCCAAAACTTGTAGAAAATATTCTTGGAATAGAAGATAAATTCATTAATATCGCAGCTATACGTAAAATAGCGACTCATGTTATTGTAACTGCTACTTAATCATTGTGAAACAATCTAAAGAAAAATAAATATTTATATTATTTCTATGAGGGTTAAATTATTGATTCGATTTGCTTTGATGTTTTCTTTTAGATAAACCATAACCAAATGAATTTTCAACACTTTCTGTATGGAATTAAGAAATCAATTTTGGAATATCAATTGCTGTTTTGTTTTGTTTCAATTGTCATTCAGTGTTTACGGTAAAAATGTCAGATCGGCGTAAGTTTTCTATATTTCAGTTTTACTAATAATATTTATCATTATCAGTGATAAAAGTTTGGTGTCAGGAAGGTGGCTTAAACGCTACATTGAGAATTACCATCGACCGCATTATTATCACCCACACCATTCATCCAAAGATCATGTCGACTACAACAGAGAAAAGATTGAACATGAGAACCCAGATCCCGAAGCAAAGAATAAGAATGAACTAAACAAAATAAACTTGTCTGCCGAAACTGGTGATGAAGATGGAAAGGGAAATAATAAAACCGATTTCTACGTAGAGATATTACATCATAATTCAGTAATCTGTTCAGGAACTTTAATTAATGCTAAGAAAGTGTACTTCATCGCGTTGCTTCTTACATCAGTAGACCGGTCAAGGAATTCTTAGCCGAGATTTACATGTGCGCTTAGGAAGAGACATTGGACACGTGCGCGATAAACCCCCACATCGTGTCAGTGCTCTTTACTTCCCGGAAGATAAAAGACATCATGGCATTGGTATACATCAAATAGCTGTTCTCAGTCTGAGCGAAGCTGTTCAGGGGTCATATGTGAAGCCAATTGAGTTGTGTGCCTCGAAGCCAAGGTGTCAAAAGCACATTTACTTCATTTGGATACAACTGTATGCAATTAGAAGATACTCAACGACTTTAGTTCCAACTGAGAAATGCAAAGATATGTTCAAGGCAGGTGGTAATGACTATGTACAAATCAGTGCTTCCACTTTTTGTGTGAGCAACAAAAAGAACACACAGAATGAGGTCTGCAATACACGTGTCGGTGATCCATTGGTTATTGATAATAAACTTTGTGGTGTCAATTTGTATGGAGAACATTGCAATGAATATGACGGACAACCAGAGAATATGGATGTTTATGTTGATATCAATGAAATGAAGTCCTTGTTTCTAAGAGAGATTTTATGAATTTATTTCTAATTGAATTGTATTTTGTTTTACAAGAATTGTCGGAAAATAATTCGTTGACTCGTGTGGTGGCTAAAGGTTCCACAAGAAAATGAAGATGATGATTTATGTTTCGATACAAATAAATCATAGCAGAAGAATTTGTTACGCATGAAACAAATCTGAGTATCCAGATATTTTTGCGTTTTCGTATAGTCAAGAAAAGCAAACTGAAAATCGAACTGTGTCGAAGAAATCAGAGAAGCAAATAGATACGCGATGCTACTCAAGTGTAGCAAATTACATTGTAACAAGGGTTTATGTATTGTATTTTATCTTTTTTGTACTTTTTCGCTACTTCAAGTAGATTTTGTGTAGAAGATGGAAAATATAATAAAGTATATATATTTTTTTTTTTTTGTTTTGCCTTACAAAATATTGAGCACATTCGACGGCATGTGGCAAGTAAGTAGTCACCATTCCACTTCACTCCACACCACACCACTCCACTCCACACCACATCACTAGTGAAGTGAAAGAACAAGGACAAACACATTTTAAGAAAAGAAAAGTTTGTTTTTCTTTTGATTTTTTGTTTTTCTTTTAAGGATTTCGTAGTCTAAAGTTCCTTGGGTTCGGGCGATGTAAGTGAGGGAGTGAGTGTGGGTTAGAAGATGTAAAACATGTGTAGAAGTTTAATTTAATAAGTTATTCTTATGTTGCATGAAAACAACAGTAGCAGCAGCAACGAATAATAAAAAACAATGTTTTAAGGACCAAGGATATGAAGGAGACAAAGCACAACATGCCGATATCATGCCAAACAAATTGCCTGAAGGGCCTGGAAAAGAAGGAGAAAAGAAAATGGGAATGTTCTTTGGGTTTATTTTTTTTGTTTTTTTTTGTTTTTTATGATTTCCAAACACAAGTTTGCTGTTTGAAACTGATCAAAGGCACGTGTGTGCTCGCCTCAAAGTATGCCTAACAAAAATTTCCAAACATATGCAAAGTATAATTATAGCATTGTGTGTGTGTGTGTCATGTCGGAATGCAAATTTTAACATATTTTTCCAAAATTTTCTTTTCTTTGGGGCTAAACACTTTACAAAATTTCTTAAATATGTATATATATTTTCATTTCAATATCGGCATAAAATTACCGATTGAACGAACTCTTTAATGAAGCACAATAAAGGAACTGCTCGACTTGGACTTACAAAAAATTCTTATCCTGTGACTGTTTAATTGCCTACAATTGTCTGGCATTCCCCAAACGAAAGGAAACCACAATCGACATCCTTTTTAACAGAACTCAATGCAGACGCCGCAGTCGCTTTCCTGTGTTCAGCAAAATTTAACTAAACACTTCCGGCAACAAAGCCTTCGGTTATCTTAACATCAACAAACCATGTGCGGGATACATAAAAGGACGATAAATCTATTGAATGAATGAATGAATGAATCAGTTACCAATTGACTGAGTGAATGAGAGAACAGAAAAAGCCACTTTAAACTTCGTTAAACAAACACAATGATGACGACGATTCATTCCGTGAGTCATTCATTCATTCACTTATTTGGTGAGAGTCTCTCCTGAGCAGACATTGTGACGACTTCCTGACTGAGACAGTCGTAAAAAAAGGATAATAAAGGATACACATTTGGGTGAGTTAATAAAGAACCAAGAACACTTGTTGTTAATAGTTGCTTCTGCTTCAGTTCAGCGCATTTGTTTAAACTCCTAAAATAATTAGAAAAATATTTTTCTAATTCAACACCAAACAAGCAAAAAGGATACCTCAGTCCCAAGGCCTATGTTTTATCAAAATAAATTTCATTTTCAATAAAACAAAACAAAAATAAAGAAACAACAGAACAGAACAAATTAAATTGTCCTTTTTTGTGTAGATTTTTATAGTAGGTTGATTTGTTCGCTCATCGTCCTTTTTTCCTTTGATTTGTTGTTTTTGTTAGGACTTCTGTTTGGGATCTTCAAATGTCCTTTGTCCATCGTCTATGACCGGAAGGTTTCTTTATATGCGTAGCTAATGGTTTTCTTATTCCGACGCTTAAAATCAATTATGTTGTTTTAGTTCAATCTCCTTTTTTTTCACTCGTTTGTCTTCCTTTAAAGAGCAACACAACAACAACACAGAGATATTATCCTTTCAAACATTTTTTGAATGCTAAACAAAATCCATTTCCTTTTTTTTTGTTTTTTTTTTTAATTCTGCACCAAATAAAAAGCGAAAGTGCTTCTTTGTGCGTAACATAAAATGAGCGGCGTCGTGCAGGTGTAAGACTTTTGTCATCATCAAATACAAACAAAGTAGACGACCGACCAAAGGGAAGCAATGCATGAAGGATGTAAAAAGGAATTGAAAGAAATAAAAGGAACAAAAGGAGAAAGGGAAAACAACATGGCAAAGTTGAAATCTGGCACTTGCTTCAAGGACAAAAAGCAATGCGTCAGCAATAAAGGATAAAGGAAATGAAAAACACAAAAAGCTCAGTTGGATATATTTCACAATGAGCTTGAGTGTATTGGGATCGCAGTGAGTTTACAGATAATACAAACTAAAATAGACAAAAGGACAAGGAGGGGCTCATACAAGTGTATAGACAGGTGCAGTAAATGCTGCAGGTAGCAAAAGAGCGGCATAAATTCAATTCAAAAGAATTACTGAACTATGAAAAAACTTTTCTTCAATTTAAGTCTCTCAGTGGCAGAGAGATGGAGATTGAAATAGAATAGTCTTGTATATCAGCTTGATTTCTCGAGCAAAATAGACATAAAGTAAAGTTTCTATCTGGTAAAGTATTTTTAGTAACTTTTGTGTTTCATTCTACATAAAAACAAAGATTCATTTTGTGCTGCATAGTTTTTGACGTTTAAATTAAAAGAAGCTTAAGCTTTAAGTCGTTGTTGGTTGGTTGAATAGAAATAAATGTGAGCAAAAGGGAAAGAAAAAGAAGAAGAATGGCAAACTAATCAAAACTGTACAGAAACCATTTTTAGCTTTGACTACGCTAATCTGGAATCTCTTACTTTTAGGCACAAATGCTGTGCTTCTTCTTTATATCCTAGCATTTAGTTCACTCAGCGACGACTAAAATTTAATGTTCTTCACTCATACATATTGTACATTTATCGCAACATAAATGGATGCATGGTTCTTCATTCATTCATATAATGATGATGATGATGATGATGATGTTGATGTTGATGATGATGCTGAAGATGATTATGATGACAAGAATGACAGTGACAATGTTGCTAGGAACATTATTTTTTCTATTGTTGATAAACGTACCACATTCTCCTCTTAAACACACACCTCACTAACTTTACTTTACTAATTCCACAACCGCAACAATAAACAAAAAATTAAAAAAAATTTATATAAAAAGCAGGGGAAAAAAAATCTTTTGTTTTAATATTTTGCTTTAAAGCGAACATTTTCGCCCGAGAAATGGAGATATTATTGTATCTCAACTAGAGTGAATGCGTTTCATTTTTTCTACTTTCATTTGCCATATTTTCCTCTCTGAGCCCCTAAACAATTTTATGAAGTGTGCTTGATATCTATTCCTGATTCCTAACATTTCTATCGTTGTTCTTGTTGTTGTATCTGGCAGCTTATAAAACAACTTAATATTCTGAGATGGAGATGGTAGACAAATAAACAATAAGATAATAACAGAATGAAGAGAACTAAGAATAAAAGTTTACTTTTCCATTTTATTTGATTTTAAACTTTCTTGAACAATTTTTTTTCTCCTTTCTGTTTAAATTAAAATTTGGTTGCTCTACAATATGGTCACATTAATGTTTCATCACGTGAAGCGCGTTGCTTAAAGGCAAATGCATTTAAACTTAGAAATTATTTTTTATTTCAGTTTTATGACCTCCTCCCTCCCTCCTTCTCCTCCTCTTTTTGTGTGATCTTATTTTATGGGCCTAATAAGTATTTATTAAAGATTCTTAAAAACAGGCGACGGTGGCAATAAAACTTTTTGTTTTGAATTTATAATACGAAGATGCTTGTGCATCGTTGGAATTTAAATTGGCAACACGTCGAGATATATAAGAGTCCCATGAGAATGCTGACTGCTGACTGAAACTGAATCTGAGATTAGCCGGGAGGTGTCGAAACATTAAACATTTTAAACATCAACACAAACAAACAAAATCACAAAAGAAATGATCTGCCTAAATGTCTGTTGTAAATTTAAATTAAAAATCAATTGTGACACCCCAAAAGAACAAGCGAGCAACAATAATAATAATAATGATGATGAATATGACAATGATGTAAGGGAGGAGACCAAAGTAAGATGAATCGAGGTGAGTCGGGATGCCGACAATGACGCGTTGCCATTAAATTCTAAATTACATTGTTTGACAAGTAAATACAAATCCAATGCTTACCCATCAACACCATTCAAACAACAATAAAAGACTCCAGGATGGGAGGGCTGAGGATATGTCTATGGGTCCTACACACACTGATTACATTGTCGGCTTTAAAGGGATGCCAATCCCCTCTCGGATGTCACTAATGTTCTGTTGTTAAACGTTATTTAATGCATATTTAATTTAGTCGTAAATTCTAAAAAAGTTAACATTAAACGTCATTGTCCTTTTTCATTCGGTTTCTCATTTCACGTTTACGTTCCAGATTCATTTTGAACTTTACTAACTCGCAATTCTCATTCCCATTTTCTTACCGAGATAGTAAACCTAAACCTCTAAGCTCACTTATTGGACTTTGGCGTCCTTTCGGTTACCAAACGACACGCCTGGGATTACGATTTTTCTTGTCATGTCGCCTGAAACCGAGGCCATGCCAAATGGCAAATGTTAGCGGGTGCCATCATCGTCATCATGGTGAATTTTCACAATTACAAAGAAAGCATGGTAACAGTAAAGCGAGGAATGTCAGCCAAAAACAATTACAAAAATAGTAAATGTTAAGGAAAACGAAGGAACAAACAGAAATGGAAGCAAAATAGAGAATATTAGAAGTGAGTGTAAGTGTGAAATGAACATAAAATACAATTACAGTTTCGTGCAATTTCACTAATATAAAATTCAAATAAACTAAGAACATTAAACATGCAATTCGATTGTAATGAACAGGGCTGCACCTTACACATGTATAAGGATAAGGTTTTCATTAACAGAAAAGATTGGATTTGATCAAAATACTTCCTACAATTTTCATATGTATAATGGATTTCTACTCAACATTGATCCAAATATGTATTTACAATAATTTGTGTTCTTATTCAAGTTTGGAAATATAGAACTCTAAGTTCGAGAAACTTCCTTCAGTGTTACAAATAGCATAGCAAAATAAGAATACCCACTCACATTCCCTACATGTGAAAGATATAAAAACACTATTGTATTTTAAGGTGTGGACTTCGTTTTGGTCGTTTTGGTGTCCTTTGATTACAATGAAAATGCTTAAATTTATTTTTAGGAATATTTTGCGAATGCAGAAAATGAGTTCTCGTTAATGTAATTAAATTTTTTAATTAAATTAATGAAATTTATTATTATAAATATTTCGCAAATAAATATTTATTATTGTCTTTTACGCCAGATAAAGGAAAACACATTTTATCTAGAGCATTTTTTTTGTTTTTGGTAGAAAAGAAGATTCATTTATTGATTCACTGATTCGCATCCAGCCCAACCCAACATGCTTAGCCTGTCAATAAGCTCGAACGGATGAATGGAATGGCAGACATTTATCTAGAAGGACTCTAAGCTGGGCTAAACTGTTGATTTTAGCAATTAATACGCCTTAGACGAAAAGTTCATTAGTCGTTGAGCTGAGAAGAACTGCAGAAAGAATTGACAACCCCAAAAAAATTTACCAATAACAACAATTCACTAAAGTACGAAGGAAGTATGAAGGAGTTTGGATAGTAAGATCAGTTCAGTTGACTATAGTTCGATTGGGTTTCATTTAGTTTGGTTTGGCTTGGTTTGGTTTGGTTTGATTTCAGTGAGTGCCCAACAAGGGTTGACTACTATTCGCAAATCGATGAGGGTAATTATTTTCAACTTTATGCTGTTTATCTAGTTTAGTTCTCCTGGCTGTTGTCGTTACTTTGTTGCCATTTATTTACAATGGCCAACAGGACAGACAACTTTAGCTATTTATCCTTAGAGAGTTTGTTCTTGGTCTTCCTATTCGTGTTCTTCTTTTATATTTTGTAATAGTATTAGTATTTGATATATAAACTGTAGAACGCTTAATTGCAAATTGACATTTATATTTTCGTTTTTGGTTTTTGTTCCCTTCTGTCCTTAATAAGGACATACATTGTAGTATAAAGAAGAGTTGGAGAATAGAGTTTTCTTGGACAAAGTACTAGTCAAAGAGTCTGTTAACTTTTTCACATTTCCATTCTATGATTCACTTTGGCTTATGGTCTCTAACAATTGATTTAGTTTTTGCGCATCAGTTATTGACCATCTCGTGTTTTTGTTTTTGTTATCCTAGAAGGCAACACCACCGTTGTCACAACTTTGATGGACACTTGTGGTGGGCACTTGGTTGGATATCCAATAGCAACAACAGAGGAAAAGAATGAATAGTTTGAGGGTCAAATGACGGTATTGTGGCGGGGAATTGATACTGTTAAGTATCCTGGCTGGTTGGTGGTGGTTCACTGACCAGCATTATGACGACGATGAAATTGATTTGCTTTGTAGACGAACAAAACTAAAGTGTCTAATATAGATGGATTTATTGATTTTCAATGTTATTTGTTGTTGTTATTGTATTATTAGTAGTTTGGGATCTCTTAATTGCGAATTGAAATTGAAAATGTTCCACATTGAAAGTTATGCTTTAGAAGACCAAGTTGTAGTGGATTATAATAAAATGAAGTCCAAGTTATTGCAAGTACTTATACTGGTAGTCATAAAAGATAGAAATAGAAATTGGAGTTCTTATCGAAGTTTATTTACCAATAAATCTTATCAATTGTTTACACTTTATTTCTTTAATAAAAGATGAAAAAAGAAGATATCTCTTCAATCTGAGTTGATAAATCAAACTGAATTTGAATGAATTGTATAAAGAAAGGAAGCATGCAATTCTTATATTTAAGATTCTTCATTGAAGTTTAGGAAAATCTTTTCATATGTCTGATCGAAAAATACTAAAAAACTATAACAATGAATTAATTAAATATAAAATTTAATGCACTTATTAAATCTGACAAAAATGAAAAAATCGATTCTACTTTTAGCTCCTTTAATTTGTTAAAGCTTTCCTGATTTGCATAATATTATTGAAAAACAAACAAAAAATCAAGAAGAAATTTATGAACTAATATCTAATTAAGAGCTCATTGTTAAAACATTTCAAACACTAAAATGAATTTACAATTTTCATAGCATAATTCAATGGGTAAATATTGATTTCATAATTAAATAAACTAGGGGGCAAAAAGCAACAGAAATTTATTTAAAAATGGATATATATTTTATTTTAAAGCAAAATCAATTCCAAATAATTCAGTTTTATATTAAAAGAGAAGTGGTGAGTGGGTGAGTGAATCTGTTAAAATTAAATTACAATTGGAGCTAAACGCCTGAAAGTATGCAAGGTAATAAGCAAAATAACAAGAAAAATAAATCAAAGTTTAGATGAAACGCTTGCGGCAAGGATACAACACCTTATGAAAACAGAACAAAATACAATAAAACTCTGCTGGGGGAGACAGACAATATGGACATTGAGATACATTTTGTGCTTCTGAAGGAGAATAAGAAAATGTTGCGCGTCCACTTCATCAGGCGCCGGAACTACCAGCGGAAGTGGCAGCTAAGCGAACAAGTGAGAAAGCAAAAGGAATATTCCCACAAGAAACAGCGGCAACTAGAAACGAAGGAACGAATGAAGCAGATAGAGATGAAGTGTGAAACCCAACCGGAAGTTGCGGGCAGGATATACGCGCTTTGTACATACACACTACAAAAAGAAAAATACATAATAAAAACTTAAACAAGAGAAAAACGAAAGCAAAATAAACGTGCATATAAAATAAAATAGCAAAGAAGGGTAAACATGAAATGAGGAAAAATATATTGTAGTAAAAAACTACGAAGTATAGCAGATTTCGTTGGAAGTATCATCGTCATCATCTACAACATGAAAAAGTAGCAAATGCAGGAGCTAAAGTTGGGTGCTGATACTGAGCAGTTAATGTCAAGTGAGCCAAGCCAATATTAAGTTGACAATATTGCCAGGTAATCCACAGCTTACGCGTAGACGAACGGTAGATGATGCTAGACATTCGCGATGGTACAGCTGGAGATGAAGGGGAGTGTTCTTTTTGCCCTCAGGGATAACAGCGCATATTACATAAAAGAAGGCAACAGATTTCTTTACTTTTCTTCTTTGCATCAGAGTTTTTCTTTTTTCTTTTTACTTTCTTTCTTTCATTTTCCCCTTGTGTTTCATTTCATAGACAACAGAAACATTAATTTCTCGCGCCTGAGAGTATGCTATGCAATGAAGCATAAAAACCATAGAAAAAAGGATTATTACCCTTGGGTGTTGATTTGAGTGGCATCACTACCATCTCCGTCATGGATGTCAATGCCATGCCAGTTTGTCTCTGTTGCCTCTGATGTAAGTAGTGAAGGAGGAAAAAAAATTAATATTACCTGATTATGTGCGTATTATTGTCGCTCACTAACTGACTCACCCGCTCACTCCACTGTTGTTCACAGTTACACAGTCAGTCAGTCTGCCTCTGATGGTTGATAGCTGGCGGCTGTCGCTGTGCCATTGAAGTATGACGAAGGCTGCATTTGCCACTTCAATGGCTTATAAACACAAAATTGTGTAGTGTATGAGATTTTATGTTCCATCACTGACTGACTGACTATCGGACCGTCTGACTAACTGATTGACTGGATTTGAATGGAATGGTGTGGAGTGGAGTGGAGTGAAGTGGAGTGGAGTGTTGTGAATGCTGAATGGAAGGAAGGATGAATGGATGCCTTGTTGCATGTTGGTCTGATTGCCTGCGAAAGCGCACAAGTGGCGGAAATTGCTGTATAAAGCGCGCTTGATTGAGTTGACAAGTTGTAATTTGCATGTGCGATCCACTTACTCACCCACTAACTAAACTCAACTCATTCACTCACTCACTACCTCACTAACTACTTAGTTGACTGATTGACAGACTGATTGTCTCATCCTACAATACCTATGACTGTTCTGTCTGTCTTTTTCTACTCTTCTGTCGATTTGTATTCTGCATTAATGCTGCCTGCCTGGCAACTCATTGTATCTGAGCAATAGGCCATTTCTCATGCTTCCCCCTGTTGACTTTCCTTCATTTCTTTCATTGTTCACCACCACAAAGTAATTTTATTGGCATCTGTCACACACTTTAGTATAGAAAGTGAATTATCTACAATACCTTTGTCTCCAACTAAAAGCGAAATTTGTTCTTTTTCATCATGTAGTAAAGAGTTGCTATTATGGCAATCTGATAAATTTGTGGCATGACAATTTTACTGATGATGATGGTGATGATTTTTAATTTGTGTGGCATTAGATAATTTTAATCTGACACTCATAACACAGTCATCACATAATCACTTTTGATTTGTTAGACAACGGAATGAGATTTTATAAAGTTTATCACAAAAATGTATGACATGAGCTTTGGAAACTTATTAACTATGCAAAATTGAAGTTAAAAATGAGATTTTTTAAATTTTAAATAAAATTAATATTCCATTGAACTATGTTTTCCTAAAATAAAACTATGAAAATATCTTAAATTTATGCAATCCAACCAACGCACATTCTTGATTCCTACCACAATTCCAGAGGCATAACAACATAAGGCAAAAACAAAAACATTGGCTGCCGACAGAATACAACGCCACATGACCACAGACATTACGCACTATCACCCCACTTCTTTGATCCTTGCTCCAACATCATCATCATCATCACACACAACAACAACACCAGTCCCCCCTCGTCATCATCATCATCCAAAAACCCAAACATATTGTTCAACTACTTACTACTACTACTACTTCTACTACTACCATTAATACTCTCAACAAAAGCCATAAGCAAAACGAGAGAAACCTTCAACTTTGGCGCTATAAATAAAAATTTAAGACATACGAGAGTCGGGAGGATGAGGAGGTTGGCCCCTGCTATGCTTTGGTGTACCATACAGAGAGAGAGAATAAATGCATGAAAAAAAAAAAATAAATAAAGAAAGAAAGCAAAACAAAACAAAATACTAAAAATACTGAAACTGGCAAAATGTAATTAGAATTGTACAGAGGAGAGCTTGCTTGGTTAATATATCCGCCTACTTCAAGGGGCGTGTGTCTGTATGACTCTCACTGAGTGTCTGCTCTGCAGTATCATTTAAAACTAGTCTTCATAGTATTTGCCTATGGTGAGTTACAGGGCTTTTGGCTTTAAAAAATACTTGCAGCTATTTTAATTAAACTTAGT
This sequence comes from Amiota minor, assembly GCA_037043295.1. Classification (NCBI taxonomy): domain Eukaryota; kingdom Metazoa; phylum Arthropoda; class Insecta; order Diptera; family Drosophilidae; genus Amiota; species Amiota minor. Next base: position 4,796,141 of record JBAMAW010001787.1, read on the forward strand.
AAGCAATTTTGTGGTTACGAATGGGGAACGACTTAGGAAGGTTAGTTGGTAGATAAGGTGCTAACTCGGTTTCATTCCATACTGACCCCAACGACAACGTGAGTAAGGACGTGAGTAGTATGCCAACCTAAGGTGAGGAAACTAAAGACGAACAATGTCCGTTGGTATTTCTGTTGTTGGTTGCCTTTGTTATATTATAAGGCGTGCGTAAATATAAAATGCGTTGCGTGTCAAAAGCTCATTTCGCGTATCCCACACTCATGGCTATGGAACACAATACAACGCACCACAGTACAGGAGTAGCAACACGGCACGAAGCAGGATCAACTTAGCACACTTCAACACACATTTTTGTTGTGTGGTTTTCATTTTTCGTTTTCCACAAAATGAAATTTTATAGCATCAAGACAGGCAAATAAGGCAAACACGGTATAGTAATGGATCCGTTTGTATAAATATAAATAAATATTTTTCTTTTTTTTTTTTTCTGTTTAAGATTTATGTATGTGTCTTGATCCCCTTCCCCTTCTTTTCTTGTTATCTTCTCTTTCTGTTAAACTTTTTTCGTTCTTTGACTCCTTAATTTTCCTGTTTCCCCGTTTCCTTGTTTCTTTTTGTCAAGACCATGGGTATATTTTTATTTCATTTCGCAATTATAGTATCTAATTAGTGTCATTTTTCTTGGTTCCTAATTGGAAAGTTAACATATGAGGAATGACAGCGGTTAGAAATGTGTTAAAAATTCTACTGGTAACTCACTCAAAATGAGTACCTGGAAAATACTTCTGCTTTTTGAACTTACAAAGCCTGACCAGAGCTTAAAAAGTGATTTATGGAAGAATCATAAATTTGATAAAAACATACCTGAAACGAAAAGAAGGAAAACATTTTCAAATTAATTTTAAATGTCAAAAATAATTAACCAATATACACTAGTAACAAAATTTATGATATACATTTATTATTCTTAAGTTTCTCATAACTTTTAGTTTAGTCGAACTTGAAATGGGAAAAATAAAGGCACCAAAATTTATTTCAAGTGTCAAAAATTACTTAACAAGGATCAGTTGAATTTATAATTCATTTACAATAGTTTTCTGTATCCATGTTCCACTACTACCAGGGCTCATTTTTAAAAATTATGTGCCTTTTTAGGGTTCCGGACCCAAAGGGTACCAAAAGGACTTCGTTATCCGTCCGTCAGTCCTCGGGTCATATCTCATAAACCGCAATAGCTAGGAAGTTGAAATTTTCACTGAATGTGTAGTTCTATTGGGACATCAGCAGCAAATACTAAACCTAAAATATTTTCAAAAACTTAAAGGGGTCCCCATACAAGAAACATTTTGATTTGTATGGCAGCTATACGTTTCAGTAATACCATGATCTTAAAATTTGGGTGGTTGGTGGGTATACATCAGAAATTTATATTGTCGAAATTTCAGTTTGATTGGATAACTATGGAGGGTACCTCCCATAAAAACCCCCATTCAAATTCTGGTTTATTAGGAAAACTTTTTTGTTTTTGTTTTATCGGACTGAAATTTAGAAACTATAGGTTTTTGACATAGGTGCTACACATCTGTTACACTCAGCCAAATCGGCCAACTAGGAGTGGTGCCTACCATACAAACTCACCATTAAAATTCTGGTTCTTATTTGAAAAAGTTTTTTGTTTTTTGGACTATTGAACTGAAATTTATGCACTATAAGTTTCTGATATAGGCGCAATGTATTTGTTGGAATCAGTCCAATCGAACTACTAGGGGGAGTACCTCCCATACAAACCTCAATCTGGTACGAAACCCTCCGTGTACGAGTCTGACTTGTACGTGGCCCATTTTTGCAATCATAAATATCTCTAAAATTTAGTATAAGTGATATTAAGTTAATTAGAAAATCATTTCTAACATGCATTTCATTTTGTTGTAGAATAGCACAGCGAGAATGAAAATAATGCTATAATTTAATAACATAAGTATATTAAAAAAATTCTTTCAACTAATTACCCTAATGAACTAATTACCATAATAAGTAAATAATATCACTAATGAGGGACAATGAGGCAAATGTAACTACGAGTTAGATATACATATACATGTCCTTTTTCTTTTTTTTTTTTTCTTTTTCTGTGAAAAAATACTGCCACATTTTACGCTCAATTAGTGAAGTTCAATAAACCGAAAACAACAACGACAACGAACCCTTTTTGTTTTACTTATTTTTCATATTTTTTGTTCCCTTTTTAAGACTTTGCTCATTGACACAAAAGGATTTTCGTATACACAAAGACAACAACAACAACAACAACAACAACAAAAGCATAATTGCCTGCATTATTCATAACAACGAACAAAAACCAAAAAGGCATCCTGGGAGTGCCCCCCATATTTGCTCAATTCATTCTATGCCCAACACAATCACTTAGGCTTGAATCACAGACATAGAAAGAGTAATAAAAAAAAAAAAAAACAAAAACGAGAATAGAAGACAATTTAGTCGAGTTGAGATGAGTTGATCTGAATTGGAGATGACGATGAAATCGAATCGCGTAACAATAACCAAAGCAAAGAAAACATGAAAAAGAATGAGGCACATCAACTGCAGCTCAGTTCTTCCGCTTCGACTTGGATTTTTAATTAAAATCTAAAGTCATTTGCATGCTTAGATCATCATCATCATCATCATCATCATCAACCAACATCATCATGTGGTTGACGAGTCGTATACTTGATAACGCAACAATGTGAATTGAAGTGAAATGAAGTGAAGAAAGTATCTGAACAAAAGTGGAGTAGAAGAGTATAGTGAAGTGGAGTGGAGTGGAGTGTAGATAATAACGCACAAAGACAGTGAACATTATGTATTAAAAAAAGGGGATTTGCGTACCATCATCGTTATTAACATCAATTGCCGACAATAAGAATGGATAAATGTTGACAAAAAGGATAAGAAGGAAAGACATGAAACCACTGAAGAAGCCAGCAAAGAAAAGGCAACAAAGAACGGAAGCGGAAAGCCTTATTATGCGGAAATGCTATGCTTCACTTACTTGTCGTTGTCGCAAATAATTTATGCCAATATTTTTACAAGTGCCACACTCTGCCTCCTTCCTCTCTCTCTCCACTACTCTATTCACTCCTAGGACAATACAAAATCGGTTGAATATATTGAAATTCTTATTCTGTTTTGGTTCATTTTATTCAGCTCCTTTGGCTTATCGTGCTGAGTTCCCTTGGCATATAAATTGAAAAATTGCAATTGGCGGCATAAAATTCGCACATCCTCAACCTCCATTGACCTGATCTTCTCTCTCTGTCTCTCTCTGCTCTGATGGCCTGACTATCCATGAATATTCTACACTAAGCAATGTTTTCTCTTTTTATTTGTATTTAAATTTACCAAGAAGGCAATTCAATTTCATAAAAAAACTATATGCACTCATTGCTACTGGTGAATGGTGCTGATTTCGATGATTCCTAGGTTAAATGAAAATCTACAAGAAAAGTAGTCTCAAAGGATTTTTTCTCTATCGTTTCTCTATCGTTTACATTTTCTTTGCTTCTACCACCACCATAATCATAGTCATAATCTTTGCCAGGAGAGAAGATGGCAAACGGCGCTTTTGAAGTGTAAATCAGTGGGTAAACAACACTAGTATCTTCATCATCCTCATCATTGACTAATCTTCTCTAGCATCTTATTTTTGCTTTGCTTTTCATTGCTTTGCTTTCCTTTACTTTCTGGGTTGGTCCCTTGCCACTTTGTGGTAAGCGTTGAATCGGAATTGAAGCAAACAAGTGGGCATTAGTGGTCGCCAAGCGAGATACCATCATCAACGTTATCAACCAGTTGAAGAA